>CM024522.1:25363847-26681347 GCA_014182375.1 Eucalyptus virginea | reverse complement strand
CTTCATCAAAACAGTTTTTCACTATTGATGACATACCTTACCACAAATGGCCAGAAAGACTTGAAGAATTTCATACTTGACTAAATACCCAAGCCATTACCAACCAAGATAAGTATGATGTTCTTTTCAACTTTGTCACCAGATTCACAGGTAGTCTCAAACTTTGGTAGCAAACTGTGTCAGAACAAGATCAGCTTCAGTTTTTAATGTCACCAAGCTTTGGTCACGCTATAACTCTTCTATATCATTTCTTTGTGGGAAAACTCGTTGATCTCATTGAACATAAAAGAAGATGTTGTTCACTTCAAAAAAGGCATCTTGATAAGCATTATTGAGAAATGCTTAAGCTCTTTTATCAAATCAGAGCTGATGCAAACTTGAAGCATGTTTTCCTGACCTCTATCCCCAAGGAATTATCTCAAACAGTTGAAAGAACATTTCTGTCTAAATAGAGAAGGATCCAAGACATTCCATTGGGAGAAATTCAACAAAAAATCCATTTGTGCCTTAAAGAATTATGTATAAAGCGTCAAATGATCCAATCTTATGTCAACGACAATAGAGAGCTTGATAGAGCTTGTTCTCGACAGAATCTAAAGATCAAATGCTCCAAGAAAGATTGTGATGGATCTTATGGCAAATCTTCTCGGAAAAAGAAGCATTTCAAAAAGCTTTGGATAAACAAATTTAGGCATGGCTCTAAGCACTTCCAAAGGAAGAAGAAATAGAGATACCTACACAAAAGGAAAGGACGCTCAGGTCACAAAAAGTCAAATCGATGCTTCATCTGCAACAAAAAGGGACATTTTGCCAAAAATTGCCCTTAGGGGAAAAAAGGTCAGAACTATTTGATACATCATATAAAAAATGAAACTGATATTTCTCTTGAAAATGATGATATCGAATCCTTATTTTTTGCGGATGAAGAACCATATGAACAAACCTTTTGTGTCATCTCATGTTACCAAACTCCCAGTGAGGCTGATTTAGATTTAGATCCTGAAGATATTTTCCATATATCTTTGACCTCTGCAGAAGAAAGCACTGACATATTCTCAAGCCAAACCCATTGTCCCAATTTTCCTGTAAAAATATTCACTTCAAAGTTTGCCAAACCAATTACTGTCATTGCCCTTATAGACACTGGAGCTACTTCTTCAATCTTAGACACTAAAGTTCTTCCTGAAAAATATTGGACTTCCTGTGTCCGGTATTTCAACTCTGCTTGGGGAGATACTTTCTCTACAAATGTGAGAACCACTTCAATAACTGTCCATTTTTTTCCACAATGTTCCATAACCACAAAATCTTTGGTTCAAGTCACCCCAACAAAGATTTGATCATTGGTTGGGACATAATGACTCAGATTTCTCAATTGCGCATCATTCCTGGAAAAGATCTTAAGTATAAAGACCAATTC
The DNA here is from genome assembly GCA_014182375.1 of Eucalyptus virginea. NCBI lineage: Eukaryota > Viridiplantae > Streptophyta > Magnoliopsida > Myrtales > Myrtaceae > Eucalyptus > Eucalyptus virginea. The sequence goes on along the minus strand of CM024522.1, from coordinate 26,679,927 downwards.
TTTGAATTTGTCAATATTCAAAGATTTTTTTCCATTCAAATGAGTCTATTAGATCCAATCATGCAAAAGTTGTTGGAATCTTGTTCGGAATCTCATTCTGAGTTCGCTCAGAAATGTCCTCATCCTTTATGGAAAAACTCGGAATTCTTTGTTCGCCTTCTTTTAAAAAAGAATGAAGACATCAATCCAACTAAGGCAAGTCACATGGGAATTAATCCAGAACATTTGATTTTGGCTCAAAGGGAATGCTCAGAGTTACTGCAACAAGGCCTTATTGAGGTCTCATATTCTCAATAGGCTTGTGAAGCCTTTTATGTCAACAAACGTGCTGAGCAAAACCGAGAAAAGATGAGATTGGTAATTAATTACCAACTGCTTAACCTTTTCCTCCAAGATGACAAATTCCCTTTACCCTCAAGAAATTCCCTTTTTGCTGGATTATCCGAAGCTTAAATCTATTCCAAATTTGATCTCAAAGCTGGATTTTGGCAATTAGGCATTCATCCTGAAGACAAACCCAAGATAGGGTTATGTATCCCAAACCAGCATTTTCAATGGAAAGTTCTTCCTTTTGGTCTAAAAGTTGCACCATCTCTTTTCCAAAAGGCCATGTGTCGAATTTTCCAGCCAATCCTTTCAAGTGCAGCAATATACATTGATGACATTCTGCTTTACAGTCCTGATGAACAGTCACGCTGCCAACTTCTCGAATAGTTTGTAGAGATTGTGAAGAAGCATGGGATCATGCTTTCTCAAAGGAAAATGAATATTGTCCATACAGAAATTGAATTTCTTGGTATGCACCTTAACAAAGGGACATACTATCCAAGGCCACATATTGCTTAAGAATTGCTGAAATTTCCTAAAGAAAACTTCACAACAAAGCAAGTCAAACAATTTCTGGGGATAATCAATTATCTCAGAGATTTTGTTCCAGACATTACAAAGTTACTGATCCCATTGCAGATGATGTTGAAAAAGAATCCCCCACCTTGGGGAAAATTACAGACTAATGCAGTTGCTGAACTTAAGGATATTATGCAGGCTCTTCCTCCACTACAAATCCCATCAATAGGAAAGAGTATTCTCCATACTGATGCCAGCGACGAATATTGGAACGCCATCCTGTTTGAAGAAATTGACGGTAAGAGACATCTGTGTGTTTACAAAAGTGGAAAATTTTCTCAAGCAGAAATGCATTATCATTCCACTTTCAAAGAAATTTTGGCGGTGAAAAATGGAATAAAAAAGTTTGAGTTCCATCTTATTGGCCATCACTTCCTAGTAGAATTGGATATGTCATCTTTCCTTCAGATGATCAAATTCAAATAGAAGCAGATCTCAAATTCTCAATTGCTTCGATGCGTTGAATGGTTTTCAAAATATTTTTTTGAGACCAAACACATTGCTGGAAAAAAGGATGTACTTGTTGATTTCCTGTCAAGATCAAAAGCACCAGTTGAAATCAATATGTATATCATGAAGCATGCTTTCCATACTGCTCACCACAATGAGAAGTATAAGATTGAGAAAGCCAAAGACTAGCTAAGCTGGCAATACCCTCCAGAGATCATTGAACAAATCCAGATTGACGGCCTTACTGAAAATCTGGATAAACTCATGTGGCAATGCCACACAGATTTGTTCAGACTTAATGGAGGTTCGATTCTTTATCCTTTTGGATTAAATGCAGATTATCCGTTCATACATCCTTTGATCTGGAAGGAAAATGATTTTCCTGATCAATTCCGATGGTTATTATGGTACTTAACAAATAAGTACTTAATAGCTATTGAAATTCCAACCAGAAGATTAATTGCTAACTTCACCAAGATATTTGGACTCGGAAGAGGTAAGATTGAAAGTGAGAGTGATAAAATTTTTTTAGATTTCCTTAATTGGTTCTATCCTCCAACTCACTGGAAATGGCTCTTAGAAAAGGAATTGAGAACTACACAGCCAAACCCTGAAGTCCATACCATTCTGTTTTTTCGAAGACCATGGGCTTTTCTCACTAATAATGGCAACATCATCAAAGCCCTCTTGAGTATAGGTACCTCATCTTATAGACCTGTTGCACATAGTATAGAGACTCGAGTTCACAAATCTTATCCAGGACTTGTTGGTTGCTGTGAGCACCAATATCGAGAACTCCAGAGAATCCTATGCCAAGAAAACAAATCCATTCCTCCAGCTGCATGGAATTATAATGTACCCACTGCATGGGATCATTATGACATATCATCAGAAGCCAAGGAAACACTCGAAGAATTCAGACAAGCTGCATCATCCCAAAAACATGCATCACAAGAGTACGGAATGACAGATACAAGCGACATTGCTCAGTCCTCTCAAGACCCCTATGCTAGATGGGGATGTCCTCTTTCTCAAGACCCTTGTAGCCAAGGACCTTTGTCCTTATCACAGGACATGGACACATCTTTTTATGCACAACCATCCAATTGGCCACAGCCAAGTATTCCTGCTGACACTACAGATTATGACAATACAGACTGGGCTCAGGAAGAAGCATCCCACTGGGCTCATGAAGCATCCGCATCCATAACACACCACCTGAACCAGATTCTCACACGAGAAGACCTTGAAGCACTTGAATAGAAGTATGATGAACATTGTCTAGCAACAGTCCACAGCTCAAATGATTCGGACTATGATTACAATGCTCACGATGGACGAAACCGCTGAATGAAGAACATTGTCCGTACAAGTTTACTGTAGCAAGTTATTGTTCACTTTAACTGTAGCAGTAGGCTAGGGAAGTTACTGTTCACTGTCATTGTTCATACAGTGCAAATAATTCCCTACCGAGATTTTCGGAAGTCTTTGTTTGTTCCTAGACCCGTGAGCTTGGTCCTTGTTTGTGTGTGACCTCTTTTGCCTATAAAAAGCGAGGAGGATGTAATGTGTTGGGCAGAGTCCATTGAGTAAAGTAAGTGTTTTGTGAAATTTTCTCCATGGCTTTCTAAACTTCTTATTCTTCTCCAGCCTGGAAGGATCTATTGAGAAATGCAACTCGAATAGTTAGAAATGTTACCATCCTGGTTCTATCTGGGTGTCTCTAGGCTCTGAACTAAAGGGCAGAATAGTTTTCTGCTAAAAGGCTATCCCAAAACTTGTAATGTTTTTCTTGGTCCATATTTCTATATGATCCTCCAATATTTCATGTCATTCGACAATGAGTGTATAATCTGAAAGTATTAGTCTGAATTTTCATTTTATGACTAAGATATTTACTTTATTAATATTCATATTTTTGTGTGTCTAAATATAAGTTATGATTAGTGAATTGTAATAATTCAAATAATAATATAAGTGGAACTTAAATAGACCCTGGAATCAGTGAAAGGATAGGTTCTAGGTTCTAGAGAATGTATGGTAGGTTTCAGATTTCAAAAAATAAGGAATCTATTTTAACGAGTAAGTTTCAAGTTCTAGATGAGACCTGTAAGGAGCTCGGAATTCCTCACTCCTACTATCTATCTTGTGTTAGACAACCTTTTAATCAAAAGTTCTATCGAAGAAAGTAGTCACTGTAGTGATTTCGAGAATCCATGGAGAACCCGACAAGTTTTACAATAACTTAAGTGGGGGATCTGGGAAATACTCAAATGTTAGTGGGACAGGTTTGAGACAAGATGTGCTGTTCCAAACCCGTCCAGCTGCCATCTCTAGCTTGACTAATGACCTGTTGAAGATCGCCTTGATTTTTTTCGAGCTCGAGTCGAGTTGAATTTGAGTCTAAAGATATTTGATTCATCAACTAGCAGGTGTAATTGAGTATCTCATTTTTTATATAAATTTCGTTTTTAATTTCAGGGATAGATAATATTAAATAGACGTTTATTATTGCTTTTTTACATGTAATTACACTTTCATCCTTCAATATAATTTTTAACACTAACAAAAAGAGTGAATGTGAGTATTTTGACTTGAGGTCGAGTTCGATCGAGCTGGAAAAACTCAAATGCATGAGTATTATATATTTAAAATTGAGTTGAGTTGTGTCGAGCTTTGGTACATCGAGCATTATATAGAGTTGAGATTGAGCAGGAAAAAGAGTACTTGATCGAGCTTCGGTCAAGTTTCCATATTCGAGTACATGATTTGCATTGAGCTTGAGCCTAGCACTGTGTCGGTTCCACTTGATTCAATTGCACTCCTATATCTCAGCACCAAACAAGAGCATCCAGAGAGATAAATGTATAAATTTGCAGTTATTCTTGCCCAGGAAATCGAGACCATGCTTGGGTTGACACTTCAAAATAGTTTTCAAAGCTTCTTGAAATATTTAACGAGAAACTATTGCCAACTATTCTAAAAACTTAAGTTATTAAGTAAATGCACGATTTATTATTTAAATATTTAAATATTTTTCCTTATATTTAGTTTAATCTTTTGGCGTAGGACTAAGCATAGAAAAATTCAACTGGGAAGCCAAATTGGGAATTATAAAAATTCGAACTTTTTAATACCGGAGCATTGACCTCTGAAATCTCGCAGTGACTGGCTAAAAAGCGACCTGCTGCACATAATCCAAGCCTGCACAGTCAAGTTTTCATTAATAATTAAGTCGGCTAAATAAAATATAACGCGACAAAAGATTAGGTCAACTTCTCCTCTTTTAAAAGCTCCTCTCAGTCCGGCCTATTAAATAAAATATAACACGACAAAAGATAAGGTCAAATTCTCCTCTTTTAAAAGCTCCTCTCAGTCCGGCTTATTAGCCTACAACTCCTGGAAAAACACTCCAAGCCTGCGGAGTCAAGTTTTCATCTTCTTTCTCGATTTCTTGTGCCTTTAGAAAGTGTGATAAAAATGACAGAGAAGAGCAAGATTTTGGTCATTGGAGGGACTGGATACATTGGCAAGTACCTGGCGGAGGCGAGTGCAAAAGCAGGTCATCCCACTTATGCATTGGTTAGAGAGAGCGCGGCTTCTGATGCCGAGAAGTCGAAGCTCATCGAAAGCTTCAAGAGCTTCGGGGTTTCAATAGTTCATGTATGACACGCAAAACATTTTTGGAAAGTAATACTCCTTGCTGTATTTCAACCACCTGGTGGCATAATCTCACTTTAGATTTGTGTTCTCTTCGACTTTGCAGGGAGATATCTATGATCACCAGAGCTTGGTGACGGCCATCAAGCAAGTTGATGTGGTGATCTCGGCAGTGGGAGCAGTGCAGCTCGCCGATCAGGTTAAGATCATTGCAGCAATCAAAGAAGCTGGAAATATCAAGGCAAGTGATAATAGCTGATAGTTTTTGAACATATTGTCATTGAATAAAATGGAATTGCTATTATAGAAGCTGGAGTCCATAATGGTCTATGTTTTGGAAATTCACATGTTGTGTAAGCTATTCATTTTGTCGCAATTTTTCCCATGAATCATTCCTAGCGTGTTCATTTTGCACTGTATATATGTCAAAAAATGGAGATGGATACTAGAGCTGTTAAACGGGTGGGTCGGGTCGGGTTTGGATCGGGTCATTAATGATCCGACCCAAATTGACTCATTAACCAATTTATGATTCATTTATACCTAATGTAAATTTTCGACCCATACCTGACCCGACTCATACCCAATCCATACCCAACCCAACCTATATTAATAAAATATTTTCATATTTAACTAAATTTAGAAAAACTTATTCCTATGTTTTTTTTTTAAAGATTATATTACTAAAATACTTCCAAGCTTATTTCTTATATATATATATATATATAAATAGTTTTATACAACACAAATTTAATGGACAATTTTTATAATTTTTAAAATAATTATTTTAAAAAATCGAATTTTAATTATTTTTATTTAAAAACTTAAATTTTAAATTATTTTATTTTTATTTTTAAATATAATTTTCTTTTTTCTTTTTTTTTTATGTTCTTCTTCTTCTTTGGCTGGCGGCCGGCCACAGGCGAGCCTCACCTGATGTCGACGAGGCCTCCGCCTTGCCAAATCTGGCGAGCTCGCCCCTCGCCGGATCTGGTGAGGCTCGATTCTTGGCCGACGCCGATGAGTTCGAGTCTCGCCAAATCAGCGAGGCTCGAGACTCGCTTGGCCGGTCGCCGGCCATCGTCGTGCTGGCCACCAGAGGAAGAAGAAAGAAAAAAGAAAAGAAAAAAAATTAAAATAAAAAAATAATTATAATTTCGGTTTTTATAAAAATATATTTTTGTAAAGTTAAAGAGGGAAGAGAGAGATTGTGAGCTTTTGGTTGAAAATTGGTTCAACCCACTTAAGACCCACCTATCAAAGTCTTTACTTGTTAAATCCATTTAACTATTTTTTGTCAAAAACAAGTGACCCATATATGACCCATTCATGATTAAATGGGTCATATATGGGTCTAAAACCCATTTTAACACCTCTAATGGATACACTAACAAAAGCTTCTGAAAGTATAATTTCATAGTTGCACGACTCGTGTCCAAAATAGATATGGATATATTCTCCTTGTACTCCGGATAATGTCATTACATGAGGCTGTGTTCCCTTTTTTGGAACTCTTTCTAGAGATGTTCATGAATTCTGTAGAGGTTCCTTCCTTCGGAATTCGGTACCGATGTGGACCGTACCAATGCGGTTGAGCCAGCAGCGACCCTTTTCAGCACCAAAGCTAAGATCAGGAGAGCAATTGAGGCTGAAGGAATCCCTTTCACTTATGTTGTCTCGAATGGCTTCGCGGGATACACTCTTCCATCCTTGGGACAGATGGGTGCTAAATCTCCTCCACGGGATAAAATCACAATCATAGGTGACGGAAATCCGAAAGGTGATTGCTTTGAAGCCCTGCCTTTTGTTTTATTCTTTGATTGTAGTGATTAAGTACATTCACATTCCCAGAAGACACCAACGATCCTCAGTCATAATCGAACGCCCTCTGATGCATATTGAAAATGCTCTGAACTTGGGTTGGTTTCATGAGCAAAATTTAGATCTAGCAGATTTTGGAGAGATGTTTGCCTGGAATGCATCTAATAGACTCAAACCGTGATAGTTTAGAATGCACATTAGATGTTATCTGTAGTGTGAAAATGCTAATCCTCTCAAGTTTTTTTGTGGAGTGGCTGGGAATCATTGTATCATGTTGATTATAAGAAATGTCATCAGACAAACAAGGAAACTATTTCGTTGTCTCATCTAAACTCGACGATTGATCTATTTCTCGATTATGCCAGACACGTTATAGTCGACTCTCAGAAAAGCCTGCTAAATCTGTGTGTCCTGGTTCAACTCGTCAGTTATTTTAGTCAAGGAGGAAGATATTGCCACGTACACTATCAAGGCTCTGGATGACCCCAGAACTCTGAACAAGATCCTCTACCTGAGACCGCCGGCGAATGTTCTGAGTTTCAGCGAGATTGTTTCCCTCTGGGAGAAGAAGATCGGGACGACCCTCGAGAAGACATATCTGTTGGAAGATGAGCTTCTCAAGAAGATACAAGGTGAGTGGATACCTGGAAGCAATCTAAACAGGAAACACATATAAAGATATCGGCTTTTCGTTGGATGGTTTCTTTGTTAAAGCCCAATTTTTACTTCTTCTTTCTTTCCCTATTTTTGACTGTTGCAGAGTCTCCATTTCCCAGCAACTTCCTTTTGAGCATAGGCCACGCAACCTTTGTGAAGGGAGAGCACACAAACTATGAGATAGATGCTTCGATCGGAGCAGAGGCTTCAGAGCTTTATCCGGAAGTGAAATACACAACCGTGGATGAGTACCTCAGTTTCTTTACCTAGTCCCCCTGTGTTACTGTCTCTTGCTATATGTGTATCACAAACCAGTCTCGACTCGTGTGCTGAATAACTTGTGCACTTTGATATTGACTTCGTGCATCAATGTACCAGAACCATTCCGTGTGTTCCATCAAATATGTAAACCGATACTAGCAGGTCCTCCTTTTCCACTCATTTAACGTAGATTAAATCGAGTGTTTTGGCCAGTAGAAGTACTGCAGAATGAGTGAACTAATAACGACTTCAGGATGCTCAACTTTTGAATGGCGAAAAAACCATCAGAAGGGTTGCTCTGCTCTTGTTGATCTTTCCAAGCAATGTTTGAGTTCCATGGTTCGGCAAGACTTGAGCCGGCCCTAACGAAGCATAAGTAAATGAAAGGTTATTGTCAAGTCAGCGACATGGAAGAATGCTTATGCAGTTCGTCCTCCGCATTGAATCAGTCGTCGCTAGTTCTAAGACTTCGTGCTCTCGCCTGACTTTGAGTCTTTGATGAATGAAAAAAGCTAAGAGACAAAAAGGTTGCCTGCTTCAATGGAGGGGTCACACTTAGACCAAAAGAGGGCTTTTGCAAACTTCGATGCAATGGTCACATTGTCGCAACCTAACCTCTTTTGGCCAATAGGTTATATCAACCTAGGAGATTTGGCTAATAGATTAGCTCTTCCAAGCCCATATTAATTCGCAACTTAGGTCTATGTTCTTAACATATAAATCATTCGCCACTAATCAATTTAGTGTAAATCAATTAGACACAAAGTAAAAATATATATATTCTAACGAACTAGAGATTTCAATTAGAGAGACTTAGTCTCTTTTGATATATTATTTTCATGAAAAAATGTTCAATACCGTCATTTTCATAAAAAATGTTTGGCAGGCAGTTTAAATCCATTTTATTATGGTGAGGTGACGCGGCATGGTCGCACCACGCCACAGCTAGTGTTGGTTCTCTTGGCAAGGCTGCGAAGGACGCCAAGGAAACTTTGACCAAATGACAAACTTTGCTAACTCCCAAACTCTTTGTCTGAATCCGGCAGGTCTTGTGACGATCATTTTTTATTTTCAAACTTTGACCCTCTAAAACCCACGATCAAAGTTTTCACTGGTCTCTCCTTGATGGCTCCATGTCTATCAAGCCGCGTGCATGCGTCGTGAAGTCAAGAGGGAAGACCACTTGCATACGTGAAGGTGTGCTGTTTGATGCGACTTGAAGAACAGGAGCATTACCATACGCCTTTCCTCTCTCTATTTCTTCGCGTATCACTCACGAACGGTTGCGAAAGAAAGTGCTCGGCGATCTTCAGCGAGGCAGCAACTTCTCAGCTTCGAAGGGCAGCAGCGATTGGCAGCGAGGATTCTGATGACAGCGGTGAGGATCGGTGGAGGCACGGCCTTGAGATGTTTGGCCACGAATTACCCGGCCGTCGACTCTCTCTCCCTCTTTCTTTTCTCACGTATATCGCTCAGTGTACTCTAAAATTTTGATTTGCCAGCTTCTAATTTGTGAGGTATAACACTCTATTTATAATGCAAACCTAGGTTAACTTCAATATCTTGGGCTTAACTTAAGCCTTTTTTCTAATTTGATGGGTTCTAATAACTTAAGGTTTGTCCCTAATTAAACTCTTGATGGGTTGAATTAAGTTCAAATTAGGCTAATTAAAGCCCTTCAAGCCTATGAATTTCGGCCACTATCTCCTCTAGGCTTAGCCAAATTTTCTCTCCTTTCGCGGGCTCAATTATCAAATTTTAAGCTCAAAACCATCAACCGTCAGTCCAATACTAATGCAATTAATTAAAAAATATAAGCTGAATAATAAAAGCTTCTAAAACTATATGCTACACAATTTAATTTTAATGTTTTTGTTTAGGGGTTAAAAATTAATCCATAATTTTCTATCTAATAAATGAATGATTGGGTCACTAAAATTTTGGTGTCAACATAGACGACTAAGTTACAAAAAAAAAAAAAAATAATAATGAAAACTGAGAAAGTCGTCGGTTTGGAAAACTATCATGTCCCACAATTCTTAATCAGTTTACCATGAATAAATAGCAAAAGAAATTATGTCTCGAGTTTGACTTCGAAATCCGACCTGATTGGAGATTATAGACCGACCTATGATGCAGGGACGATCCATTGTGTTTCAAGAAAAGTCCAACTTTGGCCGTGAGAGGCGGAATACATATACACACAAACAGCAGAAGATTTCTTCTTGCCCACAGATTTCAATTTTTGGCCGTGCAGTAGACGCTCCTTTCCTCTGAGTGTTTGTCCTTTGACCTCTTGAAGCCGCACAAAAGGAAAAAAAAATAAAATGGTAGGGGCTCTTGTTTTGGTCGTGTGCAACAGATAGTTTTGTTCGTAAGTCGTCGAGGTTTACAAGCAGTACTTGCCATACGAAGTGTTAGGCGATTCGCTGGCCATGTTCATACATGGAGAATGGCTGTGCTACCAAACCTTTTGTCTGTGCATCGTTGCATGCGAATATGCATTTTCAATCTTCTGAATTTCTTCTGTTCGACATAGCACGTGAAATTGACCTAAAGCCCCCAACAGAAGTGAGATTTGAATGCAGATATATTCAACAACCATTTATGCCCTGATCTGCCTTGACATACATGCTTGCGTAATGCTCATAAAACAGCTTATTTCTAGAGATCAAACGTTTCATTCTGCGAGCTACTAATCTGGAAAGGTGATCCCCGCAAGTCGTTATCAAGCAATTTCTGAAGTATATCATACAACACACGAGTTGGAGAAATCTATAAACACAGTACAATATAGCTAACGAACTTTTCGAGATTTCCTCATTTTGAGCCTTGCAAGTTCATCATATCTTCTTCTCTCGAGTCTTGAGAAGGCAGTAACATGGCAGAGAAAAGCAAGATTCTGATCATCGGAGGGACCAGATACATGAGAAAGTACCTGGTGGAGGCAAGTCGGAAAGCCAGATACCCAGCTTATGCATTGGTCAGGGAGAGCACGGCTTCTCATCCCAAGAAGTCGGAGCTGATAGAGAGATTCAAGAGCTAAGGAGTTTTAACTGATCTATGTATATGTGAAAGAGAATAACCATCAAATCCTCAAATCTTATATATATATTTTTTTTCCACAGTTTTCTCACAAGAGAGAGCTTCTTCTGTTCGACGTCGCAGGGAGATATCCATAATCATGAGAGTTTGGTCACGGCAATGAAGCAAGTTGATGCGGTGATCTCTGTGGTTGGACCAGGACAGCAATCTGATCAGTTCAAGATCATTGCAGCAATCGAAGGAGCTGGAAATATTAAGTATTCGGTATTTGGCCGAATTATAGAAATTCTTGCATAAAAAAAGCACTGCATAGCCTTAGTCGATTACAGAAACATTTTCTCTGCGATGTACACTTAGTTGACATTGTTGTCCACAACTCTGATCTTATGAAATTCATGAGTGATCTAGAGGTTCCTTCCATCCGAATTTGGAGTTGATGTGGACCGAATCAATGTGGTTGAGCCAGCTGCAAGCCATATCCAAATCAAAGCCAAGGTCAGGTGAGTGACCGAGGCTGAGGGAATCCCTTTCACTTATGTAGTGTCCCACGGGTTTGCTGGCTACCATCTTTCCAACTTGGGCCAAATGGGCGCCAAAGTCCTGCGGCGGGACAAAATCACCATCTTAGGTGATGGCAATACAAAAGGTGATTTGAACAAGGTCTAAATATCCTGTCCGTGCTATATTCGTTTTCAGCTTTTTCTTAGTGATTATTGCACACGTTCTCGAACCGCCTGACTCATCCTTAGGCTCATGTTGATCAGACAACATGTTGAGCTCAGGTCGGTTTACTTTTGTATGATTGCAGACACCATCTTCATAAGTTCAGTTTCAGTAACGACAAGCTAAGGTGGCAGCGTTGTCATTCTATTCTACAGTCATTGTTCTCAAGAAAGAAGATATAGCTTCTTACACTATCGAAGCAGTGGATGACCCAAGAACACTGAACAAGATCCTCTACATGAATCCGCCGGCTAATATCCAGACCTTCATCGAGATCATTTCCCTCTGGGAGAGGAAGATCCAGAGCACCCTCAAGAAGACGTACATTCTGGAAGACAAGCTTCTCAAGAACATCCATGGCAAGTTGGTAATATTGAAAACATAACATTCACAAAGACGAATGCACGCCCTCTTGTTAATTACGTGGTTGAATCAGCTTTTGGGTTGATAGTTTCTTGACAGACGCTCCGTTGTTTTTTGCGATGTCTCGTGCTTCAGAGTCTCCATTTCCAATGAACATCATTTTGTCGATCAGCCACTCCGTGTTCGTGAAGGGGGATCATGCAGCAAATCATGAGATCGACGATTTGATCAGAGCCGAGGCTTCAGAGCTCCATCCAGAAATAGTGACAAAACCTTTGAATATGTCCCTTTTGATGACAATAATGACACTCAACATTAGCAAATTTATTATATTTACTTCTGCTTTTATCTCGACTTTTATCGCTATTTCTCGGACCTCGAGACTCACTTGTTCTCCTTTTCTCAACAACCAAGGCATCAGAATGTGAAGAAGACGATCCTTGTGTCTTCCTTCTCATCTCTTTATTCAACATACTACTCTTGACCAAATCCATGGTAATCGTACCATTCGGGGCAGAATTAAACAAAGATGTTTGGAACGTCTCCCATGGGTTCGGCAAAGTACCAAGTAACTATAGTGCTTGTATCTCATTATCAAACTTGATTCCCATTGTAGCCAACTGATTTATAATTCATTGAAATAATCAGTCAAACGAGTACCATCTCAATATCTCAAAACCATCATCTGTTTTTATCATAAGTAACTTATTATTCCCAATCTTTCGAGTATATAACTGTTCGAGCTTATCCCATAAACTACGTGCATGTGTTTCCTCAATAATATGGTTTAAAACATTATCATCCACCCATTGTCTAATATAACCACACACTTAACGATGAAATATAGACCATTTAACATCAATTTTATTCTCCGGTTTCTCCTCGGCAAATACGGACAAATAAAAATCTTTCACATATAAAAGGTCTTCCATCTTCCCTTTCCAAATATGATAATTTGAACCATTCAGTGTAACTATTCCACTCATATTCGTTTCAATTGTTTAACACAAGGCAGAAAAATCAAGCAATAACCAGAAGCTCTGATACCACTCTAATGGGAGAACAGTAACAAGTTGAACAATATCGAATTAACGCAGTTGAATAAAATAATCTCCCATCTTGTGTAAACTTAATAGGAATCGATATAGTAGAGTAAAATAAATTCCAAGCATGTGAACACAAGACGATTTTTACGTGGAAAACCTCCTCGATGTGAGGAGATCAAAAATCACGGGACCGGAGTCCACTCAAAAATCTTTACTATCAAAGAAATTAGGTGAACAATGTTCTTTTCTAGCAAATACTAAAGGTACATAGTAGTAAAGACCTCAAGAACATACCACTGCCTGCGATGGCCCTATTGGATAAGGTTCCCATGACCCTTTGCGAAGAGGGGAGGAGTTCGAATCCCGCTGGCCGCACGGGATCTTAAGCATGACGTCGGGGTGGTGGGTCCTCTGCTAGCGTCACCCCGAGTTTACCTCGCCGGCTACCGGCTGTACGGGGGTTCCCGGGTTACAAAAAAAAAAAAAAAAAAAAAAAGACCTCAAGAACATAATTTTTGGCAATTCACATAAATTTCATAAGAGATCAATGATAAATCTGACCAAAAATGCAGGTTTTGATCAATCCATGAAAAACCTGATGTAGGAAGCTTCAAAAGAAAATCAAACCGTTCGGATTCGAGAAGATTGCGCCACGAACATGCTGACAAAATTTCAGCTCAATCGGACCACGAATCAACCTCCAATGCCAGTTTGATGTAAATCAGACTTTGCCTCAACCCCAAATTTTTTGCTTTCTCTTTTTCTCTTATTACTACATTTTTTTGCCGCTACCACTTTAAAAATAGTGAGAAACCCTATTTCTTAATATGATTTATCATATGGGCTCAAGCCCTTTTTGGGCTTGCAACTCATTGGGCTTCCTCCACATAGGAGTGAACCCATCTAACATGTCCAAGATATTTGTTATGCATACTTTGATAAGAAAGTTTCCATTTTTAAAGCATTGACTACATCTGACACAAAACTAAGAATGCATTGAAAAATGTAGACTTTTACTATTGCCTTCGGGGCATTCTTTAACAAAATCCGCACGCAAAACTTATAGGCTGAACTTGATTGGTGTATTCTGATAATGTTTGTGGGTTGACTTTAGTTATATTGGCAAATTGTAATTGTACTTCAAGTACCTCGGGTTTTGACTTTCGAGCTAACCTGAAGTGTCCTAATGGGTCGGTTCTACTGAGTCCTAGAGCAAATTGGGATTGCTCCTGGTCATGTCAGGCACCTTTGCTGTAAAATATTAGCTTGAAAAGTTAAGAAAGGAATAAAAAAATAAGTGTTGACTAGTCAATAAAGCAAAAAGAAGTGGGCGCTCCCTGTAAAAGAGGCCGAACCACTTCAGGAGAGAGAGGAAAGAAGACAGAGAGAAATGAAGAGAGAGAAAGAAGAAGAAAAAGGAAGAAGGAAGAAAATGAAGGGGATTTGAAACATGCACATTGTGGACACATCACCAAGTCGACCCAACTCCATAACGTGATGCCTAGTAAGATCTTAAGCTCTTGTTCGTCCAATTGAAGTATTTTTCGAGTTTATGGCTCAAATTTAGAATTTTGAAAAATTCAAGTGGCGAAGTCTGATTTTTAAGTCGTTGAGTCATGTATTTTTATAAAAATGATAGTTTAGGGTGTTATGGAACTATAGGATTTTACGGATCTTGATTTGAGCTCACGGTTTGTCTGAATTTTTTTTTTTGAAGTTTCCCGCGTGCAATAAATAATGTGTGTCCAGCATTTTTGGGCCCGTATTTTGTTGATTTTTGGCTTGATTTTGGGATGATCAAGTTGGGATCCTTATAGTATGTTTAAAGGGCTTTCTATTGACTATAAAGTATGTTGGGAATGTGATTCGGAAGAGAAGGTTATGGCATAACAAAGTTTTGGGCTCAAGCTTCTCGTTACAAATGACTTGAATAATCGCTTTGAGTACTCGATTTATTAACGCACGGGAGTCGTTTAGTATAACCGTTTTGTAGTTGAGGTAATGTGTTACTCAATTTTAACATTATCTCTCGTTTATTTGATAGGATCGCAAAATCAACGGTTCGAGTAACATTTGTTATTTGGTTTTGGGGCGTCCCCAAGCGAGTGGTATTGATATCTTTCTTTGGTTTTGTAATACTCATGTATGGAGGTAAGAGTATATGTATGTGTGCGTGTGTGTGTGTGTGTGAAAGTGGGAATGCATTTGTTGTATAAAGCTGGATGAAGTGTTTAGTACTTTTGAGTTACTGTGGGATAATTCAATAAAACTTTTTCGAAGGGTTATGCGTACTATTTTGTACATTTAAGATATGTAATAGACTCTTTGATGATTTGGGAAACGTTTAATAAGATCGAGGTTTCGAAATGTTATTGATTTACCATATGAATTCTGAATTGGTTTTGGGGAGAAAATTAATTTGTGAAAAGTTATGTTTTGTTTTATGAAGTCAATTGTGAGATGAATTGATTAAGGGTTAAGTGTTACATGATAACATAATTTCGCATGAGCCATCTCTAAGGCTTTACAGTTAAGGGCCAAGTGCCACATGATAACATAATTTCATGGGAGCCACCTTCAAAGTTTTATACTATTGATATGTGTCGGTCAAGACTAAGTGCTACATGATAACATAACATTATGGGAACTACCTCTAGGGCCTTGTAGTCAAGAACTAAGTGCTACATGATAACATAATTTCGTGGGAACCATCTTTAGAGTCTTGTACTATTGATATGTGTTGATCAAGGGCTAAGTGAGACACGATGATGCGATGTCATGGGAGCCACCTCTAGAGCCTTGAAATGTAATGTGATATGAGTTTGGAAAATGAAATGGATCATTGACATGAAAGTTGAAGAGTTTGATTATTGAACTGAGCTAGCGATACTTATTTGGATATTATAGATGAACGGGAAATTTTGCTATTGATATAGTAATGTGAAAGTTGATTTGTTTAGAAGATTTATACTACTCACTGAATTGTGGTTGTTCACCCATTTCTTTTTCAATCTTTTTAGGTTTTTTGGTTAGCAGTGATAGTACGAAAGTGCTAATGATGGGGACTTTTGCGTATGGATTTTTTGATATATTTTGAGGTTGTGTCCTTCAGATAAAAGGATAGCCGTGTCATAATCGTTCCTACTAGGATTCAGGGTGTGACATTTGCCGAGACCATGATGGTTAAACAAAACTTCAAAAAGGACATTAAAAGTTCATGAGAGAAGTGAATTGGAATGCGGATGAGCTGTGTAGACTTACCGAGTGTTGAAATTTCCCAAATGGTTCGCCCATCTTGCCGCGATCCGATGCGCAAAATCTTAGGGCTTACCCTACCGAGGCAGGCTTGTCGCAATGACTAGGACAAGGCCTTTAATGATGTCTAGAAAGACCCTAGCTCCTCACGTCGAGTAAATAATGTTCCTTTCACTCCTAGATTCTATTTGTACAATGCTAATTATGCTATGGCGGTTGCATGAATAAGATTTTCTTTTCTCCAAGTTTACCTGTATTCCTCAAATGTAGATGACTGTCTTATCAAGTCAATAACTATGCTAGTAGCAGACCCCAATGCTGGAGAAGTTCACTATAGGAACTGTAATGACTCAGATGGATGAAGGCAGAGAGTAGTTGTCAAACCCAAAGGGGCTGGACAAGGCACGGCTCCTAACCGGTTTCTAGGATGGGGAAAGAGGCAAGAATAACCAAACTATACACCGACATGAAGAGAACGTATGTGAAGACTGGAATTAATTCACCGAGGCACCTTTTAACATAACAATAAGCTTTAAACTCCAAAGTTAAGACACCAAATGACAAAACCATGAGGCTGGGTATGAGACAAGTCCAAATGGATAATACATCAAGTGAGTTAACCCAAATTGTCACAGGAACAAGTTCATGTTCTCTTCCTAAATGTGATCTTCATAAGGAAGTTGCATGGTCATGAATTCTTCGACTTACTCCATATGATTTCCCTTCAACTCAGATCGGATCTATAAGGCGGTGCACGTTAATGCGGTGGCTTACGATGAACCGGAGCATATATACCCGCACAGCATATTGACAAACTCTCGTGTCAGCTACAATTAATTTGCGGCGACCTAGATCTGTGAGCTCATCCCACCGAGGCCATTAGGAGTTCTACCTAAATATGTCCTTAGTCATTCTTCAGGTGGGGGCAGTGCCCTTGTGATGAAGTCCTGGAACTCGTCAACAAGGCACTACTTGATTGGTTGCTTGTTGACGATAGCTCCGAAAGCCTCCCTTCAGACATTGTAAATACTGACATTGGATTTTATCTTCCAGCGCCAGTACCCCTGCTTTATCTTAGGATTCAACTGTAAATTCTATTTAAAGTGACTAATTAAGGTTTTGGAGGGTTAGGTTGGGAAGTCGTTCTCATTGACTACGATCAATCCCATGTTAGTCTATAAGATAAAGCATCTGCACATCTCAGCTACTAGCTTATTTGACCCGTCATGTCTTCTAATATTTAGAATTAGTATATTTAATCATTTCAATAGGGATACAAACGTAAGTCAAGTTACTTGTCCTCGACTAGAATGGAAATAGGTCTAATAAAAGAACAGTAACAATTCGAACAATATCGAATTAACGCAGCGGAATAAAATAATCTCCCATCTTGTGCAAACCTGATAGGAATCGATATAGTAGAGTAAAATAAATTCCAAGCACGTGAACACAAGACGATTTTAACGTGGAAAACCTCCTCTATGTGAGGAGATAAAAAATCATGGGACCAGAGTCCACCCGAAAATCTTCACTATCAACGAAATTAGGTAAACAATATTCTTCTCTAGCAAATACTAGAGGTACATAGCAGCAAACACCTCAAGAACATAATTCTTGGCAATACACTTGAATTTTACAAGAGATCAAGGATAAATCTGACCAAAAACGCAGGTTTTGATCAATCCACGAAAAACCCGGTGTAGGGAGTTTCAAATAAAAATCAAACCGTTCAGATTCGAGAAAATTGCGCCACGAACATGCTGATAAAATTTCAGCTCAATCGGACCACGAATCGACCTCTGATGCCAGCTTGATGTAAATGAGATATTGCCCTAACCCCCATATTTTCTGCTTTCTCTTTTTCTCTTGTTACTATTTCCTTTTGCGGCTACCACTTTATATAGATAGTGAGAAATTAAATTTCTCCATATAACTTATCATATGGGTTTAAGCCATTTTTGGGCTTACAACTCATTGGGCTTCTTCCACATAGGAGTGAACCCAGTTAACAAATCTCCCCCTCATGACAATGTGGAGGGATTTACCATCCCTCCTATCAATTAGCAATGTTCAAGCTTCTCTCTTGGTAGAGTTTTTGTCATCATATCAAAGCCATTATGATCCGTATAAATTTTCTCAAGTTCCAACAACTTTTCATCTAGAACATCCCTTATCCAATGATATCTGACATCAATATATTTCGATCTAGAATGAAAATATGAATTCTTATCAAGATGAATTGCACTTTGATTATCACAAAATAGCACATACATCTTTTGCTTAAACCCAAGTTCTTCTAAGAACTTTTTCATCCATAGCATCTTTTTACTAGCTTCAGTCGCTGCAATAAATTTAGCTTCGGTTGTAGAAAGTGCAACACACTTTTGCAATCTTGACTTCCATGACACAGCTCCACCCGCAAAAGAAATCAAATAACCAGAAGTAGATTTATGAGTATCGATATCTCTTGCCAAGTCGGAATGTGTGTATCCAACTAACTCAAGTTTCCCGATCCCGAAACTGAGTTTCAAATTTGAAGTTTCCTGAAGGGACCTCATAATTCACTTCACTGCATTCCAATGCTCTCTGCTTGGATCTGACAAATAGTGACTAACAACGCCAACTGCGTGCGCCAAGTCTAGGCATGTACATACCATCGAAAACATTAAGCTTCTTACAGCTGAGGCATATGGAACACTTTCTATATCTTTCTTCTCTTTATCAGTCGTAGGACTTTGCTTCATATTTAACTTAAAGTGGGCAGCAAGAGGAGTACTAACCACTTTAGCCTTGTCCATGTAAAATTTCTGAAGGATCTTCTCGATATATTTCTCTTGCGACAAAAACAACTTCTTAGCATCTCTGTCTCGGGTAATTCTAATGCCAAGAATTTGCTTCGCCGAGCCCAAGTCTTTCATGGCAAAAGACTTGCTCAACTGTTTTTTCAATAACTCAATTCTTGAAGCATTCTTGCCAATAATCAGCATATCATTAACATAAAGCAAGAGAATAATAAAATCATCATCAGAAAATTTTTGGACAAACACACAGTTATTCGAGGAAATCTTCTTATAGCCTTATTTTGTCATAACTGACGCAAACTTTTTGTATCACTGTCTCGGTGCTTGTTTTAGGCCATAAAGACTTTTCTACAATTTGCACACATAATCCTCTTTTCCTTTCACTTTAAAACCCTTAGGTTGTTCCATGTATATCTCTTCCTCCAAGTCACCATGTAGGAAAGCTGATTTGACATCCATTTGCTCAATTTTCAAATCTAGGGTAGCTGCCAAGCCTAGTACCACACGGATAGAAGACATTTTCACTACCAGAGAAAATATATCATCAAAATCAATACCATTTCTCTGACCGAATCCCTTAACAACCAATCTAGCTTTGTACTGTGGTTGTGAAGTATGTTCATCTTACTTCAACCTATATACCCACTTGTTCTTCAAAAGTAATTTCACCAACTCAAAAGTATGATTATCATAAAGTGACTGCATCTCATCTCGCATAACATCAAACCAATTGCTTTTGTACTCATCTTCTATTGCTTGTGCATAGCACTCTGGTTCACTTGCACCAGTCAATAATACATACTCATCTTCAAAATACTTGGTGGAAGGTCATCGGTCTCTAACGGATCTTCGAACTGGAATATCCAATGGAACATCTAATTGAGCGTCTGGTTCAAGAATATTATTGTCTGTTTCAACATGTTCAGGAACATGTGCGTTATTTTGAATATTGACTTCCTGCTGCTTTTCATCAACCCGTGATGCTGAAATCATCTCTGCTTTCTCAATATCCTCTATTGTTTAATCTTCCATAAACACAACGTCTCTGCTTTTTACAATTTTCTTTTCAACCGGATCATAAAATTTGTAGCCAAGTATATCCTGTCCATAACCAATAAATATGCACTGTCGTGTTTTCACATCAAGTTTAGACCTCTTATCTTTAAGAATATGCATAAATGCTTTGCACCCAAAGACACGCAAATAATCATAAGAAACATCATTGCTTGTCCAAACTCTATTAGGAACATCAAATTCTAAAGGAATGCATGAAGTAAGATTTAATACAATCACAACTGTACTTAAAGCATCACCCCAAAAAGATCCAGGTAGCTTTGACTGTGAGAGTAAGCATCTTACCCTTTCAACCAGTGTTCTGTTCATTCTCTCAGCTAAGCCATTTAACTGAGGCGTCTTGGGAGGTGTTTTTTGATGTCGAATACCTTGTTGTTTGCAATATTCATCAAAAAGTCCAATATACTTTCCCCCATTATTAGTTTTGATGCATTTCAATTTTTTTTTAGTCTGTCTCTCAACTAAAGCTTGAAATTGCTTAAAAGCATATAATACTTAATCTTTAGTTTTCAAGGTATGGATCTAAATTTTCCTTGAAAAATCATCTATGAAGATAACAAAATAAAGAGAGCCACCAAGTGATTTTGTTTTCATAGGACCGCAAATATCAGAATGTACTATATCCAGTATACCTGACTTTCTTGAAGGAGGGGAGCTTTTAAATCCACTCTGTTCTGCTTTCCTACTAAACAGTGAGCACACTTCTTTAGTGCCGAACTTTTCAATCTTGAAAGGAGTTTCTTCTTGGCCAATATTGACAAACCCTTCTCATTAATGTGACTGAGCCTCTTATGCCATAACTCAGCTGCATCTTTGCTGCCTATTGCATTAATTTTGTCTGTGGACAACTTTGCCTGCATAATGTACAACGAAGAATATTTTTCACCTCTAGCCACAACAAGAGAACCTTTGGTGAGCTTCCATTGACCATTACTGAAGGTGCTGCAATACCCCTCATCATCCAACTTGCTTGTAGAAATAAAATTCAAGCGAATATTAGGTATATGTTTAACATTATTCAATACTAACATTGTGCCATTGCTGGTTTCTAGGCACATATCACCGATGTCTATAGCTTGTGCTAGCCTATTGTTTCCCATCTTTACAGATCCGAAATCACCTAACATGTATGATGTAAATAAATCCCTACAAGACATAGTATGAACGGATGTACCATTATTAATTACCTAATTGGTCTCATGAGATACAAAATTTACCACATCACCATAAAAAATAATGAGAAAGTCTTCTTTAAGTGCAGTAACACGATTGTCATCACTGTCATTATCACTTTTCTTCTCTTTACCTTTCTCCTTTTGTTTCTCCCTTTTTATTTGGCAACAAAACTTCTGAATATGTCATTTCTGATGATAATAATGGCACTCAACATTAGCAAATTTATTATACTTACCTCTGTTTTTATCTTGACTTTTATCTCTATTTCTCGGACCTCGAAACTCACTTCTTCCCATTT
Source organism: Eucalyptus virginea (assembly GCA_014182375.1). Classification (NCBI taxonomy): domain Eukaryota; kingdom Viridiplantae; phylum Streptophyta; class Magnoliopsida; order Myrtales; family Myrtaceae; genus Eucalyptus; species Eucalyptus virginea. The sequence goes on along the minus strand of CM024522.1, from coordinate 26,658,391 downwards.
TCTCAACAACCAAGGCATCAGAATGTGAAGAGGATGATCCTTATGTCTTCCTTCTCATCTCTTCATTCAACATGCTACTCTTGGCCAAATCCATGATAATCGTACCATCCGGGGCAGAATTAGACAAAGATGTTCGGAATGTCTCCCATGGGTTCGGCAAAGTACCAAGCAACCATAATGCTTGTATCTCATCATCAAACTTGATTCCCATCGCAGCCAACTGATTTATAATTCCTTGAAAATAATTTAAATGATCAATCAAACGAGTACCATCATGATATCTCAGAACTATCATCTGTTTTATAAAAAATAACTTATTATTCCCAGTCTTTTGAGCATATAACTGTTCGAGCTTATCCCATAAACTACGTGCATGTGTTTCCTCAATAATATGGTTCAAAACATTATCATCCACTTACTGCCTAATATAACCACACACTTGACGATGAAATATAGACCATTCAGCATCAATTTTATTCTCTTGTTTTTCCTCGGCAAATACGGACAAATAAAAATCTTTCACATATAAAAGGTCTTCCATCTTCCCTTTCCAAATATGATAATTCGAACCATTCAGTATAACCATTTTACTCGTATTCGTTTCAATTGTTTAACACAAGGCAGGAAAATCAAGCAATAACCAGATGCTCTGATACCACTTTAATGGGAGAACAATAACAATTCGAACAATATCGAATTAACGTAGCGGAATAAAATAATCTCCCCTCTTGTGTAAACCTAATAGGAATCGATATAGTAGAGTAAAATAAATACCAAGCACGTAAACACAAGACGATTTTTACATGAAAAACCTCCTCGATGTGAGAAGATCAAAAACCATGGGATTAGAGTCCACCCGAAAATTTTCACTATCAACGAAATTAGGTGAACAATATTCTTCTCTAGCAAATACTAGAGGTACATAGCAGCAAACACCTCACGAACATAAATCTTGGCAATACACTTGAATTTCACAAGAGATCAAGGATAAATCTGACAAAAACCGCAGGTTTTGATCAATCCACGAAAAACCTGATGTATGAAGCTTCAAACGAAAATCAAACTATTCAGATTCGAGAAAATTGCGCCATGAACATGCTGATAAAATTTCATCTCAATCGGACCACGAATCAACCTCCGATGCCAGCTTGATGTAAATCAGATATTGCCCCAACCCCTAGATTTTCTGCTTTTTCTTTTTCTCTTATTACTATTTTCTTTTGCGGTTACCACTTTATATAGATAGTGAGAGACCTTATTTCTCCATATAACTTATCATATAGACTCAAGCCCTTTTTGGGCTTGTAACTCATCGGGCTTCCTCCACATAGGAGTGAACCCAGCTAACAATAGGGCGGGTCATAAAGGATACCTGCCCTATCCATGGGTTGTGGGACGGGTTTTAGATTTTACTTACTGAATCCTATTGAACTTGGGACAAGTTTCGGATGTTTCTTGTGGATAATTTGAAACCTGAACTCAAGACCTAATTGACTAATGTGTTTCTACTCTTCTAAAAGAAATAAGATCACTTATGTAATTTTGTGCACCCGAAGTAGAATTCAAGATATGCAATTTACTTTTGTTTTGGAACGCATCGTCTCTATTTTGTTTTTTTGTTTTTTTTTTTAATGATCCATAGAATTTATGCAAGAACCTACAATTTGATGTGGGTGCATAATCTAGATTTCGATGGCAGTAAATGTGTAACCACTAATTTGTTTTGTGTTAGACAATCTTCTAATCATAAGTTTTAGTGAACGAAATAATAGCCGTAGTGGTTACGAGAACCCATTGGGAGCCCGACTCATTAGGTTGCAAGCCTAATTGACTATCTTATTTTATATAGAATTTGTTTTTAATTTCGGTGACAGATAATATTAAAGACACTAATACAATTGCTTTTTAACATGTAATTACACTTTCAACCTTTGATACAATTTTTAACACAAGCAAGAAGGGCGAATGTGAATACGATAGCACTTTAAGGATGTCCTAAGTTCCAATTTTTATAGGGAGATCCCAGCCACTATATTTTTCAAGGGGTGGGAGATGCCTCTACCCCCTACTATTTTTACATCACTAGAGTATTGGGACTTGAGTCTCCGCTCACTCTTGGTCCCTTCTTTCTAGGAACGGAAGCCCCGCCATTGCCTCGGCTCACTCTTGGTCCCTCCTTTCTAGGAACGGAAGCCCTGTCATTGCCTTGAGGGCAGTTTTACCACTTACCCTGGAGGTTTTACAGGAGGTCCCTAGCCACTATATTTCTCAAGGTGTGGGAGTTACCTCAACCTCTATTATTTTAACGTCCCCGGAGTATTGGGACCTAGGTCTCGACTGATCCATGGCTCCTCCTTTCCGAGAGCAGAGGGCCCCTTCATTGGCTTGGGGGCAGTTTCATCGGGAAAATTACCAAAATAATCCTAAATCTATTGTAACTTTTCCAATTTAGTCCTAATTTTTTTGAATTTGTACCAATTCAGCTAATCCGACCAAATTTAGCTGGTTAGCGCTAATGTCAACACTGATCGTTCAGCCAATGTCGATGTGGTAATTTTTAAATATTTTTCCTTTTTTTCTTTTCTTTCCTTTTTCTCCCCCTTTCCTTCTTCCTTTGGCTGGTCTAGCAACTAGCTAGAGGCTAAAGCTGGCAAGGTCGACACCAGCCATTGGTGAGGCTCGCCCTCATCGGTGGTGGTGAGGGCAAGCCTCAGCTCCCTTGGCAAGGCGTCGCCCATGTCATCATTGGTTGAGGGCGAGCCTCACCATGGCCGAGCAAGGTCGACCTTGTCGGACCGGCCAAAGGAAGCAATAAAGGAAAAAAATAAAAAAAATATATTTAAAAATTGCCACATCAACTTTGATCGGATGGTTGGTGCTGGCTGGCATCCACGTCAGCGTCGACCAGCTGAACTTGGTCAGATGGATTAAATTGGCACAAATGTAAAATAATTATGATTAAATTGACAAAAAAAAAAGGTTCATGATTGAATTATAAAAATTACAATAGATTTATGACTATTTTGATAATTTCCATCAATTTTACCACTTACCCAGGTAGTAGTCTTACAGGAAACTTCTAGCCACCATATTTCTTGAGACGTGGGAGTTGCCTCTACCCCTATTATTTTAACATCCTCGAAGTATTGGGATCCAAACCAACCCTTGGCTCCTCCTTTCTAGAAGTGGAGACCCCTTCATTGGCCTGGGGCAGTTATGCCACTTGCCTAGGTGGGTTCTTACATATATGGTCAAGTTTTACAATAGTTCTTGTCGTATGAAGCATATGATTCGCTAGCGATGTTCATACATGGGGATTGGCTATGCTACCAAATGTTATGTTTGTGCATGGTTACATACAAATATGCATTTTTATCTTTTGGATTTCTTCTGCTCGACATAGCACATGATACTTACCTAAAGCCTATTAAAATGGAGAAAATTGTCCAAAAAGTTCTCAATCTATTGCAAAAAGTGATAATATTTAAAATTAAATTGGTAAAATTGAAAAGTTTAAAATTGAATTGGCAAAAGTGTAATAGATTTGTGGCTTTTAGACAATTTTCCCACTAAAATGCACGTGTGAGTTGTGGATGTAGTGTGAAGTAATTAATATATCCTAATTCGCTCAAAACTTATTGACTTAAGCTTTTAAATGAAAGTGAGTCTAACAGATATGCTAACCAGCTCGGATTTCGACTTCCCCTCGGCGATTTTGGTGATCTTCCTCAGTAAAGGTGCGTTCCAAACAAAGGTCCCGACAGAAGTTAGACTTGATTGCATACATAGATTCAACAACCATTCATGGCCTGATCTGCCTTGACATGCATGGCATATATGCTTATGTACTGACCTGCCTTGACATCCATGCTTACGCACTGACCTGCCTTGACATCCATGCATACATATATTCAACAACCATTCATAAAATATGTTACTTATGGAAATCAAATGTTGCATTCCGCAAGCAAATTACTTGGGCAGGTGATCCCAACAAAGTTGCTATCGAGCTGATTTCTTAAGTATATCATACCACAAACGAGTCGGAGAAATCTATAAACACGGTATAATATAGCCGACAAATATTTTGGGATTGCGTCTTCGGAGCCTTGCGGTACATCGGAAAGTACCTGGTGGAGGCAAGTCGGAAAGCAAGATAACCCACTTCGTGTTTCTATGATTCAGAAAATTTATACAAGAATCTAAAATTGATGCATCGCATGACGTGGATTTTTATGACAGTGAGAGGTGAGCATGGTTTTAGGATAGAACCTGGAATCTGAGAACCGGACTGTAGGAACCTATAGGTTTTGGGTTCTAAGCTATGTAAGGTATGTTCCAAATTTCAAAAAATGAAGAATCTGTTTCGAATGTTTGGTTCTAAGCTCTTAATTGGAGGAATCTGGAACTTGAAACTTGGAACCAATAACCCAAAACCTAGAACAAGTTGTAATATTTTTCTTGGTCCATGTCTCTATATGATCCTCCGATATTTCATGTCATTCGATAATGAGTGTATAATCTGAAAGCATTAATCTGAGTTTTCATTTTATGACTAAGATTTTTACTTTATTAATGTTCATATTTTCGTGTGTCTAAATATAAGTTATGATTAGTGAATTGTAATCATTCAAATAATAATATAAGTGGAACTTAAGTAGACCCTAGAATCAGTGACAAGATAGGTTCTAGGTTCTAGATAATGTATGGTAAGTTTCAAATTTCAAAAAATAAGGAATCTATTTTAACGAAGAAGTTTCAAGTTTTAGATGGGACCTGTATAGAGAGCCTGGAATTCCTCACTCCTACTATCTATCTTGTGTTAGACAACCTTTAATCAGAAGTTCTATTGAAGAAAGTAGTCATTGTAGTGATTTCAAGAATCCATCGAGAACCCGACAGGTATTACGATAACTTAAGTGGGGGATATGGGGGTTATGGGAAATACTCAAATGTTAGTGGGACAGGTTTGAGACAAGATGTGCTGTCCCAAACCCGTCCAGCTGCCATCTCTAGCTCGACTAATGACCTGCTCAAGATCGCCTCGATTTTTTTCCGAGCTCGAGTCGAGTTGAATTTGAGTCTAAATATATTTGATTCATCAACTAGCAAGTGTAATTGAGTATCTCATTTTTTATATAGATTTCGTTTTTAATTTCGGGGACAGATAATATTAAATAGACGTTTATTATTGCTTTTTTACATGTAATTACACTTTCATCCTTCAATATAATTTTTGAGGTCGAGTTCGATCGAGCTGAAAAAACTCAAATGCATGAGTATAATATATTTAAAATTGCGTTGAGTTGCGTCGAGCTATGGTACATCGAGCATTATATAGAGTTGAGATTGAGCAGGAAAAAGAGTGCTTGATCGAGCTTCGGTCAAGTTTCCATATTCGAGTACATAATTCGCATTGAGCTTGAGCCTAGCACTGTGTCGGTTCCACTTTATTCAATTGCACTCCTATATCTCAGCACCAAACAAGAGCATCCAGAGAGATAAATGTATAAATTTGCAGTTATTCTTGCCCAGGAAATTGAGACCATGTTACAACAACAATCTTGGGTTGATACTTTCAAAATAGTTTTCAAAGCTTTTTGAAATATTGATGGGAAATCTTTGCCAACCATTCTAAAAACTTAAGTTATTAAGTGAAGGCATGATTTATTATTTAAATATTATAATACTCCCCTTTATACTTAGTTTGATCTTTTTGTGTAATACTAAGCATAGAAAAATTCAACTGGAAGGCAAATTGAGAATTATACAGATTTGAACTTTTTAATATCAGAGCATTTTTTTTTTTTTGGTCGAAAAGATAGTAATTTTATTACTAACCCACTAAAGGGGCATCTTTGGTTGGCAAGTCTAAATATAAAATTAAACGTAGAGAACGAGGAGGATTAGCAATCCAATTGCTAAAAAGCGACCCGCTGCACATAATAATTAAGTCGGCTAAATAAAATATAACGCGACAAAAGATGGGGTCAAATTCTCCTCTTTTAAAAGCTCCTCTCAGTCCGGCCTATTACCCTACAACTCCTGGAAAAATCCGCCAAGCCTGCAGAGTCAAGTTTTCATCTTCCTTCTTGATTTCTTGTGCCTTTAGAAAGTGTGATAAAAATGGCAGAGAAGAGCAAGATTCTGGTCATTGGAGGGACTGGATACATCGGCAAGCACCTGGTGGAGGCGAGTGCAAAAGCAGGTCATCCCACTTATGCATTGGTTAGAGAGAGCACGGCTTCTGATGCCGAGAAGTCGAAGCTCATCGAAAGCTTCAAGAGCTTCGGGGTTTCAATAGTTCATGTATGACACGCAAAACATTTTTGGAAAGTAATACTCCTTGCTGTATTTCAACCACCTGGTGGCATAATCTCACTTTAGATTTGTGTTCTCTTCGACTTTGCAGGGAGATATCTATGACCACCAGAGCTTGGTGACGGCCATCAGGCAAGTTGATGTGGTGATCTCGGCAGTGGGAGCAGTGCAGCTCGCCGATCAGGTTAAGATCATTGCAGCAATCAAAGAAGCTGGAAATATCAAGGCAAGTGATAATAGCTGATAGTTTTTGAACAAATTGTCATTGAATAAAATGGAATTGCTATTATAGAAGCTGTAGTCTATAATGGTCTATGTTTTGGAAATTCACATGTTGTGTAAGCTATTCATTTTGTCGCAATTTTTCCCATAAATCATTCCTAGCGTGTTCATTTTGCACTGTATATATGTCAAAAAATAGAGATGGATACTAGAGCTGTTAAACGGGTGGTTTGGGTCGGGTCATTAATGATCCGACCCAAATTGACTCATTAACCCATTTATGATCTATTTATGCATAATGTAAATTTTCCGACCCATATCCGACCCGACCCATACTCAACCCATACCCGACCCAACCAATATTAATAAAATATTTTCATATTTAATCAAATTTGGAAAAACTTATTCCTATGTTTTTTTTTTTTTTAAAGATTATATTACTAAAATAATTCCAAGCTTATTTCTTTTATATATATATATATATATATATATTATTTTAAATGGTATTGCTAAAATAGTTTTATACAACACAAATTTAATGGACAATTTTTATAATTTTTAAAATAGTTATTTTAAAATATTGAATTTTAATTATTTTTTTATTTTTTAAAAAATAAAATTTAAATTATTTTATTTTTATTTTTAAATATAATTTTCTTTTTTGTTCTTCTTCTTCTTTGGCCGGCGGCCGGCCACAAGTGAGCCTCACCCGACGTCGGCGAGGCCTCCGCCTTGCCAAGTCTAGCAAGCTCGAGGCTCGCCGGCATCGGGCGAGCTTGTGCTCGCCCCTCGCCGGATCTGGTGAGGCTTGATTCTCGGCCGACATCGGCGAGTTTGAGTCTCGCCAGATCGGCGAGGCTCGAGACTCGCTTGGCCGGTCGCCGGCTATCGTCGTGATAGCCACCGAAGAAGAATTAAAAAAAGAAAAAGAAAATAAAAAAAAAAAATAATTATAATTTCGGTTTTTATAAAAATATTTTTTTGTAAAGTTAAAGAGGGAAGAGAGAGATTGTGAGCTTTTGGTTGAAAATGGGTTCAACCCACTTAAGACCCACTTAAAACCCACCTATCAAAGTCTTTACTTGTTAAATCCATTTAACTATTTTTTGTCAAAAACAAGTGACCCATATATGACCCATTTATGATTTAAATGGGTCATATATGGGTCTAAAACCCATTTTAACACCTCTAATGGATACACTAACAAAAGCTTCTGAAAGTATAATTTCATAGTTGCACGACTCGTGTCCAAAATAGATATGGATATATTCTCCTTGTACTCCGGATAATGTCATTACATGAGGCTGTGTTCCGTTTTTGGAACTCTTTCTAGAGATGTTCATGAATTCTGTAGAGGTTCCTTCCTTCGGAATTCGGTACCGATGTGGACCGTACCAATGCGGTTGAGCCAGCAGCGACCCTTTTCAGCACCAAAGCTAAGATCAGGAGAGCAATTGAGGCTGAAGGAATCCCTTTCACTTATGTTGTCTCGAATGGCTTCGCGGGATACACTCTTCCATCCTTGGGACAGATGGGTGCTAAATCTCCTCCACGGGATAAAATCACAATCATAGGTGACGGAAATCCGAAAGGTGATTGGTTTGAAGCCCTGCCTTTTGTTTTATTCTTTGATTGTAGTGATTAAGTACATTCACATTCCCAGAAGACACCAACGATCCTCAGTCATAATCAAACGCCCTCTGATGCATATTGAAAATGCTCTGAACTTGGGTTGGTTTCATGAGCAAAATTTAGATCTAGCAGATTTTGGAGAGATGTTTGCCTGGAATGCATCTAATAGACTCAAACCGTGATAGTTTAGAATGCACATTAGATGTTATCTGTAGTGTGAAAATGCTAATCCTCTCAAGTTTTTTTGTGGAGTGGCTGGGAATCATTGTATCATGTTGACTATAAGAAATGTCATCAGACAAACAATGAAACTATTTCGGTGTCTCATCTAAACTCTACGATTGATCTATTTCTCGATTATGGCGGACACGTTATAGTCGACTTTCAGAAAAGCCTGCTAAATCTGTGTGTCCTGGTTCAACTCGTCAGTTATTTTAGTCAAGGAGGAAGATATTGCCACGTACACTATCAAGGCTCTGGATGACCCCAGAACTCTGAACAAGATCCTCTACCTGAGACTGCCGGCGAATGTTCTGAGTTTCAGCGAGATTGTTTCCCTCTGGGAGAAGAAGATCGGGACGACCCTCGAGAAGACATATCTGTTGGAAGATGAGCTTCTCAAGAAGATACAAGGTGAGTGGATACCTGGAAGCAATCTAAACAGGAAACACATATAAAGATATCGGCTTTTCGTTGGATGGTTTCTTTGTTAAAGCCCAATTTTTACTTCTTCTTTCTTTCCCTATTTTTGACTGTTGCAGAGTCTCCATTTCCCAGCAACTTCCTTTTGAGCATAGCCCACGCAACCCTTGTGAAGGGAGAGTACACAAACTATGAGATAGATGCTTCGATCGGAGCAGAGGCTTCAGAGCTTTATCCGGAAGTGAAATACACAACCGTGGATGAGTACCTCAGTTTCTTTACCTAGTCCCCCTATGTTACTGTCTCTTGCTATATGTGTATCAGAAACCAGTCTCGACTCGTGTGCTGAATAACTTGTCGTGCACTTTGATATTGACTTCGTGCATCGATGTCCCAGAACCATTCCGTGTGTTCCATCAACTATGTAAATTGATACTAGCAGGTCCTCCTTTTCCACTCATTTAACGTAGAATAAATCGAGTGTTTTGGCCAGTAGAAGTACTGCAGAATGAGTGAACTAATAACGACTTCAGGATGCTCGACTTTTGAATGGTGAAAAAACCATCAGAAGTGTTGCTCTGCTCTTGTTGATCTTTCCAAGCAATGTTTGGGTTCCATGGTTCGGCAAGACTTGAGCCGGCCCTAACGAAGCATAAGTAAATGAAAGGTTATTGTCAGGTCAGCGACATGGAAGAATGCTTATGCAGTTCATGCTCCGCATTGAATCAGTCGTCGCTAGTTCTAAGACTTCGTGCTCTCGCCTGACTTTGATGAAAATGAAAAAAGCTAAGAGACAAAAAGGTTGCCTGCTTTTCTTACCTTTACCGAAAAAAAAAAAAAAAAAGATGGTTGCCTGCTTCAATGGAGGGGTCATACTTACACCAAAAGAGGGTTTTTGCAAACTTTGATGCAACGGTCACATTGTTGGGACCTAACCTCTTTTGGCCTGTTGGGAATAACGGATCCCCGAAAAACCGGATTCAACACTAAATCGAACCCCTAAATCAATGCGGAAGACGAAGCCCGGGAAAACGACACGTATCACCGATCGTAAAGCACACCACGGATTCGAGCGTACCTTGTTAGCCACAGATTAGACACCGACGCCAATGGAGGAAGAGATTTGGCCATGTTCGATCCGAGGAGGCAAAAATTCTTCGAGCGCTTCACTGGTTTCGCTTTGAAGAAAAAACGTGAGAAAGAGAGAGCGTTGAGGGAAAAAGCGTACGTCCTTTTCTAAAACAAACGGTACCTTTTTCTCTCTCTCTCCTTTTATACCTCTCTCCTTCCACGGGCCGTATTCCCGTGGGCCAGGCTTTCTGGGCCCAACTTGGGCGGACGGGCCTTAAGCCCAATACTAATAAAGCCTTCATCTCCCACTCGCACAAGGTGGGCCGAACAGGATTCTCTTTACCTCTCTTCAACGTTCATACCGGTGAATAATCCGTGCGACCAAAAGATACTTTGAGAGCTCGTTGCTATACATCTGTTAGGAATATATAGCAGCTCATAATGGGCGTCACACTCCGAGTAGATTCAGTATGCAGTACCCTAGATCGATCGATCACATTTATATCTCTCTTAATCTCTTTTTAAATAATGATATATATTGTATTCACAATTATAATTATCACAAAGACAGTCATAATTGGTCGACCAGTGAATACAAAACTACAATGTGATTCTCCAAAATCGATCTTCCTCTTTCCTTCAAACTCTCAATTTCAGTTTAGCTTGCTTTTCTAGAAATGTCCCATTAGATCGAATCTAACTCATGACCATTGGCAACATCCTAAGATAGCAAACACTAAATAGAAACCTTGAGAATAAGTAAGAGTCATGAGGGGACATAAATTGAGGAACTCTTTTCCTCAAGAGTCTCACACGTCATAAAAGTTGAGATCAAACTTTTTGCCACTCTTATTGGTCGTCTCATGCATACGTAGTATGAAATACGTATTACGGTATTAACTCCTTTCCCATGGAGCGTATGTCTACATCGTTCAATACCGTACAGATGATAGTTCAGACATACCCAATGTCTAACTTGAGTTCACATACCTACTCATTCACAAAATTCATCAGAACTCACATCTGGCATCTTAGACAGATAAAGTAAAATATGTGGGGTATTTTACTTTCGGACATCACAAGTATTGTGTCCTCATTTTAACACTTAGTTAAGGCGACATGCGTATTTTAAGCTTGAGCTCTCGATTATCACCTAGATAATAAGCTTAAATACAGTCTCATCTCTATTTATCACACAGTAAATAGAGGCGATTACCCGTGTGAGTGGGCTAATCTTATATCTGTCCGACATACTTTCTCAACTTAAAGTAATGCACTGAGTATTAAGATGCATAAAGATCACACATAGATTCATAGGCATTAATGATGAAAACACAAATTCATCAAATGTGAACACTTAGGGAAATTACAATATTCAGTACATCAGCATCTACGCGATCCTAGAGATTTCACATGGCCACAAAAACACATCTCTAGGTACTGGCTTTGTCATAGGATCTGCTACCATTCTATGCGTAGATATGTACTGTAAGTTCACATCTTTTCGTGCAATCATATATTTGACAAGATTATACTTGGTATCTATAGGTTTGGTCTTGCCATGATATTTTGGATCTTTGGTGTACGCTATAGCTGCTTAGCTACCACAGTTAACCAATAATCAATTTGCAGCACTTCCAATAACACCTAAATGATCCAAAAAATCTCTTAAGCCAAACACCTTCTTATACTGCTGCTGATAATGCCACGAACACAACTTACATCGTGGACAAGGCTATTCACTTTTGTTTCTTACTGCTCCAACATATGGTGCCATTATTCGGTAAGAAAACAAATCCAGAGGTAGATTTTCTTTCATCTAAATCTCCTCCCCAATCGCATCTGAATAGCCTTCAAGTCGCAGATCCTTTCCTTAATAACTCAGCGTATAATCGCAGTCCCCTTCGGATACCTCGGTATTCTCTTAACGGCCTTCCAATGTGCTGGACCTGGATTGGATTGGTATCTACTCACCATTCCAACTGCAAAACATATGTCGGGTCTTGTACACATCATAGCGTACATCAAGCTCCCAACAGCACTTGCATAAGGAACATGCTTCATTTGTTCCTTCTCTTGTGGAGTCCCTGGACACAATCTATGGCTCAACCCTTCACCTTTTGCAATAGGAGTGTCTATGGGTTTACAATCTTGCATACGAAATCGTTCAAGAACTTTGTTTATATAAGTTTCTTGCGAAAGAGACAACGATCTCTTCAAACGATCTCTTGAAATCTTAACTCCAAGAATGTATGCAGCCTCACCCATATCCTTCATCTCAAAGTTGGAAGACAACCAACTCTTGACAGTCTTAACAAACTCCATATTGCTTCCGGCAATTAGTATATCATCAACATATAATGATATGATCACAAATTGATCCTTGGATCTTTTGATATACACACAATGATCCTCATCAATCATTGTAAAATCATATGCCATTATGGCATTATGAAAACGTATATACCATTGTCTTGATGACTTGCTTGAGGCCATATATCGATCTCAAAAGTCGACATACCTTTTCTTCTTGGCCTTTCACTATGAAACCAGCAGGTTGTTCCATATATATTTCTTCCTCTAATTCTCCATTAAGGAAAGCAGTCTTTACATCCATTTAATGTAACTCAAGATCCAGACTAGCCACTATTGCCAGAATGATGCGAATTGAGGTAAATCTGACTACAGGAGAAAACGTATCTTCATAATCTATTCCTTCCTGTTGATTATACCCCTTCGCTACAAGGCGAGCCTTATGCCTTTTATTGAGCCATCAGCCTTTCGCTTTATTTTAAGAACCCATTTGTTCCCAATAGCTCTGCGTCCTTTTGGAAGATCAACCAGTTCCCAGACTTGGTTTGATTTCATTGACTCCATTTCCTCTTCCATTGCATTAATCCATTTTTCCTTGCTAGGGCAATTTAGAGCCTCATTAATGTTTCTAGGCTCATCCTCATCTTGTGGAGCAACCATAAAAGTTTCCCCTTCAATGCCAAAACGTCGACGGGGAATACTTTGGCGACTTGTTCGCCGTATGGGAGATTGCACACTTTGCACATCATTTCCCATCATGCTCCCACTTGGATTAGGTAATGATGATGTCGTTACATCGGTGGTTGCAATTGAGAATGAGTTGAATTCAATTCATCACTTCTCATATTACTCCCACTTGGACGAACTCCACTAACATCATTATCTTGATCCAAGGTCTCAAATAGGGAACAATCTTCCCCTATTTCGCCCTTCTTAGGAAATTCATCCTCTAAGAATGTGACATCTCATTATTCAAACTCAGTTATACTCCCACTTTCCTGCTTACCTATGAACACATACCCTTTTGAGTGTTCTGAGTACCTTATGAAAATACTCTTCTTTCCTCTGGGACCCAATTTCCCAAACTTGTGAGAGGACTCATGTGTATAGGCAGCACAACCCTATGGCTTAAGAAAACTTAAGTCCGGTTGTCTACCTGTCCATAACTCATATGGAGTGGAAGTAACTGATTTGGAAGGCACCCGGTTAAGTATATAGGTAGCAGTTAACAACGCATCACTCCAAAAAGTGATAGGTAAGTTAGCATGCGCCATCATGGACCTAACCATTTCCAGTAGGGTTCTGTTTCTTCTCTCTGCAACACCATTTTGTTGAGGAGTATATGGAATAGACAACTGTCTTTCTATTCCTTTTTCATCACACAATTTTCTGAACTCATCAGATAAATATTCTCGACCTCGATCGGATCTCAATGCTTTTATTTTCTTGTCTAATTGATTTTCTACCAGGTTCATAAACCTTTTGAAACAACTTATTGCTTCAGATTTGTGAGAAATCAAATAGACATATCCGAATCGAGTATAATCATCAATAAAGGTGATGAAATAAACAGCCCCATGCCTTCCTTTCACATTCATTAGACCACAGATATCAGTATGGATTAAATGCAGAGGAAATTCAGCTCTTTTTCCTTTTCCAAATGGTTTCCTTGTTGTTTTCCCTTCTAGGCAATGCTTACATATGGGCAAATCGACTTTTCAATGTTGCCCAACAAGCCCTCTTTGGCTAGTCTGTTCATACGCTGTTGGCCAATGTGACCAAGTCTAGCATGCCACACATTCACATCATTATCATAGGTATTAGGAGACGTGATAAGGGAATAACAAACACTTGTATTAACATAGTCAACATCTAATACAATGAAACCATCCAGAAAATAACCACAACCATAGTAATTTGTATCTAAAAACAAATTCACACCTCTATCACGAAGTTCATATTGAAACCTAATTTAACCAACACTAATACGGACACTAAATTCCGACGAATCTCCGGAGCATACAAAGCACATCATGCGGGAACAAAGTGCGTCCACCACGCATATTCGGTTGGCATGTGCCAATTCCTTTCACTTCAGCTCTAGAGTTGTTTCCCACATAGATCCACTTAGTTCCGGTAGGTACTCGTCGGAATTCCACGAAGGATCCTCTATCCTTCGCTACATGGTCCGTCGCTCCTGAGTCCACAGTCCACAAAGGATTAGACTCAGTTAAGAACACAGAACTCGACACAAAAGTAAAGTTCTGAAAAATACAAGGGGTGTTTACCTTCTTTGGCTCACGACAGTCGCGAGCATAGTGACCCTTCTGGTCACAGTTGAAGCATTTCACCCTTGCAAGCTTTTTCATGCGAGGACGCTTTCCTCTTCCATGTTGGTTAAACTTGGGTTTCTTCCCTGAAGGACCTGCTTCTTCCTTGCCTTTCCCTTTATCAAACTAGTTAGGGCGCTTGCGCTTGGAGCTCGAAGCTCCATGTGAGCTAGAACTTGCATGATAAAGTTCAGTATCCGGCTTAGCCGCCAAGAGGCGGTCCTCTTCCAGCTCAAGATGGCGCATAGCATCCTCAAAAGTTTTGATATTCTCATTATGGGTCGGTGCACCTTCATATGCTCCCAACTCGAGGCAAGGAACGAATCACCGCTTGCACTCGCTGCTCATCCGTGAGGACATGGCCAGCATCTTTCGCTCGGTTATCATGTTTGACATCTTTCTAAGATGTTGCTTCATGGTCTGACCATGAGGCTTCTTATAGGAGTCAAACCTAATAGTGAGCTGTCTCGATCCGGTCACCGAAGTATGACCAAATCTAGCTACCAATGCCTCCCACGTTCTTTGGCATTGTCAAAACGCCTAAACTCTCGCATGACGTCATTTTCCATGCCGCTCGCAACGTGATGCGAGCCGAGAGTTCTTTCGTTTCCACCCAGCAAAAGCTTCCTTATCTCTTTTGTGCTGTGCAGTATTTCCATCTTCAGGTTCTTCCATGGTCAGGATAAGAGCCTCAAGTGCTTCTTGCTCTTCCAGCACATACTGGATTTTCATTTGCCATATCTCATAGTTGTCACCATTGAGCTTTTCACCTTTGTTCAGCTTGGCAACTATGCTCTTTGTGGCTGAAGCCATTGATCTCGAACACATCGACATATGCACGAATTATTAATGCCTATCATTTATGCATCCCTATTTGCATAGACCCATCATATTAATGAATAATTTCAAGTAAGGCTTCGAATCAAAAGGTCACTATGTTTCCAATCATCCTCCAAAATCCTAACTTAAAACTATCATTAATATGATTGTCATATGCAAATTCAATTTTATGAAGCTACAAAAACTTCTAAAACTACCCACAGCTAATTACCCACAGCAACTAGCAATAACAAAAAGCAACATACAATTGATATCTAATAACACAACAATGCTCTCATATAATTCAAATAACATATATGTTGTTCCTTCAACAACAATCGGGTAGTCAACATTACATAATATGTCCACAAACACACTTAACAAATAAACAGAAATACAACTAACACCAAGTCAAGACACGAACCGGGAAAGATCCTCTTTTGTTCAATTTCTTGATCTTTTCCCTTGTCATAATACAGTAATATTCATTTACAAAATCTATTACAATTTTCTTATAAGAAGCAGCTCCGTTGACATCCCATATGCGATTCAACACATCTTGCCATTCAAGTGGAAGAGTGTTTATGAAAAATCGCACCATCTCCGACTGTGACATAGGACGACCATTCCATATGACCTTTTGTATCTTCCCGTTGACTTCAAGGACGTGATCAATTAAGTCACCTCTCTCCCGCGATGATCGGTCGCTCGGCTATCAACTTATACAGCCTTTCCTTTTGATCATCGGTAATTGCACGAATAGGTGTGCGCAACCTTAGGGGAGGCATTTTTTCCTACAACAAATGCAGAAATATTCATGCAACAAATGCAGAATAAATAAGGGATCACATATAATCCATATAGACTTAATTGAAAAAGAAACACATTCTTTTCCTTTTTTTTTTTTTGGTCAATGGTCAAAGTCAACGGTCAACGGTCAACGGGTCGCCGGTCGTCGGACGTCGGACCGGTCGGACCGGTCGCGCCGGTCGGGCCGGTGGGCCGGTTCGCGCGGACCGCCGGCACGTGCCGCGCGCGTGCGCGGGCTGACGTCACGCAGACGTCAGCCGGCACGTGCCGCGCGCGTGCCGGGCTCCGCGGGTCGCCGGTCGGGTCGGGTCGCCGGCCGGTCACCAGCCGCCAACCGTCGTCGTGCCGACGTCATCAATGACGTCACCCGGCCGTTATTTACCGTTGGGTGACGCATGCGGCGCGGCACGCGTCGGTCCGCGGACCCGCGCGTGCGGTTCGCCGCCGGCGGCGAGCGCGGCGCCCGGTTCGCCACCGGCGCGTGTGCCACACGCGCTGGCGAGCTGGGCCGCGGCCGGCGCGTCGCGCCCACGCGCAGCGCCTTCCGGCCGCGTGTGTGGGTGTGTGCGGCGTCTCCGGCGGCGCTCGAGGCATCGCTGGACTCGTCTCGACGCCCCTTTCTCCCTATGTCATCGATTTTGATTTCGACTTACGAAAACATGGAAAAAGGCCGAAGAGCGCTCGGGTGTCGGGATTTGTCGCCCGATCCGTACGGCCGAACTTGTTTTTGCGAAAAATCAATCAAAATACAACAAACAGATCAGGAAAACGTGAACTAGGGCTCTGATACCAATGTTGGGAATAACGAATCCCCGAAAAACCGGATTCAACACTAAATCGAACCCCTAAATCAATGCGGAAGACGAAGCCCGGGAAAACGACACGTATCACCGATCGTAAAGCACACCACGGATTCGAGCGTACCTTGTTAGCCACAGATTAGACACCGACGCCAATGGAGGAAGAGATTTGGCCCTGTTCGATCCGAGGAGGCAAAAATTCTTTGAGCGCTTCACTGGTTTCGCTTTGAAGAAAAACGTGAGAAAGAGAGAGCGTTGAGGGAAAAAGCGTACGTCCTTTTCTAAAACAAACGGTGCCTTTTTCTCTCTCTCTCCTCCCTTTTATACCTCTCTCCTTCCACGGGCCGTATTCCCGTGGGCCAGGCTTTCTGGGCCCAACTTGGGCGGACGGGCCTTAAGCCCAATACTAATAAAGCCTTCATGGCCAATAGGTGAAATCAACCAGGAGATTTGGCTAATAGATTAGCTCTTTCAAGCTCATATCAATTCGCAACTTAGGTCTATGTTCTTAACATATAAATCATTCGCCACCAATCAATTTAGTGTAAATCAATTAGACACCAAGTAAAACAATATATATTCTTACGAACTAGAGATTTTAATTAGAGATACTTAGTTACATTAGATTTCTCTAAGGCTCTTTTGATATATTATTTTCATGAAAAAATGTTCAATACCGTCATTTTCATAAAAAAATGTTTGGCAGACAGCTTAAATCCATTTTATCCATTTTATCCATTTTATTATGGTGAGGTGACGCGGCGTTATCGCACCATGCCGCGGGCGGTGTTGGTTCTCTTGGCGAGGCTGCGAAGGACGCCAAGGAAACTTTGACCAAATGACAAACTTTGCTAACTCCCAAACTCTTTGTCTGAATCCTGCAGGTCTTGTGACGATCATCTTTGATTTTCAAACTTTGACCCTCTAAAACCCACGATCAAAGTTTTCACTGGTCTCCCCTTGATGGCTCCATGTCTATCAAGCCGCGTGCCTGCGTCGTGAAGTCAAGAGGGAAGACCACTTGCATATGTGAAGGTGTGCTGTTTGATGCGACTTGAAGAACAGGAGCATTACCATACGCCTTTCCTCTCTCTATTTCTTCGCGTATCACTCACGAACGGTTGCGACAGAAAGTGCTCGGCGATCTTCAGCGAGGCAGCAACTTCTCAGCTTCGAAGGGCAGCAGCGATTGGCAGCGAGGATTCTGATGACAGCGGTGAGGATCGGTGGAGGCACGGCCTTGAGATGTTTGGCCACGAATTACCCGGCCGTCGACTCTCTCTCCCTCTTTCTTTTCTCACGTATATCGCTCAGTGTACTCTAAAATTTTGATTTGCCAGCTTCTAATTTGTGAGGTATAACGCTCTATTTATAATGCAAACCTAGGTTAACTTCAATATCTTGGGCTTAACTTAAGCCTTTTTTCTAATTTGATGGGTTCTAATAACTTAAGGTTTGTCCCTAATTAAACTCTTGATGGGTTGAATTAAGTTCAAATTAGGCTAATTAAAGCCCTTCAAGCCTATGAATTTCGGCCACTATCTCCTCTAGGCTTAGCCAAATTTTCTCTCCTTTCGCGGGCTCAATTATCAAATTTTAAGCTCAAAACCATCAACCGTCAGTCCAATACTAATGCAATTAATTAAAAAATATAAGCTGAATAATAAAAGCTTCTAAAACTATATGCTACACAATTTAATTTTAATGTTTTTGTTTAGGGGTTAAAAATTAATCCATAATTTTCTATCTAATAAATGAATGATTGGGTCACTAAAATTTCGGTGTCAACATAGACGACTAAGTTACAAAAAAAAAAAATCATGAAAACTGAGAAAGTCGTCGGTTTGGAAAACTATCATGTCCCACAATTCTTAATCAGTTTACCATGAATAAATAGCATAAGAAATTATGTCTCGAGTTTGACTCCGTGTACAAAATCCAACCTGATTGGAAATTATAGACCGACCTATGATGCAGGGACGATCCATTGTGTTTCAAGAAAAGTCCAACTTTGGCCGTGAGAGGCGGAATACATATACACACAAACAGCAGAAGATTTCTTCTTGCCCACAGATTTCAATTTTTGGCCGTGCAGTAGACGCTCCTTTCCTCTGAGTGTTTGTCCTTTGACCTCTTGAAGCCGCACAAAAGGAAAAAAAAATAAAATGGTAGGGGCTCTTGTTTTGGTCGTGTGCAACAGAGAGTTTTGTTCGTAACTCGTCGAGGTTTACAAGCAGTACTTGCCATACGAAGTGTTAGGCGATTCGCTGGCCATGTTCATACATGGAGAATGGCTATGCTACCAAACCTTTTGTCTGTGCATTGTTGCATACGAATATGCATTTTCAATCTTCTGAATTTCTTCTGCTCGACATAGCACGTGATATTGACCTAAAGCCCCCAGCAGAAGTAAGATTTGAATGCAGATATATGCAACAACCATTTATGCCCTGATCTGCCTTGACATACATGCTTGCGTAATGCTCATAAAACAGCTTATTTCTAGAGATCAAACGTTGCATTCTGCGAGCGACTAATCTGGAAAGGTGATCCCGACAAGTCGTTATCGAGCAATTTCTTAAGTATATCATACAACACACGAGTTGGAGAAATCTATAAACACAGTATAATATAGCTAACGAACATTTCGAGATTTCCTCATTTTGAGCCTTGCAAGTTCAAGTTTATCATCTCTTCTTCTCTCGAGTCTTGAGAAGGCAGCAACATGGCAGAGAAAAGCAAGATTCTGATCATCGGAGTGACTGGATACATCGGAAAGTACCTGGTGGAGGCAAGTCGGAAAGCTAGATACCCAACTTATGCATCGGTCAGGGAGAGCACGGCTTCTAATCCTGAGAAGTCGGAGCTGATAGAGAGATTCAAGAGCTCAGGAGTTTCACTGATCTATGTATATGTGAAAGAGAATAACCATCAAGCTTGTTTTTTTTTATTTTTTCCACAGTTTTCTCACGAGAGAGAGCTTCTTCTGTTAGACATGGCAAGGAGATATCCATAATCACGAGAGTTTGGTCACGGCAATGAAGCAAGTTGATGTGGTGATCTCTGCGGTTGGACCAGGACAACAATCTGATCAGTTCAAGATCATTGCAGCAATCAAAGAAGCTGAAAATATTAAGGTAAGTATTTGGTGTTCAGCCGAATTATAGAAATTCTTGCACAAAAAAGCACTGCATAGCCTTAGTCAATGACAGAACATTTTCTCTGCGATGTACACTTAGTTGACATTGTTGTCCACAACTCTGATCTTATGAAATTCATGAGTGATCTAGAGGTTCCTTCCATCCGAATTTGGAGTCGATGTGGACCGAATCAATGTGGTTGAGCCAGCTGCAAGCCATTTCCGAATCAAAGCCAAGTTGAGGTGAGTGACCGAGGCTGAGGGAATCCCTTTCACTTTTTGTAGTGTCCCACGGGTTTGCCGGCTACTATCTTTCCAACTTGGGCCAAATGGGCGCCAAAGTCCCGCCGCGGGACAAAATCACCATCTTAGGTGATGGCAATACAAAGGTGATTTGAACAAGGTCTAAATATCCTTTCCCTCCTATATTTGTTTTCAGCTTTTTCTTAGTGATTAGCGCACACGTTCTCGAACCGCCTGACTCTTCCCTAGGCTCATGTTTATCAGACAACATGTTGAGCTCAGGTCGGTTTACTTTTATATGATTGCAGACACCATCATCATAAGTTCAATTTCAGTAATGACAGCAAAGATGGTAGTGTTGTCATTCTATATTACAGTCATTGTTCTCAAGGAAGAAGATATAGCTTCTTACACTATCAAAGCAGTGGATAACTCAAGAACATTGAACAAGATCCTCTACATGAGTCCGCCGGCTAATATCCTGACCTTCAACGAGATCATTTCCCTCTGGGAGAGGAAGACCCAGAGCACCCTCGAGAAGACGTACATTCTGGAAGACGAGCTTCTCAAGAACATCCATGGTAAGTTGGTAAAATCGAAAACATAACATTCACAAAGACGAATGCATGCCCTCTTGTTAATTACGTGGTTGAATCAGCTTTTGGCTTGATAGTTTCTTGACAGACACTCCGTTGTTTTTTGCGATGTCTCGTGCTCCAGAGTCTCCATTTCCAATGAACATCATTTTGTCGATCAGCCACTCCGTGTTCGTGAAGGGGGATCATGCAGCAAATCATGAGATCGACGCTTTGATCGGAGCTGAGGCTTCAGAGCTCTATCCAGAAGTGAAATACACAACTCTAGATGAATACCTGAATCTCTGTGTAGTCGGGGATCAAGAAGTTCATTAGACCGTGCTCTACGTATGTTAAAGAACAGTGTCTGGGGTGAATAATGATATTTCATAGATTTGCCTATGATCTCGCACCACCATGTACGACAAGCCACAGTTCGGCTTCAATTAAACACGAGGGTTTGTATCGTAATATGACTAACGATCTTGGAATGTCTGAATTAGAATGACGAAATCACATTGCTATTCGTCGAACAAGTAGCCCAGCGAATAGGCAATAATCAAGATATCTTCAGCAAAAACATCGGTTGTCGACATTACTCATCGCAGGTCGGGTTGCAACTGCACAACAATTGTAACGTGTTCCGACTTTTTTGTGAAAACTTCAATACCTCGATCGAATCTTCCGTCCACAATCAGCATAGCCAAAGCTAGTTCTCTTGAGAACCACTTACTGGAACCGCCCTTGAATCCCAGTGAGGCGATGATTCATGTTCCGAGTCGCACAGTAAATCCCGAAACAAGAACGCGTCCGTGGTCATCTAGACCATCGTGGGCTAACAGGGACCAGTTCCTGCATCGAATCAGCACCGAATCTTCCCTTTCTTTGGCGGAGCGTAATTACAACTGAACTGTTATGAAATCTTTTCGAGCAAAAGAGTTGCCGTCCAGACGGTTCGGTTCTGACATGACAATAGAGAAACAAGACCAGGGTAGATGAGTTTGTAGTATCAATTGTCTTGCCTAGCTTGGGACTATATAGTTATACGATGAAGGTAAAATCATGGAGAGAACCATTAAAAAGCCTAAGGAGCTGGACTCTCAAGCTGGACTCTAACTACAAAGACGGTATTCTTCCTTGCCTATCCTAGGCATTTTGTAATTTAAGAATACTAGCGTTACTAGCAGACGTGTTGTAGCCCATTAAGCTACTCGAATTATTTGGGAGTTACGGTACCAAGAATTAGCGGCTATCCTCAAGTTATTGCACATTCCTTGAAATCATCATAATTTGATTGCACTTACAATAAGTTTTCTTTATAATTCACAAGTCGAGAATGATTACATTTAGTAATAAATTACTATCATGAAAGGCCCTAACCTATATACCTATAACAAATTTATCAGAAACTAACTTTTTAACTACTAAAAATCTCAAACTGATAATTTTGTGATAGATTTATCTGAAACTAATTTTTTAATTACAAAAAAACCCAAATTATTACATTTGCGACAAATTTGTCATTCATTAATTTTTGTTAAATTTGATTAATATTACGAAAAATCACAAATTAAATATGGAATGTAAAACCCCAAACAAGTATAGCCATCAACTATTATGTGTCACCCGACTCAGTAATTTGGCTGTAAAATTTAACGAAAAATAATGTAGGGGTAAATTTATCATCGGTATATTAGTTTAGGATTTTTTGTGATAAATTTGTTACAAGTATATCAATTTATAGTTTTTTGTGGTATTAACCATTTAGTAATCATCTAACAACAATGTAATTTTCCTCGACATGCTATCTCATAGCTTATAGCTCATGTTCTCATTGATCGTACCTTTAATAATTGTAATTTAATCAAAATCAGAGCAAAATCGGGCCGCACTTATAGTTGGCACTTTCTTATCTACATAATAATTTGACTATGTGCATAAAGCGACCATGTTAATAGCAATGGTGGTGTTTCGAGTTCCCTAAAATTTGTGTGGGGGATAGTGCATATACATTGTAAATTTACCTAAAGTCCTGGTACACAACAATTTGTTTTCTCATTTTAACATTCTTTACTTCTCTCGAGAAATCATAAACATTGCGAATTTATTGAAAATTATTTGTTTCCATCGTTAGTAACTGTTATCGTTAATATAAAACACCTTGAAATCTTTAAGAATGGTGTCCTACCAAGTACCGACACGTTGATTTCCATAAAATCTTTTTGTGATTTTTTTTTTTTTTGGAATATGAATAAAATTTGGAATTTTGAGGAAAAGTAAACTGGCACTTTTTGACTTTTCAAAAGTCTAGACAAATATAACCATTGGGGTTTGCTCCAGTGGCTACCCTTCCAACTTGGAAGGAGGAGGTTGGGGGTTTAAATCCCCACATTCTCAGGGGGGATTGGGGTAGGGACGATTTCATTTCAGGAGTGGGTTTCGACTCCCACACCCTGCAAGGAGGTAAGGGCAAAAGTTTGAGAGAGTGAGTGTTAAAATAGGATTAGAGTAGGATCGACCAAAAAAAAAAAAAGTCTAGACAAAGATAACCAAACCGAATGGATAATCATCTTTATTGGGAGAATATATTTACTTTTTGAAATAGTGAATATAGGAAAACTAATAATAAATAATAGGACATCGTGAACTTTTTTTAGTGTGTTTGTTAGGTCTGTACGAACTTTTCTTGGTCACTCAATAAATATCTCCTCGTTTGCCCGTTAAGAAACTCCAAAAGTTAAAATTCTTACCAAAAGATAAAAAGACAGAATGGCATCGAAAAAAGATAATTCCCGGCATATCCTCCATGAGCTTAAACTCTACGCCACACGTGTGCTGCACCCATTGGGTCCTCCTCCTAGGAATTTCTCCACGGCACAGGGAAGCATAAATGACGTAATTTTTTTTTGAACAGTAAATGACGTAATTAAGCGCAACTCTCAGTATTCTCCTTTCAGTATTATTCGATTCTTTCTCCTTTCTATTTTATTTTATCAGAAGTAGCGGGATCGACGGCATATTCCTAACACCTGGATCGGACTGTAATGACAAGCTTGTCTATTTCAACTAAAGAATTGTGACTCGATTAGAACATTAAATTAGAATTGAAAATCGGACTGATGTCCCAAGAATCGACTATAATCAGCCACTTTACTTCTTTTTGCTCACTCCTATTAAGGTATACTTACTCACTTGCATAAATCCTCATGGTATTCACATCCCATTTATTTATTTATTTTTTTCGACTTATGCCGATTCGGGATCTCATGGCCTCCGCAATGGAGGACCTACAATGTCTATACCTCATCGAGCTAGCCCAGCAACCCACCGTTAGAACTCCCACTTAAATCGTTGGAAGAGGTGAACTTAACCAACTGCGCTGCTTACCAGTGAGTTTCACATCTCATTTATTTTTATTTTTTTATTTTTTTGGTGATCTAAGAACCACCGTACAGTCGGCAACTAGCGGCGTAAATCTACGATAAACTGAGCCACCACCAATTATAGGTGAGTCGCGCAATGGGGATGTGGAGTTTCGAATCCGTCTTCCGGATGGAGGAGTAAAGTTCTAGCCATTGTGGCCACCGCGGGCGATGATTCATCCCATTTATTTATGTACGTATATATCTGACATTTTTCAATGGTCCAAGTTCAATCAGGGCAGGATAATAAATTATTTTCCCCCTGGAAAAGAGTTGCGATTCTCAAGGCCGCATAAAATCCCGACACATGGCCCCGACCCCTCCACCGTCCGATCATAATCGCTTGCGTATCCGGCGGCCAGCATCCGGCGACGACCGACAGCTGAAAATGCTTTTACGGCTTATTTTTCTCCATCGAGAGAGAAATAGACACTCGTCCTCCTTCTTCAACATTCCGTTACGCAAAGCTTATAACTCACTTTCCCTCTCTCTCTCTCTTCGGCTTGCATGCTCGCGTTAGGCTCTCGGATCGAAGAACATCCATCGCCGCCCGCGTCCGCTGTGAGTTCCGGCCTCCTCGCTTCTCCAACGGCGGCGCGCCGCCGCCCGCTTTTCGTCTCCGTCCGTCGCGAGCGACGATCGATTCGTATTCCGGTTCGGCGAGTTGGGGGGGGGCGCGTTTCGCGTGCTTTTGACGAGCGATTCCCTTCGTGCCGACCTCCGCTCGCCACCGACTTTCCTGCGTTTTTTCTTCTTTTTTGTTTTTTTGCTCTGCGTGTGCGTGTGCTATGGGTGTTCTCTCTTTGGCATGCTGGATTACTTTGCATGGCGATGGACTTGTTTCTCCGCGTGAGTTTTCAGATGCTCTGCGAGTGCTTGCTGGTGATTTCGTTTATCTCGATCGCTGTTTGTAGGAGGCGGGTTCTGCTTTCTTCCTTGTGTTGATTCTGCCACGAGTAATCTGCATGTGGTATTGCGTTTTTTTTTTTTTTTTTTCTGCTTATTTTTTTTTTTTTTGCTGTGAGTAACCCGACTGTGCGCAGTTTTCATGGATATTGCAGAATCTGCACCGACTTCTTGCGTTTCCTTAGCTTTTGGAGTAGTTGGTTGGGCGCTGGGGTAGTGATTTTGGTCTAGATTATGCTAGGCCTGCGGTTGGCTTTGACGAAGCATCTTAAATGGGGAAGCTTTCGGCTTTGCAAGTACCCGCGAAATTTGCATTTCGTGTTTTTGCTAACGGAATGAACCGGTCAACGGGGTTGCAAAGAATTTGCGAGGTGTAATTTCACCTAATGTTGATTCTGTCTCCTTTTAAGTAACTATTCGGTTCTCCTGCATTGGGTTCTTAAATGTATAAGATTAATCATTCTCTGTAGAGTAGATGCTCTTTTGGTTGTCTGCAATTTTAAAAATTAACCGATCATCATGGTTTGGAAGCATGTTGATGTACCTGATTTTTGTTTGATGTTTCGTCAAGCTGTTTCAAAAGCCAAGATATGGCCAACTCTGGTAAAGGAGCAAGTGGGAAGCATTCAGCATTTTCTGGCGTTGCCCTGAATGAAAGGATTCTGACCTCAATGACTCGACGATCTGTAGCTGCTCACCCGTGGCATGACCTGGAAATTGGTATCTCTCTGAGCCTTTTTGGTCCTTTACTATATCTGAACCACTTATCAGTTGTGAACGTCCAGTGCTTACGTAGTTTGTCATTAGTAATCATTTTAACTCTCTATTTTCAAGTTCCTGATGTTACAGTTTATTCGCTATTTGAATTGCAGGACCAGGTGCTCCAGCAGTTTTTAATTGTGTAAGTTTGGAGGAACCATCTCTCTTGTGTGGATTGTAGCCATCATTTTCTAAACCATGTGAATCTCAAGAGCTCTGTCGTTGTGCAGAGTATATGGAAAACTGACAGTGTCCCTTTGTGGATTGTAATCTGCATATGATTATTTGTCTCAGCATTACATCTGCTATTTTGCTTTCTTCTTTCACCATATACGTGTTGAACCCTTTGTATAGGTCGTTGAGATTAGCAAAGGTAGCAAGGTGAAGTACGAGCTTGACAAAACCACTGGTCTTATAAAGGTCCTTCCTTTTCACTGTCTGCTCCATTTGTTACAGTTTGTTCTCAGGCTTAGCAAATTTGCTTATCATGTTGCCTAGGAGTTGTACTCTATGTAACTTGCCTCATAAGTTCATTGGGTACAATATGTGGTACCATTTCTTCATTAGGGCAGGAAGATCTTTTAAAATAGATGGTGGAAGTACTGCACTTATAATGACGATGATTATCTAATTTGTTAATTAAAACAAGACGTTGAATTGAGGATTGAAGGCTCTCCTTTAGTCATGTGATCCTTAAAATAAAGTTGCATATGATGTGATTGTCACATTTGCCGAGATAGTCATCAATGGATGTCTTGCATGGAGAAAGGTTGTCCTTGATCTTTCATTTTATCGATGTCAATAGTTAATTAGCAAGCGCTAATGAGTGAAGAGAAATCTCTTTGAATCAAGGTCATGTTATTTATCCTTAGAGAGTCAAACAACATTTGTTGGACATATCCTCTATTCTACCTGCACTTAGCTGTAGGACCACCTTGTAGATGTAGAATTTGGCCCGCTTGGGTGCAGATATGTGTAATATTTCCAGTTGACATGGAAGAGCAGCGTGACTGATGCTTAAGTAAGGACAGGTTGATCGTGTTCTCTACTCTTCGGTGGTTTACCCGCACAACTATGGTTTCATCCCGCGTACAATTTGTGAAGATAGTGATCCCATGGACGTATTGGTACTGATGCAGGTAGATTATCTTTGAACACAATATTTTAATCACTTTCAAAGCTTTCTACTTCAGCTTCCTTAATCATATGAGGAATTTCGATGCTTCTTCTTACAGGAGCCCATCTTGCCTGGTTCATTCCTTCGTGCTCGGGCTATTGGATTAATGCCAATGATCGATCAGGTAATGGCTTAGTTTTAGATATGTTCTGTTGCTGACGCGGTACACAATTACAAAAGCCAGAGAGGAAACGTGAGAGGAAAATTTATAATTTCATCTCTACAATGGTGAGACCACTGAACATATCCATCTGGCAATAATTTTGAGGTCTTATACATTGCAACGGTCTGATTCTTTTTGCAGGGTGAGAAGGATGACAAGATTATTGCTGTTTGTGCTGATGATCCTGAGTTTCGCCATTACATGGACATTAAGCAGCTTCCTCCTCATCGCCTTGCTGAGATCCGGCGTTTTTTTGAGGACTGTATCCTTTACGACAATTCAGTTCTTGAACTTTGCTTATTAGGAAGTTGTAATAGCCAGTATAATCTACTATGTCAAATTCAGTCACTTAGCTTGCTCCGTCACACAATCAAAACAACTTAGTGAACCAAAGTTTTACAGTATTTGTGAAGATGCTATAGCTATAGTTACTATTTCTTCAAGAATTCACTGTCCAGACTAATACCTTGCTGAGAGATACATGATTCCTTTACTAGTTGTGGTTGACAGACAAGAAGAATGAGAACAAGGTGGTTAACGTTGAGGACTTTCTGCCAGCTGAGGCTGCCGTTGATGCCATCAAGTACTCCATGTGAGTGTTCTTCTCTCTTTAAGTGGGGTTTCAGATGAGTTTCTTTGGTATACTTGGGTACAGCATGAGAAGAGTCTTTTAGTCTGTTTAGGAACTAACCTGATTTTCCTTACTTTATTATCTCTTCAAATTATGGTTCCCAGGAACTGACTTATCATGTCATGTTTTTCCATAAATTGTGTCCATTTATCTTGGTAACCTTATCTGCAGGGACTTGTATGCATCTTACATTGTCGAAAGCTTGAGGCAGTGAGGAAGATGGGACGAGAGGATCAATGTTGTATTGGGTAGTTATGGTTGAGGCCAATAGACTCCTTGCTGAATGCCCTTCTTGGCAAGTTTTAGCATTTCGAGTAAAGTTAGTCAACTCTTCTTCTTCTTCTGAACAGTCCTGATGCTGCAGTTTCAGCCTTCGGTATCTACTCTCTGAATACTACAAGTAAAGAATCATGAGAACGACAAATTAAACTGTTCATAAGCCCATGATCGAGCATGTATCACAACCTATAAGTACAATATATCGTGGTTTCATTATATCAGTACAGATAGTTCTACGGTCGTGAATTGTGCTTATTTCACTGCGCCGATTTGCTTTGGTAGCTAAACTCTCGCTGTTTTTGCTTAGTTCACTTGGTCATGTTCTCCCGAGGACAAATCGCACTTGCTTGTCAATCTGTTTCTTTCCTTTCCATGTATAGGATAGTTGTTTTGGCCAAAACGGAGGGTGGACAGTTCGAACTAGGAAATACCCGAATCTTTTCAATTACTAAAAGGGCTATTTGACTGAGTGGAAGTGTCATTATTGAAATTGTAAAGGACTGGGCTTTGATCTTAAGTACGGAATGGCGTGATATTGATACCATAAACTTTGTTTTCAAAAACAACTTTACATGTCCTGCAAGACCCTCGAATAGAATCCACCATTAATGAACTTTGTCTGGAGTTTCGTCCTGGAGACTGAAAACCCTGTCATCTCTCGGCTAAAGTATCCGCTGAGACTCCATTAGGTCTCGAGCTTTTAGTCCCTCCGGACCCGCGGTGACCAAACAGAGCACAAATGGAGCACCAAAATGGCAGAGCAGAGTCTTTAAGAAAAGCTCTGTTGGGGAAGCACGAGGTGGGGGAGGCTGTTGGGCCAGGGCACTTTCACTGGTGTTTCTCTGCATTTGCTCTATATATTCAAATTCTTGCAAATGTAATTCGTCTTGACTACGTTTTTAAGCTATATTATGCATTTGAAAGAGCAGTAACAAATTAATTTTACTAGCGGGACAATCTAAAAATTGATCGAATAAAATTTCGCTTGCTTGATGCGTAACGTGATATCCCTACATATAATTATGCTGTTTTTGATCCCATGACGTTTGTGAAATATTTGCTTTCACTCCCTTGAAAGTTCCTAGCATTTCAAACCTGATTTGCCCTGGATCTTTTGTTCATTTTCTTTTTCTTGATTGGATTGTTTTACCCTAATTACCCATTGACAACTTGTGAGAGATTTCGAGTAGATATTACAGGTTATATATGAAAAAAGAGCAATACTACATTTATTAATTTTGATTTGCAAAATTAGTTTATTAAGTGATGTGTTAGACTCAACTTAAAATTTAAATAAGTGGTTATATTCAATAACTAATAGCAGCTTGATATATCATCTAGTAAACTAATTTTGCAAAGCAGCATTAAAACTAGCCTTCCTCATAAAAAAGAGGACACTGCTGGAATAGTAAGCTGGGATGATTAAGAATAGAAGCAACACATCATCTTTCCTTTTAGTTTTTTTTTTTTTTTTTTTTCACTAAGTAGAAAATTGTGATTTTTTCTCTAAGCAAAATGGTAGAAAAGGAGCATTGAAAGCCAGCCACACCTTGAGTTTCCACAAGAGTTTCAAGTTCGCAATAAATATGTTTGATCTGAATCATAATTATAATAAATTTTGAGCAAACTTGTCGTCGTTGCACCATTAGATGCAAGTCAAGGTAAAAAGTTGAAATCATCACATGCTCGATGTACAAGCCGACTCTACGCCATAGGCGAATTGGGATTTTATAACTTTCGAATTGGGATTTTATAACTCAGGCTAAAGGGACTCATAATCAACCAACCCTATCAAACTTGACCAGCTACCTCTACTGCTCAGTACTCAATGTAGAAAATGTACCTATGTCACCAAAAAATATCACTAAAGTCGGCCGCGGTCGCAACTCCACCAGGCCGACACGTGGCACAGGACGATACGCCGTCTCCGCAGAATCGCAAACGTTATGCCTCGTCAGCGACGTCGCGCCCCTCTTCTCCCCCTCCCTTTCTCTCTCTTCCATTTCCTCACTCCCAACGACAGTCTCTCTCTCTCTCTCTCGCAGTCTCGCAGCTCGGAAAACGCCGCCCGGAAAACGCCGCCGTCGCCGTCGCCGTCGCGAACCGCCGGCGCCGCCGCTCAGCGATCCTCGATCGGAGGCCGGGGACGGAGAGGATGGGCACGCTGGGGAAAGCGATCTACTCCGTCGGGTTCTGGATCCGGGAGACCGGCCAAGCCCTCGATCGCCTCGGCTGCCGATTGCAGGGGAGCTACTACTTCCAGGAACAATGTACGTCTCTCTACCCATCGTTCCGCGCGGATATCTTTCGTTATTAGCTCTGTTCGGTGCGGAGGCGATTGGAAACGAGGATCGGTGGAGGAATTTGGGGATTCCGGAGGTGTGGTGTTGGTGGTGATATTGTTGGATTGATGGAGTAATGATTTTTTCGCGGTGCTTTTTGGGGCGGCCAGTGATTGATTGAGGTTTACGAGAGTGGTTTTGCCGTCGGTTTGATGGTGCGGAGTTGAAAAGATGAGATTGTAAGTGGATCCCGCTATGAAAACCGCCCTGTTCAGTTAGTCAAACGATAGGGGCTGGTGTAGGGTTTTGTAAATTGTTGGAAGCATGGGGTTTTCCTTTATA
Source organism: Eucalyptus virginea (assembly GCA_014182375.1). Taxonomy (NCBI): domain Eukaryota; kingdom Viridiplantae; phylum Streptophyta; class Magnoliopsida; order Myrtales; family Myrtaceae; genus Eucalyptus; species Eucalyptus virginea. The sequence goes on along the minus strand of CM024522.1, from coordinate 26,627,513 downwards.
CTCTTTCGAACTTGACTTTAGTTGGACTGCAATTGCCTGCCGGAATTTATCGCAAGACATGAGGCCTCGAATGAGTACTATAACAGTGAGTTTCCGTGATAGTAATTTCTTGGTGAATTCATAATTATGGCGAGCATCATATTAATCTTCTATATTCCACAAAAAAATGAGAGTTACTTCCAAATCAGTTGTAGAACAGTTGTTATACAGCCCTCTCTCTCTCTCTAGTAGGTTGTAAATAGTTTGCTCAATTGGCTCAAAGGCACAACATTTCTCATCTATGCATGAATGGAAGTAGTATTATGTCCAAAAAACCTGATTGCTTCAAAGGGGAAAATCTCTCTTTTGAGTGGTTGAAATTACTGATGCCATTAGACATGTTTTAGCTAGAGAAACTACAGGTACTTATCTATAGTTTGGTTTTTCGGAACCTGGACAAAGAATTTTTGGGGAAATTTTAGTTAGCTATGGAGTGAAACTTACGATTTTCGTTCCATACCAAAATCTGTTGATGACTGAAAAACGAAAAAAAAAAAAAAAAAAAAAGCCATAGCCCCTCAAGGATATGTTTGAAGAATCTGTAGTTACCTTGTATCCAAGGTGACCAACCTCTTTTTGGTCATGATATAGCTGAGTGATATTGTCACTACAAGCAATTTAATGAAGAGGGGTCTTGGCTTTACCGGGTTGATCTTGGTTCAAGCTATGAGGAGAGTGGCTTATCACTTGTTGACTTCTTGTCTTCTACTATTATTAATGCCAGAAAATGACATTTCCTCATACTTTGCAGTCAAATTTTTTTGCACCTGATATATCATCCTTTATTGAGTTTAATTCTGCAATTTGTCTTCTAGTCGTGCTAGTAGCTAAACATAGACTGCCTTCAATGCATTTTCTGTTACTGTATCATGCCATGCTTTAAATGCTCAACTTTCAGTTGGTCATGTGATAAATGCATAATTGTGCGCGCGCGCGCGCGCATTTGTGTGTTAAAGAAAGGAGGAAAAGTTGGGTTGTGTGTTTGGATGCACATGCCATCAAAAAGGTTGATCAAAGTAGAAATTTTACTTTTAGATATTTCCACTTCTAATTGAATTAGTCCTTGAGTGCCAACTAAACTTAAGGCGAAAGATTTGAAAAACTAAGATGTCTTAGTTGAAAATAAACTTTCTTCCAAAAGGATGAAAAAGGTATAATGACTAGGAAAAACTGCATGATCTCCTTAAAAATCTTTGGAGGAGACAATTGTTTCGATTCGTCAGTGTCTTGGATATGATGAGGTTTTTAACTTGAACAACTCCACGAAGAAGTGTCTTGTATTGTCAATTTGAATTTCTTGTTTGAAATATGAGGGAATATGTCAACTATTCAAGGCTGCCTTGCTATGTAATGTGGCTAGCAACATTGGCTATTTGCTTGATGCAAACCAATGTTTTTATAATGGGGGGAAGATATGTTAAGCACATTCTTGCTGTGATGGGAGTGAGGGAGGAATTTACATACTGGCACATGTTACCTGGTATAATGTGCAATTATAGAGCCAAAATAACTGTGAGGGCACTGAAATGCATCGTTTAAGGTGGTGCATTCTTTCTGTTCTTAAATTTATTTGGATCTACTTTTACATTCATACTTCTGTTTTTTGTTTTTTTTTGGGCGCTTGCTAGGACATTCTACAATACCCTCTAAACTGTTTTGGTCCTAATTAGCTCTGTATTTCATATGTTGGCTGTATAAGAACTGGACTTCAGTCTTATACATTTACAAAGGTGAGAGGTGATAGAGGACATTCTGTTCTTATCTTTCTTTTCTTCTTGTCCTTTTTTCCAATCACATAAAAGGTTCCATATAAATTATACCAATAGGTGTAAAAGGGCCTTCTTGCTGCCATCATTGCCTTTTTCTTGTTTTCAATTTTCATTCTCTGAAGAAACTGGTATTATAGTGAACATAAGTTTGCATAACATAGAACATTCTCACTAGATCTGAACTGCTTAGGCTCTATTTGGTAGTCTAGATAAGGGCCAAAAATAGGATATGTGCTTAGGGGCATACTTTGGACTGGACAGACCTGCATTAGGTCAAATAAATTCGGAATAAACTATTCCGGGTTTAGGGGTGGGATAAAATTCTCACACCTAGATTGGATGACAAATTTTTCTTTTAATAACAAAAATGCAAAAAAAGAAGTGTAATCATGTTAAGGGACGAACAGTGGTGCCACCATGGGGGCACCACTCGCAACCACTATGCATTGGTCACCAGAGATACTCTCTCTCTCTCTCTCTCTCTCTCTCTCTCTCTCTCTCTCTCTCTGTGTCGCGTCCAAATATGACCACCACAGACCACCATTGTAACGTCACATGTGGTGGCCGCACCCCAAAGCCCCCCTCCCTTCTCTCGGGGTGATGGTTACCCTCTTCATGGTAGATTTGGGTTTTTCCCTTTTGAAGTTATTGAGATAATTTTCTTTATTATTTATCCAATCCTAATCTAGGTTTACCGAATACAGTATTATATTCAGTTGCCCACTGAACGAGATATAGGATATAGCAATTTCTTTTTCAGATTCCTGATGTTATCCTATGTTATCATGATCCTTGTCCTGCCAACCAAACACAACATTGTGGTTCTTTATATGATATGAAAACAGAAACATTATAGGTGCTTTTCTTTTTAACTAATCTATCTTCTTTGTACAGTATCAAGGCATCGGACGCTCATGAACGTATTTGACAAAGCTCCTGTAATTGACAAAGATGTATTTGTGGCCCCAAGTGCATCTATCATTGGTGACATTCAGATTGGCAGAGGTTCCTCCATTTGGTATGGGTGTGTTTTGAGGGGTAAGCTTTGCCACATTGAATTTGATGATCCCTATCAAAACATTATATACTGGATGCTGCTGCAATGAGGGGATGCTCTTTCTTCCGTATATGCAATCAAGAAGTATGAGCTAATGAGTAAATTGTTGGTAGTGTTTTGAACTTTCTACCACGTATTAACCAAAACAATACACATCATAAGTGGGTGTTAGCATCCTGTCTGTATTGTGCTTATCTGTTAGTTTATCAATGGCTAACAGTGTCATTATGGGTGAGATCATTTCCATGAGATCCAAGACGGATTCTGAGTTTGGTATAGATTTGTGCTTTTATAACTTATTTGTTTGCGTCTTGTCTGTATCTGCATTTGGGCTTATCTGAGGTAATTGTAGTGCCGGTGAAGAATCTATCTCATGCTAAGTCTTAACTGTCAAGACCTTCTATCTTTGCTTTTGGTTTCCTCAGCCTTGCTACTGGAACGGAGAACCATTCTATATCTAGATGCTGCTGGATCTTCTACAAGAATGAATTACTATCTGTATATATATAATCTCTTAAGAAGTTTGTCTTGTAACACAAATTGGAATTGAGAAGGAACTTGACCCTTGCAACCTGTTCTGATATTGAAAGATCTTTTTGCTGATTTATGTTCTGACATTTCTGTGTATAGGTGATGTAAACAACATTAGCATCGGAGCAGGGACCAATATACAAGACAACTCTCTTGTTCATGTGGCAAAATCAAACTTAAGTGGCAAGGTTTTGCCAACTATTATCGGAGATAATGTTACTGTAGGTGTGTCACCATTTGTTTATTCCAAACTATAATCAAATTGAATATCTAGTTGCATTATGTATATGTCATTCTGGTGATTTAGTTTGCCTTCTTCAGGTCATAGTGCTGTTTTACATGGATGTACTGTTGAGGATGAGGCATTTGTTGGTATGGGTGCCACTCTTCTTGATGGAGTCTATGTTGAGAAGCATGCCATGGTTGCTGCTGGAGCCCTTGTAAGGCAGAATACAAGAGTTCCTTGTGGAGAGGTTTGTAATATTAAGCCTGCTGATTTTTCCCCTAAAATTTGTAAATCGCTGATTTGATTGTAATTTTGAAATCCTCATTCTATCCTTTCCATGTATGTTGATGTTTTTGCTGGCATTCTTCTCCTCATCATTATCCTCCTTATGTTATGGTGCACCATTGTCGTTATTACTGATGTTTGCTAAGATTTGGATCTTTCATCTATTTTGAGTACTATAATTTGATCAACATTACACAGTTGACGTTTACAGCCAGATTTTAATCTGTCAATATGATCAACCTTCACACGGTAATCTCTGAGGCTGACAGTGATTTTACTTTGCTTGGTTTACATTTTACCCAAAAGAAACAATGAGAAAAAAAGAAAAAAAGAAACTGGAGGGTGTATGAGATATAGATATTGAATTGACGAGCTGATGACCAGTGCTTTTGGTTGAAGGGCAATTGCATCTGCCTGCTCTGAACCTGGCTGAATGGAAATTGAATAATCTGGAATGAATTGCTTGTGATTTCCAACATCTCTTTTGTAGCTTGTTGCTTGCCTTCCACTATGGTGTCACTCAACTCCTAACTGCTTTACATTTTTTGACTAAAACAACTGAATCACAGGTATGGGGAGGGAATCCAGCCAAGTTCCTGAGGAAGCTCACGGAAGAAGAGATGGCTTTCATATCACAGTCAGCTGTAAATTACTCCAACTTGGCTCAGGTCCATGCTGCTGAAAATGCAAAGAGCTTTGATGAGATTGAGTTTGAGAAGGTGCTCCGCAAAAAGTTTGCTCACCGTGATGAGGAGTATGACTCTATGCTGGGTGTTGTTCGGGAAACACCTCCAGAGCTTATCCTTCCAGATAATATTTTACAAGATAAATTGCAGAAGGCAACTTGATTACCCTCATGCTGAAGGTAATTATCTCAGTTGAAATTTGATTTCAGAGGTATGCTGTCATCTGAAGATTAAGTGACTACACAATTGATAGCCAATAGTATTTGTGGCTGGATAAGAATTCAAAGCACGATGCCTACGTGGCGTCTGGTCCTGCTTAATTTTTGTGGTCAAGTGGGCACTCATTTAACATTGACTTGGAGTGACTGTTCTTCTGATTACACGTTCAGGTATTCCACCAGATGTTTTCTAAATCTGTTGTTTTCCATATGTTCTTTCATTAATAAAGAAGGTACTATTCTTCCATGAAACCGACAAGTTCTAGGAAGTCGGTCATCATACTTTGCCTCGCTGATTGAATGTTGATGTTTGTGGTATAAGTTCAGGAACCTTCTTAGATCATCCTTGCGCTGGTTTAGTTTAATTCATCCAAGACGTGGAAGAGCACCTTCCTAAAAACCAAAGTCCTTGTCCCGAAACACTCCTAAAGACCGTGTGAGCAGTGACCAACCCAATTGACATGATAAATAAACTAGTTTTTTGTTACTCTAGTGGTTTGCAATGTTACGGAGCAGACTTTGGGAGGTTCTCGGATATCTGTGGCCACTGGCCCGATATATGTCGGGGTATTCGTGACTGGTGAAATCACTGAGAACTAGTGCACAGCTGTTGAAGTCCAGGCGATGCGATTTGGGCTGGTCATAAATTTCCTAGCATCCACGAAAGATTCCCCTGAAATCAGCACCTGAACTGAATGTTGATTTGTCAAACTTTCTAGAAGAATTCGTGAATCTAATTTAAGCAATCGAGGATGGTACCATTTTTTTTTTGGGTCGAATCGAGGATGGTACCATTTTTTTTTTCGGTCAAATCGAGGATGGTACCATACACGAGAAGATTTTGTACTCTTCCATCAAGTATCATCTGTCTCCACGAATAGTTCTCCTGTTTTTCGCTTTGATTTTGCCTAATACGACGGTTCTTGAGAGTCTCTCGATTCATTCATGGCTTAAGCAAAACGCATATGGCTTGCTTTTCGTGATGCTTATAGTAGCTAGTAAAGAAAGGTTTCCTGGATTCATGGGCATGGCGCCCACATTGCATGTATAGTCTCATTCATCAGGATGTGATATCATCAAGCAAGAGGCATTAGCTAGCCGTGCACTTACAATGGTTCGGTAAACTGTTGGAAGCAGAAAATCAAGGCGCCAATTGGGGAAGAAATGAGAGCATCTGCTCTACTTTTTCAACGGCGTGCGCTTGTGACCTCACTGCAATCGACATCGGCCACCTCGAGAAATTTGCTGCGGTTCAACGGAAACGAGAGTTGAATGGTGGAATCCCAGAAGAAAATGAAAGTTTGATTGCTTGAAAAGTCGTTTTGAAAGATTAGAAACTTAAAATGGATAAGTCATCAGTCGTGAGTTTGCAGACTAGGGATGTAATTAACAGAACAAAAAAGTTAAAATAAAATACTTTCTATGCTTTTTAAATTGAAGAAATAATTTTATTCTTAAAATAAAAATTTCAAATAGCTTGCCCGTCATTTTGCAATAAGGTTGGAGGAAAATGATCAACCCAGTGAAATTCGGGAAAATTGCCTAAAAATCCCAAAATTTTAAATTATGCTAGTTAAATCTTAAACTTTTTATATTTTGCCAATTTAACTTAGCCGGCTAATTTTAGCTTGAGATCATTAAAATGACATGGGCCGTCTTATGTGACATGGGTGGTGGCATTGATATGGACAAATTTTCATAATATTTTAATATTTTTTTAAAGTTTTTATTTATTCTTCTTTTATTTTGTTTATTTTTTTTTTCCCTTTCTTTTTTTTTCCTTCCATTTTTCCTCTAGCCAGTCACCTTGGCAACACTAGAGGCAAGGCCTAGTGAGGCCGAAGCTCACCCCTATCAACCTTTAGTGAGGCTCGCCCTTGGCATTGGTTGAGATTGACCTTGCTGACCCTTGCCTTTGGCTAATCATTGGTTATAGTCGAGGCTCAATTACTAGCTAGAGGAAGAAGGGAAGGAAAAGAAAAAAAAAATTTCAAAAAAAATATTATTTAAAATTATCAATGCTAGTGCCAATGGTACCATGTAGAACAATTGACATTTACGTCAGTGACTTCCAATCAAAATTATTCGGATGCACTTGATTAACAAAATATAAAAATGTTTATGACTCATTTGACATAATTAAAAGATTTAGGACTACATCGACAAAAATGTAACAAGTTTATGATTTTTTAGATAATTTTCCTAAATTAATCAATATTGCGTTTCATCCATGTTAGTATAAAACTTCATATGAACTTTAGCAAAGAATTGGTTGACGGGAATATTTCACTATAATTTTTCTCTCAAAATTTCACTTCGACAACAACATTTGAAGTAAAAAAACATAGCTTAGACCCGTGTGGTACAAGTGCAGGAGTTCCAAGCGAACGCACGGCATGTCACGATTTAGCCAATGATTCAAAAGAATGTGACAGCATATCTGTCTTTGGTCGATGACTGAATCATGTATTCTCTTCAGAATCAATTTAAGTTGTGCGATTTTTGCTAGCCGAATAAGCTATCGAGATTTTTATTATTATTATTATTTTTTAATTGTAGGATAAAACCGCACTCCATTGTAGGAATCGCGAGTTTCGCAAGTAATCTTCTGGTACAATTCTGCAAGTTTTGTTTTCTGATCTGTAGCGTCATATCGCCCCTTCTTGCTTCAGTCTCTTGAGTGCAGCATCGACTCACCTGTGGACCTCCAGATTTCTTGCTAAGGAGAGTCTCTGATCCTATTAGCCACCGACAAAGCTCGACAACATCAGTAATCATCCAAATCGAAGTGCCTTCCACACCTGAAATAGGAACACCGCGCCGAGTGCCGCGCGGATGAATAGGTTGTCGAACATAATGACATTTCCCACGGGATAGTTACCCGAACTGAAGCAAACATAGAATATGGTGGGGAGAAAAAAACTCACGACTTTCGTACGATAATCACTTGAGTATCAAAACTTTTTTTTCGCTTACTTGAGTGCTACATCATAGTAAAATTACTAATTTCGAAAAAATCATCCCAAGTGAATTTTTTAATTTTTTTTTTTTTTTTCTTTTGCCGACGAGTGTCACTAATTACTCTCTCCTTCAGTTGCAAAGGCCCTGGGCAAGGGCGTGAAGGCTCTCACCTAATCTGAACAAGGCGGCATTGCCCACGGCTGCCCAAGCTAGCAAGGGCCTTTGCAACCAAATTTGGGCGAGGCGGCCCTCACCTAGGGCCTTCAAGGCGAGATCTAGACAAGGCAACCCTTTGCCATTGGGCGAGGGTTTCATGGCTAGTGAAGATCACCGGTGACCCTTGACAACCCTAAAAAAAAGAGAAAAAAATAGGAAAATTAAAAAGAATTAAAAGAATTTGTCCAAGTCATTGCCTACAAAACCATGTAAGACGACTGGAATCCAGGTAAATTGTCAATGACACTCAAGTGGTCGATTTTTTAAATTTGCGACACTTAAGTAAGCAAAAAAAAAAAAATTATAATACTCAAGTAAGTATCATACAAAAGTTATCTCTCCGGCTCTCTACAAAAGCCTGATCCAATAATAAAGGCATAAGTTTAATAGAGGCCTGCAAAAGGCATAAACAATCCCGACGCATGGTCCGATTTACGAGCGTGATGACCCCCAGCTCTGGAAGAATTTTTCAAGATCGTTAGTATACTAGCGAAACTGACGGAGGACTTAAACAAATCGCTTCTTCATTTTGAATCGTTCAAGAAACAGGAAGGCGTGAGAAGGTCGAGAATGCTTCTCGGCCTGTAAAATACGAATTTAAAAACGCAACTTTCCGTACCTAACACTTGCTATTTTATGCAGCCAACGTCACATTCCTGCCCCAACACATCACACCACCGTTCCATATTCACATCTGCCATTTGACCTTTCACTACTCATCTTCATATAATTAGAAGGCCTGTGTCTGAATCAAATCAATCTGGAGCACTGAAGCAAAAACCAGGAATCGAGTCGAGCCATGTTCAGAGCTTTCAGCACCAGAAAAGGCCAGGGCAGATACGAGAAGTTGGGCAATGAGTCTGCCGCGCCTCCTGTGGAAGCCGCGGAACTGAGAAGGACTACGAGTTTGCCCTCCGGAAGGTTCGGTTCGTCTTCGGGCCCGACGCCGGCGGTAGCCTTTCCGGCCGATCCCCAGGGGAAGCCTCCCAAGAAGGTCAACAAGAGTCACCCCCTGTTCGGTCTCTTCGACGCTCGACGCAAGAAGAAGACCACGGCGAGGCCCGAACTAGCCAGGTATCTTGAATATGTGAAGGAGGGCGGGTCGTGGGATGCGAACTCGGATAAGCCCGTTTTACATTATAGCTGAAAGGGGTCATGTTGATAGAAGTTTGGTAGATTTGAGACTCTAGGAGAGCTTCAATGAAAAGCGAGCTCCTTTTCTATCTTCTCTGAAGGGCAATTCAATGTGAATAGTCTGATTACCACGGCCAAGTAGGCTTACAAAGTCATCAGAAACATCAGAAACACGATATTGCACATGTACTTTTTCGGTTTTCTGGGATGTAATAGGCAGGATCGATTCTTGTCCTGCTAAACCCTGCCGAATATTTCCGATCTGTAGTGATTTGAGGGGCTTCATGCCCCACCTGTCTTGATACTTCAGATCTTAGGAATGGGGAAGTTATCTGTACGGTGGATTCAAGATCTTTTCAAGAATCACGAGCTCTGGAAATGCAGGTCCTTTGATTTGGCAAGCCAAAAGGAGAGTAATTTGTCTCTTGGGATCACGGACGTTGTCCAAAAGAGATTCACAGGCATGAAACTCTCTGCAGTGACTCGACATCTCAATCACATACCGTTTTCTTTCAGGGATCCGTTCATGATCTTTCGTATGTATTGTCATTCTTTCGTTATTTTCCGTTCTTTGGTCATGTATGCTGAGCCCCATGGTCTCGGGCTCGGCTACAAGCGCTGGGGTCCTGGCTTAGAGAGACGAGGCCTCGACCGGGGCACCTAGGGCCGGAGCTTGGTCTTCCGGGTCAGGAACCTAGCCCTCGAGGTCCCAACCTCTGCCCTAGGGTCTTGAACCGCACTCTCGCCCGGGCCCGACCCCCCGGGTTCATATGTTGGCGCCCAAGTGTCTCGGCTTCGGGTGCCCGGCACTGAGATCCCGGGTTGCAGGAAGTGATGGAACGAAGTAATATAAATTGGGTTTTTCATGTCTTGAATGATCCAATTCCACATCCAACCAAACAACGACTAGAGGCAATGGCCAGTGGCTTAAGTAAAAAAGAGAGAAAATAAAATAAATGACCTTTAAACCTTGATTCAATATGCAACGTGATTTTTAAAGTTTTAATTTATTTAGTGCGATCTCTTAATTTTAGCCCAATATGCATTATCATCCCTAAAACTTTTAAATTGTTCAATATGGCCCATGAACATTTGGTACATATTCAATTTAGTCCATAAATTATATGAGAATTATTCAATGCAGTCATTCCACTAATTCAAGCTCGAAGACAATACTGAACATATACCAAAAGTTCAAGAAGTATATTAAATAAATTTAAAAATTCAAAGACGGCATTACATACTAAATTAAAGTTCATAAATCATGTTAAGAGAAACCATGTTTTTCATGAAATGTTTGTGTTATTATCTCTAGAAAAGAAGGCCAAAGTCCAGCACGGAAAGGAACCACTCAGGACAGGCAGAGGTCCATTCTTTATTTTGAAAATGTTTTCTGTTTTGTCGTTTTTACGAAAGTGTCAAAGAAAGAAAAATTATAGGAGATGATTACAAATGGACGGTGAGGTGTCAAATGGACGGTGAGGTAATACTCCCAGATCTGAATAAGCTTTTTCCAGCTTAAGTGGATCCAAAGTCAACAATAGCAACCTGCGCATTGACCTTTTTTTCTTTTTATGCAATGATACCTACCCCAAATAAAAAATGCGAAGTAAATAATATATTTCGCAATCACACATATGTCACGGGTCGGTCGATTACAATCGATCAAAACACCGTGTGGCTTTAGGATTATCAATCCCAAGTCAACCTTACGCACACATGCTCGAACACAAGAGTTGGATGGGTAAAGAGAGTGTATATTCACTTGTGAACGAACTAGTTACAATGAGGGAGAGGGATCCCTATTTATACAAATGTGGGTCGCATCTCAATCGTTGATCATCCTTCCGATCTATCGATCCATTTTGAATCCGTATTATCATTACAAGGCTACTCGATGGCTACACACGATAGGCCCTTGGGGAACCGTGGGTGTGTGTCAGAAGTAAGATCCGAGTCTGCAGGGCCATCTGACACGAGAGCAGCCGAACGGTCACGAGCTACACATGGGCTGGTCGAACATTGCTCATGGGTCATCCATGGGTCACGCCTAGGCCTTTGCTTGTATCGCTCATGGATTGATTGTGGGTCGGTCGTGGGCTGTTCTTGGGCAGCCCTTTGTGCGTGACACGGCCGATCGCGAACGGTCTTGGATCATGCATCATGCTCTGTCCATGGGCCGTGTCACATACATAAAATATTTGTAGATTTTACAATATAACTATTTAAGATAACAATATATTGCAATACAAATTACAATCAATTAAGGATATGTAACACAATGGTCAATCTGATATATATGGAGATATAGGAAAAATAAGAAAAATCTCCTATAGATCTTTTAATTTTATCTAATAATACCCATCGTTTTATTCCTTTTCCTACATTATGGTTAGTAAAGGTAAATAAATTAACTTCAGAAATTGTTCAAAATACTGGCCATGTTGGAAAGAGGAACCGTATACGTTCAATATAGTGCAACGCTGTGCTCAACCATCTTGGTTTCTTCTCGTCGGTTTCTTTGATTGATAAAAAAAATTTGATTGCTAAGCGGGCCTGGGAGAACTCCAAAAAGAAAATTGTTTGCATAGACCACACATTTTGTCCTTTAGGTCGCTCGCCTCCTTGACAGGTCTAATATTAGTAAATAATAAGAAAATTGTGTGGAATGATAGTTTGTGATTCAGCTTCATCATTACAAAGCTTCAATCTGTCCATTTTCCCTTCACATAAGTTGAAAGTACAAACTAATTGGAAACAGTAATAGAATTTAAAATAAAATAAAAAAATTAATATTTCTACTAAAAGAGACTCTTGAATATTTAATGTATTTCTTTCACAAATAAAAGTCTAAAACTTTGGTAAATGAACATAATAGAGAACAGTATTCCTAAATATGTAAATATCTATCATAATTCATGATTTAAAGTAGTGGTGAACATTATTCTAGGGTAGAACCAAATTGGTAACTAGTGGGAACGGTTTGGTTCTAGGTTCCATTGTATCCTGGTCCAGTTCATGGTTTCAATTTTTTAGGAATTGCCGGTCATTGGTTCGGCCCTCAGTTCCTAGGGAAATTGGACCAAGAATGAGAAACCAAACCGAGGAAATCAAGAAAACCCTAAAAGAAAGTCTTTTGCTTTTTCCTCATAAGAACTTAGATGTGCTTAACTATAGAGGGATCTATACTAATCTTTATAGCAATCTATAAGAATCAATGCGCGTGAGGTCATTGTATTTGAAATAGGGGTTACTTTTAAATGGGAGATCTAATTCTCTACTAATAGTCACTTAAAAAGTTCTAAAAAAGGGGTTAGACTGAGATCTAACATAAAAGGTTTTCAACCATTAGCGACTACATAAAGAGACATTAAAGTTTTAGTCAATCACGATTCTTATTTGGAGACCATTCGGTGGGTCATGCGTCGCTTCTAGTTTCATTTCTTGAAAACAAACATATAACATAAAAGGTTTTCAGATTATTTTATGTCAATAATAAACTAAGATAAATTACCCTACAATACGTTATGGTGAAAATACGCAATGATGAGTATCATACTATCACAAAATTTCACATCACATTCAATATATTCAAGGTAGATTTGTTGTGCCCATTAAGATAGATTGGAATCCATGGATCTTATGCTCTGTAGGATCGTAAATATGGTGATTAATATGGTCATGATCTTCACTAGAGATTGGTGATCACATGTTAATATGTATGGCGATAATTTAGATTTTAATCTCTAACTTGCTTTAATAATATGAAAGCCTTCCATTTATATTTTGTTATCATTGTGTACGTGTGAAGTTAATGTATCAAGATAACATTGTCAATGGAGGTGGAGGGACATGAAGAGATGACTCCGATTACATGGGAGGGATGTAGATGATTAAGGACTAAAATTCTATAAATTAGGTTTATGTTATGTGTTTTTAAATTTTTATTGTTTATTTTATTTTATGTGTTCATCTTTTATGGATTTTTTTTTCTATTAACAAATGAGAAAAGTTCATTTTTGTTATTATATTTATTTTCATTCTACTTAACTAAAAATGAAAAAAAAAAAAACAAATGAACTTGTTAAATCTCGGAACTAATCTTGGAACCTATGACAGGATAAGTTCGAGATTCCAAGGTATGCAAAGTTCATAAAAAAAAAAAAAAATGAGGAACCTATTCTAACAAATAGTTCCATGTGGTACTTGTAAATGACCTGAAACTGTTTATCCCTAATTCAAAGGAGCATATAATGTTATTTTGATATATAGTTAACGTAAAATGACAAATTAATGAGACTTAACTTTTGGGAAGTTCTCTCGAGGAATTAGGTCCAAAGCTCGCTTGAGGATTTTTTCTAGATTATAATTACACGCACACCTTATTTAAATCCTTGTCCCATTTTTTATAGGAATATCCATATATTATCCTGTCTAAATATATTCAATCAAGAGACATGCAGAATCTGACTTTTAATACCGTCAACGAAAACAACACTAATTAATGACGACGACAATAGTAATCATAGTATAAAAAATTGGTGAACGACCTTTCAAAAAAGTATGATGAAAATAATATGATAAGCAAAAATTCTACTTATGTCATTAAAAGCATCAGACAAAATGGGATGTCTGCACCGAATATGTGCAAAGTAAGTCTCGTTACGCTATATACACAATGGCACGGGAAAATTGCACGATTGCTCTCAACCCTATTTTGCTACATTCGATTGAGTCGCAAATTCATTAAATTAAACCAATTTAATCCTAAACCTTTAAAAAAAATGCAATCGAAGTCCTCTCAATCTAGTCTCGACTAATTATCTGATGTGGGAGTCCAGTGAATTGCCAACATGCATCAACAAGAGTATGACGTGGACTGATATTTAACGAAATGAGATGTTTTTGCTTAGCTGAATGGTGTTATTTCTCGCTCTTGGTCGAGCAACTAGAGTCCAAAATTAGCCCCAAATTAATCTTTCTTTATGCCCTAAAGGCGTGAATAGTAATCAATCTATTCTGAAAATCAACTTTTTTGCCATAAATAAAATTTTTATTTCTATTTTCCGAACAAATTTCTGAGCAAAAAATCGCATTTGATAATGATACAAAAATTATGTTCTCACAACAAAAATTCATTTGATAACAATACAAAAAAACGCGTTTAGCAGCGGCGGGTGAGTGGTCGGCTAGTAATGAGGGCTAACAATGAAAATAATTTTTATTTTTATTTCTATTTGAGAAATAGAAAAATAGAAAATTTTTACTTCTCATATTCGTTATAAATTTATTTCTAAACTAAAAATTTATTCTATAATTAAAAAAATGAAATTACGTTATCAAATGAATTTCTATTCTAAACTTGTAAGTATAAAAAAAAAAATAGAATTGTTATTATGTGAATCCTAATTTGTTGAGAAACCAAATTTCAATAATGGGGAGAAATTAGCAAAGTCGTCGTAATCGATGACAGTGATTCCTCTAGTTGACGCCAATAATTTATGCTTTAACCACTTTGTGCGGCCTGAAATTTCCTCTTAGAAACAGTAAGTACGAAGGAGAATCGGTAAAGAAATCTTAACTGCCGAGATACAACCTTAAAACTGTCCAAAAGTCAACCTTCGATCATGCGTCATAGAGGTTGATCCCATATTCTAGAATTCTCTTGCCTCTTTGTCAACATTGGCAGGTACATCATTAAATATAAATGTGTTTAAGGATCTTTGCCTCGACTATCATCCAATTAAAAAAAAAAAAAAAAAAAAGAGTAAAAATCTCGCCCATCAATCGAAAAATTCTTTAATTTTTATGTGTTACGATATTCGGCATAAAAATTATGAGAAACGTACAAAAAGTTACGGCCATTTACCATCCAAAAGTCCATCCCTAAAAAATTCCTAAGGGCCTGCATGTTTTCGTTCTTTTTTTGTTTATGAACATAAATTTTATTTTTGTTAAAAACGAAAAAAATGAAACGCATTTGTTTGCGTTTTTGTTCAAAATCAGATTTTTTTTCCCGAAACACAAAAAGAATAGAAATGAGAAACAAAAAAATATTGTTTCTTGCTCCAAAACACTTCTCCATAAACACTTTTTCTTCTTCTTTCTTCTCTCTCCTCTTTTCTTCTTCTTTTCTTCTTGTTTTCTTCTTTGGCCGGTCGCCGCCTCGGCCATGGCCGGGCGACCGGCCGTCGAGGGCCGCGACGCCGTCGAGGGTCGGCAACCTCGTCGGAGCGTCGCCGGCGCAGGGGAGGCTCGGCGAGACTCGGCCTCGCCGGGATCCGGGCGAGGCCGAGCTCGCCCAACCAAGGCGAGGCCGAGCCTTGCCCGTCGGCGACGCTCGGCCTCGCCCAACCACGCGAGGCTCGGCCTTGCTCGGGGCCGGCGAGCCTCGCCGTGGGCGGGCGAGGCCGCCGGCCGAAAGAAGAAAAAAATAAAAAGAATGGAAAAAATGAAAAATAAAATAAAAATATTAAAAAATTAAAAGAAACAAAAAAAGAATAAAAATTTACCAAACGTGTTTCTATTCATTTTTTATTCCCGAACAAGTTTACCAAACGCATCTTTCTGGTCAAAAATTGTTCCCTAACAATAATACTTTTTTTTTTATTTCTGTTCCCTAACAATTTTTGAATAAAAATGTTACCAAACGCGCCCTAAAATTGTCCCACGGCAACGGCAACATCCAAGCACAGGTTGCCCGCGACATTAGAAATGGCCTTTTTCACGTTTTCTTCCCACCCAAAAAGTCGTACCTTCACCCCCTTTTTTTCTCTCGAAAATTATTATGTGACCGGAATTAAGTACTCGTTAATTTCAATTTCCGCCACAAACTTTTGATTAGCGTGTGAACTGTGTACGTCCACTTTAATCACGTGTTGATTAATTTAATTGAATTTGGGCAGATGAGTTGGGCGATTGGACCTTAACATTGAAAATTAAAAAGGTTTAGTTGAAGGGTCAAAGGCATGTGGCTGTTAGACAAAGCTTTTTCTTCTTTTTGTTCTTTAGACAAAGCGTTGAATTTGCAAGAAATCTCTGCATGCGTCTAAGTTCTCCATTCTTCATGATTGGGAACTCAAATGGATACGAAAAAACAACACGAATGATCCCTAAATTTTGGTTTGATATTTGAAGAATTTGGAGAAATGCTTGATTGTCCAAATTAGGGTTTATATTTGGGGCAAAGCATGTAGACTACGTTGTGTAGGCTATTCACGCTGAGTGGGCATGCCAGTGAGTCTCATCGATCGAAGATGGTGATAAAATATTGCCACATTGAATTCTGGCTATCCAAATATGAGTTTGCACTTAAGTGATAAAAGTGACACTTAAGTGATCGAAAAAAAAAAAAAAAACTTTTGACTTTAAAGTGAGCATTATACGAAATTTTTTACACTTATAATATCCTTATACTTGGCTATATGTATTCAATCAAGAAACATGCGACATCGTCGATGATAACAACACTAATAGTGATGATATCAACAATAAGCATGGTATACAAAAGGGAAAAAATCATCAAAAACTCTAAACTTTACTCAAAGTGACAAATTTATCCCAAACTTTTTTTTATGACATGAAAAATCTCAAATTTTGCTAATCGCGACATATTTACCTTAAACTTTTTTTTCATAACACAAAAAATCTTGAACTTGTATCCATGTGATATATTTACCCTAAACTATAAGATATTTTCGTCTTTTACTTTTTAATTTTTTTTTCTTCTTCTTCTCTCTTCCCTCCGCTGTCTATGGCGAAGGGAAGTCGGACTCGAGCGGGCGGCCATCCGCTAGGTCGGGCGAGGGCCTCCCTTGCTCGAGTCCGACTTCCTCTCGCCAACCATGGTGGAAGGAAGAGAGAAGAAGAAAAAAAAAAAGAAAAGAAAAATAAAAAAATATTAAAAAAGACGAAAATGCTTTCTTTGTGAGGTAAATGTGTCGGTCAAGAATGTTTTGGGTTTTTATGTCACAAAAAAAAATTTAAGGTAAATTTGTCGCTTTAGGCAAAGTTTGGAGTTTTTGGTGGATTTTTTTCTTAAAAAAAATGCGGAACAAACTTTCAAAAATAATGATGACAATAATATGATAAGCAAAAATTCTACTCATATCTTTAAGTTCACTGGACAAAATGGGATGTCTACATTGAATATGTGCAAAACTAAGTTTCATTATGACGCCGAAAAATTACACCATCAATTGTAAACCTATTGTGCCGAATTTGATCGAGTTGCAAACCTTTAAATTGAACCAATTTATTCCTAAATCTTTGAGGAAAAGTGTAATAAAATCATCTTAGTCTAGTCTTACCTAATTATCTGATGTGGGAGTCTAATTATAGCTGACTATCCTGTGTGTAACAGCGAGAGCATGTCGTGAATTGATATTTGATGAAACGGCATGTTTTTCTTAGCTGAACAGCGTTATTTCTTGGTCATGGTCGAGCAAATAGAGCCCGAATCCAGCCTCAAATGCCCAAATCCGCAGATCAATCCTTCTTGGCACCCTATTTTTCAGAGAAACCTATTTTAACCGTGACATCAAAATCCATGAATACATTAGCAAGCAATCAATGACAATGATTCGTCCAATCGATGCTAGTTGTTTATACTTTTACTATTGCGGCCTGACAATTCCTCTAAAAACAGCAAGGACAAGCTAAAACGGGGAAGAAGACATCATAACTGCCGAGGCATCGCCTCTAACCGTTCAAAAGTCAACTTAGGATCATGCATCATAGATGTTGATCCCATATTCTAGAATTCTCTTAGACTCTTTGTTAACATTGGCAGGTACATCATTAAATATGGATGTGTTTAAGGAACTTTGGAGAACGATTCCTCACTCCCTTGACGATCATCTAATAAAAAAAGACTTAAAATCTCGCCCATCAATAGTGATTTTTTTTTTTTTAAATTTTTTTATGTGTTATGATGTTCAACATAAAAATTATGAGAAACATATAAAAATTACGACCTGTTACGATCCAAAGGTCCGCTCTTAAAAAAATTCCTAAAATTATCTTATTGAATGTATGGCAACATTAAGCGCACGCTGCTTATGATGTTAGACATTTGCCTTTTTGACATTTTCTTCCCACTTAAAAAGCCATACCTTCATCCCCTTTTTTTCCCTATCGAAAATTATTATGTGAACGGAATTATGCACTCGTTAAATTCCATTTCCACCACATGCTTTTCATCCGTACGTCTTTAATAGCGTGTTGCTTAATTCAATTGAATTTGGGCAGATGAGTGGGGCAATTGGACCTTGACGTTCACATTGAAAATTCAAAAAGGTTTGGTTGAAGGGTCAAAGGCACGTGGTTGTTGGACAAAGCTTTTTTTTTGTTCTTTAGACGAAGCGTTGAATTTGCAAGAAATGTGCGCGTGCGTCTAAGATCTCCATCATTCACGATCGGGAGCTGAAATGGGTAGGGAAAAAGGACATAAGTAGTCCCTTAATTTTGACTCAATGTGCATTATCGTTTATGAATTTTTAATTTATTCAATATAATTCATGAATATCGTCCACAAACTTTTCTTTTATTAAATATGATTTCTAAACTTTTAGTACACGGTCAAGTTAGTTCCCAGACTACATAAAAATGTTCGATGTTATAATTTAAAAGATTAAATTGAATATGTATCAAAAGCTCAAATATTGTACATTAAATTAAAGTTTATGGAATTTTTTTAGGGATAACATTGTAGATTAAATTAAAGCTCAGGTAATATTTGCGTCATTATCCTCAATGGGAAGTCGTGAACATGTAGTGTGCAAATCAAGGAAAATAAGTTTGAATGGAAAATGGGGATTGGAATATAAGGGCATTTCGTGAAGAGAGGGACGTGCACAACTCCAAAGACTATTATCTTTTGATTTAATTTCAATTCCAGTCTATGTATTTCGTCTCAATGTAATCTCAATTCAATCCACATGATTTTCCATAGCACTTAGATTCACGTAATTGTCACCTCTTTCGAGCTCCATTCGAGCACTTTCTACTCAAGTGTAGAGGTCGCGGAGCAATCTCAATCGCTCTCCAATCATCTAAGGGTCAGATCGTCTCGATCCTCGTTGAGTTTCGTCAACATCTCTTCTAGCATGCTTGCAGAGGTTGATGTTTCTTAGTAGTACAATGGCAAAGAGACAATAAAATACGTAGTAGATTAAATTTGGATCATCGAAAACGAGGACCTTATATAGGTCCCACATAAATTTTATTAAATTTAATGATCTAATTCCTAAAAAAAATTCCATGAGAGACAAAAGAAAATTATTCATAGAGGGAACTAGATCGTCAACCTTAAATTCCCTCGTCAATAGATAGAAATTTGAAAATATAGTAATAACAAAATTCAAACGATTCTCACTTTAATTAGACACGAGAGGCAATCATCTAGGATTGAAGTTTCTTAATCAACAATTGGCAAAACTATAAAGAACATGAGAGCAATTTACTGAAAGGGAAAGGACGAGACAACAATTACTATTCCGGTATCAAATTAAGAAACTGAATATTCAGTTAGGCTAAAATTAGTATTGAAAACTGAAAAAAAAAGAGTCAAGTCTAAATTATATTTGGTCGAACTAAAAATAAATATTAGGAACTAAAAATAAACCGGATGGGCAAAACTTAAGTTGCTAAGCTGAACTGAAAACTAAAAGAAATATTCAGTGAGCACAAATTGATGCATAGCCCCACAAAGAATCGATATTGAAATTAAATCAATCACTAGTTCCAAAATAGATATCAAGAAAGTAACTGAACTTTCGAATTAATTTCCAGACTGAGTTAAATTTGGAATGAGGAATCCAATGTATACGACGTTCTAGTAAATGCAAGTAAAATCGAGCTAAACACCACAACTGCAAAATGAAAAAAAGAAGAAGCAAATCTTATAACAGGAGTTAAACTAAACTTCTAAAATAATAAAGTTATATTGTTTCCAAGCTGATAATAATCAAAGAAATTCCCAATTTAAAAATTTTACTGTAGGTTCGACATATCAAGATCGTTCACTATATTATGTATGCCATAAAAAATAGGACTTAAGTCTATTTGGTCAAAATTGCAAAAAATTATAATAATTCATTATCATTTTTTTTTATCAATCTAATTCTTTTAAGTTACTCTGAAAATGAGCAGTTTCTTACAAGATTCCCTCCCCTGGGGCACAACATGCCGAGGACATTTAGTTGCCACCGTACCAAGTCAACTTTGATCGAGCAATCTCCATTAAGAAACTTGAAATTGAGCTCGCCAATCTAGCTAACCAACCATAACATGTCATCAATGGGAGACATATGACTAAATAACATCACATGCCCTTTTCTAAGGGAGATCGGCACGTCGTATTCTCCTCACAAATGACAGTACATGCGCGTAAAGACATTAATGAGTGTTTAGAAATCTAGATTTATCTCGCCCGATCGAAGTTAATCGGGAAGAAAAGAGAATAGTTTTTTTTTAATATTTCTTATTTCATTTTCCCTAACGTCAGCATTACGCCGGAATTAGCAATTTTCAAAGCCTATATAGCGGAAGCTACCCCGTGACGACACGTGGCGCGACACGCCTCAAAAAGCCCCCTGTCACGTTTTGCTCTCTCCTGGTGCGAAACCCTAGCCGCCGCTGCGCTGCTGCTGGCCATTCATTGTTGCCTGTCTGTCTGCCTGCCGTGCCGTCATCGATGATTCTGGAAAGAAAAATAAAAAAGAAAAAAGAAGGGAAAATCGGAAGGACCGTGGAGAGCGCGCCAAGGAAGCATCCCAGGTGGGGCCCGGCCAGGGTCCGGTCACATCGAAACTTTTGGGAGGGAGGTGGGGAAGGCGAAGGAGGGGAAAGATTCTCCTCCCCCGCCCACGTTTGACGAGGCAAAAGCGTATCAGGACCGCCGCTCTGGAATCACCGAAGCGGCGTCGTAGGGGAGGCTAAGGAGAGGAGCCCCCCCTCCATCTTCGTATCCTCTTTTGCTACTTCCACGCGCGCCTCTCGTCGAGCGGTTTCCCCATATTGCCCTCCTCCCCCCGCCCCAACTAACCGCGCGCTCGCGCGTGAAAAGTCCATATTGTCCCCCCCCAACCCGGAGGTTGGGGGGGAGGGATATAAAAAGATTTGCGGAAATACTCGGCTCGTACTTATCGGATATGAATGCAAAGTATGCGTGTTCGTGAGAATCTCGTAATTTAAATAATCCTACTTCGAAGAGATTTTTTTTATTTGCAATATCAATGATGATGTAAGCTCGTAATGACATTATTTTAGGGTCTATTGCTGTAATACGGAACCTCTTTATACTAATTTAAGAAGAATGGCGGCGTACGTAGGTTTCGTACCTCGTACCTTAATACTTTCTATCTCGTACATTAACTATAGAGGGCGACATGCAACTCTGATTAGACAGATTGGAGCAACTAGAAATTAGTAGACTTGGATGGAAATTACTACAAGTTTGTAAAAAAAAAAAGAAGAGAAATATAAAAGTCATTGGAGTGGATGAATAAAGAGGTATGAGTGGAGCCCCATCCCTAGCTAGCATCCGTGCATGTTGTTTGCATTGTCATTACTAATGGTACTGGCGTCGTTGGCGTGACGCGTTATCATCTTGATGAATGGAACTTATCAAATAATTCGAACATTTCACAAAACTAACATTTTAGAAAATATTAGCATTAATATTCGGGAATATGCCAATGTTGGTTCAAAAGCACATAGGAATTACTGTCGTTATCGTTATTTCTTTCGGCGTCTCAAAGTTGAGTTTACCCCCCCCAAAAAAACAAAAAAAGAGGGCGCAAGGAAGAAATTAAGAAAACACGAAAAAGATCCAGGGGCATTTTAGACTTTTCCTAGGTCCGAGCGGAGAGGATAAATAGGAGGAAAGAGTGGTGGTGGCGAGGAGGTCGAGGAGCAGCAAAATGCAGCTGGTGAAATTTAAAAATAAAAATAAAAATACGGAAATATTAAATAAGAAAGGAAAGGAAAATGATCGGGTGGCGTTTGAATCGCTTTGCGTGGGGGAAGAGGCAGACAGGAGGGAGGTAGAGAGAGAGAGAGAGAGAGAAAGACTCGACGAATTTATATTTCGCCTGCTGGGAATCCCCCAAGGTGGACATGGATTCTTCGTCCCTTCCCCTCCCTCCCCTCCCTCCCCTCCCCCTCTGAAGCACCACGCCCCCCCCCCACCTTTCCCCTTCTCTCCCTCTCTCTTTCTCTCTCTCTCTCTCCCCCCGTCCGCCTCCTTCCCTTTTCGCCGCCGTCCGTCGCTCGCCGGCTAGGGTTTCTCCGGGATCGCCGCCTCGAGGTTAGGACTCGCCGCGGTTTCCGCGCATCTGGGGTTTGGCGTTTTTGTGCGTCGTCGTCGTCGTCGTTGTTGCTGGTCGGATTCGGGATGTCGCGTGTCGATTCGGCTCGCGTCGTTGGATAGGTGCGGCCGGGTCCCGCGCGCGTTTCGGCCGAGTAGTTTGGAGGCGCCCCCGGAAATGCTCCGGCGGCGGCTCTCCGGATCGAGACCTGGATGTCTTTCTCTCCCGTCTCCTCCTCCTCCCTCGGCCGAATTGACGAGCGTCGCCGTCGTGTTTCGTGCTTCTGGTTGTTGCTAGCTTTGAGTTCGCTTATCAAAAGGAGAAAAAAAAAAAGTATTCTGAAGGGTTGATTTGGTCCCGTGTTCGTCGGGCTGGCGGGTCGGATTTGTTGGATTTTTTTTTTTTTTTGGGTTTTTGCAGCGAGATTGAATTTTTGAATTGTGTTCGTTTGTGGCCGTTAAATTTTTCTTCCTTTGTTTCCGGTTGCTTGATTTGACCGGGTTTCCCATGTTTTTGGAATACCGATGTGGCCTGTCTTGTCGATGTGTTTGGGTGGATTCGTTTATTCGTAGGCCTATGTGGTTTGAAAATCTGTGATTCTTGCTTAGTTGATTGGTTTATGCAAAATTCCAAGCTCGAGTCTTTCCATGGAGGGTAATCGGAGAATCTCTTAGAATGGTTTCCCCTTGGAAATAAGATGGGATGGGAAATTAGGGAATGCTCCTATGTTTCTTGAGAAGAGGGTTTCTTTGTTTTTCTATTTAGTGTTTCGCACGCAAGAGCTTTTAATCGTTGTCTTGTATGTTTTTACGCAATCTAAGAAGTCTAATTTTGTGCTTTGTTTCGCAGAGCCATGCCAACTTTTACTGCAATAGCTTTGGATAGGCTATTGGAACCCAGAACATCCAGAACGGCCGATAAATCTGTTAATAGCCCCATGCCTGTTCCTAAGTCGAAGCCTCCTAGGCCTGAGCCGGTGCCTAATGCGAAGCTGGAGAGGAGGAGAAGTACCTCGGTCATGGAGAGGAAAGTTCAGCGGCCTCAAATGACTCCGGCGCTTTATGCCACTCCAGAGGCTACCCCGGTTCCGGATTCACCGTCTTCGTTCCCTCCGTCCCCCTACATCATCAATCACAAGAGACGTGGCCCACGTCTCGTGAAGAGCTTATCCGAGGATGATGTTTCTGCTAGAAAGAAGAGCATGGATGAAGCAAAGACCAATTCAACCATAACTGAAGTGAAAAGTGAGGAGATTGCTTCTGTGGGGGATGTCCCTGTAACGTTTACACTATCTAATACGGTTGAAGAGGAACATGTGAATGGTATTGATGATGTGTGTGAGGTTGGAAGCAGTGACAGGTCTGCGAGTAGTGCTCTGGAAGTGGGGACTAGCAATTTGAATAATGGCTTTGTGGGGGAAACTGATACGCTTGTTCCTGTTCCAATGACTCCCGAAAGAGAGGTTGATAGTGAAGATTTTTATGATCCTCAGGAAGCAATGAGTTGTACTAGTAACACTGAGGGAGAGGACAATGGCACCGCGGAACGGTCTGTGAAGTTCACCACGCCAATGGGAGAGTTCTTTGATGCATGGGAAGGTATTTAAGATCTTTTGTTTTCCTATAGCATGTTCCATTTAATTTCTGGAATCTTGCTCTTGTTGTCTGGGTGTTTTATACTAGGTTTTTGTTTTTACTACAGCAAGCATTACGAAGAAACAGATGGTTTTACATATTATGCAGATGGTTAAGAAACAGATCTGTAACCATAGCACTACTAAGTTGTGGGTCTCTCTATAATTATAATTTTCGCACTTATCATATATGAGAATCCCCTTTCCTGAAACTTACGTTGGTTAAGAAAGGTTTATGTGCATCCAACAGAACTATCCTCTGATGGTGGGGCACAATCTTCTCTGCGTGATCTTGAAGAGGAATTGCGAGGGATCAGATTAAGTTTATTAATGGAGATTGAGAAGCGGAAGCAAGCAGAAGAAACCCTGAGCAATATGCAAAGCAATTGGCAGAAAATTCGACAACAGCTATCACTGGCTGGTCTTACCCTTCCTGCAGATCTAACTTTGGAGTCTGACCAACTGAGTGTGGAGGCTGCAGAACAGCTGAATCAGCAAGTTCAACTTGCTCGTTTTGTTGCTGAAGCCATTGGAAGGGGCATGGCCAAGGCTGAAGCAGAGACAGAAATGGAAGCTCAGCTTGAGGTTAAGAACTTTGAGATTGCACGATTGTGGGATCGACTGCATTATTATGAGGCTGTGAATCATGAGATGTCTCAGAGGAACCAAGAAGCTGTTGGTGAGTTTCTGAACCTAGCCCTTCTGGTCTTCTGGTCTTTGCTATTTGGCCCATTCTGTATCCTGCAGAGCTCATTTCACTCTTTGTTCTCATTTGCTGTAGCATCCGTCATTATCAGTATATTTGCTTATCGATTCTCTTTAGACAATTTAATATCCTTCTCCTGCTCATTGTGGTAGAATACTGGATTGCTTTGTTTGCCTTCTTGTAGATGTTAGACGTCGGATTAGGCTTGAACTAGGCACCCCTATCCATTTTCTTGGGAGAGCAAGAAATGGTTTGATTGAGTAATCCACTGCTGGGCTTTGGAGTGTTATGAATTTGAGTGAATCCACTGTTGAACTGCCCGATCCTATTTTGAAATTATTGGTTAATTCCTGCTATCTACCCTGATTGCAGCAGTCGGATCTATTTGTGAGGATTGTCATTTCTCTCAGGAAAATAATCTCCATATTTTCTTCCCCCAATAAGTTAACTTTACCTTGATCGGTGGCTGTATTTGGTTGCATGATGTTAACACTTGGTTTCCTGATTTGGGAAATGAAAACATCCCTTGTACTTGGTGACGTAGTTTTTATCCATTATCCGTCCACTCACTCAGAAGAAGCATATCCATGCTTTGAAAACATTCTTGTCAAGTTCTGAGGTCTCTTGGCGACTTGTCGTCATTGTCCTTTGTATTCAGCCAACATGGGTTTGGGTTTTGTATGCCAATTCCTTTTTGAAGTTCTCATTCATTGGATTGTTTGTCAAGGTCATCATGGAAAGACTTTCAAGTTTAACCTCTCCTATTGTTTGTCTTTGCAGAGACTGCTAGACGACTAAGGCAGCAGAGGAAGAGGAGGCAGAGATGGGTGTGGGGTTCGATAGCTGTCGCCTTATCGCTTGGTGCTTCGGCATTAGCATGGTCATACCTCCCATCGGGCAATGGATCGCGCAGCGATGATAATCAGGCGAGCGAAAGCAGCAATGACGCCGAGTGAGGCAGGCATTCTTCCTCCAGAGTCTACTAAGATGGGCTCTGTCGTTAGAGGAAGAGAATAATAAGAAGGGCCAGTGCTGCCTTGTTGAAATTAATCATCTTCTCCTAGTAAGTGCGCAAGGCATGCCGCACAATATTAGTTCTGACAAAATAATATGCCAAGCTGCGATGTTGCAGCTAATCCAGAGGTTGATATACCGAGTCTGTATATTTGTTGAAAATGCATGATTGTTTTGCTTTAGCTCTTCCTGGCCTCTGGTGCCCGATTTGCAAGTTCCCGTGGAATTTGGAGGAGCTGAAGACAAGCTTTTCTTGAGCCTCCATGGATGGCGATTTTGTAGCAGTAAGACATCTTAGGCAAAGTTGTTTCGACAAGTTTTATGAACAGATTGATGTTTCATTGTGTAAAGAAAAACATGAGTATTGGACGTGGGATGTGATGCGGCGGAACAGTAACAATAATGTCACGATGTGTACTGTACTGACTCTCTCAATTGTTTTACATTCATTGCAAATTAATTTTTTTATTACAAAAAAAATTCTCAACTGATGTGTCACTGCCCGTGTCATTTAATGAAAATTAGTTTGGGAGAAATTAGGTATAGATGCATGTGTTTCTGATTCTTGGTGACTTAATTCTTTTGGAGGAAATGTGGTGTGAGAGAGGAGTGATCGGTTGTTGGTTCGGTCCGGTTTCACTCAAGAATTGGGAATCAGAATCGAGAAAACTCGGTTCCCAATTTTTGAGACTCTGGATTGGATTGGTTGGTCTTGGAATTGGGAGTCGGACTGGTCAGGTTCAATATGGTCCAATTTGATTTGGTCTTTGCTCCAATGGACCAAATCACTTTTTGTCATTACATTGAGATATATATATAAAAGATCAAGAGTTCTCTTTAATCAAAATTTACATAGAGCGTAATACTCTTTGAAAGGTGTTGATGTCGAGCAAGAAGGAAAGGCATCGATGTTGAGGCTTGAGCAACTCGATTGGAGCGAGGCGTGAGGCGAGGTTGCGATTGCGGGAGTAAAAAAATGTTGGCGTCCGATGGATGTTGCGGAAAGGAGACTACGCGTGCAAGGGAGCATGCTGCTCTAGAAAGGACGAGAGAGAGAGAGAGAGAGAAAGGGAGATCCTTTGTCAATTTCAGTAAGCTTGAAAATAAAATAAAAGAAGATGAGTAAAAAGAGAGGAGGTCAGATAGCTTCCTTTTTCCTTCTTCTTCGATTAGGAGACTTGTGTCGTAAGGTGCGCCAGGAGCTGCAGTGAGCATTTCACCCATCTTTTACTCACTCCAAGCGCGAGTGACTACTATATCAGCCTACTCGACGGTAGTCGAAGTATGTAAATATGCCCCGACGTGGAGTCTACCTTCCTCACCGTGAGGCTTCATAATTTCTTATCAATCTTTGTCTTCATGATAGAGAGAGAATACGAGAATAACGCGGGGTCTCTTACTTCAAGGTGGATCTCTCACTTGTTTCCTCCTTGAGTTTTTTAAGGACTTGCTCAGATCCAATCCTTTGTTAGTTTCAGTAGACTTGAAAGTAAAATAAAAGAAAATGAGTAAAAGAGAGGATGTCAGATAACTTCCTTTTTCCTTCTTCTTCAATTAGGGGAGCAATTGCACGATAAGTCATGTCTCGTTCTAGGATTTCTTTCTTTCCCTGTAAAAAATATTAGGCACGCAGCACTTTTGATTTTCCTTTTCTCAAACTTCATTTTGCTCGAGACACCATCAGTAATAGGGTTGTTCAAAATTTAAAAAGAAAAAAAAATTATAAATGGTCAGTCGTTCCCATTCACCAGTTTCAAAAATAAGAACATGAGACTAGACCGAGACCCCTTAGAATCGCTTAGAATCAGTCGGTCCGAGCGGTTCCTGTCGACACCCTTTTGGGAGTGTCGACTTGTAAGGTTAGCTCAATTTTTCAGTAATCGAATCTCTGATTAAGGTGGTGTCCAAAAATTAGAAATCACCCATGTCTGTTACATAAATCCCTAGTCAACTCATATAGCTTGCAAAAAAATTCTTATTTTCCTAAGTGGAAATCATTTGTCGCTGGCCGGAGAGCGACGCAGCACAAGCACACCGTGCCGTCCGGCTCCAAAAACGGTGCGTTTCAGTCGAAGCGCTCCGATGGAAAAACTCAAAAACGAGCAAGCTCTCTTTGCGACGCGCGTGGGCAGTGGGCACGTTATCCAGTAGTCAGAACGGAAAAACTCCGCGGGAGAATGAAGGGTAGACCGGCGCGCGACTAGCACCGCCCGGAGCTCCGGCGAATGGCGATGGAGCTGTCTTCTCTGCGCCCTCTCTCCAACCTCTCTCCTCACTCCTGCTTCGCCGCCGCCGGCAGCTCCCTCTTCGCCGCTCGCGGGAGCGCCCCCGCGGTTCCGCGGACCGGGTGCCGGTTCCGGGCCCCGAGGGCCGCCGGCGCCGGCCGCCGGGGCCTCGCTCTGGAGCGGCGGCGGCGGCAGTTCTGGGTCGACGAGCGGGAGAGCGGCGCCGAGGAAGGCCGGGGAGAACCGAGCTCCTATGCTGCGGATGACGATGACGAGGACGACGACGAGGAGGCTCCGTTGTTGTCGTTGAGCGAGAAGCCGGACAGGAGCGTGGCGCTGCTCGATGATTACGAGATGGAGGAGCTCGATTATGCTTCTAACCCGGATCATAGAAGCGGTACGTGGCTTGTTCATCGATTCGAAGTTCCCGACGGCTAGCGCTGGGGTGTGTTGGATTTTAAGTTGCATCAGTTCTGTGGTTTGTGCCTTGTATGCCTCTGTCTCCTGAATATAAGCATGAATGGTTGAATTTCAGCTTATTCTGTTGTCTTTTTCGTTGCATAATTCGATTAAATTTGATCGGGTAGATTATACAATTTCGTCCTGATGGAAGTTCTCCAGGAAATGTGTCCTCTATCCTGAATATGCCTTGCAAATTTGTCTTCTGGCGTTGGCATTATGAGGTGTCGCTTAGGCATGGAGCGAAACAGATGTGGGTTTTTGATTAATTGCTCAAATTTCTACTAATATCAAACTGTAGAGCATTTGAGAGAGTATAATACATGCTGGAGCAAAAGCGGTCACATTTTATGAAAGCAATTGATTGACATGATTATTATTTGAAGTTGAAAATGTTATAACCTCTCATGTTTTGTTCCACCACCACGTGCAATTGACATGTGCTGGACTCCCACTCCATGCTATAGTTTTTCCTTGGCCTTGGCCTGGTGTGTGTTAGTTGTTCTCATATGATGAGCTATCAAATGCAGGATATGTGGCTGTTCTAGGGAAGCCTAATGTTGGGAAGAGTACAATTGCGAATCAAATGATAGGCCAGAAGTTGTCAATAGTTACAGATAAGCCGCAAACCACAAGGCATCGCATTCTTGGTATATGTTCAGGCCCAGAGTATCAGGTACGATGAGCATTGTGTTTTGAGTAAGATTTTTTAGTTATGATCTTCCTAGATAGGACTGAAGCAGTAAGTGGTTGTGTTAAGAGTTAACGCTATAAACAGAAGGCATAAGGGGAAAACCCTAGTATTGTCTAATGGAATAGACTATCTACAATGGGACTGGTTGAATACTTTTTGAGCATTGGTATGCTCATTGATTTGTAATCCCTTCATTTGAGCATTCCCTTCCTCGTATTGTCTATTCTTATTGTGTATATGATGTGAGGCTTACTCTCCTGTTTATCTATCTTGAGTTATTATAATCCTTAATTCACTAGAGATGAAAATGTCAGTAATAGGTTTGGATTCCTCTATTTTTCTTTCTTTGTTTTTGACATTATATGATCACCTAAATTCATTACTCCGGAGACTTTTAGAGTGAGCAATTTCTGTTCCCTTGGTGACACTCATATGGGAATACTTTTTCATGTCCAGACAGACCATGCTAATGAAAATGCAACCTTATATAGTACTACGAATCTGGGAGATTTCATGTTGAAAGACAATTGATTTGAATATGGTAATGTGCTACAGAAAATATATGAGTTCTTCTGTTTAGTATTTCCACAACAAGCATCTCTCTTTCCCCCTAATCTTCAACTATTCTTGCAGATGATACTTTATGATACTCCTGGTGTAATTGAGAAGAAGATGCACAAATTGGACTCCATGATGATGAGTAATGTTCGAAGTGCTGCTATAAATGCGGACTGTGTATTAGTTCTCGTGGATGCATGTAAAGTACCTGAGAAAGTATGCATATGTTCTGGAGAATGATTTACATATCTTGGTTTCCCTCATCAGATTTATGTGAATTTTGCTTATGTAGATTGACGAAGTATTAGAAGAAGGTATCCGGGACCTGAAAAATAAGGTGCCAACTCTACTAGTAATGAATAAGAAGGATCTGATCAAACCTGGTGAAATTGCGAAGAAGCTCCAGGTTGGAATTTCTTACAGTTACAGGCATGACTGCACAGACATTCATTAGATTGGACTCCTGCTGTCACTGTGAAAAACATTATAAGAAAGTAGATGGGGCGACTTATTTACTTTGCCAAATGTGATTTTGCTCCTTGTGCTTTCCCTTTGGTTTTAATTTCTTGGGAATTCGGATTTTGTCCTTGAGCCCTGGAAGCTCTTATACCTCACTCAGAATATCAGTTTTCAACAATCATCTATTGTTGATTGTGATTGCATTCACGAGGTTAAATTTCTGCATGTACATGTCATTTCATACTAGCATATAGTCAGTTGTGAGGCCAATTTTTCTGTATCAATTTATTATCTCCTAGATATCATGTGTTGTATTCTCTGATTCATCTCCTGAAGGTGTTTAACTATACTTGCAGTGGTATGAGAAATTTACAGATGTGGATGATGTTATACCTGTGAGCGCCAAATATGGTCATGGTGTGGAAGATGTCAAGGACTGGATTTTATCCAAACTTCCTTTGGGGCCAGCTTATTATCCCAAGGCATGTACCAGGCTCCTCCTTCAATATATTTTGCTGTTCCAGACTGCTACTGATAGTATATATCTATGTTAATGCTAGATGTATCGTTTGCTAAAAGCATTGTAATGCAAATAGTGAATCTCCAAATGATTTTTGGTAATCTACAAACTAAAATGAAGAGAAGAGGCTTCATTTTATAATTTCTTTTCTTATCATCTCTTATGCTATACAGAGTAAACAAAATTTAAATTGCTGGAGTGTTCAAACTCCACACCTGAATCAGAGAGGTTCTCACAAGATGCTTCTGTTGGAGATCTGTGAGCAAGTGTCCTCAATCAATCTGAGTTTGATGGAAACTCTAGATCAAGTAGTCGAAGGATCAGCCAGGAACTGTAGCTTAGGTCCATCCAGTAGTTTCTTCATTTCTCGATGTTATGGTTGAGTCAGCAATTGTTGGCAGGAAATGACGGCAAATCTTTTCTTCTCATTCTAGTGTGACTGGCTACCTTTATGCAGTTTTGCTCTATATCGTGCCACATCCTTTGAGAGATTCTAATAATCAAAATATGCATGACATATATCCATTGGTTAGCAGTGGCGGAGTAGCAAGTTATGATTCAGGATAGGAGGCTGAGGCTAGACGTGTTGTATATGTTTTGGCAGTTCATTTTCTTGAGGAGCATAACTTTGTAAAGCTCAGAACTTTACAAGATTATCTATTACTGAAACTTCTTATTCCAGTCCTACATAATAGAATGACTTGCTTCCTTTCTAATTGCCATCTTGCAGAGGTATCGTCCTTCTAGATGAACCCATCTAGAAACAGTCATGTTGGGGCTTTAGGAGAGTCTTGCTCTTGCTGATGAGGAATTTAACTGTGTTTTCCTTTGTTCTTTCAGGACATTGTTAGTGAGCATCCAGAAAGATTCTTTGTGGCCGAAATAGTTAGAGAGAAGATTTTCATGCAATACCGCAATGAAGTTCCTTATGCTAGTCAGGTATAAATATACAATCTTAACTATATCTCATGCTTTCTGTCTCTGTCTTCCCTCACTCTTGAGTTTTGAGTAAAAGTGTTGGGATTTGCATAATAATTTACTCTTTGGTTTTTGGCTTTTGAATACTCAAGGTTAATGTGGTGAGCTACAAAACCAGGCCAAATGCTAAAGATTTTATACAAGTGGAAATTGTTGTAGAGAAGAACTCACAGAAGATCATCATGATTGGAAAAGTAAGCTCTGGATCTTGCTTATGTAAGAGAAGAAATAAGAAAGATAGGAGAAGAGGAGAAAATGAACATTTTTTTCCCATGTATTTATTGATCGTTTCTGCATGATAGTTTATGGACTGCACCATGAGTGTCTGTTCCTGTCATCTGGAGCTACATGGGTGTGCTTTCTAGGGTGAGATAGCTCCATGCTGCATTGAGATTGGGATACTAACAGGGCATGGACAAGCATAGAAAAGAGAAGAGCAGCATGTGCCTTAGCATGAGCAATTGTGGCTTGTTTGCTAATTTTGAGTTTTAGGAGCCTGTCCAGCAATTGTGGCTTGTTTGCTAATTTTGAGTTTTAGGAGCCTCCAAAGAAAAAAAGTCCAACATAAACGATTAAGTTGAGAATACTGGGCCTTTGTGCTGCAGGAGGGCTCATGATTATAATAATTTTATTCCTGAGATTTGCATGAACAGCATCTGCATGCATGGCTTGTAAATCTTTCACTATATCAGTTCCCTTTTTAGCTTCGGTTATGGAAAGTGTGGAGGGGCTACTCAAGTTTTTGCTTCTGATGTCGTTTACAGTTGCATATTTTTATCCTTTATTCCAGTATAAAACCCTAGACACTTATTGCATAATCTGACTGACTAAGGTTGTTCTGTCAACTATAAACTGCTATTTGGGGACATATTCCAACCTCGTTGGTCTTGTCTTCCTCCTTGAGCAGATGCTTTGAGGGAGGACCAACATTTTCCTGTCATTTTTTCAAAGGCTACACTTTCAATTCTGTATTTTCATGCATCATGTGGCATGCTGCAGTTTGGCTTTATTTCTTGGTATTTCAAGAACAATTGTTATATACTTTGTTAGCCCTTGCATTTTAAATAACTAGTTCTCCTTTGTTGCCCGCAAGATATAAAAGAATTTCAGGGGATTGAAAACATAAGTTTGGATGATGGAGATGGAAAAGATAGATGTTCTACGTATAGTTTTGCCTGCTTTTTCTGTTGGCTCATGCATAGGTCTGTATAAAGTGGTTAATGTATATTTGCATATATTTTGCAGCAAGGGAGGGCTCTCAAGCTACTTGCTACTGCTGCTCGGCTTGATATTGAAGATTTCTTGCAGAAGAAAGTATATCTTGAGGTGCCTAATTACTCTCTACTTTTTCTGTAGCCCTACATTTTCTAGTAAAAAAAATTGTTGTATATGTAATGAACTTGTCTATCTTGTTTGTTACAATTTCTCTTTCTAATTAATAGCAGCTAAGGTAGGCTATTCCAGGTTTTATATGATGGGTAGTTACTTTAAGAACATGCATTTACTTACACCAGTATTGAAATGAGAACATGCATTGAGGCTAGCTGTGTGACAGATTGAGGTGAAGGTGAAAGAGAATTGGCGGCAAGACGAAGGACTTCTCAAGTACTATGGTTATGGGGGACAGATTCGAGCACTATGATATAAATTTCTTCAGCATTGTTCTCAGCCCAACGTGCTATTCTAGAGGCTGTGTCACTGGGAGGTCTCTCCAGCTGGTGACCAAGCTAATTCTCACCTTGTCCTTTGTGGATAAACGAGCGACCATCTCCATCTTCTTGGTAGCCAATCTTTGTTGATTTTCTAAGCAAATTTTGTTTTCAAAGTCCAAGTTTGTCTAAAATAGTTGATTGTGCCCTTGATTTGCCTGCCTTCTTTAGAAAAGAATGCATTGTTTTCGATAGATTTATTTGATTTCTTTCTTAGAAAAGCTTGCAGTTGACTGACTGGTTTGCAGTTGTGTGCTTCATCTCGGAAGAGCGAGGATGCAGAGAAGAAGCATTTCAGTATCGAACTTGCAGGTTTTCGCTTTGTATCAAGAATTTCGAGCTAATTATGTTCTTTTGCGAAGTAGTTTTGGCAAAATTGGGTGAGGTTAAAGAACATGGAAGGTTTGCAAATGTTGAGTTCTTCATTGCAATTTGCTTGGACGAAACATCAACCTAAGGTTGGCAGCACCGAACAACATTGATTTCATAGAGTTGGTTCATCACAACCAATACTTACAAATATATTGAAAGCCCACTTTTTTTGGGTCAAAATTTTGAAAACTCAATTGCCTATCGACTTTTGCTTTCTTCAAAAGAAGATAAAAGGAGAAAAAGGACCGCAATTTGATCCGCGATTTTGGGCGTGACTTCGCCACTCATGTCCATTCATATTGGAGTACTCTTCTTTTCTTCCCATTCTTTTGGCCCTTTCCTACAGTCGTAACGAAACGCATTGCGTGATGGACATACCATGTAAAAATTCCCATTCTTTTCATGTTGTGAATCTCACACTGTTATGCCTTCCGTTCTCACTTTCTCGATTAGCTCGTTATATAACGATTGTTGCATAAAATACATTCTCATAATCGAGGGCCTTGTACAGTATGGCTTGCGGTTCCCCAGGTTTAAACGATTATTTCAACATAAAAAAAAAAAAAAAAATCACCTCACAAGCCGACAGGCAAATCGAATCAATCGTTGCAATATCTCGCGAATTGGTCGTAACCCTAGTGAAGCAATCCACCAAACGACGAAGGGTCGGTCCCGAACGAACCTAACGTTAGGACAAGGGGGATGTGAGTTGGGGGCAGAGACACATGCGCTTGCGGTACAAAGGATCTTCACAAAGAAATTCGTGGGGGCATCGCCATCATCAATTGAAAGCGGACATGGCTGCGTGTGTAGCTGTAGGGCACCTTCGCTTTTTGGACGCTTCTTCTGCTCTCCTGCCGCGGATGACCATCGGGAGCAGTCGCCCTAATCTTCATCCGCAGATAAAAGCGCCGCTTCGAGGGTGGGTCAGTGGACGAGCGGGGACACGAAGGAAGGAAGCGACAAAAAGGAAAAGGGTAAAAAAGCGTAAAGGGAAAAAGGGAAACGAATAGCGTGATTTCGCCCCTCATTTTCCCTCCTCTTTTTGGTTTTCATATTAGGACAGTGCCCGGGCCCCGACCCATGTCATGATTTCAGTTTAGTGCGAACAATGCTTCCGTGAACCGGGTGCGCATGAGCCCGGCAGGTATCAGCCGTTGGAGCATGCGGGTCTTATGTGCCCGATCCGCATGATTCAACGGCTTTGGGCTTATAAACGTACCAACCATCCGAGGACTTTTCAGATTGTGCTGCCCTCTTTTCCTTCGAGTGAGTCACGACCTTGGCCCACCCACAAGAAGTAAAAGTGTGCCGGTGATGATTGAGGGAATACGGACGCTCATTTGAGTATCTTAATCTTTTTTTGACTATTCGAGTTTGATAATTTTTGAAAAATGTTTACTTTTAATGTCATAATTTTCAATTAATCACGTAATTCTCAAAACTTTTTTATAAACATTTACCTAAATACTGAAAATTTGACGTGACATCACATTTATGGTAAATATTTTTAAAAAAGTCATTTGACACTTAAATAATCGAAAAAAAAAGTTATGGTATTCAAGTAAGTATCGTACTAAAATTATGGCATTTGTAGCAATTTTTTCCTAATGATTGAGTAGTCAAACATCAGGATCATTTACCTCACAAAGTGTCAATTGGAGGGAGTAGATTTGGATCTAGAGTACTTTAGTGTCGGCACGAATGCCGTCCTCCTCACAGGATCAAAGAGATGAACTTAGTCTGATAATGGATACTGATCCGGAACTTCCTTGAGGCTACTCCAGGGAAAAAGCACTTAAGAGGTGGGCTTTCCACTAGCACAGTGATAATGCCCGAAGGGCATTAAATTCTTGAATTGCAAGGCTCCGGATGAAAACTACAGCTCCATTACTAGTCGGTCGGTCAGTCTAGTAGCTAGTCACATTACTGTAGCCGGTGTCCCCTCCCCATACAGGCTCAAACGGACAAGAGGCATCAGAGATCTGCACCATAGATTTGCATCCTATCTACAGCATCAATTAAAAGACAAATCTCACTCATCCCCAGATTCAGTTCATGCCATGCAATAAAGAGACAGCTCCTTTAAAGCCTCCCTCCTTAACCATCCTCAACTGCATCCCCTGCTTTCTCAGATACCCTCCACCACTCTTTTTCTCTCTCCCCTTCTTGCTTCACCACTCTCCATCACTTATAGCTGCATGAGCCTCAGGGAGGGAAAGAACTAAGAAGGCCAAAAAGGAAATAAGAAAGAATGAAGCATTTTGCTCTGCCTCTGCTCATCGCCATTGTCATCCACCAGGCTTGTTTCCATGCCCGCCAGGTGGAAGCAGGCGATGGGTTCGTGAGGGCCAGAGGGATACACTTCATGCTGAACGGGAGCCCTTACTATGCCAACGGCTTCAATGCTTACTGGCTGATGTACATGGCCTCTGACCCTTCTCAGAGGCACCAGGTCTCGGCTGCGTTCAGGGAGGCCTCGAGACATGGCCTCACGGTGGCCAGGACCTGGGCCTTCAGCGACGGTGGCTATAGGCCTCTTCAGTACTCCCCTGGTTCCTACAATGAGCAGATGTTTCAGGTGATTTAATTAGTTCTCAGAACGATTCTGCATAAAATTGGGGTTGTGGGTCTTCCAAATGTCTTGGATTCTGTGAGAACAAGATACTGATCTATCTAAAGCAAACCACTTTCTTGGTATACTGACGTCTGGGTTCTTGTTTTTTCCTCTGCCTCTCTCTCTCTCTCTCTCTCCCTCTCTCTCTCAAGGGGTTGGATTTTGTGATAGCTGAAGCCCGAAGGTATGGGATCAAGCTCATACTGAGCTTGGTGAATGACTATGAGAACTTTGGAGGGAAGAAGCAGTATGTGAATTGGGCTAGGAGTAGAGGGCAGTACTTGACGTCTGATGATGATTTCTTCAGGAACCCTGTTGTCAAAGGTTTTTACAAGAATCATGTCAAGGTAAAGCAAAGGATGCATCAATCATTATTTTTTCTTTTTTTCCCTTTACTTTTTAGTTTCTTTTGTCTCATTATGTCTCAGATCTTTCCTTGCGAATCATGGCTAAGGAATTGTGAGCATGAAATGGTGCTATTCTTTCTAATTCAAGCAATCTTGCTTCTGCAGACTGTTCTTTATAGACATAACAGGTTCACTGGAGTACTCTACAAGGATGATCCGACAATCATGGCTTGGGAGCTCATGAATGAGCCTAGATGCACATCAGATACTTCAGGAAGAACCATTCAGGTCACAAAAGAAATATGGTTTAACTAGATCTTTTATAGTCCTTGAAGCAATGTAACTGTTCTAATCGTATAAATGGATTCGGATATAAATCTCCTGGAAATGCATTAAAGACTTATTTGGGGAGTTTAGGTCCTTTCTCTGGTTATCATCTCTAATTGGCCTCCAATGAATTTCTCCTGGCGTGCACACATTCATTGAATTCACATGTATTTGTCCATTCTGCATCGATAGTGACGACTTCTCTTCAAAAGCAAATACTTCATGACATTGCCAGTTCAGAAACTTAAAGTTCACATGTCAACCTGCCATTATCTACTTTTGTGCTATCACCATCACGAGTCGATCCCTGCATGAATGGTATGGATGATACTTAAGTAGAAAAGAAAGGGAGAGATTCTGTTAAATGTAGTTACTGAGTAATGATTGCCAAACCTTCTTGGTTTCCTTTGCAAAAAATCTGAAGCTGATACCTAATCGTTGGTGCTTGGCTAACAGGCTTGGATAACAGAGATGGCTTCTTTCGTGAAATCAATAGACCGGAATCACTTGCTCGAAGTGGGTCTAGAAGGATTTTATGGACAGTCAACTCCTCAGAGGAAGAGACTTAATCCCGGCTTCGATATCGGAACTGACTTCATTGCAAACAATCGTATTCCTGGGATTGACTTTGCCACCGTCCACTCGTATCCTGACCAATGGTAACTCTTCTCTCCACTGTGAATGTATTGCTTAAATTAGCTCAGACTTGCTGTTCTTAAGCTGGGAAGATGAAGATTGTAGACTAGGAATTTCTATAAGTCCTAGGATCTTGATTTTTGTCAGTCTCCACCAGTCTGGAAGGACAATTAGTGTAGAGTAGTATAACAGGTACTAGTGATCTTAGTTATCCTTAAGATCTTCATTATGCTACCTCTTCTGGCCTAAGAGACCTCTTTACCAATCAATGTAAGAAAGCAGTAAAGTGAGATTCAAATTATATTAAGTTCCAACATCATTTCATGAACACAAAATCATTTCACTCATAGTTTCATAACAGCTGATTTGCTCAACATTTGTTGATTAAATCCTTGTGGGATGAGCAGGGTGTCAAGTTCGAATGATCAGTACCAGCTTTCCTTCTTGAACAACTGGCTCAACACCCACATCCAAGATGCTCAGTACATCCTCAGGAAGCCGATACTCCTGACCGAGTTTGGGAAATCACAGAAGGACCATGGTTTCAGCACTTACCAGAGAGACCAGCTCTTCAACATGGTCTACTACAAGGTGTATGCGTCAGCTAAAAGAGGTGGGGCAGCCGCGGGATGCCTGTTCTGGCAGCTTCTAACTGAAGGCATGGACTCTTTCCGAGATGGTTATGAGGTTGTCCTCAACCAGAGCCCCTCGACCGCGAACATCATCGCGTATCAGTCCCACAAGTTGTATCAGATTCGAAAGATCTTTGCAAGGATGAGAAATGTTGACAGATGGAAAGAGCACGGGCTGGACGTAACAGGGGAAGGCCGATCGGGAATTGAGAACGCCCATTTTAGTAAAACACTAAGCAGGTTTCTCAAAAATTTAGAGAGTTACAGATTACAATGATGTTATATTAGGGAGTGGGCAACCTTTCTTTAGTGATGAGTTGGTTCCTCGTCCAGGAGGGTAAGCATAAATGTGTGATCTTTATAGGTTTCTGCTCATGTTAAGGGCAGCATCCACCACCGTCTGAGAAGCTGCTGTATGGAAGCTTAAGCAGCGACAGTGATTTTATATGGTTTCAAATCAGTTTATTTCCACATCATGTGTTACAATCTTCATGTTGCTACAAGATCACTTACCGAAATGTTAAGTATAAACCAGCGCTTCATAATGCCGACGACATTTGGTCCGATAAGCTGATCAAATTACTGAATATGCCAGATCAGCTGCGAGACCTATGTAATCTTAGAGATTCTTTCGAATGTTGATGCGCTTCACCTCGGAAATCATGTGGCGACCGTACAGCTAATGAAGGACACGATAAACCAGTAATAATATCTGTCTAGGTGAAAGTATCGCAAGTAACCTATCATCCACGAAAGAGATGGAAGCCGTGTTAGAAAAAGCACAAAAAACCGCACAAAAAACTGCGATAAACGATTATTTCCAAGAACATTATATTGGTATTTCATAGACTGATTCATCATCCTAAAAATTATTATATTTCATCACATTTTGTCGTATTTCAGACTATTTCAAAGATTTTGAAAGACCAAGATTTGTCTTTTCGTGATCCAACAAGGACCAGTCCCCCCAAAAATCGGATCCTCGGACTGTAGTTTTTTTTTTCTTTTGGGTGGAGAACCTCGGACTCCTCGGACTATAGATTGGAGGAGAGAGAAGATTCTCTGTCTTTGTTGTTGGTTTTCATGGGCCAGATTTGCTTGGGCTGTGCTTCGGCCTCTCAGCTTTTTCTTCCTTTTTTAGCAGATGACAGGCCGCATATGATCAAAGGGCCTCCCGCTCTCATTCATCGTTTGTCAGCCACCTGACGAATCGTCTCTGTTTTCTGTGTTCCATACAGGAACTCCATGGCTTGATAAAATGGAGGTAAACATGGGTCACCAGTTGCACCTTCAATCTTAGGACCCAGTAAAAAGAAGGGGAAGCAGAAACTTCGACTCAATGGAAACGCGTGGCTGTTTTGTATGTATAAGACGATGAACTCGCTGGGCAGGCCTCGTGCTTGGAGGCTGTTTTCAAGCTCGAGCATGGCGCGCGCTGATCACGGACACCTTCCGTTTCGAGGGACGATGCCGGATTACTTTCCCGCTGAGCCCAACGTCGCAGGTCGTCCGAATATGCCCGAGGCGAACTCGCGACTGAAAGAGCTGGTGAAGCTCGGTCAGTTGAGCAATGCTCGCAGGATGTTCGACAGTATGCCTCACCGGGACGAGATCTCCTGGACCACGATGATTTCCGGGTACGTCGCTGCCAGGAACGCCGGCGAGGCTCTGGGCTTGTTCTTGAATATGTGGGTCGCGCCGGGACTCAAAATGGACCCTTTCATCCTCAGTCTCGCGCTCAAGGCCTGTGGGCTCGACGTGAATCTGAATCTTGGCGAGTCATTACATGGGTATGCTGTGAAAACGGGACTGGTGAACTCTGTTTTTGTGGGCAGTACCCTTTTGGACATGTATACTAAAACGGGCAGAACCGAGCTAGGTTGTTGGGTCTTCGATGAGATGCCACTGAGAAATGTCGTTTCTTGGACCGCCATCATCACCGGACTAGTTCGTAGTGGTAATTGTAGGGAGGGGTTGTCGTACTTCTCCAAAATGTGGAGATCGAAGGTGCAATGTGATACATATACGTTTGCCATTGCGCTGAAGGCATGTGCTGATTTGGGTGCTTTGAACCATGGGAGAGAGATACACACTCACACTGTTAAGAAAGGATTTGATGAAACCTCATTTGTTGCCAATACCCTTGCGACAATGTATAATAAGTGTGGAAAGTTGGATTATGGATTGCGATTGTTTGAAAGGATGCCAACGCGAGATGTGGTTTCTTGGACCACAATAATTACTACATACATTCAGATGGGTCAGGAGGAATCTGCCATCAGATCTTTTCTCAACATGCGAGAATCGGATGCTAGTCCTAATGAATACACATTTGCTGCAGTTATATCTGGTTGTGCCAATCTTACCAGAATTGACTGGGGCGAACAATTGCATGCCCATGTTCTATGCATAGGTCTTTTCAGTTCTCTGTCAGTGGCAAACTCCATTGTGACTATGTACTCTAAGTGTGGACAGTTGACTTTGGCTTCAATGGTTTTTAATGAAATGAAAATGAGGGATGTGGTTTCATGGAGCACATTGATTGCGGGGTATACAAATGGAGGATGTGGTGAGGAAGCTTTTGAGCTTCTATCACTAATGAGAAGAGAAGGACCAAAGCCAACTGAGTTTGCTCTTGCGAGCATCCTGAGTGTGTGTGGAAGTATGGCCATCCTTGATTCAGGAAAGCAGCTGCATGCTCATGTCCTTCTGATTGGTTTAGAACATACGCCTATGATACAAAGTGCTCTAATTAACATGTATGGCAAATGCGGGAGTGTGAAAGAAGCATCACAAATCTTTGATGTGGCAACAAACAATGATATTGTTTCTTGGACAGCAATGATAAATGGATATGCTGAACATGGATACAGCCATGAAGCAATTGATTTATTCGAGAAGCTGCCTGCCGTGGGCTTGAGACCGGACCCTATCACCTACATTGGTGTTCTTACGGCCTGTAGCCATGCCGGGCTGGTTGATCTTGCATTTCATTATTTTGATACGATGAGTGTGAAGCACCAGATCATTCCTACAAAGGAACACTATGGCTGCATGATTGATCTCCTATGTCGTGCTGGTCGCCTAAATGAGGCAGAGAACATTATTAAAACGATGCCATTCAAACGAGATGATGTTGTTTGGTCAACTTTGTTGAGAGCGTGCAGAGTCCAGGGTGATGTCGACCGTGGAAGGCATGCTGCTGAGCAAATTCTTGAGTCAGATCCACATTGTGCTGGAACTCACATTACATTGGCTAACATATATTCTGCCCAAGGGAGATGGAGGGAAGCAGC
The DNA here is from genome assembly GCA_014182375.1 of Eucalyptus virginea. NCBI lineage: Eukaryota > Viridiplantae > Streptophyta > Magnoliopsida > Myrtales > Myrtaceae > Eucalyptus > Eucalyptus virginea. The sequence goes on along the minus strand of CM024522.1, from coordinate 26,585,899 downwards.
AGACATAAGGAAGACGATGAAGTCTAAGGGAGTAATTAAGGAACCTGGATGGTCTTGGATCAAGGTGAAAGATCGTGTATCTACATTTGTAGCCGGTGACAGGACTCATCTAGAGTGTGAAGAAATATACAACACATTGGATTTCTTGGGTCTGGACAAAATTGATTTCAATGATATGGATATTTTTCTGGATGATGTTGGAGATTGAAGAAGCAATGCTTCATCTTTCATCACAGCTGAAGTCAGCTCCATTTGTGTTGACTGGCTAGATCTTTGTCATGACACAGATTTGTGGGGAAACCATTGCTGGTCATGAGCAACAACTCACAATGGCATGGAATATACTAGTTGTTCCTTGTGAAAGAATCATATTGGAGACTTTCTCAAAGTTCAAAGCAGTTCAAGGTCATCAAATCATCCACTACACAAAAGTCTTCAAAGCATCCTGCGGGGCTTCTGGTTATTGGGAGGGGATTGCTATCTCAAAGGGGAGCCACAACAGTGTGAGAAGATGACTCTTCTCCCTTTGTCGCATACTAACTATGCTGGAGATTTGTCAAACAGTATTCTGGTATCCACATTGCTCATTAGACGGTAAGAGTTTTTGCACATTGACGACGATTCATAGGTTCCTTGATGCTGAGATTGTGATCTTTGTTCAAGGATGCCTCTTGGTAAACTAAGGTTTAGAAGTTGAAGCGGAATGATTGTCTTTCAGACTTAAAGGCTTAAAGGAATTTTTTCTCCCCTTGACTGGGTTTATTCTATTAAATGGAATTCACATAGGATCAGCTTTCCTGAGGAAGTTCATGATAATGAGTGTGATTTCTTTTCCAATTGAGTTGAAGAATAACTTTGTGAAGGTTGGCTGTAGAAGTTATGGATATCTTGTAATTTAAAGGGAGGCGCTTTTTGTTTCTTCTTGATATTTGGATGTTCTGATCATAGAAGGCTGAAAAGGCATAATTTATCTTTTTTTACTTGATCATTGTAAGAGGGTCCGTATTGTTGATGAATTTCCAGAATGGATCTGTTTCCACATTATTTTCACCTTTAAACTCCATCATAAGTCTTTTATTTGGTATACAACTTGTTGGAAACAGAAAGTTTACAAAAGCCGTGCTGGAACTTGATGGTTATGGATTATGGTGAAGCACTGTGTGTCCACATTTGTAGCTGTTGACAGGTCTCAATTACGGGTTGAAAAACTTTGCAATGTTCTGAACTTTCTTTGTTTGGGAGAAACAACTCTCGAGGATGTGGTTTCCCTCATGCTTGATGTTGAGGACCGAAACGGAGCATCCTTTCACTGTTCCATTTTGTAGTTTTCTTCATCAGTCTCGTTAGTTACCGGAGTTGGCAGCAGAAAAGGCGTGACCGGAAAAAAGCTGATGTTGCCCAGTATTGGTCTCAGGCAACAGGTATGTGGAAGGTGATTTTGTATGGTTGCCTTGTTCCTGGAAGAATGGATAATTTACTGATTGATGTTGCTTAAACCACATAGATCCAATCAAAATAGATATGAGAAAAAAGAAGGTGCATTATGCATGTCTTCTTCCAGAAAAATGCATGATATACAACAGATCACGATGGTTAAGCTGCATGGTTCCAATCAAATTGCAGCTTGAAAAATCTGTTGGTTACTACAGGTAGACAATTTTCCCATGTGTTCCCATGCTGGCTTAATAGACTCGTGTCACATTCTCCATACTTTAGCTTTCATCTGTTCAGAGCAGTAGAAATGTGGATGAATTCAGCATCTTAAAATCCTTAACCATCGTCAAGCTCAACTGCATTTGCTGATTTTGAGTACAATCATTCTTTTCTCTTCTCTGCTTTACAATTCTCCAGCATTTAGTATTGACAGGTCTTCAGAAGGAATTTAAACAATGAAGCATTTTGCATTGCCTTTCCTCTTAGCTATATTTATATGTCAAGCTTGTTTACTTGTCCAGGTAGAAGCAGGTGATGGTTTTGTAGGGATCAGAGATATTAATTTGATGCTGAATGGAACTGCTGCTTGTGCCAGCGGCTTCAATACCTATTGGTTGATGTACACAGCTTCTGACCCTTCAGGCATATAAAGATTCAGCTGCATACGTGAAGCTTCATGCCATGGCCTCACTGTTGCTAGAACATGGGCTTTCACTGACGGTGGTTACAGACCTCTGCAGCACTCTTCTGGTTCCTACTGGATAGGTGTTTTCAGGTAATTCGCCATCAGAGTATTTTGTGAAAATTTTTTATGTCTTCAAATCACCTAAAATATTTCTAAGCACAAGATACTGATTATCTACTCCACTCCATGTTCAGAAGGATTGGGTGAAAAATGAAATAATTTTAGAAAGAGAGAAGAACTTCTGTATCTTTTGGAACTGAAAGTTCACTCCATTTCAGTTGAGTTTAGTATATGGTGAGAGTGGTAGATAAATAACTCTGCAATTTACAAGAAGTTAGGAAATCCTTCATTTTTTGGTGTTTCTAGTCGAGGAAGCAGCCTCTTTGAAAAATCAGGGTAAAGGTGCGTACGTCAACCTCTCCCCACTTCCCAAGAACCTATGCACCAGGGCGTGCTAAGCAGTCTTATGATGGCAGAGTATTGCTTTATTTCTGTTTGCTGATTATTTCACTCTTGAACTTTGGCTTGACACGTATCAAGATGCCTGGCACATCCTCAGGAAGCCGTCAGGCCTGAGTCCTGGTCAAGTTTAGTCAATCCTGGAGGGACCTGGTTTCAGCACTCACCTGAGACATCAGCTCTTCAACACAGTACACTACCGGGTACTTGGGCTACAAGAGGCAGAGTGGCTGCAGGAAGCTCACTCTGGCAACTTTTAATTGATTGTCTCTACCCAAGCCAGTTATGAAATGAACCTGAGCCAGAGCCCTTCAAGTGCAAGTTTCATTGTATATTAGCCCAATAGTTGTATCAGATGTGTAAGATTCGAGCTAGGATGAGAAATATTGAGGACTTGAGGAGAGCACTGGCTGCATGTGGTAGGGGAAAGCGTGCTGGAAGCTGAAAACGCTGGGTCTATGCAGGAACTTACAGGGTTTCATGTAAATATGAAGAGTTGACGACGGTATATATCTTGGAAAGAGGTGACCCCTCTCTCTGATTAGCTGTTTTCAACCCTTAGGGTAGCTGAAAATAGTATAAATGGATGATGTTCATAAGGTTCTGTTCTTGTCGATGGCTTTGAAATCTGTAAGCTGTCTGCTGTGAAGCTGTTTGCAGTTTCATATTGGTTTATTGCCGCATAAACTGATCTCCTTTGGATAAATCGGAGCTTTATGATGTCAATGAGGCTACAAGATGATTCGTTCACTTCCATCCACGGCTGAGTTTTCATTAGGCAACAATTCCAGGGTTGCTCATTGATTAATCATGGTGTCGTTTTCCCCTTCCGTGATAGGAAAGCGGTTGTGATGGGAAGGGGATGCGACGAAGTTCTACAGTTCAAGCCCTCATTTCGACAAATCTTGTCAAGGGGGAATAAAGGGGAAAGGCTTCGAAAGTTGCTTTTCAACTTCATCCTATTTGGGTCTCCAATAAAAAAAAATAAAAATTCGTCCTATTCATTCCATAGAAGACTTTATGTCCATGCCATCCTATACAAATCGGCTACTTGGTCTGTACATGCTGTTGAGAGATAATGTTTGGTTAGGTTGACGTGATCTCAAGCTATCTATTTATAATAAAAGCAGGGGATCAAAATTATAATATCACGCTCATTGCCGGCATGCATAAAATAATAAAAGAAATTGATAAATATGCCCCAATCGGCTAAGTACTCTCAACCTCCTCAAGTTAATGCATAGATTCACACATGCCCAACTTGACTAAAATGGGATGAAATGATTAACAGGTAATTTTTTAGTGAACACATCAGTAAGTTGATCACCGGAATGAATAAATGGCATACAAATTAAATCACTCTTTAACCTTTCCTTGATAAAGTGCTTGTAAATCTACACATATTTCTTATGGTCATGCTATAAAAGATTGTGAGCAACATTAATGGCAGCCTTGTTATCACAATATAGCATTAGAGGAATAGGTACACATACACCAAGATCTTCAAGGAATTCATTAAGCCATAATAACTCATGAACTCCTTATGCCATTGCTTGAGACTTTGCTTTAGCACTAGATTGAGCAACCGCATTCTACTTTATGTTGCGTCAAATCACAATATTTCCTCCTAATAAAGATATAAGAAATAGACTTCTGATTAGAAGATCTAGCCCAATCAACATATGTATAGGTTTCAACTTTTAAGCCATCAGGAGGAGACAAAAAAATTCCTTTTGCTAGAAGCATACTTCAAATATCGAAGTGCTCGAAAAACAACATCCATATGAGGAGAGTATGAATCATCCATAAAATGACTCACCAAACTTATAGCAAAAACAATATCAAGTTGGGCGTGGGACAAATAAATCAACTTGCCCACTAACTATTGATAACGACCCTTATTTACTAAATCATCATTTTTTTTTTCTCGAAAACGAGTATTGGCCGCAATAAGCGTATTAGAAGGATGACATCTCAATAACCCAACCTCTATCAAATGATCAAACACATACTTCCTTTGGGATAGAAATATATATTTTGAAAATCTAGCAACTTCAGTCCCAATAGAGTATTGGAGCTTCCAAAATCCATTATCTCAAACTCTTGTCCAAGAAACTTCAAAGCATGCATCTCATCCATCATTACTGCCTTTCACTTCTCATCTCCTCCATGTGGTTTATATCTATCCACAGTACCATGGCCCCACTAGTCGCGGGTGGGCCCACCTTCTCCCTTTGCCGGCTAGGCCACGGTGAGATGGCCTTGCCTATGGCTACCTACACCTCCCTCGAGGCTGAGTGAGGGCTGCAACCGAGTAAGGGCTTCGTGGCCCTCTCATAATGGCTGGTGAGCTTTGATGATTTCATCAGCCATAATGATTAAAAAAATAGAAAAGAAGAAAAAGAGAAGAGAAGAAAAGAAAAAAATTAATTCAAAATTTCAAAAGAATGAAAAAATTACTAAAAATGTCCAAGTTAATACTAGATGTGCCACGTGGGACAGCCATAATTTATATTAGCAATTTTCAGTCAAAATTGATAAGATGAATCGAATTAGTATTAATTTGAAAATGTTCATGATTAAATTAGTTTGATTGAAAAGTTTAAAACTGAATTGATAACAAAGTAATAAATTTAAGATTTTTTTTGTACTTTTTCCAATGCACACTTGAGAAAACATATTGAATGCACTTTTCTTGAACTTGAAATGCCATTGGAAATTTCAGAGCGTATAAAGCGCCGCATAGCAAGGTAAAAGGGTCATGTTTGAGGAGGAATCCACTTTACAAATAAATGGATGCAATTCGAGACAAAGGGAATCTGAGGTACATATGCCGTTCTCTAGTCAGTGATCTATTCTGACGAACGCATGACGGGGGGAAATACCGATTTGATGCCCTTTAATTCTTTTTTCTCTTTACGAACTAAAAGGCTCACATCGTGCTAATTCATGTGCAGCTTATTCCCCCTCCTCCTCTTCTGGTCCATCTGCTTCTGCATCATCCAGGATAATGGATTCCCCTTGGAAACGTGCGAGATGTCGATCTCGCCTTTTGAGCGAAGTGAACCAGCACCACGTAATCGAAATGAATTCTAGGACTTAGGAAATACATGGATTAAGATTCGATGAGAGTCCCATAATCAAAGTCTCTCCACTGTACCTTCACGAGCTCTTTACAGGCAAGAAAGTGGGCACTCGCGTTATCTCCTTACGAAGAAAGATTGCTGCTCCGAATCAGCAAGCCACTCCCTCGAAAAGGGGTCGTCGGGCTGGAGATCAAGTGAAATTGGTTTTCATCTCCATCATTGCATGAATCAAGGGCAACTTTCGTTATCTTTTTACACAGTGTTTTAGGATTCCGCAGCTGCAATGTTTTTCCACCACTAAGTTTCCTGCCCCACTTTTCAACCCTTTTTTGGCCTCATTGTGGCTTTGCTTTTTCCCCTCTCCTCCCTAATAATGCTTTTGAGATAAGCTAATCTCTACAAGGCATGCTAATGCAAAGTGTATCCTTTTGAAACAGTTCGCCTGAGTGAGAGAGAGGGAGGAGGGAATAAAGCAGGAGATGCAGAATTTATGGGGGGAAATGGAGCCCATGGACCCATCTTTTTTCTGAACTATAGTGGGAACTTGGGGGAGAGATTTTTGTGTGTTATGTGCCCCTCGTTTGCAAAGTGGATAATGGGGTGGGCCATTAGTGCTTTTGCCTTTCTCTGTAACAAGGATTCCTCTCTGGTTCTTCCATGTTTTCCACTTCTCTTTCTTTCCTCTCCTTTTTGGCATCAAGAGGAGGTCAATGATGAGACTAAGGCAGGAGCTCATCCGGTGTCCGCGATCTTGTCGATAAGAGACATGACATATAAGGGTTTTTAGTCTAGAATTACGAGGCTACTAAAACTTGCGAATGACGAGGGAAACATAATTCATTTGACGGTGCTGACATTGTTGAAACAATTATCTTTGCTAATATTAGAATGCTCGGCTCTTTTGTCGATTGATTTTATATGGTTCAGTTGATTGTGATGATTGGTCTAAGTCTTTTTCATAGCTAATGTAAGACAGCTTTTTTTTTTTTTTTTTTCCTCATGCGCACTCGATGGATGTGAGCTTAGCATATCCTCCTGATTTAACATTCCACTTGCACAAGGTTCATATGACAAGGGAAACATTATTTGTGGTTCTTGATATTTAACGGTGCTGACATTGTTGGGGAAAGTTAACTTTGCTTACATTAGAACTTTGAGCTCTTATGTCAATTGATTTTTTATGGTTCAATGATCGTGATGATTGGTGTACGTTTTTTTCATAGCTAATGTAAGACTTTTTTTTTTTTTTTTTTTAAAAATTTTCTCATGCGCACTAGATGCATGTGAGCTTAGCACATATATTTTTCCTGATTTAACGTTCCACATGTACAAGGTTCATATATAGAGAAAATGACAATTGATCTATAGACTTTGACTCGATATACAATGTAATCCCTCAACTTTTAATTTGTTCAAAATGATTCTTGAACTTTATACATGTGTGCAATATAAACCTTGAACTTTTAATATATTCAATGCGGTCCTTGAATTTATGTTACATGTTCCATTTAGTTTCTGTACTTTTTTGAAAAAGCTTAATTAGATCCATAAACTTAAATTAACAGAATGATAATATTGAACATTATTGTATAGTTCATGAATTAAATTGAACATATTTAAAAAGTTCAAGGATTACGCTGAATCATGTACGAGTACAAGTTCTTATTTTATCATTGATGGAGGAAAAAAAAAATGAAAAAGAGAAAAGGAGGAAAAAATTGCAAAAAAGGAAGAAAGAAAGAAAGATGATATAATTAGTCATGTGAGTCTTCGAAAGGCTTATAAAAGAGCATCACCTTGTCTCGCAGAGACAAAAAGGCCTCAAAGCTTTTCTTCCAAGCTTCCCCTTCTCCTTCTCCTTCTCTCTCTCTCTCTCTCTCTCTCTCTCTCTACAGAGTCCATGGACACCGCCGGCTCCGACCGCAAGCCGGAGAAGCAGACGACCGGCCTCTCCAGCTACTTCCGCTTCAATGTGGTGCTGACAGCCTTCCGGTTGCTCGAGGTCGGGTTGGCTCTCTTCTTCCTCCTCCGTGTCTCCGCCTGCGTCCCGTTCGCCTTGAAGCTCTCCTGCGAGTACTCTTGCCTCCTCCTCGGCTTCATGGCGCGGCCGCTGTTCGTCTTCATCGTCTGCAACGCCATCATCGCCGCCCTCCTGACCAAGCCCGGCCGGTTCTTCGCCCGCAGGCCGCCGGCCGACGACGACGGCGGCAGCGCGGCCGAGGAGCTCTACGAGGAGATCGTCAAGATCAGCGAGAGCCGGGCCAGGCCCGTGCTTCCACTGTTTCGCGAGGCGGAGGAGGTCGTGTTCGAGGACAAGGAGATCATCAGCGAAGTCAGCACGGGCGCCCGAGCTGGAGGAGGCGGCGTTGGCGCCGTCCACTTTGAGGAAGAGGTTGCCGAGGAGGAGGAGGAGGACGAGGAGTGCCGCGGGGGTCGCCGGCCGCCGCAGGCGGAGAAGAGGCCGAGGACGGCGAGATCCGGCGGGGACTCGTGGGAGAGCTCGCGCGCCGACTACAACGGCGGCGGCTGCGGCGCCGATGACGACGAGGAGCTGAGCAACGAGGAGTTCCAGCGGGCGATAGACGCATTCATCGCGAAGCAGCTGAGGTTCCGGCAGGAGGAGAGCTTGGCCATCGTGCTGCAGAGCCACTGAACGGGCGCCAAAACTGGTTTTCAAATCCTGTTGAATAGTGTAGAGAGAGAGAGAGAGAGAGAGAGAGAGAGAGAGAGAGAGAGGTCAGGAAGTTGCCGATGGCGAATCTTGTTTTTCCAGTTATAATGCCCGTGTGTACAGTCAAAGATATCAAGAGCTGATGAGTTTTAGAGACTTGCTCAGTTCCCTTCCCTTTCTTCCACTCTATTCCCTCCCTCCCTCGCTCTCGTCTTTGAATTTTCTTTTACTTACTTTTCAGAAGCATACGATTCCCTCCCTCGCTCTCTCTCTCTCTCTCTCTCTCCTGCTTCTTCTTCTTTTTCTTCTGGTGGGGGATTAGAATAATGTGGGGGAAGAGCAATGGCAGGGACTGCAGTGCCGTCAAATCGCTCGGCATTCGGCGCTGAAACCTTTGGAGAGAGCCCCTCTGAGTCGAAAGCGTGAGGAAGCAGAAGCAGAAGGAGAAGCAGCAGCAGCAGCAGCAGCAGCAGCAGGAGCAGCGGCGGTCATTTCGTCGGTCAGAAATAATTCACGGACGCATATATATTTACTTATATCTGTAAATCTCAAGGCCTGCGTTTGCCTCTTTCCAGTAAAAGAGCGAGTAAAATATTAAGCAAGCGATGCCTTTCATAATTCATGAGTGACTGGCTGATAGTTTTTGGTTTCATCAAATGGGTTTCTTTTTCAAAGGAGAGAAATCATTCGGGACCTATAATGGACCGCAAATGTCACAACCTTCGTACCCTTTTTATTTTTTTTTGTACTTTTAACATTGCTATTAATCGCACGAGTGTCACAATTCTTAAATAACATTTGGTTCGGCGTTGTGACTTTTTAATTGATCATTTGATTGATATCACTTTTTTAAAGAAGAGGTTTGCCACTAGTGTCTTTAGATTTTGATGTGATTTCGAGTTTTCCAACACTCGTGTGGTTGATTGAAAAAATCATGACTTGAGTGATCGATTGAGAAAACGATGGCATCGAAACGAGCATCTGTACAAAAGGATTGAGTGAGACCGAGGGTTGATTGAGACCATTCGTCAAAATGAAATAATTTGCATCTTGATGGTACATTGAGGCTGTAATACTATAAATTTAACTTTTATTTATTTATTTCGCCCTATACCCTCCATAGGTAGTGTAGCCGATGCAAGCTTCATTTCTGCATTTAATTCCTAGAGGGTCGTTGTAGACGTAGACCAATTTTGTTATTATGCAAATGCTACATTGAACACCAATTATTTTGCCAGGCTAACATGTAGCATCCCTAGCTTTGTCTTGTCTCTTGGCCATATGTACTCTCAAGACAATCATATCATCTTATCAAAATTATATTTTCAAAAAAATGTCAAATTACTTACATAGTTGCGCAAGCACTTTGTCGCATCAGCCACGACATCATTTATCTAACTCATTCCCATATTGCCAATCACCTAGCTAACATTTTGCACCTTTTTGTTAGGCATATAGATGGAAATTTGATTCTAGAGTTTTATTATTATCAAATACATTACATGTCTTGTACCACATTTCATCTTAATTACGTGGAAATATCTCTATCTGTAATGATGGCATATGATTAATCAATGTAGATAAGTTGATTATATGTTAAATATCGTGAGAAATTTACTTAAAACATGTGGTACAAGAGAAGTTTCCTCTAATGGGTGTTCCCAAGGCGACATCATTAACCTCTTGTCCTTGGGCTAGGACTTTCTTTTCAATGATTAGGACTAAAAATCAAGATCTCATTTTTAGGTTAGGACAAGAATCATGATCAAAAAGTCTAAGAAACCACACCTATTTCTCTTTCCTTCTTCTCGAAAATGATGGGGTTGATCTTTTACAATGAGCCCTAGAGAAAATAGAATGAGAAACAACCATAAACTTTTTTAGGACATTAGGACCACTTTTCAAATTAATTTCTTTTTTGTCATCTTTAATGTGCCACTTTGATCTGTCCTCAGTTGAAAGCAAACTCCAACAAAAAGTCACTTTTGCTTTTTTTTTTTTTTTCTCTCCATCGTTCTAACGGAGCAGATTCTTCAAGAATTCTTTAGATTTTTTATTTATTTATTATAATATAGAGTGCACAACCTCTTTTAGCATGCTAATGACACTTTTCTTGCTCTTCTGTCATTAACATTGGGGCGTCATCATTACTTCCACCACCGATAATTGCGGGTTGGGCCGGTTATTTTATCTAATGAGGGATTCTTATGCAGTTCCTCTCCACTTTGCCTCTTTTTTTTTTTTTTTTTTTTAATTACTTTTTTTCTTATTTTATTCTTGCTAGGACAAAATTTTAGGATTAATACCACCAAAAATTATAAATTGATCTACCTGTGACAAATTTAGTCAAAACTAATTTTTTCACTACTAAAAACTCTAAATCGGTACACTTATGATAAATTTATCATAAACTAATTTACTGATCACAAAAAATCTAAACTCATATATTTATGACAAATTTATCTAAGGTAGTTTTCGTTAAATTGGATTAATATACAAAAAAATGACATATTGACGAGGTAAAGCCTTAAACTAGTACACTGGTCATGTCATGTATTATTCAACTCAATAATTTGATAGTAAAATTTGATTAAAATTAATGGAGGGTAAGATTACTATAGGTGTATTAATTTGATATTTTTTGTGATAAAAAAATTAGTTTATGGTAAATTTATCACAAATTTATCAGTTTAGGGTTTTTCGTAATATTAACATAAAATTATAACATATTTCACATATTGTAACGAGCTTTCTCCATAAAATAGGTTAGTTTTTTAACAGCGACAGAAATAAATCTCTTCTATCTTGTCACGTGTGATTCCTAAGTTCTTCAAGGAGATTTCATAAAATTTAGGGATATATCGGCATCGGTTCCTGTAATCTTTTGGAAATTCGAAAATTCTATATTTGTTATTTTTGTGAAAAACCGTCCGTGTGCTTTTCTAATAATCTTTTTGTTGGTTTTTTTTCGCCGGATTGCTCACATGCACAACTAATTTTTTTTTTTTTTAAAGGTTTAAATTAGGTTTTTGACTGGCTTGATGCTCTAGCGTATGATAATATGAACCAAACCCGGTGACCAACCGTTATCCGATTGCTCAGGCCTGGACTGATTCTTTTCAAGCTTGGCAAACGCATGGTCGGACTTCAGGCCTTCTTTTTTCTTGGGCAAATCCAGGCCGTCGATCATGAGTAGGTTTGCTTAAATAGCTTGAACCGGCTCGAAGTATTTTTTTTTTTTTTTTAAAGTATGAATAGAAAAAAAATTATCTAGACATCGTAATAAAATTATAAACCAGTTGAAATACACAATTAAATATGAAATGATTTTTGACTGATTTGATGTTCCGACATTATCATGATAAGAGCCATATTGAATGTTCAATAGTTTGATCAAACTGGCTAGTTCAATCTGATTTAAAAATTGATTTACCCTACGCTGAGCAAACCTGGAAAGGCATGGTTGTGTTTGGACTGTTTTTCTTTTAATTTTTTCCTTAGCGAGTCCAAAAAAAAAAAAAAAAAAAAAACTGGAGAAATTCTTTCCATTTGTATGAGTTTAGTTTGACAAACGCGTGTATTGAAATTGACGGTTAGCTATCATAGTCTGTTGTAACGTAATCTTAATATAATTGAAAAAACAGAGAAATTATTTCCTTTGGTATGAGTTTAGTTTGACAAATACATGTATCTGTTTTGCGAGCGTCCACAGTTCCCAATTAAATACGGTTCCCAATTACGTCTCTATTATTTTCTTCCACCAAGAACCTTCTTGGCTTCTTGGATGCTCTTACTTTGGGTGTTGTGCTCAATGGATTTCGGTAGAAACTATGCAAGTTATTTTCCCATCTGCTGAATTTCTAATGGCAACCTCTTCATCAAAATAGACTCTGGAGAGACCTACTCTCCATTAGTCTAGATCATAGCAAAAAGGGCGCAGACAAAATTGAAATAAACTTCCCACTTTTACTATCAAGATAGGTCCCTCCCAAAGATTAATTCTAAGAATGAACCTCTCCCAATTTTTTTTTTTTTTTTTTTTTTTTTGTGTGCATATTATAATTCTTATCGCCACATTATACCTAAAAATCGTTTAGTCCTCTTCACAAAATCTGTCGAAATAACGTTTAAAGATTTATATGATCTTTGTGTTTTAAGAAATAAGGGTTAATACCACAAAAAATCCCAAATCAGTATATTTGTGATAAATTTATCATAAACTAATTTTTTGGCCACAAAAAACCAAAAACCGGTATATTTATGATAAATTTACCCTCTGTTAGTTTCCATCAAATTGGATTAGTATCACGGAAAACCACAAATTGATATACCTATGACAAATGGATGGTAAAACCCAAAACTAGTATATTCGTCAACTGTCACATGTCATCCAGTTCAGTAATTTGACAGTAAAATTTAACAAAAATTAATTGAGTATAAATTTATTATAGGTGTACTATTTTTAGAGTTTCTGGTAGTAAAAAAATTATTTTATGGTAAATTTGTTACGGATATACTAGTTTTGGGTTTTTTTTTTTTTTTTTTTTTTATGGTATTAACCCCATAAATTATCAATAAAAAAGAATCAATCCGAACAAGAAGTTGAATACATTCAACCTCTAAGCTTTTAATTGCTGATTTGTTACCTTGCAAATTTAATCTCTCTGATTAGGTCTAGATTCAACTTAATAAATTTAATTATTTTTTATAGTAAATACAACATCATACCAAAGTAGAAAAAAAGTTCCATAAAAAACTCTTATAATAAATGCCTGAGCAAGTCGTCAATACTTTCACAATATTTCGGTGTTTTATGCCTTTCAAAACCTCACACTCTCCTTTGAAACTCTTGAGAGCACCATGCCATGTTAAATTAAGCACATTCACTACAATGACATTTCCATTCTCTTGGAGCAGCCCCTTGTAGATGGACCCAAAACTTCCGACCCCAATTAGATTAGTCAAAGAAAAACCATTGGTCTTTAGAAGTGTTCCATAAGAAAGATTCAACATTGAAGCATCTAAGGAGCTTTAAATCAGCTCATTTCTTTTCTGCTTTAACCAACATAGATATAGTAAAGTGACAATGAGAAGTATTCCGAGAAGACCGAAAACAATGGCGATGGTAAGTTTCAACTTATGAACTCCTCCTCTACTTTTGGCGTTTTGAGATACACACTTAGGAAGCGTCAATTTAGGCATTCCTCCATAGAGCCTTTAATTTCCAGCAATAAAAGTCACACTTACCTTCCTAAAAATTGCGGGCCTTCCAAATGATTGTAAAATAGATTCAGCTTTTCCAAAAACCAAAATGCCTCTAAGAACTTTGGATTTCACCAAAGGAACTGTTGTTGGAAAGAACTAATTCGTCAATGTTTCTTAATGAACTAATTAATTGAGGAAAGGATCTATAGAAAAGGTTATCTTGCATTCGTAGTACTATTAGTCCATCACAATTGCCTAGACTACTTGGGATCTCACTATCCAAAATATTTCCCAAGACATCAAATGTGTCCAAATGTTTGAAGTTCTTGATCTCCATTGGAAGGACTCCACTTAGATGATTCCAAGACAAATTCAAATGGAGGAGGCTCCCAGCCATGGGGACTATCATAGGACCACTAAGATTGTTACTAGCAACATTTAGAGTCGTCAAACTCTGATACTTCTCTAGGTACAAAGGAATTGGCCCCTCAAAGTTATTTTTGTCAAGATGTAAACTTATCAAATTCTGCATATTTTGTAACGAGGATGGGATTATGCCAGATAGATTGTTGATAGACAAGGTCAATCCTGCAAGTTTCGAAAGGTTTCCTAAATCTAAGGGGATTGGACCAAAAAAGAGGCTGTTATGTATATGTAATCTTTGCGAGTTTGCAAGATTACCAATCTCTCTTGGGATCTCACCCGATGTCACACTATGATCAAATGTCAGTAAATCAAAAGTAGTAGAAAAATTACCAATGCATACTGCAAGCGTCCCACCCAATCTATTCCTATGCGCCACCAATGCCGTGAAGTTAGCCGCATGGTTAGGGAGCAAAGGAAGCTCAAATCATCTACATCGGACCCAAAAAAATCTTTGCAAGTTCACAAAATTACCAATCTCTCTTGGGATCTCACTAAATATCACATTATGATCAAGTGTCAGTAAATGGAAAGTAGCAGAAAAATCACTGATGCATATTGCAAGCGTCCCACCCAATCTATTGCTGCGTGCCACCAATGCCATTTAGTTAGCAGCATTGGTTAGGGAGCGAGGGAAGCTCAAATAATCTACATTAGACGCACCACTCCCAAGAGTGTTCATTATAGAAAAGAAAAGTTCAATCCATGTCTATTTGGGAACACCAAAGCCTTTGTTAATCTAGTCTAATGGAAGTAAAGTGGAGGCTAAACTAGCGTCCTCACCTTCAATGAAGGGGCTTTCTCAGAGAGCTCATTGCTTGAAAGTTGGAGCACTTTTAGATTTGTGGAATTGGACACTGATGAAGGAATTGATCCAATGAAGTGCTTATAAGCAATGCTAAGAAAATGAAGGTTCAAGAAAGTGAATCTTATATCTATAGGAAAATTGTTGTGGATTTAGTTCAAAGATAAGTCGAATGCACTCAACGAAGACAAGTTGAAGCCTGAAGGTGAAATGCCACTTGAAAGCCGGTTGAATCCCAAGTGGAGTACTTGTAGCTTGGTTAGTTGACCTAGAGGTTGGGGAATAATCCCACTCAAACTGTTGTCGGAAAAATATATTCCCTCCAAAGATGATAAGTTCCCTATGGATGAAGAGATGCTGCTAGTTAATTGGTTAACATTTGACAAGGAGCTTAGCTGCACTGGACTCCCTCCAATTAACTGATTGCATGCAAGGTGAAGAACCACAAGATTCGAGTACCTTCCTATATTCTTGGGGATCTTGCCCGTTAGTGAATTCATGGATAACCACAAGATTTGGAGCCAATGCAATTGGCCAATTTGTGGTTCAAGGCTCAACCTGTTGTTTTGGAGCCTTAGTTCTCCCTAGAAGTTAAGGTTCCCAATGTGAGGGGAAATGATTCCCAATAGTTCTTGGGAATTGAGGTTCAATATTGTGACTTTGTGGTGTCGACGACTGCATATTTCCCCAAGCCATTGGCAAAAGTTGGTGTTGTTGTTCCATGAGTGAAGCAACTCAAGAGGGTCACTAGTTATTTTAGTCTTGAAAGCAAGCAATGCAACTTTGTTTGTATCGTTAGTAGCAGAAACAACTACACCAAAGCACAACTCAAGAAAGGTGACAAAAAGAATACAAGAACAACGGAGTTATGTACAATTGAGACGCGAGTGTCCCATTTTTACATGCATAAATTGGGTATTAATTCGCTAAGGGAGGACAAGAAGGAATGAGTGAAGAGATATGCATTGGTTGAGCAGCTTGAGCTACATACTGAACACCCTCACAGACAAGAACTTATATGGAAGCTGTGTGGACCCTACAACAGTCCTTTCCGATTGATGTTCGACCCACAAAATCGGTTTGAAGTATGAGGCAGCTTAAGATGGCCTCTTAAGGCTATAATTCTTGCACCAGTATTTCCACCATTCTTTAAGCCCAAAAGACGTGCTTGGGCTCCCATTGGCAATATTAGATTAACGTCAACAAAACCTCTTTGCGAAAGGATTATAATATGTCGATGTTAGTAACCATTAGACACTCCATACACATTATTTTCCACGTACTCATTGTGAATTTGAACCCAAATCGCACTTCTGTGATTAGGGATCTTTACGTGTTTATTCTGCTCAACCTTCAAGACAAAAAATTGACCTTTTCACGTTCTAATTGGGATGGTTGACAATTCGTATCATCAAATCTAGTATTAGTTATTTGTGTCATTTTGCATTGATTGAAATATTTTTCAATTAAACATCAGTGACAATGCGTTAATTTGAATCATCTTTTAAATTAGCTCCATGGTGTCATATAGGATTCTTCTCAATAAATCTCTAACTTGTTCAAGCTCATCCTTATTATGAATTGCCACCTTTAACTCTGTTAGTGTGACAATTTGTGGAGAGAGTGATTTTGATGATCGCAAAATCATTCTAGCAGTGCCTTATTTAAGTTAAACAAGAAGAAGCAGGAGGAGGATTAAGACAAAAGTTGATGATCATCGGAAGTTCTACCAATTGCGATTACCTTGCTCATATGATAAACATAGGAAAGAAAGATTACGCTAAAACTCTTAAACCCTTTTTACGAAATGCAATCAACTACTAAATATTTTCAAAAAGCCTCCGTATGCAGTGCGATTATTGGCGGCAGTTCCCAATCACCAGATGTGGGGCAGCGTGGGGCACGTCCTCCGGGGACAGCGTGAGAGAAAATATTTTCATTAATTTTGTTTTGAATTTTGTTAATGTATTTGTTAAATTTTCAACAAAATTATGAATTATTCTGCTGTAAACTTATTCATATACTCTAATTAAAAAAAAATCACAATCTCATGAGCTTAATTCTACCTATCTATATTGATGCGTTTACATCGTTCACTTAAAATATATATACACACGCACACTATAAGAGTGTAGCAAATTATAGTAGGTTATATGATATAATAATTAAATCTTAATATATTACTTGTAATTAAGATGAGGTGAGATTAATAGCGACCCGCCCATCCCCATGAATTGCTCGCACTTCAATCTGTACATTTTATTCTGATTTTCCAATTTTGTAACACACATTAACTTTACTTAATTCTCGTCGACAGCATACACAAAAATAACATAGCCCAAAAAATTTGCTTAAATCAGGCCAAGTATGTACAAATTCTTTAGGACCAAAATGACTCGGGACCAACCCAAGGCACCCCACGCAATCGACGATGGTCTAGCTCATGACTACGCGCAGTTGTGTCGAAATACACAATTAAACATCAATCATGCGAAATCCAACCGCTGCTATTTAATTAATTTAATTCACTGGGTGATCATATTTAAAATGAAGACGATCGATCGTGGGGAAGAGGTAATTTGATGCACTCAGCAAGGAGCTTTAAACGCAGTTCCATATGTTTAGCTTATAAATTAAATTGTGCAATAATTACAGTTGATTAGCAATGCTCTTATAAAATAAAAGTTGCTTATAAAATTAATTGTTCCGAGTAATTTGAAGGGTAGAAGCACTTATCAATGCAAATTATATGGAATAATCTTTGAAATGATGGAATAACTTTCGTATCACCATTCTAAGTTGTATAGAGCAAACATGTCGATTCCATTCACCGTGGAGGATCTTTAAGGAAAGTACCTATTTTTTTTTTGTCAAAAGAAAATTGTATTAATCGTTTGAAACGAAATATAAATAGTGTATATATTTCATAGCAAAGCAAATTGAAATAGAGCAAAGTTTGCAAAACAAAATCAAATCCAAATAACAAAGTGGATTAATAGAGCACCAATAAAGGTACGCATGCACTTGTTCCATAAGAACAAATCTATCAAGCAAAATATTTGGTGACTGATCACTGAACTTCGTATTTTTATCAGTGATGAGCATAAGCTAGAAATTTCTTCTCCAATAACTACGGCATTGCTAGTTTGCGGTGCATGCTTAGGTTTGGCTTCCTCTACACTATTGCTGTATGGAAACAATGGAAACAACAAAAACAGGTTGCATGAACATATAGACACTTGCGAGAGCTTATCTACATGATTCAGTGAAATGCCAAAGCTCTTACGATCACCATTGAAACTAGAGGAAGAGGACTTGTGCATGGACATAGCACTAGGGCATCAAATCCCAAAAACATATTTATTAAGCTCCCAAGTCTAGATCGAAAGAGAGAATAGCCAATAGATTTAGAACTAGATCGGATTTGAAATTCAATCGGAAAAAGATCTCCCACGTCTAGATCAACAATGAAGAATAAATAAGAAAAGAACAAATATACACAAATAAAATCAACAAGAGAGGGACTAGTTCAACCCTCTTCCATGCCGGAAGTCGACGAACGATGGAGAGAGGAGAGGGAGTGTAGCGGAAGAGACAACTAGGAAAGCACCTAATTTGAAACCTCTTAATCCATGATCTTAAGGTGTTCTATTCATGGTCTTACTTACATATTGCGACACATTTCTCCAAAAATTACCAATAAAAAATTCATTTAGTTATCTCAGAAGTTATATTATATAAGTTGGAGATTGCAAATTATATTTATCAAGATAATTGACCCGACATATGTGATAAGCAGCAAAACAGGTTTTTGTGGAAGTGTTATTTTAGTGTGCATTTGGTTGCAAGGCAACCGAGTGGTGTTTGACTGCAGATGTCGTTGGACTTGAATCGGGTTACTTCTCGGGTTCTAGTAATGCATGATAATTCTATTGCTTTCTCAAACATTACATTTCAATTGTTAGCAGAAGACTGTTAGCAAAAGGTTGATCGAGAGTGGAAAATGCGGTCAGTTTTGCTAATTGGGTTCTGAAGCTGATCGATTGTCGTGATTTGTCATCTGTTATTCAACTGTATATGTGATTTATCGAACCTTTGTTATGCTGGAGAAGAAGTTTGTATCGCGGTGAGTTTTGGCTTATGAAATCTTCATTCAAGCTTACAAAAAAAAGGAAGAAGGAATTCCAAAGAGCCGAAGAAAAATAGAGAGCGAGGTTTCTTGCAGACGCAGTTGGAGCTTCAAGAGATTCCTAATTCGTGATGCAAGAGTACTGAGCAGTGAGTACAGCACAAAGCACAAAGCACAATGCACAAAGCAAAAACTAGTTCCTAGATTCTGGGTCTCTTATACTACCAGACAATTCCTCGATCCGGTCTATTGGAACCACATAATTGATGGCTGCAATGGACCCGATCCGTCGAGGCAAGTGTTTGCCCTCGGTACTACAGTGCAGTCATGATCTCGTGAGAGCCAAGAGGAAAGTGACAGGCCTAATTTCCTCTCTGGCCGCTTCTTCATCTAGAACTCGTGCATAATTCTCAAACAGGCTGTCCACAATTCCTTCACCAAAGTGGTGAGAGATCATGGACTCTTGGACGGCCCTGACCGTGGTCGCCACTGCTGTTCCGTAGCTTTCCCCATCTTTCTCTTCCCTCTCAAGTTCAAACATCTCGAAGCGATCCAATCGGAACGACCCCTCTCTCTCGATCTCGTGCTCCATTTCATCCTTGGAAGGCGCATAGAAGTGCACATCATAGGAATCCAGCTTCTCTTCTTCCACTTCCCCCTGAAAGAATCAAGAAAAAATTGAGCTTGTCGAAAAACATGCATTATTCCTGTCCAAAATCACAACCAAGCACACAGACTCTTTTTTTACACACTCTTTTTCTAAACTTTTAACGGGCAAAATTATTTGTTTACATAACTACTTTGGATAAGTCAAATATTACACATGGCACCGCAGGATGTGGACGTAATCACGTCATTCAGACAACAAGAAGCGGGAAAAACAGACGGCCTAACAAACCAAACCATTCTTTAGAAAAAGTTTAAGCCATTACAAAACGGGCGAACCATGTATATTCATACCGTATTACTTGACATTAAAAATATATATATATATTAGAGCTCGAGGATCCCTTAGGAATTGAGGTTACCTTTGCAACTAACATGGAGATGCTTCTTGTGAGAAGCTCCCAGAAGAAAGAGTTGCCTCTATCAACATGGTGTGGGTCCCTCCTGCCCAGCAAGATCAGCACCATTCTGCCTCCAGGCACCAGCTCTTCAGATCTCAAGCGGAGGAATGATGTGAAGTCCTCTTGGAACTGCCGCAAGTAAGCCTCGGCTACACAGGGAGGGCTGGACTCAGAGATGTAGATAGTGCCCTTGTTGATTGGTTCTCTGTTCTCACGATAGAGTGCTGGAGGGACCTGAAGAAAAAGACAAGGGAGTTAGCCAGTTTGTGAGGCTGAGTCCATCTACGATTGGTCAACTTCGACATGCCTTATATTGATCTGATGATATGATGTTTTTTCATCATTTGCTGATAGTAAGTTAAGTACATTATGCCTTTAATATCCTAATAATGCCAATTTGAAGCTACATAAAGATACAATTTGGGCTACCAAGCCACAAGTGTGTCCATTTCTTTCCGGGTGGTCCTTTTCATCCTTTAATTTGGTATAATTCTTCCGCTGAGTGGTTCATGTGTCTCAGCTCAATCAAGATGTAATGCTGTAAAATTCAAGATTCTCCTTGAAATAGTGTCAAAATGGGTGTTGTGACAAGTGAGGCTCTCACCAGTGATCCAAACAGGGCAAAAAAAAAAAAAAAGTGAGGGTGGGATAGAATCTTGTTACCCTTGACAGCCAGTGCAAACTATAGGATGAATAGACAAAGTGCAAGCATTTGTTGGGAAAAAGCCTCCCATAAAAGGACCCAGGATGAGCTGCCATGTACAGAGGAGGATGAAATAGCCCGCCCTCTCTTCTTCTTGCCTCCCTGAGCTCTCTGTGGAAATCTGGCAAGGCCTTGAAGATGGAGTTGAAGTCGTTGGTGGGGAGGTCATTGAGGTAGACCCTGAACTCTGGGGTTGGACTCGTGACCCTGTGGCTTGTCCCTTCCACTACCTCAATCACATCCCTGATGAGGGACAGTGTGTTGGGTCCTGAGGAACACCCCAAGTCAGCTATTCCAATGCTCTCTGGCATGAGACTCAGGTACACTTGTTGCACTGCTTCCATGGTTATGCTCTTCACCATATCAGATGCCTTCTTCTGTGGAGAGAGAGAGAGAGAGAGAGTCAGGAAAGTGAATGAAATCAAATCGTCAGACATGAAAAAAATATCCTGTTTTGCGAGAGAGAGAGACCTGAAGCGAAGAGTTCTTGGCATAGCTAGTGTTGCCAACACCTCCTGTCATGTGAAAGACCTTCTCCACATCCATGATCTGGTTGGGCAACCGAACCAAGAAAAAGTTCCTTCTCTTTGATTATCTGAAGAGAGCTTGAAGAATATATGGTGTCTTATGCGCTTGCCCTCTGTACAGAGACAGAGAGAGTAGTGAGGCAGCCTTTTCACTTTTTTTAAATATATATATTTGGTTATCATGGTAGTTCGAGTCTTCAAGATGCATTTAAACTCTAGTGTCATGATGATTTTCGATGTTGATAGTAACTTCGTGGCAGGGGACCTTGAATGAGCCCTCTCTCTGATTCTTAAGGATGGACCCTGTAAAATTAATGCTCCATTAGTGGGCAGCTCAACACACTTTTGTTACCATGATTAACGCACGACTTTGCTTTTGTGGGCTTCTTTTTCGGTTGTCAGCTTGGTTTGAGAAAGTAGAAACTCTGTACAAGTGAAGATCCAGAGAGATTCTAAAAGCTTGCGGGACATGTCGGCTGGCTTCATGGACAAAGTGGTCATCTTCCGCTTTGATTACTGTAGCATGTCAGTGAGGATACCATGTGTCTTCTCTATCGCAGGCCCACACTTATCTTAAAAGTATCACAAAGCGTTTAATTAGAAAATTGGAGTCAATAGAGTTTACTAGAGCTCGTGCAAGGTGGAATAGATTGTTTTGGCGCGTGGTGTGGAGCTATCGGGTACGGGGAACTTGTCCTGTCCAAATTTGGTAGATACTCGAACCGGGGGAAGAAAAAGCATTATAATTTGGAGGGTCTAATCGAAAAGCAGAGCGTGAAGCTAGCGCATGCAGAAAACTAGTGCATTATCGCCCATTATCTTCCTTTTGACAAATCGCCAAAATTCTGAGGCGTTTGAACAGTGCCATTCACTACCCCCGAAGAATATGGGACAACTGAACTTTGTCCCATCTTTCTTCTTTTGACTTGAAGCCATTGGCCAATAGGGTGGTGGTGCGTTCAATTAGCTCCGTAGCAAATGCCTCCTGTCTTGTGCTGAAATAGGAGGTCTCATCATTGCTCCCACTCGGCGTGGGGATGCTATTTTTTGAGTCCATCAAATCAACGGTCACCTTGGCATGGGGAAAAGAATCTAACTCAGGATAAGAGGGGGACTCGCCGTCCACACAGAAAAATAACAATTTTTTTTTTTATTATAACCGATGAGTGACGGAATTGGACAATAATAATAGAATTTGATCAACAACTAGAGTCGTTGATGAAAAAGCCAGTCAACAATTTGAAGAGCATCGATAGCCCACCAAGGAGGTCATCCACAGTGAGCAATTGACACAAAAATGTAACTACTTAATAGTTATGTTTATCGTTGCTATTTTAGAATTTTGTAACTTCTTATAAACAAGCATAGTTGTAACTTCTTGTAACCGCAAATAGAATTAAGAAGTTATTGTTTTGAAGAAAGGATTATGAAGTTATCTTTTCAAATTCAATATACTTGTAACCGTCGATTGTGGGCTATTAATATAGCAATTTTACTCTTTGTAAAAACCTCATAATCAATCACAAAAGTAACCACCTTTTTTTGGTGCCGATTTAGTCCTAAACCTTTTTAAGTTGTGTCAATTCAGTCCATTTGACCGGCCGGAGCGCGTGGACGCGCCGCCGGCCAGTGGCCAGGTCCCTTCCAACCGGCGGAGGCGAGGCTCGGCCCGCCCGGTCGTGGCGAGGTCGAGCCTCGCCTCGGGGCGGGCGACGGAAGGGGGCGAGGCCGAGCCTCGTGAGCGTCGTTCAAATCCCCAGGCCTCTCGCCGGGCGAGGCCGCCGTCGCCAGATCCGGCGAGGCTCGACCTCGCCACGGCCGGGCGATGGGGTGCCCGGCCGTGGCGAGGGCCGGATCGCGTAAGTTTCGTGGCGAGTGGGTTTCGAGGCTCGGCCTCGCCCGCCCGGGCGAGGTTGAGCCTCGCCCCACGACGGCCTCGCCGTGTCGGCGGGCGGGCGAGGCTCGCCTTCGCCGGCGGACGAGCCTCGCCCCGGCGACGGCGAGGCCGCCGTCGCCCGGCCCGTGGCGAGGTCGAGCCTCGCCGGATCCGGCGAGGCCGCCGTGCCCGGCCCGAGCCTCGCCTCCGCCGGGGCCGTAAGAAGAAAGTAGAAAAAAAAAGGAAAAGATTAAAAATTCGAAAAAAAAATTGTTCGCCGGCCAGCCGCCGGCCGCCGGCGTCCACGCTCCCTCCGCCAAAAAATG
Source organism: Eucalyptus virginea (assembly GCA_014182375.1). Taxonomy (NCBI): domain Eukaryota; kingdom Viridiplantae; phylum Streptophyta; class Magnoliopsida; order Myrtales; family Myrtaceae; genus Eucalyptus; species Eucalyptus virginea. The sequence continues at coordinate 26,562,503 of CM024522.1, read as the reverse complement.
GACTGAATTGGCACAACTTAAAAAGGTTTAGGACTGAATCGGCAAAAAAAAAAAAAAAAAATCGGCACAATGACACAAAAGTCAATGTTCTTTGTAAATTTATCTATATCTTAATTTTCCGCAATTTAAATAGTGGGCCACACCTCCACTTTTCGTTTCTTTAAATTATTTGTCAATTTTATGTCCAAAATCAAGTAAAGATCTTTCATATTCTTTGTCAATTTATTTATCCATTCATTAATACTTCCGAAGATACTTCATCAACATCTTTTGATAAAACATTTTTTTGGTATGCCTAGTGGGATGCATTGATTCGAGGAGACTATAGTGACAATAACCGAATTCAACAAGAGTTCAATAATACTGCTAGTAACAATAATCTAGCACCACAATCAGGTGATGAAGTTGCCGCGCACTTCAACTCTTCAACTGTTAACCAAGCAGCAAAAGAAAGACAACGCCAATGGGCAGACCTTCCTTGATGTTTCATTCTTGCAACAAATCCCCATATGTTGGCCGCCATGAAGAGGTTATTTGAAGAGTAGCAGAATGATATGGCCAACTACATTGTGAGTCACACCTTCTATGTAATCAAGCCTCGTCATAATGCTGTGAATGTTGTTCTCTTGAGGTTCGGATCGTCCAATCAACCACCACTATTCAATCTAGTGGTAGTAGGTTACTTTCCTAATCCTTCTTCATTCATTTATCAATGCTAATAGTGTTGGTCAGAACAACCAAATTGGTGACAACAATTTGACAAATCAAACCGGTCGACAGGCCGGTCAATTGCCAAATATTGAAAATGTAAGCCAATGGCTTCATTGGTATCACCCAATATGAATATTTTTGTTAGGCCTAACGTGCCGATTAACGTAGACAAGTCGGCAAGACTAACATCATTGCCTAGGGGGTTAAATGGTCAGACAAATCCACAATTAAACCCAATATAATTTGTCAACGATTACGGTTAGACAGGGGTGTTATCATGCTTGATTATAGGAAACTATGTTTTGAATGGGTCGATAATCAGCCTTTTCCAAGAGGTTTGAAAATGCTTGACTTTGCCATTTTTATTGGCGAGGGTGAACAATCGACCATGAACACATTGTTTGATGATGTGTTCCTAAAACTTACATCGTTTCTCTTGTCTTTGTCAAAAACTGCTTTTACTCAATACACTAGTCTACTAACTAATTCGGTGTGTAATTGGGTAGAGATGAAAAGACGATCTAATTCTCAATTTTACAGAATGATTGCAAGACTCTATTGATACAATAATGAGTTAGCTGATTAGTTTGTTCCTCGATTTAAAAAGGTTAGCAATAAATACCTTACTTCACTCTCAGAAAAAGAGTTCACGAATTTGGCTTTCGATGGATTGAAATTCAATCTAAGAGAAAAATTCGAAGGCCAAGACTTTGCTGATTAATTTCAGTTAGTAATGAGAATGTCTAAGTATGAGAGATTCTTAAATCTAGAGATAAAGGGCCACTTGAAAACTTTGCACAAAACGTGGTTTTAATGAAGGACTATGATTCAAAATATGAATTTGACTCAAATGAAAACATTAAAATGGAGCAAGAATGATGTTCGACAAGCCTTATGGTTGTTGACCCTTAAAGCTTGCCAAAATAAAAGAAAGCATAATGACTAAGGCTAAAGACATTCAAGTTTACTTGTTCGACAATAACAAGTTGGACAAAATCTTTAATTTATTCTTAAAAGATAGCCTAATAAAATTAACGGGATGCCAATTTATCCTGAGTAAAGAAGATTTAGTAATAAAAGATATTGCAAGTGGCACCATTCGTGGAGTCATAACATGGTTAATTGTATTGTTTTTAAGAAAGAGGCAATTTAGTAGGAAACAATCAAAGTTGCTGTTGATCAAGGAGCATATGTTGACTCCTAATTATCTAATTTAAAAGAATTGAATGATCGATGAGTATTCAATTCTTTTAAAATGTGCATAAATGACATAAAGAAAAAACTAACTTTTTGTTATAATCGATTAATGATATACTTAGTCAATAATAGTAGAGTTTGGAGAACAACAAAGTCACCAATGAAAAAGATAGTCGCTAACTTGGAGAGCATGGACAACTTGTCAAAGGAGTCATCAACAATAGGTGATCGACACAAAAATGTGATTACTCGGTAGTTATATTTACAGACACTATTTTAAGATTTTGTAACTTCTTGGGATAATTGTTGTTATAACTTTTGGTAAGCATTAATAGGATTAGGAAGTTATCTTTTCAAATTCAATAACCACTTGTTCTTCGGAGAGGTGTAAGGCAGGTGGACACCGGCACATTAAAATAAAGAATACATCCTCGCATCTCGCTATGTTACCAAATACGTAGAGGAGTCCCCTATAGGGAGGAAACTCCACTATCTTGGTGAGGATACCCTTAGGACCAAGCCAAGGATGCAAGGTAGCCTTGGTTTACTCCCACAGAAGAGGAATTGGAAATAGCAGTGTATCGGAGAATTGATATCTTCTAGTTTTCGCCAATGTGTCCATAACATTCTTTTGCTCTTACTAATGTATCGGTCCTCAGCCGCATCACGTGCTACGTGACTTGCGGGGATGGAACATTTAACGGCGGGTAATTTTGTCATTTTCTTGGATTATCAGAAAAGTGAAAATAATTTTATCCCTTGAAAAGAAAATTCGTAGGTTTTTCTTTGGGATTAGGTCAAATAATTTTCAAGTACCAAAATCTATAGTGCAAGAAATACTTGGATTATATTGGGTAATGCAAAGCTGCTTTTAAAAAATTTCTTCCCACCCCAGCTCTCTCAAGCCAAATTGTTCATGGGTGGGATCCTCACTCCCACTGAGATAGAAAGATTATACAGATCGATCATTTCACCACTTTCACCATCCATACTTTTCCCCTAAAAGATGTAATTTGCTTGACACGTGTCAGTTAAGGGATGACTGATAGTTTGACCATCTTTTTTTTTTTTTTTTTTTTTTTTTGGCTTTTTATAAGTTGAGGCCTGAGGGGGGGCCAGTTTGGGGGATGCATGAAGTGGCCATTTTTGCTTAACATGCATGAATCGAGCGCCGAACCTTTGGTCCCCTAAGTTTGGACCCTGTTAGTGTCGTTCGGTGGGTTTTGAAAGGAATATCCATCCTTGTACCTATCGCCTATTGGAGCATGCTTGTCAAGAAAGAGGGTAGGATGTGGGAAGATAGAGTCTCACTTTCTAGGTAAGTGATTTGAGCTTTATCTGTTTCGTTTCCAAGCCGACATAGTCATCCATTTCTCCAAACCTCAGGTCTTCCTATTAGATTAGATCGCAATATGGTAGGTTTGACGGCGACTTTGGTCGGCCTCTTAGTTGATTCGAGTCACGGGTAGAAACCGGATCACATGTGTGCACTTTCTTAGAATCCCTGTACTTGTGATACCCAGCGGGGTCGAGGAGGGGCGGGCAGAGGTTGTTGCTCCCCTCGCGATGTTCTGCTATAGGGTTTAAGGCCTATTATGTTGAAGGATTATGGAGGTGGCTTTAATAGTCACGGCGTCCCTTCAACAAGAAACGGACTTTACTTATATCGTACACCCTTATGATGGAAGATGAAATTTCTATCTTCGATCTGAGTCCATCTAAATCAGTTTAATGAGTCGAGCGATTATTAAACTATATGGGACTCCCTAAATCTAAGGATACAGATGAGTTTAATCCACTAATGGGGATGGGGAGGGAAAATTACTAATAAAAAGTTCTACACATATATGAATGCTAATTTAGCTCTAAAGCTTTTCGATATATTTAATTTAATCCTAAATATTTTAATAATTTGCCAATTTTATCATTCTATCTAATTTTGACAGAAAATCATTAATATGGACGTGAGCCATTTTACATGGCACCATTTTTACAATTTTTAATATTAATATTTAATATTTTCTTTGTTTCTTTTTCTCATTGTAGCTAGCAGAGGTCGTTGTTCTTACTGGGGACCAGCAAAGACCTAGGTGAGGGTCATAACCCTGGTCAACCACATGGAAAAAAGGGAAAAGAAAAGCTATAAAAATTATAAAAAAATAATAATTGTACATGTTGTAAAAATTAACAGGTTGAAGATTGAATTGGCATCTACACGACAGATTTATAATTTTTCTTTTGATAATTTTCCCAATACGGGTATGGCTTGATAAGTGAGTGCAAGAGCCCCATAGGAAATTCAAAATTGTTTTATGTTAAATGGTTTATTTCTTAACTAGTTGATTTATACTTATAAGAGGTTTTGACCCCCACTGATCAGAGTAAACTGCGAACTTTAATCTCTCAATGCTATCTATATACCTCATTTTTTTTTCTGGTCAGATATATACCTCAGTTTAAAAAGCTTACTTCAACGGAAATCCAAGTTTCAATTTCAACTCATGAAAGATGTGAAATCCCATATTGCTCACTCAACATGAATTTACATGTTAAATCTCTTTGCTGAGGATAATAAAATGTAATCATTCCTTTTTTTTTTTTGCAAAGGTAATGCCAAAATTATTTTTGCAGTTACATTTTTATGTTTTTAATCTTGTTACGGTTTTCTTTCGTGGCTCATAATAAGAAATATTCATATTTTAGACATGGGAAGAAAAACTAGATATTTGTTTACATTTCAAATAATTTAATTTCGTTATGTCACCGCACCCGGCGCGTCAAAGCACATGCTCCAACTCCGTCCGTGTCCACAAACGACTCATCGACAAGGAAGTTTTTCACGTCACGAAGATTTGAAGTAAATTGTAGGTGGGCAACTACCTAACTTTGACTAAACCTTTAGGAGCTCCTGTCACATGTAGAACCATATTCAAAAGTTTCTGACCTCATCGTGTATGCAACATTGTTACAGTATGAGATAGAGATAATTGCACAAATTTTTTCTAAACTTTGACCCAATATGTAATGTGATTTCTGGATTTTTAATTTATTTTATGTGATTATTGGACTTTAGTAAATGTTTAGTTTAGAGTAAATGAAAATATTCAATGTTGTCTTTCTATTGATTTAAATTCAAGGGTAATATTAAATATTTTTACATAGTCTAGGAACTAAATTGAACATTTACCAAAAATCTAGGGACCACATTGAATTAATTAAAAGTTCAAGGATCATATTGTATATTTGATTGAAGTTTAGAGACCACATTATACATAGGGTCGGAGTTCAAGGATTATTTATGTCATTTTTTCTATGAACTAAGATAGTTACATATCAATTCACGCTCATGATCAATGACTTGATATCGTTAATGAATTTAAATAACACTAGGTAAATTCTCCAAGTTTGATGTGATTTTTGTAAGCCAAGCCAATCTATCGGGGAACACATATTGTCCATCTTTATTTGCTACGTATTTTACATTTTCAGTATTATTTACATTATTGGCAATAGTTATTCTCGGTATTCTTACCTTTAAATTTTTCCCCTTTTATATTTCATGTCCAAGAATCAATGAAGGATCCTTCAAAGCTTTGTCGATTGGATAAGTTCGCGTAATTCGAAAGGTATTTCACCCTTTTGGTGGAACAAGTATAAATAGGAGAGTTAAATTGCAACTCACGCCCACGATCAATAGCTTGATATAATTACTTATTTTGTATAATTCTAGGTAAAATTTTCATGCTATAGGGCAAATTCCCATTAGATTTTGAGACGAAAGAAGACTCTTATTAGGTTCGGATATGACCACTCGTTCGGAAATCGACTTGCCCATGTACCACGTTATTGGTATATCTGTTTATAAATCCATTTACCAACACTGCTTTAGATGTTTTATTTGATTCACCGTTGGAAAATATATCTCACTTTATAGAATCGCCTATTGCGAATTCTACTTTATGATAAGGTCCTAAATGCATTTAATTTTTTTCTTTCTCCATGATGTAATTGGAGGGAAGTTGAGGGTGGGAATGGAACTAATGATGCTGGTTGAGTGTTGAGTGGACTTTAAAGACTTTTTTAGCGTTCATTAACAACTTAGAGAATGTAGGCCGCACAGAGAGGAGCACCATACTGAAAATAATAATTATTTTGGACAAGGGAGAAGGCAGCGGTGTACCGTTGAAGAGTTTTATATATATATATATATATAACTATATAAAACTTGATGGTGTGTGCACATGACTTTCATTTGCGCATCGTGCGTTTGATTAAAAACTCACCCTTTGAAACCCTTCGATTTCACCGACAAAAAAAAAAAAAAAAAAAAAACCCTTCGATTTCCATCTTATACAACTTTAAGACGAGGCTGGTTCTACTATGCCGTTAAAAAAATGTGTTTTTCTTCGTGCTGATATAATTCTGAAATAGTATGGAAGCGCTGGATAGGCGATTAGGTCACCAAATTTTCCCATAACTTACTGATAATTTATCGGCCCAACTCTTTTTAACAGATTACAAATTGCTGGTTTTTCTTTGACAACTAAAATTTACTAACTCATATATGGAATTTACCAATCTTTATTTAAGAAATTGCTGGTTTTTCTCTGACAACTAAAATTTACTAACTCATATATGGAATTTACCAATCTTTATTTAAGTGAGTTACTAACTTTTTTCCAATTAAAACACTAATGAATTTCGAGTTACCGACTCTTATTTAAGTTACTTACCAACATTTATTTATTTATTTATTTTTTTAACATCTACCTACTTTTATTCGTCTATCTTACAAATGCCTTAAGATATATTAAGGTCTTACATGGATTTAGCAAACCTAATTTTTGTAACTTATTGGCTTTTCTTTCTCACATGGTCAACAACTAGTTGTGGTTAAGTCTTATTTAACTTGCTTACTGACGTTTATTTGATTTATTTTTAAAATTTAACAACTTTTATTTGCATCTACTACCAATTTGTTACATTTACCAACTTTTTTGATAAATCACTAATCTTAATTGGGAGTAATTCACGACTTTTATCACAAAAAGTTACTAACAAATTTTGCATTACGAAGTTTTATTCAAATTAGTCACGAACTTTATTTTATTTTTTCAGGTTAATGACTTCTTTTATTGATGAAAGAATAATATTTTTCTTATAATCTACAAACTTTAAATTGCCTTCCTTACTTAAGTCTTAAATCCATCAAATATTATATGAAATTACCAATATTTGTTTAAGTGACACTTTCGTACCATTAATTATCAACAACTTTTGGATTACCAACTCTCATTTAAGTTGCTTATGGCTAACTTTTAATTGTTTATTTTTAATTTACTAATTCTCTTTGAGTTATTACTTTTATTAACCTTACATGCTAACTTTTTAATTTACCAATTCTTTATACATATTACTAACCTCAACTAAAGTGATTACCAACTTCTCTTCAAGTATCATACCAACTGCTTTTGTATTACTAACTTTTATTTGAGTTAGTTACTGAAATCATTTGCCTTTTAGTCCTATGAACTACAAACCTTTCTCCAGTAAAATTACCAGCACTCATTTGAGTTGCATACCATATTAATTATTTTTTTTTTAAATTTTACTAACTTCTCTAATGAGTTACCATTTTTATATGCTTTACTTATCAACTCTTATAAGTTTTTGATTACTCCAACACTTATAAATATTACCAGTACGGAAAAAAATTCTGTATTTGTGGTCACAGAATAGTTCTGCCTTTCAATTTTTTGTTTTTTGTTTTTTTTTTTTAAGAGAGGGTTTATTTGGCTTTTGGATTTTATTTAAGCATTCGAGTTTGAAAAGGAAACTTTATATCATATTAAGTATCTCAAAATTGGAAAATTGTAAATATATATTACAATATTTTAAATCACCTCAAAATCTTTACTCATTTGGAGAAAAATCCTTAAGAAGTATTTTGGTTTTGTTAATGGGCCCACAAAACCCAAAAAAAAAGAAAAAAGAAAAGTCATTCTATGCCTCTATATTACCATGTGGTAGTGGCACGCTAAGAGGGAATCTGACTAAAGGAAGAGCTTTGAAAAGTCATGCCTCAGATTAGTTGAGATTATCGTGACTTCGTGTATTGTACTATGTCGATCATGCAAAGGCCCAACCAAACAAGAGGCGTGATTGCAATCTGCAACCACTTATCTAACAAACTGAAGACCCAGATGCAATTAAACCTCAGATTTTCTACATGGAGTTACACTATGGTCTTTTTCAGGTGCTTTGGTGACCATGGATTATCTCATAAGTGGGTGTTGGCTGACTTTAATGAGCCAATGAGATTCTTCTCTTTGGCATTGAAACGCATACATAGCAGGCTGCAGTCATCATGGTAACTAATTTAGGTGTCCTTTTACACTTACACATACGGAATAAGAGAGAAATATGTCAATCCCTTGCTAGGGTTGGTGCAACTTTCGTACCTTTATAAGGGTAAAAAAAAAAAAAAAAAACTTGCGATCTAATTTGACGCGACTCCGTTTAAGGAATTCTTTACCCCCTAATTAGCATACGAAGTTGCATGCGGTCCGTAATCATTGCTCATCAGCGATCACAGGTCGTGACCAATGAGCGATCGATGCAGAGATGATCAATGACTGTAGGTCACAATGAGATTCTGTACACGGGTCTTTGTGAACCTCTTTGTGTGGGGAAGTACCTCTCTTAGGACTTGACTCCAATTCAACAGGTGGCGAGTTCATATGGTGGTTGACCAGGCTCCCAATCGACAAGCACATAAATCCAACTTCGCAACATTGGGGAAGATGTCATATGGCACGAGGATGAGGCGGTTGGAATCCCAAGGCTTTGTTGGGGGGGGCGGCTTTCATTGACATAAGATTTGCCAAAATATGATTATAAAATGACAAGGGAGTTGAACCACTCTGAATTTAGATCCTCAAACCCTAATGCCGGTGCTCGGATTCTCTCCTTAAAAACCGTCTCCAGCTGATGCCAAGTTCGAGAGCTCCAAGATTGTAATCGAAGTGGGAGAGAGAACACTGTATCCGTTCCTTAATTATGGTGAAGAAGACAGCCTTGAAGGTTAGTATCCCATGCGAGAAATGCAAGAAGAAGCTCCTCAAAGCAATCTCTACATTAGAAGGTAGGTTACAAGCTTCCCATCTCATGCACCTTCTTGCCCTGATTTCTTTTTGTCTGCCTGTTTAATTGCAGAACAGTTTCCATTCCAATGCATTTTGGAATTTGAATGTATGTTAGAGTCGAGAAAATGCTCGCTTTTCCTTTTAAATTTCCCATCCCGTCTCCACATCATTATTTGATACTATGCTCCTGAAACATGAAGGAACTGAATCTTGAGTCTCCTATTGTGATTTCATTTTGCAAATTTGGTCTAGATTATGGTTGATGGTTAAACGGGTTTTTAATTTGTGAATGCAGGGGTAGATAAAATCGAAGTGGACTCCTCCAAGGGAATGTTGACGGTGACGGGCGACGTGGACCCTTACGACGTCATACTCCAGGCAAGAAAAGCGGGCAAATACGCTGAGGTCGTGAGCATTGGGCCTCCTCCTCCGCCGCCTAAGCAAGACAGCCAGAAGAAGCAAGAAGAGAAGAAGCCTGCGGAGAAGAAGCCCGAGGAGAAGAAGCCCGAGGCGACGGCGACCCATATCCACAGGCCCTACGATTGCCCCATCGGCTGGCAAATGGCGATCGTCCATGCGCCGAGATGGGAAGAGCCCGATCCGTCCTGCTCCATCATGTGACATCCCATCTGCACTAGGGAATCTGCGAAGATCTAGATTTGGTAGATGTGAGATAGGAGTCATTTAGCCACATTATTCTTACTTTCTTAGCAACATGCGCTTTTCTTCCTTATGATCATATAATTGGAATCCAATCAAATTTAGTTTCAGATGGCCTCCAAATGTTATTTAAAAAAGGAATGGATTGTAAAATAATGAAGTAAAGAATTAGGGCTCATCATTGTTGCAGTTCAGCTATACTCCAGCTCATAAATCGAATAATATAAAAATCAATTCTGAGTCAGCTGCATACGAGATGAAATTCGTGGTTCACATCCAGTCTTGATTACATCGACCCGGCCAATTTAAGTTAGTCATATACAATCAACTGGCCATGCCGTGTCTTGTCTTGTGGTCAAATTTTGCTTTGGGTTTCTACACGCCTGGGAGAGCCTGAGTGATGGATCTGTTAATTCACCAAGCATTTATATGTACCATTCTTTTTCCGTGGACTAAAACAAGAGTGGTTTTCAATTCCCTTGTGAATGCGTGTTTGGTAAGTGAAAATCAATCAATATTAGGAATATTTGTTTATATACCGCTAGTGTAAAAAAAAATTCCTCACAAAAGGTTTTATTCACCTTTGATTTGAGAATTATAACTACTCACTCTCTCAAATCAACGGCATATAAAGCCGCTTGTGTATGATTCCTTTTCACACCAACATGGTATTCCAAAATGACATCAATATCTAACAAAAAAAAGTGCTTTATGCTTTGCCAGCGTTACAGATTAGGCTATTTTTAAAGTTTTCCAAGTGCCCTTGTCTTTCATTTTGGAATGAAAATAACATTGATTAGATTTAGAGTAGCTTTTTAACTTAATTTACCTTGTTTTCAATTTGTCGATATTCTACATTCAAAGGATGTATAACTTAAATAAATATCAATTTGTTGGAACTAACAGAAGTGGCAAATTATAACATCAAAAAAGCACTCCGAATTCTAAGTAATATTATAACTATTTATTGGACGTAAGAAAATTTGAGTTGCTAATAGGTGAGGAAAGATCTCAATGATGCTAATAGCTCTTGTAACTCGATAGGAGAGGAATCGATATTGATTATAATGATAGGCGACTTGCTGCTGAATTTATCATTTCCATCCTTCTTAAAATTTTGAAAGAACTAAAAGGAAGGAAATTTATGATATCTCTAAATAGAGTCTTATTATTTACTTTTTACTAAATTTAAAATCTTGTAATGGAATTTCGTCTTAACTTGAAAAACTCAAGACTTTCATAATACTAGTACTTCCCAACCACCAATTGTGGATAAGGCTCAATCGCTAGATGATTCTTGGTACGAAATAGAGTATGCTGATTCAGATGAAAAAGATAGCCTTCAATCAATTTTAAATGATGAGGGCGACGAAGAGGTTGATGTTATTTCAAGAAGGAGAAGTAGGTTCCCATTATATGATCAAAGTGGTACAAATCCAGTATTTATTGTTGGCATGACATTTGAGGATGCAATTGAGTTCAAAAATGCAATTTTGAAGTATTCTGTGGCTGAGCAAAGAGCAATCAAATACACTAAGAACACAAAAAGCTTTGTAAGGGCCAAGTGTGCCTAGAAAAATTGTAATTGGATGATCTATGGTGCTCTTGATAGCAAAACTGAGTCATTTCATTTGAGAAGGTATATAAATCAGCATATATGTAGTATCGCTTTCGAAAATAAGAGAGTGTCTAGTACTTATTTAGCTAAGCACTTCATGATTATCATTTCTGCAATGCCTAAAATCAAAGCACCTGAGTTAAGGAAATTAGTCAGAGAACAACTGGGAGTAAATGTCACTCTCAGTTAGTGTAGGAGAACAAAGTTGAAAGTATTGAAGGAACTACAAGGCAATTATAAGAAGGAATATGCATAGATGTACGACTACTTGGGAGAGCTTTACACTACAAGCCCTTTAAGCAATTTTAAATTGAAAGTTGAAAGGCTATTGCCAAATTCTCTACCATTATTTGATAGGGCTTATATTTGCTTTGATACTTGCAAGAAAGGTTTTTTGGCTGGATGTAGGAAAATCATTGGATTAGATGGATGTTTTCTAAAGGGTTTGATCAAGGGCGAGTTGTTATGTGCGTAGGAAGGGATGACAATAATCAAATGTATCCAGTGGCATGGGCAGTGGTAAGAATCGAGAATAAGGACACATGGACTTGGTTTATTGAATTGTTGAAGTCAGACCTCAATATGTGTAATGGTGACGGATGGGCTTTGATAAGTGACTAATAAAATGTATGCTTTTCTTTCTGTTTTCATATATATTTTCTTTTTTTTGGGTAATTGTCAAGGTCTCGTCCAATCTATAGTTGAACTTTTGCCAAATGTAGAGCATATGATGTGTGCAAGACACATATATTCCAACTAGGGTAAAAAATACAAAGGAAAACAATTGATGAGACAATTTTGGAGATGTGTCAATAGTAATAATATGTCAGATTTTGAGGTGCATAGACAGAGGTTGAAGGAAATGACTCAGGAAGGTCATGATGATTTATTTCGTATTGAGCCAAAACATTGGTGCAAAGCCTTCTTTGACACCAACATTCAATGTGATGTCGTTGATAATAATCTTAGTGAAGCTTTTAATGGCAGGTGTGTGGAAGCTAGGTGCAAGGCCATTGTAAGTATGCTGGAGGATTTAGAATCATGGTTATGAATAGAATGCATACTCAGAGAGATGGATGTGCTAGATGGACTAGAAATTATGGTCCAAGGATTATGCATAAGTTACATGAAAATACAACTGCTAGTAGGTATTGCCAATTGATATGGAATGGAGACGAAGGATATGAGATTACGGAAGGTGGTGACAAATATGTTGTTGATTTGAATTTAAAAACTTGTTCTTGTAGAGCTTAGGAACTTAGTGAAATTCCATGTTGCCATGCCATTTGTGCAATACACCATAAGAGAAATGACCCGACTGACTATCTAGTTGAGTGCTTCAACAAGGCAAAGTATCTAAGTGCTTATCAATTCATGATGCCTATAGTGAGAGGAGAATTTTTTTGGAATAAAGCCAATAAAGAAGCTCCTCAACCCCCACCAATGAAGAACATGCCTGGTAGGCCAAAAAGGAATAGAAGAAAGCAATTGATTGAGCTTGTAAGAGGTGATAGAATGACTAAAGAGGGTAAGCAAATGACTTGTTCTGCTTGCAATGTGATTGGACATAACTGCAAGGGATGTCCTTTAAAAAAGATATTTCCTCAACTAATTGACCATCTTAATGCTGGGCATGTCACTTTAACATGTTGTTAATCAATGCTTAATATGTGCTTTTTAGGCCAATGCTCGGGCTAATGTATGTACATCCAATGCTCGGGCCAATGTATGTACATCCAATGCTCGTGCAAATGCAAGTATAGCTGAAGCTCATGCTCAATCTCAGGCTAATTCCATTGGACCAAGGCTCGGAAAAAGACAAGTAAGTTGTCATCTAACCATTATTGTAAGTTTTATATGTCGAGGTTCCAATTTAGTAATTGTGAATATATATTCAGGCTAAAGCTAAAGCAATGACAAGCGTAACTGGAGGTAGGGGTGTCAAAAAGACCCGACCTGACCCGAACACGACCCGAACACGAAACATGTAACAAATATAAAGTTTTACATGTTTCGTGTTCGGGTCGTGTTCAGGTAACAAATATAAAACAAGCAAAAAAATGTGTTTCGGGTTGGGTTAGGGTTCGAACATTGTTCGACCGGAAACAAGTTAATTCTAAAGTCCAAACATACCAAAAACACAAACACTTCAGCCCCAAACACAAACAGTCGAACACAAGCACTAAAGCACATACCTCGTCGGCTCCGCCTTCTTCTCCGACGAGTGCACCTTCTCGTGGAGTCCGCTGCCGCCCTCCGATTGACGTGCCTCCGCCTCGTCGTTGCCGTCGCCACCCCTCGCCTCCGCCTTGCCGATGCTAAAACCCTTGCCGCCTCGTGCGGCCGACCATTGTCAACAGCTTGGGGACTGGGTTCGCTTAGCGATCATGGCGCTCGCTTCTTGCCTCGTTTCCAAGTCCCAACAGGTGAGGAGCCCCCCCTCCAGATCCACACGCCTTCCCCCCTCTCGCCGCTTGTCAAATGCCGTCCCAAATTTTTGCTCGATGGCGCTCAACATTGGCCGTGGAGATTGGGAATTTTGCGTTTCGCAAAGTTGCCGCTTTCCACTCGGGCAATTGTTGATGATTGTCTGTTGCTCTTCATTGCGGGGTGATTTGATTCGGTGATTGTGTTTCTGTGCACTTGAATTTTTAGATTCTTGTATTAAGGAAATTGCTTGTCTGATGCATTTAGTTGTCTATGAAATTCTTTGGGTTCAGGTTAAAAGTTAAGCTGAATCAGCTAGTTGAGCAGTATGTGCTTTTTGAACAACATCATGAACAGGAGGTAAAGTTCTTTAAAATTGATTGATGGATCTTTCTCGTTCGAGCTTATCTTGTTAAAATGAATGGTTGGTTGTAGTGTGAATGGGGAATTCTGTGGATAGGCTTCGGCGAAGCGGTTCAGGGTGACGGGGAGAGGGAAGATTGTGCTTCCTGGAATACTGTAGTTTCGGGATGGTTTTAGAGTCGATCATATGACCGTTTCTGTGCTCTTGACTGCCTGTACTAACACTGGTAGTTTAACTAGAGAAAAAGAAATTCATGCTCATGCCATTAGAATTGGTGTGGAGACTGACTTGAGTGTCAACAATGCACTTATCGGATTTTACATAAAATATGGAACCATAGACGATGTGGAGGCCTTGTTTGAGAAGATGGCCACGAGGGATGTTATCACTTGGAAACTCGTTGGAACTCAACATATTTGATGTTGGAATCAACTTTAATTTTTGAAAGAGCTTTTAACAATATGGAATTTCGTGATAGCAAATATGCTCAAGAGCTTTCCAAGGGTAAAGGGTTGCCCACTAGCGAAGATTGGAATTATGCACGTCGCTTTCTTCCTTTTCTGAAGTTGTTCTTTGATACAACTATAAAAGTTTCAGGTTCTTCTTATGTCACTAGCAATAATATGGCGAAGGACGTGTATGGGATTTATATGATGATCGAGAGATATTGTGGAAATGAGGAGCAAAGCTTTCGAGAAATGGCTCAAAGAATGAAAACGAAATTCCGTAAGTATTTTGGCAATGTAAACAACATTAATCTCACTTTATTCATTGCTTGCATACTTGACCCATGACATAAGTGGGACTATGTGAAGTGGATGATTGGTTATGTTTATGAAAGCAGGGAGGCAGAAACTTTACAAGAGAAAGTGATAACATCTTTGACATTATTGTTTGAACAATATCGCACGGGTGTATGCCCTCAAAGCAACTTGAGGCTAAAGAGCACAAGGATGGTAAGCATGTCAAGATCCCCAGTGGTTGGTGCTGATATTATGACTGAAATGTATTTCAGTCAAACTGGACAACAATATTTGGATGAAAAATCAGAACTAGATAAGTACTTGGAGGAGGCATGTGAACGTTATAACTCTGAATTTGATATATTAAGTTGGTGGAAAGGAAATTCATCGAGATATCCTATACTTTCTACTGTTGGTCGAGATATTCTAGCCTTGCTCATCTCGACTGTAGCATCGGAGGCGGCATTTAGCACGGGAGGTCGTGTGCTCGATGTGTTTCATAGTTCCTTGACCCCAACCATGGTGGAAACTCTTATATGTGCTCAAGATTGGTTACGGTCCGCGCCACTTTTATGTTCAATTGAGGAGGACTTAGAAGATCTTGAAATCTTTGAGTTGGGTGAGAAAATATGATTGTAGAATATTTATACATTTCTTTATTTTAATCTATATGTTAGTGTTCTCATTTTCGTCGTGAATTTATTGTAGAATTGCCAAATACGACCACGGAGTCAAGCTCGATGTTGACTTCTCTTGATGATTGACGTATTAGAGGTTAGTATTTTATAATATGCAACTTGTGTAAGTCCTACTTCTCTTTTTGCACTCCTAACAATGCTGCCCTTCCTGAATTTATTATTGGAAGCTTTGGACAGAAAATGTTATCTTTTCACTTGAAGATCCCATGTGGCCAAGAACGAGTCTTTGGTCTTTAGGGTGGATTTGGCCACTGCAGTGAGGTTCAAGATCATGGTTTGGAAGACCAAGAGGTATAAGGTAATAGTGGGTGCTAATGTGACTCTTAATGATTAGGCTGCTAAGAACACCGGCAAGAAGAACAAGGATGTCAAACTAAAGTCTGGGGTGGGTAAGAATTTAGGGGTTGTTGCTTTTGGCGGTGGGGACTTCGTTGTTGCTTTAGCTTTGATTTTGCTTGACTAAGGGCTGAGTTGGACTCTCCCTTATGTGAGGAAGGTTGAGAATGAGATTAATTTTCTAGTATTCCTGGATAGTGGGCAGTGATGGTTAGTGTTTGCATTAGAAATGAGTGCTGGTTAGCGTTTGGATTAGAAATGATTTATTTAATGGAAGAGGGAAAAAAATCATTGTTTTGGGATGGTTTCATTGAATGAAGATTTGAATGAATCATGGTGTTTGGTTTTTATGATATGTAGTCCTTATCCTTCATTACATTGAGTTCTTCGGGGTTGTTCAGATTCTTGGTCTTTGCAAACAGAGTGAATTTTGTTTGCCTTCTTAAAATTCTCGCGTGAAAGACTGCATTGGGAGGAGAATCTGGTTTTGTTAATTTTTGTGTATCCTTGGTGTGTGTTGGATCAATTATAGGACAGATAATGACCAATCTTGCACGATGCATGATTTCATTTTTGTCCAAAGAAGTTCTGGCAATAGCATGAGATTCTTGCTACACAAGAAGTTACTACAAAATTAGACAGCTCGATTCTCCATGTGTAAAACCCTTTTCAGCATATTTACAGAGCTCACCATACCTTATGAATTTGTGGGCATTGGCAAGAAGTGGAGCTTTTCTTATTTCTGATTCTCTAGCATCTTCTTTTCCAATTGTATGAATGTATTTCTTAAACATTTACTTCTCTTTGACCCCATTTTAACTTCTTTCTTTTCCCCACATGCATATGCTTGAGCTCATTTGTAGAAGATACATTCATTTGAGGCCAGCCAAAAGAAAAAAAGAGACAAAAATCAATCCAATGCTAAAAAATAAAGAGCCAAGTCGAGGCTTGGAATGTTTCGTAATAACCTATAACAGTTGCGAGAAGTCACGAACAACAATGAAGATGAATGCCCCCGTTTGACTCTTACCCGAAAAAGAAAAAGAAAAAAGGAAGACCGGGAAACCCGACCCGACCCGACCTGAATTTCCTATGCGAGTTTAATGTGTTTCGAGTCGGGTCGGGTCGGGTCGGGTCACAGTATGTGACCCGTATGTTTCGGGTCGGGTCGGGTAACATCAAGACCCGACCTGACCTGACCTGTTTACACCCCTAACTGGAGGAGGATCCGAAAGCCATGCCAATGCTTCTGCAAATGCCAATTCAATAGGAGACACTAGTGGGCATGTTAATGCTTCTGCTCAGGCTAGTGCAGATATAAGAGGGTGTAGTGCTCGTGCAAATGTAAGAGAATGTAGTGCCACTGCTTCTGCTCAGGCTAGTGTTGATATTAGAGGATGTAGTGGTGAGGCCAATGCTTTTGGTGAAATTCGTTCTGATCAAGGGGAAGGCATTTATTGTGCACCGGCCAATATAATGGCTAAGCATAGATCTGAAAAAATTCCGGTGAATATTATCTCAATCCCCAAGCATACATGTATTGTGATTACATTCTCATGTTGAATGAATTTTTTATTATTTCAGTTTAAAAGACCTGCCATTGAAAATGACATGATATAAAGAGAATCACAGGCCAAGGGGAAGAAAATGGTAGGGTTGAGTGTTGACGCAAATCCTATGACAAACCTTCATATTCTCAAGGCGAGTAATATTGTTAAAATTTTCTAATAGCAATTGCTTATCTTCTTAAGCTAAAAACATGCTCATTCTTATGTAGCCTAATACAACTAGTGCAAGAATCTTTAATCTACCGGACAAAAGGGTAGTTTTAAGAGCTACTTCAATAACAAAGGTGCATTCCCAAGTCAGTGCACAACCTCGGTCATATCATGTATTAGTAGTTCCTCAAAAACAAATTGCAGTGATGCCAAAGCCACCATTACAACCCAAGACTAGTTCCCAACCTCAGTCATCTCATGCAACAGTAGCTCCTCCAAAGCACGTTGCAATGAAGCCAAAGGAACTATCGCAACTTGAGGCTAATTCCCAAGCTCAGTCATCTCAAGCTACAATAGCTCAGAAGCATCTTGGTTTAAAGCGAAAGGCACCATTACAACCCCAGGCAAGTTCCCAACCTCAATCATCTTGTGCAACATTAGCTCCTCGAAAGCATGTTGCGATGAAGCCAAAGGCACTATCGTAACCTGAGGCTAGTTCCCAAGCTTAGTCATCTCAGGCCATAATAGCTCAGAAGCATCTTGGTTTAAAGCGAAAGGTACCATCACAACCCCAGGCAGCTCCTTGAAAACACATTGTGGTGAAGCCGAAGCCACTAGTGCAACCGAAGGCCGGTTCCTAGGCTCAGTCATCTCAAGCTACAACAACTCTTCCAAAACCTATCACTGCGAGACCATATATAAGGAAAAAAGCCAGAATTATGAATCAAGTGAAGGCTCAACCTACTGGACCATTGGAGATCATCATATTGGATTGATATGTTTGCTGAAATTGGTGCTGTTAGGTGAATTATGTCAATTATTAGCTGGTTTTTTGTATGAGACATGTGGCGTTTGTGCATAGAACCTTTTGTGCACTGAAAGTGCATATTTTGTTGAAAAGCACCTCTTGTGCACTGAAAGTTCATGCATTTTGTTGAACAAAACCTTTTATGCACTGAAAATGTAAGCATGTTGCTTTGTCAGTGAATCGTGTTTCAATGAGTTATGTGGGATGCTTGGTTTTGGTTTGGATAATGCACGAAAGTGGTTGTTCTTCAGGATTGTTAATAGGTGATTACTGAAATTGGCTATGAATAATTTTCATTCTTCCAATACTTTTGTCATCTTCTTTCCCATACATTTTTAATAGGATTGTTAATAGGTTCCAAATTTATTATGGTGGCAATAGCTCATATAGTGCTATTGATAAACACACAAATCAAGCAACATTTTTCAATGCGAAAGTAATTTCTCGCATGGCAAGCAATTGGTCTTGCAAACTACAAACTCACATAAGATTTCATTCTCATCTCAATTATCCACAACTAGTGTTCAGACTTACAAACTTAGAAATAATGTACTATGGAAGACTCAGAAAATTTCCACCAACTTTCACATTACATATAACCAATACGGTAATATAACATATGTATAGAATGAATGCCGATTGATATAGCATCTTTCTTTTCTTTACTCGTGCGAGCTCCTCTTTTAAACGTCTATTTTTCGCCTTTTGAGTCTTCATTTCAGCTAGCAATGAGCTCACATCGACTTCGTCACACTTCGATTGGCTTCATTCACACAATGCTTGATTTCTTTCAAGTAGGTTAACTATCATGTCTCTCACATGATCTGGTATCTTTGGATCAACCCACATGAAGAAATCACAGCAACTTGGATTATTAAACTTAGCACATCCATGGAACCTTCTTCCTGCGTTTTTCCTTGTCTTTGCCATAAGAATTGGCGATTGAAAACCACAATAACATGTTGACTCCGAGTTGATCTCATTAGGAGTTACGCCACTTGATTCAGATGTTGGCGCCCTCATTCTTCTCAGCTTCGTATTATAGGAACCTAGTAGAAGTATATTAGCTATATTATGATTCCTTCATAACATCTTCATATAAGTAACTTTTGCATAATGCAATGTGTTTACTTAAGAGATTTAGGAGATGTTTTCAATCTCCAAAAAACATCTCTCTTTTCATATGCATTGGATGAATAGACAACCATAACTTACTAGTATTGGAGAATGGAAAACAACAAAATGCTATAATGCAGAGAGCGATACCTGCGTGAGACCTGCGTGAGGAGGAGTCGCCATTGCCGTTGCTAACCTTGTTGTCGTCCCCGACGCCAATCGCTTCGTTGCTGAGATATCGAGACTCTCGCAAGAGAGGTTTTCGCACGAACTCGCAATCGTCAAAAGAAAGAACACGAACTCATGACCAGCGTCGAACTCGAGGTCAATGAGGATCCAAATCGCAAGAGAACTGCAGTTCGGATGAATTTGATTTGGGGCTTAGGGTTTGGACGAATTCAATTTGAGGCTTAAGGTTCAGACAAATTCGATTTGGGGCTTAGAGTTCGCACGTATTCGATTTGGGGCTTAGGGTTCACTCGGAATAGCAAAAGCAGACGTAGAGACGGAGGGGGGAGGGGGAACACGACGATGAAGAAAACAGAGGGGGAGGTAACACGATGATGAAGAAGAGACACGGTGTCATTTTGAATGCGTGGCATTTTTTTTTCAAAAACTATTTGTGATGGAGGAGAGAGAAATGATTAAAAAAAGCCACGCGAGGGCTACGTCAACTTTTTCCGTCAAGAAATTAGACGGCGTCGATTTTAGGACTCGTTTGAAACATTTTGACAAGTTTTAGGACTTAAATGCACTTTTTGTAAGTTTTAGGACTCAAATGCATTTTCGTGCTAATTTGTAGGACTTCTGGAGCATTTATCCCTTGCTTTATTGACTTTTCAACTTATTTTTCTTTTTCTTCTTTTGGTCTCCACCAGCTAAATATTACATTCTACACTCCTTAGAAAAATTTCATCCTCGAAATTTACATGTACTTCATATTGGAGAAAACTCCTATTCGGTTTTGAAACTGACAAAACTTTTCTAAGTTCTATTTTCATTTTCATTTTGAGGAATACGAGACTTTTGTGAGATTCTTTCAAAATTTATTTTACACCAGAAGTCTACCCCACTCTAACAAAGACCCAGACTGAACGCAAGTGAAGAACGAAGACATAATCAGATTTAGGATTATTTTGTTTCTTCAAGGCTTCAGTACGAACATGATATATATGGCTTTCTGATTGGAAATCTCACTTACCATTTTGGTTATACTTATTGGAATCAATCACGGATCGGAAAAATCATTTTTGGAAGGTAAGTTTATTTGGAAAGAATCTACTTATGGAAACCAAGATTTTGATTGTATGGGCGACTAGGATCATCGAACTTTCATTTCAATCTTCAAATAGCTCGAGATCTCCTTAATTGATTCTGTCCAATGGGTTGATTGGAAGAATTCCTCTAGAAAGTGCTAACGGTCGAAAAGGCATGGAGGAGTATTTAATGAGGTTTTTCAAGTCATTCGATAGAGAGCGTGAAAGAAGAATTCCAAAATCTGAAACTTCCGAATCACTTGTTCTTCATCATATAGTGCTTAAACTTGAGAGAGAGAGAGCCACAAAAGAGTGACTTCGTGAGAGCAGTAGAAACTCTTCACTGAGAAGTCAAGATTATAAAGCTGTAATCCTCTTTTGATTCATAGTAAAAACCAGCTAGAAGGCTGTCAACGTGGGAGAGTGGGCGTAGGCTTAATCTAAGCCGAACCACTTTAAATCTTGTGTTCATTTTCTTTTCCCCGAACTCCTTTACTTTATTTGTTGTGATATCTTTCCATGTTTCGAAATAGTTGTTAAAGTCTAAATTCTTTCAAAGTATGTTGTTCATCAGACTCAGTTTAAAATCAAAGTAATTTTACTGCATTTCGCAAAATTTGTTTTCACACCTATTCACCCCATTCTAGGTATTTATACTAGTGCTTTCACTTTAATCATGAAATAAGCGAAGATATTTGCGTCTTGCCTCATACTCAAGTTCCCAAGTAGCCTCTCTCTCAGTATGGTTTTACCATTGTATCTTCACATAAAGAATAGTTCGCCGTCGCAACACTTGATCCTTCTTATCAACAATGCGAATAGGCCACTTCTCATATGTCAAGTTCTTCCGTAATCTCAATGGAGTAAAGTTTAGCACATGTTTAGGATTTGACACATATTTCCGCAATAAAGAAACATGGAACGCATTATAGACACCTGATAGTGCTGGTGGCAAAGCCAATTTATAAGCGACTTCACCAATTTTCTCTAAGATCAAGAATGTTCCCACGTACCTTGAACTTAACTTCCTACGTGTGTCAAATCTCAATACACCATTCGTAGGAGAAACTTTTAAGAATACGTGATCCCCCACAGTAAATTCTAACTTGCGTCTTATAAGATTCACATAACTTTTCTGACGACTTTGAGCCGTTCTGAGACATTCTCGAACCAGCCTAACTTTCTCTTCTGACTGTTGAATGAACTCATGACCAGTTAGTCTTTTCTCACAAACATCGTCCCAACAAATATGAATTTTGTATTTTTGGCCTTTGAACTTAGTCAATCGGTCAACAATCACCCAAATAGCATTCTTACCATTTTGCGTCCTCGGTAGACCAACTACAAAGTCCATGGCGATATGTTCCCACTTCCATTTAGGTACTTCTAGAGGTTGCAACTGTCCACTTGGTTTATGATGCTCAATTTTCACTTGCTGGCAAACTAGGCATTGATCAACAAATTTTATAATATCATTTTTCATGTTGACCCCCAAAAGTTTTCTCTCAAGTCCCTATATATTTTAGTGCTTCCCGAATGAATTGAAAATCTAGTGCTGTGAGCTTCCTGCAGGATCTCCTTTTTCAGCTTTGAGTCCTTAGGAACACATAGTCGACCATGAAATCCATCTACGTGTAAACTAAAATCATTTGTCTTTCAGCTTCCATACCTTCTCTAAATGTTTGTAATTGTAGATCTTCATTATGTTTAGTCTTAATTTTGTCAATCAACATAGGTTGTACTTGAAGGTTAGTTAACTGAGCACCAAGCTGATGCACTAATACCTCAAAGTCTAACTTCCTCATATCTTCAAGAATGGATTTCTAAAAAGTGAGCAAAGTTGCCATATTTCCAAAGGATTTACGACTCAAAGCATTCGCTACCACATTAGCCTTACCTGGATGGTAAGTAATGGACAAGTTATAATCCTTCAAAAGTTCTAGCCATCTTTTTTATCTCATGTTTAGTTCTTTATGAATAAAGATATACTTTAGACTTTTATGATCGGTAAAGACTTTACATTTTCACCATACAAATAGTGCCACCATATCTTCAAGGTAAACACAACCACCGCTAACTCCAAATCATGAGTGGGGGTAGTTCTTCTCATGTAATTTCAATTGTCTAGAAGCGTAGGCAACAACTTTACTATCTTGCATAAGAACACAACCCAAACCTTCTTTGGATGCGTCACAGTAGATTACGAAGTCGCCACTTCCTGAAGGTAGAGTTAGAATATGAGCCAACATCAGCCGTCTCTTCAACTCTTGAAAATTCGCTCACATTGGTTTGGCCATTCAAATTTAACTCTCTTTTGAGTTAGACGGGTAAGTGGACTAGCAAACTTTGAGAATCCCTCTACAAATCGCCTATAGTAGCTGGCTAGCCCAAGAAAACTTCTCACTTCTGTAACATTAGTCGGGCGATTCCACTTAACAACTGCTTCAACCTTCTTTGGATCCACTAATATGCCATCCTTCAAGATCACATGACCCAAGAACTCTATATGATCAAGCCAGAAATCACACTTACTAAATTTGGCATACAACTTCTTTTTTTGCAAAGTCTGCAAGACAAACCTCAAGTGTTGTTCGTGTTCCTCTAAACTCTTCGAATACACTAGGATGTCATGAATGAACACCACAATAAATTTGTCTAGATATTCCCTGAACACCCTGTTCATCAAGTCCATGAAGGCAGCAGACGCATTTGTTAATCCAAAAGGCATGACAAGAAATTCATAATGGCCATACCTTGTTCTAAAAGTAGTTTTAGGCACGTCATCTATTTTTATCTTCAATTGATGATACCCAGAATGAAGGTCGATCTTGGAAAATACTTGAGCTCCTTGAAATTGATCAAATAAATCATCAATCCGACGAAAAGGATATTTGTTTTTGATCGTTACCTTGTTAAGCTCTCGGTAATCTATGCAAAGCCGATACGACCATCCTTCTTTTTCACAAAGAGAACATGAGCTCCCCAGGGCGAAACACTGGCTCTGATGAAACCCTTATCCAAAAGCTCTTGTAGCTGCATTTTCAATTCTTTCAATTCAACAGGTGCCATCCGATATGGTGCCTTATAGATTGGTGTTGCACTGGGCATCAATTCAATACAAAACTCAATTTCTTTATCAGGAGGCAAACTTGGTAAGTCTTCAGGAAACACACTTGGAAAGTCACTAATAACATGAATATTCTCCAACTTCCCTATAATCTTACTTGTGTCTTTTACAAAAGCTAGATAACCATAACAACCTTTTCTCAAAAGATTTTTCGCTGGTAAAGCCGAGATCAACATTAGAAAAGTGTCTTGACAACCTCCTGAAAAAGAGAATTCGGGTTGATTTGGAAATCTAAAGATCACTTTCTTTGAAAAACAGTGAATATTAGCACGATATGTAGATAACTTATCCATCCCTATAATAACATCGAAATCTCAAATATTTAACTCCACTAGATCCACAGGCATTTCAACATTATTAATCCGAATTATGCATCTCTTGAACACATGATGAGCAACTAAGAAATTGCTAGTAGGAGTATCAACATGCAATTCACATTCAACTTGATCCCCTATGGCTTAGGCCCTGTTTGGTAACCATCCAAACAGGGCCAAATTCTGATTTTATGTTTCCAGAATCAGTTTGGGTCTAGAATTGCGTTTGATAAAATTTTTGTTCCCGAGAACATATTGGGAGTAGAATCAAGAACCGAAAAAAAGTTGATTCTTGTTCCGGAAACAAATTTGAGAATCAAAACCAACAACTCTTCTTCTTCCTTTTGGCCATCTCGCGACCGCCGTCTACCATCGCCAGCTGCCATTCGCCGCCGCTGGTCGCTGTTTGCCGGTCTGGCGAGCTCGCCGGAGGCTTGCTAGGCCAGGGCGAGGTTCGGCGAGCTTGCCGGAGGCAAGCCCATCCATTGGCGAGGCTCAACCTCCCTAGATCTAGCGAGGCCGAGCCTCGCCGGTGGCCAGGCGGGCCTCGCCAGGGCTAGGCGAGGCCCGCTTGGCTGCCGGCCGCTATCCGCTGCCGCCGCCACCGGTCGTCGTCTGCGGGTCCGGCGAGCTTGCCGGCCACGACGAGGTTTGGCGAGCTCGCCGAAGGCAAGCCTAGCCACCGGCGAGGCTCGCCAAGCCCTGCCGATGGCTAGGCGGGCCTCGCCCAGCCCTAGCAAGGTTGGGCAAGCCTTGCGATGCCCAGCCCTGCCAGTGGCCAGGCGAGGCTTGCCTAGCCACCGACAAGGCTCGCGCAGCCTTGCTGGTGGCCAAGCAGGCCTCGCCTAGCCCCGGCGAGGCTCGGCCGACAAGGGCCGGCCTCACCGAGGGTCGGCAATGCTCTGGTGAGGTTGCCGGCCCTCGTTTGGCTGGTCGCCGGCGACCAGCCATAAGAAGAAGAAGAAGAATATGAGAAAAAGGAAAAAAAAGAAAAAAAGAAAAGAAAAAAAAAAAAAAAAGCAAAAAAAGCAAAAAAATATTTAAAAATTAAAAGAAATTGATTTGGAACAGAATTAACGAGCACGGTACCAAACGCAATTCTATTCCAGAATAAAAAATTTTGGACAGTTACCAAACGGCTTAAAATGCTTAGAATCAGTTCCTAGGAATAGAATAAAAAAGAATCATTTCTGATCAGAATCTACTCCTTGGAACAGAATTGTTACCAAACTCGTCCTTAATGAGCAGCTTCTCTCTTTGATCTTTGTAGCTTGGAAGTCGAGATGATAGAGAAAGCTCATAAAATGAGTCTACTAACTACTCCTTATGCTTTCAACGAAGATGAAGCTGCAGAAATGGCAAAAGCTGGAGCTGATATTATAGTGGCTCACATGGGCCTCACAGCTTCTGGCTCAATAGGTGCAAGGACTGCTTTCGCATTGGAGGAAAGTGTAGTTCGTGTAGAAGCTCTTGCAAATGCCGTGCATAGGATCAATTCCCATGCTATCGTCTTATGCCATGGAGGTATATCGTGAAAGCATCTTTTACGTCTTTTCTGTGCCGAGTTCCTTCATCGCCTCTGATTGCATCTCTATTGAGTATGACCATGTGGCATTTTCTTTACTCTGCTACTACCCAACTTGTTGTGGTTGAACCATTACGCAAATCATTCCAGGCACCTCACAGTGAATTTCATGTGGCATGACCAGAGAGATGCGTGCCATTAGTCAGTTCTCTTTTCTAGGTGTTCTTAATTCTTCCTGCACTGTCCTTGTTTCTTCCTTTGAGTTATCTGGTTCTTCCACTCGTTTTTCTTGAGTTCTTTTTCAGCTCCTTTTTCTTTGTCATATATTGTAAAACATCAAGTGCTGTTCACTGCTCTTGCTTCGGCCTTGGACACTCTGTCTTACTATGCTTGTTTTGCCTCAAATAGTTTATGTTCTGATCTACACCTTGGGTGAGTTATCATTTTAGTGGCTTTATTGTCCCTGATCATCCAGTGATTCTGGACATCGTGGGAAAGTGAATATAATTTGGTGCGATTGTGCAGGTCCTATATCTGGTCCAAAAGAGGCAGAATTCATACTGAAGAACACTGAAGGAGTTCATGGGCTTTATGGTGCATCAAGCATGGAGAGGCTCCCCGTTGAGCAAGCAATTAAAGACACAATCCCAAAATACAAATGATATCCCTGAAGTGAGCTTCGGTGTATCACTCTGTACTCTAAGATGTTAATTACAAGTTTGTACTTACCTACATCTGAGTACTATGATTTAACAATAAATTAGTTGGCAAATTTTTTGTGGCTGAATAATTATTAATATCTCTTTCTATCAAGATTGGGAGCTTTTTGAAAATGAGGATGCTGACTAATACTTTATATTAATGATCCATATCTGAAGGGTGGTGAGCGTTTCTATGTTTTCTCCCATTCTGATTGAAAATGAAAATTGCTCTAGCATCTTTAATTTTCTTGCTTTCCTGAAGTTCCTTTCCCTTTGGAATTGTCAAAATGAAGGAAACACTCTCAGCAGGACTGACTTTCTGTCCCTTCCTTCGACTTCAGCGTGATTCATGGACTTCTCTCTTGACACAACAAGCAAGCACAGTTATGTTCTTACTTCTAGTGAGCTGATGTTCCTGAGAAGTGCCAGCAGAAAAAGGCTAAGGATGCCTGGTTATGATTTGTTCTCCGAACTGAAATTAGATCTCTTGATTGACATGAAAGCCCTCGTTGTAGCATGTATATAGTCAGAGCTTTGAAATGCTCGTCAGTCACATACTGATCAAGGAAACTACAAGAGAGAGAAACGAGAGGTGTTGAAGATGGCATATTACATTAAATCTCGACGGGTTAAATTGAATGGGATCCTTGTATATGCTGGATTCATAGTGAATGCAAGTCGCATCGACATTCACATGCCATCCTTTATTGATGCTGTGATATGCATGTTCCTCGGATGATTTAGTACGTAGCTTTCGAGTAAAGCTTCTCCACAAAAGATCATTTGCCTTCGATTGTACATTCCATGAGTGCCACCCAAGGGTACCACAGGAGCACATTTGACATTCTAAGCGGCTCTTTAACAGCCTGGAATTTCATTGAAATGTTAGCATTGCTCTCATCACGTACGCCACATTGTCCACGGACCCAAAGAGGACAAAATCTGCACCCATGCATGCAATAGGGAGAGTCTCACCTTTAAGCCGTATGACACGCTGTTGAGATCTTCAAGAGTGAGAACAGCCCCTTGAAGTTTCTTTCTCAGAATAGCCAACTGCTCTTCCTGAAATTTCAGCGGGTTTAACCCCTCCCTCCCTCCCTCCGTCTCGTTAAAGAGTGAAACTTAAAGGTGACATAGCAAGTATTTCTTCAGAGGACCTTATTGTAATATTTGAATATTTTCTTTGACCAAGTCAAAGAAGTGATGGGATCCACTTCTTTAAAAAAGAAAAGAAAAAAATGTTGAAAAGTCATAGAAAAAGGGAAAAAGAAGTAAAGTGAACGCTCTCTCATTTTTAGGGGCCGAGAGCAGTTCCGGAAAGGAAGAGAGCAAACAAAAAGAAGGGAAAGAATAAAGAAAAGAGAGGCAAAAAAAGAGGGATTCTGTGTGTGCTCACACGAACGCCTCACCAAGCAAATTCGACTATGTATTGCGATGCTTGGTAAGTGCTCGCGTCTATCATTTTTCTAATTGGACTAGTTTTTAGGGTTAGAGTTGAAATTCGAAATTATGTGATATTCAATCCGTGAGGTTCGATTTTTGAATTGTTGAGCTATTGAATTTCATGGAATTGTAGATTATGTTATTGTGGAGCCGTGGGGTTATTTGAAGTAATAATTTAATCGGAGAGAAATCTTATTTTTTCACGTTTAAGTTTTACATTGCAATTGACTTGAATAATCGCTTTGAATATGTGATTTCTTAGCGCGTATGAGTCGTTTTGTTAGCGTTTAAGCTTTATATAACCGTGTCATAATTGAGGTAGCGTTTTACTCGATTTTAATGTTATTTCTCACTTTTTTGATAAGATCACAAGTCTGATGGTTCGAGTAACGTTTGTCTCTTGGTCGTAGGCGTTTCAAGGTGGATGGTTTTATGGTTTTGTAAAAGCTATGTTTTGACAATGATAGGATGATATATTAGGGATTAAAGAAGCATTACAAGATTTGATATTCCTTTGAAAAGAAATAAAAGTGGTGCTTAGGGCATACTGGATGCATAAAATTAGATTGAGCATTTACTACGATTTTGTCTATTGGAAATGGCAAAGTATATTTTGAACATAGCTTGAGTCAATTGTTGTGAATGGTTTGTGAAACATTTTATGAAAAATTTTTGAGAAACTTTCTATGAAAGACGTTTCCAAAAGTTATACACATCGCTTTGTGAATTTGGTTTATGAAATGATGAGAAATGCTTTACGAAAAATATTTTTATTGAATGGACTGGATTATGAAAGGTTATATGATTGATTTGTGAAATATATTATGAGTTATGAGATTAATTATGGATTGAATTTATGGTATAATAAGATGTGAATTTGGAACTCAATATCACTATGAACCTATTGAAAGGCTTGTAGGTATGCATACTGAGTTTATGATATCCTTCTAGCCTTGTCTCTAGGCATTGTGTCGTGACTATGATAATATATTGAGCAACAGATGGAACGTTGACATGGTTTTTGATAAAAATTAATCAATGGACTTGATCAATGATATTTGAATTGTGATGATGGTTTAAATGTGTTTTCTAATTAGTATAAAGCCCTTTTGATGAGAAACGACTTATGTATGATTCGATATGTCTTTTATATTATGAATTTGAGTTATGAAGTTTTTGTATTACTTTGTATACATGCATATTGATTGCTCAATCTACTTAAAAGATATGTATTACTCACTAGACTCTAATTATTCATTCCATTGGTTTTTCTTGTTTATAGGTCTTTCAATTAGGCTGCGTATGATAACTAATTTGTTTCTTTAGTTCTCTATTTTTCTGTTCCTTGGAATAGATTTGGAATAGAAATCTATTTGATAACGTAATCTCATTTTTCTATTTCTGAAATAGATTTATATTCTAGAAATAGATTTGGAACATAAACCAGAAGTTAAAATTTTTAGTTTTTTTTTCTATTTCTGGAACAAAAATTGAGAAATGAAAACTCTTTTCATCGTTCACTTTCGTCACTAACCGTTGCTCGTCGCCCGTTGCTAGTCGCCAGTTGCCTACTACTTACTAGCCACCTCCCACCACCACTTAGGGGGAGAAATTTTGTATCGTTATCAAATAACTTTCTATTCTAGGAATAGACATTTTGTAAGGTTATCAAATGTGTATTTTTACTTATAAACTCGTCTGGTGAATAGAAATTTATTTTTGGAACAAAATGGTGTCATTCGTACCCTTAATGGCAAGTAGGGCGAGAGCATTATAGGTGGGAAACTTTGGGAAAATTGTCCAAAAAATCCTAAACCTATTGCACTTTTACTAATTCAATTCTAAACTTTTTAATTTGCCAATTCAATCCTAAACATTTTCATTTTTTACCAATTGAGTTTATTTGGCTAATTTTGGTGAGAAAATACTAACGCGGATGCTGGCTATGTTACATAGGAATGTTGGCGCTGATATTGACAAATTTTAATAATTTAATTTTTAAAATTTTTTATTATATTTTTTATTTTTTTTCTTCTTTTCTTTTTGTTGGTGGTTGGCCACTACCTATAGGCAACTGGGCAAGAGAAGGTTGGCCACCGACCACGGCCAGCTAGATGGCCTCGCTTACCACAGGTGAGGCGCGATTGGGTGAGGGCGAACCCTAGCGAGGGGAGCTCTTGCCCAAGCGTAGCTAGGCGAGGGTCAGCCTTGCCCATGCTAGATTTGGTGAGGGGAGCCTTAGGCCCGGTTGATGCTCGGTGAGGCTGCCTTGGCTTGGGCGAGGGCTAGCCTTGATCAGGCCTCGCTTGTGGTGAGCAAGGCCAGCTGGCTGGCCATGGCTTGTGGTCGGCCATCGATAAAAGTAAAAGAAAAAAAGTCAAAAATAAAATAAATAATAAATAAAAAATATTAAAGTATTATTACAATTTGTCCACGTCAGAGCCTGCGGTCCTACATGGTATCGTCAATGTCCACGTCAGCATTTTCTGACCAAAATTGGCTTGATAGACTTAATTGGCAAAAAGTGAAAATATTTATGATTGAATTGACAAAAGTGCAATAGACTTAAGACTTTTTGGATAATTTTCTTGAGAAACTTTTGAGAGTTTTATTTTTGGGTATGTCATGAGGAAGTTGTATATATCGTTGGGGGATATATATGTTGATATCATTTTAATGGTCATGTTTGATGCTATGTTTTTCGTGTGGAAGGATGGCTATATTATTCCCATTTCATGTACTTTTTAGGGTGTGACACTTATAGAATGCATTCACTTATATTTGTGACGTCTCCTTCGGATCCAACTAAAATGTTTGGTTTATTTAGGCTATCTAATAATGTCTTCAATTTGGTTCGGTTTACGGTCTAAAAAGATTTACAAATCAACACATTTGATTCAGTTCAAAACTCACCCTGTGCTTATCCTGAGCATTTGGGTTCACATTCAGGAACTTGACAATCCAGCATGGCAGCTGCAGTGGTGGTTTGTAAATTACTCATTTTCCACCACGAAACAAGTAAAGCTCAAAGTCTTACGTGAATTTAGCAAACCTTCTTTTTTTTTTTAACTTACCAATTTTTCTCTCATAAGGTCACCAACTAGTTTTAGTTAAGTCTTATTTAACTTGCTTAACGACGTTTATTTGTTTTATTTTTAAATTCAACAATTTTTATTTGTATTACCTACCAAGCGTTACATTTACCAACTTTTTTGGTAAATTACTAACCTTAATGAGAGTGATTACTAACTTTTATTAGGATAAGTTACCAACAAATTTTGTGATACCACCTCTTATTTGAATCAAATATTGACGTCCGTTTGATTTTTTTTTTTTCCATATAATCAATTTCTCTTATTTTGGATAAAAGAATAATATTTTTCTTATAATCTACAAATTTAAATTCACCTTTCTTACAAAAGTATTAAATTTATCATATAATAGATGAAATTACCAATAATTGTTTAAGTGAAAAATTTTATACCATTAATTACCAACTTGTTTTGGGTTACCAAATCTCTTTTAAGTTACTTCTACCCCACTGTATTTGTTTCCATTAATTTACTAAGTCTTTTTAGCTATTACTTTTAACCTTACTTGCCAACTTTTTAAATTTACTAACTCTTTTTAAATATTATGACAATAAAAAACTCTTCTTCGGTATTACCAACCTCAACTGGAGTGATTGCCAACTTTTCTCCGATTACCATGGGAACTGCTTTTGTATTATTTACTTTTGTTTGAGTTACTCACTGAAATTATTTGCCTTTACTAGTGTGACCTACAAATCTTTCTCCAGTTAAATTTCCAACTGGAGTACCAACTCTCAATTGGGTTGCATATCATGATTTACTTTTTTTCTTAATTTTACTAACCTCACTAATCAGTTGCCACTTTCATTTCCTTACTTATCAACTCTTATAAGTTTTTAATTACTCCCACCATTATGTTGTGGGCACAAAATAATTCTGCCTTCTAAAATTTTATTAGTGTTTATTTGGCTTTTAAATTTTCTTCAATCTTAGTTTAAAAATGAGAATTTTTATAATATTAAATAACTCAAAATTCAGAAAATTATATATATCTTACAAATTTTTAATCACCTCAAAACTTTTACTCATTTGGAGAAAAATTCTTATTAAGTATTTTAGTTTCGCTAATGGGCCTACAACCGAACGAGGAGAATCCAGTTAAAAAAAGAAAAGAAAAGAAAAGGAAAATACATTTTATGCCTTTAGATTATCATGTGCCCACGTGAAGGGGGAATCCGACCAAAAAAGAATTTGTAAAATTCATACGTAAGATTAGTTGAGATTATATCTCACGGACTTTGTGTATTAGACTATGTCAATCATGCAGATGATGCATAAAATACTTCTTTCCCCAACCAAACAGGGGGCGTGATTGCAATTTACAACCACCTATCTAACAAACTGAAGATCCGTATGCAATTAAACCTCCGATTTTCTTCATGGAGTTATCCAAGGAGTCTTTTCAGATGCTCTAGTGACCATTGATCATCTCATAGGTAGGTGTTGGTTGACTTTAATGAGCCAATGAGATTCTTCTCTTTGGCATTCGATCTTATACCAAGCAGCCATCATGATAACTAATTTCGTTGTGCTTTTACACATATACATATGAAAAGTTAGAGACAGAATATGTCGATTTCCTCATATCTGAACATGTTGACGTTCATTCCCTATTTGCTAGGGTTGGTGCAACTTCCATATCTTTATGCGGGTGAAAGCACTAACACCGACCCCCCACTTAAGAAATTCTATCCACCCTATTTAGCATATAAAATCGCATACGGTCTAGAATCATCCATCGTCTTTGATCATGGGTTGTGACCAATGAGCAATCGATGCACAGGTGATTAATGGCCATAGGTCACATAAGATTCTTTACCCGGGTCTTCGTGAACTTTATGTATGAAGCAGTATTACTCCTTTAGAACTCAAATCCAGTTCAACAGGTGGTGAATTCGTATGGTGGTTGACCAAGCTCGCAATGGACCCAAGCACAAAAATCCAACTTCGCAACATTGGGGAAGGTGTCAATATGGTATGAGGATGAGGGGGTCGGAGTCCCAAGGCTTTGTTGTTTTTTTTTTTTTTGTTGGGGGGGGGGGTTCATTGACATAAGATTTGCCAAAATAAGGTTATAAAAAGATTGCAATTCTATGACTAAATGACAAGGGAGTTGAACCACTCTGAATTTTGATCCTCAAACCCTAAAGCCCGTCCTCAGGTTCTCTCCTTAAAACCATCCCCAGCTGATGCCAAGTTTGAGAGCTCTAAGATTGTAATCGAAGAGAGAGAGAACATCGTATCAGTTCCTCTATTATGGTGAAGAAGACGGTCTTGAAAGTTAGTATCCCTTGCGAGAAATGCAAGAAGAAGCTCCTCAAATCAGTGTCTGCATTAGAAGGTAAGTTACAAGCTCCCCATCCCATGCACCTTCTTGACCTAATTTCTTTTTGTCTGCTTATTTAATTGCAGAACTGTTTCTCTTTTAATGCACTTTGGAATTTGAATGTATGTTAGAGTCGAGAAAATGCTTGCTTTTCCCGTTAATTTTCGCATCCCATCTCCACGTCATTATATGGTACTATGCTCCCGAAACGAGAAGGAACTGAATCTTGAGTCTCTAATTGCGATTTCACCTGGCAAATTTGGTCTAGATTATGATTGATGGTTAAATGGATTGCTAATTTGTGAATGCAGGGGTAGATAAAATCGAAGTGGACTCCTCGAAGGAAACGTTGACGGTGACGGGCGACGTGGACCCTTACGATGTCATACATCAGGCGAGAAAAGCCGGCAAATATGCCGAGGTCGTGAGCATCGGGCCTCCTCCTCCGCCGCCTAAGCAAGACGGGCAGAAGAAGCAAGAAGAGAAGAAGCCTGAGGAGAAGAAGCCCGAGGCGAAGGCGACCCATGTCCACCCGCCCTGCGATTGCCCGATTTGCTGGCAAACGGCGGTCGTCTACGCACCGAGATGGGAAGAGCCGGAACCGTCTTGCTCCATCATGTGACATCCCACCTGCATTAGGGAATCTGTCAAGATTTAGATTTGGTAGATCTGGGATAAAGAGTCATTGACCACGTTATTCTAACTTTATCTGCAACATGTGCTTTTCTTCCTTGTGATCATACAGTTGGAATCCAATTAAATTTAGTTTCAGATGATCCTCAAATCTTATTTAAAAAAAGAATGAATTGTAAAATAATGAAGTAAAGATAGGGTGCATCATGTTTGCAGTTCAGCTATGCTCCAGCTAATTAGTCGGATAATAAATAAATCGCTTCGAGTCAACGGCATACGAGATGGAATTAGTACTTCATGTCCATCTCAATTACATCTATCGACCTATCAAATTTGACTAACTGAGCAGGTCGTGTCGTATCTTGTGGTCCATTGTGTCCAATTTAGGTCTCTACTCTCGTAATGGAGCTTGAGTGATGGATCTGCTCATTCACCAAGCATTTATATGTACCCTTCTTTTTTCCATGGAGAAAAAAACAAGAGCAGTTTTCAATTTTCTTGAATGTGTGCTTGCTAAGTGAAAATCACTAAATATTTAGGAATATTTGGCCATACACCGCCAGCGTATAGAAAAATTTACAGGAGGGTTTCATTCGCCTTTGCAACGAGGATTGTGATTATTTACTCTCTCAAATCGACATCGTATAAAGTCGCTTGTGTACTATTCTTTTTCGCACCATCATGGTATTCTGTATTTATTTAAATATCTAACTAATAAAAAGTAATAAAAGTGCTTTATGTTTCAACAAAGTTACAGGAGAGGCTGTTCTTTTTAGTTTTCCAAGCGCTCTTGTTTTCATTTTGGAATTAAAATAACATATATTAGATTTAGAGTAGCTTTTTAACTTCATTTACCTTGTTTTCAGTTTATTGGTATTCTAAATTCGTAGGTTGTATAACTAAGATAAATATCGATTAATTAGAAATAGCAAAATCAGCAAATTCATAACATAAAAAAAAGTACTCTGAATTCTAAGCAATACTATAACTATGTATTGGACGTAAGAAAATTTTAGTTGCCTATAGACGAGCAAAAATCTCTATGACGCTAATAGCTCTTGTAGCATGTTAGAAGAGGAATCAATATTGATTGTAACGACGGGTGACTACCGTTTAATTTATTATTTCATCCTTCATAGATATTTCAAAAGAACCTAAAAGAAAGAAATTTATGACACATTTAGATAAACTTTTATCATTTTCTCTTTATTGAATTTAAATATTATGATGGATACACTTTATTTATTGTCTTGAATAGAAGAACCTCAGACTTTCATAATATACTGATGTTGACATCCGTATTCGCATGTAATATCTTTATACATTTTAGGGATTTGAATAATTTTTGAAATTTTGGCAGGAAATTAAGAAAATACTTTGTCACTTGGCTTAAGTGTAAACAAGTACATTCGTCGAGTTCTTTAATAGAAAAGATCCGTAGTGATTTCTTCCATCAACTTAAAATTATATATAAATCAGAATTGCATTATTTGATATTGATTTTTTTTTAAGATGGTTATATAAATGGTAGTTATATAGAATTTAATTTTTTAACTTTTGAAAACAAAAAAGAAACTTTATATGTAAATGCAATTAAGGCTTGTGCTTTTTCCATCCCTTTCTACTTCTCACATTCTCTATCGTCTTTAATTAACTACAATATCCCTTGCATATCCTAGATATGAGATTATTTTTTTTTTTTTTTTTTTCCTGTTTCTTTGGAAATTATAATGAATTTAGAATTGACAAATAATATGCTTTTGCAAATTGAATAGATTGTCTAACAATGCAATTGCAGCTGCCATAATTCTCTTGTTAACAGCTAATTATTCCATGTAATCAAGGTAAACATAATATTCTATATAATGTTTTAAAGAGCATTTTCTTCTAAATTTGCATGATAATATTGGATGTTTAGAATTTTTAATATAGTTAATTTTGTCATACTTTTAAATATTTTGAAACTATCTTTTATAAAACCATGCAGTGATGGCATGAAAAATAAATAAAAGTTGGAATATTACATTCACCAAATAAAACAAAGGTGGAGCAGTTAAAATACACAGATTATAAAGTAATCCCACATATTAGAATTATAATTAAATTGGATGCATTCATTAAAATTAGCAGATGATTTTTTTCACTTTTACTTCTGCTTTGGTTATTTTTAGAATAATGGTTTCCTAGTAAACAAAAAGTAGAACCATACAACTCATTAACACAATAATTTATTAGTTATTTGTCAAATAAAGTATTATTTTGAAAACGAGAGATACCAATTTCATTCCAAACAAGAGAAAAACCAAAAAGAAAAATGAAAACCAAAAAAGAACAAAAAAAGCTAGAGAGAGAGAGAGAGAGAGAGAGAGAGAGAGAGAGAGATCCCATATTTGACGTTCTTAATAATTTGTTTTTAAGGCTCTACTTGTTTTGCAAAAATATAACGTTTTGAGAAATGTTTTTCAAGGAAGTTATTTTCTGAAAATGACAATATATTTTTACTTAAATGACAATATTTTTCAGTATTTTACTGAAACTTAAAAATGAATTAAAATATATATTCTCCCCTTTGGTTTCTCATTTACTTTTTCTAGGGGAAAATTAACCAAAAATTCAATTTTTTAATTATTTTTTATCTTATTTTTCTTTCTTTGTTTTTTTTTTTTTTTTTTTCTTCTTCAAGCTCACTTGAGGCCAATGAGTTGGATGCGGTAGCTGACCTTGAGCCTTAACACAAGGTGGTGAGGGTTGAGCTCATTTGAGGCTGATCAACGGTTGCTGCCGTGGCCAGTTACTGGTTGAGGAAGAAGAACAATAAAATCATTTGTTTGACAAAAATAAAGATAAAATTAGAATTAAAATTAAAAGATGTTTGATGAAAAAAAGTGCTTCGAGTAAAATTGAACGAAGGAGAATGAAACATGCTTTTCGCTTTCCAAAAAGCAGAAAACACTTTCCCTATTCTTTTGTAAATCAAGTACCAAAATATTCATAATTTTTTTTTTTTTTTTTAAGAGTTGCTTTTCGTGAATCGAACAGAGCTTTTTAGTGGATTTGAAGCTAAAGAAAGAGGAAAATTACAAAAAAAAAAAAAAAAAAAAAATGCATGGAAAAAGTGTAAGGTCGATCGTCACTCTCAATATTCCTACTCATGATTTCACTCTCCTGTCTTTACCATTTCTTCAGCCAACCGCTTCCGCCGCAGCGGAGTCAACCACCGACCCATCGCCAACAACCGCTTCCTTCTTCGCATACCTCCTCGCTCCCCGGCCAAACTCCAGCTTGCTCCGATCGCCGGCTCCGTCGCGGCAAGATACAGAGGAGGCAATGGCGGCGGCTCCACCGCGAGTCTTCTGCATCGGGACGGCCGACACGAAGCTCGACGAGCTCCGCTTCCTCGCCGCCTCCGTCAAATCGCACGTCGCCGCCTTCGCCGCCGGCTCTCGCTCTCCGGTACGTTCGCTTCCCCGCTTGAATCCGAACGGCGTTCGCATTGTTCGGAGAGGACTTGATCCGGCGAAACGTAGATATCTTCCTTTGAGACGATCATGCTTCTGCACTCCGTCGCGAATAGCCTGCCGAGTTTGATTCCGGTTTTTGAGTATTGCAATTGTGTGAAACGACAGGTAGAGGTAGCCGTTGTCGATGTATCGGCCGGTCCGGATGAGATTCCAAGTGTCGAAGGCCTGATGTTTACCTCTCGAAAGGAGCTGCTCTCTCAGTACTTCGAATTCAGTGACCAAGAGCCGCAGAAACTTCCGGACGACAGAGGCGAGGCGGTCTCGTTAATGAGCAAAGCGCTTGAGATTTACCTGAAAAGAGCCAGCGAGGATCGGATTCTAGCTGGAGCCATCGGACTCGGAGGAAGCGGAGGCACCTCTCTGATATCAGCAGCATTTAGAGCTCTTCCACTGGGTTTGCCCAAGGTAATTGTGTCGACCGTGGCTAGTGGACGAACGGAGCCTTACATTGGATCGACGGATATGGTGCTGTTTCCTTCTGTAGTGGATGTGTGTGGGATCAATAGCGTGAGTAG
The DNA here is from genome assembly GCA_014182375.1 of Eucalyptus virginea. NCBI lineage: Eukaryota > Viridiplantae > Streptophyta > Magnoliopsida > Myrtales > Myrtaceae > Eucalyptus > Eucalyptus virginea. The sequence goes on along the minus strand of CM024522.1, from coordinate 26,524,509 downwards.
GATGGTGTTTTCCAATGCTGCGGCTGCTTTTGCTGGAATGGTGATCGGGCAGATCGATAGGTGCAGGGAGAAAAATAAGGCGGATGCGAAGTCAACTGTGGGTATTACTATGTTTGGGGTTACGACTCCGTGTGTGAATGCTGTGGTGGAGAGGTTAAGTAAGAATGATTACGAGACCTTGGTTTTCCATGCCACAGGCGTCGGAGGCAGGGCTATGGAGTCTTTGGTTAGAGAAGGATTCATACAGGTATGTTCTGATTGCAACTTTCCGGCATGTAGTCTTTGAATGTTGTTAATTTAACTAGTTAACGTCCTGTGTTTAAAAGAAGAAACAACGGGAGACATAGTTATGCTAAGGGGAGAAAAGACTATTGGTTCCAAGGAGTGCGTTGGTATGGACTAAATCTTATTTTTAGCTCCACTTTTTTGTTGTTCAGGGTGTTTTGGACATCACGACAACTGAGGTTGCTGATCATATTGTCGGAGGTGTTATGGCTTGTGACAGTTCCCGTTTTGATGTTATTATAGAAAAGAAGGTTCCTCTAGTCCTTAGTGTGGGTGCTCTAGACATGGTGAATTTTGGAGCTAGAGATACCATACCTTCTACTTTTCAGCAAAGAAAGATCCATGAACATAATAAACAGGTGATGAGACTTGAATCTTTTTTCCCCTTCATTAGTAGCTGGCATCATGTTATTCTGCTCATCAGTTTTTTTTTTCTTCTTTTCCTGATGCCTTAGTTTGTACTTCATTTTTCAACACAATGTTATATGATTATTTTATGAGGAAGATGGACCTTTCTGTTCATTCAAATCACAACAGACAAGATGAGATGCCTCTTCCTATAACCAGAGTACAGAGCAAGATCTCATAAAAAAAATGAAATTTGGCAGGTTTCACTTATGCGGACTACAGTTGAGGAGAACAAGAAATTTGCTGATTTCATAGCGGACAAATTGAACAAATCATCATCAAAAGTTTGTGTTTGTCTTCCGGAGAAGGGTGTTTCTGCTCTGGATGCACCAGGAAAGCCATTTCATGACCCTGATGCTACTGCTGCTCTTTTAAACGAACTACAGAAACTTATTAACACGAACAATGACAGAAAGGTATTTGGTTGCTTACCAAACACAACAATTGAAATTTGATGCAGTCGTATTAGCTCTCCTACTCCAAAGACACAGTGTATCTATAATCGAATTGACTTTATAGTACCCCATTGTTATTTAACACAGATCAAAGTGTATCCTTACCATGTCAATGATGTGGAGTTTGCAAATGCAATTGTCGATTCCTTCTTGGAGATTGATAAGAGCAGTGGTAAAGAATTCAGTCCTCAAACTTCTGTAGCTGTATCTATTGAAGATTCCAATGTGGGAGCAGTATCGACGATGGGTTATTCAAGCTTCAAGGCTGCTATTTACTCTCCAAGTGATTTCCCAGATGCACATCCAGGTGAAAATTTGATCACTTTACTGTTCTGTCAGATGAGGGGCATGACTAGATTAACCTTTATGTGTTGATGGAAGTTGTTTTAGGTGTATTATTTGGCTTACTGGTAGATCCAATGAGTAGTGACAGTTGAGAAGTGCAAAAAGGATTGCATAAAACAGAGAGAATGCTTGCTTGAGATTTGTTACAGCCTTTGTGTGGTGTTTCAGATTTCAATTGGGGATTTGGTTGATGTAGCTTATTTGTCAATACATCATGTTCATTTGAAAAGATGGAACTGTTGGGGCAGAGTTTCACATCTTCCAAACAGTCATGTAGGCATGTAAAATATGGTGATTCTATATGTTATCGTTGCAAGCAGCCCAACATGTTTGGGAGTCGATTTGATATGTCCTGATAATTGCTCATCAAGAATGCCTAATGGGAAGGAGTCCTGTTATGGTGGGACGCTGAAAAGGACGAAATCTAAATAAGGAGTCTCAGTTAGGAAGAATACCAGGATGAAATCAATTCTGATGATTGCCCCAATAGAGGAATTGCAGTCAATTGGGGAGATTTCTAATTGGGAGGTGATTATCAATCAATTAGGGAGGATTCCTACTTGGGTGGAGGTCTACCACTATAAACAGAAGGGCTTGAGTGGAGGTTTTTTTGTGCACTAGAAAATACTGGAAAAAGATCACAAGAATCTTCAATAATGTGTGTAAACACGAGATCTTGAGAGTTCATTAAGTGAGGATGTGTTTTTGTGACAATTGTGAGGATATATTGTGAGAGAAACACTGTTAAGAGTGTTAACCGTAATCCTTTGATTATAGTAGAGTAGTTCTTGGATCAGCTTCCTCCGGTTGTTCCCATTTGGGAGTTTCCACGTAAAAACTTCTGATGTATTGTTTTATTTACGTTCTTCTGTAAAGAGAATATATGGCCGCATATTGCGTGATTCTGATAGTTAGAATTCTGCTACGATCAGTTGCGATTCAACTTAAATTACAACAGTTATTTGGCTAGCAATTATTACCATAGCTATCCCCATCCTCTATGGGCTTTTATTTCTGTTCTTATATTTATTTATTGTGGCTGCAAGGCAACTATATATTACTAAGCATTTCTCATCTTCTTCCTGCTTTGCCTACACGACTAGGAACTGCATGCAGTCCTAATCTCAAAGTATGATATCTAACTGTTTAAGTAGGTTCTATGTTGTTCAATGGCAGTGATACTTATGTAAGCAATTGATTGCAGAAACATTGAAAAGAACACAAGCTATATTGCACCGGCTGCAAGATCAAATAAATAGAGGGATTCCAATAATAGGGGCTGGTGCAGGGACAGGCATCTCTGCGAAATTTGAAGAAGCAGGTGGTGTTGATCTGATAGTTTTGTACAACTCTGGACGCTTTCGCATGGCAGGAAGAGGTTCTTTGGCAGGGTTGTTGCCTTATGCTGATGCCAATGCGGTTGTGCTAGATATGGCTAATGAAGTGCTGCCTGTAAGTCTTCTTTCCAGTGCCATTGATAAAATAGAATCATTTGTTGTCAAATTTTGAATGAGCATACTTTAGCGCCATGTAAGTTTTTCACTTTTCTATGGTTGCCTTCTAAAACCGCACTAACCTTGAAGATATCTTCAAAGGAAAAAAAGAAAAGAAAGAAGTTTATTGGAGTTTGCAATTAAGATATGGCATTCAGTATATTCTTTTACCGTAACCTTTCTTGTATTCACATCGCTAAACAGAAAAAAATAGGATACGAATGTGGTAGAAAGAGTGGACAATTCCATTTTTTCACCCTATCTTGCAAAAGAATGGAGAAATTGATGAAGATCTCACTGGAAAACAAAATCATATTGAATGAAGTAGGTAAGCGCATCTATTGTCTTGTGCAATCATAGAATGCCTTGTGTAAGATGGCAATGGGATAAGGATGCATTGCGCATGAGGTTGGATGGTTAAGCACCAATATACGTAGAAAATGAGCGGGGGAGATGAAAATTTTACGTTGTGTATGGCCTCACTCAGTGAAAAGATAGGATGCAAGCTGAGTGTCTAATTGGTGGATTTGCAATGGAGAACAATATGAAACTGTTTGAGGTGGTTTGTTGATGTGTAACAATAGCCATTGGATGTTATGGTGAGAATATGTGACTCTCTCATTGAGATGCACATGAAAAGGGATGGGATGATCTTTAAAAAATGTGACAAGAGATTATGATGAAAATGTGACTCTCTAGTATCTGGATCTTTCTATAAACTCAATGTGAAGTGGAGTTCAACAGTGTAAGAGGGTCTACCAAGTCGACCACACTTAGTGGGATAAGCTCGGTGGCTGTTGTTGTTCCTCCTGTTGACAGCTTGTATGATATCTCATCTAAGACACTGAGCAAGAAAGGGGGAGTGCAAATCTAAATAAGGTGTTAGAGAACCTTGGCAGCACTGGTAGGCAAAGTGGAAAAGGTGGACTCTTCTCATCTCACTATGGGTATTTTCGTTCAGTTACAGGGATATTTGGAAAGATTATAATGGATGAGTGAAATCTGTCAAGGTGGATTGGTTAGGAAAACACCTTCACATGCTCACAGAGTTTCCTTGGGAAGCCACAACCTAGGATGGTGCTAGATATGACTGCCATACTTGGGAGAATTTTCAAAATTTTGCTTATTTGATATCTATCCATGCCTGTGCCATCTGAATATATCTAATACCGGAAAAGATGTTCTTCCATGGTTATATTTGCTTTTCTTCCACATAATATGCTCAAATGAATTAATGGATGCTTAACCTTTAAATTTAGTTTTTCATTACCTTCTCGAAATAGGTGCCATCATATATCGAGTCTATATTTACGCAGGTTGTGAAGGCTGTACCTGTTCTTGCTGGAGTTTGTGGAACTGACCCTTTTCGTCGAATGGATTACTTCCTTAGGCAAGTTGAGTCCATTGGATTTTTTGGGGTGCAAAATTTTCCCACAGTGGGGCTTTTTGATGGTAATTTCAGACAGAATCTGGAAGAAACAGGAATGGGATATGGGTAGGTTTTCCCAGATAACATCTCTTAGTTCTCCAACTTGATCCCTTATGGCTTAATGAGCAGTTTCTCTCTTTGATCTTTGTAGCTTGGAAGTTGAGATGATAGCAAAAGCTCACAAGAAGGGTCTATTAACAACTCCTTATGCTTTCAACGAAGATGAAGCTGCAGAAATGGCAAAAGCTGGAGCTGATATTATAGTGGCTCATATGGGCCTCACAACTTCTGGCTCGATAGGTGCAAAGACTGCTTTCACATTGGAGGAAAGTGTAGTTCGTGTACAAGCTATTGCAAATGCCGCGCATAGGATCAATTCCCATGCTATCGTCTTATGCCATGGAGGTATATCATGAAAGCATCTTTTACGTTGTTTCTGTACTATATTCCTTCATCACCTCTGTTTGCATCTCTCTGGAGTATGATTATGAGTGGCATTTTTTTTACTCTGCTAATGCCCAACTTCTTGTGCTTGAACCATTATCCAAATCATTCCAGCACCTCAGAGTAACTTTTGTGCAGCATGACTGGAGAGATGTGTGCTATTAGTCAGTTTTCTTTTCTAGGCGTTCTTAAATCGTGCATTGTCTTTGTTTCTTCCTTTGAGTTTTCTGGTTCTTCCACTTGTTTTGCTTGAGTTCTTTTTCAGCTCCTTTTTTTCTTTGTCATATATTGTAAAACATCAAATGCTATTCGCTGTTCTTGCTTCGGCCTTCGAACACTCTGTCCAACTTTACTTATTTTGCCTCAAATAGTTTATGTTCTGATCTACACCTTGGGTGAGTAGTCATATTGGTGGTTCTGTTGTCTCTGATCATCCAATAGTTCTGGACATCTTGGAAAAGTGAATGAATTTTGTTGTGAATGTGCAGGTCCTATATCTGGTCCGAAAGAGGCAGAATTCATACTAAAGAACACTGAGGGAGTTCATGGGTTTTATGGTGCATCAAGCATGGAGAGGCTCCCTGTTGAGCAAGCAATAAAAAACACAGTCCAAGAATACAAATTGATATCCCTGAAGTGAGGTTCAGTGCATCACTTTGTACACTAAGATGTTAGTTACAAGTTTGTACTTATCTACATCTGAGTACTATAACAATAAATTAGTTGTCAATTTTTTTGTGGCTGAATAATCAATAATATCCCTCTCTATCATGATTGGGAACTTTTTGAAAATGAGTATGCTGACTGCTACTTTATAGTTATCATTAATAACTGAAGGCTGGCGAGCGATTCTATATTTTCTTCCATTCTGATTGAAAATGAAAATTACTCTTAGCTTCTTTGTTTTCCTGCTTTCCTGAACTTTCTTTCTCTTTGAAATTGTTAAAATGGAGGAAACACTTTTGGCGGGACTGGTGTCCTGTCACTTCCTCCCACTTCAGCATGATTCGTGGACTTCTCTTTTGACACAAGAAGCACGGACAGTTTTGTTCTTACTTCTAGTGAGCTGGTGCTCCTGACAAGCGCCAGCAGAAAAAGGCTAAGGGTGCCTGATTATGATTTCTTCTCAAGAACTGAAATTAGATCTTTTGATTGACATGAAAGCCCTCGTTGCACTGATATTACCCACAAATATCACCAAGTTTTTTTATGTCTTTTCAAATATGGAGCTTCAGCTTGTTCTATCTGCTGATAAAATAGAGTAGGCACTTGTTGCACCACATCACTGCTAGGATTTTCTGAGCCATCTTTCTTCTCCTTCTCTATCATATTGCCTTCAAGGTTATGGGGCAGCCACTCCTCAGCCTTGGAATATGTGCCTTCTTTTCTAAGCTGGTATCTGGGTCATCAACTGTCCACCTGCAACAAGAGGAAATCAAATTTCATGTGATAAAGACGAGGATTCTTCTAATACTCATAAATATTTTCTTTTGTTTTATTTTTTTGGCTATTTGAAAGGGTTATACGATAACGTCAAGATCTCTTCTATGAATGATATGGTAGATAGAACCGATCGAACTGAAGGCTACGTGATTGTTGATTGATTTGTGATGGGCTGAATCTTTTAGAAACGAGTTTATACAATGAACTTTTGGAAGGAAACATTGCTTAGCGGAGCTGCAGATAGACATACCTGTATCCACTTGTCAGCCGGTGCAAGAAGGCCAACATGGTAACTTTTGCCATGTTCATTCCCAAGCATGTTCTTGGTCCGGACCCAAAAGGTATGAAACCGTATGGCTTTTGCATTTCCTGAAGATTTGTAGCAGGTAAAGCAATGGTCAGAGCTTTGAAATGCTCATCAGTCACATGCTGATTGAGGAAATTGCAAGACAGAGAAACAAAAGGCAGTGAAGATGGCATATTTACATCAAATCTCGAAGGGTTAAATTGAACGGGATCCTTGTGTATGCTGGGATCATAGTGAATGCAAGTCGCATCAACGTTCACATGCCATCCTTTCTTGATACTGTGACCTGCATGTTCCACGGATGATTTAGTACGTAGTTTTCAGGTAAAGCTTCTCCGCAAATGATAACGTTGACTTGCCTTCGATAGTACAGTCTGTGAGTGCCACCCGAGGGTACCACAGGAGCACATTTGACATTCTAAGCGTCTCTTTAGCAACCTGGAATTTCATTAAAATGTCAGCATTGCTCTGATCACACATGCCGCATTGTCCACGGAAAGAGGTCAAAATCTGCACCCATGCATGCGATAGGGAGATTGTCACCTTTAAGCCGTATGACATGCTGTTGAGATCTTCAAGAGTGAGGGCAGCCCCTTGAGGTTTCTTCCTCAGAATAGCCAACTGCTCTTCCTGAAATTTCATCTTCATATCAGTTTTGTGTTTCAGCGAGTTTACACCAGTCGGTCTCTCTCTCTCTCTCTCAAGTAAAAAAGTGAAACTTATAAGTAACATAGCATGTATTTCTTTGGATGACTACAGAGAAGGCATTTACTTATATATGCAATGTCTCATCCTGATCAAACTGATATTTTTGGTTCATATGGCTGTCTAATCTCTTCAATTTGGTTTGGCTTTCAGTTTGAAAAAGATTTGCAAATTAACATTTTGATTCCGTTCAAAACTTACCCTGAGCCTATCCTGAGCTTCTGGGTTCTCATCCAGGAACTTGACACTCCACATCATGGCAGCTGCAGTGGTGGTTTGCCCAGCAATGATCAGGGTCAAAAGATTGTCCATGATCTCCGCGTCATCCAGCTTCTCTTCAGGAGGCAATGAATCTCTGTCCAGCATTGACTGCAGGAAGTCCTCAGGAGCTCCCTTCCCTCTTCCTCTTCTCTCCTCTATCATCTCTCTGAATGTTTCCATCAGCCTATTTCTTGCCTGCATCAACCATTTCACCATATTCAATCAGTTTCTTTTACTTTTGTATCTTTATTGCAATTTTAAATGCGATTTCGGGTTTCAAATGGCCGGCTATGATAACTAAGTTGAACATTTTTTAATTGTTTAAACGAAATTATTCAAAAATTCCCAAGTAGGAGAAAAATTTCTAACCAAGAAGACATGCTAGACGATATCGTGAAAACAAACGAATTTAGTGATATCATGAGGTCTAGTGTGATTAAGTTAAACATAGAAAACTTGATGAGTGAACTTAATGCGGTACTTTTCTAACTCCTTTTGAGTGTATATCTCTCTCTCTCTCTCTCTCTCTCTTTTAATTTATATACCTTGAAGGAAAAAACACCTGTTGACATGCTAATGTCAGCCGATTGGTTTGGGAACAAATCATCGACCAGTCCAATTTTATTGACTTTTTTCCCCTGAAAGGCATTTGTCAATGTAGTTTAGAAAGTGGGACTGGAGTGCACTTGACTTCCCTCTTCTTGTTCTCTGTTTTTTTGGAAGGATTTGAATTGTTTTCTTCCTTAAGGATGCTAATGATATAATGTAATGAATGAAGTATGATGTTCTTCTGGCCAAGAAAAAAAAGAATGCACTCGACTTCCCTCTCAACTTCTAGGGTCATGAAGAAGTTTCAAATTCTAGAACGAACTTCATTTCCTAGACAGAGTCTACCCTCTGCTGTTTAGTTGGGTCCATCTACCATCTTGGACAGTACCATATATTGCTTTCATGATTCAGCCTAGTTCCTACTCTAGTCGCACCATGCATGAAGGGCCCAAAAAACGTGTTACCTTAATTCCCCTGTAGTACCGAGTGCCCGGTATCATGACCGGGAAGGACAACATGGCGTTGGACACGTCTGTGCAGTCCTTCTCTATCTGTTGCAGCATCGATTCCTCCGTCACGCTCATCAGCATTTCGCACATTGCATCAAAAGCAATCTGTTCATCATAATTCACATGAACCAGTTGTGACAATACGTTGGAAACTTTTTAACTAACGAATCTTGTCTTCTTTGTCGCATTCTCTATCTGTTACAAAGATTCATTGGTTGATTGAAACAATCATATAGTTCGAGCATTGTTCACCTTCATATTGAAATCCAGCACCACAAAGCGTTTGCCATGCTCTTCTAGCTTCTTCAATCTCCGGCACAGCATCTTGTCAAACTTGGGAACGAACTTGGATAAAGAAGGCATCGAGAAAGGATCGGACAGAAGATGCCTTATCCTTTTGTGGCTCTCATGAGGCACACAAAGCAAGCTCTTCTTCCCGACAGCATCAGCCATGGACTTCACATAACCCTTGTTGAATTGCGCAAAGTCGTTCGCAAACACCGTTTTCGCACCCCCCGTGGTTGGAATAAACACATGGACCTTCCCGAATATCCTTGTCTTGAACCATTTCCCATACCTGCACTTTCACCAACAAATGGGTTGTAAATTTGTTATCGGTGAGCCTGGAGGCATCAAATCATTAGTTAGTATTATTCCCACTTCATATGATTCGAAATTAAAGTGGATTTTCCTGGTTTCCCAATGATCTTATTCATATCATGGTTGATGTGCATTTTAGAGATTAAGAAACATCCATGATTACATTGAAGGTTTGTGTCTACAGCGTCAGTGGTAAACCAGTATGCAAGTTTCGATGGTATTAGGTATGATTTCATCGAAAGATCTCTCGTAGTTGAATTTGAGATCAATATATATACCAGAACGAGTAAGTTTAAACCGAAATGATCAACATGAACTAAATTGGATGATCATGATAACATACAGACTAGTTAGGGGTCAAAACTACATCTCATACAGATGATATAGAAAATAAAAAATGGAACAAAATGAGAAGAAGAATAATCACTGACCACAGTCTCCTGAGTCTCACAAACTCATAGCATCCCTTAGTGCTGTTGGTGGCTGAGAGAAAAGAGAAGGTCTCTCCTACGAATGGTACTCCCAATCTACCAGGAATATGGTCTCTCTCACCTGATATTTTCTTGGCTTTTGCTGAGAAATAAAACATGAACCCAACTGAAACAAGGACAGCAAAGAGAACATCATAGTAGCTCCTCACAAAGAAGATCAACTCTTCCTTTGACCTGATCATCATGGTCCTGTGCTGACTTGTGCTTTAACAAAAAGGAACTCTTTTGCAGATGAAGAACATAAAGTGATCTACAATGGGGATTTAAGGAGAATCCAATCAGTGAAATCTTCAGTAAGTGGACAGATAGAGAATAAAAGGTTTTGAAAAGAGACAAGATGCTTCGGGTGGCAAGAATTATAAAATGCAAAGGGCATCTTTGCTTAGGTCTTGACAAAAAAAGTTGGCAAGATCCATAGAAGTAGAAGACGAGTCCTCATTCTTCATTCCTGTTAGAAAGCCGAACCTACAATTTTAAACTTGTAAGCGGAGAGTGACCGGCATATAAACCGTCGTTAACAGGCCATGTGCCATGCTTTAACCATTCTTTTTGGGACTCTAGTCAACAAAAACGTGAGATGAGTGACACTGCAAGCAATAAAATAGTGCACTAAAACTGAAATACTTTTAGTTTCTTGATTATTATCCTGATGTGGACCTTGGACAATTCAGAAAAATGCTCCATAGTGATCCAGAGATGCTTTGCCGAAGCGGATTGCATGCTGAGATGTCCTCTCTCTCTCTCTCTCTCTCTTCCCCCCAACTTTGTGTGTATGTTGGGGCACTACAACTGCACATGATGAGCCAAAAAGCTCTACAGTGGATTAATGGTGACATGAGGTCTAGTCACAACGTAAGCCACCCCCAAGTTACTTTGGGGAAGGATAATTGGCTCGATACACCGTGTTTCGCTCTGACAAGTCAAGTAGTCAATTCATACAACCTTTTTCTCTCCCCAAATGCACCACCCACGAATAAATGGATTACGTTCCTCACTTTATATCCCAAGTGATCCTAGCAATGCAAAAAATTTAGTTTGCAAAGCTCTCTGAAAGAGCTTTTTTCCAATCTTATGGGGCTCAGTGAAAGATTATATACCTGTCCTTGGAGTGAAATATTTTCACTGGATATGACTCCCCCCTTTACTTTAAGAAATTCACCGATGATTCATCGTGTTATTTATTTTGTAAATCAATCGTTGTCTTTCTAGTGTTCTTATATTCGTTTGTTACTCATGTTCGAAGAAATTTGATGATTCGAAGTGGATAAAGAGATGACATGTGAGGTTTTGGTGGATGTTCTATTCTGCTTCTGATACGCATGGATATCGAAGGACCCACGTAAAGAGAGGATTGGACATCCTGAATTAATGGGATACTGTCCCTTTACAGGTCCAACGTCAAAAATCGAATATTCATCGATCTCTAGGCATAATTATTGCCACCTTAGATAGATGGACTTCATCTTTATAGAGACGTACATCTGATTAACATCCACAAAATAGGCATAATCAAGGAGTCCAAAAGAACGCATGACCAGATTCCAATTGAAGGTGCACCTCCCTCCCTCTCAAGGATGTACAAGTCTGTCAACCTCACCATCTTAGCAGAGAGCGTGTGGAGAGAGACAGATGAGGACGGCAACAGCGAGGAGAGGATGACCAAGCATGGTCCGAGACTATGGTTGTGCACGATGCGTGGCTGTGGCAAGGAGACGAGAGCGAGAAGAGAGAACAGAGGAAAGATAATAAAAATAGGACTCCTTTTCTTGGATTTATTTGGGGTTTTTACGGGCGTGACTGTCACCAAGGTTCATTTATTTTATACTTAAATAGCCTCTCAAACATAATCAAGCAGCAGCATTAATGATAGAGATTAGTTGCTACCCAAAATTAGACTTCCCACAAAGAGCAGCCTTTCATATAATTGATAATTTGAGATGAAGATTTTCCCCAAGAGGGCAACGTCGGATAGTTTTCTATACTTACCACCAGATGGACCTTCCATCGTAGAGCTTTCAAGGATTGGAGGTTGTTGCTTTTGGTGATATAACCTCGTTCAAATTCATGTTGTGTAACTTACTCGACAGGACCAGATCCTAATTAATCACGCATTATGCAAGATTTACTAATACATCCTCATGACCATTGGAGTCCCCACTCCCGCCACGTGGCAGTCTTAAATTGCTTGATAGCTGCTTAATATGATATCTTGTACGTTATTACTCTTGATTAAGAAGAGATTAAGTTCTATAAATTTACTAGCTACTAAACAGTTTGGATGATTAGGAAGAAATATAGTGCCTCAGGAGACGGGGAGAGTGGGAGTGGTAAGTTTGCCCGCACGGACTATGCCATGTGATATTCATCTTCAGCAGACCCACACACAAGGCGACTTTCTAAGTAGCTACCAGTACAAGCTTTACCCATATGCTTTTTTAAATTGGATCAATTAGACAGATAACTCTCAGAAGACGGGGAGAGTGGCACTGGCAAGTTTGCTCGCATGGCCTATGCCATGTGATATTCATCTTCAGCAGACCCACACACTCGGATATTGAAAAGGCGACTTTCTAAGCAGCTATCAGTACAAGCTTTACCTGTATGCTTTTTGGAATTAGATCGATTAGACAGATATCTCTCTCTCTCTCTCTCTCTCTCTCTCTTCTTTTGTTTTCCTTTTTTCCTTCCTTTTCTCGATTAGTCAGTTTGAAAAAAGATCAGAGACTTTGAGAACTTCGAAGAGGTTGACGACGAACTAATGGATATGCATGACTTCTTTATGGATGCTGGCATTTAGGTACCTGATTCATTTGGGGGCACTAGTTATTTGTTCAATCTAAGAGAAATTTAAAGCATGAAAAGCAAAAAAGAATAAAAGATTCCTGAGAAAGATCGGGAGCTCAATTGAAGAAAACACACTTGTTTATTAGAAGCACTCTCTATAATATAGATTGGGAGAACTTCTTACACACTAACACAAATGAAAGCATTTGGCCATTTGTATCCTTCATAAAATCATGGTTCACTCCTCCTAGATCATTTTAGAGATTGTGGTCCCACCTCTCCCCCCTCCATGAGAAAATATTAGGTGCTGCTCTTATTCCAACGTGTACTAGTCAGAGTCCACTCACCAGGCGACAAGTGTCGCTCTTTGCCATGCTGGAACTAGAGCAGATTTTGGAAAATAGATATATTCGTTTCTCTCCCTTGTTGGTCCAGCAGTCCCTAGATCAAATTTGAAAAAGCGAAGTGCTCTCTCTACTGCACACGCTCTCTCTCCTTCTAACTTGCACTCTCTCTCTCCTATGAAATGCATTTATTATGGGAAACTTTTTTCTTTCTTTCTCAACAAAGAGAAGCAATCGTTCCTTTCCATTTCTTTCTCCACACGAAGGTTCCAAAATTTTGAATCCCATATTCTCTCTTTGCGCTCATTGCTGCTCTGACGTTCATCAAGCGGCAGTTCCCCTGCTGTCTCTGACGAAGCACATTATGACTGCCCTTGCTTGGGCGCTTGCTCGCTTCTGTCTCTACGCTCGTTGCTGCTCTGGCCAAGGAGGAGGAGATCCAAAAGATCGGGAAACTCAACTCGGCATTGGAGAAGCGGGTGAAGTTGTCGTGCATGGAAAACAAGATTTGGAGGACCTTGCCTAAAGCCAATGAGGCCATCCCCAACACCATCTACACCAACCTCAAGCAAGTCCTAGCAAAGGTCAGCAAGGATGACTGCCCCTATGGCGGGGCCTCCCTAGAGGATGAAGTGGATGTGGTGTAGTAGATAGGGCAAGAAGGGAGGCACAAAGGAGGGGAAATGAGGAAGCAGTAGATAGGGCAGGAAGGGTACCAAGAGATCGGCCGAAAGGGTAGGCTAAGCATCACCGATGAGCTTGGCAGAGAAAGGGCGGCTCGTGAGGGCATCTCGATCAATGAGTCCAACTTCAAAACTAGGAGCTAAGTTAAAATGTAGGAAAAAAGATAAGGAGATGTCTAATATTTGTGATTGTCGAGATTTGTTGTCGTAAGGCAGCGTGTCTAGGTTTTTTGTTTTTGCTAGTTCAAGGAGAGCAGCATGGTTCTTGTATATTTGTGCTTCTTGATCGTGTAGGGCAATCACCGTAAGTACTCTCATACTTTCTTTTTCCACCTTACGAAAAAATGGTCACTAGGATATAGGTCCACTAATAAAACAGAGGGAAGACCTGCACACCATGCACAAACGCATGTGCCTGCATGGCAACAATAGCACACTCACCTCCTCCTTCTCGCACTTCCAAGACCACGTCATCATCGCCCTCCCTCTCCTCTTATCCTCCTGTGCCTCCCTCCCGCCCGCCTCCTGCTCTCCTCCTCCTCGACTTCGTAATTGCTCCTGCAACATAATGTGGCATCGTCTACTTCATCCTTTAGGGAGAGCTGACCTTTGCTAGGACCTGCTCGAGGTTGGTGCAGAGGGCATTGGTGGTGGCCTCGTTGGCCTGGGCAAGGTCCTCCAAATCTGGTTTTCCACGCACGGCGACTTCACCCGCTCCTCCAGTGCTGAGTTGAGCTTCTCGATCTCTAGATCTCCTCCTCCTTGGTCGAAGCAGCAATGAGCGTAGAGACAGAAGCGAGCAAGTGTTGGAGCAGGGGTAGTCATAATGTGCTTCGTTGAAGACAACGGGGAACGGCTACTTGATGAATGCCGGAGCAACAATGAGCACGGAGAGAGAGAATTTGGGATTCGAAATTTTGAAACCTTTGTGTGGAGAAAGAAATGGAGAGGAACGGCTGCTTCTCTTTCTTGAGAAGGAAAGAGAAAAGTTTCCCGTAATAAATGCATTTCAGAGGATAGGAAGGAGGTGAATTTATGTTTATGCAATACTCTCCTTCACCAACTACTCTTGTCTCAATGTAGATCTAGCAACCATACCAAGTTGCTTTTGGAACTTTTCAAACTTTGTAGTGGCAAGTCCTTTGGTGAAAATATGTGCTGCTTGATCACTTGTCTATAAGTACTCCATCTCTATCCCTCCCAGCAACACTTTTCACATGAGAAATGATAGTGTACTATTACATGAGTAATCCTTGCGTGAAGGATCGAGTTCTCCACCAACCATGTAGCTCATTGATTATTACAACTGAACTCTATGAGGGATTCAATAGGTTGATTAAATCCTCCATAACTTGCAATAACCTCGTACTTTCTTGAGGCGCCATTATTGCTGCTCTGTACTTAGTGGTTGCCTCTTGCTACACCATGACTTTACTCTCGATCTAAGGTGACACATATTTTCAGTAGTTGAACATCATGTGTCATAGTAACCAACATAATCTGAATCCAATATCTTTTTACTTCACATTGGAGAGAATTCCAAAACCAAAGGTCCCATTCACCTGCCTTAGTATGGGTCTAACTACATCTAAGTGAGGCTTTCATGGTTTGTTTATGACCAACTTATTACACCCATTGTAGAGGCAATGTTCATGTTATAGTTAGGTGGATTAGCTTCCCACTAATTGACTATGCATGATTCATTTTAGAATTCTCTTCCTTCTACCATGCATAGTTTGTATATCCATCCATAGGTGTAGGAATTGGCTTGCAATCAAGCATCCCGAACTTCTCTAGAAGATCCTGTGCATACTTTTGTTGACGTAGGAATAACCCTTCCTTGGTTTTGTCAACCAAGAGTCATGGCAAGTGTATTAGTTCACCAACTCCTTCATCTAAAACTGCATAAAGGGATTGGCTTTAATTCGATATATCACAACTTCATCATCTCCAACAATGATTCGATCATTCACATAAATTAGTACAATTACAAGCCTTCCGCCTTCTTCCTTCATAGATAGACTTGAATTTGCTAGTGCTAAGGAGTAGCAATTGTGCACAGGAAATTATGTTATCTTCTCGGACCAAACTTTTGGAGCTTTTTCAAATCATAAAGCACCTTCTTTTAATTTGCAAACATAATTTGGATGAGTTTTAACATCAACAATCTGGCTGCTTCATATGTATGTCTTGATCTAACTCTTCATTTAGGAAGGCATTCTTCACATCTATCTACCACAACTTCTATGGCCTGTTTGTGGCCAACTCTAGTAAGACTCAAACTATAGTAACCTTTGCCAATGGACTAAAGGTTTCATCATAATTTATCTCATACTTTTGAGAGAATCCTCTAGCAACTAAATATGCCTTATATCCTTCTATAGACTCATGTTGTGTATCAAGTTTGTAGACCCACTTGCAAGATATAAGGCATACATGTTTAGACCTTGGCACCAAATCTCATGTCTCATTTTGCTCCAAAGCTTTGAATCTATTCTTCCATAGCCTACTTCTATTCTACCCTCTGTGAGGCCTCCTCATACATAGCTCTATTTCTCCAATATCTTTGGATGAAGTTGTTATATATATGATGTGATCTCTCATTTTTGAACCCACGTTTTCTTTTTAAAGTAGCAGTTATTCCACGTGCAGTTTTTCTTCACTTTGTACCTCTTCGTGACAACCGTCCATTTGGTAACCGCCTTGATGGAAGATGGTATATAAAAAGAACGATTGTTCACTTTCTAAGGGTAATAACAAAGTCTAACGCAAACCCTCTTATTTGGAATACACCATTAGTATGCAAGGGAATTGAGTTAGTAGAGCGTGCTTGATATTTTGCTGGATCTCTGTGAATTTCCAACAAATAATGGCTGGAGGCTTGTTTACATTTGATCTTGATTTTTCCGCATTTGATATTAAGAGCAAGTTTAGTGCCTCTACCTTTTTTGTTGTTGATGTTTGGTGTGTTTTTCGAGGCATTTTGAAATTTATGGTAATTTGGAATTTTGGGGCCAAGAGAGAAACTCGTTGATTTCGGGCAAATTCCAACGACCAACCGCTCAACTTCGGATCGGTATGGTCGCACCGCCATGAGGAAGAATAGCTGTAAATTATTTCGGCATATTGGTATATGCCAGAGGCTAATCCATCGGTGGAAGTTGCGATGGTTAAGGGTTTTGCATTTTGGGAAATTTTTGTTTGATTCGGGGCTAATTACTTGGTCTTTTATGCCGAAACTTGGACTTACGTGGTCATGTCGGTGTAGTCTTCAAAACCTATCAACTTTTTTTTTTTTTTTGGTTTGAAATGGGCTGCCGGAGTAGTAAAGGACGGCGGAAGTCACAACGAAATGGCGAAAAACAGCAAGATAATGCCTTCTGTTCATCGCTAGCGCGTGGCGCCCACATGCACACGTGACAGCTACTAGGCACGTGCAAGCCACGTGCCCATGCCTTTGCCCGCGCAATTAAGGAGGGCGCGTGCTGTGCAGCACCCGGGTGGTGGTACATGCGTGTGCACAGCACGCACCCGCCCCCTTTTTTCCTTTTCTTTTGTTTTGCCCCTATCTTATGCCATTATTATGATTATACCCCTTGGCATTTATAATTTATGGTTCTATCCTTGACCGAATTTATTTTATAGTTTTGCCCTTTGGTGCATTTATTTACTATTTTGCCCTTTCATGCATTTTTAAGAATATTTTATAAATGAAATTAAATGTCCGATGATCCATATATTTAATTAATTAGAGATTAGCCAGAGCATCATTAATTAATTAAATTATATATTAAGAGTCTCCAGATCATATTTAGAAATGGACATTGATTGTAATTAATTATATTAGTATGATGAATTTTATCCTACATGAATTTTTATTATATTAATATGATTATTTATGATGAAATATTATACTATTTTCTTCATTTACCTTCATTTACTCATAGGGATTAAGAAAATGTATATATTATGGTAGTTTCTTCATGATGTAATTATGAATCCGTTTAAATTAAAAACTTAGCCCACATGCAGTTTTTATGTTATGTGATTCATATTCGTGACATATTTATATTAGTAAAACATGACTAATGTATATTTTGCTTCAAATTTTGTGATATAAGCATGATTATTTGATATGCAATTTTGCAACCTATGAATTTCTCTGAATTTAAGTATGATGTTCTCATACTAAATGGTGAAAACTATAAAGTTCGGAAGGAGTTAGTTTTCTTTTTCAATTGGGGTGGATGGATATTGATTATGTCATAAGGAAAGATGAACCCCTACTCCGCGGTTCAGTTGGTCAGCATAGTAATGCTAAAGCTTTATCGGAGGCCATTGATGCATAGTTTAAGACTTCAGAGAAGGCGCATACCATGATTCTAATTATGAAGTTTTTATCATTGAAACTCACTAGTGTTAGAGGTATGTGTGAGCGCATTATGAAGATGAGGGACATTGCAGCTCAGTTTAAAAACCTTTAAATTGAGATATATGAATCCTTTCTTATGTACTATAATCTAAACACTCTCTCGCAACAGTATGCACCTTTCAAGATCTTTTACAACACACGTAAGAATAAATGATCAATTAATGAACTCATGACCATTTGTATTCAAGAAGAAAGATTGATTATGAAATCGAGAGAAAAATGTTCATTTGGCAATACAAGGAAAAAATAAGGGCCATGGCAAGCATAAAGGAAAATGTAAGATGTCACGCCTCGAACCTCGAGTGCGTGCCAATCCCTTGGTGGTTAATAAAATTTTGCGACGTCTCAAGACGTGTCGCCGACCCAATCAATTATGCATATGCGAAAGCGAATTACTAATTCCCTAACCACAACAAACATGGGATAGAAAATCAGGACAAACAATTTCAAATCAAACACACTTTTATAACGAATCTGGTTTACACACAGAGGCCAACACTAAGGTTTATGTACAAGAGATCTCTCTCCAAAACAAACTACTGAGCCACCCATGCTCTTGACCCTTCTACCTTAAGCTCCGGGTTCTTCACACTAGGGACTTGAAAATGGTAACCCACGACGGGGTGAGATATAAATCTCAGCGAGTTCACACCCTAAACCCTGATTAGGAATGTAATACACCTAGAGGCAGCCTAACCACACATCATAGAAGACTCACCTCGCCTTAGTTCCTTCCTACACGTCAGCACAATTTATATCACAAATGCATAAAATAAATGCACACATCAATTAGAATGTCTCACATAGCTCAATCAATCATAGGGGGTCCCGATTATAAGGCCAAATCGTTATGACACGTCTCATTCCATGCCACACAATTTTGTCTCATAATTAGGCGTGCTTATCTCAATCAATCACGCGTTTCAATTGATTACTGCTCACACAGGCACGATCTATCGAACACACAATGGTTTTCCGGCATAGCCGAGCGTCTTCTCGCACCATCAAGCACGGCAACATCTACCTCAAGACGGCATTCCACATAGGAGCATCGTCTACCCGATACACATCGGGTGACGGGTTCTCATAACCAGCACACAACCATCCAATCCTGGCCAAGGATATCGTGCATTGCACTCAAATGCCTAAATTAAAATGATGTGCTTGACCTATTTTTTTCGTATTAAAAACACTCAGTGAAAATAGTTGTGTGTGGGTGCACGGTCAGATCGAACTAGAAAAACTGATATTTTTCCTTTTAAAAATCCCACTATTTAAATATAGTACTTAAAAACATTTTCGGTGTCAAAACCGGACACTCGGTATTTTTTGATTAAATACCAAAATCTCATATTTTTGAAATAATAATTCGAAAATTAACACTCAGCATCAAATTGCACAAAATAGCACTCAATTGCATAATTCAACCACACCACGACAATTAGCACGAAATTTCAGCTACTGGCTATCTCGGAATAATTTTTGGAAATAAATTAATAATTAAATAAATTACAAAATAATTAAATAAATGCAATTAATTAAATAAACCACCAATTTAAATTAATATAAGCTAACCTAACCATCTAAGTACACTAAGTAAATTACTTCACTAAACTAGCTAATTACCCTAACCATCCTAACTAAATCAATATAATAACTAACTACCTAAACTAATTTAGCTAATTAAATTAACAAACAATCCGTCCTAACTAAATTAGCCTAGGAACTAATTATTCTAACCACCTAGTTACATTAACTATCTAACTAGGCTAGCTAGGGATCTCACTAATCCTTGATTAATTCAACTAATCCACCCTAAGCATCATCAGCACCATAATGAGAGTTTAGTGCATAAACTCACTGGTTTAGCGCAAAAACTAGTTTACAGTGACAGCGGCGCGATGGTGGCCAAAACTTGAGTTTACGGAGACGTTGAGGGGAGCTTGGACCGGGCCAAAAATGGTCCAAGACGACTCACGGTTGGATTGGAAAATCGTTCATGCTTGCTGCCCGATCGGTTGCTGGACACAGCTGAGCGGTGGAGAGAAAAATAGGGTTGACCTCGAGAGGGATGGAGACTTACGATGGTGGTGGCTCCACGGGCTGGTGGCGCAGAGCTACGGCGTTGATGGAAGTGACGAGATGGAGGTGATGAAGTTGATGATGATAAAGGGGAAATGATGGGATAGGGATGAAGCGGTGATGGATGGACGCTCGATAATGGGCAGATGTTGGCAGCAAATGAGACAACATGAAGAAAGGGGCTGGCGGGTTGACTTTGTGCATAGGATGGCTGGCAGCGAAGGAGGATTGGTGGGGTTTGACTTTGGTGAAAGGAGGGATTGACGAAGGTGGAAGGCGTGCGAGCATGTGGCAGCAAGGAACAGGAAATTGGTGTGAGGGTGGAAGCTCATGGGATGGTGCGGTGGCGTGAGTAGGGCGGCTTGTTCACTAGCTTGATTCGGTGGAGGGTCAAGGAAAAACGAAAGGTGGCAGATGGCAGTAGATGGTGGAGTAGCTAGATCGGAGTGAGGAGTTGTCTTCGAAGGAAAGAAAAATAAGAGAGGGCAGAGGCGATTCTTCCAAGGAAGGGGATGATCGAGTAGAAGAAAAATGAAATGAAGGTAGAAGCTGCGAAGGAGGGAAAAACAGTTGGCCAAGCGTGCGTGAGAAGCTTAGGAGGGATAGAAAGTCAAATAAAAATATCTACATAATCAATGCTTGGTTCCTTAATTCTTTCTTGCACATAAATCTCACAAAAACTCAATTTTGGTGCCAAATGTTGCAGCCTCCATATCAGCCCATGAATTTCCCTCAATTGGACTTCAATTTTTTCACAAACTTCCCCAATTTGATGACCAAATTTTCTACAGAGGAAGCCTACACAATTTCCACAATTTCCTTTCACCAAGTAGCTCACTTTGGAGGCCAGAAATCCCCTCAATTTGACTCATCCGAATTTCCTTTCTTTTCCAAATCATCCGAATTGATTTTCTCTAAAAATCTCAAGCTCGCCGAAAATTCTTCAGAGGATGAACCAACGTTCTTAAAATAAATCATGACACGATAACACTTAAGAAATCGGGTTCAATTTCATGGTTAATTTCAACCATATGTGATTTTAGCGTAACCTAACATATTGAGTAGCTTTTAGAAATTTTTGGCGCATTTGACCCGTGGTCGATTATTTTCGATCCACATTGTGCATCTTCGACTCATAGGCAGCTTTCGATTGTCGTGAAAATATCAAGATTTTAAATACGAGCACAGGGTATAGAAATGACAGAAAAATGGGTCTAGTGCCATTCGATGGGAATTTCGCAATTAGATGGAATCACCCACACACTAATCACATACCTCAATCGAAACGACCTATCTCCGATCTTCGATCGATTTTGGCGATGCCGTAATGACCATTGTAGATTAGCACAGTCAAACAGTTGATTTCTAGTCGAATTCTCTAGTCAATTGTGTTTAGATTCTTTAATGGCTTCACTTGATAGGCTAGTTATCTCATGAGTGGCCAATTAGAAAAAAGAACTATAAATGTGTTGATGAAAAGCCCAACTTATTCAATCGAAAACAAAATCTGAAAATCAAAATGTCACATAAGACACCTCCCTAAGCTAACATTAAGAAAGAATCCAAATGTTTCTTCTGTAAAAAGAAGGGCTATGTAAGGAAGGATTGTGTTAAATCTAAGGCCTAACTCGAAAAGAAAGGTAATCCAATCTCTTATATTTGTTATGAATCTAATATGACTAATGTGAGTCACAACATTTGAAGGATTGATTTTGGATCTACAATCCACATTTCAAATTTTTTGCAGGGTTTTCAAAACCACAATAAGCCATAAGAAAGTGAATAAAGAATCTATTCATGAAACAAGATGCATTCACATATAGAAGCTATTGAGACATGTTGGCTAGTTCTTAATAATGACTTTATTTTGTATTTGGAAATGATCTTTTATGTTCCTCATTTCTCTAGAAACTTAATTTCAGTTTCAAGACCTGTACCTTTGGGTTACTCTTTTAACTTTTCAGATTCAAACTTCTATTTATCATTTAAATCTGAAATTGTGGAGAGTGGTACTATGTTTGATGGTATTTTTCAAATTAATTTACAAGATAATGCCCATTATAATGCAATGCATGTTTATGATAACGCCGGTATAAAACGCTGTGTTGTGAATGAAAATTCCTGTATGTTGTAGCACCAGAGATTGTGACATATTTCCATAGATAGAATTAAGTGATTGGTGAATGATGGAGTACTCGGTACTTTAGATTTTACCGATTGTGATACTTGTGTAGACTGTATAAAGGGAAAGCAGACCAATAAGACAAAAAAATATGCCAAGATGAGTATAGAAATATTAGAAATTATGCATACGAATATTTGTAATCCAAATATGGACTCATATGATTAGAAATACTTCATCTCTTTTATAGATGACTACTCACGTTATATGTATATCTACTTACTTCATAATAAGCATGAAGCGTTGGATTCCTTTAAGGTATTTAAGGTGAAAGTAAAGAAACAATGCGGTAAGCAAATTAAAATCGTGAGATCAGATAGAGATTGAAAATTCTATGATAGATACATTGAAGATAGACAAGTACCTAATCCATTTTCAAAGTTTCTTCAAGAGCATAGAATAGTTATCTAATATATTATGCATGGTTTTCCGGATCAAACGATATAGCAAAAAGAAGAAACTAAACTTAATTGGATATGGTGCAGAGTATGCTTAGCGGCTCCAAACTTCCTAAATTCTTGTGGACTGAAGCACTTAAGATGACAGTATACATATTAAATCGAGTTCTGACCAAGGTTGTCCCAAAGACACCTTTTGAGTTATTTAAAGGTTGAAAACTGAGTTTGCGACATGCATGCATTTGAGGATGCCCATATGAAGTGAGAGTTTACAATCCACAAAAAAAAAAAAAAAAAAAAAAAAAAAAAAAAAATTGGACTCAAGGATTATAAGTAGGTATTTCATTGGATATGCCGAAAGGTCCAAGGGATGCAAGTTTTATTATCTATCTCACATCACTAGAATTGTGGAATCAAGAAACGTCAAGTTTCTTGAAAATGACTTGATTAGTGGGAGCGATTGATCGAAATACCTTATTCCTAAGAAAGATTATTCAGACACTCAACATTCCACTTCAATTATTAGGTTGGTTGCAGTTCATAACGCCTTTTTAGTTCAACCGACTATTGAACAACTAATCATTGAAGTTCCACAACCTCTTGATATTGATCTTGTAGATTCAATTGTTTAGTAATTACTAGAAATTGTTGAACAATTGATTGAGCAACACGCTTCTCAAGAAAATGTTAATGCAATATTAAGAAAATCTACTAGAATAAGGAAATCAGCAATCCCTAGTGATTATATTGTGTATATACAAGAATCTGACTATAATATTAGAGCCGAGAATGATCTTGAAATGTTTTCACAAGCCATGGACAGTGATAAATCCACAAGCCATGAATAGCGATAAATCCAATTTGTGATATGATCCCATGAATGAAGAAATGAGTTTTATTACATCTAACGAAGTCTGAAATTTGGTTAAGTTGCCTAATGATGTGAAGGTCATTGATTGTAAATGGGTCTTCAAAACTAAAATGATTCATTGGGCAATATTAAAAGATATAAAGTTAGACTCGTCGCCAAAAGATTCACTCAAAAAGAAGGAATTGATGATACTGAGACTTTTTCTCCTGTATTTAAGAAGATTCTCATCGTATTATTTTGACATTAGTTGCCCATTTTGATATGAAATTACATTAAATGGATGTCAAAATGACGTTTCTCAATTAGAAACTAGAGGAGGAGGTTTACATGAAATAATCTAAAGGATTCTCCTTTAGTAAAGGTGAGTAATTACTGTGCAAGCTCAAGAAATCTATATACGCTTGAAACAAGCATCCCGCCAATGGTACTTAAGGTTCCATGATGTCATCTCTTCATTTGGTTTTGTATAGAATATCATAGATCAATGTATATATCAGAAGGTCAGCAGAAGCAAAATTTGTTTCCTTGAGCTATATGTGGATGATAATTTACTTGCAATCAATGATAAAGGGTTACTACATGAGGTAAAACAATTTCTCCCTAAAAGTTTTGACATGAAAGATATGAGTGAAACATCTTATATAATTGACATTAAGATCCATAGAAAAAGACATCGATGAATTTTAGGACTATCTCAATAAACCTATATTGATAAGATCCTAGAGAGATTTCAAATGAAAAATTGTTCATCAAGTATATGACCCATTATGAAGGGTGACAAGTTTATTTTGAATCGTTGCCCGAAGAACAATCTAAAAAGGGAACAAATGAATAATATTCCATCTGCTTCTGCTGTCGAAAGCTTGATGTATGCTTAGGTTTGCACTCGACCTAATATTGCTTTTACTGTGAAATGTTGGGAAGATATTAGAGTAATCCAAGTATAGACCACTGAAAAGCTGTAAAGAAAATGATGAGATGCTTTTAAGGTACCGAATACTACATGTTTATATATAAACAGACTGACAACTTGGAAGTAGTTAGTTATTCGGATGCAAATTTTGCGGGTTGCATTGATTCTCGAAATTAATATCTAGATACATTTTTATGTTAGCTAGCGGAGTCATGTCATGGAGGAGTGCGAAATAGACTTTGACTGCTACTTCCATTATAGAGACTAAGTTAATTTCTTATTTTGAGGCTACCTCACATGATGTATGGTTGAAGAGTTACATTTCTAAGCTTAGAATTGTTGATTTTATTTCTAGACCATTGAGAATATATCATGACAATTCAGCTACAGTTTTTATGGCTAAAAATGCCAAAAGTGACAGTTAAAATAAGCATATCGACATCAAGTATTTAAACAAAAGAGAATGTGTTAAGGAGAATAAAGTAATCATAAAACACATTAGCACTAAATTAACGATAGCTTATCTTTGAACTAAAGGCATGCCATCAATGAAGTATAAGGACCATGTAACTAGTATGGGAATAGGTCCCATCATGTGATTTGTTGTCATATGGACGATTTTTATTGTGTGAAACTCTTATTCTATTGTAATGTTGATTCTCAATTTTTGGCATACACATTCTGTTGTTTATGAGAACAACATTTATCTTTGGTTCTGGAATAAACATAGGATTTATTCACTAATATGTTGTCACATATAGGCTAATATTAAAGAAATAAGATGTATTGTGATACATGAAAGATATTACTCTTTCTTAGAGGACATGTCATAATGATTCATGTGTTTGTCGCGACCAATATTTTCGGGGGGTGTGAACCACCTAGGGTTTGGTTAATGGATTGTTAAGCCTAGACTTAACTCTGGCTCTCCCAAGCCCATACCAATTCGCGACTTAGGTTTAAGTTCTTAACATGCAAATGATATTTCAATCAGGAGTCGCCACTAATCTATTTTTGGTGGGTCGATTAGAAACCCAAGTAAAGTAATGTGAGTTTTACTTTACTCCTACGAACTAGAGATTTGGGTACGGGGACTTGATTACGCTAGATTTCTCTAACGCCCTTTCGGTACCATTTCTTTTATTTAAAAAAAGGTTTTGCAGGCAGCTTGAATTGATTTTAAACTAATTCCCTAACATGTGAGGTGTTCATGCAAGTGCGCAAACCATCAATTTAACACCCAAGAAAGCAATTAAATAATGCAGGACTTACCTCAAAGCAACGAAAGCATCTGCAGTGTTAAATTAAAATCCACATCAACAACCCTAGATATGGTTTCTAATTAACAAGCAATTACTCAATTTTTGTTTTCTCTTTTTCAACGAAAATATAGTCCATATGCAATGGAATGCTTTTAATCTAATATGAAATGATATGGCATGGCAATATGTCCTAAATTATATGAATGAATAAGAATTTTTGTGATTTCTTAATGAACATGCAATAATTAAATATGCAATCTAAATTAACCAAAATGACTTAATTCTAATGACGTGCAATGCAATGCAATGACGTACAAAATTATTTAAACTAAAATGACATGTAACATGCAATTTAATATGCGAGCTATATGTCACGCGACATTTATTAAATGACCTAATCTAATGATGGACAATTTCTAATTAAATGAATCTAACAACAGTCAATAAATGACGTGCATTTCATGAACCTAATTCTATATGACATGGACATTTTTATTTTCCTAACAAAACATGCAATTTATCTAGGAGAGATTATCTACCTATAATTGATAAACATGCAATCCTAACATGCAATGATGTGCAAAGAATGCCTTAATTCAACATGATATATGCATGATGACATTTTGTGCTTTTATTAATTTAGAAATTAAAATTTCTCATGCAATTCAAATAATGATAAAACTAACATCCTAAATGAATGTGCTTTCTTTTTTTTGGTTTTCTTTTCCATGATTCAAAATTATTATTCTAAATATATATATATATAAAAACCTAATCCTAATTCAACATTTTTGGATTTTTAAATTTCGAAATAAGATTGCAATTTTAATCCTAAACAAGAAATATTCTAAGGCAAATCTATTCCTAACTCAAATATTTTTTGGATTTTTCTTTTAAGAAAATAAGATTGACTCAACCAACTTGACGATAGTAAATCAAGATTGATATCCAAAAATTGGCGAACCATATCTCGCGCATGAGATCGGGTTGGCCAATTTTAAATTAAATCGCGAATCGAATCTCGGGCTTAAGATCGGATTGGCGATTTTTCAAGCGATTGCGATTGCGAGTCGGATTTCGAGCGCGGAAATCGAACTGTCAATCCCAAATTCCAGAGGCAATTTCATGTCATGAATTCTCAATCATACATTAGGAATAATTCTACTAAAAAAAAAAATAACATAAAAAAATAGAATAAAGCAAATAAAAGAAAAAAGCTACCTAATTAGATTTTCCTTTTTTCTTTTGTCTTTTCCTTCCAAGCATGGCTTGGGCTCGTGCGGCTTGTGGTGGGTCACCGTCGGTCCTGCAAGGGCGTTGCGGTCGGAGCTCCGGCGAAGAGTGGCATCCGGATCTGGCGTGGCAGCAGCGTTGGTGTGGCGGAGGCGCGGCTGCGGGTCTGTCGGAGCTGGAGCAGCGGCGAACGGACCCACAGACCCCGGCGACAGTTCTGGGCTGTAAGCTGCGGTGGACTTCGGAGTCTGATAGCGTCGAGGAAGGAGAAGCTGCAGGAGTGTCGGAGACGGATCTCGGGCGGAGGTGGACCAGCAGCGAAACAGGGGAGCCTGGAACAGAGCAGGAGCAGCCGCAGCTTCGCCGGGGTCTCGCGGGCTGCAGGTGAGGCGGAGCGCGACAGTGGCTGGCAGAACGCTTCGCGGGTCGTTGCGGTGGTGGTGGTCCGGCTCGGGTCCAGCAGATGTAGCAACCGCGGCTGGTCGCGAGTCAGGCGGGTGCAGCGACGCCGGGTTGAGCTCGCAGGTGGCGATGGCAGGGCGCAGCAGGCGAGCGAGGGCGTCGGGCTGGTGGAGCTGCTCGGCGTCAGCGCTAGGTCACGAGCGGAGGCGAGCTCGACTCAGATCTGCCGGCGTCGGAGCAGCGTGCAGGGGGCTGGCGTTCAGATAGCTGCGGAGGCGCAACGGATCGGGCGGCGAGGGAGTCCGGCGAAGGGCGTTCGCGAAGAAGATGAACAGTAGCCTTGTTTTGTTTTTTCTTTTCTTTTCTTCCTGCTGGCCGGTCACACTTAGGCGTCTCTCCCCTCTGCTGCACTGTTGCTGTCCCCTCCCTTTTTTGTCTTTTTCTTCTCTGTAGCACGTCACTTCTCTCTGCAGTCCCTCTCACTTCCGCTCCCTGTTCACGTCGTTTCTCTGTTCTTCTTTTGAGCAGAAGGGACAAAGCCCTTTTCTTTTGTTGATTTTTTTTACTTCGAAGAAAAACGAGAACAGCTCTCAAAAACCCTAAAGACGAAGAAACTCCTCTCTTTTTGTCTTGAATTTTTGACCTAGAAATCGAGAGAAAAGCCCCCAAAGTGGCCATGTATTTCTATTGTCTGGCCCTTACTCAAACTCTACGCATTTAATCTATTTATAGGCCACAGTTAGGATTTTAATTTTTTCAAATCCGTATCCACAAAAATTCATTTTTCCAAATGCAATATTTGTTTTTGATACGATTTAGGATTGCAAAAGGATTCTTCTAAAATTTGAAATCTCGTACAAATCAATTCGTAAAATCTTTCCGAGAATATGGGCTTGGGCTGATTTACTCCCTTCGTGGGCTTAGTCCAATTCACCAAATTAATATTCTGAACCATTAATTTGAACCCATTTGTCACTGGCCCAATGTAAATGCAAATTAAGATAAATGCACCTAAAACTATATGCTATGCAATTAATTAATTAACTAATATTTTTTTAGGGGTTAAAATTAATCCCTAATTTTTTAATGCAATTAATAATTAAAAGGGTTACCAAAATTTAGGTGTCAACAGTGTTTTGTTTCTTTTCTTTAAGCATAAGGTTTTAATGGATTTGGTTGGATAATTTGTATGATGAAAATGTTGGGATCAAGTGGGAGAATGTTATATATATCTAATGCGATCCCTCATTTCGAACCCACATTTTTTCTCTTTAAAGTGGAGGTTATTTCACATGGAGTTTTTTTCACACTTTCGTACCTCTTCGTGACAACCGCCCATTTTGATAGCTGTTTTGATAGGAGACGATATATGAAAGGAACAATTGTTCATTTCTTAAGAGTAATCACTAAATCTAACGCAAACCCTCTCATTTGGAATACACCATTAGTATGCGAGGGAATTGGGTTATTAGATTGTGCCCAATATTTCGTCGAATCTCTATGAATTTCCGATGAACAATGGTTGGAGGTTCGTTTACATTTGATCCTGCTTTTCCGCATTTGATTTTTATGTCTAACATAAGTTGCAATTGCATATTTAGGATTAAACTTCCTTTTGCCCTATTGACCTCTTTAGCTAAGGTGCTTACTCTTTAGGTTGGTCCATTTAAATTGGTTGAGGCTCTTCCATTTTTTTTTTTTATTATTTATTTTATGTACACTTGTCCATCACAGGCTCTTTGATTTTTTAGGTAGTTTTCTCTGAGGTCTTCTCCGAATTCACATTCTACAATTACTTATTGAGATAATAATAGAAATAGTCCTTGAACTTTGACCTAATGTGCAAATGTGGTCCTTGAATTTTAGCCTAATGTTCAATGTGATCTCTAAAATTTTAATTTGTTCAATATGGTCCTTGAACTTTTGGTACTTGTTCAGTGTGGTCCATACAAAATGTTCAATGTAATCCTTTCATTAATTCAATATCATGGACAATATTAAATATTTTCATATAGTCTAGAAATTAAATTGAACATGTACCAAAAGTTTAGGGACTATATTGCACGTTGAGTTTTGTTTATGGACTATTTATGCCATTTTCCTTACTATTATGATCTGTTGGGCCTCACCATACACATCTTCTTCCATTCTTTCTTGTAACTCTTCAATTTATCTTGAATTTGGTAGTACAACGGCTTGCGAAGACCACGACAATGGTGCTTTGTTGAACACCACATTCCTGGAAGTGTAACGTCCCCTTGTTGTAGGATTGCAACACTTCCACCTTTCCTTTAGTCATCGTATCACACAAATATGCAACGAATTGTCTTCTTATCGAATTTGTTTCACGGGTGATTGAGTACAAATGCATAACATATGCATCCAAACACTTTGAAGTGACTACTTGTGGACTTGTAGTTCCACAACTTCTTATGTAGTGTCGCCAAGCACAACTTTGAGGTATGCTGTAGATTAAGTGTGCTACTGTCTTCAATGATCCAAAAACTTGGTGGAACATTCTTGTAGCATGCTCCTACAAGTCTCTGCCATATGCTAATTTGTTGACAACTCCAATTTGTTGCGGTGCAAGGAAAACTATCATCGTGTCTTACCCTTCTACACATATTTTGTAAACTCATATGGTGTGTACTCACCCCTTTGTTAGTATGAAGGTATCATATTTCCAAGCCTATTTCTTTTTCTGCTTTTTCTTTAAAGTTATAAAAGTCATTTAATGCCTCGAGTTTTTCTTTCAAAAAATCAACCTAGACATAACTAGAGAAATCATAGATGAACATTATCGTGTATTCTGAACTCAGATTGATGGTCGCTTTGCTGGTTCAAATGCAGTTGAGTAGAAGAGCTCAAGAGATGTCTTGCCTTCATACTTTGACTCCTCATACCAAAGTTGGTGTACCTTCCTGTACTAACACTCAGCAAATACTATGTCTTCTCAAATATCTAGCTGGGGAAGTCCCTTTAAAATAGCCTTATTCATCATCACCTTTAGCTTATGATAACTTATGTGTCAGAGCCAAGAAAGTCATTCTTGGCATGCGATATACGTTTTGCAATTCAATCTATTTGGAACTGAAACGAGGTGTTATCACCGTTTGCCCAACGTGTGTGATCGGCAACATTGAGTTGTTTTTTTGATGATTACTTGTCTGCTAATGTACTCAAACACGCTTGATAGCTTGTATTGATTTCCCCTCATATTGTTTGAGCATCTTGATTCAACTCTCCGATCATCATCATCAGAGTTGATAAACTTATCACATATTGTGACAAAGGCCGTCCATCACATCATCCAACTTGATGATAGAGGAGGATGCAAGCTCTTCTTATTCCCCTAACTCGATGAGTGCTTAAAAATCCCACTCTTCTTTGCGGTCATTCTCCTTCTTGATAAACGCTGCAACATTTCCTTCTACTCGTTTGAATGGACAACCCTTTGCAAAGTGACCTATTTTGCCATAAATGTAGCAGAAACTGTCTCGCCTCCAATTGTTCTTATCTTCGATCTTGTCATCTTTCCCTCAATTTCGACAAGTTCTCACTAGTTAAGTGCCCATCCTTTCTGGTTGCCTCCGCCAGTCTGATAACCTTTCCTCTGTTTCCCATCTCTAGTGCCCGATATGCTTTCCCTCTCACTCTTGAAGCCTTCTTTATCATTCAAGAGTGCACTTTCACCATCCTCGACATCCTCAATTGAGATCTTAGACAACTAACTATCTAAATCCTCTTGGCAAGTATATTGTTCAGCAAATAAGAGTTGAGTCACTTGCCTCTCCATGGGTGGACATAACAACCTTGTTATAGTCTGATGGTAACCAGTGAATGGTCATTCTCCTCATCCTTGTCTATGAAGCATGGACATGTTCAAAGGGCCTCTATGTCGTGTCGGACAACCTGACACGTGTTGGACACGCATGGACATACAGTTAACATGTGTTGGAAAATTCGACACGTGGTCAACTCTTTACAACACGCTCCAACACGTGTGTTTGGAGTTTTTGGGGCAGGTCTGCAGGTGCGAAGGGAAGATGGTGATGGAGGCTAAAGGCAAGGGTAAGGGAGCGGAGGTGAGGCCACAAGCAACGGCGAGGGAGGGCTAGAGGAAGAGCAGAGATTGAGACGATCGAGAGGGCTACGACTGCCGACTATGATGCCGAGCTGGAGAACTGCGATGCCGTGATGGAGGGCTGGACACAAGGCTACAACAACAAAGGAGGGAGGGCTGGAGACGAGTGATTACGATGAGGTGACCGAGAGGGAGCAGAGATCAAGAGGTAATGACCAAGCAAGGGAGAGGAGGAGGCGACTACTAGAGTTTTTGGGTTGTTACTTTATTGAGGTTCCTTTTTTTGTTTTAGGAAGAAGAGCAAGGGAGGAGGTGATGGCTACTCGGAAGAAACGAGAGCTTGAGGGTGAAAAGAATTTGCGATTTTTCTTTTCTTTTCTTTTCTTTTCTTTTCTTTTGGAGGGAGGGGAGGATGGAGCCTCGTGCAGGGTGATTTCAATTTTAGGAAGTGATAGGTGCCAGGCGATGGGTGGGGCGGGGGAAGAAAGCAAATGATGAAATAAATGGGTGAGGCCCATTTAGCCCCACCAAAAAAAAATACCAAATGCTAAATAAATTTATTAATAAATAGGTAAGGCTAAAAAATAAATAAATAGGTGGGTTTAAAAAGTTATTTCGAAAAATAAAAACACTAAATATTAAATAATGATAAATTTTGATCACTGTAGAAAATCATAAATTTATTTTGACTCTAATCTCTTGTTAGTCATTTGTTTCATCAATAACTTTTGTTAAAATAAAAAAAAAAAAAGTCTTTCCAATATTTTATGAATAAATTTATTAATGTTATTAGTGTAGATACATTATAGGCTCTTTTTTAAATTATTTATTTAGTTATGAATTTGAATAAATTAATGAAAATATAATAATTTATCATGTATATATAAAAATATTCATTTAATATACAACGTGTCCCAACGTGTCGAAATTCTCTTTTTGAGAAATGACATATCGGTCGTGTCGTGTCGTGTCGTGTCACGTGTTGCGTGTCCGTGTCGATGCTTCTTAGATCCTTGTCTCAAAGATGGCGTTAAAAGGGGAAAATTATCCAAAAAAGTTATAAACTTATCGCATTTTTGTCAATTCAGTCCTAAACCTTTTAATTGTGCTAATTGTGTCCTAAACATTTTCACATTTAGTCAATTAAGTCCATCAAGCCAATTTTTGACATAGACATTGTTGTTATCCGTGGCATATTCGGCACTAACACGAACAATTTTTAATAATATTTAAATATATATTTATTTTTTAATAATATTCTTTTCTTTTTCCTTCTTTGCTTTTTGTTTTTTTTTTTTTTTTTTTTATATTGTTAGGGCCAACAGGGGACAACTAGCCATCGGTTGAGGCTTAATGACCCTCGTCAGGCACTGTGTGAGGGCTTATGAGGGTGGCCGATGAGGCCTTCAAATGCGATAAGTGAGCTATATCACTAGCCACTAGATGAGGTCATGGCCCTCGCTCATAGCTAGGCGAAGGCCATGACCCTCGCCCAATGGCAACAAGGGCAAGCCATTGCCAAGTGGTTGGCGAGGATCACCAGGCCTTGGCCAATGTCTAGCAAGCCCCTACCAGCCTTAAAAAAAGATAAAAAAAAAAGAAAGAAAATAAAATAAAAATATTAAAATATTAATAAAAATTATCCACGTTAATATCGACTATACCACATTGAATAAGTGACATCTACTTTAGTGATTTCTAGTCAAAAAATGGCCTAATGAATTCAATTGGCAAAATATGAAAATGTATAGAACTCAATTGGTACAAACAAAATGTTTATAACAAAATTAGCAAAAGTACAATAAATTAAGATTTTCTGAAAATTTTTCCCCATTATAAGGATCCAACTTTAAAATTTCTTTGTAAAAATATCATTCTAGCAATTTGAGGATCCAACTTTGGAAAAGTTTTGACTCATTGTCATGTGTTGTTATGAGGCTAAAAGTAGTTCATTCTCCAACCTTTACGGCTTGGCATCATTCGTCCTCTTGAGTAGCACCGCCAAGTTATTTTATGCCCCTGTTGGGATCTTGACATTCTTGATGTACCCTAATAACTCATCTTCAACGGTTACCGTAATAATAGAGCGCTTTACTAGCCTTTTGTCTTTCACTTTCTCTGCTTGTCATCATTTGTGGGTGGTGTATTATTGCTACTGTCGATTATAATCCACAAGTCGTAACCCAATAGGTAAAATTGAATGCAGGCACTTCGATTATTGGAGTTGTTGAACTTCTCCACATCGCTTATAGAGCTTGAGATATCCGCTGTCATGACTTGGAGGAAAAGTACCAAAAAAATCTTAAGCCAATTGTATTGATATCAATTTAATACAGTTTTAAATCTTTCAATTTGGTCAATTTAGTCCTAAATATTTTCACATTATTACTAATTCAATCCATTTAATCAATTTAGATAGGAAATTGCTGATGTTGACGCCGGTTGTCCTATATGGCACGGCTGGTACTAACAAAAACATTTTTAAATATTTTTATTTTTTATAATTTCTCTTTGTTTTTTTTATTATTTCTTTTCCTTTCCTTTTTGCGATTGTTGCCGAAGGCTAGCCTTGCCAAGTGTGGCTCGACAAGGCCAACCCTCACTTGGTCGGACATGGTTTGTGGCTAGTGGTTGAAGAAAAGGGAAAGCAAAAAAAAAAAAAAAAAAAAAAAAAACAATTATAAAAATAACCAATGTCATCACTAACCATATCACATAAGACAATTGACGTCCACATCAGATTTTACCTAAATTGGACAGATGGACTAGATTAATATCAATGTGACAATGTTTGAACTAAATTAGCTCAATTGAAATGTTTAGAATTATATTGGTACCAATGTAATATGTTTATGACTTTTTTTGTACTTTTTCTTATACTGCATTATTTGCCAAGCACTATACCAAATAAGCCTAATCTCAAACTAATCGACTTCATAGTGTCGAACTATGCACGAGTAGTATTGCAGCATAGTCCGATCCCAAACCATTGGCCTATAGTCCTTAACTGTCTACTCCGATTCCAATTGTTGAGAACTCAATTAAAGAAAACACACTTTTTTCTTAGATGCACATCCCAAATACTGGTGAAGAAGGGTTTTGCATAAGCTGCCACTTTGATTGTTATGGACTTGGAAGGAGAAGAGAAGATGAGGGTTGGACGAAGTCTCCTCGTGAACTCTCTCATGCCATCCCTCGTTCTGAGTGAATTGCGAGCGCTAAGCTCATGTTGCCTTGTTAATCAGCAGCATTAAGTCAAGCATTATATTCACGCTTCTAGCGAGCTGTCGCTTGGGTGTTCGGTTTCCTCTATCAAGTACGCAAAACCTTCGCAAAGCAACATGTTGACTGAGATGAATTGCATGGCAGTACGAGGATAAAGTACCTGTCGTGAGATTAGTGGAGAATTCTTTCTGAAATTAGTGAACAACGTTAGAGCAGGGGCTTGTCACTAGATCCTTCCCAAATCTTAAAGAATTACCTGAAACCAGAAATATCTAAGGGAGGCACGAGAGATTTCACAAGCTTTTTGCGTACGTTCTCTTTGTATGCTCCGAATAGCTAAGATGACTGACGTGGCCACATAGGCAAGTGACGAACACTTGCACAATCAAATAGATCGATTGATTAAAGCAAGCAAAAGGTCGAGAGACTCTCAACAGATGAATTGTGTCACATGGAGGTCGCATGACCCCAACTGGCCGCTTGGGTTGTGACGCCTAGAGTTGCCGGGGGTCGCACAACCATGGGCAATGGCTGCTGGCGCTAGATTTGGCTTGGCGGTGGCCTTAGCCTTTCACCAAAGGGTTTTTTTTTTTAAAGAAAAATTAGACCCAAAAGCCATTTGTAAAAAAAATATTTGTTAAATACTATTTAAGTCAAAGTAGCTTTACAAATGATTTTTTACTAAACGCAATTTGCATTTTCCCCAAGGGACTTTAGGTTAAAAGCATTTGCATTTCTCCAAGGTTCATTTGCAAAGCCGAACCAAACTCATCCTAAGCATCTCTTTATCTTATTTTTTTCTGATTTGACTTCAAGACTACGAACTGCATGCGGTGCCAATCTCGAAGGCATATAAGTGATCTCCAACTGTTTTGAGTGGGTTCTATGTTGTTTAAGGAATGTCATTGATAATTATGTAAGTAATTGAAATGCAGAAACTTCGAAAAGAACACAAGCAATATAGCAGCAGCTGCAAGATCAAATAAGTAGAGGGATCCCAATCGTAGGGGCTGGCGCAGGGACAGGTATCTCTGCTAATATTCGAAGAAGCAGGTGGTGTTGATATCATAGTTTTGTACACCTCGGGGCGCTTTTGCATGGCAGGAAGAGGTTTACTGTCAGGGTTGTTGCCTTATGCTGTGCAGTGCAGTCGTGCTAGTTATGGCTAATGAAGATGCTGCCTGAAAGTCTTCTTTCCACTGCCATTAAACTAATAGAACTGCTTGGATTCTCGAATTGTGAAGGAGCATGCTTTAGTAACTTGTAGAATTTCATTTTTCTATTAATGCCTTCTAAAATTGGACTAATCTTGAAGACATATTCAAAGGGAAAAACATTAATTAGAGAATTCAATTAAAATGTCCCTCCGTGTTCTTTTACTGTAAATTTTCTTGCTAGCCCATCGCTAAACAGAAAAAGATAGGAGGCAAATGTGGTACCAAAGAGTGGAGAAATTGATGAGATCTCACTGGGAAAAAAAATCATGTTAAATGAAGTAGATAAGCGCATTTATTGTCTTGTGCGATCATATGATGCCTTCTGTGTGAGATGGCAATGGGGTGAGGATGCATGGCGCATGATGTTGGGTGTTTAAGCACCAATAAACGTACAAGATGAGCGAGGCAGATGAAATTTATCCATTGAATGTATGGCAACTCAGGGAAAGAAAGGATGTAAGATGAGCGTGTCAAATTGGAGAACAAGATGAGAGAAACCATTTGATGTGGTTTATATATTGGTGACAATGGCTATTGGATGTTATGGTGAGAATGTGCCTTTCTGAGTGAGATGCACATGAAAAGGAACGGGAAGATTTTAAATTAAATGTGAGAAGAGACGATTATGAAAAGAACACTAGCATCTGGATTTTTCTGCAACTCAATATGAAATGGAGTCAACGGCATAAGATGATCAATCAGGTCCTCCCCACTTAGTGGGATGAGCTTGGTGGTTGTCGTTGTTCTTCCAGTGCACAAATTTTTTATATTTGTCTAGGCCATTGAGCGAGAAAGAGGCAATGCAAATAGATGAGGTGTTAGAAAACCTTGGCTGCACTGATAGGGAAAGGGGAAAAGATGGACTCTTTTTCTCACTACTGATATATTCTTTTGGTTACTGGGATATTTAGAAAGATTGAGATGGATGAATGAAATCTGTGAAGGTGGATTGGTTAGGAAAAAACCTTCACATGTTCATAGAGTTTCCTTGTGAAGCCACAGCTTAGGACGGTGCTAGATATGACTGATATACTCAGAGAATATTAAAGAATTTACTTATTTCATAAATGCTCAATTATTTATTTCATACTTTCCTCGTAACATCTATTAATATTGGGAAAGCATGTTCCTCCACGATTCTTTTGAATTAATGAAATGCTTCGCCTTTAAATTGTTTTTCATTACCTTCTTGAAATAGTTCCGCTCTGATATGGAGTAGATATTTCTGTAGGTGGTGAAGCCTGTGCCTGTTCTTGCTGGAGCATGTGGAACTTGACACTTTTCGCCGAATGGATTACTTTCCAAGGCAAGTGGAGTCAATTGGATTTTTTTGGCTGCAAAATTTTCTTACCGTGGGCATGGCAATTTCAGACAGAATCTAGAAGAAACAGGAAAGGGTTATGAGTAGGTTTTCCCAGATAACATTTCCTAATACTCCGACTTGAGTATTTCTGGGTTTATGAGCAGCTTCTCTCTTTGCTCTTTGTTGCTTGGAAGTTGAGATGATCACAAAAGCTTCCAAAAGGGGTTATTAAAAACTCCTTATGCAATGAAGATCAAGCTGCAAAAATGGCAAAAGCTGGTGCTGATATTATAGTGGCTCATATGTGCCTTACAACTTCTGGCTCAATAGGTGCAAAGACTGCAGTTGCATTGGAGAAAAGTGTAATTCATGTACAAGCTATTGCAAATGCCACACATAGGATCCATTCCCACGCCATCATCTTATGCCGTGAGGTATATTTTGAACACATCTTCTAAATCTTTTCGGTGCTGAATTCCTTCACCACCTCTGATTACATCTCTCTGAAATATGATTATGACTGTCATTGTTATCCTCTGCTTTTGCACAACTTATGGTTGAACCATTATCCAAACAATTCCAGACACCTCTGAGCAATTTTCATGCAGCATGACCGGAGTGATGTGTGCTGTTAGTTAGTTCTGTTTTCTAGGTGTTCTTAATACTTCCTGTATTGTCCTCCTTTTTTCTTATTTTTGAATTTTCTGGTTCTTCCACTCGTTTTGCTTGAGTTCTTTTTCAACTCTTGTTTTCTTGGTCAGAGATTGTAGAGCATCAAATTCTGTTCACTGTTCTTGCTTCGGCCTTGGCACTCTATCCTACTTTGCTTAGTTTGCCTCAAATAGTTTATGATCTGATGTCCTACACCTTGGATGAGTCATAGTAGCGGTCTTCTCTCCCTGATCATCCAACGGTTCTGGACACGGTAGAGAAGTGAAAGAATTTTAATGTAATTGTGCAGGTCCTATATCTGGTCCAAAAGAGGCAGAATTCATACTGGAGGGAGCTCATGGGTTTTTTGGTGCATCAAGCATGGAGAGACTACCTGTAGGACAAGCAATTAAAAGCACAGTCCAAGAATACAAATTCATGTCGCAGGGGTTGGGTTCAGTATATCACTCTGTATACTGAGATGTTAATTAGGATTTTGTACTTCCCAACATCTTAGTACTATGATTGTCACTTTAATCAGAAAATATTTTTATGGCTGAATAACGAATAATATCCTTCTCTATCAAGATTGAGAGTTTTTGAGTATACGGATGCTGACTGCTGCTACATGAATAATCAAAATTTGAAGGCTGATGAGCTTAATCCTTGTTTTCTTCTGCCCTATAAAACAAGACAAAGGCCCAACTCTTATTAGGAAAATTTATGGCTGACAAGTGAATGATATCCCTCGCTAGGATTTTGTTTCCTGCTTTCCTCAAGTTCCTTTCACTTTAAAATTGTCAAAGTGGAGGCCGGGAATGATCTTCTGTCACTTCCTTTCACTTTAGCATTATTCATAGACTTCTCCTTTGACACAAGAAGCAAGCACAGTTTTTTTCTTAATAGTGAGATGATATTCCTGAAAAGCGCCAGCAGAAAAAAGCTAATGGTGCCTGATTATGATTTGTAGACTCCGTCACTTCCTTTCACTTTAGCACTATTCGTTGACTTCTCCTTTGACACAAGAAGCAAACCCAGTTATTTTCTTAATTCTAGTGAGCTGATATTACCGAAAAGCACCAGCGGAAATAAGCTAATGGTGCCTGATTATGATTTGTTCTGTGAACTGAAAATTGATGTTTCGATTGACATGAAAGCCCACGTTGTTTTCAGTGGAATAGGCTTACTATAACTGCAGATAATCATCAAAGTACTTTATTTCTCAGCCATCTTTCTTCTCCTTCTCTATCAAATTGAATTCAAGGTTATGGGGCAGCCATTCCTCAGCCATGGCATGTGTGCATTCTTTTTTAGGCTGGTGTCTGGGTCATCAAGTGTCCACCTGTAAGGAGAGCAAATCAAATTTTATGCAATGAGGAAGATGATTTTTCTGATATTCACACACACACACACACACGCACACACACACACACACACACACATATATATACATTATTTTGCTTTTTGGCTATTTGAAAAGGGTTGGAATATAATTGTCAAGATCTATTCTATGAATGATACGGCAGACAGAACCAATCATACCGAAAGGATAAAATTTTTCTTTATGTTGGGTGGACCCCGTTGTTTATTGATTTGTGAAGGGCTGAATCTTTCAGAACTAGTTTAGCAATGAATCTTTAGAATGATGCATTTCTTAGCAGACCAGCGGATGACATAACTGTACATGCTCGTCAGCTGGTGCAAGAAGGTCAACATGATAACTTTTGCCATGTCTATTCCCAAGCATGTTCTGGATCCTGATCCAAATGGTATAGAACTGCATGGCTTTTGCATTCCCTGAAGATTTGTAGGATGTAAACTATGATCGGAGCTTTGAAATGCTTATCAGTCAAATAGTGATTAAGGAAGTTGGAAAAGAGAGAAAAAAAAGAGGCTTTGAAGATGACATATTACATCAATTTTGAAGGGTTAAATTGATTGGAATCCTTGTAAATGCTGTGATCATAGTGAATCCAAATCGCATCGATATCTACATTCCATCCTTTCTTGATATTGTAACCTGCATATTCATCGGATGACTGAATGGGACTTACTATGAAAAAGAATGATACACATAACTTTTAGTGCATAGTTTGCAAGTATAGCTTCTCCGCAAAAGAGACGTTTGACTTGCCTTCATTATTACAGTCATTGAGTGCCACCCAGGTGTGCCATAAGAGCACATTTACCATTCTAAGCGTCTCTTTAGCAACCTGGAATTTCTTCAAATGTCGGCATTGTTCTGAACACATGCCACGTTGTTCATGGGCATGAAGAGGACAAAATTTGCAATAGGCATGTGATAGGGAGATTCTCACCTTTAAGCCGTTTGACATGCTGTTGAGATCTTCAAGAGTGAGAGCAGCCCCTTTTGGTTTATTCCTCACAAGCCAACTACTCTTCCTGAAATTTCATCTTCACATCAGTTCAGCGTTCAGCTAGTTTTTACTACTAGTTTATACTCTCTCTCTCTCTCTCTCTCTCTCTCTCTCTCTGTGGTACTCTGGCCCGTTTTTAAATTACATTTATTTACCAAATCAAAATAAACAGATAGAAGAAATTCCGTACAGTTTCTTTGCACAGTGCATCTCATATAATTAAAGATTCACGTTAACTGTTGTTCAGGCCCTATGCTGAAAACTTACTCTAGAATGAAAAGTTAAGAATCTAACTTGCAAGTAACATAGCAGGTATGTCTTCGGATGACCACGTAGAAGGCATTCACTTATATCTGGAGTGTCTCATCTGGATTAAGCTGAAATTTTTTTTTCCCTTGGCTGTCTAATCTCTTCAATTTGGTTTGAGGTTCAAAACATATTTGCAAATTAGCATATTCAATTCAGTTTAAAACCCTTCCCAAACCAAACTATGGACATCCCTCACACGACACACAGATTATGATTGGATTAACAAGAAAAACTCATAACAAGAAAAACTCAAC
The DNA here is from genome assembly GCA_014182375.1 of Eucalyptus virginea. Classification (NCBI taxonomy): domain Eukaryota; kingdom Viridiplantae; phylum Streptophyta; class Magnoliopsida; order Myrtales; family Myrtaceae; genus Eucalyptus; species Eucalyptus virginea. The sequence continues at coordinate 26,483,778 of CM024522.1, read as the reverse complement.
CAGAACCTATCCTGAGCATCTGTGTTCTCATCCAGGAGCTTAACTCTCCACATTAGGGTAGTTGCCATGGTGGACTGCCCAGCATGGATCAGAGTTTACAAATTGTCTATGATCTCTGAGTCATCCATCTTCTCTTCAGGAGGCAATGAATCTCTCTCTAACATGGACCATAGGAAGTCCTCAGGAGCTTCCTTCCCTCTTCCTCCTCTGTCCTCTCTCATATTTCTGAAAGTTTCCATCAGCCTATTCTTGCCTGCATCAACCATCTTACCATGTCACCGCCTGTTGCTCTCACATCCTAATATACTATTTGATATTTTATTTTTTAATTTTATTGGAACTATAGATACAACTTTGTCTTTCGAATGGCATGCTTGCACAAAATTATCCAGAAACAGCAAAGTAGAAGAAAATTTTCATACAAAGAAGATAAGCTGGATAAAATATCATGAAAACAACAAATAAGTCCGTTACTGTGTAGCCCCTGGTTTTTAAAATCATGAATTTAGGGATATATGATGTTTAGTATGATTAAGTTAAAAATAGAAACTTGAATGAGTGAACTTAACGCAGTTTTTTTTCCAATTCTTTCTTGAATCTCTTCATTTATATCATTGTTATGTAATTTGAAAAAGTATATGTTGACATGCTAATGTCAGCAGATTGAATTTGGATCAGATCATCGAGCAGTCCAATTATTGAACTTTTGCCCCCAAAGGCATTGGTTAATGTAGTTCAGAAAGTGTGAGTTGAGTGAACTTGACTTCCCTCTTGTTCTTGTTCTTATCCTTCTTAATTTTTTGTTTTGTTAGAGAAGGATTTCGAAATGTTTTCTTCCATAACAATGCTAATGATGTTATGTAATGAAAGAAGTACTGATATCCTTTTGGCCAAAAAAAAGAAAATAAGAATTTTCTTGACTTCCCTCTCAACCTCTGAGGTCATGAGGAAGTTTCAAATTCCAGAACTCATTCAATTCCTAGACAGAGTCAACTTTTAGAGGGTGATTTGCTAAACATAAAGAGACTTTTTTCCGCAGATGAAGAACATAAGATGATATCACAATGGAGCTTCAGGAAGGGTCAAATTAGTGCAATCTGCAGTAAGAGGACAGCTAGAGAATAAGTAGCTTCAAAAAGAGACAAGATGCGTTGGAAGCAAGAACTATGAACTGCAAAGGAATCTTTGCGTTAGGTCTTGACAAAAAGATAGTGGCATGACTCATTCAAGTAAAAGACAAATCCTCATTCTTTATTCTTCCGGGGACTCCTAGTTGAAAGGGCTTGTAAGAACACCTAGAGGGGGACTGAATAGGTGTGAAACAGATTTTGAAAAATGCAATGAAAAATTTGAGTCTAGTTAACTACAGACTTTGCAGAAGGAATCAGACTTTAACAATTACTTTCAATCGCATAAGTATATCGCAGTAAATAAAGTAAATGAGTTCAGGGAAGAGAAAAAGAACATAGAATTTATAGTGATTCGGCTTAGATTAAGCATACCTCCACCCTCCCACGCTGACAACCTTCTGGCTGGTTTTCACTATGAATCAAAAGAGAATTTACAATCTTGCGATCTCGATTTCTCAGTGAAGAGTCTCTATTGCTCCCACGAAGTCACAGTGTAAGTCTCTCTCTCTTTTGAGTATAAATTTGAGCACGGTGTAAGGAATAACAAATAAGTGGGAAGCTTCAGACTTTGGAATTTTTCTTTCACGCACTGTATCGAATGACTAGAGAGGCCTCCTTAAATACTCCTTCATGCCTGCTCGACCGTTGGCACTTTCCAAAGGAATTCTTCCAATCAACCCGTTGGACAGAATCAATTAAGGAGATCTTCGAGCCATTTGAAGATTGTGATGAAAGCCCGTCAATCTTGTTTGTCCATACAATTAGAATCTTGGTTTCCATAAGTAGATTATTTTCCAAATTAACTTGCCTTCCGAAATAATTTGATGTATCTAAATTGATTCCAATAAAGATAACTAATCTTGTAGGTGATATTTCCAACCATAAGACCATATATATAATGTACGAACTGAACCTTCAAAGAAAGAAGGATAATCCCGAGTCTGGTTAAGTTTTCATCATTTACTTGCGTTCAGTCTGGAATTTATCAGAGTGGGCAGACTTTTGTTATAAGTTTTGTTAGCTTCAAAACATTATAGGAGTTTTCTCCAACAATCTCCCCATTTTCAATGGTGACAAAACTTTCCTGCAGATTTAAAGACTTATATCCAGCAAAACAACACTTTAGCAGTATATGATAACTTATGAAAATAGATTGTTGAGGATCTGGATAACATCAATTCTACAACCACAAAAAACACGTTAATCTTGGAAATTCAGACAAGATTCAATCATCCACATCCATAATCTCAATCACAACCACAAAAGGTTAACTGCAGAATACAAGTGTTCAAAAAACACAACACAACTTAACACAACTAGTTCAATCCATAATTAGTTCAAAAACATTAAATCCGAAGTTAAATATGCTTCTCATTCTCCCCCTTTTTTGTCAACAACAAAAAGAAAGAGAATTTAAAAAAAAAAAAAAAGTGAAAAGATGAAGTTAATCAGGTTTGTCTAGGGGCTCGAACCAATCGGAAATCCTCAAGTGATTGCACTGCCTCCTCTACTTTGGCTACAGCTTGGGTTGTCTGTTTATTCAAAGTCTCAACTTTAGTGTCAAGAGACTATACCTTGCCATTGAGAGAGTCTGTTGAGGACTTTAAGGAGGTGTAGAGCTTCTGAATCTCGTACTCCATTGCATATTGTTGAGCTTTAACCTCCAAAAGGAGCTCAACCAACCTTGTATAGTTGGGATCAGTTTCAGTTTGAACACTAACTTCAGCGAAGTTAGTTTGTGGAGTATCAAGAGCTGGAGGAACATTGACTTGAACACGAGCAGCTTGTTGCTTGTCCTGATTGGGAGTTTCTTCTTCAATCTTAAGGAAGTTATATGCAAAGACATCTTCAGGATCTGCAAGAGATCTACTAACACCATCACTAGCAGTCGGTGATATGAAAGGAGTTGTCTCATGATCTCCCCCTGACTTGTTGCCTTCAAGTTGGGATGAGACTTCGCCTTCTTTAGTTTTTTCTTGGTCAGCACTAGATCCCTTCCCTTGTTGATTTTCTGCTGCTATAGCATCTTCCCTTTCTTCTTCAAAAACTCTTTTCTTAGTCTCATCTGATAGTGGTATTGCACCACTTACTCCATCAGAGTCTTCATGGTCCTTCTCTTGTGATCATTCAAGCTCATCTTCTTCTTTGTCTTGTTCTTCTTGTTCTTCTTCTGCTTCTTCTTCTTCTTTTGTTTCTGTTTCAACTTCCTCTTCCTTTGTTTCTTCAAAATCAATTCCTTGAAGATTTTTCGAGGTAAGAGCAAAGATGGTCAGATCATCCTCCTCTTCTTCATCCATCAGGAGGACAGACCTCTTCTTCTTCGAACTTGTTTGGGCAACACTCTTCCCTTTTCTTTTCCTTGTAGCAATCGATTCTGCCTTGGTTTTGCTTGTGGATTCCTTCTTCAGACACTCAATGGCCTTGTTCAGATCCTTCAGCCTCATCTTCAAGATCATATTTAGTCCAATCTCCATATGACTAATGGGTTTTGAACAAAGCTGAGGGGGAAACTAGATCTGAAAGTGGCGGAACAACTTGGTGATCAAGGTCGTGTAAGGCAATTGCCCTTTTTCTTTCATAATTGTCCTATACATGTGCAGGAGAATGGTGTGGGGTAGAGAAAAAGGAATGCCATTGCAAATGGCCCACATGATTTTTGCCTCGAATTTGGACACATCAGTTTTGGATGATGCCTTTGGTCTTAAGTAGTTAATGACGATTTTGTGCAGCAGAACACTGGTTGCTAGCAATTGAGAGTAAGTGATACTCCCACTAGGCAACCTGTCCTTCACCAAGAAACGAGTTGCCTGACCAATGGAAATGTTGATCGGTTGAAAACTGCTTCTTTCTACTCCCAGAATGTCAGCCAGAGTGTCAACATCCACAATAAAAGCTTTGTCACACACAGTGAACTATATGTGAGTCTGGTCAAGGAAAGATAGATTAGAATAGAATTATTCTGTCGACTCAAGATAAGCCACAGTAGTCTTAGCACAAAAAGTCTCAAGTTGAAGAGCATCAAACTTTTCCCTTAAGTCAACCTTGATCGAGTCCAAGAAATCGAAATCAATTGTTCGAGGGTTTATCACCCTCCTGTTTAACATCTAAGTATAAACCCTTTTGTGCTCCTTAGAACGAAACAATCTCGTTCTCTCACCACGAACATCAGCAACTACACTCATCCTGGGGTGTCAAAGTTCGGAGAGGAATTGCGTCTTGCTCAACTTCCTCTTCCAAAGGTTGGCACGAAGGGTTCTGTGGAGAGTTCTGTGGAGAGTCGTGCGAAGAGTCTTCACCAGTGATATTGAAATGTGTTGGTCCTTATGGCATGCTCCGAGGACCTTGACTAGCAATCCAAGAGGACTTCCGCTGATGCGACATGGATGCAGTCTTGGAAGATTTCGTAGACATGTTCGATTGAGGAAAGGATGAAAACTTGCAAAGTAATTTTGAGAAGAAAAGTCGAGGGAGAGTGAGAGTGATTCGTTGTTAGGGTTTAGAAAATGCTTGTGGTTCAAAAAAGAGAAAACTTGGGGTTTTTAACCAAGACGAAATGAGGTAGTCGAATCGTGACAAAAGAAAATGCTTTTTCGAAAATGAAAGATAAAAAAGGTAACTGCTAAACAAAATCGTATTTTAGCAAAAATAATAACTGCCAAAAATAAAATAGGCAAGCATCGATTCAAATAAAATCATTCCTATTTAGAATTTTCATTCTAAATATAAAATACCTAGATTTCTACATTATGAAGTGGCTTCTTCAAGTTGAAGTTCTGGGTCTGACCACCTTCAAACTTTAGGAGAGATAATATTCTACTTATTACGAATAGACTCAAATGAGTTTTTCTCCAATGGTTTTGTGAATATGTCTGACAGTTGATTCTTTGAATCAACAAATTGAACCATAATCTCATCATTCTGGACATGATCTCTTATAAAGTGATATTGAATCTCTATATGCTTTGCCCTTGAATGAAGAATGGGGTTTTTGGTGAAATTGATAGCACTTGTGTTGTCGCATTTGATCTCTGTGCAGGATTCTTCTATTCCAAAGTCTCTTAGTTGTTGTCTTATCCATAGAATTTGAGAACAACAGCTGCCAAGAGCAACATATTCTGCTTCCGTTGTTGATAAAGCCATCGTACTTTGCTTTCTTGAGAACCAAGACACCAGCATTTGTCCCAACAGTTGACAAGTGCCAGATGTGATCTTCCTGTTAATTCTACAATCGGCTAGATCAGCATCAGAATAACCAAGAAGAGTAAAGTCTCATTCTTTTGAATACCATAGACCCAGCTTTGGAGAAGTCGTAACATACTTGATGATGCGTTTTACAGCGCTTAGATGAGATTCCATTGGATCATACTGAAATCTTACACAGATGCACACGCTAAATAGAATATTAGGTCTAGAGGCAGTAAGGTAGAGAAGAGAACCGATCATGCTTCTGTATAGCTTATGATCTACTTTCTTCCCTTCTTCATCCTTGTTCAGTTTCAATGAATTTGACATAGGTGTCTTTGTCTTCTTGCAATTCTTCAATCCAAATTTCTTGATGAGATCTTTGGCATATTTCTCCTAGTGAATGAATATACATTTCTTTGATTGTCTGCATTGCAATCCCAGAAAGAAAGTTAACTCACCCATCATGCTCGTTTTGAATCCATCCTGCATAGATTTTACTACTGGTGCATAGGTCTCGTCATAATCTATCCCTTCTTCATGTGTGTATCCTTTTGCCACGAGTCTTACTTTATTTATGATCACTTTTCCTTTCTCATTCATCTTGTTCTTGAAAACCCATTTCTTTCCAATAACTGATTTGCCTTTGAGTTTTGGAATTAGCTCCCATATATCGTTAATGCTGAATTGTCTAAGTTCTTCATGTATAGCTTCTATCTAGCTTTCATCAGATAATGCTTCATCTACTCCTTTTAATTCTATTTTAGAAACAAGTGCTAGAGCACTAGACTCTTCTCTTCCTTTGGATCTGGTGCAAATTCCTTCATCAATATTGCTAATGATGAGTTCTTTGGGATGACTTGACTTGTGCTTCCAGTTGCTATTTGGTCTGAGAGTCTGTTGATCCTCTGCTTCATTTGGATCTTATTAATCTGCTTGTTGCTGTTCTCCAGAAGTTTGAACCTCTTCGGGACAAATAGACTTTGTTAAGTTTGGAACAGGTTTAGACTCTTCAAGTTGAGTCTGATCTGGTTGAATCTGCACATAATCCTGAAACTTGACATTCATAGATTCTTCTACGGATTGAGTCTTCTTGTTAAAGACCTTGTAAGCTTTGCTTGATGTTGAATAGGCTAGGAAAATTCCTTCATCTAATTTTTTCTTGAACTTTCCAAATCGTTCATTTGTATTCTTCAGAATAAAATATTTATAGCCAAAGACATAAAAGTAGGAAACATTCGACCTCTTTCCTTTATACACTTCATAAGTAATTTTCTCTAGGATAGGTCTCAATAATACTTTGTTGATGATATAACAGGCAGTAGAAACTGCTTCTGCCTAAAATCGAGAGGATAATTTATTCTCTATTAAGAGAGTTCCGGCCATCTCCTGTAAAGATATGTTTTTCCTTTCAACAACCCCATTTTGTTCTAGAGTGTATGGAGAAGAGAAAATGTGTTGAAAACCAGATTCATCACAGAATTTCGCAAAATCATGATTTTTAAACCCATCTCCATGGTCAGTTCGTATGCTAGAAATAGCATAACCATTTTCATTCTGAACCTTCTTGGAAAACTTCGAGAAATAAGAGAAGGTTTCGGACTCATTTGTCAGAAAGTATACGCAAGTAAAACGAGAGTAATCATTCACGATTACTAAACAATATTTCTTTTTACCAATACTCTAAGTTCCGGTTGGTCCAAAAAGATCCATATGGAATAGCTGCAAAACTTGACTGGTAGAAACTTGATTTACAGGTTTAAAGGAACTTCTGACCTGTTTTCCCAAGACGCGGGAAGTGCATAATTCAGACTTCTGATAAGCTAAATTAGGAAGGCCTCGAACCAGTTTCTTAGAAGAAACTTTAGCGATTTGCTTCATATCAACATGGCCAAGCTTCCAATGCCAGAGACTTGCTTCATCTTGAATAGAAATAAGGCACTAAGAACTTTTTGGGTTTATGTCCATAAGGTATATGTTCCCATGTCTTCACCCAGTAAAAAGTTTAGAGAAGTCTTGACTCGTTCCAGAATAAATGCCTTCTTGAAAGTTTATTCTGAAACCAGTATCGCAAAGCTGACTTATGTTCAGTAGATTGTAGTTCAATCCTTCCACCAAAGAAACATTATTGACAGTTAGGATTCCAATCTTCACAGTTCCACATCCTACGATTTTTACTTTGTTATTTCCTCCAAAAGAAACTTTTCCTCCATTTAGTCTTACAAGCTTTATGAAGCAGCTTGAGTCTCCAGTCATATGTCTCGAGCAGCTACTATCAAAATACCATTTGATCTTTCTTTTAATAGTGACTTGTGATCAAAAGAAAAACTTAAATTTTCTTTGGTACCCGGATTTTCTTGGGTCTAGGAGAGTTAGTATTAAAGACAGTCTTTGCCCATTCCTTTTTAACTTGTCTCCATACCTTGGGACATTCTTTCTCGAAATGTTCTGAGCGATTACACTTCGAACATCTAAGTGCACTTTGGCCAACAGGTTTTACGAAAAAAATTTGAAAGTGATTTTTGTAAAATCCCTTTGCAGGTCTTTGTTTAATTCTCTCTTTTGCTTTGGGAAAATCAATTAATAAAATAGTTTCTGAAGTTGTACCCAAACCAGATTTGTTAAAATAGGGTATTTGGGCTGAAAGGATTTTCTCTAGTTTTTCGGATCATTTTGAAAATCTTTTTGTAATATTTGAAATATCTCTTTTCAAAATAGCATTTTCCTTTGAAAGAGAATCAGAATTTTCTTTCAAATTATCAAAACTTATATTCAGACTTTCAAACTTTTCTTTCCAAGAAACTTCCTATTGTTTGAATTTAGAATTCTCTCTTTTTAGTTCGAAAATCCTTTTAAGAGATGATTTAAGACTGAGGTAGAGTTCATTTATATACTTAGAAACTTTAACAGGAATTTCTGAGTTACTAATCTTAATTTCTTTGTCTGAGTTTGAATCGGTGTTTGTTTCCGATTCTGAGTCTAATTCTGAATGAGCCATCAGACATATGTTGGCATATTCTTCTGCACTTTCCTCACACTCGATGTCACTCCAAGTTTTAGCTTTGAGAGCCTTTTTGTGCTTCTTAGATTTTCCTTTCTTCTTCTTCAACAGAGGACAATTTGGTTTGATATGCCCCTTTTTTCTTGCATTCGAAGCATATAACATCCTTGCTAGTTTCATTTTCCTCCGTCCGTCTCTTTTGAAAATTTTGCGTGCTCTACTTCTTCCAGTTGAATTTTCTTCCATTTCTCTTCAGCTTTCTGAACTTCTTAATCATAAATGCTAGCTCCTCATCATCCATATCATCATCTAAATCTGTATCATCAGAATCAATGTTAGATTTTAATGCAATTAATTCTTACCTTTATGATCTTCTTCATCATTTATCTACTCCACTTTGTATGACTGAAGCGTTCCTATCAATTCATCAACTAATAGAGGCATGATCCTCTGAGTTTCTCTAATTGAAGCCTTCATATGATTCCAATATTTTGAAAGCCCATACAACAGTTTGTTGACTTTCATTGATCATGAGATTGGCTGACCTTGATAAGCCAAGCCATTTACAATCTCTGTAAAATGACTAAACATATCAGTAATAGATTCTCTAGGCTTCATTCTGAAGGCTTCATACTATCCAAGCAGAATGTTTATTTTAGTTTCATTCACACGGTCAGTCCTTTCGTAGGTAACATGTAATCTGTCCCAAACTTCTTTTGCTGTTTCATAAGAAAAAATTCGGTTATACTCAATGAGAGATAAGGCACAATATAAAGAATAGATTGCTTTTGCATCTAGAGCCTGTCTCTTGGTTTCCATAAGTATTTATTGTGAGGCATGCAAAGCATATGAGGTTCATCGAGGAGCATCTGAAATTTCTAAGCTCCATGTCAGGATGATAATCAAGAAACTATAAATACTTAAGTTTTAGTGTACTATTTGTTGCTTACAATGTCAACTCATGTCACGTTTTAGTTGACTAGTGTTGGAGAAAACTCCTATAATGTTTTGAAGCTGACAAAACTTATCTAAAGTCTATTATGAAGATCACCAGACTTTTGTGTCAAAGTCTATCTTACAACAGAAGTTTGCCCACTTTGACAAATTCCAGACTGAACGCAAGTGAATGATGAAGACTTAACTAGACTCGGGATTATCCTTCTTTCTTCAAAGGTTCGGTTCGTACAAGATATATATGGTCTTCTGGTTGGAAATATCACATACAAGATTGGTTATCTTTATTGGAATCAATTTAGATACATCAAATTATTTCGAAAGGCAAGTTAATTTGGAAAGAATCTAGGGGTGAGTATGGTCTAGTTTGGCCCGATCCACTCCCTAACCCTATAATTAATCTGCACAGTGTTACTCAAGAGACATTTTCCTCATTTGTAAATTATAGCTATTGATGTTGCAAAAGACATTAAAAGTCTAAACTATTAAAGAGCATCATAAAATTACTTGGACTCCTCACTAAGGAGACGTTTAATGCTATTGACGCCGTTTGATTTAGGGTTTTTCTATATAAAAAATTATAAATAATTTATTATATATTTTAGATATTATATAATATATACAATCAGGGTTGGTCCGGGTGGGACCAACTCTAAACTCTCATAATTGATAACCAACCCGCACAGTACTAGTTCATAAATTCCAAGATTAAGGACTAATGGACTAGACTAGGACTGGCAGGGTTGGGCCAGTCAAGGTTGGTCCAGAATTGACCTTAGACCGTGCTCACCCCTACTCGATGCCATTTGCTCTTGAGATATATCAATAATACTTTGTCAGTCGCCACTTTAAATTTCAAATGACGGTCTTAAACAAAACCTTGATTGGAGTATATATGTGTCATATGAATACAGGTTTGAATATTTCGTAACATATATAAAAAAAAAAATTAGGATAATGATGTCAGAATGAATATAATTGAGAGTTTTTGGTGTTATCTTTTCTAAAATAAAATAAAAAGGGGGCGAGGAGAGGCAGATAGCTGTGGGAAGTTAGCCCAGATGGCCCATGCCATGTGATATTATTATTCATCTTCAGCAAGCCCACACGCTCACGCTCAAATCAGAAAACGTGTCTTTCTAAGCAGCTAGTAGTACAAGCTTTTCCCAATTGCCTTCTGGAATTGGATCACTCAAACAGGCAACATCTCTCTCTCTCTCTCTCCCCCTCCCCTCCCCCCTCCTTTCCTTTTCCGATGTAGTTTTGTGGCAATGTTCATAGAATCGGATGCAATTGCGTGCATTCTTTCGATTAAGCGAGCAACGCTGACTGGCACTTGGAAAACCCTCAAATCAAGTGGTCCAAAGTTCAGCAAAGCTTAGACTGCAAAATGCACATACGACTTCTTGGAGTTTCCTGGCAACTTCGATTTTGGAAGGCATGGAAAACGTACAAGAATTTCTGACCAAAATAAATAAATAAATAAAGTACAATATTGGACCATAGTCTATGTGAATTTCAAGGGACTGAACCTTGGTGTTGAACCTCAAGCCTATTCTTTTCACGCTCAACAAAATGTGTGAAAACTTCGTTAGCCTTTGATGGTGCTATGGCGATGAGTGGATCATAATTTTCACACAAATCACAAAGAAAAGCTTGACTAGGCGCTGCTATAACCAGGTGCTATGGATGTCCCCTCCACATGGTATTACACCCTGCGTGTCCAGGAATTTGGCGTCGAACTAGCTTGGCATCAAGGATCACGTGCTCCTTGGAGAGACTGAGGATTCGGCCTGGACCGCCAAAGTCATTCTGGCCTAGCCTGCGAAGCAGACTTTGAAGGACATGATTGAGTTTCTTCAACATGAAGATGAAGGAGAATGAGACGCTCAAACCAAGAAGGCTGAGGAAGAATTGTTAGTAGAAAAAGAAGGGAAGATAGTGGAGGTGCAGCAAGTACAGGATGCGAATGAGGGGTAGGATGAGACAGATGACGACGAGGAGTGACTATTGTTATTATAATTGGCCTTTTGTATTTGTGTATTACATGATTATCTTAGATCCTAGTACAAATCATTGGATTGGAGCATCTAAATAGGTTTCCACGCGTCTTGTCCATCCTCCCAATCGCTTTTTTAAGCTTTTCGACAGATTTTCATATGTTATACTAACAGCGTAAAATTATTCGTTAAGCAGGACTCAAGCAATGACACAGGTATTTCAGTAACCGGAACTAGATAAATCATTGGGGGTTAAGTGGGAATCTGTTGAATTATCAATACTTCTTGGCCCCTGGCAAGCTGGAAAATAATAAAACAACAAAAGGAAGAGCTAGACTTTTTATGAACAACATAGAGGAAACTTTAAAAAAGAAAAAGAAAAAAGAAGCAAAATAATTGGCTACATAGAGGACAGATCGCATCGGGATATTTTTAATATGCGTCCACAACATGTGAACCAATTGCAGCGTCCTCGTTCATTTTGATGATTTTCACATTAGATTTCGCTAGATCTAGTTGTTGCCGTACGACTGGCGCACATAAGCCGAATGCGACTAATAATGCCTCCATCGCATCGAGGAGAGATACCAAGGCGACAAGAGTTAATCGGAAGCTGAAAATACAAATAAAAATAATAAAATGACCTTTCTTTCTTCTTTGCCAATAGTTGGGCATCCGATTCCGTTAGTAATCTTGTAGTTATTTATGTTACGGATCTATGGTTGCTCTTGATCCAATGATTCACACGTGACCCAAGGTTACTTTCATGACTCACAAAGGAGGAGACCCGAGAGCCCTTGGTCTATAGTATAGTCTTTTCCTCTTCAGTCAGCATATAGAAACATGAAAAAGTGTTGAAAAAGTGTTAAAAAAATCCTAAACCTTTTGAATTTATGCCAATTTAATCATAAACCTTTTTTTGGTGTCAATTTAATCTTAAACATTTTTACTTTGTGTCAATTTAGTCATTTCCGATTAATATTGGCTGAATTTTGCTAACTAGATGCCGATTTGCTGATGTGACATAATTGATGCTGACGTGGACAACTTTTAATAATATTTCAATATTTTTGAATTTTTTATTGTATTTTTCATTTTCCTTTTTTCCTTCCTCCTCCTCCTTCCTCCAGTCAGTTGCCATACCTCGGCGACCGGCCAGAGGTGATGGCCGGCAAGGTCAAGGTCGATCTTGCCGGCCTTTGGCGAGCTTGCCAGCCACTATGAGGGTCGAGCCTCACCCATGGCCAGCGAGGCTGCCCTCGCGGCCAAGGCCTCGCCAGAGGCTAGGCAAGCCTCAACCTTGCCGGATCTTGAGAGGTCAAGCCTCGCCCATGGCTGGTAAGGCTTGACCCTCGCTAGATCCAGCAAGGGCAAGCCTCGTTGCCCCTCACAAGGCTAGCCTTGCAGCCACTAGTGAGGGCTTGAGCCTTGCTGGCCGTTACCTTTGGCCGGTCGCTGGAGGAAGGAGGAGGAGAAGAAAAAAAAAATAAAAAGAAAAAGAAAATAAAAGAAAAAAGAACATAAAAATTCAATAATATTAAAATATTATAAAAAGTTGTATAAGTTAGCACCGATCGTGCCACGTCAGCCGGCCGACGCCCAGTCAGCAAAATCCAACCAAAATTAGCTAAAAAAGACTCAAGAAAAAGTTTAAGACTAAATTGGCACACAAAAAAAGGTTTATGACTAAATTGGTACAAATACAAAAAGTTTATGACTTTTTTAACACCTTTCTCTATAGAAACATGTAAATCGAGTGGAATTTATATATTCGACCCCAAAAGTTGAATTATATTGGTGTAACAGAGAACGTTCCACAAGCAGGGAAAAGATATGACTTTTTAAAAAATTTATACATGCTTAAATTCAATAGATTGCCCTCTAAGTAGACTGCCGAATAACGCTTGACAGATTTAGATCTTCAAATAAAAAGTGGATGAGTTGGGTTGACAAGAATAGCATCTGTGCTCCCCCTAAAGAATAATACATGTTTGCCCTTTCAAATAGTAGTCGCGCCGTTTTCTCCTCGGATGAGATGATTTTAAAATGGTTTCTTATCAAGTATTGTATGCGGTGCGACTCATGCCCCGAGATCATCTTCTAAAGAAGAGACTCGAGAGGGAATTACGAAGATAAAAATGGTCAGCCTCATATTTATGTGCTTAAATCAGCATCGATAGATATACCCTTTTGACGGATTGTCGAGTAACAAAGATCGTCGAATGAGAACTGGATGGAGTGGCGTGACAAGTAGCATTTGTACCGCTCTTAAAGAACAATGTATAATGCCTAGTCTTGCAGATAATAGTCTCTCGTTTTTTCCTTCAATGAAATTAATATTAAAATGGTTTCTTGCTAATTGTTATTTGTTGGAAGAAGAGTTGGCGGAAGAAACGACTAATTTCATCGATGCGCAATAAACGAATTACCCAGGAGTATACATTAAATCACGAGGGAACGATGGACGATACGAGTTCACAATAGTCCGAATAGAATCACAAATAAAGTATTTGCACTTAGCAGCATTAATGTCGATTGTTTTCTTAAAGTAGAAATACAAGTTTTTTTGTTTATTGTTTCTTGATGATGGAGAAAGGAAAGGAAAGAACCGTTCTCACAACGTTCTTTCTGCAATTGATTATGGCAGTTTATCTTAAGAAGGTTATTTATATGCTAACTTCCCGTTGATAGATAACCATTCACCAGACAACCTCTCACATCTTTTCTATAGGTGCCTTTCTATCACATTACATTAAAGACGAACTAGTGTATCTTAATCGTACCCCATTATATATGTACCAATGAAATATAACATCTCCCACTCGGATATGATTGTCTTAATAATACTCTATCAAGAATATAAGAGATTTAACATTCATTTACTTTATAAACAATTCATACTGGCAAAAAAATCGTGTGATTAGTGAGTATACATATACTTAGGAGCTCAAATTATGCACCTATTAGAAATAACGCAATAGTTACAACCTCAAAAAGAAATAAACAATTGATGTCTTACAATGCCTAGACATATTTTGCTATATCAATCTAAGTATACATATCCCTTAAAGGCTATACTTGATTATTTTTATAACACCATATATTTACAATTATATCTAAAATCACAGAAAACGATATAATCGATTGATAGGTAAATACATGTAACAGATATAAAAGAACAATAATCTTCCTTCACACTTACGTATCTCTTCATTTCAAGAAAAAAATGTTTTCTTAAACACGTCTCATAAAGCCATATTTATTTGTGACCATCAATAACATGTTGAAATAGCAACATTGATCTCTCACTTTGAGAATATAGTTAAAAGTAATATAGGGCAAAAATTAAGGTAAATTATAAATTACTTTAAGAGCTTACACAATGAGTAAATAGAGATAATTTCACTTATCTTTCCTTATCGGTCATACAATACACATGTAGTATGAATTACATGCTATAATGAATTTCTCTTTTTGTAAGAGCGTATGTCATTTATTAAACACATTCACTATGCAAATATTAGCCTAAATATAGTCACGTGTATTTCATACATTCATGTTTAACTCGAGTGGTATATCAGTTTGCTTTTTACAATGTCCAATTAAGTACTCGCATCCGACATCCTTCAAGCATACATGATTATGAGACTATCATGTTCGGTCTTATTATATACAAATTGCGAACCTCATCTTAACTCCAATCGATGTGACATAAAATTTATTTTTTATACTAAACTTACTCTTCTAACATTTAGAAGTACCTAACGTCTCATCTCAACGTGCTAACTATAACAATTGAGGTGATTACTCGTGTGAGTGAGCCAATCATTACCTACCAACATACCTTTCAAACAATATATGTGTATTTGTGTTAGTCTCATATTGGATTTGTACTTATTGATAAAATATAAAGTCACTAAAGACAAACAAGTATAATATATATGTTCACATATACACAAATAAATGATCTTCAACAATATTGCATATCATATTCTACACAACCGTATAGACATCATGTGAGTCAAGAACATGTTTTTAGGATCAACCTTCATAAAAAGATCAACAACCATTCGATTGGTTGAAATATATTGTAAAATCACTTCTTTTTATGTTATTATATCTTTGATAAAATGGTTCTTTATATCAATATGCTTCATACTACTATGATATTTGGGATCTTTTATATAGACAATGGATGTTTAACTATCACAATAAATTGTCACTAGTCTTGGAACCTCAGTGACAATAGCTAAATTTTCCACAAAACGTTTTAGTCATATTGCTTCTTGCACTGTAGTAGAGCATATAATAAATTTTGCCTTCATCATAGAGAAAACTATACATTTTTGTTTTTTGCTATTCCAAAAAATTACACCTTCATTGAGTAAGAACATATACCTAAGATTTATTTATGCTTATTTAGGTATCATTCCCAATCAGCATCTAAGTAACTTAATAAGCGTAAATCATTGCCTTGATAATAAATTTGATAGTTTGTAATGCCTTTCAAGTATCTTAAAATCATCTTCACTGATTTCTAGTGTACTTGACTAGTATTTGATTGATATTGACTTACCAATCCCACGGTTTGTGACATATGTCTAGTCAAGTACACATTATAACATACATCAAACTTCTGACCATACCAACGTAGGGAACAATGTCCATTTTTTTATTTTCTTCTGAAGTTTAAGGACACATCTTAGAACTGAGGCCTTCACCTTGCATGACAAGAATATTAATGGGATTACAATGATGCATATTGAAATACTAAAAAATCTTTATTATATAAGACTCTTGTGATAGAGTAAGGAGTTTTCTTGGTCGATCTCTTTCGATTTTAACTCTCAATATATAGACAGCTTCTCTTATGTCCTTTTTTTCAAAATTAGATGACAATAATTCTTTTATGATGATAACCAAACCCTTGTCCTATCATCTACATAAAGCGATAAAATCACAAATTTATTTTTGGACCGTTTGACATATATATAGTGATCTTCTTTGATTATCGTGAATCCAAAATACATTATAGCTCGATGAAAATGAAAATACCTCTATCGAGATGATTGCTTAAGGTTATATATGAGCAATGAAGCTTACAAACTTTACATTCTTGACCTTCAGCTATGAAGGTCATCTAGACTTTTTCATCTAGTCAATGCAGTTTTAGGTCCAAATATGCAACAATTGTTAGGATAAGGCATATAAAGGCAAATCTTATAACTGGTTAAAAGGTTTCTTCATAATCTATACCCTCTTATTGAGTATAGCTTTTTGCCGCAAGATGAGTCTTATACTTTTCAATAAATCCATCCGTCACTTAATCTTGAAAACCTATTTATTTCGAATAGCATTACGATTAGGTGGCAGATCAACCAAGTCCCAAACATAGTTTACCCTCATTGACTCTATTTCATCTACCAAAGCTTTTCTCCATTTTTCCTTAGTAGAGAATGAGAAAACATCTTAGATAGTCTTAAGCTTAGCATCATCTTGCGGAGCAATCATAAATACTTTCTCTTTAATTTCAAAACGACGACGAAGAATACTCTTATGATTACTTTTACGTAATTAAATTTCTTTTATATTCATTTCGCTAGGCGATGTGACAACCCTACTATATCTTATATGTTGAGGTAAATTTTCATTTTCCTCAACAATATTAATGGGTGTATTATCAGGATCTTCGATCTCATATAATTGGAAATCCTTGTTAATATTACATTTACTAGAAAAATCATTTTTAAAAAATGGGACATCTTGTGACTCCATTTCAATCACACTTCCATCCACTTGTTCACCTATGAACACCTACTCTTAGTGTTCATAATATCTTATAAAGATATATCCCTCTAGGGCTTAATTCAACATATTTATGAAAAGAATCATGAATATAAGTTGCACACCCTCAAGGTGGTAGATTACTCAAGTTTAGTTTCCTACCAGTCCATAATCATAGAGGGTACACATGGTTAAGTATATAGACAATAGTCAAAAACACATCTCCCCAATATGAGACAGGTAAATTTGCATGCGCCATCATAGACCTAACCATTACTAATAGAATTCAATTCCTTCTCTCGGCAACCCCATTTTGTTATGGAGTTTAGGGAATAGTCAATTGTTTTACAATTTTTTTTCCATTATAAAGAGTCTTGAATTGTTTGGATAGATACTCACATTCACGATTGATTCTCAATGCCTTTATTATTTTGTTCAACTAATTATCTACTGTAACCACCCACCTAGGTGGCGCTGTTGGCAGCGAGCTTCTCCCCCTAACGCAAGGGGAGGAGTTCGATTCCCGGGCGTCGCAGGGTGACTTACCCGGTGGCACGTGTGTGGTGGCTAGCACGTATTGCCCCAGGGTTTACCCCCCGTTACCCCGGGCCTTTCGAACTGTCTGTGTTGGTACGGTACGCGAGTTCCCTGGGTCACCAAAAAAAAAAAGTTATATATCGTCTAAAGTAATACAAAGCTTTGGACTTATGAGAAATTAGAAAAATATAAGCAAAACGCATGAAGTCATTTATTAAAATAATGAAATATGAGATTTCATGCCTCGTCCTCACATTCAATTGATCACAAATGTCAGAATGTATGAGTTGTAATAGAAGTTCAACTCTGGTTTTTTTAGCAAATGGTTTTTTATTTACTCTTTCCGCTAGTCAATATTCACATACGGGTAGATCAATATTAGCGAATGACCATAAAAAATCTTCTCTTATTAATCATTTCATTCTTTATAACATAATATGACTTAATCTTGCATGTCAAGTACTTGTATCAATTTCCATATTGTTAAAAGACATAATTAAAGAAGACCAACTATCAACATTAATATTGTATACGTCATAGTCAATATCTAGTACCACAAAACCATTCAATACATGACCAAAACTGTAATAAACTGTTTTAAATAAAAATCTCAACACAATCACCATAAAAATTCAATAGATGACCTAAGTTTAGAAGGACAACTATGAAGGCCAAGTTCCGTCAAATATTTGTAGTGTAGAGGACGTCATATAAGAATAGGTTTCTGCTACCACGTAAAATTAATTTACATATGCCGATATCTTTCACTTCACTCTTGAGTTATTTCCAACATATATCTATCTTCTTCTAAGCTGTATCAATGATAATCCACAAATGCTCCTCAGTTTATAGTTACGTGATTTATTGCTCCCAAGTCTACAGCCCACATAGGATAAGATTCAACAACTATTACAGTGCTAAAAATAAAAGTATTGCTTAAAATAATGAAGTAATGGGATACATTTTTTAGCTCAGTGCATTTACGAGCTAAGTGACCCAGTTTGCTATAATTGTAGCACTTCATCTTAGCATTGTCTTTCTTTCCACCACGCTTTTTGCGTCGAAGGGTTTTATCTCTCTTGAGTGCCTACTTAGTCCTCTTCCCTTTATTCTTGGATTTATGATTCCCTTATGCTTGAAACTCAAAACTTTTCTCAAACCCGATTTAGCAACATAAACATGGATAGAAGATCTTATAGCCTCTAAACATCCATCATCTAATTTCAAATGACGCGCTATAATGTCAAAAGTGACAATATTCTCATTGTGTGTCATGTTGATTTTCATATACTCCCAGCTATCAAGAAGAGATCTTATAATAGCCTAAACTTACTATTTATTAATAAATGTGTGACTTGCAGAGTTCAACTCAAGCATCATATTTGATATCTCCCGAATATGTTGCCCCATCATTAGATTTAGGCACTTTTAGCATGTGCCAAACTTGATAATGAGCCTCCTCAACTTAATGACAGACGTACTCCCAAACTTATATTTCAAGATAACCCAAATTGCTTGAGTTTTAGCATACAACTCAACAACGTGATGTGAGCAATGTTAGTTTTCTTTTTATAAGCTTGATAAGTTTCTTGATCTCTTTTGTGTTGAGCTGAAGTTCCATGCTTGAACTAATACCAATGAGGGGATCTATGCTTAGAACTAGGGAAGACTAGGTCAGTTGCAGTAGGAACTGCCTTTTAACTATCCCACAATAGGCAAACCTCTATTTAAACCTTCTAGGAATTGCCTTTTAGCTATGAACTATCCAAAAATTTGGATCAGAGCATAGAGACGCTCAAAGACGCTAGGATAGTAACATTTTTAACTTAGCTGAGCTGCATTTCTCAGTCGATCCTATCAGGCTAGAAAAGAAGAAGTGTTTAGAGAGACATGGAGAGAATTTGCATAAACACACACCTTACTTCAAGGGACTATGCTCATAACATTACATACACTTTGCTTTTTATAGGTATTAAGAGGTGACAAAAAATAAAGACTAAGCTCACAAGTCTTAAAACACATAAAGGCTCCGAGATTCCCGGTTGAGAATTATTCTAGGTGATATGAACGGTGACTATGAACATTTATTTCCCTAGCTTATTGCTACAGTAATTTGTTGTAGTAACCTGTGCTATATTAACTTTCACTATTGGTCTATCTGCCATCTTGAGAGTTATAGTCATAGTCCGAATCATAAGAGTTATGTCTTGCAAGCCGTTGTTCCTTGTAGCGTTGGTCCATTCCAATATCATCAGGAGGACTGTTGGTATTACGGGAGGGTTCTCTTTATGAGATCAAAGCATCCTACATACTTTGATTGCTTGAGATAGATTCTTCTTCTAAATCCTGGAGGGTCCCAGAGTGTCAACAAGCATGACTGGCTGGGGCTAGTTTGCTGTTTGGGCATAATGGGAGACTATGTCGGGGTCCATTCCAAGAGTAGGGACAAAGGTCCTTAATCATAGGGATCTTGAGAAAGATGAACTCCCCATTAGGCATAGGATGCTTGAGCATAGGATTCCTAATAGGACTATGCAGAATCGTTCATGTCTGTCATTTCTTGTTCTTGTGATGGAGGTGTCCTCGCTTGAGTCTATACTTGCTTGAATTCCTCAAGTGCTTTTTTGGCTTCAAGTGCAAGACCATAGTGGTCCCATGGGACAGGTTTAAAGTAGTCATATACTTCTCTAGAAATGATCTAGTTTTCTTGGCATAGGACTCTGCAGTTCTCTGTAGTTGTATTCAACAGATTTGATACAATTAGGAAATGATTTGTAGATACAAGCCTCTTAAAGATGTGCTTGAGACTTGTAGATAATGGTTCCTACTCCTTCCGGTGCATTGATGAGAGTACCATTATATTGTACAAAAGTCCATGATCGACAAATGTGTTTCTAGTTCTAGCCGAGGGGCACTTCTAAGTTCTTGTAAAAAGAGGCGTTTCTAGTAAGTAGGAGAATAAAACTAATTATGCACATTTAGGAGGTTCTGCTTTCACTTCCCTAGTTACGTCGAAGCGCAATCAATTTGGTTAACTTGATAATAAATTTTGTGGTAGGAAACTCAGTAGCTATTAAGTGCTTATTAGTTAAGTACCAAAAATAGCCATCAAAACTTATCGAGGAAATCATCTTCTTTCCAGATTAATTGATGGATAAATGGGTACCTAGAGTTTAATTTGAAAGGATAAAGAATTAGAATAGATTTGCATGGCGTTGCCAATAAGGTTATCAAGATTTTTAGTGAGGCTGTCATTTTAGATCTGTTCAATGATTTCCTGAGGATATTCCAGACTTGGCCAATCTCACATTCTTTTCAATATTGTACTTTTCTTGTTGAGGAAAAGTATACATGACAATGTGCATATTGATCTCTACTGGTGCCTTTGGTTTGAAGAGAAATCAACAAGAAATTTTTCTTTCTTGCAATATGTTTGCTTTTAAAAGAGTACTTCAAAAATCACTTAGCCCATTGAAGCAATTGAGAGTGTGAAATCTGCTTCTGTTTGAATTTAATCATCTGAGAAAAAGATGCGATATCTAATTCTACCAGGACATAATGGCCAATATGATGGATTTCAAACTTTTTTATCCCATTCTTTATTGCTAATATTTCCTTGAAAGTAGAATGATAATGCATTTCAGCTTGAGAAAACTTTCTCCTTTTGTAAGCATAAAGGTTTTGCTTACCTTCAATTTCATTAAACAATATGGCTGCCCAATATTCGTCAATAGCATCAGTTTAAAGGATTCTCTTCTCAATAGATGGTATTTGCAATGGGGGAAGATTTTGCATAATTTTTTTTTAGCTTCGTAATTGTTTTAGTTTGAGCTTTACTCCAAGGTGAACAATTCTTCTTCAACATCAATTGTAATGGAAGCAGCAATTTTGTAATATTGGGAACAAAGTCTTGGAGATAATTGATTATCCCAAGAAATTGCTGAACTTGATTTATCGTAAAATTTTATTTTGAGAAATTTAATAATTCCTTAGCAATGTGCGGCCCTGCATACTATGTACCTTTATTGAGGTACATATCAAGAAATTCAATTTTTGTCTGAGTAATGTTCATCTTTTTTTTAAAAACATGATTCCATTTTTTTCATAATCTGCAAATTGATAGAGGAGTCTACAGTGAGATTCCTTATCAAAGCTATAAAGTAATATGTCATCAATCTAGACCAATGGACTTAATAAGATTGTAAAAATACGAAACATGACTTTTTGGAATAAGGATGGGGCTACTTTGAAGCCAAAAGAGAGAACTTTCCATTGATAATGTTGGTTTGGAATATATAACTTTATCTTGGGTTTGTCTTCATGATGAATGCCTAGTTGCCAAAATCTAGCTTCAAAGTCGAATTTGGAGTAATTATGGGCTTTGGATAATTCAACAAAAAGGGAATTTCGATAGGGTAAAGGGAATTTGTCATTTTGGAGGAAGAGATTGAGGGACTGATAATTGATTACCAGCCACATCTTTCCTAAATTTTACTTGACTCATTTATTGACATAAAATGCTCTGCAGGCCCATCTAGAATATGAGATTTTAATAAGACCTTGTTATAGCAGCTCTAAGCACTCCTTCTAAGCAACAACATCATTCTCATGTGACTTGCCTTTGTGGGATTTATGTCTTCATTTTTTATTTTTTCTAAGGATGGCTAACAAAGAACTCTTGATTTTTTCACAAAGGATGGAGACGCTTTTGAGAGAAGTCAGTGTGAGATTTCAAATAGAATTCTAACAGATGGTTGGATCCAGTAAACTCATTTGGATGGAAAAGAGCCGTTGAATATTGACAAATTCATTGAGTTGATCTTTATACTTAAGGTCTTTTCCAAGAATGACTCGAAGTTGAGAAATTTGAGTTATAACATTCTAACCAATGATCAAATCTTTGTTAGAAATGCTATATTTAAATATTTTAGTGGTTATAGAGGAAGAATTGGATAGTTATTAGTGTAGTTCGCATATTAAAAAAAAAAAAAAGCATCTCCCAAGGCAGAATTGAAATACCAAACACAGGAAATTTAGTATTCTTTAGGAATAACCTTTGTGTCTAGAATTGAAGAACTGGCACTAGTATCTATAAGAGTAATGATTGTGATTAGTTTAATAAACTTTAAGTTGAGGATTTTTACGGGAAAATGAGGATAATTGACTTAACTAGAATATATACTAGGGTCTTATTCTCAAGAGGTGAGGGACATATAGAAAAGATCTTCAGAGTCTAAATCAAAATCAATTTCACTAATGGTTTAATAACAAGGAATGACATAAAGTGTTTACTTAAATAGAACTGTATCGGTGAAAAACAATAATTCAACATCATCATTTTCAAGTGAAACGCCAGTTTCAATTTTGATGTGATGTATCAAGTGGTTCTTTACCTTTCTTCACCTAGGAGCAATTTTTGGGGAAATGATGTTTTTGTTGCAAATGAAGCATCGAGTTGATTTCTTGTGATCTGAGCAATCTTTCCTTTTCACAGGAATTGCCATTTTTTCTTCCTTCGGAAATGTTTAGATCCATGCTTGGACCTTTCCACCTAGTAGTTTTCAAAATGCTTTTTCTTTCAAGAAGGTTTTCCACAAGAACCATTGCAATCTTTTTTAGAACATTTAATCTTCAAATGCTAGCACGAGCAAGAACTATCAAGCTCTCGATTATCTCTAATGTAGGTTTTCATCAGCTGGTGTCTCAGGTACAAATCATCGAGGCAAAGATGGACTTCTTGCTGTATTTCTCCAAAGGGAATATTCACAATTTTCATTTATTTGTTGAGAAATGATCTCTTAACTTGTTAGGAAAGTTTTCTAGGAATAGAGGTTAGGAAAACTTGTTTTAGATTTGTATCAGCTCCAAGGCCATAGAAGAGTTTGAGCATTTCTCGATAATGTTTATCGAGATGTATTTTATGAGGAGAACAACATTTTATTTCAAAATATTCTCTTCTTTTGAGCTCAATAAGACATGTGAATTTTCCTATGAAAAAGTGGTAGATGATTGTCATGGCTTAGCCAAAGTATGCTAAAAGCAGTAATTGAACTTGGTCATTTTTTGGGTTGATTGCCACCAGTGTTTAAGGCTTCTAGTAAACCTTGTAACAAATTCGAGGAAGACCTCATACTTGTCATAATTCGTGAGATTTCGAGTGCTTAGCCAGGAATGAAATTTTTCAAATCTTTCTAGTCATTCCAAATAAGAAATATCATCAACAGTAAAAAAAAAAAAAAAAAAAAAAAACTGTTTGGAAGAAGTTGGATTCTGAGATGGGTTATTTGGTTGGATAACCTCTAGCTTAGAAGGATTTGAATCCATTTCCTGATCTAGAAGATCAACCATGAATATTGAAAAGGTGACTAGTATAATATGAAATGATTCAACGGTAGGGATTGAAAAAGAGGAGGAGGATGAAAGAGATATTGAATCTGATTTTGAATCTGAATCAATCGAAAGAATCGGTTCTAAAGGAGGCTAACTATGGTCTTTCAAGACAACCGGATCAAGCTATTTTTCCTCCTGATTGCTCAAATCTCTTAGAAATGATTCTAATGAGTTGGATAGCATCATTTGGTCTAGTTTCTCCTTTGTGGAAGTTGAAGATTCTTGATGAATCTTTTCTTTACCATTTTCTTTTCTTAGTTGGTCCATTTCTCTAAGTCGGTTTCACATTTCTACCACATATGTTTTGTCTCTTTTAGTAGAGGTTTCTGCAAGAGCAGTAAAGATCAAAGTATTTTGTGGTGATGAAAGAGAATACTCAATTTGTGTGAAGGTGGGCAATGGATCAAAAGGTTTGAGCTTCCCTTATTCAAGAAGTTGGATATACCTTTTGAGTTTCTCCATTTTAGCTTTTAGGCTTTCAAGAAAATGATATCCCAAATGCTGTCCCAATTCCAAGGCATAAAGCCGTTTCTAGAAGTCCACAAGCATCTTTTTGGTAGTCTTATCATATCTTTTGAGATCTTTCTGTACTTCAACAATTCTGGAGTCAATTTTTTTGAAAGGATTGTTCTGCGCCAAAAGAGTCTTTCATTGCCAATTTAGTATAGTTTCAGCAACAAGAGTCTCTTTTGTCTTTCATCTTCATCCCATCAGTTGGCATAGGCATTTTTGGCACGTGACAGTACCTTTCCTGTGGATCAACAAATTCTTGGCAGTAGGGAAAGAAAGTTTAGAGCCTTCTCAACCAAAAGGAGGAAAGTCTGCATGATGGAACATGGAGATAGAAAGATCATCCTTCTTTTGCTCTTCTTGGTTAAGTGGTGTCTCATTTGGGAGTTCTAGTGGGTATGAATGTCTTTTTGTCGACTTTAGGATTGTCTTATAGAATGGAGAAATAGCTGGTTTTTTTATGAGGGGGAGAAGGAGGAGGCGATGGTGGCAAAGCCGGTGATGATGAAACATATGAAATTGGTGGAGATGGAGCATAAGAAACCATGAATTGAATTTTATCGCTTTCTCCAAGAGTGTCAATTGAGAGATCTCCATTCAAATGTCTATGGTATATATCATCTTTTGGTTTTCGGGGTTTTCGCCTAAGCTTTGTAGTTGGATCCATTTCAATAGGAGAATTTTTATAGTATGAACACTAATAGAAAGGATCTAAAAAATAATGACCATATCGGCCCCTGTAGTAATAGACAAGATTTCCATTACTCTGGAAGTATTTGATAAGCTATTTTGGATCTAACTTAGAGATTAATTCTAGAACACAAGGTTCAATCATAAATAGAGTTTGGAAGATAGAAGTACTTTCTTCCTTTTCTTTACTGAATTTGATGGCAACAGTGTTATTCATTTTTTTTCTCACAAATTCAGAATTTGAGGACTAGAAAGGCTTATTATTCTGGTGCAGCTTTTCATAGTTGGTAATCCAAGTCTCCAGAAGGAGTTTGGCCAACTTTTCCCTGGGAATTGCCTAGGGACATAGATGCAGGATGCCTGGTCATTTTGCATAAAGATGAATAAGGCATCTTCATTTCCATTTTGAAAATTTAGATTAAGAGTGTGATTCTGCACTCGATAGACCATCCAATAGTGCAGTGTTGCCGCAACGGAATTAGCAGTTTGGGGTGCTCTAGTAAGTTGAATTTGAACCTTCAAGAAGGAAAGCAGTTGAGGATCTGAAAGAGCAACATTGAAGTTTGGATATAAGGTTACAAAAACTGTCCCAACATTCAAAGTGGTTTGGATAATGCTAATACAAGCATGTTGGTATTCTAAGAACTAAGTGTCCAATAGGGTTATCTTGGCCACAACTAGTAAGCCTTTTTGGCCATGGAAAGTGAGTGCAAGACGGACAGCTCCATAGTGGATACGAAAATATCCCTGTTGGATCCACTATTTAGAAAATTCTGGAGGGATCGGAAGAGTAACAAAGTACTCCTTTTTAGTGGCATGAGTCGAATGTTGATCAAACTTGGAGGACTACAGGTACTCTTTCACTTCTTTAGGAGTTTGGCGGATAAGATGTTGGATAGAACAAATGAGGGAAAATGATGAAGAGGGTTTAGCAAAAGCATAATATGGGTTCACAGAAGGAAGTTGAGTTTTAGAGATCTTTGTGTCATCACTAAGAGAGATCCCATAAAGGTAGTCAATTTTAGAAACATTTGACACACGAAAGTTTGAAAGAGAAGAGGAAGATAGAGATGAATTAATAGTAACAAGTGCATTGAGAGTTTCGAGGTCGGTCATGATGATGAGAAGACCTTCTTAGCATTGGATTCATCATCTAAGTGCATGAAACTAACAAAGTTGCAGATGAAATCGTGGCTCTGATATTAATGAAAGGATCTATGCTTTGAACCAAGGAAGGCTAGGTGGTTGAGGGATTTTACAACCTCTTACTCTTCAAGGATGTACTAAATCTTTCGATGCCAAATATCATAATTGTCACTATTCATCTTCTCACCCTTCTTTAGGTTAGCCATAATGATCTTGCATACTAAAATCATAATCAATTGCTACTAAACATTGACATAATAAACATAGAATCAATAGTAGCACATTTTCCACAATAATGCACGTATGGCATTTGCAACAAAGACAAACTAAGTTAACGATAATTCAACAAAAGACATAGAAATGAAAAGTCCCTGTGTTCCTTCTGTGTACTATTATTATACTATTATTAACTTGTTTAATTTGCGTAAATTTTAAGTTTTATGTGAGAATTTCTTCGAATTCTACCAACCTATGAATTCCCACTAGAAAAAATAATTACATGACTTCATATAATTATCATATTTTCAATTAAAAATAAATAAAAAATGACATGATATGAACCAACATACAAAACAATCATGTAGCAACTATAATCAAAAGCAAAATTCGTAACATAATAAAAAAGATCAAGGATCTCCAACTATTATTCAAGCTTGCTTGAAATTATGAAATCACTAGCATGTTAAACCATATATGTGTTATCATCGAACCAAGTTCTACACAACTTATATGTGATAATTTTCATGTAGGCTAACTTCGAGGTTGGGACACCTGGAGTGCCATAACTTGGCACGGAGGGACACTTAAGTGCCATAACTTTAAAATGGTACACTTAAGTGCCAATATCGGAGTAAAATGGGACACTTAAGTGCCACTCCGGAAAATCCGGCCAAATGGTTGACGTGGCAATTTTCCGGCGAGTTTGGTCTAAAACGGCGTCGTTTTGCACGCCGACATGGCGGAGAAAACGCAAAAACGACGCCGTTTCCTGTCTACGTGTAAATAATAATTTATAAATTAATTAAATTAGATTTAAAATATTCAAAAAAATTTAAAAAAATAAGAAAAATTTAAAAATTTAAAAAATTTAAAAATTAAAAAAATTAAGAAAAATTAAAAATTAAAAAAATTAGAAAAAAAGGGGGAGGTCGAACGGGGCTGCTCCTCGCCGCCGCCGCCTCCCCGCCGTCGCCAGGAAGGGCCGACGACGATGGGGGGAGGGTCGGCCGAGGTCGCCGCCCCCCGGCCGACCGACCGCGGCGAGGGCCGCGAGCCCTCGCCGGATCGCGGCGAGGGCCGTGACCCTCGCCCGAGATCTGGTCGAGGGCTCGCGGGCCCTCGCCGCCGGTCGGCCGGCCTCGCGCCGCCCCCCGGCCGGGCCCGGCGACCCCAGGCCGACCCTCCCCACTCCGTCGCCGGCCCTTCCCGGCGGCGGGGGGAGGCGGCGAGGGCCCGCGAGCCCTCGCCGGATCTGGGCAAGGGCCGCGACCCTCGCCCTAGATCTAGGCGTGGGCCGTGACCCTCGCCCGGATCCGGCGAGGGCTCGCGGGCCCTCGCCGCCCCCCGCCGCCGCCGGGAAGGGCCGGCGACGGCGGGGAGGAGGCGGCGGCGGCAAGGAGCCGCCCCGTTCGACCTCCACCCCCCTTTTTCTTAATTTTT
The DNA here is from genome assembly GCA_014182375.1 of Eucalyptus virginea. Taxonomy (NCBI): domain Eukaryota; kingdom Viridiplantae; phylum Streptophyta; class Magnoliopsida; order Myrtales; family Myrtaceae; genus Eucalyptus; species Eucalyptus virginea. The sequence continues at coordinate 26,455,795 of CM024522.1, read as the reverse complement.
AAAATTTTTTAATTTTTCTTAATTTTTAAAAAATTTTCTTAATTTTTAAAAATTTTCTTAATTTTTTAAAATTTTCTTAATTTTTTAAAATTTTCTTATTTTTTAAAATTTTTTGAATATTTTAAATTAAATTTAATTAATTTTATATTATTATTTACACGTAGACACGAAAACAAATCGTTTTTGCATTTTCTCCGCCACGTCGCGTGCAAAACGACGCCGTTTTGGACCAAGCTCGCCGGAAAGTCGCCACGTAAGCCATTTGGCCGGATCTTCGCCGAGTGGCACTTAAGTGTCCCATTTAACTTCAAAACTGGCACTCAAGTGTACCATTTTAAAGTTATGGCACTTAAGTGTCCCTCGGTGCCAAGTTATGGCACTTGCGCTGTACTTCTGCCGGCTAACTTCTATATTTCCAAAACTATAGAGAAATATAGATTAGAAGGAATAATCAAAGCACTTATACCCAAAAATATACATATTTAGGGTTTTGTATGTACTTTTTTTTACTTTTAAAAGTCTCAAACATATAAAACAACCATACCACAATGTAGAGCACTTTATTATGAATGCATTGACACCAAGCATGCTCCAAATGGAGCTAGCACGCGCCCACACGCCCTACCTTTGTGGGCGGCGCATGTGGCGCACGCTCTACCAAGCCAATGTGGCTCCTGGCCAGTCTGACCAATTAGACCAGTCCAAAAGTCAATTGAGTCGGGTCATCGATGATGTTAGTGAATTGGTTACCAATGGTTTGCTAATGTCAGCATCGTCACGCGGCCCTCACGCGTTGGCATTCCCAGCCCTGAGATCGTGTTTAGATGGGTCTTCCAATCAAGTCGTGCACTTTACCCATCGGGGAAAAAAACAAATGTCAATTGTCAAAAGTTTAATTAAAACAAGGCTCTTGATGAATTTCGTGAAGTGCACAATCTGAATTCGATGTGAGAGATCGACCCGACGAAGAAGGTCGACAACAAAACAAAGCCACGATGTTTCCTCAATTTGGAGGTTCGTTCCAAACCTATTCAACCTGGATGGCCAAGGAAACAAGACGTATATAACACCAGGAAAAAAGAAAAGAAAAAAAGGAGCATCATATAAGGCATCTTCATCGTCTCAAAAGATCTCCTTCATTTTCAGTCTAGAAGAAGGAAGAGGGCAGAAGAAAAGGCTATTCGATGGAGTCAACTTCATCCTCCGAGTCCAATCTCGCCACGGCCAAGGCGGTGCTCTCGGCCGCCGCATCCGTCACGGCCACCGTGATGCTCGCTCGCTCCATCACCCAGGACCTGCTCCCCGAAGACCTCAGGTACTACTTCTCCTCCGCCCTCCAGGGCTTCCTCGCCCGCTTCTCCTCCCAGCTCACCCTCGTCATCAAGGAGTACGACGGTCTGGTCAGCAACCAGATCTACGATGCCGCACAGACCTACCTGTCCGCCAAGACCTCCCCCACCACTCGCCGTCTGCGGGTCGCAAAGCCCAAAGGCGAGGACAACCTCAACGTTTCGATGGAGCCGTGGGAAGAGATCGTTGACATGTTCGACGGAGTCGAGCTCAGGTGGGTCATGGCCTCGAGGAGGGTCGAGACTAGTGTCGGAGCCAACCAAGGGTGGTGGATGATGGAGGGCCCAGTTGCCATGGAGTCCGAAACCCGGTACTTCGAGCTCAGCTTCCACAAGAGGCACAAGGACATGGTCATGGGCACGTACCTGCCCCACGTGGTGGAGGAGGCCAAGTTGATGAAGCAGGAAAAGAAGACGCTGAAGCTGTTCACGCCGTGCTGGGAGAACATTTATCACGACAGCCTCTCCCATGCGTGGACCCCGGTTAACCTCGACCACCCCGCGACGTTCGAGACGCTCGCAATGGAGGCGGGGACCAAGGAGTTCATCATGGAGGACTTGATGAGGTTCGTCAAGAGGAGAGAGTTGTACAGGAAAGTAGGCAAGGCGTGGAAGAGGGGGTACTTGCTGTACGGACCGCCAGGGACGGGGAAGTCGAGCCTGATCGCGGCGATGGCGAATTACTTGAAGTTCGATATTTACGACCTCGAGCTGACAGAGCTGACCCGGAACTCGGAGCTGAGGAAGCTGCTGGTGGCGACGGCGAACCGGTCGATCTTGGTGGTGGAGGACATTGACTGCACCATCGAGTTCCACGACCGCATGGCTGAGGCCCGGGCGGCGTACCCCGCGCCCCAAGGAAAGCAGGGGAACCAGGTTCATCTCTTCATACTTCAATTATTGAGGTTTTTTCTTTATCACTAGGTGGTTAAAAATACCTGTCCTGTACGTTAAGCAGTATAAGCGAATTACGGTTCATTTCACAAGTGTATCCATGTCATGATCCTGAGATTGTCAATAGAAAGAAAACTACGTTTCTTGTAATATTTTTCTTTTTTTACCTTATTAACTGAAAATAGACTAGAACACCAAGCACAAGCATAGAATCTTACTCACACAACTCATAATTGAATTTGCCAGTGTTGGTGGTGATAGAGAGATTTAGAATTGGAGATTTTATCAGTAACTAGGTTTTCAAAAGGACATGAATCCTCTCACTTTATTTAGATAAATTGATCTAATTACTCTCAAACATATCAAAATTGATCCAATCTTTTGTTTGATTTAATGTCGTGCTCAGATGTTAAAGGATAATTAAGTATGTGACATGACAGGACATGGAAAAGCAACCCCGTCACATGGGTTAGAAAAAGAAAATATACACATCCAACTTACGCTGACACTATGAAATTCTCAAATGGTTTAATTCGTCAGGCCAGATGTGATAGATAACACAGTTTTGGACGAAATGAATTATGAGGAGTAGAGTACACAACACGGGGCCTCTTCTTCCATGGGAGTATATATATATATTAATTATATGTGTACTCTTTCTCTTTGCTCCAATTGTTGACGATCATTGACTTTGGCATACCATAGGTCATGTTGTTAGGTTTCCTCAATTTCATCGACGGATTGTATGTGTACCCTTTATATTCGCTCCAATTGTTAATGATCATTGACTTTGGCATGCCGCAGGTCACGTTGTCAGGCTTCCTCAATTTCATCGACGGACTCTGGTCGAGTTGTGGTGATGAGAGGATTATTATATTCACCACGAATCACAAAGAAAAGCTTGACCCTGCACTTCTTCGGCCAGGCCGTATGGACGTCCATGTTCATATGTCTTACTGCACCCCATGTGGGTTTAGACTCCTGGCTTCGAATTACCTCGGGATCAAGGATCACGTGCTCTTTGAAGAGATCGAGGACTTGCTCTGCACCGCCGAAGTCACTCCGGCTGAAGTCGCACAGCAGCTGATGAAGAGGGAGGAGCCCGAAGACGCATTGAGGGACGTGATTGAGTTCATGAAGGTGAAGATCAAGGAAAATGAGGAGCTCAAAGCCAAGAAGGCTGAGCAAGAATTGTTAGCAGAGAAAGAGGAAAAAGTGGAGGTGCGAGAGGGTCCAAATATTAATGTGGAGGAGGACGAATATGCAGATGATGGAAAATTAAAATCAATTTATAAGCTTTTTGTACTATAATTATCCCGAAAATTCAAATAACAATCATTGAGTCTTTCTTGCAGAGGTGACGTCTCAAATAAATTTCTCATTTCATATCCTCTAGTAGTAACTTCTTCCACAAATCTCATGGACGCTGTACCATGGCCACCGCTATCAACATATTTCACCACCGCCTTATTTGCAACACTATTGTCACGCTTCGATATCGTCACTATGTCACATCGACCACCACCATCGACAGTATTCCACCACTCTATTTATTTGGGACAAATAAATCCCACATCTTTTGCCCTTATATTTGTTCACTTCACTTTGGCGGCAAGTCAAGTTTTATTAAAATATAGTTACATTGGATTTTCCTGCGATCCAAATTAGTAATAGCAATCTAAATCGACAATGGCATTAAAATGATTTTTTTTTTTTTACCAAAATGGCATTGAAGTGAATGCTTGAAAAATTTTAACATTCAACTAAAAAATTATCACACTTTTAGTATCTTTTTTCCTATTCTTATAATTATTTAAGTTATGGATTAGTAACTTCCCAAAAAAAAAAAACTTCCCAAATTGCTCTTGATCCAAAAATTTACACTTGACTCAAAATTCATGTTTGTGAATCTTATAGGACGAGACCCAGGAGTTGCAATGGTACTCTATTTTATCTTGGACTTAGGACACAAATCATCCGATGGTCTCCCTTTTCGCTCTTTCATATTTTTCTTGTTGTTTCGGATTCGTTTGTCTTACAGAAAATGAACAATTTGGAAACCATTTTTCTAAAACCAATTGCTTGTATCGCTTATGAATAAATAAGAAACATTTTCATTGTTCACGAAATTATGTAAACATAAATTGATGTCGATAATAAAAACATTTCCTATTGACTAATTATTTAAAATGATACAAACAATCATTTTTTGGGGAGAAAAATTCAAATTATTCATTTTTCGCAAGCTTTCATTTTGCTTTATAAATTCACTTCCACAATAGTTAGATTGGCCATGATCAATGTGTTTTGAGGGGGGCAGTAATATGGCACTGGAAGTGGTGCGTGCTCATAGCTAAAAATGGCTGTACAACGGAGGAGCTGGCGAGAACTGTCGAGGATAGCAACGGGCCGGTTAAGAACAAAGGGAAAAAGAGAACTATAGAGAGGAAAAAAACAGAGGCATGAACTTAGAAATTTAGTATGCGACATGAAAGGAGTTTTAAAAATTAACGGTCAAGATATTACAAGAGTTAGACAATTTTGGCCACATCAAACTACAAAAGACGTACGTAACATGTGGCTTGTTCTTCTATGGGAGTTTCCTGGCAACTTCGATCGGGCAAAGGGCAAAGGCGTGCAACTATTTGAGACCGTTTTCGAAAAATTCAACCATTAAAGTTTTATAATGGGCCGTGAATAGACCATATAAACTTGTCAAATCACCCCGATATATCATGCGATTTCTCTGAGTAAAATGTATGTGCCGTATAATCATTGCTTTTGGGATGTCACGGGCCACATTATCAAGGCTTCCTCAACTGTATCGACTATGAACCACAAAGACAAAGAAAAGCTCGACCTGCCGCTTCTCCTGTTTGATCGTAGATGAGAATACAATTCAAAAGTTTAAATTGATAGGTAATACATGAATCTATTGAGTATTTAAGACCCATTATCAAGCGATGAGGGACAATATAGACGTCCATGTTCACATGTTTTACTGTACCCCACATGGGTTTAGGCTCCTAACTTCAAATTACCTTAGGGTCAAGGATCACGCGCTCTTTGGTGAGATAGAGGATTTGGTCTACACTGCCAAAGTCATTTCGGACGAAGTCACGAAGCATATGATGAAGTGAGCGAAGTCTAAAGATGCATTGGGTGACATGATTGGGTTCCTTATGTAAGAATTTTCCTAATGTGGGTTCCATTAATTGATATTATAATTTACCATTTTATGGGGTTGGTCTAAGGTGAGATAGAATATTTCTTAATTAATTTAATATGGAGCTGGTTAGTGTGGGCCAAGTTGAACCTGACTCGTAATGAGAGGGTCATGTTAGAAACTCTATAAATAGTGTTCAAGTTTTTCCTCTAATCCTAATTCTCACAATTATCCTCACAATGGAGCGTTTACCTAACGCTAAAAAGTAAGAGGGCCGTCTCATTAAATCAGTGGTACAGAGGGCAATAGAGGAGAAGTTCTTGAGTTTGGATCATTGCTATTCCGCATTAGGAACGGTGATCCAAATCAGGTGTGTAAATCTGTTTATATATGTGTTCTTATTTCTAGTTATGAAGACCTTGGGTTGCGCTTTCGCGTCTTATACCTTAAGGTGAAGATTAAGGAAAATGAGGAGCTCAAAGCCAAGAATGAGCATAAAAAATAGCAAAGAAAGAGGGGAAGATATCGGAGGGGGAATAAAGCAACGAATGTCAATGAGGAGGACGAATGTCAATGAGGAGGATGAAACGCGATTATGATGAGAGTGAATAAAGTACCGAATGTTAATTTGGTATACTAACGGCGTAGAAAGATTATTAGACAAGTAGAATTAAAGCAATGACACGTATATCTTAGTAAACTGCATCAATACCATTATGTGATTAAAATATCTAGTTTATATTTTCTTGTATGAAGTAGATATTTTACACAGACGGTATTTTTTATATAAAAACGATTATTTTGAACTCGCAAAAAACTTAAACTTCCATCGAGATCGGCACCTTTGGCCATCGCTTGATTTGCACCACACACTTTACCTATCATCGGCGCATCAGCTTAAACGCCGTCGACCGCTGCCCGCCCCCGTCAGCATGACCACCACTAATTCGCTATTCCACCATGGTCGGTGGCAGTGAATCCGCTTAATTCTCGGTCTATATCTATTATGCACTATTTCAATCATCTATCTAAAATGTCAGATTGTCAATATCGGCACTCACTTAAATGATTTGCTTCAGAATTCCATCATGATTCGTGGGAGAACCAGTTTTGATTGATTCAGATTTCAGAGGAAGACAAAAAAGTCAAAACAAAAGGCGAGATGCACCCAAATTCAATTAGATCCATTTCTCTACAATTTAGCATTTGCGAATGAATGGAATGGCGGCCTCGCGATTAACAAAAGATCTTCTTTAGAGGGTTAATTTTTTCTTTTTTAGTTCATCGTTGGTTGCCATGTTTCCCTACACAAATTGTAGAATCAAAAGAAGTTTAATGGTAGCTAGAGAGAAAATGAAAAGGCAATTAGAAATACGATTTAGATGAGAAAGAGGAGAGGGTGGGGTGGAACCGGCAGCAATGATGGTTGCAACTCCTAGTGGTGAAGATTGTCATCACCAATCATTCGAGTGTTCTCGTTTGGGAGCACCCATGCATGCACGCGAGAGTATGTGTTTGTCCTTGGCAAATGAAGTCTGGCAAATTCAAAAGGGCAGTTTGGCTAACTAGATCTTAGGTGAAAAATCAACTTAGGCACCTGAGAAAGGGTATCGTAACCCACCATGTAGACGCACACACAAAGACAATGATACCACATTCACACATACAAAAGGTCACGTGATAATTTTCTCGAAAGCATGGGAATATCAATCACAACAAGTTGGATGAATTAAGATAGGTCCATACACAGGATGAGTATTTCTATAGTGTGGTCCTAGGTCATGGGCATGAGATGCATGCTATGATTTGAATTGCATGGACATCAGATGGAATCCGTCGGGACTATGCGATCAGGATTCCACTCGCCGGATAGAGGCCATCCAAAGCCGCCATTAGCTAGCCCGTAGATTAGGATCCCCGGCAGGCCCGGAGTCCTAGTTTCAGTTCAGGGAATCGTCGTCGGTCTGCCTAGTTACTTTCTAGAAACCTCAGTCAATGCCGTTTCGGTTGGGCTAGGGAGTCTCGGACAACGAGTCTACACAAGCCCATCCTAAAGTCTCGAACATGTTTCCCGGAAGCAGGTAAGTCTAGGATGCGTTTCCACACGTGTTGAACACAATGTGGTTTCTCTTGATAGACGTGTTGATAATCCATTGTGGACATTTCTTTGTCCTTATCCCCTCTTTTTAATTTGGGTGGTCAGTTGGAATCTGTTGAATTATTGTTCCTTAGCCACTACTCGAGCAAGCTGGAATTAAATTGGACGACCAAAGGAAGAGCTTGAAGCTTCATTACCCACAAAGAGGAAAATTTAAAAAAGAAAAAATTGGCTACCGACATCAGAAAATTGTAAGACGCGTCCGCGGACATGTGTTACGAGTTTAATGCTCTCGTTTATTTTAATAATAGGGTTACGATAAGTGCACATGAACTGGATGCACCCAATGACGCCTCCATCATGCCGAGTAGAGACGTTGGGGCGACCAGGGTTACTCGGAAAGCAGAAACATGAAATGAGATGCTAATTTCCTGACAGGAGTCACATTTTGCAAAACTCATCTATTTCCAACATGTTTGACATAACTTCCTCGCAACGGCAACCATAGATATCAAATGAACCCTGGTTCAAAATTCCGAAGAGCAAACTCCGAAACAAAGCATATTTGGAACACCGAGGAACAAGAAATGAAGAATCTTTCCACTAGGGTGATAACTTGAAAAGTAAGAACCACTCATGCATGGGAATTCACCTAATGTGAAGCGAGAGGCCTCATGAGAAAGATTCAGGCCCAAAAGATACTTACTGACTTCAAATTTTACACGAAAGACATGATTGTATGACCAATAAAATCCAGAAAAGTTCACTCTTTCTTTTTCATTTTACCACGAACCGGTCTGGATTTCTTCGCAAGCAGTCTAAAACAATGTTGGAAATTGGTGATCCATTTTCAACAAAATCTAGAAGTTACTAGTTTAATAGAGAATAAACTTGAAGACTCTCAAATGTTGAAGAAGCTTCTGGTACTACGTGGACAGCAAGATTACGTGAGCAAGCAGAAGCCAAGCATCAAAGAAAATCCTAGAAGAAGCTAGAAAAACTAGAAATGTTCCCTCCTTTTGTAATACCAACTATCATAATAAAGTTTTTTCATATTCCCTTGCCATAGTTCATACACACTTGCACACACACATGCTTCCGCAATATCCAACAAACAACATGTCAAAGAACTTCTCAAAAAAGCAAGAACCATCTATCATCTTGTGCATTTGCAAATGAACTGAGCACTCCATCTTAATATGACCAAAAGAAGAACTACCCACATGAAAGCATTCGAGAAAGACCAACATAATGGAATTAGGCGAGGGAGACGGACCGAGTTCTCTGTAGACCTTGCTTCTGCCGTCGACGGAGCTACAAGCCTGGACCATACAGCGCGAGACCGCGGACTTGTGCAGCTACGGAACCCGTCATCTTGACCCGAACGAAGCAGATTCTCAAGACCTTGCTCTTTGTTGAAGGCAAATTCTCAAGACCTCATGGTTTTCCATCAGTAATATTCACTTCCTGCTCAATAATATCCCTTGCAAGCATCAAATAGAAAAACTTAATTTTTGCTTACTGTAAAGGTTACGCATGAAACACTATAACGACTATCACACGCTTGCAACTAAAACAATTCATCCCCACCTCAATGTAGCTCTCAATTCGTGAAATGTCATTGCCTCAATTTTGGCCGGGTCATTATTAGGCAACATGACTTCACCAATGCTTGCATCAGAATTTTTCTGCAGAAAAAATGAATGTTAAATGGTCAAGTCCCCAAAACACAGGTGGAACAATAGGTTCGATTAAAGGACAATACCTTGACATGACTTTTGGTAGAACTAGGAACTGAAGCCACCAATCCTTTCGATTTCTTCCCTTTCTTGTCCTCAGAAGTCGCCGCCGACTCAGGTGTCGACAAATTCGACACGCCCCTTTTGGACACCATTTCGCTCGCTCCGAGCAAGACGATAGAACGACCAACCCAGAATCTCGGAGCAGCCGTGAAGCTACAACGTGCGAAAAGGTCAGCAACTTTTTAAGGAACCAAAGCAAGGCTTAGCATCACAGAGCGAAACCTAGGATTCGAAACTGCTGTCGCATTGTCGCTTAGCAGTCGCTTTTGCTGAAGGACCGATCGAAGTGAAAAGGGTAATCATCTGGAAAGAAAGACTATAAAATTCACGCTGGGTTCACGCAAAAATGAGAGGTACCCAGACGAACCTCAAAGGGGTGGCGAAACCCTTGAACCCTAGTCGAAATGCTTGCCTCATGGATGAAAGAATGCACAGAGAGACACTCAGAGAGAGAGAGAGGCAGTACGGTGTTGCTGAGCAAGGAAGAAGAGACGCAGTACGAGGGCATACCCAAGACCTCACCGAATCGCGAGGGAAGAACCGCTAAAAGCGTGGAGGTCGTGGGAGAGGCGAGCGAAATCGGCCGTCGGGAGAGAGCGCGATTTAGGAAGAAGTGCGCCAAGAGAATGGAGCCCTGAGATGAGGCCGTCGAGTGGGGAGAGAAAGGCCATCGTCGGGAGGGAGCAACGATCGTCGGAGGAATCGCTAGACCGGAAGGAGCGTCGGAGGAGGAAGAGAGAGCAAAGAGGAGAGAGAAGACTATCCGCTCTTCCACGAGGAGACAGAGAGACAAAACCCAGAAAATTCAAGTGAGGAGAGAGAAATTTTAAGCGGGAGTGCTGCGCATTATTACCCATTAATCCGTCCTTTCTTCTGCCAGCCGAACCGAGCCACCAGCCGAGCCGAGAGTTATTTGGGAGAGAGAAAGAAGCGACCAGAAGAGGGCGTTCGTTTGAAAAGGAGAAGTGGGACGACGTGGACTGACACACGGACACGTGTCACGCTCTGAATAAGCTTGATGGCCAAGGAAACAAGACTTCTATGTATATATCCCCTAACACACACACCCGAACCAGAAAAAGAAAAAGAAAGTTTTTATCCTCCAGATTAAGCCCAAAAGAAAAAGATATTCGATGGAACTCAAGATCGACATGGCCAAGGTGGTGTTGATGCTTGCCCGCTCCATCACGCAGGATCTGCTCCCCAACGACTTCCAGTACTACCTCTCCTCCGCCGTCCACGGCTTCCTCGCCCGCTTCTCCTCCCAGCTCACCCTCGTCATCGAGGAGTACGACGGCCTTGTCAGCAACCAGATCTACGACGCTGCGCAGATCTATCTGTCCGCCAAGATTTCCCCCACCACTCGCCGTCTGCGGGTTGCCAAGCCCGAAGGCGAGGACAACCTCAATGTTTCAATGGAGCCCCGCGAGGAGGTTGTAGACGTATTCGGCGGTGCCAAGCTCAGGTGGGTCATGTCCTCGAGGAGGGTCGAGACAGGTTTCGGAGGTGGCCGAGGGAGGTGGAGGATGATGGACCCGGTCGCCACGGAGTCCGAGGCCCGCTTCTTCGAGCTCAGCTTCCACAAGAAGCACAAGGACATGGTGACGAGCACGTATCTGCCCCACGTGGTGGAGGAGGCCAAGTGGATGAGGCAGGACAAGAAGACGCAGAAGCTGTTCAGGCCGTGCTGGGAGAACATGTATGGCGGCAGCCCCTCCGATGCGTGGACCCCGGTTAACCTCGACCACCCTGCGACGTTCGAGACGCTCGCAATGGAGGCGGGGACCAAGGAGTTCATCATGGAGGACTTGATGAGGTTCGTCAAGAGGAGAGAGTTCTACAGGAAAGTAGGCAAGGCGTGGAAGAGGGGGTACTTGCTGTACGGTCCGCCGGGGACAGGGAAGTCGAGCCTGATCGTGGCCATGGCGAAATATTTGAAGTTCGACATCTACGACCTCGAGCTGACCGAGGTGACCCGGAACTCGTTATTGAGGAAGCTGCTGGTGGCGACGGCGAACCAGTCGATCCTGGTGGTGGAGGACATCGACCGCACCGTCGAGTTCCACGACCGCATGGCTGAGGCCCGGGCGGCAAGCCCCTCATCCCGTAGGGAATCGGAGAACCAGGTTTGTCTCTTCATACTTTGATTATTAGGTTTTTTTTTTCCTTATTATTAGGTGACTATATAGATATACTTGTCTTCATGATCTCCAGGCCTCTCATAAAAAGAGAACTTTTTTTTTTATAACATTACTTTTTTTTATACCAAATTAACTGAAAATAGACTAGAACAGGAAGCACAAGCATAGAGCCTCCCCCACACCACTCATAATTGTGCCCGTTAACGTTGGTGGCGATGAAGAGAGAGATGCAGAGAGAATTTGAGGGTTTTTATTGGTAACTAGGTTTTCAAAGGACACAATTTAGTGTTGTGTCCAGATATTAAAGGGTGAATAAATTAAAGGATCCAACTCTCTTTCTTAATCTAGTGAATTACAAATAAAAAGTAGCGAGGAAATCAGATAGAAAAATGCATGATTAGGCGAAATTAAGGATGTGACGTGAAAGGAGAAGAAAATCGACCCCGTCACATGGGTTAGAAACTGCCCGCTGTGTATAACCTACATAATCATAAGGGCCCTTTGAAATTTTCAATTGGTTGAACCAATCAGTCAAGACACATTAAATTAGTCATTTTTGGCCAAAATAAACTATAAAGCAGTAGAGTACATAACACGTGGCCTCTTCTTCATGGAAGTTTCTCGGAAACTTCATTATTGGCCTTTGCAATGTGCCGTATATGTACTCTTTCTCATATTAACGAGAAACTTCACGTCAGTGATATTTGCCCTTTGGGATGCCCCAGGTGACATTATCAGGCTTCCTTAATTTTATCGACGGACTTTGGTCAAGTTGCGGCGACGGGAAGATTATAATCTTCACCACGAATCATAAAGAAAAGCTCGACCCGGCACTTCTCCGACCTGGTCGTATGGATGTTCATATTCACATGTCTTACTGCACCCCGTATGGATTTAGACTCCTGGCTTCGAACTACATCGGGATCAAGGATCACGATCTCTTTGGAGAGATCGAGGATTTGATCTGCACGGCTGAAGTCACTCCTGCCGAAGTCGCAGAGCAAATGATGAAGAGTGAGAAGCCCGAAGATGCGTTGAGGGACGTGATTGAGTTCCTTAAGATAAAGATCAAAGAAAATGAGGAGCTCAAAGCCGAGGAGGCTGAGCAAAAATTGTTAGCAGAGAAAGAGGGAGAAGTGGAGGTGCAAGAGGTACAAAATACGAATGCGAAGGGAGATGAATAAGCAGATGATGACGAAAATTAATGTCTATTTATTAGCCTTTTTGCACTATAATTATCTTGCAAATATAAATACTGATCATCGAGGAAAAAGCGAAGGGGTTTGTACTATAATTATGTCGAAAGCGAAGGGGTTAGCAGAGAGAGGGAGAAGTGGAGGTGCAAGAGGTACAAAATATGAATGCGAAGGGAGATAAATAAGCAGATGATGACGAAAATTAATGTCTATTTATTAGCCTTTTTGTACTATAATTATCTTGCAAATATAAATACTAATAATCGAGAAAAAAGCGAAGGGGTTTGTAATTTTTTTCAACACATTTATTTAATGGAAATTCTTTGTATTCACGAACGGCCTCGTTTATTGTTTGATCCGAAAGGCGTACGCTGAGTCTTTCTTGCACCGTTGATGTCTAAAATAAATTTCTTATTTTATACCCACTAGTAATTACTTCTCCTATAAATCCCGCAAGCACCACGCCATGGCCACCACCATCGGGACCTTTCACCAGTACTTTATTTCCAAAGGTTTTGCCGCGCTTCGACATCTTCACTGCATCACATCAACAACCACCACCACCACCGCCGACGGTAGTTCACCATTTTACCCCTGCCAATCTTGAACGAACCACTGCAAATGCGTCTATTCTTATTATATCGTGGCTCTCTTAACTTTAATTAATATGTAGTTTTTTAGTTATACTATTCATTAAGTGCTATTTAGCTAAAGATTATCACACGCAATTAAAAATCTTGGAAGTTATCCTATGCCCTCTTTTTTTATTTTTTTTGGTCGGTATCATATGCCCTCTTATAAGCAAATGAATAAGTAAAAAGAAATTAGCAGAACAATCTAGATCCAAAATGTGCAAAATTCACAAGGACTTGACCATATATTGGGCCTGGCCCATTCATATCCAAAACGGGCCGGGCCGGGCCACCCTTTCCCCTTCTCACGTCCTCCGTCTCCTTCTAGACCTATTATGCACTATTTCAATCATCTATCTAAAATGTCAAATAGTCATTATTGGCACTAACTTAAATGATTTGCTTTAAAATTACCTTTCGGTTCTTGGCTTAACCAGTGTTGAGTGATTCAGATTTCAGAGAAGACAAAAGGTTAAAACAAAAGGCCAGATGGACCCAAACTCAACTAGATCCATTTCTCTAAAAATTTAGCATTTGCGAATGTAATGGTCGCCCTGTGATTAACAAAAGATCTTCTTCTTTAGAGGGTTAAATTTTTATTTTATTTTTTTATGTTGAATTATCCTTGGTTGCCATGTTTCCCTACACAAATTGTAGAGTCAAAAGAAGTTGAACGGTAATTAGAGAGAAAATGAAAAGGCAATTAGAAATATGAATCAAATGAGAAGGAGAGAACAAGGTTGGATGGGGGCGGCGGCGACAATGATTGCCAATCCTAATGATGAAGATTGTCATCACCAATCGCTCAGGTGTTATCGTTTGGGAGCACCCATGCATGCACGTGAGTAAGTATGTGTTTTTCCTTGACGGATGAAGTCTCGTAAGTTCATGTGGCGTGACCTAAAAAATGACAATTTAGGCTCTGTTTGTTTGTGTTTCTTTTTTTTGTTTTTGAACACTTTTTCTGTTTTTTTGTTCTGGGAACAAAAAAGGAACAAAATGCATTTGGGTGCGTTTACTTTGTTCCTTTTTTTGTTCTTTTGTTCCTAACAAAAAAAGAAAATGAAATAAGAAACAACAAATTTGTGTTTCTTATTTCGAAACACATTTGAGAAACACTTTTCTATTTTCTTCTTCTTTTTCTTCTTATTTTCTTCTTCTTTTTCTTTCGCCGCCGCCGGCCTCGGCCATGGCCGGCGACCGGCGACGAGGGGCCGGTGGCCTCGCCCGGCCACGGCGAGGCTCGCCGTCCCCCAGCGAGGCCGAGCCTCGCCGTAGCCGGGCGAGGCCGACCTCGCCGGGGCCGGGCGAGCTCGATCTCGCCCGATCCGGCGAGGCCGAGCTCGCCCGGCGGCCGGCGAGGCTCGGCCTCGCCGGATCTAGGCGAGTCGGCGTCGCCGGCGGTGGCCGGCGAGGCCGAGCCTCGCCGGCCGGCCGGGCAAGCTCGGCCTCGCCGAACTGGGGCGAGCTCGAGCTCGCCCGGCCAAGGCGGCGAGGCCGCCGGCCATGGCCGAGGCCGGCGACCGGCCAAAAGAAGAAAAAAGAAAAAAGGAAAAAGAAAAAAGAGAAAAAGGAAAAATAAGAAAAAAATAGAAAAAATAAAAGAAATAAAAAAATTATACAAATTTACCAAACGTGTTTCGTTGATTTTTTATTCCCTAACAAGTTTACCAAACGCGTTTTTTGTTCAAAAATTGTTCTAACAAAACACTTTTTTCTATTTACATTCCCAACAATTTTTAAACAGAAACGCAAACAAACGCACCCTTAGCTAACTAGAGATCTTATACGAAAAATCAACTCGGATAACTGAAAAAAAAAGTATCGCAACCCAACATGTAGATGCGTACAAAGAGATAATGATACCACATTACTAAGCACAAAAGGTTACATGATAGATTCTATTGAAAAATCAGGAATATCAATCAAAATAAGTCAAATGAACTAACATAGATCTGTACACTATTTTTGTTGTGTGGTCCCGGGTCACAAGGGCATACTATAATTCAACTTGCATTGACATCAAATGGAGTCGGGCTGATCCAAAGATTAGAATCCGCCGGTCGGGCCTATGCGATCGGGACAACACGAAAATCCCCGGCAGAAAGTCTTGGTCGATGCTGACTCGGCTGACTTGGGGAGTCTCGGACAAGGAGTCTACAGAAGTTCATCCTAAAGTCTCGCACATGTCCTCGGGAAGCCGGAAAGCCTTGGATGCGTTTCCCGGTGCGCTGAACAGAGTCTAAGTTCTCTTGCTCGTCGTGTCGACAATTCATTAGATGTTAAACATTTCTTCGTCCTCGTACCCTCCTTTTTTATTTGGTTGGTGAGTTGGAATCTGTTGAACTATCAGTGTTTCTTGGCCGCTGCACAGGCAAGCTGGGATTAAAATAAAACGACCAAAGGAAGACCCGGAAGTTTTATTACCGACGGTGCTGAAAGTTACATAAAAAAAAATTGGTTACGTTGAGGATACAACATTAGAAAATTATAAGATGCCATCTGCGGATGCGTGAACCGAGCACAGCGTCCTCATTCGTTTTAATAATGAGGGTGCGACAGGTGCACATAAGCCCGATGCAATGGATAATGCCTCCATTGCACCGACTAGAGACGTTGAGGCGATGAGTGTTACTCGAAAACCAAAAAGATAAAATGAGATTACTCTTTCCTTTCCTGTCTTGCCCCTCTTAACCTAAAGTAAATTACTTTGGACATTTGAGGTAGCCCTGCACCGTGGTTTTTTTCCTTTTTTATAATCAAAAGAAAATTATATTTATTGCTCAAAAGTTCACATGAGAAGTACATAAATTTCATGGCAAAGCAAATCAAAAGAGAGTAAAGTTCAAAATACAACAAAATAAAGCCAAATCCAAAAAAATAAGAAAATTAAATAGAGCACTGGTAGGATTAAGCACACACTCTTTTTACAATAATGGATATGTCAAGTAAAATAATTGATGGTCAATCACTAGATTTCATATCTTTGTCAATGATAAGCACAAGTCAGAAATTCCTTATCCAATAACTATGACGTTATTGGTTGGTGATGTGCGCTTAGGTTTGACTTCCTCTATGCCATCGTTGTACGAAGATAATCGAAACAAGCTGAACAAACACAAATATATCATTTGAAAGAGCAAATTTTCATGGTTTAGTGAAATGTGCAGTTGCTATTGAAGCTAGAGGCAAAGGACTTGTATATGAATGGAGCCAAAAGGTATCGAATCTTCAAAAGTATAATTATTAAATTCTCAAATTTAGGTTTGGAGAATATAGCTCCTATATTTAGAATTAGATTGGAATAATAGAGATTCCAAATCTAAATCGAGAAAGAAGAAAAAAAAATAATAAAAGACAAACAAAATCAATAAGAGAGGGATGGGAGGGTGAACGCTTTAGTAACTTCCCACGTTGCTCTTCGTCCAAGAACTTTCATGTCGCTCTGAAAATTCTCGTTCTTGAATTATAAAGGATGAGGCCCAAGAGTTAGTGGTGAAATTGCCATACTTCATCTCAAACGAGGGCGCAACCGTCCGGCGGTTTACTTTTCACTTATTCACGAGTTCCGTGAAGAAAGGAGCATGGTATTGTATGATGGACCAAAGCGTCATATTAGAGATTACAACTATACTCGAATAACTCAAGAGTCCTCATCATTTCTCAGCTACCCATTAGTCTTAATTTCTCAAATGAATTCATGAATTATACAACTTCAAAATACTTGTATTTTTTCTACGATGTAGTTCACGACCACTCCATTATTACAACAAAAAGCTCATAATCTTATTGATGGGTAGAAATCGACACTCACATCTTATGTATGATATTTGTATCTAGAAAAATGTCAAAAAAGTCCTAAATATATTATATGACAACTATAAACCTTTCAATTATATCAATTAAATCTAAAATTTCTACAACTTGTCAATTTAATTATAAACCTTGTAACAATTTACTAATTTAGGCAATTTTAGTCGAAAATCGCTAACATAACAATTTAGTCAACACCATCCATCTTACATGGTCTAGCTGGAGTTGATGTTGACAATTTTTACAATTTTTTTCTTTCCTTTCCTTTGGTTGTTTTTTATTTTCTTTTTTCTTTTTCCCTCCATTGGCCATCGCCAAACCTCATCAATGGCTAGCAGATGTTGTGGGCCTCAGGCGAGGGCCGCCATTGCCGGATCAAGGGTCAACTTCGCGAGGGCTAGCGAGGCATGAGTGTTAAAAGAAAAAGAAAAAAGAAAAATAGAGAAAAAGGAAAACAATCATAACATTAAAAAAAAATTATAAAAATTATCCACATTAGTGCGGGCTATACTAATTAAGATAGCCAATGCTGACTAAACTGTTATGTTAGCAATTTCTAATCAAAATGTAGAGGAAGATTTAAATTGTAAATCATTAGAAATGTTTAGGATTAAATTTACATAATTAAAAGATTTATGATTCAATGGGTAAATTGTTAAAATGTTTAAAACTAAATTAGTACAATTGAAATATTTAAAATTGAATTGACCATTTACAATAGATTTAAGATGTTTGGGACAATCTTCTCTATTTGTATCTAAAATAAAAGTTCTACTCAAATGAAGAAACTACTCAAATGACAAAACATAATTGGTTCGTGTTATCTTCTATAGTTCAAACTCGAGTTACGTTTCATCGTGAATTTTTTTAGTTTACTATCTGACTTCGATTTGAGAGGTAACCAGACAGAAGCGACGATGTTTCCTCAATTTCGAGGTTCATTCAAAAGCCATTCAACCTTGATGGCTGGGGAAACAAGACGTGGGTATAAATATATGTACAGCCCTAAGACACACATACACAGGAACCAGAAAAAGTAAAAGAAAAATTTGCATCCTCCAGATCAAGCCTAAAAGAAAAGGCCATTCGATGGAGTCAACTGCATCGTCCGAGTCCAAAATCGCCACGGCCAAGGCGGTGTTCGCGGCCGCCGCATCCTTCACGGCCACGGTGATGCTTGCCCGCTCCATCACCCAGGATCTGCTCCCTGACGACCTCCAGTACTACCTCTCCTCCGCCGTCCGCAGCTTCCTCACCCGCTTCTCCTCCCAGCTCACCCTCGTCATCGAGGAATACGATGGCCTCGTCAGCAACCAAATCTACGACGCAGCGCAGATCTACCTGTCCGCCAGGATCTCCCCCAACACTCGCCGTCTGCGGGTTGCCAAGGCCGCAGGCGAGGACAACCTCAACATTTCAATGGAGCCCTGCGAGGAGGTCGTAGACGTGTTCGGCGGTGCCAAGCTCAGGTGGGTCGTGGCCTCGAGGCCAGTCGAGACGGGTTTCGGAGCCAGCCGAGGGAGGGGGAGGGGGAGGAGGAGGACGATGGACCTGGTCGCCACGGAGTCCGAGGCCCGCTTCTTCGTGCTCAGCTTCCACAACAGGCACAAGGACATGGTGTTGAGCACGTACCTGCCTCACGTGGTGGAGGAGGCCAAGGGGAAGAGGCAGGAGAAGAAGACGCTGAAGCTGTTCACGCCGTGCTATGAGCGCATGTATCACAGCAGCCTCTCCGATGTGTGGACCCCGATTAACCTCGACCACCCAGCAACGTTCGAGACGCTCGCGATGGAGGCAGCGACCAAGCAGTTCATCATGGATGACTTGAACAGGTTCGTCAAGAGGAGAGAGTATTATAGGAAAGTGGGCAAGGCGTGGAAGAGGGGCTACTTGCTGTACGGTCCGCCGGGGACAGGGAAGTCGAGCCTGATCGCGGCCATGGCGAATTACTTGAAGTTCGACATCTACGACCTCGAGCTGACCGAGGTGACCGGGAACTCGGCATTGAGGAAGCTGCTGGTGGCAACGGCGAACCGGTCGATCCTGGTGGTGGAGGACATCGACTGCACCGTCGAGTTCCACGACCGCATGGCTGAGGCCCGGGCGGCGAGCTCCTCAGACAGTGGCGAACCCGAGAACCAGGTCTGTCTCTTCTAACTTTGATTATTCTTATTCAGGGTTTTTCTTTATTTTAGGTGACTAAATAAATATACTCGCCTCATGATCTCGAGGTCACTTAATAAAATGAAAACTTTATTGCTTATGAAAACACTTTTTTTTTACCTAATTAACTGAAAATAGATTAGAACAGGAAGCACAAGCATAGAGCTTCCCTCAGGCCACTCATGGTTTGTACCTGTTAGCGTTGGTGGCGATAGAGAGAGAGATGCAAAGAGAATTTGAGGGTTTTCATTAATAACTAGGTTTTCAAAGGACGTTAATCCTCTCAAGGATCCATGTAATTTACTCTCCTCATATCGATTTCGTCCTTTTTAATTTAATTTAATGTCGTGTCCAGATATAATAAAAGGTAATTAAGTTAACAACAATGCTTGGCTAACCATACTGTTAGCTTGGAAAATGGACGGTCAATTTTCAACCATACATTTTGGATAAGAGAGAGGCTAGATTTGTATCTTGCTTGGAAACTTCCTAGTGCTTGTGTTTGGGAAAGGAAATTTTTGTGGACATCTTTTGATTGTCACACTGCGAGACGGTGATACTAGCATCACTATTAAGTTAAAGGATTCGAGTCTCTTTCTTAATTTTTGTGAATTAAAAATTAATAGTAGTGAGAAAATCAGAGAGAAAAATGCATGATTTGGAGAAACTAGGGATGTGAACGCGAAAGGAGATGAAATTTAAGCCCGTCGCATGGGTTAGAAACTGTACATTAGACATGTCCTACTTACTCATGATGACACTAGAAAATTTTAATTGGTCGAACCAATCAGTCAAGATATAGTAGATTAGTCAACTTAGGCCAAAATAAAATATAAATTATTTGAGTACATGAGACGTGGCTTCTTTTTCCATGAGAGTTTCTTGGAAATTTCATTATTGGCGGGCGCCATTGGATTTTGAATGAACACTTGCATCTATAAGAAATTTACATTTTAAGATCACACAAATTACAATTCGAAAGTTACAAATTCCAAACAACAAACCTAATAGCACTTTTCACATGGGTATAATGACACACACAATCTCTAAACTTTAACTCAATGTGCAATTTGGTCCATAAACTTTTAATTTGTTCAATGAGATCTTTAAACTTTAGCATAATGTATAATGTAGTTCTTGAATTTTTGGTACATGTTCAATACAAATCCTAAACTGTATGAAAATATTTAATATAGTCATTCTATTAATTCAAGGCCAGAGACTATATTGAACATTTTCATACAGTTCAAGGATTGTATTGAATATATACCAAAAGTTCAGAGATTATATTAAACAAATCAAAAGTTCATGGATCAAATTGCATATCAAGCTAAATTTAGGAACTATTTGTGTCATTTTTCCTTTCACACGTGCAAATCACACACAATTCGAAGTTATGTTAAAATAGGGACAAAAAAACAAGACCATAATTGAATCAAAAAGCATGTTTGTAGTCAAAACCAAAATGATTATTGCTTTGGGATGCCACAGGTCACCTTATCGGGCTTCCTCAATTTCATCGACGGGCTCTGGTCAAGCTGTGGCGATGAGCGAATCATAATCTTCACCACGAACCATAAAGAAAAGCTCGATCCGGCACTTCTTCGGCCAGGTCGTATGGACGTTCATGTTCACATGTCTTATTGCACCCCGTGTGGGTTTAGGCTTCTGGCTTCAAATTACCTCGGGGTCAAGGATCACACGCTCTTTGGAGAGATCGATGATTTGATTTGCACCGCTGAGGTCACCCCCGCCGAAGTCGCGGAGCAGATGATAAAGAGTGAGAAGCCCGAAGATGCATTGAAGGATATGATTGAGTTCCTCAAGATGAAGATTAAGGAAAACGAGGAGCTCAAATCCAAGAAGGTGGAGCAAGAATTGTTAGCAGAGAAGGAGGGGGAAAAGGAGGCGCAAGAGGGGTACAAAATATGAACGTGAAGGAAGACAACAAAACGAATGATGACGAAAATCTTTTAATTGCGATAAAGTGACGGCCCAGTCCCTTTTTTTTTTTTTTTTTTCTTTTTCTACTTATAATAATTACTATAAATAAGCATTTTATATGTTTTGTTTCTCAGCTTATTAAAGATAAGTGCATTCGGGGCTTCATTTGAAATGTTTTCTCTATTTTTTTTGTCTTTTTTATCTCAAAAGCTCACTTTCTTAGCAAACTTTTTATTAATTTCATTAATCTAAATTACATATCAAGACCCTTTATTTGCTATATCAAAGAATTTATCTTTTTTTCCTTATTATACTGGTGAATACTTTTATACCTGGTATATAAGATGTTAAAGGAATATATAGAAATAAACTAAAAATATATATATGCATAATGAAGTACCTTAATATTTTTCTACAAAAAGTTTATCGGTGATATTAATTTTTGTCAATCCAAAATAATGATATTTTGTTGGTATTTTCAAAAAAAAAAATCTTTCTTTATGCAATTTTTTAATTTAATTAAATTCTATCTACTATAACAACTTATCCATAAATATGATCGGCAACATGGAAAAGAAATAGATTTCTTGGAAATTTCTCTTTTCGACAAAACAAATTAGTATGGAAGTAATATCTAACAATAAAAAATAAAAATGGTGCCTTTAATGTACTTTAGCAATAAACAGAAACTAAATATATTAAATTCTTTATTATGGTAAGTAGATCTTACAATAAATTTGGGAGCCCCAATTTAAATTACAATTGAATAACATAGGACAATTCTGTCTTCGTGGTAAAAAGTGGGTGAATTTAGTTATATAATGGATAGAAATAGTGCCACCATAAAATTAAACAAAACAACAAAAGTAAAAAAGAAACGTCGTCAACAAAACAAAGTTACGATGTTTCCTCGCTTTCGAGATTCATTCAAAAGCTATTCTTCCTTGATGGCCAAGGAAACAAGATGTGTGTATATATATATACCATATTCCGTCTATGATTAGGTCATACAAGCAATCAATTTTTAGAAAATAATTTTCAAATCACTCATTTTTTATGAGACGAACACGTCATTAGTCTATGTCAATTCAGTTGACTTGGGAGTCTCAGAGAAGGAGTCTACACAGGCTCATCCTAAAGTCTCGAACATGTCTCTTTCTTAATTCAGTGAGTGAAAAATTAAAAGTAGCAAGAAAACGAGTGAGAAAATGCATGATTTGAAGAAATTAAGGATGTGAACACGAAGGACATCAAAATCAACCCCGAGGCATGGGTTAGAAACTGTACATTAGATAGGTCCTACTTACTCACAATGACACTTTAAAAATTTTTCGTTGGTTGAATTTTGAATGAACACATGCATCTTTACACATTAAAATTTAAAAGTCACAACTTCCAAAATACAAACCTAATAGCACTTTTCACACGGAGATAATGACACAAACAACCCCTAAATTTTAGCCTAATGTGTACTTTGGTTCGCAAATTTTTAATTTGTTTAATATGGTCCTTGAACTTTAGCCTAAAGTGCAATATGGTCCCTGAAATTTTTATTTAATTAATGTAATTCCTAAACTTATAAAACATATTCAATACAATCCATGAACTGCATGAAAATGTTAAATATAATCATTTCATTAATTCAAAACTAGTGGTTACGTTGAGCATTTTCATACAATTCAGGAACTATATTGAACAAATTAAAGTTCATGGATCATATTACTCATTGGGCTAAATTTTAGGAATCACGTTGGACAAATTAAAAATTTAGAAATAAAATTGTACATTGAGCCAAAGTTTAGGGATGATTTGTATCGTTTTCCCTTTCACACATGCAAATCACACACAATTCGAAGTCACACTAAAGCTAGAGATGATTAAAAAAAAAAAAAAAAAAGACCATAACTTAATCAAAAAGCACGTTTGTAGTCAAAACCAAAATGATTATTGCTTTGCAATGCTACATGTCACATTATTAGGCTTCCTCAATTTCATCAACAACCTCTAATGGAGTTGCAGCAACTAGCGAATCATAATCTTCACCACAAACCATAAAGAAAAGCTCGATCCGGTACTTCTCCAGTCAGGTGTATGAACATCCATGTTCACGTGTCTTACCAAACCTATTGTGAGTTTAGGCTTCTAGTTTCAAACTACCTCAGGATTAAGGATCATATGCTTTTTGGAGAGATTGACGATTTCTTTTGCACTGCTGAAGTCACTTTGGCCAAGTCGCAGAGCAGATGATGGGTGTGTTTGATTCAACATTCCCAATGGGCTTTCAACCTCCAAAACCCCTTAGGGAAATGCTAGACTGTTTGGCAACAATTTTGAAGTAGCTTTTAAGTGAAAGTCAGCATTGAGAAGATTGAAAGCCCAATATTAGTAGAGACTAGTTTTGAGCTTTCAACATTTCACCAAATGTTGAAACTTAGTTTTTTCTTCCAAAACTATCCTCACTCATTCTTCAAATTTCTGATTTTGTCCTCATTATTATTTTTTTAAATGCCAAAATAATGCTAAAAAAGCAAATATATATATATATATATATAAATTCTAAAAAAATTAAATATATTTTGGTCTTTTAAAAAATTATTTATATATTTGATTTTTTTTTTTTACATTATTGTCAAAATTTATATTTAAAAAGTTGCATACATTATTTTTTTCAATTTTAAACAAATAAAAATTTAAAAATTTCGACGAAGGGTTTGGTCTTTTTAAACAAAAACATTATATATATATATATATATATATATATATATATGTATGTATTTGATTTCTTAGCATTATTTTCAAATTTATATCTAAAAATTTGTATACATTATTTTTTCAAATTTTAAAAAATTAAAATTAAAAAATTTCCATGAAGGATTTGGTCTTTTTTTTTAATCATATATATGTATTTGATTTTTTTAACATTATTGTGAAAATTTATATTTAAAAAGATGATTTTTTTCAATTTTAAGCAAATAAAAATTTAAAAATTCTGATGAAGGGTTTGTCTCTTTTTAAAAAAGAATTATATATGTATTCAATTTTTTTAGTATTATTGTCAAATTTATACTTAAAAAGTTGTATACATTATTTTTTTTTCAATTTTAAACAAATAAAATTTTAAAAACTAATATTAATCACTGAAAGAACTTTTCAAATGTATTTTCTATCCAATATCATTTCTGTCAAAGTTGCTTCTCAAAGCATAGTTTACCAAATGGCCTTTGCATTTGCCTAAAGTCCTTTAGGCTAAATTGCTTTACATTTTCCTAATGAGTTTTCAAAAAGCTGAACCAAACGCACTCGATAAAAAGCGAAATGCCTGAAGATGCGTTAAAGGAGATGATTGAGTTCCTCAAGATGAAGATCAAGGAAAACGAGGAGCTCAAAAGCAAGAAGGTTGAGCTAGAACTGGTAGCAGAGAAAGAGGGGAAAAAGATGGGGCAGTAGGAACAAAATGTCAACGTGAAGGAAGACAAACAAGCAGATGATGACGAAAATTAAGAATGATTTATTAGACTTTTTGTACTATAATTATCTTAGAAATTCAAGTACTGATCATTGTTTGGAGGATGTAAAGGGGATTACCAATAAATTTGCGCATCCCCATGTGGTTTTCTAATTTTTTTTAAAACATATTAAAGATTTATGAACAAATTTTATATCCATAATAATAAAACGTTTGCAAGGGACTATCTATATTGATATAATAGCTGTCACTGTACATTTTTACACTGATGGCATATGCTATAAGAATTCATAATTCATGCCCACTAATAGTTAATACTTCCATAAATCATGCATAGATACCACATTATGACCATTGCAATCAACACCTTTCACCTAACTGTAATTCGCACCACTATTGTCACTCTTCGCCATCATCACGACATCACCTTAACCACCAGCACCACCACTAGCAGTGGTTTCAGCATTACCGATCTCGATCAAACCATTGCAATTACGATCCCATCTATGCATATCATATCATGTCTCTCCCATCATATACCCCGAAACTAAATTAAAAAGAGAGTAGTAGAACAGTCTATTCCAATATGAGCAAATTCACAATGTCGTGAAACCATCTATTATCATATACCCCGAAACTAAATTAAAAAGAGAGTAGTAGAACAGTCTATTCCAATATGAGCAAATTCACAATGGCGTGAAACCATCTATTGGGCCCTGGTCGAGAACTGTTCATTGGGCCTGGCCCATTTATGTCTTAAAGCCTGCAAAAGCTTCGGTCTGACCCATATTATGATCCATTTTTAGTTAAATGGATCATATATGAGTCAAGTAAAAGATAAATATGGGTCAGAAATGGGTCAAGTGAAAATTAAATATGGGTCAGAAATGGGTTTAAGAAAGTAAAACACAAAAATAAATGAATCTAAATGGGTTATTAGGAAACCTACTTTAAAGTTTAAACCCATGACCTTTTTTAACTTTATAAAAATGTTTTTTAATAAAAAAAAATCGAAATTATAATTATTTTTCATAATTCAATTTTTTTCATTTCTTTTTTCTTTCTTTTTCTTCCTTCCTTAGCTGGCGGCCGACTGGGCGACGGCCAGCCCACCACCGTGACAGGTCAGGTGAGGCTCAAGCCTCGCTGGATCTGGTGAGACTCGAGCTCGTTGGCATCGGGGCAAGGCTCGAGCCTCGCCGTAGCCGGAGAGACTCGAGCTCGCCGACGTCGGGCGGGCCTCGGCCTCGCCAGATTGGTGAGATCGAGCCTCACCTGACGCCGGCAAGCTCAATCTCGTCTATGGCCGGTTGCCAGCCGTCGTCGTGGTCGGTGGCCGACCGAAGAAAGAAAAAAGAAAAATAATTATTAAAAATTAAAAATTTTATTTTTAAAAAATTAAAAAATTAAATTTTTTATAAATTTTTTAAAAATAATTATAAAATTTTCCATTAAATTTGTATTGCACAAAAATTATTAAAAAATTTGTATTGCATAAAAATGTTTTAACAATATTTTTTTTAATAAAAAAATCATAAAATGAGCCTTTTTAGGTTTAGTTAAAAAAAATTCATGTTACAGTTTTTAATTATTCAATGGTATATTCACTTCAAATAAGAGAAGCATGTGCATAGTCTAATTTTTTTTTATAAATATTTCATTTTATTGGTTTTTGTAACTTATTTTTATTTTTAATTTAATTTGAAGTTTTAATCCAATTAGCATATAGTAGAAATGAATTTTCCTAAAATATTAATATGTTTTAGCAATACGGGTCAGGTAGGATATGGGTCAGGTATGGGTTGAGTTGGGCATGAGTCACTAGATTTACACTACAAGAATATGGATCAAAACGGGTTAAATGGGTCAAATATGGGTCAACTCATTTTCAACCTAATCTATACCCGACCCGACCTACCCATTTGTCACCCTAATTGTGGGTTTAGGCTTCTAGCTTCAAACTACGTTGGGGATAAGGATCACGCGTTTTTTGGAGAGATTGACAATTTCATTTGCACTGCTGAAGTCACTTTGACCAAAGTCGCAGAGCAGATGATAAAGAGCGAAATGCCTGAGGATGCATTGAAGGGCATGATAGAGTTCCTCAAGATGAAGATCAAGGAAAACGAGGAGCTCAAAGGCAAGAAGGTTGAGCTAGAATTATTAGCAGAGAAAGAGGGGAAAAAGAAGGGGCAGTAGGAACAAAATGTCAACGTGAAGGAAGACGAACAAGCAGATGATGACGAAAATTAAGAATGATTTATTAGATTTTTTGTACTGTAATTATATTGGAAATTCAAGTACTGATCATTGTTTGGAGGATGTAAACCAATAAATTTGCGCATCCCTCGTATGATTTTCTAATTTTTTTAAACATATTAAATTTATGAACAAAGTTTATATCTATGATAGTAAAAGAACTTTTGCAAATGATTCTTCACCAAAAAAAAAAAAAAAAAGAACTTTTGCAAATGACTTTGTCTATACTGATATAATAGCTGTAACTATACATTTGTCTATGCTATAAGAATTTATAATTCATGCCCACCAATAGTTAATGCTTCCATAAATCGTGCATGGATACCACAACATGATCATTGTGATCAACACCTTTCACCTAATTGTAATTCGCACCACTATTGTCGCTCTTTGCCCTCATCACAGCATCACCTCAACCACCGGCACCACCACTGGCAGTGGTTTCAGCATTACCGATCTCGATCAAACCATTGCGATCCCATCCATGCATATCATATCATGTCTCTCCCATCATATACCCCGAAACTAAATTAAAAAGAGAGTAGTAGAACAGTCTATTCCAATATGAGCAAATTCACAAAGGCGTGAAAACCATCTATTGGGCCCATTGGGCCCTGGCCGATAACCGTTCATTGGGCCTGGCCCACTTCTGTCAAAGCCTGCAACAGCTCCGGTCCGACCCGGCCCGTTTTCCCGTGCCTCGCGTCGACAAGGTTTTCGAAATTCAACAGTTTTTCTTCCGCTCCGCCTTCGATCTCGAAACCTGTCGCAGGAACCAGCCGTCCCGATTCTAGCCCGATCCAGATCGCGCGGGTCAGTGACGAGCACAACCCGCCTTCGCTTTTCGAGGCTTCGGATAATCCTGCTCTCGATCTGTTCTTGCTTTTCTTGAATTTTTCTCTTTTCCGGTTCTTCTGATCGGTGTCCCGATCGATTCAGGTTTTTCAGAGAGAGAAAGAGAGACAGGCGAAAATGGACCCGGATGCGGTTAAATCCACCCTTTCCAATTTGGCATTTGGGAATGTAATGGCTGCCGCCGCTCGCGATTATCAAAAGGTGCGTTTTTTGAAATTTTTTAGCATCTGGGTTCGTTTTCTTTTGCTCTTCTGTTCGTGTAATTTTCTGGGTATGTTGAGATTTTCGGTTCTGTGTTTCGAATTTGTGGAAAGCTGGGAAATTTGCAATGACGGTCTCTTGCTGTTGCTGGGATTGCTCTTTTTTGATATAGTGACTGTTGAGATTGGATTTGATAGCAGCAGCTCCTTTTCTGCTTCCTCTTTTTTTTTTCCCCTTCATTCTTACTGTTTTTTGTTAAAGGTTTTGAAGGTTCTAGTGTAAGCTTTAGCCTTTTGTACATTCTTGGTGTTGTGCTTGACCATCTACTGAATTTCATAGGAGGTACTGGCCCAGCAGAAAGCTCAAACTTCCACTTCTACCCACCAGGAGGTTGATCTTGATGAGTTGATGGATGTAAGTCTGTATCTTTTGTTATGATCTTTTACATGTAAATTCATAAGCATATGCTTGAACCGTTGTTTCTACTCTGTAGTTCTAATATTGCCTTACGATGACAGGATCCTGAACTGGAAAAATTGCATGCTGATCGGATTGCAGCCCTCAAGGTGAGAAATTTAACTACTTGTGAGTTGTAAATATGAAATTTCGGTGGTTGATTTGTCAGTTTCACTGTCCGTTTTTCTTTTCTGCTTGAACAGAAAGAAGCTGAGAAGCGCCAAGCATTGAAGCGGCAGGGACATGGTGAATACAGGGAGATAACTGAGGGTGATTTCTTGGGCGAAGTCACCGGGAGTGAAAAAGTGATCTGTCACTTTTATCACCGAGAGTTTTACCGTTGCAAGTAATGTCACGAGAATATTCTTCCTCACTTGCAAGTTTCTTAGTGTTGGTTTTTGCTTGGTGCTCAATTGTGTATGTGTTTATACTTGGGTAATGCCTTCACAGAATAATGGATAAGCATTTGAAGACACATGCTTCAAAGCATTTGGATACCAAGTTCACCAAGCTTGATGCAGAGGTTAGACATTTGCCCGTCAGATTGCTTCTTTGAAACTTTGGCATAGAAGTTATCCCAAAAGCAATGAAACCAGAGTCCTAATATCTGCTGTTGGCTATGATGCAGAATGCGCCCTTTTTTGTGACCAAACTAGGAGTCAAAACATTGCCTTGTGTCATACTTTTCAGGTCAGGGCTTAGCTATATATTTCTGCTATGTTTGTATTCAGTTATTCATTAGTGTGTGCTACTTGTTTGCCTCAATTTTGGATATTTACCATTTCATTAGCCAGGCAGAGTCTGGCTATATCGAAGCTTGAGGTGACCCAGAGTCACTCTGTTCATGTTTACCCTAAGACGAAATGTTAAGCTTGAGATTTTCCTTCGTTCTCATTTCAGGAAAGGGATTGCAGAAGATAGACTAGTGGGATTTCAAGATCTTGGAGGGAAAGATGATTTTTCCACAAGGGCACTGGAGGCTCTTCTTATAAAGAAAGGTCTCTCTCTCTCTCTCTCTCTCTCTCTCTCTACATGCACACACACAGGAGCGCGCAAGCACATGCACGAGTTTGATACTAATTGCTCGTTGACATACAGGCATAGTTAGTGAGAAGAAGGACAATGAAGACAATGAAGATAGCGAATATCTGGAAAATAGGCACAGAAGTGTGAGATCTTCTGTGGATCCAGATTCTGATTCTGACTAAAAATGGAAAGCAAATGCAAGCTCTTTTCTCCAAGATTTTGTAGCTTTCACCAGCAACATGTTGTATAATTGTTCTCATATTTTTGTTTGCTATCATGTTTTCACCAATCAAATGCAGTTGACATGCATTTCCCGAAAGTCTGAAGCTTGATGCTGTATCTGACTAGGAAAGAGAAAACCGGATGCAGCTTTTTCTTGAAATATTGTTGCTTCCATACCACATGTTTGTATGACTATGTCACATTTGTTATGCTTTCGCCATTCAAATGCAGTCACCTGCAAATGTTGCTCTAGTTATTGGATCACATACCTTAAGTGCCTGTGACACCTTCAATCGAGAGATTATGAATAGTGAAATGAGACTTGAACAGATTTTGCATCTCTAACTTAGCCGAGCAATGTACTTATATATAACTTGCATCTTTCGGTGTGTGCTTTGGTTGTTTACGTTTCCACCATAATTCTCGATTTGAGGACGAAAGACATGATTAGCAAGAACGAACTCTTTTTTTCCAAGGAGTCCGAAGAAAGAAACTCTTTGCTCACTTCTTTTAGCACTAGAGAACATAATCAAAGGTTGCACTACTGCGTCTGGTTGAACTTTGGGGAATGCAAAAAGTCATTTTTCCAAAGATCATTGATCCGATGTGTATTTACCGAATGCAAATGGCATTTGAATCATGGACACCGCATCGAGCTTAGATTGGGTCAGCGACTGGGTCAGCGACGACTGCAAATGGCTCGTTGGCATGGCGGTCGAGTGGCGTGGGGTGGATGTAGGGAGGCTCATTGGCGGAATGGGCTCGTTGGTATTGGTGGCTGGTTGAGCACGAGGGAGCGAAGGAGTTGATTGAGCTACGTCAAAGAACGGCGACCAGTGGCCATAAAGGCTGCTGCTTCGCGACTTCTCTTCTTCGTCCTCTTCACCGATCGTTGTGGCTGATCTTGTTGCTCCAATTTTTTTGTAAAAGTCGTGGCCGAGACAATTGATTTGACTGGCTCGTTGGCATAGCGACAGTTAGGCAACTGTCAAGCGACGGCGGTGTAGTTGAGCGGTGGAGATGGGTGCGTTTGCAGACTCGGCCGAACATGGCAGGCAAGCAACAGGGGGTGGAGGAGAGAGAGGAAGAAGACAGAGATTGTGTAACGTAAGGGTAGAACTAGAATTTAGATAATATAATGAGAGCAGTTTGGGAAGGAAAAAAATTCATTAATCCTTAAACTTGACTTCCAAAAATGCTGAAAGTCATGAAAATGTCGAAAGCCTAAAGCAAGTCTCCACCTATCTTGGCCCACCTATCTTTGCTTTTAGTTTTGCCAAGGTTGGCATTTTTCCAACATGATTCCAATAAAAAATGTTTGGAAAAATAGTTTCCAAACGCACCCATGAATATAATAAAGAACGATAGATCCTCATTCATGAAAAATCGACTTCTTACCAAACTTGGTTCTTTTAATAATGAAATTGCCAAGTAATATGCTTGTCTTTCTCTCATTTTCTGTTAGTTGAGTTTCAATATTTTCGTTTGAAATTTCTTTGTTCATGCCGAACCACTAGTAAAATCAAATCCTGTTCGACAAGATCCTCTATTAGCTATACATCCGCCTAGCTGAGATGTCACCGCCTGGGGCTTTGAATGGTTTCGAGCATTTTACAATAGAAAGGCTGATGACAAATAGCGATCCCCCAATAAGATATGCTAAAGTAACGAATAACATCTTTTTAGATTAATGTTTGGCCGGCATAAAAGAGTAGGGCGAGGATTTAATCTTCCTTGGTGAGTTCCACAAACCCAAAGCAATGCTTTTGCAAGAAACAAAGAATTTTCTAGACTATTCAAAACTGAGGGGAGTCAAGGTCAACACTCGAGAAAGAGGGAACGAACTTTCCGGGAAAATTTGGTAGGACGTTGATGGAGTCGTTCGGGCTTTCCCATGATGTCAAAGATGTGTCAAAGATGTGTCTTGAACGAATTTGCCTTCGAATTCGCATGACACGCGCGAACTCGGAAAGTCTGCATGTTCCTGTCTGTTGAAACGCACGTCATGTCCGAAAACCGCTCCCCTCCACTGGACAATCGTGAGGCTGTGCTCTCCCTTCTTCCTCAAAACCCTCTGCCTCTCCAGGAGCACCACCCCTCCAAAAAAAGAGCAAAAAAAAGAATCATTACACATTCCCCACCTGCTTCCTGTTCTTACCCTTTTGGATTAGGTGCGCATTCTTCAGCTATGAATTTTATTTGATTCGTATGCTTTCGTCTTTGATATTGGATTTGGGTTTTGAATCGCGATTCGTATCGGGGTGGCTTCGAGCTAGGATTCTTGTTGCACGTAGAACCGACAATTTGTGATGGCGGCAACGCATTTGCGAATATCATCCAATGCAATCCCGCAATTTTGTGTTTCGGGTAGTTGTCGAAGTTTTGCAGATTTGTTTTCCCTTCGTGATTTGTTTCTTTGGGACGTATGCAGAAAATTGATTAGGCTTTCAAGGTCCTGGCATCGGATTTTATTGAGGCGAAATAGAAATGAGCGGTACTATGTCGGGACCACTATCTCCCAAACCAGGTAATGCTTTCCGCTACGATTTGCGACTTTATTTATTCGTGGTTGCATTAATGTATCGGCATTCAAGATTCGAGAGATTAGTATGGCCGGCAATATTCCAACATATACAAGAACTGCTAGCGTATTGATCCATACCTAGAAAGAAAAGACAGTGCTGAAAGCTGATTGAAGTACTGTTGCCATTGTAACTCGTCGCATGAAATCTTGGTGAACTTTTGGGCAGCTACATCTTGCATATTGCCGGAAATATCCTGACCGTTGTTATGGACTCGGAATGGGATTTCTGATGGTTTTCTGCTCCTATTATTTTCAATATGCAGCTGATGAGAGACATGATGAGAAGAACAAGATTTCATCTTTCAAGAAGAAAGCTATCAATGCGTCCAACAAGTTCAGGCATTCTTTGACCAAGAAGGGTAGGAGGAGCAGCAAAGTCATGTCTGTTGACATCGAGGATGAGCACGATGCTGAGGAGTTGAAAGCTGTCGATGCTTTCCGTCAAGCTCTGATACTGGAGGAACTCCTGCCAACAAAGCATGACGATTACCACATGATGCTCCGGTACCTGATATTCATTTCAGCTTGTGAATGCATGAGTTACTGACTTAGCTATCATGCGAGGAGCAAAAACATGAGTTTGTTTTAACTAATATTTTGTGCTGTGTCGTGTTGTGTATGCTTGATATATGACAGCATGTATTACATATTTACCTTGCTAGGGATGTCTATTTTTTTCACTGTTGCTTATGCCAAAAGTGTCTATGATTGTGCTGACCTGTCAATGCATCCGGTGTGCTAAGATATCGCTATTCTAATTGTTGGTTACTTGACAGTGGTCCCTGTTAGCAATTAGTACCGAATCATCAGCAAGCAAACTCTGATAGATTCATGTAGAAAAACTCGAAGAGCGGAAGTGATTTTCCTATTTTCCTAAATCACAGATAGAACACGGCTAAATTTATGGAGAAATGTGCTTTACCTAACAATTTAGACCCTGATACTGTAGGTTCTTGAAGGCCAGGAAGTTTGACATCGAGAAATCGAAGCAAATGTGGGCCAATATGATCCAGTGGAGGGAAGAATTTGGCGCTGACACCGTCCTAGAGGTAATTGTCGCAGGAAATGTTGTTGAAACTAAATAGTCTCTCTATGAGTGATGCCTCGAGATGTTGACCCACACTCTGTTTTATCACGAGTCTGGTTTCCTGTCACGAGAGTCAGCATATCCTTGAGTTGCAATGTATTTATGCTAATTCCTGTTTGTTTGGAAGGAGTTCGAATTCGAAGAGATTAATGAAGTCCTCAAGCATTACCCCCAAGGGCATCATGGGGTAGACAAGGAAGGTCGACCCGTGTATATTGAGAGACTCGGTCAAGTGGATGCCACAAAGCTGATGCAAGTCACGACCATGGAGCGTTATGTGAAATACCATGTTCGGGAGTTTGAGAGGATCTTTGCCGTAAAATTCCCAGCTTGTTCCATAGCAGCAAAGAAGCACATTGATCAAAGCACCACAATCCTGGATGTGCAGGGAGTGGTAAGCCAAAAAGCGATGATAAACAAAGGTTTTCATGTTACTGATATGAAAAGAAAATTAGTTGCTTGTCACAAGTACAAGATGTACAAGAACAAACCAGATTAGGGCCTTCTCTTAGAATTCGTTAAATCTGCAGGGGCTTAAAAACTTCAATAAAGCTGCCAGGGACCTTGTCACTCGCCTTCAGAAGATTGACGGTGACAATTACCCTGAGGTACTACATCACTCTCACCTTATCTCAAGGCAACTAGCTATCGAGAATCAGTTGTTAGTTTTTACTAGCTATCAGTTCTTTAACTTCACTTGATGCGACATGTTTCGTCTCCACTGCAGACCTTGAACCGGATGTTCATCATCAATGCGGGTTCCGGCTTTAGAATGTTGTGGAGCACTGTTAAGTCTTTCCTTGATCCAAAGACCACGGCTAAGATTCATGTAAGCGCGTGCAATGTGCATCATATATATTTGAGCTATTGGACTTACATTGAAGACTTGAATTAACAATACTACGTACTCATGCCAGGTCCTCGGTAACAAGTACCAGAGCAAGTTGCTTGAAATAATTGATGCAAGGTAAGCCTATTATTGTACTTTCTCTACACGTTATCCTAATCTTTAGGGTCCTGATCATTTTTTTCTTCGATCATTCGGCAGCGAGTTGCCAGAATTCTTGGGAGGCACTTGCACTTGTTCTGACCAGGGTGGCTGTATGCTTTCTGACAAAGGCCCATGGAAGGACCAAGAGATAATGAAGGTCCCCGAGAACAACCCGCTTTTCGAGTCTTTGCTGTTCATTAGCGTTGGTTTGTTGAATTCTTTAGCTTCGGTCTTCGACTTAATCTCACTTAGCCACACGCTTTGCAGATGGTTCAAAATGGCGATCACATGTGCCGAAAGAAATCAACGCCTGGATTTGATGGGAAGACAACTTCTGAGGATGAGATGGCAAATGCCAAGGTTCGCCTTCTTTCTTAATCTCATTATTTGCTTTGTCTAATCATGTA
Source organism: Eucalyptus virginea (assembly GCA_014182375.1). Lineage (NCBI taxonomy): Eukaryota > Viridiplantae > Streptophyta > Magnoliopsida > Myrtales > Myrtaceae > Eucalyptus > Eucalyptus virginea. Next base: position 26,421,043 of record CM024522.1, on the reverse strand, counting down.
TATGCATTTTTTTTTGTGGCATGGTGGGTACCATGGTAACTTCTTTCTAGTTGTCGGGTCATTTTTTGCAGTCTTTACTTCATTTGTTTCCTTGCTGAGATTTGTTGCTGACTTCTACAGGGATGTGATCACCCCAATGCTGATGCTATGGACGCACGACCTCAACCTCCCCATCTTTCTCCTATTGTTGAAGAAGTACGTACAGCTAGCTTCTTAACCTTCAGACAGTATAGATTAGCGAGTAGAAGGCACACGAGAGTGTTATCATATCTTAGCAACCACTTTCTTGCTTACAGCCGCGTTCTTGTTTCAGTCCATTCATAAAACTAAGAAGCAAAGCAAGAAACTACGATGGCCTGTGTGATGTTTCAAAGTCTTTTTCAACTCTACAAGATTCGTTTGTTTAGACAAAAAGCTTTAAGGAAGCATGCACTTTTTCTATTTCTATTTTTTTGCTCCCCTTATGCACACAAATTAGACTGGCGAGGCTATCTGTAATCACTTCCTTGCCTCCAAATATTAATTCCATTGGTCTCTTTTAGCCAGAAAATTGTTCATTTTATTCCTTTCATTTTCCATAGTATCCACATTTATCAGATTTTGCTATTTCCTGCGTTCCTAAAGAAGAGTTTTTGCAGGGCTACAATAGCCAAAATTGCAAGAAATCTTTCAGGAGAGAGGATTTTGTACCAGTGGTCGATAAAAACGTCGTCATGGCTTGGGAAAAGTTTGCACATGATGATAAATTGGCACCTCCAAAAGGTACATTATGTCTTTTATTTTTCTGCCCGCCTCCTGACATACCATGTTCTTTATTAAGTTAGTTACTTAACTGCCTCTTGATCAAAGACAAGTCTTCAATAGTTACTTAACCGCCTCTTGATCAAAGACGAGTCTTCAATAGTTTGTGCATAGAACCCTCCAATTTCTGTCCTACCGGTTAGGCATAGTATGTTGTGCCAATATATCTCCAAGCTTTTCGAGAAATGAAGTGATCCATGTACTATTCTTTTTATTCGTTCTTGTCCCCCTGATCGTTGTTTTCTTCATGCTGCATCAGGAAATCACTTTGCCATGGCTGATCATCACAAGGCCCCCCAATCTGAAGGCTTTAGCTCTCATCTTTTCTCCGGCCTAATGACCGTGGTCATGGGCGTTGCCACCGTCATTAGAATGACGCGCAACATGCCCAAGAAGGTCACTGATGCTACCTTGTATTCTAGCTCAGAATACTATTCCGACAACATGGTTAAGAGCCAGATGCATGAGTTTGCTCCGGCCCCCATCTCTTCTTCTGACTACTTCATGATGCTGAAGCGCATGGCTGAGTTGGAGGAGAAGGTCACTGTCCTGAACTTGAAGCCCGCTGCCATGCCAGTGGAGAAGCAGGAATTGTTGGATGCTGCGATAAGCAGGGTCAGCACATTGGAGCAAGAGCTTACGGCAACCAAGAAGGTTAGTACATTTGTCACAGTGGCCAAACGGTCAATACAACACTTTATCAGAACAGCTTTAACTTGCACCTCCCATGCACAATGATTGGAGTTTGAACTTGAAAATGAGGTTTCATCTATTTGATGTGTTAACATCCATCCAAATATATCGCTGTCTAAGCATCCTGGCTTTGCCCCTAAGTTAGGGTTCTTCAAAAAAGAGATTCTTCTGAAAAGTTCACGGTCATAATGAGCAGCAAGGATTCGAATAGCCATGTAAATTCTTGAAATTAGTTCATTGATTTATATTTATCTAGCTGGATGGCCAATTTCAATTGTAAGCTGTCAAAAAGATAACCACATGTCTTGTTGCTTGTCCAGGCTCTGGACGATACCATTAGCCGACAGCAGGAGCTCCTGGACTACATGGAGAAAAAGAAGAAGAAGAAATCGCTGGTAAGACCGACTGCTTCTTTTTCTCTTCCTCCATTTTTGCATAAATTTTAAGTCCCACAGAGTGAAGATGCTTCACAATCTGAATCCTTTTTGCTTTGTTTTTTTTCTCTGATGCAGTTTGGCTGGTAAGGGAGAGACACTGAATGCCCACCAAGGAAGATTGCTGGTGATCCCAAAAAGTGGTGGTTGGGTTATGTTCAGAGTTTTCAAGGCCATCCTGAAATTCCCAGTCTTTTTCCTAAAACAGTTTCCTATAAACTTGTTCTACAAACTATTAAACATTGCAAGGGCTTTCACTATCTGGTGTATATATGATGTGGAAGATCTGTTTTGCGCTCGTTTTCCCGGCAACGGACCGCGCCAACTCCGCAGTTATTTTATCGGATACTAAACAATCAACTCCGCCTTTGTCGTGTGAGGGAGAGATTCGAGAGAGCAAGAGTTACGAATTGAACTACTGACTTTATCATTGCCACAATGAGATCATGCATCTTAAAGGCTGTATTTTCGTGGATCTAAGTGAAGTGAGAGAGGAAATAAATAGGCTGCAAATCAGGAGAAATGAAGGGAAACCGTTGCCTCTGAATCCACGGAGTCGACTACCAGTTGAAACTTTCTGTCTAGCCATAATTTCCCTCAATTTGATTTTCAAAGGCGAATAATACGACGAAGGATATGTCGGTACGTCGGCTAATGTACATAAGTCCAGAAGTTACGGGCACCGTACCTTCTAGTTTCCCATGCCAATGATTTGGAAAACTTATATTCTCCTATGGTAGTTGTCAGCATCTCCCAATAATTTCACTAATTAGGCCCCAATCTCACCAAAAATAGCTTTGACATAAAATGACATTATTGACAAGGAATTAATGGTACGTTTTGTCTAGCCTGAAACATCATCTCATGCAAGAACATGATTGAAAAAATCTCTCGCTTTCGGCTAGAAAAAATTAAGGAAGCGTTTAGTTCAAATCAGTTTTCCAAGATGTTTGGCAAGTTTTCTTAGGTAGTTTTAGGTCAACAACATTTGCATTTCCTCAAGCCTCATTTGCAAACCCAAACCAAATTCATCCTAAGCCGCATTTATCACTAGAAAATTCGAAGTGAAACGTATCATTTGTATAAATTAGAATGTATTAGAGTTTGGGCAACACACGGTGGCTGTAGTTTAGTGGTTAGAATTCCACGTTTTGGCCGTGGAGACCTGGGCTCGAATCCCAGCAGCCACATTTCCGCTCTTTTTTTGCCGTTCTGTCACATCCACTTTTGCTTCAATTTGCACATGCATCGGCTCCTTTCTTAGAAGTATATGCATGTGAAATCGTCGAATATAGTTGCAACTCTATGATAGTTGAGTTTATTTCATTTTTCATTCTCATTTTTTATGTTAGATTGATCATCTCTCATACGCTAGTCATGAATGGGAGAATGTTACGAGTCCGCATCGCTTTACAATTGGGTTTCCAATTTGCCAACTTTGGATTAAATCCTATTCTCTGAAAATAGTGATGCAGTACTAATGATGCATCGAATGTAGTCGCAACTCTATGATAATTAAGTTTATTCCATTTTCTATTCTTCTTCATTTTTTTTTTTTTTGTTATTATGTTAGATTGATCATCTCTTATATACTAGTCACGAGAGAAAATGTTATGAGTTCGCATCAATTAAAAATGGGTTTCCAATTTGCCGACTTTGGATTAAATCCTATTATCTAAAGATAGTGATGCATTACTAATGATAGTACTTTTCGGCGACATCCCACTATTCGAAAGAGGGCAACACTATCCGAAAAGGGCGGTTGAGCAAACTTGATCATATTTTCACAACAAGAGGATCGCCACCATCAAATATGTCATTTGCATTGCACGGATGGTTTTGTCCTCTAGACAATATCCGACAAGATCATGCAAGTGGTGAGCCTTTTTTGCTTTCATTTTGCGAGTGATGAACCGTGGAAAGTGGCAAGAGCATTCCGGAATAGCCCTTTAAAGTGAGGAGCCAATCTTAGTAGGGGCATGAAGATAAAATATCCGTATGGATACGGATGGCGACACGAGTGAAATGGCTGCGTCAAAGCATTTGCCAACGTGCGTATATAAACATGTGGGTGGGTGCATGTCGAAAAGTCAGAGAAGTTGGGTTGCTAATTTGCTTTCGGATTTCATCCGAAGTTGAAAATAAGACTGTCGAGCCCTCCCTCATCCGAATCTCCGGTATCTTTCCATATTGCAAATGTAATAACATGTCATGAAATAGTAACATACGGTCTCTTTCGACGCTTAGGAGGAAAGGATAAGCGGTATGACGACCGCCTGAACAAGTTATCGCCAAGTCGAACCATGTAAACTCGGTATTGCTCGACAGCTAGCCACACGAAAAGGCTTCGGAACAAAACCGAGTACATCGGATTTCGCGGGACCCACTTTGAATTAATTGCGCGTCTTAGTAGCTTTCTTCCTATTAATAAATCCACCAAGCTGGCCCTCTTGTGTATATGATCAGCATCATTTATTTTCTTCCATCTTTTCCTCTGAGAGAGAGAGAGAGAGAGAGATTTGTCTTTTCTTAGGATATAGAACATAATTAGAAGGAAGGAAGAAAGAGGGTCTTCTCTTAGGGGCGGTTGGCAATTTCCGCATTCTTCTGTGGAGAACAATCAGTGGGCTTCAATCATCATCCTAGAGCCGACATCTTGTAGACAAAGGATGGTGTCTCATATGAACTTATTAAAAGATGCAATCCTTGCATGCAGCCTTATCCCAAAAAAATTATAATGATAGGATATGATTCTTCTCTTACTTTTGTGGGCAGCCTTTTATAAAATTTATTTTCTATATAGGCTTTGTGTTTACTAATTCATTTTATGTCCTGAAATTAGCCTTTTCTAGATATATATATATATATATATAATTACCTGTTTAGCCTTTACAATTAAGATTATTGTGATTTGCGCGATTAATAATAGTAAATGAACTGGGAAATGTCCCATTTTTGGACCAATGATGATAGCTAGTCAAAACCCATATAAGATCCATCATTATTGACAATAGAGATTGCGTCGATTTATCAAGATTTGAACAGAAATTGTACAAAAGAAAGGAGGGTTGGGGACTTCACAGAAGCTTCCCTAAAGCTATTCATATTCAACTTCGCCAAAAAGGAAAAAAGGCAGGCTATTCAATGTATGCATAGATTAGATAATTAGAGCAGCAGCGAAGAATTAGATAGCTGATAAATGTGGTAGCATAGGAAAGCACTAATTATAAGCACATGCTCATATCATTCACCCACCACTTAGCTATTACTTTAGTTCTTCATTGCCCGTGGCATTTGTGGCCGTGGTTGTTGAATGAACCGTTTTATGTTCATTGGGGGATGTATTCAAGAACTTTGACCCTCTTTGTCTATCTATCTATAATATATATATATTTGATTGTATGAAACTTGCCAAAACTTCAACACTTTGGCCAATAAAAGGGGGGCGAAAGGGAAATTAAAAAGCTTAAATTTTAAATTGAGCACGTGCTAGTGATTTCACTTTCTATCCTTTAAATTTGCACCTTTAGGCAAAGAAGGGTCCATGTGACGGAACAAGACTGTAAAGTTGAGAAAAGGATTCAATTCAATTCAACCCCAGTGGGCTGCTTTTCTATCGCTTTTGCAATGAATATTCAATGTAATGAGATAGGATTCAACCCAGAGTCTTTTTCTTTACAATGTTTGCAACCGAGCTAAGGCACTGCGAGAAAGTGCCCTAGGCGCCATGATCTTGACATCACATGTCACGTTGATGGTCGAGATATACCTCCATGCCTGTCCAAGGGCCATTATTGAATATGTTGTCTTGCCTGCTCGATCACATACTGCTATCAACATAACCGGTTATCAATAATTGTGATGGTTGCCCCCCTCGCCCCTCCCATGATAGACTAATGCTAGGCATGTGATATTTTTTCTTAAAGGTGGCTAAATGGGTCTTTTACCCATTTAAATTATAAATGGGCCATATATGGGTCACTTTTTTTTTGAAGAAATTATTTAAATGGGTTTAACAATTAAAGACTTAAGATAAATGAATCTTAAGTGGGTCTTAAATGGGTTGGATTTAGAACCCATTTTCAATCAAAATCTCACAATCTCTCTCTTTCCTCTTTAACTTTACAAAAATATTATTTTATAAAAATCGAAATTATTTTTCTTTTAATTTTCTTTTCTTTTTTCTTTCCTTTTTTTTTTTTTTTTTCTTCTTCTTCCTCCTTCCAAAGGTGGCCAGCACGGCGACGGTCAATGATCAGCCAGGCGAGCCTGGAGCTTGTCAGATCTGGCGAGACTCGAGCTCGCAGGTGTCGGGCGAGCTCGAGCTTGCTGACGTTGGGCAAGGCTCAAGCCTCGCCAGATCTAGCTAGGGGCGAGCTTGAGTCTTGAGTATGCTGGCATCGGGCGAGCTCGAGCCTTGAGTATGCTGGCATCAGGCGAGCTCGAGGCTGGCCTGTGGCCGGTTGCCGGCTGTCGTCGTGGCCGACCAAAGAAGAAGAAGAAAAAAAAAAATTAAAAAGTATATTCTTAAATAATTAAAATTCGATTTTTTTAAATAATTATTTTAAAAATCATAAAAATTGTCCATTAAATTCGTGTTGTATAAAAATATTTTAGCAATACCATTTTATATATATAAGCTTTCTTAGGTTTAGTTAAATGGGTCGGGTATGAGTCAAAATTTTTGCACTGCAATAAATGGGTTATAAACGGGTTAAATTGGTCAATTTGAGTCGAACAATTTATGACCTGATCCAAACCCGACCCGATCCACATGTTTAACGGATCTATTTCTTCTAGATTTTCTATATAAAAAGAGCGAGTGAGGTAGTAAAAGGTGGTCACGCCTAAGTATCTAAATGTATTAAGGTCGTTATCCAATGCTATTCTTACTTAATAATCAAGCTACCGCTTCATACATAAATAGAGCTACGGCACATTCTCATTCTTGCCTCATTCGTCCATATGTGACTGAACACTGAGTAACGATAAATCAGGAGAGTTTCATCCGATGTATCTACGATGCCCTTGTCCTTAATACGTCTCTTGTCAGATTGGACACAGGAAAAATCATAACTTGGATTTGCTTACATAAAGAAAAGATAACAAGAAAAGGGAGGGAGAGCACGAAACCGTGCACTGATTCCCTTCTTTATCATTTGTTTTGTGAAGTAAGCAAGTGGTTTTCTTGATGGACTTTCCATCATCCACTTACAATTGTGAACCGAATTCGGGTTTTAAGGAGTTTACATCTCTGCCCCCGGTGCTGAAACCCTCAACAAAGATCGCTTTTTAGGAGTCGTGCTGGACTTCGCGTTCCCTTACGTGCTTTCTTCTTCTACCTGATTTTGACCTAATTACATTAAAAAAAAAAAAAAAAAAAGGTCGAATAATCTTGTGAACCAAGTCGCTATTGAGATCACTCAGCCATGGGGTCAGCGTACCTGGTTGGAATAATTGAAAATTTTCCAACTCATGGATTGGAGTCATCTAATCAAATCTCATCAACTGTGAGCAAATAGGTATGAATTTGGCCTCCTATAAGCCAAAGATCTTGATTTAACCTGTTCATGTGGCTTGGAGGGTATTCCATGAATCTTCTGATACCCGAGTCTCGATAGTCATGTTTTAGATTATCATAATAGAAATAAATTATAGTGAGAATGCTCTACCATGCGTAGACAACTTAACCATAGAAAAGAGGCTCAAAGTCAATACTTATATTGCCCTACGTAAGCCACAAAAACAAAAGGGTTATGGAGTTTTAGAATATGCTTGTCAATGTAAATCGTTTAGCTTTCTAAATCTTATAATCGTGCATTGGTGGGAGGTGATGTTTCTTTTCAAGCTTTTGATATTTGCATCATAATTCATATTTCCATTAATAATTACATCATAATTGGTGTGAGATGTATCTTCTTAAGTGGCATATTTTACGTTATCTGTCATGGAGTGTTCACAGGGGAAGTTTTATTTTCTTTGCATCAAAATATTAATTTAATGAAAGTAAAAATCTAGTAGAGAGACATCTATATGGGATCCTACATCCTAGTCACTTTCAATTGATAAAAAAAATGGCCAGAAAAAGAAAGAAAGAAAGATGATTTCACTGATATAACAACCCACCTAAGCTGTGACACCATCATGTGGAAAGATAACCAAAGGCTAATATTTTAACAAAGTACATCGAAATGCTTGGAGCACTATAGCACTCAGCACGTCCTTTTCCTGATGTTAGGACTCTAGGAAGTGGTAGAATTCATGATCTGCAACTTGTGTCGATAGCAATGCGTACGCAAGATTTCCAATAAAGCGTTGAAATACTCCACGTTAATTGTTCACGGAGTTTCAACGGGCCTCATATTCATTTAGCACCTCTTCATTCACCACTAAAAAATTTCGGATTTGGTTTTCTAATATCAAAATTGTTATCGAGCACTATCTAACGAATGTAAGATCTTTCTTGCTCAGCAACTATGGCACTGATCTTCACTGTGATAGCTCAAAGTCACTATCACTCGAAGGGTTGGCACACAAAGCAATCGGTTCATTAATTTATATGAAATTTTGAGACGAGTGGACCAAGATCAATCTTGAGTTCATGTCCTCCTTTCGTTATTTTAAGGCAGAAACCCAAATTGTTGGAGTGCGTATAAAGCAAATTTTATGAACTGGAATTAGAATGAAGCATGATAAAAGGGACAAATTTTACAAATGACTCATAAACCCTATCTTAATGTGCAATGCAGTTCTTGAACTTCTAATTTGTTCATTATGGTCTCTGAACTTTATGTTAATCTACAATTCCACCCATAAATCTCTTATTTGTTTAATATGATCTCCAAAATTTTAATAAATGTTCGATCTAATCCCTATGTTATATGAAAATATTCATTGTCATCCTTTAATTAATTCAAAATTTAGGGACAATAATGAACATTTTCATATAGTTTAGTACCAAAGTTTAGGGATCACATCGAACAAAATAAAACTCTAAGGACGATATTACACATTGAACTAAAGTTTAGAAACATCATTGAATAAGTTAAAAGTTCATGGATTACATTACACATTGGCTAAAATTCCTAGACCATATGTATCAATTTCCCCATAATAAAGTGTAACCCTAATATTCTTCATCATGATAGAAGGTTGCAAAGATGATTGAAAAATGTCTTGAGAGTGCAAACTTAATATAGGGCGAAAGAATGATTGAGATCTAAGATGTATGTTAAAAGAAATTACAAATTACATTAACCGCTATTATCGACTCTACTAATATATATATAGCCATACCAAGATTATTAATTTTATTTTTCATTTCAAGAGGCTTGATTTATTCAATAAAATTATGTAACATGACATTTGAGACGTAGACATGATCATTTCCAAAATGAATGTGTGCACCATTAGTTAATCCTTATTGGATTTGATGAATTATAAGCCTACATATGTAACAACTTATACAGTCACGTAACACGTGCACCCATTTCACACAAAATTATATTGTCCATGTTCCACATGCCGATGAATTTTTTTTGCAGAAATTCGAGATCGATGCGACTGCATATTTTAGTCGTTAAATTATATGCAAACAACCATACAACACGCATGATTATGACCAACCATGATTCATGAGATGTCCAACATAACCATGTTTTAAAGAAGTAATTACCCTCATATGAGTAACTATCTCGTGGAAAACAACAATAGAGAAAAGCAAAGATCATTAAAAAAAAAAAAAATCAACCGGGTCCACGTCCCTAATTGGAAATTCACATTATGAACGGCTCGGATCGGATCCAGATTCGAATCCGGACAACATTTCCTGGCCCCGGCCAGTGCGGTGGGTCGCGGCGCACTGACCGGGGCCCACCTGCTCCCGAGACCCGACGCCCCGCACGTGCTGCCGTACGGCGAACGTTTTTACCGCGGATTTTCCAGACGGTACGGTGTTCCTTCATCGCGAGTTACCAAAGCATTCCAATGACTCTCATTGGTCCTCGCTCCCACATAAGCCAACGGGCACTCGCCACGTGGAGACTCAACTTCTTTATTTCCACTTTTGCCCCCGGTAAAAGCGCGCGTTTAACTGCCGAACGGTAACTCCACTCGCGCACGTCTGGCGGTTAAAAAATGTGCACACGGAGTTTCTCATCGCGCCGCGTGCACCGGCACGCAAAACTGTACTGCGGAAAATAAAGATTCTCATTGGTCTACACTTTTTTAAATAAAAATTACTTTGTCAACACTTTCTATTTTTCATCAAGAAAGGTTGAAAAAAGGGAAAAGTATTTTGAATTTCTCAAAACTACGAAACAGTTAAATATAACTTTACGCTTCCATAAATTACACATTTTAAAAATTTTAAAGCTGTTCTCATAGTCTCTAACAAATAATCAAGTTAATCCCGTGATTTCGCAAAATAATAAAGAAAAAAAAAAAAAAGATGCTCTAGTTGGCTTACATTTGTACTTAAAACGCATCCTACCATGTTCAGTGACTTTATTCCTTAAACAACATTTTTCTCCTTATAATATTACTTTTGTATATATGAAAGGTACAATTTTCCAACATAAATACATGGGGAATAAAATTATCTTTCCTAAATGTGTGTTTATTATATAGAAGGATGAATGATTTGGAAAACATTTTTTTTAAATGATTGTTTAAATCATTCGCAAAAATGAATGAACGAAAGATGTTTTCATCGCCCAAGAAATTATTTACATATGAGTTATTATCCATAATAAAAATATTATTTATTTATTAATTATTTCAAATAATATAAGTGATCATTTTCTGAAAATTTCAAATTTAACAAAAGCAGCCTAATTACGAAAATAGCCTCGTCACAACACCAATTTAATGGTGAAAAATTTGGATGATCTAGGGAGGCATGACCTTTCACTTTTTCTTGCGTTTCATCATCGTGGCTTTGAAGTTTATTAATTAAAACGTTTTATAATGGCGAAAATAAAACAAAAATGAAAACAATTTCCTCAGCTAAAAAAAAAAAAAAAAAAAAAAGGCACCCTCTCTGTCTCAGCTCAATGATATATGGCGCCCAACTTCTTCCTCAGCCCTCCATTAAACAATTATTTCCCCCTTTCTCTAAGATTAAAATAAAAAAGATTCCTCCAGAGCTTTTCAGCTTTTTCCATTTGTTTATCATTCCTGAATTCAGCAGCCACCAAGTTTTCTCCGTCATTTTTCCACCATCTCCCCTTATAAATTCCACGCTCCATTCCTTCAGAAAACCTCTTCTCCTTCTCCTTCTCCTCCTACCTTCTACCTTCTTTCCCTCTGGTTTTGCCTTCTCCTCCTTCCTTCCTTCTTCCTCCTTCCTTCTTCTCCTTCCCGTTGCTCTGTCCCCGCGCTTCTCGCCCGTTTCCCCTCCTCCCTTCCCTCGCCCCGCGCAGAAACCGAGACTCCCGTCGAGACCTCCCGGTCCCCTCCGCCCCGTTTTCATGTTTCCCCACGGGACGCCGCGGCTCTTGATGCTGCGAGACTCATGACGTCTCCCGTGCTCAGCGAGATCCTGCTCCTGCATTTTATGGTCAACTCCGCCCTCCGCCGCAGGACCCACCTCGTTCAATCCTTCTCCGTCGTCTTCCTCTACTGGTTCTACGTTTTCTCATGAACGCCCTCCTCCGCTCCTCTTCCTAACCCTAGCGTCCCGTAGAACTCCCCCTTGTAGTCTTTCCTGCGTGCTTTTTCCTAGGTTCTGGGCTGTAGTTTTGTTGTTTCTTTTCGTTTTCTGGTTGCCGGTGTTGTGCTATTTGTACTTTGGTCATGGCTTCTTCTAGTACGGGAGCATCTTCGGGGTCGTCCTCCTTGGCACTCCAGAACTCGGGCTCCGGCTCCGAGGGGTGTGCGCAGGAGCAGAACCAGATCATGGACCAGCGGAAGCGGAAGCGGATGATCTCGAACCGCGAGTCCGCCCGCCGCTCGCGGATGCGGAAGCAGAAGCACCTGGGCGACCTGATGGCCCAGGTGGAGCAGCTCAGGGGCCAGAACGCCCAGATCGCGCACGGCCTCAACGTGACGACCGAGCTCTACCTGAGCATCGAGGCCGATAACTCCATCCTCAGCGCCCAGGCGGCGGAGCTGAGCAACAGATTGCAGTCGCTCAACGAGATCATCAGTTACGTGAGTTCCACGAGCTTGCTCTTCGAGAGCGACGAGCAAGTGCCGGTGCTCGGCGGGGACGATGGATTTATGAACTCGTGGAACGCCTCGGCGGCGTGGATGAACCCGTCCGTCATGGCTCCGGCCGATATCTTGATGTACTGATGGAAAATGAGCGTGGTTGACCGAAGATCAAGTGATATTTTAGCTGCTGGATGGCTCCTTTTCTTTGACGTTTTTCCCTCTTTTTCTCTTCTGATGGTCAAAACAAATTTGGCTCCTGGGAATATTTTAGGCCTGTAAGATGGACGGTCATTAAGTTGATCATGTGTCATTAGATCATGTGTCGTCAGATGCAAGTGGGTCCCCTCTGTAATTCCCTGTTGATTAAATGAAAATTTGTTTTATTATTCTAACAAGGTGTTGCTCTCAGCCTCTTGCCGATAAAATAATCCTCGTTGCGAAAAATAGACCATATGTCAAATCATCAGCGAGTTTATTCCCTTTGGCTCTACTCTTACACATAAGATCCTATATTCAAAACTGAAGAATACCGTCCTATTCAAGCATTACATGCGTCGTTGTACTCTTCTTGATGGGACTAAACTCATAATATAAATAAAGTAATGTAGGTAGGGGTGAATTGAGTCAAGCAACTCACGGGCCACTCAAGCTTCGGATCAATGATTACTCGGATATCAACTTGTTTGAATTCTACTGGAGCTCGAGCTACCCTGACATTTGGTTTGGTCGGGTTTCTACTCATTGAATCTTAGTTCGGTCGCTCACGAGCTTATCCTCAACCTCCGCCGCTCGTCGATGCCATAGATTCTCCTATGCTCATGTCAGCTAGTCCACAAGCCCCTAACCCGAATCCCTCTCTTGATCTCCTTTCTCCTCTCCTTCCAACCCCGCACGGTTCCGGTTAGGGCTTACAACGCCCTATCCTACGTTGCTGAGCCTAACCCTGTCCTCACTAAGCTCAGGCGACACAATATTTGGATAGCTCAGCCATAGGCAACCGACCCTCCTACTGTGACATCGATGTAGAGGATGCAATGTTAAACTCGGAGTGGCTTGGCAAGCAAAGAGATAACAGTAGGGAGGCACGGAGGCGAAGGGACAGCATTCAGTTAAGTTGCAACGGCGACGGAGAGCAAGGGACGACATTCAATTAAGTTGCAATGGCGATGCAAACAGGCAGCAGCTCGATGGTGTCAACTACAACTAGCAAAGCTCCACTAAGAGAGGGAAAGAAGGAAGGAGGGAGGGGAAAGTTTGCTTGGGATGTGTGGTTTGTTGTGTAAATACCATATTTTGGCTGCGAGGTAACTTCATCAGGTAAATTTGCCTTTCCTATCCGTAGGGGATCCTAAATCCTAATCGAAATAGGGATAACATCGATATCATGCGCGCACATAGCACCATGTTTCATTTAATAGTCGAGGGTAGTGTTGATGTCCGATTCAACAAAACCCAAAACAATCTCACGGTTTTAATAATGCCTTTGTGAAAGCCCTTTTAGGGAAGGGGAAAAAAAGGAGGAAAATAAAGAAAAGAAAGGGACATACGAGATCACTAACCATGTTCTCTAACTTTTTCTTAAGCTTTAATTGCATGCTGTTAGATCGAGATTAGATGTGAATCGAGCAAAGACTAAAGCATGTGGCCAGCCATCAACGCCAAGGCTAAGCAATATAATAAATCGACGTGGAGGTGGTCTAAATTTCAAGGGAATGCATTGGTCTATAGTGGAATCCTGCGGCTTTTGTCCTTCATGTGGGCATAGAACAAAGCTGTGCCGATGATGTCATCGAAGTGAAAATGTATTAGGTATCATGCAATACCCACTTGACATTTTTTAAGTAACCTATCTAAAGGATATTTAATTATTTAATTAGCTTTGTTAGGCGATTTGGACCCCCATTGATTGCGTCATCTGAAAACCCATTATTAAGTGAACATTATTCGACGTGCCGATTGAGTGGAAAGGAAGGAGAGCTGATCGCCGCAGAAACATTATACTTCAATTCCCGTACCAAACGTTTATATTCTTCTTCGTGAAAATTTTAAAAAAATACATTCGGGCTAGTTTTTCCCTAATTTATCACCTAATAGATCCAGAAAAATCATGGACGGTAGCATAGTCAAAATTGGATAAAAAGTCCGAACCCGATGCAATCAGTAGCAATCCCAAGCTAGAAATTTATACATCGATTATGACTAAACAAATTAGTTGATTAGATAAGGTTATAATGGGTAAGACAATCGGCGGCATTCTTTACTTGAATTCAATAATCGTGCTTAATCGTGGCCGTATGGGATTCTACGACTGATCTCAAGCTGGCCTACTTTAACTTTCTTTTCCCCCTGTTTTATTCTCCCCCCTATTATTATTGAACGAAGAAAAGATTGAGGATCGACGGCATGTTCGTCGGTCAAAAAAATTTCTTTTTATTATTTATGATTTTTAAATAAAAAGACGCAACTGTGCCTTCGAATCAAAGAAATGCCGTGATTGGTTTGATATGTGAGTCGTGCAACTTTTTTTTAACGCCTTCTTTTCCTTTTCCTTTAGGGAAAAAATAGTTGCTTTATTATTATTATTTTTTTATCTTTTTACTCTACCGTATTTAATAATATATAAAGCTTAAGATACAAGGAAAATGGTGTGGCAAGGCACTCATAATTATTATTTTTTGAGTTTAGGGTTTTTGGATGCTTTTTGCCTTCTCTTTGATTTCATTAGGAGAACACCAATGGAAGCACAAAACGTTGGACTATTACATATGCAATAGTGGTGATTGCATCACATGAATTATGAATAAATGTGAGATTTTTTTTTACAAAGGATATTTTAATTAAATGCCCAAGTTTCATCCTGTCCCTCTCGATGTCGTCATCAAAATTCACACACTAATTGATAGGGGTGTGCAAAAGAATCGGGATCCGTCCGGACTGCCTGGAACCGGACCGGAATCGCCCGGAACCGGTGGTTCCTAAGGGAACTGGTCCGGTTCCCGGTTCCAATTTATGTCCGGTTCCCGGTTCTGTGAGCGGATCCGCCCACCCGGACTGGACCGGTTATATTATAATAATATATTTAAAATCTCCCTGAGGTTCCTCTCCCCCAACTCTGAAATCGAACTCCAATTTCGTCAAGAAGATCTTCCACCAGTGGCTCTTGCTTCCTGACAGCAATCGGCTGGTAACTTATGGTCGCCTCCCACCTCCGCCCCGAGGAAGAACTGAACCGAAATCTCCGCGTTTTAATTTGCCTGTTGATATGCATTGCGAATGTGCCTACTTTCTGATTGCTGTGTTAATTTACGTGTGCATTTTAGCCGGTGGTGATTGTGCATTACTTCGTTGAGATACATGTCGCGGTTGTAGTTTCTTGTTAGGGATTCTGGTTGGTTAATGGGCATGTTCCAGCTCAGAAATCACCTATATTTGATTGCATTGACAAGAGAAGAATTTTTATTTTATTTTATTTTATTTCAAGCTTCACCTTTTTATGTTGAGGTTGGACCGATTTTATGGATCCACCCGGGAACTGGACCGGATCGGCGGTCCGGTTCCCAGGTGGATTCATGCAACTAGTGGGCGGTTCCCGATTCCAATTTTTCGGAACCGGTTCTTAACGGGCGGTTCCCGGTTCTAGGTCGGGAACCGCCCACCCGAACCATGCACACCCCTATTAATTGACGATTCTATGCTACAGTAAAGTGATTCTAATGAGATGAAATTCAGGGTCAAATTCCTCTTAGATACTACACATTGGTAGTGAGAGAGACCACCTAATGATGTCGAAATTTTCCCCGGGTCCTGAAGATACCACCCAAGCATCTGACGTGAGGTTTGGCAGTACGAGGCTGCATTTTAATTAATATTGTACACATATTAATACTGCAAAACACAGATGAAGAAGTTATTCGTCAGTATTTTTTGTCAAAATCCCAAACACCATTGTAGTTTAGAGTAACAATATTGAACAAGCATATATCTAACACTTAAGAGATTGCCTTTACTTGACAAGAATGAAATGAGTTCTATTTATAACTAACCTCCTGAATATTGCACGAGTCCGGAATTCGATATTGAGGGCACCTACGGTGCTCGGTCGGACGTTTTGGGAGTTCGATCGTACTCCCGGTGGCCCGGTGGGCACGTCCGGACAAGGACAAAGTCTCTGGGCTTCCGAATGAGGCCGGACTTTTCAAATGGGCTTAGGCCCTAATTGGTTTGGAAGATGGATTTTCGTCTATATCTAGTTGGTCTCATCCGTGTGCGATTGTTGTATTGCACCATGCATAACCCTAGGCCCGGTCCACATCACGACGGTAATCAGGGATCAATCCGAGTACTGTATGTGATGTAAGCCCGTCGTCATATTTAAGGATAAAATAGTGGATTGTCGGTCAGCTAATGACTAGATGAAGATGTTGATTTTGGACAAATTGCATGGTGGGGGTTTTTCCCCCAAGACATCACTAAAGTACCCTCGCCTTACCCAGTACAATGAGCATCTCTTTTCATTTGATTTACTCTTTATGTATAGAATAATTACACTATCGTTCAAGAAGAGTTACAACTTGCATTGAGCTGATACGTCGTAAGTAGATGTGCTCCGAGAGCTTGCGATAGATTCTTTAAATTGAGAGCCACTTCTAAGGAGCGATTTAAGCTTCCTTGAAGAAAGAATGAAGAGAGTCTTAGTCTAAGATTCTAACAAGGAGTGTAGAATAAAGCCAACCCCTTTCTTTGCCAGAATAGAACAATTATATGGAGAAAAGCAACTAGCGTGGATCATCCAACCAGACCGATCTAAAATCGATACAGTAGTTGCTAGACTTACCACAATCAGTTTGCACAATTGGTTTATCGAGCGATGTGTCGGGCTTATTATTGATTCCGGAATCACTAGTGGACCATATTTGCCTATCCATTTTTAGTAAGTCTAGTGCTGCTCAATCGATAGGGAAACGAAAGCAAAGTTTCCTTAGGCTTTACTTAAATCAGGCGGCAGCATTGCGCCAATTTTTTTTTTTGTGCCCACTGCCTGTAGTTTTCATACAGCCTGGCCCAAGCATAGCTCGGTACCGATCGGGTCTGATTCTCGAGTTGGATCGTTTTAGCGGCTATATCAGCCTCTCGGACTGGCTCGGTTAGCACCCGGGTTCCGATTCAAAGTTTGGAAGCAAGGAATACGGGTGTCGTTAAAAACTTCTCAAGAGTCGGATGCTCGTAATGTGCTCGAATTCGTCAAAAGAAGAGAGAAAGTAGCGGATCCTGATCTCCACGGAATAAGAACGATTGGTTCGCTTGTTGAATGAATCAACGTGACTTCCAACAGCACCACGCGTGTCTCATCCCGGATTCCCCGCCCCCGCGTTCGCCGTTTACACGCCCGACCAAGATCAAGATCGTTGCGAACCTAGTCAGATAAATCTTATCCTCTTCCTCGGACATCCATCCACGTAGCTTGCCCGTTCGTTTTTGTCTGTTTCCCAGCGATTTTTTCGGTTTGTGGAGCCGTGTCTCATTCACTGGCCTCTAGGATGTTATGAGATCTGCCCAGTATACATGAATTTCACGTGAGTCCTATATCATCCAAAGATGTTCGAATAAATTGGGATCATCCCACGAAATGAAGCTAAGCTAGGTCCAACGAGATCGATTAGCCAAATAATTGAATTAACTGATCCGATATTAGCCAGTACGTGAATGAGTAAGCTGTATTATCTAAATAAGAAATCGTCTCATCATTTAGTGCATCTGTTCCAATCTGCCGACAAGACCTTTCATACATGGATAAGAAAAAAGCAATCGACAAGGCATTAATATCATTGATCATGCAAGCTGAAAACGTACGTAGGGATCTATTGACGTACGACGTGTGTAATAACATGTGGAGCAGTTTCTGTGATTCACGAACGAGTCCTCTCCATTGCCGACATGAACTCCAACGGCTCCCGTAACGCGGTGAAGTGCCTCCGTGGCCGTTAAAGCTCTTCCGGTGGAGCTTAGCGACAACCCCGCCGACCCTCATCCACACGCAGCCGACACTACCGGACACCTCTCCCCTCCCACAACCGGACACGTTTCCTCATCCGAAGTAAGTGGGCGTGGCATGCACGTGTCGCGTGGCCGAGCCACGCACTTGGAGGCTCGCACGGCAGGGCTCCCTATAAAACCCCCCTCGGAGTCGGATAGATGGATCATCAATCTCCAAACAGAAAGAGACATTCAGTGCGAAAGAGCGTGATTTCTTGGTCCTTAGTTATTTGCACGGTCACTTTGCGTAGAGACGTTTGAGAGAGGAAATGGCAGGATACGGCGGGCAGTATGGCGACTCTGACATGCGTCGCTCTGGCGACGAGTTCGGCAACACCATCCGCCAGACGGACGGGTTCGGAGACCAGGTCCAGCAGACTGGATATGGAACTGGCGGTTACGGAGCTGGAACTGGTGGTCATGGCGCTGGAACTGGTGGTTACGGTGCCGGAACTGGTGGTCATGGCGCTGGAACTGGTGGTTACGGTGCCGGAACTGGTGGTTATGGCGCTGGAACCGGTGGTTATGGTGCTGGAACTGACAGCTACGGCGCCGGAACCGGCGGTGTAGCTGGAGCGACTGGTGGCCTCGGTTATGGCGGAGACCAGCAGCAGCAGATGAGAGGCGAACGTCGTGGAGGTGGCGGCGGTGGCGGAATGCTCCAGCGATCCGGAAGCTCCGGTTCTAGCTCCGTCAGTCTCTAACCCTACTTCATTTTCAATTTCCTTCCTTTCCCTTTTGTAATCCAAACTTTCAGCAACATTTAATTTCACGAATGCACGTAAATTACTCGTCAGTTGTCCACACAATGTGTCAAAGCTTTGAGAATGTCACGGCACGTGCTTCAATTCATAGGAAAGCCAAGCAAGTGAATCTCAACTGTTCTTTAAAAAACAATTCTTCTGTTATGGGTGCAGTCGGAGGATGATGGCCAAGGCGGGAGGAGGAAGAAGGGGATCAAGGACAAGATAAAGGACAAGATTCCAGGGATGGGCGGCGACAATGAGCAGCAACAGCAGCAGGGGGGGTCGTACCCATATTCCACCGCCGGGAGCGGAGGAGGCTATGGGGCGGAGATGGGGCAGCAGCAGGAGAAGAAGGGGATGATGGACAAGATCATGGATAAGCTGCCCGGACATCATTAGATACAATTATTGCATAAGTCCCTCGATAAGTACTAGATATATAAGCGGGGGTACGTATTTGTCATTCTGTCTCTCTGTATATGAGAGGGACTTCGAGTTTTGAGTTTTCCAAATAAGTGCAAGAAGGCCGCTACTTGTCTACTTCCCTTTCCTTGGGAAGCTTGCACCTGAAAGTTGTTCTTGTGTGTTTTGTACTGAGATCCTTTGCAGTTTAATTACATATAAAGAGCTTTTGTTTTCGCTTGTTTAAAGTGATGTATTTTGGACATTGCGAGTGACCATTTAAATAAGCGGGTCTTAGTAACGAATGCGGTGCTGCCTACCCGCGGCAAACCGGCCAGGCTTCCAGGGACGATTGTTCCTGATGGCCTTCTGTCTTGCATCCTACGATTCGTGGAACCGAGATCTGTTCCCCGTTGCACAACCTAAGAGCCGAGGACAGCAACAGGAGCTGCGTAAATATCTGCAAGGAGAGAGAGACAGGATATTCTTCTGTTCCAATATTTCTATTTATATTTTTCATGAGTGTGCTTTTGAATTTGAGAAGAGAACATTATGAGCTATACTCAGCTAGTAATGACGGTCAAAGCGAAGAGAACTGATCGAAAGGGTTTAACTTGAGTCTCTCCCACAGCCATACGATTTAACTTGAAGACAAGTGACTAACCCATTGGAAAACATCTTTAATGGATACATTTTGCCGGGCCCGATTCTCTTAAGAAGCACTCATTTTAACTAGATCTTTTTCCCTATAAAAAGCACTTAATAAGGGTCTCAGTTTTAATTAAAAAAATTATCTCATAAAAGGCACTAAATTTTAGTTAACACCCAAATCTGACCCCTTCAAGTTTCTGTCCAATCAACAAGTAAACGTGGAATAACGTGTTGCATCTTCAACGTCGAAACTTGATAGGGCCAAATTTTGGTATCGACTGAAAATTGGTGCATCTCTTTTAAGACAATGAAATATTTAGATTAAAATGGGATGCAACCTAGAATTTGCGCTTTTTATGATGAATAAATAATTTGGGCCTGATATTGAGATCCAACCTAAAATTTGCACTTTTAGGGGGGTTAGGCCTATTTTAAAATAGGCATTTGGAATCTCAACACTAAATTCTTGAGTGTGTTGTCAACATGGGATAGTTTCACAAATGATTCTCGAACTTTGGTTAAATGTGCAATTCTACGAATGGTTCTTGAACTTTGGTTCAATGTGTAATATCTTTCCTAAACTTTTAAATTTTTATAATGTGATCTCTGAATTTTAATATATATGCAATGTTGCTCATGAACTTTTAATATGTTCAAACAAGATTCCTAGGCTTTTGATACATATTCAATCTATTTCTTGAACTATATAAAATAGTTAATGTTATCTCTAAACTTGAATTAGTTGAATGATAATATTGAACATTTTTATATAATTCAGAAACTAGATTGAACATGTATAAAAAGTTTAGATATCACATAAAAAATAATTAAAAGCTTATAGACGATATTGCGTATTGAACTAAAGTTTGGAGACTAAATGAACAAATTAAAAGTTCAAGGATGACATTGCACCTTAAGGCAAAATTCAAGGATTATTTATGTCATTTTCCCAATTAATAATATAAGTTTTTTTCAACAGAGAGGACAATTGTTGTATTGCTTGCTATAAAGTGTACATGGGGTACCTGAAAAATTGCTAGAATTGCCATCTCAAGAATTGCTAGAAAGTGTACATGGGGAATTTATGTTGCGTGCAGGGCTCAAGTCAAATGGGGACTTTTGGCTTTCTTTTACCAGTCAAAAAGATAACGGGATCCAAACAAATAGGTGGAAGCTTAGTATTTCAATCACTAGGTGATCTCTGATTTGCATAGATAGCTGTAATTACCAATTCCAAAAGGTCCGAGGATTGTTTCATGCTCCTTTTCTTTTATATTGACAACATAGGTCGGAATGACAAGGATAGTTTGGTGCTCCCATCTTTATACATTGACGGCTTAGACCAAAAATGACAAGAATTATTCCACTAATCAATAATTGTTCCTCAACTTTGAGATGAAGGTGATAGAGTTATAAGTGTGATAGAGGAAAATAATGTTTGAGAGTAGAAATAATTTATTTTGGGTAGACACTTCCCAGTAGATCACCCATTCCGTCATGTTAAAGCAATCAATATCGCTTTTATTGCTGCTAATGGCATATATGTAATTTCTATCATAATTATGAATGCCCTAGACTCCTGCTATATATAGGGCCAATATCTTTTATAGTTGTAATACTAAAACTTGTAACCCTAGAGCTTATAACATTGATATTGATAGTGAAGAGATTGCACTGTAGTTTTTCTCTCCCTGATTTTGGGAAGAGTTTTCCACGTAAAAATTTTCGCTCGTTTGTATCTCTATTTTTCTCTTCATATATTCACGTTCTTAACAACTAATATCAAAGCTTGGTTTTGGCGAAATAGTGGGAGCGAATATGGACAAAGGGAAGGTCAAGATTAATTGGTTCGATAGCAAGGACTTTAGTTTATGGAAGATGCGGATCAAGGATATGTTGTAATAGAAGAATTTGCATCAGCCTTTGTCTAGAGAGAAACTAGATTCTATGAAGCAAGAAGAGTGGGAATTGTTAGATCAGCAAGCTCTGCGTTTGATTTGTCTTACATTGGCGTGGAACGTTGCTTTCAACATTACCAATGAGGCGACAATGGTGGATTTGATGGTGGCATTGTCCAACATGTACAAGAAGCCTGTTACATCAAATAAGGAATATTTGATGCGTCGTCTTTTCAATTTGAAGATGAACGAGGGTGCTTTTGTGACAGATCACACCAACGAATTCAACATGATCACGACTCAGTTAAGTGTGGTGGATATCAAATTCGATGGCAATGTAAATGCTTTAATTTTATTATCTTCTCTACGTAAAAGTTGGAGTACAACTGTGATTGCAGTGAGTAGTTTGTCTGGTAAAAAAAAGCTGAAACTTCAAACTATCCGAGATTTGATTCTTAGTAAGGATATTCACAGAAGAAAATCGGGTGAATTTTCAAGTGCTACCTTAAATATTGAAGGCAGAAGGAGAAGTAATCAACGAGTGCGAACCCAATACCATGGTAGATCAAAGTCCAAAGAGAGAAGTAAATCAAGACCTCACAGAGAAATAATTCGTTGGAATTGTGAAAAGAAAGGCAATATGAAATGAAATTATAGAGCTCCGAAAAAGAAAATTCAGTATCAAGATCGAAATCAAGAGGAAGAAAAATCTGCGAATGTAACTCTTGAAGCATGATACTGATGCTTTAATTTTGAGCATTGACAGTCCAATTGAGTCTTCGATACTCGACTTGGGTTTGTCGTTTCACTCTATTTTGTGTAAAGAATTAGTACACAACTTTGTTGCTAGAAACTTTGGAAAGGTTTATCTTGCTGATGATTAACCTTTGGATATTATGGAAAGGGGTGATGTTTACATTTAATCCACTAGTAGATATCAATGGAAGTTGCATGATGTTAGATACATTCTAGCACTTAAGAGAAATCTAACCTCTATAAATAAATTATATGGCACAGGATATAGAACTATTTTTGGGGATAGCTCTTGGAAAATAGTTAAAAGTGCTCTAGATGTGTACATGATATAACCATATGGTTTCTAGTTCTTGGAAAAGAAAATTATGTTTGCAAACTACAGAAAAGTTTGTATGTCTTGAAACAGACTCCTAGATAGTGATACAAGAAATTTGATACTTCTATTTTTATTAACGGGTTTAGTAGAAGTGAAATGGATCACTATTTTTACTTCAAGAAATTTGATGACTAATATATTATTTTGTTGTTGTATGTGAATGATATGCTCATTGGAAGATCTAGCATAAGGGAGATCAACATATTGAAGCAACAATTGTCAACAGAGTTTAAGATGAAGGACTTGGGTGTAGCGAATTAGATTCTTGGGATGAGGATCACATAGGATAGATCCAAAGGAATTCTAATATTATCTCAAGAAAAGTACATTGAAAAGATGCTAGACAAATTCAGAGTTCAGAATGCAAAGCCCAAAAGTACCCCTTCAAGAAATCACTTCAAGCTCTCAAAGAAGTAGTCACTTCAAGTTAAGGTGCCTTATGCATAAGCTATTGGCAATTTAATGTACCTTATGGTATATGCTTGACTAGACATAGCTTACACAGTGAGAGTTGTGAGCAGATACATGGTAAATCCAGTAATAAAGTATTAGAAAGTTGTAAAGTGGTTATTAAGATACCCAAGAAACACTCTAGGTATGTCATTATGTTTTATGAAAAAAACGATGTAACTTTAAAAGGCTTTCTTGATGCAAATCTTGATGGTGGCTTGGATAATAGGAAGAGCACCTCAGGTTATGTTTTTACCTTAGGTAGGATTGCAATAGTTGGATATCTAGACTTCAGATGTGTATATTTCTTTCAACCATTGAGGTAGAGTACGTTGCTATATCTAAAGCTGGTAAGGAAATGATTTAGCTGAAATTTTTTTTGAAAGAAATAGGCAATGGGCAGGATAATAGTGTTTTCTTTTAGCGACAATTAGAGTGCTATTTATTTTACAAAGAATCCTATATTTCATTCAAGGACAAAATACATTAAGTTAAAGTATCATCAAATTTGTGAGCTGGTAGATGATGGGACTTTGTCATTAAAGAAGATTCTCAATACAGAAGGTCTAGTAGATATGTTAATAAAAGTTGTCACCATTTAGAAACTAAGGTTGTGCATTACCTCAATTGGCTTCTAGGGTAAGTGATGAGGGGGGCCGCCGCACTTGGACAATTTAGGCTACAAAGATAAAGACTATGAAAGATTATTGTTATTTTTTGAAGATCAACCTCCAAGTAAGAGATTAATGGACTATAGGAAAATAATGTTCAAGTGCAGAAACAATTTATTTTGGATAGGCACTTCTAGTAAGTTACCCATCTTGTCATGTTAAAGCTCCTTTTGGGTAGGCACTTTCTAGTAGATCACCCATCCTGTCATGTTAAAGCAGACAATAACGCTTTTATTGTTATTAATGGCATACATGTAATTTTCATCATAATTATGTATGCCTTAGATTCTTGCTATACTTTTATAGTTGTAATGCTGAAGCTTGTAACATTGATACTAATAGTGGAGAGATTGCCTAGTGTAGCGCCACCGTTTTCCGCATCTTGATTTGAGAAGGGATTTCACATAAAAATTCTTGTTCATTTTTTTTTCTATTTTTCTCTTTATATATTCACATTCCTAATATAAGGACGTGGTTGAAGTTAGCTATGTGCAATGTGCCAAGATCGCCGGACATAAATTTAATGAGTTTCTTAGTTTATCTCAAGAAATTTATGTCAAGAAGTTGCTTGAACGATACTTCCAAATGCACAATTGTAAACCGGAAAAGAATGTAGGACTAGGCCAATCAAGGATATGACTTTCCAAATGTCTCAGTTATTACCCCATCCGTTTTGAAATCCTTCACCACTTCCCTAGTTTATTTCGCGCGCAAATCAAGAAGAGAAGAAATTATTGTGGGATTTATAGACCAAACAGATCAAAATCATCTAAATCATTAATTACGTGAGTCCATCGTAGACGCCACATGATCGGATAAATGTTAATCCTTCATCGTAAGTCTATAACTATTATTTGATTTGCCAATTAAGTGAGATTAGCATACAATCTATTAAATTATGGTACAAAACTTGATTTGGCTGGGGTTGACTCGGAACAGATTGTAAAAAAGAGAATAGTTTTCCAATTCAAAATGTGAGAAAACTTAAAACATTTCGTAAGCTTTATGTATAAATGGACGCTCATAATGTATTTGAATTCGTCATAAGAAAAGAGAAATAAGTGGATCGTGATTTCCCCGAAATACGAGCGATTGGTTCGCTTGATACTTTCCTTCCCGTGATCAACGAAAGAATCAAGATTGTTACGAACCAGGTCAGATGAATCTTATCCTCTTCCTTGGACATCCGTCCACGCAGCTCAACCCTTCCTTTTAGTCTATTTCCAAACGACATGTCTTCATAACACTGCATAAAACTTTTGCCCTTGTTCCTAAAGGATGGGGTCTAGGTTGAAAGATACCTAGATCTGTTGATAGGCACCGGCCCATATGTTTGGGTACCCTCCTGGCGTTAAACTGACGGAGGGTATTGGCCGCTCCCCTGCCAAGAAAAATATAAGGGCTGGGTTAACACCCGTAAGAAATAGACCTAGGCAGGTCTATAAAAAGCCTACAGGGAAACAGAGAGGAGAACCCTTTTGGGGAGAGTGACCCCTTATACCCATGTTCCTAAAGGATGGGGTCTAGGTTGAAAGATACCTAGATTTGCTGATAGGCGCCGGCCCATATGTTTAGGTGCCCTCCCGGCGTTAAACTGACGGAGGGTATTGGCCGCTACCCTGCCAAGAAAAATACAAGGGCTGGGTTAACACTCGTATGAACTAGTCCTAGGTAGGACCTTAAAAGGCCTTGATAGCCCGGAAAGACAGGGCCATGCTAATAGAGGGATAACCTCCCTAGGGTGGGAGTCCCTTCAGCCCCTGGCTAGAGCTTGGGAGAGGGCTCGATAAATAAGCTCTCCCCAATGGCCAGATCGCCACACCTCTCTCTGAGAGGTAACTTGGCCCCTTTGGATCCAAACGAGCTTCTCCCTTGAAACACAGGGGCGCGCAGCGCAGGAAATGAAGAAGGCTGGGGAGGAGACTCCTAGGGAGAGTGACCCCTTATGCCCATGTTCCTAAAGGATTGGGTCTAGGTTGAAAGATACCTAGATCTGCTGATAGGCGTCGGCCCATATGTTTGGGTGCCCTCCCGGCGTTAAACTGACAGAGGGTATTGGCCGCTCCCTTGCCAAAAAAAAATATAAGGGCTGGGTTAACACCCATAAGAATTAGACCTAAGCAGGTCTATAAAAGGCCTACAGAGAAATAGAGGGGAGAACCCTCTTGGGGAGAGTGACCCCTTATGCCCCTGTTCCTAAATGATGGGGTCTAGGTTGAAAGATACTTAGATCTGTTGATAGGCGTCGGCCCATATGTTTGGGTGCCCTCTCGACGTTAAACTGACGGAGGGTATTGGCCGCTCCCCTGCCAAGAAAAATATAAAGGCTGGGTTAACACCCGTAAGAAATAGACATACGCAGGTCTATAAAAGACCTATAGAGAAACAGAGGGGAGAACCCTCCTGGGGAGAGTGACCCCTTATGCCCATGTTCCTAAAGGATGGGGTCTAAGTTGAAAGATACCTAGATCTACTGATAGGCGCCGGCCCATATGTTTGGGTGCCCTCCTAGCGTTAAACTGACAGAGGGTATTGGCCGCTCCCCTGCCAAGAAAAATATAAGGGCTGGGTTAACATCCGTAAGAATAGGTCATAAGCAGGATCTTAAACTGCTTGGGAACACCGGGTAGGGTACCCTGATGGCCGCCGCCGCCGCCGCCGCCGCCACTCGAGGAGTCTCCTCCCCGACCTTCTTCATTTCCTGCGCTGTGCGCCCCTGTGTTTCAAGGGGGAAGTCCGCTTGGATCCAAAGGGGCCAGGTTACTTCTCGGAGAGAGGTGTGGCAGTCTGGCCAGTGGGGAGAGCTTATTTATCGAGCCCTCTCCCAAGCTCTAGCCAGCGGCTAAAGGGACTCCCACCCTAGGGAGGTTATCCCTCTATTAGCCTGGCCCCATCTTTCCGGGCTGTCAAGGCCTTTTAAGGTCATGCCTAGGACCAAACCCTTCCTTTTAGTCTATTTCCAAATGACATGTCTTCATAACACTACATAGAACTTTTTCCTTTTTTTCTTTTTTCTGTCAGTGAAGGCGGGTCTCATCTCGATTTGTTCATCTCAGACGATGTCACGGGAGTAGGCGATGTTAAGGAGACATTCCTTACATCTGTTCAGTACATTTGAAAATATATTAGATCATTTGAATCTCGCATAAGTCCTACATCGTCAAAAAATGCTGACTGGGATCATCTCAATTGTTTTTTTTTTTTTTTCATTCTTAGAAAAGAAGCTGAGCTAAATCCAACGAGATTGATTAGCCAAATTAACATATTAACTTATCTGATATTTGCACATGCTTTTATGTGAATGAGTGAGATGTATTAATCAAAAATAGGGAATCATGTCACTATTCAGTACATCACTTTTAACGGGAAAATTACTAAAACAATCCTCAACCAATTGTAACTTTTCAATTCAATTTGAATTATTTTCTTTGTTGAATCAATCCTAAACTTTTTGCAATCGTGTCAATATAGTTTATCTAGCCATTTTTTATCGGCCAGCGCTGACCGAGACAATTTTTTAATAACATTTTATTTTTCAAAATTTTTATTAATTTTTTTCTTTTTTTCTTCATTTCCTTCTCCTTCCTCCAGTTGATTGCCACCGGCAATCGGCCAGAGGCAAGGCCAATGAAGAACCTCACTAGCCTCAAGGAAGCCTAGCCGTGGTTGCGTGACCTTGCCCAAGCTGCCAGCTACGCTGGCAAGGCTCACCCTCATCGAATCTAACAAGGGTCAAGCCTCACTAGCCATGGGCGAGGCCCAACCTCGTCGAAGGCCACAAGGTCGGAGGCCACAACCTTGTGCAGCCTCTAACGAGGGTTGCTAATCGCTGGGTGAGGCTCGCACTCACTAGATTTGATGAGTGTCAAGTCCCGCTAATCATGGACAAGGCTTGGCCTCGCCAAAGGCCGCGACCTCGCCTAGCCTCTAGCAATTGCTACTGGTGGCTAGGCGAGGCTCGCCCTCACTAGCCATGGTGATGCCCGACCTCACAAGATTTGGTGAGGCTTAACCTCAATTAGCCATGGCGAGCCGTAACTTGCCGATGGCCGGCAAGGCTAACATTGTCAACGCTCACCTCTGGCCAGATGGCCAGAGGAAGGAGGGAGGAGGAATTACATACCACGAAGACCACTCATTGGCCATTCAAAACAAAGGATGCTCCTTGAAGGTTAACGGAATTCTGTATCTTGTCAGCATTAGGTGGTGGTAGGATTGTTGGCTTTTTTGGATGGGCAGGATCGTGTCTTAATTCTATTGGAGCGTGTTTGGAATCATTTTTTATTTAACACCCTCCTATCCCTTAAGCTTTTTTATTTTTATTTTTTATGTCTTTGGCTTGTGATTGTAAGAATCTTCTTCTTTCATTTCCTCTTTTATGTTAAAATAAATAAACATTAAGTCACGTCTTGATTTAACAATTTAAACTTTAAAAATAATTAACAATGATTCCACAAACATTTACATTATATTAAAACAGTAGGTTCTGAGTTCAAATTTTTTCACACCTCTATTTGAATGACTTTTTTGAGAGTGAGAGGTGTGCCACTTTCACAAGATCACTTGGTCCCCTTTCCCCTTTCGAATCCCTCCCCTGTCTCTTCCAAGAGTGCATGAAGTACCCTTGAAATTCTCTTGACTAGGCATTTGGGTCAAAGAAGTACTGGGAGTAGTGAGCGTATGAATGGACAACGAGAAAGCCCATATTGGTCGGCATTAATGGGCTAAAGTGGTCCCAAATGGTTGGTGTTGATGGGCTTACGTGGGCCGGTTAATGACCGGCCCAAGCTCTCCTCAGTCAAAATTTTGGTCGTTGGACCCGAGGCTTCGAAATTATGATGTCCTTAGTTTGAAAATGCAGAAGAAACCTAGTAATGCGGGGTTTATATAAAATCATTGTTTATATCAAGGGTTGAATTTCATTATTATTGGCAAATTCGATCTCTCAGATTTTTTTTGAAAATGTAGATATATGATTGATCCATCGGCAAAATTTGAATGTTGGTAGGTATTCAGTAGTCTTTTGTATTTATATCAACTTCCACGCTTAGAGTAACCTAGAGGTTGTGACACCTGGAGTGCCATAACTTGGCACGGAGGGACACTTAAGTGCCATAACTTTAAAATGGTACACTTAAGTGCCAATATCGGAGTAAAATGGGACACTTAAGTGCCACTCCGGCAAAAATCCGGTTAAATGGCGACATGGCGACTTTCCGGCGAGTTTGGTCCAAAAACGGCGTCGTTTTGCGCGCGACGTGGTGGAGAAAATGCAAAACGACGCCGTTTTGTGTACTACGTGTAAATAATAATATAAAAATTAATTAAATTAGATTTAAAATTAATTTTATTTAAAATATTCAAAAAATTAAAAAAATTAAGAAAAATTTAAAAATTTTAAAAATTTTAAATAATTTAAAAAAATTTAAAAAATTAAGAAAATTTAAAAAATTTAAAAAATTAAGAAAATTTAAAAAATTTAAAAAAATTAAGAAAATTTAAAAAAAAGGGGGAAGGTCGAATGGGGCGGGCGAGGGCCGAGCCCTCGCCGCCGCCGCCTCCCCGCCGTTGCCGCCTCCCCCGCCGTTGCTTGGGAAGGGCGGCAACGAGGGGGAGGGTCGGCCGGGTCGCCGGCCCCGGCCGACCGACGGCGAGGGCCGCGACCCTCGCCCCCGATCTGCTAGGGCTCGCGGGCCCTCGCCGCCGGTCGGCCGGCCTCACCGGCCCCCGGCCAAGGCCCGCGACCACCGCCGACCCTCCCCACTCCGTCGCCGGCCCTTCCGGCGGCGGCGGGAGGGCTCGGCCCTCGGCCGCCCCGTTCGACCTCCCCCAACCCCCTTTTTATTATTTAATTTTCTTATTTTTTAAAATTTTCTTAATTTTTAAAATTTTCTTAATTTTTAAAATTTTCTTAATTTTTAAATTTTTTTAAATTTTTTTTAAATTTTTTTAAATTTTTTTTAAATTTTTGAATATTTTAAATAAAATTAATTTTAAATCTAATTTAATTAATTTTTATATTATTATTTACACGTAGACACAAAACGGCATCGTTTTTACATTTTCTCCGCCACGTCAGCGTGCAAAACGACGCCGTTTTGGACCAAAGTCGCCACGTAAGCCATTTGGCCGGATTTTCGCCGAAGTGGCACTTAAGTGTCCCATTTAACTTCAAAACGGCACTCAAGTGTACCATTTTAAAGTTATGGCACTTAAGTGTCTTCCCGTGCCAAGTTATGGCACTTGGGCTGTTCTTCTGCCGAGTAACCTATGCTAAGATTTGCGCCAAAAAGTTGAGCGTAAATATAAATGCTGTAGTTATTAAGCTATAGGTTTTTATTGTGGAACTCCTCGTGAGTTAGACCCGGCAATTTGACCTCACATGGGCCCTAAATATAAGGTTCACATGAACATCACGAGATGGGCCAAGTCCGTGGATGCAAATCTAGACGAGTTTTTCTATGGGAAAAATTACCAAAAAAGTCCTAAACCTATTACGGTGTCTTGCGATTCGATCATAAACTTATTTTTCGGCCAATTGAGTCACTAAACCTTTACTATTATTGTGTGCCGATCACCCATCCAAAAAAAAATGGTTGGCGGCGCTGACGTAGCAGCCGGCCGGCACTAACGATATTTTTTAATAATATTTTATTTTTTGAAATATTTTATTAATTATTTTTATCTTTTTTTTTTCCCCTCTCCCTCCTTCCTCCTCCTCTCCTCCTTCTTCCCTGGGCTCCGGCGACCGGCCAGAGGGGAGGGCTGGCCGGTCGCCGGACTGAGGCGGCCGGCGGGGCGAGCCCTCGCCAGATTCGGCGAGGGGGGCCTCGCCGTCGCCGGGTTTGGCGAGGCGAACCCCGCCTGATCTGGCGAGGGCTCGCCTCGCCAGTCGGCGCGCGCCCAGCGACGGCGGGGCGAGCCCCGCCGGATCTGGAGAGGGCTCGCCTCGCGGTCGCCGGGCGAGACGAGCCCTCGCCAGATCCGGTGAGAAGGGCTCGCCAACGGTCCAGGAACTGATCTAGAGGAAGAAAACCTTGGAGTCGCCGACGGAGGCGGCGGGGATGAGGCGGGAGTCGAGGAGGCCGAGTATGCCGTCGCAGATCTTGGAGAGCTCGGCCTCGATCTTGGCGCGGTAGTCGCGGATCGCGTCTGGCAAGGCCCTCCTCGCCGGATCTGGCGAGGGCTCGCCTCTCGGTCGCCGGGCGAGGCGAGCCCTCGCCAGATTCGGCGAGGAGGGCCTTGCCAGACGCGACGGCGAGCCCCCCTCGCCGAACGAGGCGAGCCCTCGCCAGATCAGGCGGGGCTCGCCTCGCCGGCCGCCTCAGTTCGGCGACCGGCCAGCCCTCCCCTCTGGCCGGTCACCGGAGCCAAGGGAAGAAGGAGGAGAGGAGGAGGAGGAGGGAGAGGGAAAAAAAAAAGGAAAAAAGATAAAAATAATTAATAAAATATTTTTAAAAATAAAATATTATTAAAAAAATATCGCCCGTGCCAGTAATGGCTGTCACGCGTCGCGCCGACCAGCCATTTTTGGCCGGATGGACTGATTGGGAATAATTATAAAAGATTTAGGACTTATTTGGTCAAAAAATAAGTTTAGGACTGAATTGACACAATTGCAATAGGTTTGAGATTTTTTTAATAATTTTCCCTTTTTCTATGCCTCGAGACGGGGAGGATTAGGTGACTTGTTTGCGTTAAATAAAGAGAAAAAAAAAATGTACGGTGGCCGATGACCGCGTCTCCTTCTGCTCACGAATAAAAAAAAAAAGGATATAACAAAAAAAGAAGAACTAGAAAGAAATATTAGAAGCCGTTGAATTGTCCACCAAAGGATGGCGCGCTCCTAAAAGTCAACTGTCGACTGTCGACATCTTTTCGCAAGCACTGGTTTCAGTTCGGTCAATTTTCGTGCAAATATTCTATATTCGATTCTGCATACATAGGTTGTAGTACTACTACTAGTAGGGGAGAAAGAGAGGGAGGGAGAGAGACTGCTTCTGCCATTCAATATTATTTTCTTTCAGAGATGTCAAATACATCCAAGTTGCAGACTCCAGATTCATGAACCTGTCCCGGGTTAAGTTAGCCGCCTTTTTCCGCCATCGAAACGCATCCCACCAATATTGAACGACAAGGAGACACGCACGTTTAAGTTGAATTTAATTATCTTCAGAAGAGAGAGAGAGACATAATTTCCTCGAAGTCGTCTGAAGAAGTCTCCGCTTAATGTCTTTTTAACATAGATACAAATAGCCTCTTAATCAAAGCTTCGACACCACATATCAACAAGACAGGATCCATGCCTTCTCATCAATGGAAGTACGACGTCTTCGTGAGTTTCAGAGGCAAGGACGTTAGGAAGAACTTCATATCACACCTCTTCCACGAGCTGAACCATGCGGGGATTAACTACTACAGTGACGAAGACAGAGAGGACGCTGGGGAGGAGATCAAGGACAAGCTCTTCAGAGCGATCGGGCATGCGAGGTTCGCCCTCGTCGTGTTCTCTCCGAGCTACGCTGACTCCAAGTGGTGCCTGAATGAACTGGTAGAGATCCTCGAGTGCAGAAGGCAGCTCAGGAACCAGGGCCACGTGGTTGTTCCCATTTTTCATGGCGTGGCCGCGGCTGATGTTTCGAATTTGACGAGCGGAACCGAGTTCTCGCAAGGTTTCGAGAGGTTGTGTATGATCCAGAAAGATGTTAAGCAGATGAACACATGGAAAAATGCTCTAATAGAGGCTAAGCAAATTTTCGGCTTGGATTTGCAGAACGACGCCAATGGGTAAGTACCTGTGATTCTTACTCCATGTCGAAACTTAGTATCGCCTTCTGTGAATTTTCCTTTTTTGATGTCATTTTTTGGGTTTGTCTGCTTTGTAGATGGAAATTGTGTATAATCGACGAAATTGGTTTTCTTAAGGGAATGGTATAAGTAGAAGTCTTGTTCCACTTTCCTGAAAATTCTTATTGCCATCTTTTGAAGGATTACGACTGAACCCTCTTTGCATCCCTCTTTCTCACAATGCTCTCGGCATCTCCCTCTTCACGGCCATGGTCGGTGTCAAACTCGACTCAGATCTGTCGACTTCGAGTTGGATCTGACCCAGGTGTATGGTGACAGCGTGGCGGTTGTCGAGGGGAGGGCCTGAGCATTGGGTGGGCGAATGGGTTAGGGTTTGGGCAAGTGAGTTTTCATTGTTGGTGAATTTGAAATGGTGGGAGGGACAAAATTGAAACGGAAATGACAAATTCGTAAATAGGATTAGATGTAAATATAATTGGAATGCTAATTATAGAGTTGCATAACTCAAGGTACAAATTGACATAACATTGAAATGTGATAACGTTTTAGATAATTTCCCCATTAAGTGAAAGAGAAAAGCCGGAGTAATTTCCCCAAGTTTGCAGTTTACATTGTTGAGGTTTCATACCCTTTTGGGGCCAAATTTTGGATTTTCAGACTTAAAATCATGATTTTTACTGTTTTTAAGGCTTTAAATCAGAAGGGTGTCGCTTCTTCGGATTCATGGTACGGCGCAACGCAAGGCGACCAAGAAAAACCATTAAAAAAAAGAAGAAGCTGGACGCGCCCTTCTCTGCCGTAGGATTTATATCCAAAGTTGAGCCTAGTCAATGACCCTTCTCTGCCGTAGGAATTTTCGTTACACATGCCAATGTCTCTGGTGATTCAGTCAAGCTCGATTTCTTCTCTTCACAAACCGTAGAAATTTGAGTATAATGTTCATCGTATTCTGTCTCTTGGGGTATATGTGTCTGTCTATTTTCTCATACATATTGCTCATATAAATTTGGTACCAACATTTAACGTCAGCAATGAGGCGAAGCTCACAGAACACATTGTCAAGTACCTTGACGAGAAGATACGTCCAACACGGCCTCACTACCCGACGAAAAAAGCAATTGGAGTAGCTCATTTAGCAGAAGATGTGATAGCCTTGCTAAAAAATGGCGGAGAGGAAGATGTGCGGATGATAGGCATATGTGGTACGGAAGGAATAGGGAAGACAACAGTGGCTGCGGTTGCTTGTGATGAGATTCTTGCAGAATTCGAGTGTTTTGTCTTTCTCGAAAATATTGGAGAAGTGAATCGGGACCTTCTCGGCCTGCAGAAGAAGTTACTCCAAAATCTCATGAAGGTAAAAGGATTGAAGTTGTATGATGACATTCACACCAACATCAATGAGATAAAAAGTAACATGTGTCGTAAAAAGATACTTCTTCTCCTTGATGGTGTTACTGGGAAAAAACAAATGGACTATTTCGGCGCTGGAGAGCGAAAATCGTTTCACCCGGGGAGTAGAATCTTGATCACAGCAAGAGATCCAAATTTGCTGAAAGTTCTCAAGGTCGATGACAAGTACATTGTCAAAGGATTGAGTCCAGACAAAGCACTTCAACTCTTCTGTCATCATGCCTTCAATAGAGAAGAACCTAAACAAGGTTATGAAGAGCTGTCTGAAAGTCTAATTCATTATGCAGGGGGTCATCCATTGGCCCTTAAAAGATTAGGTTCCTACCTTAGTGATGAGTCTAAAGATCATTGGCATAAACTATTGGACAAGTTGGGGAGAAGCCCTTATCTTGATTGCATCGATGGAGTTTGTAGTTCACCCACCCTCCCATTGCAATCCGTTGGGCCGTATGGAGGTCAAGGTGGTGGTGCTTATGATGATGGAACATACACGGGCATAAGGCAAATCAGTGTCCTCATTAAGTCGGTTATCGATTCCATCACCATTGATTATGATCAAGAGGGCTGTTTGGTACGTTCTTTCGAGCACGGCGGACATCCCGATGGTAACATTTTTACGGTCAGTATACTGTTACTCTTAAAAGTTTCATTGGACAATAAATATTTAGCATTTGAATTATCATGATCAAGAGATGGATAGAAGTAATCATGTGCTTAAATAATACACATAATTATTATATGACACAAAGAAGCAATAACCCGTGATATGATTAATAAAAACCTTCAAATAGTTTTGTTGAAAAGAAGTCCACCTAGATTAAAGAACAGATGAAAGGGACGGAAAAAAGTAAGAAAGTTAGGTTGGATGGGTGTGTATATAGGAGAACAGTGACACTTAAACAAATTCTTGCACTTGTTACAGGTCAAATTAGATTATCCAAATGAATACCTGACTTCGATCTCAGGTCATATAAGAGACTACCATATTCCTATTGTTATTCAATCTCTCAAATTCCATACTAACAGAAAGACATACGGACCATTTGGCTTTGAAAGAGGGCAATTTTTTCATTTTCCACAAGTTGATAGTGGAAGAATTATTGGGTTTCATGGAAAATGTGGCAGTCATCTTGATTCAATTGGAGCCCACTTTGGGCCAATTTCTCATGCATATCCTTTTGAAGCTTTTGGACCATGTGGGGGTGATAAAGGTGAGGACATTTGGGATGATGGGAGATATACAGATGTGAGAGAAATCGTTGTAGGATTCGATTCAACAATCAATTTTATCTCTGTTCTATACGACAAGTATGGATGTCCAGTTGGTCCTTTCACGCATGGCGCAAAAAGAGGAGGCAAAACATACAGGGTAAGTCATTCTCTCTCTCTCTCTCTCTCTCTCTCTCTCTCTCTCTCTCTCTCTCTCTCTCTCCCTTCCCCCACCCCCCTCTTTCTCTCGGGATTGTATAGCTGAGTTGAGTTCCGCTCATTTAAGCTATTGGAAAATAGATAGGGCCGAAAAGAGTTAAAAGAAAAATCAGAAGAATTGAGATGTCATAAAACCAAGAAGTGAACATAACAATTTTCCTTCATTCTCATCTCTTGAATCTGTTTCTTGCTTTCGTCACTTCTTCTCAAATTTTGATTTTTTTCCTCTCAGATTAAGCTTGACCATCCAAGTGAGTACTTGGCTTCCATCTCAGGCTACATTGGAGAAGTTTCTAAAAACACTATTCTTCAATCATTAACAATCGAGACTAATCTGAAGTGTTATATGCCATTTGGAACCGCAAAAGGAAGGTATTTTTCATTTCCATACAGCGGCGGCAAAATTATTGGGTTTCATGGGAGGTGTGATGGCCCTCGTCTCGAGTCCATTGGAGCTTATTATGAACCGATTCCTCATACGTATCCCATTAAGGTCTTTGGGCCTTTTGGAGGTGCAGGTGGAGATTCCTGGGATGATGGACAATATGTCCATATAAGCAGAATCGCCGTTCGGTATGGAACGGTCATTGATTCTATCGCTTTTGATTACATCGACACCAACGGCTCCAAACGGTCGATTAGGCATGGTGGAAATAGCGGGGAGAATATTTGCGAGGTTGTTTCTAAGACTCTTTCTTTTTCTCTTTCTCCTTTCCTACTTGAATGTAATAAGGTAACCTTCCTAGTTTATAGATCAGAATCATATTTCAAAAAGATCTACAAATTATTTTGTTCATGGAATGATGCAACATATAGTCACTCATGTCAAATATGTGTTTTTGTGGCCTGTTTGCAGGTTAAATTGGCATACCCGGATGAGTACATAACTTCTTTTTCTGGATATATCAATTCAAACAATAGTCACAGTCTAATCAACTCGCTCACATTTCGAACCAACAAAAGAATATGGGGACCGATTGGAAAAGAGGAAGGGAAGTACTTTTCCTTGCCATCAGAAGCTGGGAAACTTGTTGGATTTTTTGGGAGAAGTGGTACTTTACTTGATTCTATAGGAGCACACATTGAGCTCTTCTCGAACAAGCTGTATCCCTTCAAATCAGTGGGGTTATTTGGGGGTTCAGGTGGTTCATCTTGGGATGACGGCAACCACCATGCTAACGTGAGAAAAATCATAATTGTATTCGAACCAAGTACAGAACCGATTATCGAGTCAATCACATTTCAATATGAAGAGGAGGATGGAGATCTAAGGTTATGTGAAAGACATGGTGGCACAGATCAAGGCGAGATCCATGTGGTAAGTCCTCGTATTTATTGCTCATAGAAATTTTGCATGTGTTTCTGATCATGAGTTTGATATAGTCGCACCCCACTAATCTATGCAGATTGATCTGTATGATTCGGATGAGTATCTAACTTTGATATCGGGGTACATAAGAAGTTCTAGTTCTTGTCCCACTGTCATTCGCTCGCTCACCTTTCAAAGTAACAAACGGACAATTGGACCAGTTGGCGATGAAAAGGGAGTCTACTTCTCGTCGCCTACAACGGGTGGCAAAATAATCGGATTTTATGGAAGAAGCGGTGACCATCTTGATGCGATCGGAGTATATTTTGAGCCAATTTCTCATCTTTACCCGATCAAATCAATTGGACCATTTGGAGGCCTAGGTGGGAATGCTTGGGATGATGGTAAGTTCAGTGGTGTGAGGGAGATTGAGATCATGCACGACGATATCATCCATTACATTTTCTTTTGTTATGACAAGAATGGTGAACCGGTTTGCTCCAATAGACGGGGTGCTGGCACCAGAAATGGCAAGGCCAAAGTCACCAAGGTTAGCTTTTTCCACTTCACTTTTCTCGCTAAGTACACTATCAGTTGTTTGTTCATATGTTTGACTGATTGGTGACGATCAAAACTGTTTCGAGTTCCTCGAGAGTACCTTATTAGTTACTGGTCCCGCATATGGGTTTAGCGCAAGTCCCTTATGAAATCGTGTAGTTTTATATAGAGGTTCTGTATCTTCACTGTTTTCACTGCCCCGTTAAATATATCACTTCGGTTCTGCCGAGCCAAACTTTATGAGAGAGAAATTGTGTGCAGGTTCGATTGGATTATCCACGAGAGTACTTGACATCAATCTCTGGCTACAAGCGAGAGACTTACGAACCCATCGTTGTTTACTCGCTCACATTTTATAGCAATAAAGGAAGCTATGGTCCCTTTGGCAAAGAAATAGGAAGGTACTTCGGGTATCCATCGACCGGAAGCAAAATCATCGGCTTTTATGGAAGATCCGGTTCAA
Organism: Eucalyptus virginea; assembly: GCA_014182375.1. Taxonomy (NCBI): domain Eukaryota; kingdom Viridiplantae; phylum Streptophyta; class Magnoliopsida; order Myrtales; family Myrtaceae; genus Eucalyptus; species Eucalyptus virginea. The sequence continues at coordinate 26,383,001 of CM024522.1, read as the reverse complement.
AGCTCGATTCTATTGGAGTATATGCAGAACCAATATCACACTTGTACCCTTTCAAGTCCCTCGGACCGTTCGGAGGTGAAGGTGGAGGTCCTTGGGATGATGGAGTACATACCGATGTGAGAGGATTTGATATTATGGTTGGATCTGTGATTGAGTCCATCAGAGTTGAATATGATTATAATGGTTCCTCGGTTCAATGCTCTAAACATGGTGGAGATCGTGGAGACAGACATGAGGTGAGTTCCTGGATTCACATTTAAAGGTGTTAGAAATTCACATAATTGTAGGAGTTTTGGGTATTTATCTTTAAAAGTAAATAGTCAAATCTCAAATCTAATAGTGGGTAATGCTCGCACGAGGTTGAGCCACGCGGCACACTCAAATATGAACTTTCCCAGCAGTTTAATTTTCATCGTCACTTTGGCAAATTCCTCTCCCCAATAAATCTCTAAATCTAGATTGCTAATTCTTATGCATATTTTGGTGATGATTATATGTCTATATATGGATTTCGTTTGGAGATACATGTATATTATATGTTCAAAAATAATTTTTTATAAAGAGGCTTAGAAAGAGTTTAACAATTTAGGGATATCTATCTCATATTAACTCATATTTTAAAAAATAAGATCAATCTGATATAGGGCCAATATTTGATGAATAAATACTATTTAAATTATGTTTGAGAAATAATAAAAAAATTTAAATGAATCTCATATTCAACTCATATTTGAAAAATATATTATATTAAAGAATAATGAAAAAATCCATCATTGCAAAAAAATAATGTGATAAAAAGTATCAAATGAATGTAATGAAATGATCCTTCAGAAGGTAAATATATATAATAGTATACCAACATGTATTATAAGTGATGATTGTTACAATTGAAAAGTTGTATGATAAATTTAGAGGATTTGTGTTGCAGAGAGTGCAAGAAGTACATAAAGGAGATGTTTGGAGGAGAAAAAAAATAGGAGAACAATTAGAGAATTATAAGTTTAGGCTGACATGTGGATAAATTTGGCCACCACAACTATATCTAAATACATGTCACTCATTCAACGATAAATGTGTAAAAAGTTGTTTAATTAGCACTGAACATAATAAAAGCTCCGAAAGAGGTGTTATAGGATTATGAGAGAAATACTAAGGTTGGCAGAAGATTTTGTTGTCTGGGCTAATATTCCAGCGACAAGTAAAAGCAGAAAAGTAGAAACCAGCTAAAGAAGAAAAGTTATGACCACCCAACGCACTACCTGAGATCTATGTAGTACCGATACGGACACGCGACACGCGACACGACACGACACGACACAATACGCCGACACGCCATTTTTTAAAAAATAGAGAATTTTGACACGTTATGACACATTATATATTAAATAAATATTTTTATATATAAATGCAAAAATAAATCAATAATAAAAAAAAGAGTATAGAATTAATTTATACTAAAAATATTAATCCAACATTTGTTAATATCATTCATTGTTTTAATTTGACAAAGATTGAACGAGAAATTCAAAAATTACAAACATGAAAGAGTAAACTTGAAGGAACATGTCCTGTTTTCTTATATTTATCGGAGATTAGTGAGATTTTTTATAGTCCTAAACAAAGTTCAGAGTTCATGATATAAACTAGCTTGGAGCTCCTCTGCAAAACAAGGTTTGAGAAAAATGAAAATCCAGGACAAGAACTCTCAAAGTATGACCAAAAGGAAATGAAATTACTAAATTCGCCATGGAAAATGTGAGAGATAACTCACAAATCAATAACATAGACCAAAAGAGATAATTAAAAAAATTATAACTTTAAGTATGTGGGGGCAACAGAACGATGCCGATGAGAAGAGAGGCATTCCATCTTTACTCACGAGAAGATCAAAACTTATAAGTGGGAAACTTGAGAGTAAGAATTTTCTTCTTTCCCCTTTATTTTCGTTATTTTCATTATTTTTTCATATATTTACATTTTGACCCCTAAAGTTTTAAAATTGACCCCGTGCATGTAGGAATCGCGTGTTGGAATTTCGGACTCATGTGTCAGAGTGTGTCGGGAAGAGTTGACCACGTGTCGGATTTTCCGACACTCGTTGATCGTGTGTCGGAATGTGTCGGAGCGTGTCGGAGTGTCGGACACGACATGAAGGCTTCCGGAGAATGTCGGTGCTTCTTAGCCTGAGATAGTTAACAAATCATCACATATTTCATGAGTGCTGTTGGCAAGTGAAAATTGAAAGGACTTTGAATTGGCTAATTATGCAGGTCAAGCTAGACTATCCCAAGGAGCGTTTGATTTCCATATCAGGTTACATAAGAGAAAGCGGAGGCTCTCCACCCACCGTTATCCAATCTCTGAAAATACATACCACTAGAGGCATCTATGGACCGTTTGGCAAGGCAAAGGGCAAGATATTTTGTATTTCATCAGATGCTATTGGTGGCAGGATCATCGGGTTTTATGGACGGTCTGGATCACATCTCGACTCAATTGGAGCACGTTTGGAACCATATAATTAGGCTTAAGTTATAGGATGTTTGTATTAGTGATTATCGTTTCAATGGCATTTCTGTGAAATAATCACAAGCAGTTGCTTTGCATTGCAATGGTTCGTTCAGTTTAACGTTGTGAAACCATGTCTCACATAAAGCCAAAGAAATGTGATCCCCGGTTTCTTTTTATCTAGTTGCTTTATGCATCTTAATAATGTTTCATAATAACTTTAGAAAACTATACCTTATGATGCAAGAAAAGCATAAATGACGAGTATATATACTTGGCGTCTCATTTTAATGTCTTCTCTTCCTTTTGTGAAGAAAAGATAAAAATTTCACTTTTTATTTTCCTTCATTTTCAGAATCATCTCTCATTTTGTGGATTTGGATTCTTAAAATTTTGGTTCTTTTCTTACAGAATAGAACACTCTTGTTCAAAGTGTTTTTTTCTTGGCCAAAAAACTTGAGATGCCCTTCAACCTGGGCCATGTCTTCTGCGACAATCCTGTTTTTGCACTTTTAGATGAGACTCAGCGTGTTTCAATTTGGAAAGAGAATTTTCAAAGAAAACCTGTGATCTTCTTAGCGTTCAGTGCCAACATATATATGCATTTCTTGTGGTGTATTGGTTCAACTGAAAAATATATGTAATGGAATTTTTTCTTAAACAAAAGGGAAACTTATTTCCATTTTTATTTCAATGAAGAGAAAGTTGAATTATGGCAGTAAAACAACCACTTGCGAGTACAAGCATTTTTGTCACAGGCCATTATATTTACAACAACTATATGTTCTATGCTCAAAAAGCCGAAGTAAACCTTAACTCCTCTAGCAAGACTTCAACTCCTTCAGCGAGGCTTCAACTCCTCCATACCTACAATTCTTAAATAAATAAATAAATAAAACTGGGGTGAGTCATAGACTCAATAAGTAAAACCCATAATTCTTTATTAGGATGACATCTCATCATCAAAATCCTACAGAGAAAACACTCGCAATACAATGTCAATAACAAATCAATAACAAAGTTAATATTATCTTCGACTATATGCAGATGTTCATCACAACATGCTTCAATGCATACTTACATTTGACTTATCAAAAAACATATTGACCTATCATACTTATGCATAACCGGCACTCATGCAAATTTATTTACCATCAATCTGGCTCGACCAGGCCCTCTTGGCTCAACTGAGACTTCCAACTTCTTGCTAGTTTTCATAACTCAACTAAAGCATCCCGACTCAACCGATGCATCCCGGCGCTAGCTCTACAAGGTATCCTAGCTCAACCTAGGCATCTAGCTCAACCAAAGCATCCTAGAGTTAGCTTACCCAAGGCATCCAAGCTCAAACTCAAGCATCCTAGCTAAATTAGGGCATCTCGTTCAATGAACGAGGCATCGCTGCCAACGCTATGTGGTGACTAGCGCTTTTTCCTCTTTAAGTGCATCACACAAGCTAGTTCTTACTTTTCTTCTTAATCCACTCATACATAGCCCGAAGGCGTGCTCATTCAAGTGAGTGTGCCATGGTTCTTAACATCATACAATACGATATGCTGGGCATGATTCTTGATTCATGGCTTGAGCTGCATGCCTAGGTTGATATCTGCACAAAGCAAGACTTGGAACCGGCATGGTTCAATGCCAATCTAAGGCCTCACGGCTTAGGCCATCGCAACTTGACATCTATTCCAAGCCGAGCGAACCTCAACCTCATCCTAGGATGTGAACACATTCAAGCATGTAAACATGAGCAAACCATACAAAATGACATTACAACATACACATGGCTTACACGGGAAAGGGGGCGATGGTGAGAATGAGTGAAAGAAGAAGAGAGAATAAATGAGGGAGAAGAGATGGGGTGGTGTGTGCGCATGGCGTGGAATTGGGGGGAGAATGCCTTTATTTATAGGCAAACCCCTCATAATTTCTCTTCCAAGTCGACCAATCACATTTCTTTAGATGGACGACCTAAGATGAAGAGATGGCGAGCTAAAGAAATGGGTAACAAGTCTAGGTCCTAGAGGATGAGACTTAATTCTTCTCTTATTGAGCCATTTGGGGTTGAGTCATCTTTGTAATGATGAATATTAATCATGACTATATTAATTAGGGGACACCTGAGTCTTATGACTCAACCTAGTATTAATGCACTAAGGTCCAAAAGCATTTAATACATCCTTATTCCAATCTAAGAAGACTCTAGATGGACTTACTTGTCAAGTTGGGCATGGAGCCGCTTCCTCTCCAAGTTTGGGGCATGTGACTCTCCATTCCTAGGCGAAACAGTTTTGAACAACTTTTGAAATAAATACCATTACCCTATCAAATGGGATCGAAAAATTATGAAATTTTAATATGTTGTAGAGAAGATAAATAATATTTTTTTATGAAGGAAAACAAGTCCAATTCTTTTTGTGAAAAAAATTAGAAAATCGCTAAATACAACCCAACAATCTGCTCATTGAACAAATCCAATGACCACAAAGAATGACCCATTTCGAAATCCAAATCTTTACAAAAATCTTTAAAATTTTTATATGTTATAGAAATGAATATCCTTTAAAACTTTCTTGAATGAAATATGTCCAAGTTTGAAATGGAAAATTTTATAAAAATTTGAGAAAGCAAACTGGTCACTGTTTTGGCTACATTGGGCAAGTTCCAAACGGCAAATGATTGGGCCTTTTCCTGACCATTTCATCTTAGAAAAATATGAAATTTAAGTATGTTATAGGTCAAAAAAATTTGAACAACTTTTATGAAGGAAATTTCTCTAAATTTGAACCTCAAAGAAAACTATAAAATTGGAAAATAGGAAAGTCCAGCAGTTTCAAAAAACTAGGAAGTCAAAACCTCTGAAACTCAAGGTGGCAGTTTCCAAAAAACCCCACCTAGGAAGTCAAAACCTATGAAACTCAAGGTGGCAAGTCTAAAAGGTGGCAAGTCTACAGAGGAGAGGTGGCGCCCCTAATACTCTTCCAAGACCATCCTTCATTAATTCTTCTAGGCCAATGATTCACCAAGCATTTAAGGTTGGGAAGAACTTGTCTTCCAAGTCTCAAAGTAGTGGAATCATAGCCTAAGTTCTTTAGGGACACGTGGACATGTGACTCACCTCATTCATTAATGGCCTATCATGATGACTATACACCTAAGTTTATGAGTCATCTTCTTTCACTAGTGGCTTGTCTTGATGACTATAACACCTAAACTTATGAGTCATCCCTTTCATTAATGGCTTGTCATTAATTACTAGCTTCCAAAAGTAATAACTACACCCATGAGAAAATATCTAAGTCAGAAGGCCATCTCATTGGGCAATCGAGTCTAACTGCGATCAACTACCTTATTTGGCGTGAGGTTCATGCCTAAGCCATGATCAGACGAAACTGGACGCAGCTAGGCTCAACAAGCGAGACAAAGTTTGGACTTCTCCTTTTCCGTGTAAAAGGCTCACAATTGGGTCCAAAGGCCAAGCCTTGGGCCAGTTGGACAGTCCTCTAGTTGGTCCGCTAGCCAGTCGTCTAGCCGGCCTTGTGGCTAGTCCTTGGTCTATAACTGACCCTCGGATCGATTCATGGCCTATTCCCGCCATCGGCGTACCAATCCTTAGCCTACTAGTCGGGACTAAAATAAGAATCGAAATAAAGGATGTTACAAGGATGTTACAACTGTAAGAAAGGTTTTACCACTCAAGAAGATAACGGGATCCAAACAAATAGGTTGCTTAGTATTTCAATCAGAAGGTGATCTTTGATTTGCATAGATAGTTGTGTTACCAATTCCATAGGGTCCAGAGGTTTGTTTCGTGCTCCTTTTCTTTTGTATTAACAACATAGGTTGGAATGACTGGATAATTTCGTGTTATTTTCTTTATAACTTCATAGTGTATGCCAAAATGACAAGAATTATTCCACTAATCAATAATTGTTCCCCAACTTTGAGATGAAGGACATGGTTGAAGTTAGCGATGTGTTGGGTGTCAAGATCATTGGAGATAAATTTAACGAGTTTTAGTTTGTCTCAAGAAATTTACATCAAGAAGTTGCATTAATGATACCAAATGCGCAATCGTAAACCTATTGAGACTTTTGGAAATAAATGTCGGACTAAGTCAATATGAAGATGTAACTTTCCAAATTTCTCAATATTTACCCATCAATTTTGGAATCCTTCACCGCTTCCATAGCATATTTTCGCGCACAAATCAAGAAGAGGAAATTATTAGAGGGTTGATAGACCAAATAGATCGAAATCATATAAATCACTAATCACGTGGGTCCAACGTAGATGCCGCACAATCGGATAAATGTTAATCCCGCATCGTAAGTCTCTTTGTACATCGAACCTTAAAGATATCTATAACTTTTATTTGATTACATAATTAATATACAATAAATTAAACTAAGGTGCAAAACTTGATTTGTCTAACATTGACTCAGAACGAACTGTGAAAGAGACTATAGTTTTTCAATCCAAAATGTGAGAAAACTCAAAAACATTTCATAAGCTTTATGTGTACATCCAATTTTAGACGCTTGTAATGTATTAGAATTTGTCAAAAGAAAAGAGAAATAAGTGGATCGTGATTTCCACAAAATAGAGCAATTGGTTCGCTTGATATTTTCCTTCACGTGATCAATAAATGAATCAAGATTGCTATGAACCAGGTCAGATGAATCTTATCCTCTTGCTCCGACGTCCGCCCACGTGGCTCAGGCCTTCCTTTTTGTCTATTTCCCAACAGCCATGTCTTTATAACACTGCGTACAACTTTTTCTTTTCTTTTCTTTTTCTTTTCCTGTCAACAGAGCCGGGTGTCATCTTGATTTGTTCACCTCCTTAGACGATGTTACGGAAATAGACGATGTTAAGGAGACACCGTGACATGAATGACCAGCTAACTACTTCACTTACGATGGAAGAGGTTCGACAAGCAACTTTTCAGATGAACTACCAAAGCCCCTGGCCCTGATGGATTGAACAGTTTATTTTATCATAAACACTGGGAAGTTGTTAAAGACAACTTATTCCTTCTAGTATAGAATTTCCTGACGTCGGGAGTAATGCCTATGGGTCTAAATCAGACTACTATAACGCTGATTCCCAAGACAACTCAACCTGAGAGCTCGAGCAATATCACCCCATCAGTCTATGCAATTTTGCATACAAAATTATCTCAAAGGTACTTGCTAACCGACTCAAACCTTGGTTGAATATTCTGATTTCTAATGAACAATCAGCTTTTGTGAAGGGAAGACATATTCAGGATAATATTCTCATTGTTCAAGAAGTTCTTCATCACTTTAGATCGAGAAAGAGGACTTGTAGCTTTAATGCAATACTAAAAACAGACATGACGAAGGCATACGATAGAGTTGAATGGGATTTCCTCAATGATTACCTCCTTAAACTAGGATTCCATCCAAGATGGGTTAGCTGGATTATGCAGTGTATCACCACAGTAGCATTCAACGTGAAGTTTAATGGGGAGCACTTGCCTTATTTCTACCCATCCGTGGCCTACACCAGGGTGACCCCTTATTGCCATATAATTTTATCCTGCTAGCTAATGTTTTATCGACTCTTATTACACAAGCTGTCAGAATATGACACATCAGAGGTATCTGATTAAACAGATGGTGTCCTAACCTTTCCCATCTCTTTTTTGCTGATGATGCGATCTTTTTCCTAACTTGTAGTATTCAAGAGAGCCAAAATCTAGCAAACATTTTAAACATGTATTGTTCGAATACTGGACAGCTTGTTAATCGCAACAAATCAAGCATGATTTTCAGCAAAAATTGCCCTCTAACTCTTCAGCAGAATATGTCTCCAGAACTTAGGACTCCTATCTTGCAATGCTATGGTAAATACTTAGGCATACCATCCGACGGGGGCCGCTATAAGAAGGAGATGTTTTCGTGGATACTTGCAAGAGTCAACGCCAAATTGGAGGGATGGAAAGAGAAAATTATTTCTAAGGGGGGTAAGGAGATTCTCATAAAATCTGTTATTTAGGCTATTCCACATTATGCCATGTCTATCTTTAAGTTGCCTCTTTTTGTTTGCAAAACTATTGAAACAAGAATTGCTCACTTTTGGTGGAGAAATGATCATAATAGAGTAGGTATCCACTGGAAAAAATGGGAGATTCTGAAAGATAGAAAAGATGACGGAGGAATGGGATTTCGTGACCTTATTGCATTTAATAGAGCAATGCTTGGAAAACAGGCTTGGCGTTTGTTACAGCAGCCCCATTTTTTATGGAGTAAGTTATTTAAAGGTTTATATTTTCACTCGACGGATTTCCTGTCTGCTGTTAGGGGAACTCGACCATCCTGGGGATGGCAGAGCATGCTTATGGGCAAAGATGCTATTCTACCTCATATTCGCTAGTCAATGGGTAATGGTAACAACATCAGAATCTGAGGAGATCAGTGGTTACCAATGGGTATTATCCATGGACCTAACTCTAGAGAAGAACCTATTATGTTGGCAGATCTTATTGATCCCATCCACCACAACTGGAACCAATCTCTGATCCAACGGTTCTTCGGAGATCAAATTACTACCGAAATTCTCACTATCCCGGTAAGACCTCTTTATTCGGATGATAAAATCATTTGGTCAGCCACAACAGATGGAAAACATATTGTACGAAGCAACTATCACGTTGTCATGCAGTCGGTAAATAATCATAATAGTAACAGAGCATCGACATCTAACCATATCTCCAAGGTATTATGGAAAAGTATCTAAGCCATGAAGACAGAATCGAAACTAAAGACTTTCCCATGGTCTGCCTGCCACAATGCCCTAGCATCTAGAGTGAATCTATTCCAGTGTCATATCATCACAGATCCTCTATGCAATCTATGTCAACAGCAAGTTCTTGAAACCCTAGAACATATCTTTTTACAATGTACATGGACTCATGCTATTTGGTCTGACCCCCAGATCAATATACTAATTTCGACGCTCACAAGCAATCGCTTCGATTCTTGGCTTACAGAAAGGGTGGACTTACCTCGGCACTAGCATTTGTTGCTAACACCCTTTGGCAGATCTGGCGGATGCGGAATAACTTCATCTTTCGCAATTAGCTTCCGAATCCCTCCCTCGCAGTACAGACTGCTGTGGCTCAAATGAAATCACACCAGATCTACTCTCCTACGTCTCAACTAAGATCTGCTCTTCAATCTATCGATCCGGAACATCTCCGGTGTCCTCCTAACATGGGTACCCTGAAATGTAATATCGATGCAAGCTTTAAGCCGGGTAGCACCGAAGGTTCCATAGCCTGTATTTGCAGAGATTATACCGGGAGACTTACTAATCTTTACTCGAGTCAAGTCCCTGCGCATTCTGCTCTTGAAATAGAGAGTCAAGCTCTTATTTTTTCCCTTAAACATCTGCTCAAGCAACGCCTCCATGAAGCTAATCTGGAGGTGGAATCCGACTGCCTTCATCTTGTCAAAGTTGTGCAAGGTCTGCAATCGCCGCCATGGGAGCTCCGATCTATGATTGATGAAGCTATCTTTTTGCTTTCCAAGTTTCCTAACCTAACGATGCTCCACTGCCGACGAGAAGCTAACCTAGCTGCTGACTGGGCTGCGAAGGCCCACCTCTACGCTTCGGCCCAGAACTAGATTCTATTTCCCCCATACATTTTGCTTGATCTAGTTTATGCTGATGCTTTATCTTCAGGTTGTAATCTTACGTTATCTTGAATGCAAGCTGTGTTTTCGACCAAAAAAAAAAGGAGACACCCCTTACATCTATCTAGTATATTCAAGACTTTATATTTAAAAACATACTGGATCACGTGGGTTTCACATAAGTTCTACATCATCCAAAAACACTAACAATCATTCCCATGATATTTGTTTTTCCTTTTTTTCATCCCTAGAAATGAAGCTGAGCTAGATCCAATGATATAATTGACACTCATTGTTGGCCATATCATCACATATCGATCACGATAATAGGAGATATCGTAATTAGGCGAAATCACATAAATATTACAAGAAAGGCATTGATATATGATCAATTATCGATAAGCCTAAAGATAAAGACTCAACAAGCTCCAGTAAAGCAAGAAGCCACCATGTGTTCAATTGTTGAAATATAATGTTTGGTGGCTGCTTAAGTGATGTTGGCGGTAAGTTTTGGATAAAGACATTTGAATTATTCAGGAAAGTGCCAAAGGTGTGTGTGGTTAAGGAGCAGTTGATATCTAAAGACCTAGCCATGAGATCGTTGTTGATAAGTTAGAAAGCATCAGGGCACAATCAAAACAGTTACAAAGGAAATGGCAAGTTAATCGCAAAGAAAGAAGGATGTGCATGAGGTTTGAAGCGGTTATTAGAAGATGATAACTATTTAGCGGTTACTAAGTTTCTTTATAAATACCACCAGTCATCCAACAGGAGCCATCCCTAACACATCAATCAATATGTTATTCTTTTATCATTACATTCTATGTAATACACTTTAGTTTTCATTACTGTAGCTCTTAGATTCTTATCATTGATTAGATTCCAACGTATGTCTATATCATAGTGTTACGTTGTCAATTAAATTCCGACATTATATCATCTATCCTAGTCTAGCATCGTTGATTAGATTCCAGGGTTAAATTATGTATCTCGATGCATTGTCGTCGATTAGAGTCCAGCATTGTATCAAATTAACCTCAAATTGTGCTGTCGATTAGATTCAGGAATAGTTGGAAGTTATCCTCAGGGTTGGCCAGTTTGTTGTCAAGGTTGTACAGTGCCGTTCGAAATTAGAAATTTAACATTCATATCACATTTGATATCTTTTGTCCAGAGTTAGCAAAGAACTTCCATCATTTCTAAATAAAAACTGACAAACTATTCTTGGTGAAAGATATTTTGTTATGGGGAACAAAACTAACAAAATAAAGATCGATTAGCCAAATTAGTGTATTAACTAATCTGATATTGTACCAGCTGGTATGTGAACGAGTGGGATGTATTCTTCTAAAATAAGGGATCATCTCATCATTTAGTACACCACTTCTAACATGATGAGGAAACTCATCTTACATGCCTCAAAGTAAAAAGCACTCAATAAATATATTAATTTCGTTGAATTATGTAAGCTAACAATCTAGATGCGAGCCTATTCACATGCGACGTGTGCACCGACGACTCCTATCCATTTCCGACACAAACTGCCAAAGCTCGGATTACGCGGTGAAGTGTCACCGTTGCCCCTAATATTTTCTCCTTATCCACACGCAGCCGACACTACGGGACACTTCCCCCCTCCCGCCCCAGCACACGTGTCCTCATCCTGTACGCGGGCGTGGCATGCACGTGTCCCGTCGCCGAGCCATGCACGTGGAGGCTTGCAGAGTCTCCGGCCACCCTACAGCTCCCTATAAAACCCCGCTCGGATTCAGATCGATCGACCATCCATCTCCAAACAGAAAAGAGACATTCAGTGTGAAGAGCGCGTTTCTTGGTCGTTGGTTGTCTGCACAGCTTCGCTTTGCGTAGAGACGTGTGAGAGGAAGTAAGGAAATGGCGGGATACGGTGGCCAGTATGGTGACTCCGACGTGCGTCGCCAGAACGACGAGTACGGCAACACGATTCGCCAGACGGACGAGCTCGGGAACCCGGTCCCGCAGACCGGATACGGAACAGGTGTTTACAGTGCTGGAGCCGGCGGTGCAGCTGGGGTGACCGGCGGCCTCGGTTATGGTGGAGACCAGCAGCAGCAGCGGCTGAGAGGCGGACATCACGGAGGTGGCGGTGGTGGAGTGCTCCAGCGATCCGGAAGCTCCGGTTCTAGCTCCGTCAGTCTTTAACTCTACTACATTTTCTTCTCGTTTTTTCCCTTTCCGTGGTCCGAACTTTCAGCTACATTCAATTTCACGAAAGCACGTAAACTAATTGTCAGTTGTCCACATATTTTGTCAAAGCTTTTGAGAATGTCACGGCACGTGCTTCAATTTATAGGAAAGCGGTGCAAATGAATTTCAACTGTTCTTTAAAAGACAACTCTTCTGTTATGGGTGCAGTCGGAAGATGATGGTCAAGGCGGGAGGAGGAAGAAGGGGATTAAGGAGAAGATAAAGGAGAAGATTCCGGGGATGGGCAGCAAGGACGAGCAGCAGCAGCAGCAGGCAGGCGGGGTCGTACCCGACGTCCACCACCGTGAGCGGAGGCTACGGGGCGGAGATGGGGCAGCAGCAGGAGAAGAAGGGGATGATGGACAAGATCAAGGAGAAGCTGCCTGGACATCATTAGATATTACATATGTTGATCAGTTACTTGATCAGTAATAGATATCTAAGTGGGTGCACATAGTTGTCTCTGTCTTGTGTGTATGAGGGAGGGACTTGAATTTGGGTGTGCCAAAATAAAAGTGCAAGGTCACTATGTCTACTTCCCCCTGGGGAGCTTGCACCTGAAAGTTGCTCTTTTGTGTTGTGTACTGAGTCCTTCGCAGTCTAAATATATGTGTTGAGTTTTTGTATTCAGTTGTTATAAGTGATGTACTTTGGATGTTTTGAGTGCTCATTTAAATAAGAAGGTCTTAATAAATCGGTCTCGCAGCAGACTGGTTTTACGGCGTATGCAGTGCTGCCTAGCGGTGGCAAACCGGCCGGGCCTCTGGGGACCGTTGTTCCTGATGGCCTTTTCTTGCATCCTACGTTTCGTAAGACCAAGGTTGGTTCTCCGTTGCACAACCTAAGAGCCGAGGACAGCAACAGAAGCTGCTTAAATTTCGGGAAGGAGGGGGAGAGAGAGAGAGAGAGAGAGAGAGAGAGGATACTCTTCTGTTTCAATGTTTTAAGGGTGCTTTTGAGTTTGAGAGGTGAGGACTCCATTTGGATACGCTCAGCTGGTCATGCTTGTGGTCAAAGAGGGAGAAATGATCGAAATGCTTTGACTTGAGCATCTCCCACGGCCACACACTTGAGGACAAGTAATTAACAAAAGGAAAACATCTTTAATGGATACAATTTTTCTGGGCTCGATTTTCTTAAGTGCACTCATGTTAGCTCATGTTTTCATTCTTACTCGGAATTTATAAGAATTTTTTCTAATAAACAGCATTAATTTTAAGTTGGGTCTCAATTTTAGTTCTAAATTTTTTTATTGTCTCGTAAAAAAGGCACTTTTTTTTTATTAACTAACAAGATTTGACCCCCATCAAGTTTCCTTCCATTGATGTTGAAGAAGCAACATGTCATTCCACATTTACTCGGCAACAAGATTTGACTCCCCACCTAATGTTTGTGCTTATGAGGTAAAATAGTTCGAGTCCAAATCGAAATTGGTCCTAAAGGTTGCACTTTTAAGAGAATAAGGCCTATTTTGCTGAATAGGCATAAAAAAAAAATAGGCATCCGGAATCTCAACTCTAAATTCTTGAGCGTGTTATTAACAAGGCATAATTACACAAATGATCATTAAAATCTGGTCGAATGTGCAGTATTATTTTTGAACTTTTAATTTGTTCAATGTCTTTCCTGAATTTTAATTTTCTTTTTAACGTGATTTATAAGACTTTTGCATGTTCAATCTAGTTCATAGACTATATAAAATATTCAATATTCAATAGATTCTTTTTCAGGAGCGATTTATCCTTCCCGAATGTAGTATACAACTCTCTATTGATTTGTGCTCTCCAAGTGCCCCCTGCCCCCACCCACCCCCCTACCCGCCCCCACTTCCTTACCATGGCAAGTTTTCATGAAATAACTCCAATGAGAAGAAAAAAAGAATGCGTTAAGAGACAAGAGATAAACAAATAGACACATCCCATTGCACTAATCAAGGGCATTCTTAGTGACTAAGGGTTCAATATATAGTGCAAGGACTAGATTGAATATATACCAAAAGTTCATAGACCACATTAAACAAATTAAAAATTTAGGGACAGTATTACATATTATGATAAAATTTAGGGACCATATGAAACAAATTAAAAATTGAAGGAAGACATTGTACATTAAGCTAGAATTCGGAAATCATTTTTGTCATTTTCCCTATTAAAAATATAAGTTTTTCTAGCAAAGAGGATCAAGTGTTCTATTATTTCCTTCTCAACTCTTCAATTGCTTGATAGAAAGTGCACTTGGGGGCATGGGAGAGCAAAAGAAATCGACCGGACCGAAACCACCCAAATCGGACTAACCTATGGTTCGATTCGATTCTTGGGGCATCAGTCTAGTTCCTAATTCCATAAAATCGAAACGGTGATTTCAATCCAATTCCAAATATGGAACCACCCTGACTAGACCAATTATTTTTTAAAATTTTAATCTTATTTCTTCGAAATTATTAAAGAAATAATTTGAACTCTTAATTGTTAGGGATTTTCTCAATGTTGTTGAGATGCAAATATTTAGAAAAAAAAGTCGATAAAGGTATGCTTTGCACATGTGTGTGACTTGGCTTTGATTCACAACCTCCCTTATGATCTTTGCACGCTTGTTCAATGTGTGACTCTTAGGGTGTATTTCGTTCAGCATTCCCAATGAGCTTTCCCTTCCAAAGTCTCTTAGGGAAATGCTGAACTGTTTGACAACTATTAAAAAAAGCTTTCACTTGAAAGTCAGTATTGCAAAAGCTAAAAGCCTAATGTTAGTAGGGACTAGTATTGGGCTTTCAACATTTGATCAGATACTGAACTCATTGTTTTTCTTCTAAAACTATCCTTACCAATTCTTTAAATTTTTATTACGTCCCTTATTATTTTTTTTTATTAAAAAGGGACTAAACCTTTTGCCAGTCTGGCAAAAGGCTATAGTCCCCGATGAGCTAGATCCAGTGCTGGCGATTGTCGGTCGAGTGACCTAGGAGGCGCGTGATCCAGGTGACCTTGGTTGACAAGTCATCGATGCCGAGACCTAGCTCGCCGGCGACCATAGCCCTTTGCCGATCTAGCCAAGGGTTTGGTCCTTTTCTATAATATATATATATATATATATATATATATATATATATATATATATATATATATATATATATATATATATTATTTTTTCAATTTTAAACAAATAAAAATTAAAAAATTAGTATTAATTACCAAAAGACTTTTCAAATGTGTTTTCTACTAAACAGCATTTCTCTCAAAGTATTTTATCAAAGCGTAGTTTACCAAGCAACCTTTACACTTACCCAAAGCCCTTTACGCTAAATTGCTTTGCATTTGCCTAATGAGCTTTCAAAATACTGAACCAAATGCACTATCAACATGTCTGGCTTGTCTCTCTTGTGATGTCTAGCCTTCCATGCAAATGCCTCTAATGTAGGACTCTTGACTTGTCTCTGTTATTGTATCAAGCCTTCCACGTGAATGCCGAGAGTCCTATGAACGAGCACGCAAGAGACCGTAAAAGGGTTTATGAATAAAAGCCAAGCCATGCTCCAACCAAAGTATATCTTTCTTGGCCTTTTGGCTAAGATTCAGTATAGTATTTGTTAATGTGTGATGCTCACACAATTTTTGAAGCTTTTGATCTTCTTGCAAGTAAAGAGCAAATGCTTGATTTTAAAGGAGAGGGCAAACTAGTTTATTACTATGATTCACCGATTCCATTGGACCACCCAAGAACTAGATTGGCCCAATTTGGTTTCTGGTTCCACAACTAGTTCATCTTGTTCCCAATCCTAGAAATGTGGAATTGGTCTTATTGGTCCAATTCCCAGTTCCTTGGTGAGACCAAATTTAATTGGAACCAATCACCCTTACATGGGAAGTGAACATGGATCTAAGGTAAGACCAAAAACCGGACTGATCGAGCCATAGAAATTGGTCCATTCCAAGTTCCGGCAGTTACCAGTTCAGTTCCCAATTCCAAAAAGGTTGAACTGGTGCTGTGCCATTCGAAACCTAGTTCTAGGATAAGATTCAAATTAGGAACCAAAGAACCAAGCCAAGAATTGGGAACCGATGGACCGTGGTTACATTTTGAACTTTTTATTGTTTATTTTATTTTACATGTTCATCTTTTAATGGATTGTTTTTGTTGTTGCATTCACTTTCAATTTGCTTGAATAAAAATGAAACCCAAAAAATAATAATAATAAAGAAATTGGTCGACTCAAGTAAACCCTATAACTGATTGACGAGATTGCTTCTAGATTTCGGGGTATGCAAGGTAATTTCTATTGGAAGTTTGTTTGTAAAATAAACAAATAGTGTTTCTCCTTGCCCCACATGGGAAAGATGGGACGAGATGGATCAGTTAATAAGTGTGAGCGTTCTTTAATATGTTTAAAGAAAAAATATTAGGTGTAGGCTAGACTTTACAATACCCGTGTGAGTGTGCGAATAATTATGTGATTTTTTTTTTATTTTTTTACCGAGAAACCACTAGGAGATCACCCTTCGAGGATCACACGACCCTCCAGTACCCACCCCCCACTTCCGCTGCCCGTGGTTGGGTTATTTTATTTTATTTTATTTCGTACGGTTACCCTATTAACCTTTTTTTTTTTTTCAAATGTTGTTTTTTGTTCACTAAGTATTTTTAGAAATTACGAAAATTCGGAATTTTATTTATTAAAAAAATATTTTTTATTATGTTTATTCCTTTTCTTTGTTGACTTAGTACGGCTATGTCATCCCTTTTATGAAACCGATGGAGCCACCAGACTTACCTCAGGAGATCAAACAAAGGGAAGAAGGGAAGAGCTCGAACTCTATTTTTAACTTCTCCCTAGTTAACCGTAGATTCTGCTTAGATATATACCCACATAGGGGAACTACTAACTAGTTGCTCGAATGAAAGAACTAATCTTAGCTCGAACTACTAATTCACCCGCTTGCTTCGCATAGGCTCCACAAGCTTCAATGCGGTACACAGAACACAGAGAAAATCTTGACGAATAAGCAAGGAAAAGAAAAGATTTGACTTCGAATTTTGAAAAGAATGACTACCGCCCCAAGTTAGGTGTGAGTCTTGCTTAACTGATTGGTACCACAGGCGTATAAGACAAAAGAGAGTAACCTATTGGCAAAGAAGCCCCCTAACAAGGAAAAAAAAAGGAGAACTCATATGTGTCTTTTCAAAATAACTTTTGAAATTTATACTTATTTTATTTGCAACAATTTCCAAAAGGTTGCATTTGTTCATTTTGCAACTCCTTCCGAATGAACGGATATCCTTGTTTAATTTGTAACTTTTCGCGAAGAGTTACATTTGTTCTTTAAGATCGATTTATATATGTCATTTTTTTTAATGAACGAGCATGAGATCATTTTCAAGTCTTCTTTCTAAAAACTACAACCATTTTTCAATTGTTTTCTAGAAAGACCCTAGAGATACTAGAATTGGTATCTAGTAGTCTCGTTTGAAATTTTGTTATATCCTATAAGATATTTGTCAGTGACCATTAGCACATTATAGGATAAATAAATCCTTTAAAAAAAATGATATCACGCCTCAAAATCCGACTTGATTGATCTATTGATTCGAAGTCATATTTTCCAACAACTTCTAGGTTTCAAAAACTAAGAAACCATTTTTAACATAATAGGTTTAAGGGAAATCAGAATCGATCTTAAAACGGCCGACCTTGGTACCTGAAAAACACTATTTATCTCAACAAGAATTGCAATTTCAAGTCCCTTATGGGTAGAGCTATGACGCCCTAAAATTAGCGGGAACATATGTCTAGTGCAGGGCTCGGGTCAAAATGAGGGGCCTTTGGGCTTTTCTTTTGCCTGTCAAAAAGACAGCAGGATCCAAACGATTAGGTGGAAGCTGGGTACTTTTTAATCAGTCGGTGGTCTCTGATTTGTTATGACAGCTGTAGTAAACTATTCCACAAGGTCCAAGGGAACTTCCTGGCTGCTTTTTCCTTTTTTATTGAAAACGTAGGTTGGAATGACAAGGATAGCTTAGGCTCTTTTCTTTTTACCTTTAATGGCGTAGGCTGAAACTGACAGGGAATTATTTCATTATTTAATAATTGCCCTATAACTTTGAGACAAAGGAAATGGATGAAGTTAACTATGTGCTTGGTGTCGAGATTATTGGGGATAAATTTAATAAATTTTCTTGATTAAGAAATCTACATCAAAAGCTACTTAAACAAAATTGATTGCGTAATTGTAAATCCATAGAGATTCCAATAGAGACTTGTGGAAAAAATTGTTGAACTAAGCCAATCTCTGAGGTAATGACTTTCCTAATCTTGGCATTTAGCCCATTGGTTTTGGAATCTTTCATCACTTTCATAGTTTATTTTCCCGCACAAATCAAAAGAGAAGAAATTATTACATGATTTTTAAATAAAAAGATAGAAATCATTAATCACATGGCTTTACTATAGACCCCACACGATTAAATAAATATTAATTCCCCATCGCAAGTCTCTTTATACATTGAAACTTAGAGATGCCGAGAATCTTCATTTGATTCGCCAATTAAGTTATAAGTATACAGGCTATTAAATTAAGGTGCAAAACTTGACTTGGGTCGACTCGGAACGAACTATGAAAAATAATATAGTTCTTCAATTCAAACGCCTGTCCAAATAGCATTTTCCTTAGATGTAGTCGTGCAGTTGTGAACTGAGTTATGGTACCGAGAGAAGTAATTGCTCATGCGTTGTATTCTCATGTTTCGGATGCCTCAACTCGTTCTCGAATCAATGAATAAATTACCCTCCCCCGCTTGAAGTCAATAACGGGGAGTTGTCCGCTGCTTTTATAATCGAATCTATAGAAAGCAACATTCGATCAAACTTACTTCTCGCCTTTAAGCAACATACGACATAAGATTCCCCCGTAGAGTTTTCGTGATGAGCAGTCATATTTTACTTAGATCAGTATAAGCATAAGGAGGAGATCAGATACTTATCCAACTCCCGAGACATCTCCGTAATTCTCTTTGCATTGGCAATTGCATATTCTAGGTAGATATAGCATTATTTTATGAAAAATTTTATTTATCTTTTGGACTATTGAACTATGCTTGAGCAAGCTTCAAAACCAAGAAGGAAATATGATGCCAAACCACTTGCGGCAAGGAAGAGTGTATTTATCTTTTGGACTAATTAAACTATGCTCGAGCAAACTTCAAAACCAAGAAGGAAATACGATGCTAAACCACTTGTGGCAAGGAAGAGCTCTCTCTCTCTCTCTCTCTCTCTCTTCATTTTTTGAAATAGATTCCTAAAGCAGACAACGTGGGATTTCTTTTAATCGATTGCTTTAGTCACCCTCTATAGAAAATCCTCCTAAAAGCTCATTACTCTCGAGACCCATCATTCAATGCATACCCTCACACCAGTCATTGATTGAGATGTCATCCGGGCTTTGTCAACAAAGCAGTTGAGCCTACTGCAATAAGAAATTCCCCCTTTTGTGGGTCCATCTATGGCGTGCTTTTTCATACTCCAGGCTGCCTGTCGCATGTTTGTCACGGTCCGATCGACCAAGGTAAACGTTCCTCCTTATTCGACTGATGTGGACCCGAAATTGCCTCGAGTAGAGAAGTGGATGTTGATACGTCTCCTGAAAATAATCTTGTCAAGGAGAAAAAGAGGGGAGCATCATAATGATTGCATTAATCGATAGTCCCTCCCTAATCCCATGAGTTTTTTAGTTATTATCATGACCTAAGGAATCAAAGAAAAATGAATAAAGATATCCAATTTTCTATGCGTGGAACTTGAGACGTGGTGACACTGGTGAGGCTTAGAGAGGCTGAGGGGGCTAACAACTCCAATATGTTATGTGATCTTCCGTTAGCAGTAGCTAGTAGAGCTAATCAGCTACCCACTCCAGCTTTGTGTTTCCTTTAGCTGATCCGTCTCTCAAGGACTAGTTCAATAGAAAAAATCTATATAGACCCCTCTAAAGCACCCTATTCTCCTCATCACAAGCACCCAAAACATTTTCTCTTCACACTACAAGGGCTCTTCTGTAGAGATCATTCCTAAAAGAACCCAAAACATTTTCTCTTCACACTACAAGGGCTCTTCTGTAGAGATCATTCCTAAAAGAAAGAGGGGCAAGAAGGAGGGGCAAGAATGAGGGCAAGAATGAGTCAATCCAAGAACTTCCTCATCATTTTCTGTGTTCTTGCTCTGGCTCCACTCGGTCTCTGTGCCAAGGCAGGTTATGGGGGTTACCTTTATCCCCAATTCTACGACCATTCTTGCCCCAAGGCTCAAGAGATAGTGAAGTCGGTGGTGGCCAAGGAGGTTGCGAAAGATCCTCGCATGGCCGCTTCACTCCTCCGCTTACATTTCCACGATTGCTTCGTTAAGGTCAGCGGCTACGCAATTTCTTGGAGTAAATAAGTTTCCACGTCTAATCTTTGGTTTCAAAAAGTTGCAAAAATAGTTTCTTATACATGTACTCTAAGTCAGCACTCTATGCGAAGAGTAAACAATCTCGTCGCTCATTTTTCCTGGTTCAGAAGCTTTCTCGATGTGTTCAGTGCATTAACTGCTCGTCATAGCACAACAAAGCATTTCTTATCGCCACTGTCAGGAGTAATTTGTACTTACATTTCTTATCGCTCTGTCTAAGTACCAACGTTGTCGATGTATGTGACAGGGCTGCGACGCATCCTTATTGCTGGACAGCAGTGGCACTATAATCAGTGAGAAGCGGTCCGTCCCTAACACGAACTCAGCCAGAGGCTTTGAAGTGCTTGAGGAGATCAAATCTGCACTGGAGAAGGAGTGCCCTCAAACAGTGTCTTGTGCTGACCTGTTGGCCCTGGCTGCCAGAGACTCCACTGTTCTTGTAAGCATATGTAGATACAGTAGTGCCCAACTTCTCTCAGAAAGAATTTCAACTTTTCACCCAAGAAAAAAACCAGGAAAAAAAAAAGCAAAAAAAAAAAAACTAATTTGAAATGCCTAACGAGCATAAATCAATGCTTGAATGTGTAAACAGACTGGTGGGCCTAGCTGGGTAGTGCCACTGGGAAGGAGGGACTCACGAGGAGCAAGCTTGAGTGGCTCTAACAACAACATTCCTGCTCCAAACAACACTTTCCAGACCATTCTCACCAAGTTCAAGCTTCAAGGACTTGATATTGTTGATCTCGTTGCCCTCTCCGGTAAAATAATTGGAATTTCTTGACCTTAGTTTTGATTATAGCATTCGAGTCCAAGTTAGGGAAAATAAAATTGTTGGAAATGTCCCGTTACACAGGAAGCCACACAATTGGAAATGCAAGATGCACCACCTTCAGGCAGAGGCTCTACAACCAGACAGGCAACGGGCAGCCTGACTTCACGCTCGACCAATCCTACGCCGCTCAGCTCCGCACCCGCTGCCCACGGTCCGGGGGCGACCAGACCCTCTTCTTCTTGGACTTTGTCAGCCCGATAAAGTTCGACAACAGCTACTTCAAGAACCTGCTGGCTAAGAAGGGGCTCCTGAGCTCCGACGAAGTCCTCGTGACGCAGAGCCAGACCACGCTGCAGCTGGTGAAGCAGTATGCGGGGAACCAAGAGCTCTTCTTCGAGCAGTTCGCCAAGTCCATGGTCAAGATGGGCAACATCACCCCACTGACAGGGTCCAAGGGAGAGATCAGGAAGCGTTGTAGGCAGGTCAATAAGTAATTGGAATTACTTCTTCCATTTCCGGAATGAATCAGTCCGTGAGTCTTAATTTGCTTGCTTTGTCCTACTCTGTTATGGCTGTTGTGTACTGGAATTGCAGAATCCCAATTTGTTGTTCTGTTCGAATGAAGTCAATAAATTTTCATTCATAACGTCTTGTTTTCTTCTCTATTCATGAGTCAATTCCATATCGAATCAGGCAGCGATAGGTTTGATCGAATCTACAATGCATTTACATATCCATATGAAGAGTAGAGCACTTGCATCAAATTGTTGTGTCATCTTATTTCTCCACCTCGAGCGTTAATTTTTCTCAATTAACCATTAATTCAGTTGATGAATGGAAATGGAATCTCAGTTAACGAGTAAATCAAGTTAGGTATACATAGCTAGATTGATTGTAAATCACAAGCTGTGCACGAATCAATGCAAAATACATGAACATTCAAATGAAATCAAGCATTTGAATTTACTTATTTCTCTCAGTAACTTCTTGTTCGAATGGGAACACAATGCTATATACGAACAATTTGTTGCGGTCACAAAACCTCCTGAAAATGGCATATGAACTGGCACCAGTAGTGAAAAATCCATCCAATGCTCCTTACATCGACCTCGCAACCACTGTTTTGAGGAATATGCGGCAATTGTTACAGAGGGTACACCTCACAAACAGTGGAAAGAAGCCACCAGGTATGTGATAACAAGGTCAGTAAGCTAGATCCCTCGTCTGGTTTGTCCTACAGCAGGGTACACATCTATAAGCACAAAACAAACTTGAGGTTGATGGGTATGTAAAAGCTCAACAGAGGCTGAACGTCTACTTTTTCCAAGTCTCATAAAAAAATTAAGCTGTTTGAACAAGGAAAGCTCCATGTTATGAGGAAATAACAGCAATCTCCAAGCTTGGCAATAACGTTGCCACCAATGGTATCGTTTAGAATCGCTTGCACCAAATATCTCCCACGGTTCCACTGCTATTGCATTTTCACTTGCTTCAGTAAATCTGAAGAACGAAAATATGAAAAAGCGGGTCTTAGACAAAAGTGCGGATATGTGGGGAAGCATATCAAAGAGAATATTCGTCCTGTCGACCGTTAAATTCTCTGACAAAATTTGAGTGGGGTGCTCTATGACTGGACAAATAAAGCTGCAATAATTAATGAGGGTGCAAGGAGAACACAGAAATAAGGCCTAAATACATCTTCCTGAGAATAATACATGAGATGCTCCCAACCAAAAACATACTTTTCAACCACAATTAAGCCAGCTCTCTTACCAAATGAACAGGCAGAGCTAAAAACTCAAGCATCCCAAATACTAATTGCACACAATTGAAAATTCCATGATGCTTGTTAGCCTCATCCCTACCGAAATTAGCTGGTTAGCCTCATCCCTACTGACACTTACCATAACACTCTTTCTGCTTTTGCTCCGTCTCTCACATGCATAAAAAAAATTTTAAGGTCCATGTGCTCTGAGGGTACACAACCTTACGTTCTCAGTTGGCTAAGTCTTCTTGCCTTAACATATTGAATCTGGCGTGCTCCAGAAGGACACGACCTTACACTCTCAGTTGGCTAAGTCTTTTAGCCTTAACATGTCGAATCTTAGATGCCATTAAAAGCATCATCCTTGGTCTTGGTCTTAGTCTATTTCCCAGGATAATCATCATGTATACTTAATCTCCCTAAATTGTAAAAAATTAACACAAAATGTTCATGCAAAGTAGAAGAAAAGCTCATACTTTGTAGAAAAAGCAATCATTTCAAATTTTCTTCACTTATTCCTGGTACAATTAAATCAACAAAATCACCGGAGAACATTCTTTTCAATCAATAAAAAGAAAATATAAGCAACAAGCTGATCTGTGGGTTTTAAATTAAATCATCTTTTTGCCCAAAGAAAAGCCTAAAGCTGAAGTTTCATCGCACTTGCTCAATGTTACAGTCCTATAGAAGTCCCCACAGTAGAAAATCAAAAATGAAGATCGGAAGATGATAAGGTGCAATAACAAGTAGTTATAATGAAAAAAGTGTGCCCTCATCCAATACATGTGCATCTTGCCATCTGTAAACATGGCGCAACATAACAACTGCCCCCACCTCCTTTCTTGCAATGAACACATAGATCCATTCCTGTACCACTGCAATTTTAAGATCCTTCAAATTGATGGGCTCAGATAGTTTGATCCTAGAAAACCCGGTTGGAGGGGTGAAGACAAGAAAGTAAAAGGGAAAAGCAAAAACGAGCTGCAGTTATGATAATTGATTGTTAAGACTGTGGAGCATGATATGCAGCAAAGGTCATGACTTGGAATAAACAGAAAAGCCAGTCTCTCGACAGCGGCAATGAACTCGCAGCCAGTAAAAAGGAAAGAACTTGTGGTTGTGCCGTTCATCCGAGTGCCCTTCGCCAAGTCTCTAAACACACCGTCCACTAAAACCTCCATAATTTTCCCTAGCACTTGTCTAGACCAAATCGCGCCCACCCAATCCATGCACATAATCTATCCACTGCAACTTCGGAGACATTCCCACCAATGTATCAATTTAGACGATGTTTATTCAGTAAATGTTTGGACTTTATGTTGAAAAGGCACGAATTATAATCTAACACAAGATATCAAGCAGACCACTTTCTTCAATACTCGGCCAAAAAGATTGGACACACAAGATTGGTAGCACGAAATGCAACAAGAAGCAATTTTTAGAAAAAGCAAATGAAGGGTGATTCATTACCTCACTCCATACTGACTTTGGCACCAATTGCCTTCATCTTCTCCACGATCTTCTCCGCATCCTCCTTCGCCACGCCCTTCTTCAACAGCGTCGGGGCCTTCTCCACCAGGTCCTTGGCCTCCTTCAGCCCCAGGTCCGTGCACGCCCGCACCTCCTTGATCACCTTGATCTTCGCGGCGGCGTCGAAGCCCTCCAGCTTCAGGTCGAACGCCGTCTTCTCCGCCTTCTTCTCGTCCGCCGCGGCCGCCGCCCCCGGCCCCGGCCCCCGCCCTCCCGGGGCCCCGCACCGCGAACCCCATCCCGGGCATCATGACCGCCATGGCCGGCATCTCCTCGACGCCCATCCTCTTGCGCATCTCCTCGGTGAGGTCGGAGACCTCGAGCAGCGTGAGGGCGGCGATCTCGTCGACGAGGCCGGAGACGCGGCCGGAGGGAGGGGGCCGCGGCGACTGCTCCGGCGGCGAGGCGGCCGCCGCGGAGAACCCGCGGCTGAGGGGGCGGAGGGTGCGGCGGACGCCGGCGAAGTGCGGGGAGATCGATCGGAGGAACCTCATTTCTTGGAGATGCTACGCGAGCAAAAACGACATCAGATTGAAGAGAGAGACTGCAATGGAGAGTGATGAATCTGCTGCATCGTCGTCGTCTTCGTCCTCGTTTCGCCTGCGCCGGGCATAAACCCTAACGGCAAGGAGGCTTTAGCGAGCAAATACGGGTCGGGTTCGGGTTCAAGTCATTCGGATTCGGGTTTCATGCGAGTCCGAATCATCGTCACCTGTTTGCGCACGCATAAACAGACAGAAATCCCATAAGAGGAATTCATTGTTTAATAAAAATACTCCGTTTTTGTTTCGCGAAACATAAACTATTTGAAAAATATTTTTCTAATAATAATCGTTTTTAGCACTTAAAATAATTAGTCAATTTAAAATACTTATGTTATCGATAACTATATATGTTTAAACATTTTCACAAACATTAAAAATATTTTTTGTTTCTTCATTTTTATAATTGATATAAATAATTGTTTTAAAAAATATATTTTTTAAATCATTTATTTTTTCATGAAAAATGGAACTTAGATCTAAATAATTCTTATAAATGGGCTGCGATTAGCTAAAAATGTATTTCAACCCATTTATATTGGGTTGACCCTTTTTCTTTAATAAGTCAAAGATTTAGGTGCATTGCAACACAAATAAAAATTTAAGACATTTGTATTATAATAGACCAATTGGGGATAGTACTAACCATCCCTCCGAAAATAATGTTAAAAGATAATCAATCTCCTTAATGAAATGAATGTAGTAGTGGCTTGTTGAAAACCTAGAATCTCTACTCAATCTAGAATATGTGATGTACATGCCAATTAGAATGTGACACAAAAGAAAATTCAAGGTATTTGTGTTATAATGAGTAGAGTTTAGGATTCTAATATTTTAAATAAATCTTGATAAATTTGGCAAATGCATATATTGCTCATTTCTACTTAGGACTAATGATGATAATTCTCGATGTGGTCCGATTCTAAAATGGAACCAGGAATCCGAACCAAGGACTGGTTCCCAATTTTAGGAATCGGGGACTGGTCCATTTGGTCCTAAGACCAGGAACCGGACTGGACCATTGGTTCCGATCCCGTCCAATCCGACAATACCGGCCGCTTTTTTATTCCATAAGGATTTTAGTTTGAATTTAACTTATATATAATAATATATATATATATATGTGTGTGTTTTGTGTTTGTTTAACTGTGTGTGTGTGTGTGTGTGTGTGTGTGTCTAAGAAATAAAATAATCTATGTTTAGATTTATGGCTATTTTTAAGAAATTAAAAATATATTTAAAAAAAAAAAGTCTATCTAATCTAAACCGATTTCCCTTAGAATCGGGAATCGGACCGAAAATCACCAATTCCATTTTTATGGAAGTGAAACCAGACCAATGCCTCCAAGAACTAAACCAAACCCAGTCGTCTGAACGGTTCCTTAGTTGGACAGTCCAATATGCTCACCCTTACTTAGGACATTATATAAATCATCCCATGTTCTTGTCCAATAATCCTAACGAATTCCATGAAAAAGTCGAATTGGTGATGCAAGAGAAAAAAGACATCCAGCACTTTTCACCAGTCAAAATCGGGCCCAACTTTGTCATCCCAACCGACCAACGGATCATAGAACTAACCGAACCTTTCATATCGAAATTGACTACTCTCAATTTTGTGACCTTTAACTCGATTACGAAGTCGTTTCGACTCGATTCCTATGTGATACTAACGCAAGATTCGTGAAAATGACTTTATGGTGTTCGTGTTTGTCACGATGATTGCTAACGAAGGCACGACACCATTGTCTTAAAAAGCATTGTCTTCCCTTTTCCTCACGATGCGTGGGCTTAACGGACCGAGGACGAGAACACATCCGCGGCACAGGACCTTACCGCCAACCCCAATACAAGCTTCCCCATCATCGACCCGTCGCTTCGCTCGCCGGCATACCGCAAGGAAAAACACTGCCACCGATTCACAAGCACTGCAAATGCCTCTCGTTGATGCAACACAGAAGCCTAAGGATGCGAATGCAGGCTTCCTACCCCAGCTCGACTAGCTTGATGAGGTAAATACTGTCCTAAGTGATTCTAGTTCATCGTCACCGCCAACTCATTCCCAATAAGATGGCGAGGGCAACCTCCTTGGCCAACTCGCGGTCCTGAGCAGTCTGACAGTGAGAAGGTTATGATTTTACCAGTACAAACACTGTTTTGTTGTCTCATAACTTGATTGCGATAATCAAAGCTCTAGCCGTACCGATCACGAAACAGTGCACTCGTTCCAGCACGATTGAATGTGAAAAAACCCTCGAGTTATCGGTGGCATAGAGCATGAACAGCACATCAAGGCTCGATCATATTTCATGCGACAAAGATGGCTGGAGGAAGCAACGGTGCCCGAATTAAGAAGGCAGGGCCTTTGTATTACAAGCTCAAACTCAAGCTATGATAATATGACGGGGTCGCAGCAAATATTCATAAAATCAGAATGACAAGAAATGGAGATGACATTAAGCTAAATACAGGAGAATATCATTGGCAATCGGACTAGGCACACAATGCACTGCAAGGAGTTATACTGGTTAAACCCAGAGAAAGCATCTCAGCAATTTTAAAGAAGCTGTAATTAATTAATATAACCGAAATTTGTGGAAGGAAACCGCACCAACCATTCCTTCGGAGAATTGCAAAGACCCCAGTTTGTTTTGCACACAGTTAAAGCAAGAAATCTTCCTCTTCCTTTACAAATGCCAGACATTGCGACTTTACAGGAGGGTTATTAAGCATTTGACACAATCACTAGTTTTTTTCCCAGGATTTTCTCTTTCTTTTTTCACCCTTCATTTTCTTTTGAAGAGATGCCCTCTACCCTAGTGCTTTAGCGACTACTAGAGGAAGATACGTTCGTTGTTATACTTTATCATCATGAAACCACCACCTGGTCTCTTTAGGAGACCTCCCATTCCGACAGTTCTTCACATAACGATCGTTATCTTCTGGGCGTTGCTGGGAAGCATAAAAACAGACTGTCAGACCAATTGAGAACAAAATGGAAGAACTACTCCCTCCAAATTGACAATAGGGGTGACACATATGAGTAGTTTGAACTTGACCATTCAACATAGAACCAGTCTAATCAAGATAAATTTACGTAAGTTAGCATGGCATCAATTGGTAATCATACTCAGTGCAGTAGTGAGTGCACCAACAAACATTAGTAGCTGCAGTAGAACTCAAAAGATATAAAGACAAACCTTAACAGTCGAGCTAGAAAGCATCGACAGAATGCTGATGCAGACGGAACTGACAGTCATAGCGGGCGACCAAGAATCATACAATATGTCTAGCAATGATAAAACAGAGATCCATATTAATACTACTGCCAACATAGCAAAAGCCAAGTCAAATAGACATTTATGTATTTGCTTAAGGGACATTATAATCATGATCAAAATGGAAACAAGAAGCAAAACAATGATATCTCAATAATTCGGACAGCAAGCTCTGTGTGAGTGCGTAAGAGAGTGTGTGGGTGCGGGTGTGTGTGTGTGTGTGTGTGTGTGTGTGTGTGTGTGAGAGAGAGAGAGAGAGAGCTCTCCTACACAACTTGACTAATCTTACAAATTTATAAAACTATAGCACCAATCAAATTGTAAGTACCATTCTCAATCGAACTCCATGACTCAGAAGGCTTTATCATTGTGCCTTTCAACCATTTATCTTAGCCACACACATCATATTCCGTTGGTTTATTAGTTAGGACTATCGTCCAGACAATAAAAGGAAACCATCTTAAGCTGGTGTGAAAAGACTATCTTTTAATAAACAAGAATCTTCTTGCTGATATGAATTGTGGAAGCAGGATTTGAAGGGCAGGACAGTCTAATGGTTCACTTTCAAGAACCATGATCTGTCTATACAAGCAGCAGATCACAGAAAGCATAAACCTATAAAAAAATAATGACATCACCTTTCTGAAGCTTCAGTGGCAAAGCCACTTAGAAAATAAAACCATTTGAAAGCTTCAAGATAAGTTAAGACCATAGTATCAATTTATTCAGGGGTAATATATGGCATGAGGAGCAGATATTTCAGCCACGATTAATAACAAAGCAGTAAAGAGAACTATCAAAGTTACTTAAAGAACTAGTTTGATTAAGTAGCTATGGATCCGACATATTGGATACACTGACCAGATCCTGCATAGAAATAGACAACTGTTTTAACAAAAATTATGCTGAAGCATCCTAGCTTTGAATTATTGAAAGTGAAGTAGTTTGTCAAATAGATATGATGCTTATTTCAACAAGGTGCAATACGTAATTATTGATTCAACAAGCCTTCCTTAAAGTAAGCCAACACATAGAAGAAGACTTTCCAGCGAGATTAACATCATTGTGAAGCATTAGGTAAGACTTGCATGGAAGCTGGTATCAGTAACTAAATAACTTATTTACAAACCAAACTCATGATGAACTTAAAATTGTTTTGATGTTAATGATACCACCACAAAACATAGGTTGTGCATAATCTGCTTAATTAAGATATGAACCACCACCTTATGTTATTTCCTGTCAAGTTGTACACAAACTCCATCTCACTAATGTGCACAAGCTGATTTCTACAAACAATTTTTTCAAATGTATTTTAATTTTTTTGGTAGTCTTTGTTAATTAACATGTCTTAAATATAAATTATAGTCACAACTTTTAACTGAAAAATTTCCCTAGAAAAACTTGAACTGAGAGTTATGTATCACAAGGACTTGTTAGAGATTGAACTTTAGAGACACATTTGAAAAAAATGTACATTATCAATAATCTGTAAATTAGATTAAAGATCTTTAACTTATGAAAATACTCAAATCTTAGATGAATGTCACAAAGAAGCAACAAAGATTTAAACTTCTCCAATTTGAACTCAGAAGAAGAAGAAGAAGAAGAAGAAAAAAACAACGTTTTAGGAAAGATTGATAAAAATTACTAGCTTAATTGATCTACAACAAAGGTCTAGTTTTCCTCTTATATTGATCTTACTAATGAGGGAAATTCCGCACAATTTAAATATTAAATGTGTCTAAGACTATATGAGGGATGGAAATAGCATGAACATTGTAGGTTGTGCATTTTTCGCTTAATAGTGCTCTGAACCTACTTAGCATTGGCAGACTAAACTAGTCCAAACAAGAAAAGTGCTCTAGTGATACATTCGGCTGTGGATGGGTCTTTTAGCAAATGTTTCATTCATTAATCCTTCAAGACTAGACTAGTGATTCACAGAATTTATCTAAAGTAATCACTTTAAAGAAAGGGCTGGCAATTGTATTAACACAAATAAGAAAGATTGACTTTAAAAGAGGAATGCCCCACGATGAGAGCTGTAGCACAAACGATTCTATATGAAAGCTCACTACATAAATGGAAAGCAGCAATTGCAAGCACTGTCGCTAGAGCTGGCTTTGTAATTTAGACTCAGAAGACACTTTGAAAGAAGGTTCAATATCAAATTTGAGAAATACGAAGTGTAACTTATACAGTTCTCACAACAAAGACTTCTCTGAAGATATGATTCTCCAAAAAGAAAATCAATTACAAGCAATTTCAAGCCACCAGAAGTACATTGAGTGCCGAAGTCACAAACACAGAATTGAAACCAGCAGAAACACATTGGCAAGCTAAAGCAAAAGACACAAGCAAACAAGAGAGCCTCCAGAGTAAGCTATTGATGATTTACTTCATCACAAAAGGCCGGCTTAGACAATTTAGCCTTTCAAAGTTGCCAATACAGTCAAAAATGTATGGAAACAAAAGCCCCAGGAAAAACATATCAATGTCGCGATCCTCAACAAGATGAATAGAGTGTCACCAAAATCCAAGTCAAGACTTGGATGATACTGTGCTTCTTGAGGTAGCCTGAGATAAAATCATCTCCTTTGGGTTGAACAAAGTTTGTTATGCACCTGATTCTCATAGAGAAAGACAATACAAGCTTCTAACATCCATTCTCGATTCCATAGTCGGTAGCTACCCAGTGAAAAATAGATGCATTTCCCAAGAAAAGGTTTGTCTTCAAAACTTCAATAAATAGCGCACAGGACATATAATCTTCTCAGAATATAACCAACTTCCACTAGAAAGAAACCGAATAAAAAACAGCAGAAGCAAAGAAGCACAAAAAAAATGATGCCGAGCTACAACTTCGAAGCAATCTGCGTAAATTACCTAAACAAATATGGCCGTTGCTGTATATATGAGGATGGAGAGGAGCCGGAGGCACAAAAATGACCTGTCAGCCACAAACCCATGTTGGACAAAGATCAGAAACATAATTCATACCCTAACCCCAAACTCAAATAACAAAATCCGCACCCGCAACGCCAATCCCGCACATCAAAAGTACTCCGACAGAACAACGATGCAAAAAAGACATCAGCTTCGAGGAAATTACCTGGGGGGCTTCCATGGGGTAATGCTCAGGGAAGTCCACCTGAAGCTGGTAAGTCTCGTTAGCATACAGAGTTCCTGGAGCTCCATTCACTTCGATAACCCACCTATACATCCCCCCCACCAACAATCGCAGAAGGTAAGACAAAAATCAAACTTCACAACGACCCAGCACTGCTTTTTTGCAGCCCAGAAAAAAAGATCGAAAATTTCTCAGAACCCTAGAGAAGAAAATTGATGGGTACCTCTGGAGATTGTCGGTGACCTTGTGCTTGAACCCGGTCGGAGGATTGACCTGCCACTCCACCAGCTCCTTCTGGAGGCGGTTCGAAGCAATCTTACTAAGGGCCTGAAAACCCATCGGAACCCCCAAAAAAAAAAAGAAAAAAAAAACACAAAATTAACAAAAAAGGGGTGAAGAAAAAACTCGATCGTTTTCCCAGAATCTTCCCGGAAACGACGGGCAATCGAGCGCGCGACCAGAAACGCCGGGAAATCCTCCGCGGCGCGAGCGAGCGCGCGCCGCCGGGGAGGAAATCAGAGAGAGAGAGGAGGGGAGGGGCGCGGAGGAGGAGAGACCTTGCGAGAGGCGGCGGAGGAGCTGGTCATAGTTGTCGTTCGCCCTGCAATTGGCGGAGAGTTTGAGAGAGAGAGAGAGAGAGATGGATTGATGGCGTTGACGCAAAGGGCGAGCAAGAGAGAGAGAGAGAGAGAGAGAGAGAGGAGAAAGGGAAAGAGGGAGGAGCTCGCGGGAGTTTCTGACCCACCAGAAGTACTACCACCACCACCACATCTCTCCCCTCTCTCTCTCTCTCTCTCTTATATTTCTCTCTCTATAAACTTCGAATGGGGTTTGTCTATGTTGTCTTCTTTCCTTTGTGCTTTGGCCAGGTCCATTCGTGTAAATGGGGGAAGTGAAAAATAATCAAGAAGATTTGATCATTTTGAAACGACTGATTACTATATGAGGAGTACTCAGCCAAACCATTCTGGATATTGCTTTGAAAAAGATTTGTGGCGTCGACAGGTAAAAAAAAGAACTTTTATTCGTAGAACCATCTCTCAACAGGAGCAATTCTTGATGATCAGTTTATTTAAATAATTCTAGTTTGACTAGACTATACGGCATGGATTATTTGGTCAGGCCATATCACTTGAGAGGAAAAGTGAGGCTTGACCTGGCTTGGCAGTTGGTATAGCCTAATTTGTCCTAACATCACTATGATTTTTTTTTTTTTAGTAAAAGGTAATAATTCGCTATGATTTTTATGTCTCACTCTCCTGCTTCTTTTCTATTTTGCTTCCTTGTGAGTATTCGAGTTTTTGTCAGCATGAGGAGTGTTAAGAACGCATAATCGGCTTTATTTCATGATACTTCCTTCACATTGAAAGTTTGTGCATTGAAATCAACATTCAGCTGTTGGAGTCTATTGTAACATAATCTTAATGCTTTTTTTTTTTTTTTTGTATTTTACAATACATCTATCTAACTCGATAGATTAACTTAATCATCCGTCTTGGAGTTTGATATAACGTAATTTGAATATTAAAATCAGTTTCCTTTGGCGCATAGTTTTGTTTAGTGTTAACAAAGTAGATTAAGTTACTGTCATGATATCACAAAAAGGAGCATATCATTCCCCAATGACAGCTGAATTTTGTGAGTTATGGCACCTCCTTTTCCAGCATTATACTGTTGAATTTGCATTTCTTAAGAATTAAGCCAGAAATTAAAAACAACTCAAGGAAAAAAAGAGCAACAAGAGTAACTTATCAACCAAATGAGCTCCTTGGTTTCTTACTCTTTGTGATTTGAATTGCATACGGTCAATGTCGTAGTTGGTTGAGTTGATTTCATTGGCAACTTTTGCCCCTTTCAGTGCACTTTGAATTGATAGTTGCTTTCATGCATAAAAACACCAGACCATGGCTTCCAAAGGGTACAAACCATCAACCCCAAAAAAAGGAAAAAAGAAAAAATGATTAATCATTTACTTCGTGGAAGATTGAGAAGAAGAATCTGTCGAGAATAACGGGTAATTCATTTTTGGCCCACAAGCCCCCAATATTTGAGTAATTGAGGGTTGAAAAACACTTAGATATCTGTGAAGCTCAAATAGATTTTCAAATGTATTCCGAATTAAGAGAAAAAAACTATTGGAGAATGGCCGCCTAAATATTGCTAGGCACCTACTGAAAAAGGTGAGAATATATGCTGAGGAAATTTAACATTGGGTGGGTCAGCAAATTTGCATCTCCCCCTCTAATTCAGAAGAATATTTAGTTCATCTTTCGGCCATATAAAATTAAAGAATATTTCGCAAGTGGGGTGGTTGCAAAGACAAGCACAAAGGCAAGCCATCGGTCAAACTTCAGCGGCAGAGTATGGGGGGATTTCATGGGGAGAGGGGGGAGGAACCTTTTCCTCATTGGCCTTTTCTTTGATATCGCAAAGGTTCTAATTCCTTCTTATCCAGCATAGAATAAAGGCAGAGTGGAAAAATATATAAAATGGAGGAAGAAGAAGGGAGAGAGGGTTCATGTGCAAATCTCCATTTGCTTTTTCTTTTTCTTTTTTGGCAAGCCCCATGAGGAAGGTATATGCCTGCCTTTTGACTAATTTCCTAACGTGTATAAACAAAATAAAAGAAAGGACCATAGTGAATGTGGCAATGTGCGCCGATCTCGGCTCCGTCCGTATCCGAAAAAATTTAAGATGACACGACTATCTGAACCGTGAGTTTTTTCCTATCTCTGCTCATCCTGCTTGGACATTGCACGTCTATTTTGCTGATGAACATCGACCCAAGATGAGGATAGCTTCACTCTAAGTAAAGGGTGCTAATGTGCCTATGGAAATTCATGTCCGTGTCTCTCTTCTTGCTCATATCTCTCAGATGTCATTTCTTAGCACTCTGTTAAACCAGTTCAGTTAAGCCCTTCCCCGACGGACATCCTTGTCCTCTCCCCATTTCGAAACTTCTTCCAGTGAAAGAACATCCGACCCATCCTCATCCCACGATCTGCCGGTCAATATTCCCTCATCCACGATCCGCCGGTCAATATTCCCTCTAAATCGTGTGAAGTCGCCGCAAGGCATGGATGCCAAATTTCTTGCTGCCGACGGGCCGTGATCTCGAGCCTTGACCCCTCCTGAATTGCCCCGCCTTCAGGCTGCGAAGGAGAACGCAGCGGCGATGACCATTGAGATTGCCAAGGCAGTAGCCATGGCCTTCATGGCTGTCTTGTGTGAGGACGATCAGTACGTCAATAGCGGATACTGCGGCCTCAGTCGGTGCGACATTCGATCTAGGACTTAGAATTGATGAAAATACACTTTTTTTTCTCTATCTCCAGCCGGACCAGCCGTCAAACTCATTAGGTCCGCTGCATCGGGCAACTCTTAACTCATCCGCTGCTGGCCAATAATCTTAGCTCGTTCACATTTGAAAGATCTAGAAGCCTGCCTTGTTCAATTATGTTAATTTAATCTTGAACTTTTAGTAGATTTACTAATGTAATCATTTGAGTCAATTTTAACTAGAAATCACTGACGTAAAATTATTAAATAAAATCTTTAAAGTAGTGTAAAATGTGAGTAGCCAATGAAAAAGTAGGGTGATTACCACCAGCTATATTATGTGGCACCACCGTTGCTAACATTAACAATTTTTGAAATTTTTTGAAAGTTCAATTTTTTTTCTTTTCTTTCTTTTTTTACAACTTGGGCCAACGTAATTAAACATTTCTAAAAAAATAAAAATAAAAATTTGCTTGTTGGCCAAGCCATGTAGAACAACCGCATTAGCACTTTCAGATCAATTTTGGTTAGAATGATTATATTAATCGTCAAAAGGTTTAGTACTAAATTAATATAATCGAAAAGCTTAAGATTGAATTGATCAGATTTAGAATTTTTTCAATAAATTTTCCCTAATTTCGCAAGGCGTGCAATGAAGTCACTTCGGGAGTGAATTTTAGGACGGTCCTAAAGAAACCAGGAATAACGGACCTTGCAAAGCAGGATTAGAATATGCCAAGCCTTCATTAGCGGAATTGCTTCCCACCCCCGGCAATGTCTTCTGGAGAATCTTGCAGAGGGGACAGCCAAGACACATGCCCAAGTTGGGGGCAAGATCTTGGCTGGATTTGGTCCACGTGGACCGGGTCTGGATCCAAATCGATTATTGTCATTGACCTTGGAACTCCTTGTAAATTCATCAAAATCTAACCACTTTCTTTCACCGTTCTGTCCCTTTCGCACCATCCAACCTCGAATGTTCCGGGAAGCACAGGTGGACTCAAAAGTCAATCCTAGAAAATGCCCCCCAACGATTTGTCTTCTTGCTCCTTTATGGATCTGATTGCTCAATCTTCAGATGAAAATTAAGTAGTGACTTTCTTTTCTCTTAGTTAATACCACGCAAAATCCAAATTGATATATCGTGACAAATTTATCCTAATTTAAAAGCCTAAAGTAATATACTTGTCACAAATTCACCTCCATTAATTTTCGTTAAATTTTGCTATCAACTTACTAAATTGAATGACATGTAACAAATCACAGATATACAAATTTAGGGTTTTACCACCGGTTTGTGACTCCAAGCATGGAATCTTCTCCTTGCTTAAGAATGTTTGCAGCCACAGCAACCAGTTCATATCTTCCATTTAAACAGCAACAGCAAGTAGCAACCTTCTTTCTTTATGCCGTGCCGAAATATAACAGGATATTAGGGCAAATGTTCGTGTTGGAAACCATCCAGCATGAAGAAACCATTTCCATCGACGGACTCATAGCCGGTGGTCTTCGAATTAAGATCTTTAGATCAGCCTACATCTCTCTTTACCTCTCTTTACCTTACAGATATAGAGATGTCGGACATTGTCAGAAGAAACAGTACAACGTTCCAACAATAAGATTTTACAAGATTATCCTGTCACAGCAATGAACGGGACCTTATATTGCACAAGATTTTACAAGATTATCCTGTCACAGCAATGAACATGACCTTATTATTGCATACAGCATTTATATTGCAGAGATAAGATACTCTATTACATCTCCCAGAGATGAGAGTCAATGTTATGATTGATATCTACACAGAAAACTCCTCCATTTTCCCACGATAGCGTGACTCTTCACCATGAGATTATGCTCGATGAGTTCCTGCAGTTGCTGTAGCAATGTCTTAGTTACAACTAAAAGCCGGAATTAAGAACTGAGAAGCAGACAAAGCATCTAGTGTGTAGGACTTCCAACCTCATCACGGGGAACTTAGAGAATGGGGAAGAACTTTGTAGGGGTTAAGTATGTGATTGGGGTCCAGCAAGTTCTTGACAGAAGCCATCAATTGCACCTATCCAGGCAGAGTATTATTCACCAACTTGCACAACTAGAAAAAAGAATAATCCACCCTCGACTAGAGGTGGTCATAGGGGAATTTTTGCCAGGGCCCGGCCAAAGATGTGCGGGCCAGGCTTTATCATGTACGATCTTTGCCCGAGCCCGCCCATTTACCTCTCGGGCCTGGCGGCCGGGTGGGGTTGATCACTTTTACCCTTGAGACATCTAAAGAGCATGCTTTCTCATGAATTTTTAGATTGCCCAATGGGCTAGAAGATCTTTCAGCTATAGAAATGAGTGAAATAATGTCTATATTGCAACCAATAGAAGTGTCTATCTAATATAGATAATGGATCATGCTATAAGAATGTCATGAACTACTAGGAAAAATGGTGTGTATACATTATGGGCATGACTCCAGACAACCTAAACTTTGGGGGATAAGGGCTGTTCAACACAGTTAGGGCACAAGTCAATGTCCAACGCCTGTTACTCATCCTTACTATGTCAGTTTTCTGTCATTGTGGTCTAGTCACTAGTTATGGCCTTGATGTGGTTATGCCCAGCTAGTGCGCTTCACACATCTCACTTGCATGAGAGAGGGAACTTTCACAAATATGCTGGATTTACATTGGACCATTTCTAGACAGCTTAAATTTTTGGGGCAGAAAATGGCTGTTAAACACAAGCAATAAATCAGAAAACCATTTTAGGCAGACCTTTAACTATGTAAAACGCAATGCCTCCAAGCAACTAAGTTTCAAGGTAAGTTATAAACATCCCAAGCTCCCAGCTCTGGGCCATTTTCTATCAGTAGTCTTTGCCACATCCACTTTGTGTTAGATAGAGTTCTAGTGCCATATACAAGTATTGCCCACACCACGTTTCTTTCACGAAAGGCCACACCTAGACACAGTACAGTTGTTATCATCTGCCATATAAGTTAAGCTCTGGAGGAACCATAGATTCTCAACTAGATCTCCCCATTTCTTAAATGGTAGACCATGTCCAACAAAGGATGACCGTTTTTTCTCTTTGCCCTATATGCTGCAAAGAAGCTTCTGAGTACCTGATATTAACCATCTAAACTAGCTGCTTTTAGTCACCCTAATATATCAATGTCAAACTTTACTCCCTATGAGAAGTGCATCTCACCCCAAATACCTTTCCCGGTCATTGTTTTCCAACAAGTTTTGCTTTGCGATCATCGAAATATCAACAACTATGGAATGCTACAAATACTTAAGTCTGCAATTCCAGGTTATAAACCCCCACAACTTATGTACCAGTACCGCTGCAAGAAGCTCAACTTACAGCTGCAGGTGACTTGCTGTAGAAAATCTTATCAGCTTTCATCAGTCCCAAGCCATGCTCCGCACTAATACTTCCACCATGCTTAGAGGTCCATTCATAGACAAAAGGTTCAATCTGTGCTAATACCTGCAATGCACCCCCTTCTTATGAGATTGTATTCAAATGCATAGAAGCTTTCTAAAGAAAGACCAAGGAGATTACAGCATCATCATATTGAGGACATGAAATATTGAGATGCAGGTTTCCATCTCCAAGGTGCCGAAATCCCACGACCCTGGCCAAGTGTCCTACAAATTTGAAAACCAATAGAAAGTTTATTATTGGCTAATTATTCATGCTCCGGCGTCCTTGGAAGATTATGACAAGTGACAAATGCTGGTTACATTCATGGAAGAAGCAACTCCTGTCTATCACACTGTAAATATCAATCTCAAAACTGATGGCTACAAACATCCTAGAACAATTTATACAAGTAGCTTGATTTCACTCTTTAAAGTTCACCTTCAGGTTTATAGTCCATGACCTCCTAAACATGCAAACAAGGAATTCCAGCAACATGTTATGATGTATGACAGAGGTGAAGTGAGACATTGGACCAGCTTAGGATTCTTAAGGATTCTAAAATGGAGTATCTTTTAGCCAACAGAACACCTGCTAAGACGTAAAACCCGTGGTTCACATTACATAACAAAATCACTCTTTTCATCCCACATTAAGATTATAGACCTGGAAAAAGAATATCATGGCATTCAAGTATTGAATATATAACAGCAATAAGTTCTCTCACCAAGTTTATTTCGCAGTTCCTCCACAATATCATAAATCTTTTCAACAGGTATTGATAAATCATATTTGTAGACAGCCCCTGCTTTCATCAATGCTTCTGCTATACCCTGCGATGCACCAATATGGCTATTGCTACTCCCAATGTATGTAAGCAGGAATTTGACAATAATAAGAAATCACAGAGAACTGGAAACCTCACGAATATTCCAAACTGATGATGCCTGCTGGATGTCCTGTGCAACAACACCATCTGAAATCAAGCCTTCTTCCATGGAATGAGCAAGGAAAGCTTCAAGCTTTTCTCTGAAATTATCCAAATTGAATATTATGAATAGAGCTGATAAAAGGACCATAACCTTTTCTTTCGCTACAGCAGAACCAAACTATGCATGGCACTATCAAGTTACCACCAAATTGCAAACAGAAAATACCCAGCACATACATGCTATTGCAATCTCATATGCTTAGTTGAGAAGAAAAGGTCAGTAATGCAGAAAGCCAAATTGCAAAATGTGTGGGGTTGCCTCTTGACAGTGAGCTTCCATTCTAATTGCAAGTCCAAGAATTGCATAAAGTAGGTCAGGCACTATATTCTAGATGAGTTTTTAATCTCAAAGGTTAAACTTGAGCGGCAGAATAACAAAGTGATGAACTTTCATCCTAAGTTTGAGAAATCTGATTGCCCGCAACTTTAAAATCCAGGAATGAATATCTCTACTCTGCAGCAAGGATTCGATTTGTCTTAAGCTTGGAATCCCCATTGAAACTAGATTCACCTTTTTTTCCTCATTGAAGATCTTCATATTGGAGCCTTCGCAGCTCTCCAGTTAATTCAGACTAACAATGAAGAATATTCAAAGGTAATCTTGCATCCTGGCCAGTTAATATAAATAATAATAAAAATTGGGCAGTGACCAAGGAGAGAAGTGTAATTTTCCAGTAGATGCAGGTTATAGTGCATCAGAGCTTCATGTGGACTTAAATGGAACACCTCAATTTGAGCAGTAGAAGAAGAGATTTACCTGTCTGAACGTTCATCGCTGCCTGTCGTCTCTATCAGAACATAAAACTTGTGCAGTGCAGGAGGTAATGGATTTCGGACTCCTTCTAAATGGTTTAGTGCCTGCCACGAATAGTGAAATAACTTGGCTTAAGGATGTACTTTTACTTTTACTTTCAAGACTTGTTTCACAGTAATAAATAGACTGTCAAGCAATAAGGTGTTAATTTAGACGTAGTCCATCTATAACAGTCAAGCCATGTGTTTCATAGTCATAAAACAGCATGCCAAGAAAGACAAAAAAAAATAGAGGAAGGTAAAGAAGCACACAATCTATAATGGGAAACGAAGAGATGGTCATAGATGTAGCATCTTCTAGACCAAGCAATGGAACAAACTACTGAAAATTACTAGAGTGACATGCAGTCAACTGTAATGGAAAATGGATTACCTAAAAGTGAAAATTATTTTTTTGAAAATTATTTTTTATGGAAAGTGGAAGTAAGAACAGAAAACTGTAAGACATAAATGGCATATGATGGCAGCTCTAGCAGCCACATTCGATCCTGTTGCAACTTACAACTCTATTCCAAGATAGGCGATATATCCAAATTCAAAGGATAAGATAGTTATGTTACCTATGTACAAAATGCCTGATGTAATACTTAAAAGTTAAATGTGCAGAAAGCTTACAAGATCCATTGCCTGTTCATCCAAAAACTCAAAAGCAGAGAGAACTTCTCCCAGTTTCCTCCTCGCTTCCAACAAAAGTTTCTGATGCACATGATAAAAAATGATAATGACTTGTGCTCAATTAAAAGAGGCCTTAAGGCCATGGGACAGAGTATGCCCGGATTATAAGGTTAAGGTCTAGATCAAAATGTTGTCATTCTGGAATATGTAAGTCAATCTGGAGAAGAAACTAATTTTACCTGGCAGCTTAAATAGTCTGTACATGCAAGAAAAGCTACATTAACTGATGATAACTTTGGAGGAGTCAGAATTGACACCTTTGTAACAATTCCCAGGGACCCCTCACTGCCTACAACATCCAATAGAATCATTGTTCAGTGGAATACTATGCTATAATCATATGGGTTGTACCATAAATTTGTCAATTGAAATGGCCCGTCATATTGATTATACCTATAAACAAATGCTTCAGATCATACCCAGTGTTGTCTTTGCGTAAAGTACCAAGCATGTCGAGCACATCTCCATTAGCTAAAACTGCTTCAAGACCTGCAACACAGACCTAAACTATGAACTCCAGGATAAAAGCAATAGAAGTCCTAAACTTTTTGGCAGTCAGTCAGTTAAGTCCTAAACGTTCTATTGTAGGCAATTGAGTCCTAAACCTTTGAAGGATGTGTAGCGGTTTGTTTTTCTTCACAAATCAATCATTATATCAACCATAATCAAGGAAAAAAAACACATGGGTTTTATGAATAATTGAGCAAAGAATTTGAATTTACGAATCAATCAAAAATTAAAACCAGAATGTCATATGAATCAAGGAAAATTCATAATAAAGAAAGTTGGGTTCTCCTCCCTATTAGAGTATAAAGGTAAAGTAGTCTTTAGGACCTTTAGGGTTTATTTTTTATGTATATATTGAACATTATTGAATAATACAAAGTACTTTTTCCTCTCACACTACCTATTTACATAATATTTAAATTTTCTTTCAACTGATTCCATAATTGAGCTTGCTACTCTATGATTCAGAAAACTCGTGTTTTATTCCTTGATTATAGTAAAAAATTATGCTTAACTGCAAATAAAGCCGATAGCTGAAAGGGTCCTTTCTCTGGTGACCAAATTATACCAATGATGAGAGCAAGCCTTGATTGCACCTCTTTCAAAAGGTTTGGGACTTGATTAACCAAAATAGAAAGATTAGGACACAATCAACGAAGAGTGAAAACATTTATCCAGTTGCACTATCCTAAAACTTCACAGAAACTTGATTTGGAACGCAAACGGATGCAGATTAAATTTTGCAATCCATGTAAATTTAAACCTTTGAGAAAGTAACTACGCATCCAGCGCCATCGTCATAGTTATGCAAAAGGGAGAGATGATAATCAGAAGAAGAAGAGACTAAGTATTCTCTCTCCCAAAAAAGAAACTATACATTTTGAAGATCTACTTACCGAGTACATTAGCATGAAGTGAGCCATATCGGATAAGGCGCAGCCCACCAGCATTAGTTGAAACATTTCCTCCAATTTGGCAGCTTCCCTTTGAACCTAAGTCCAGTGGCATAATAAATCTGAATGGAAGCATGATGTACTTAAAGACAGAGTTGATGAAGGTCTGCCATTTTCATAACTTTTTTCTCTTTTTTGCTTCCAATAAATAAATCATATGCGCAAAGTCCTAATTTACAACCAGGAGCAGTATGATCAGGAAATTGATTTCCACTAAGACAAATTTAAGCATATGAAGATACATTTAGCATGTATTTGGTTTGGGGAAAATAGCAGAGTTCATGATCCGCACATGCACAGCCTACCGTTCCCTTCCAGGAAAATTATGTCTATGCAACTATTTATGATCTGTCTTTTGTTTCTGTTATTGGCATCATGCACAAAACCTCTCATTCCCCAAGATGCACAATCCTCTGTGAGCTCTGCAGAAATAAAGTTATGCTAATAGCACTTACCCATTGTTGTCTAGAAAATTCACCAAGCTTTCCAGTATGCACCCTGCTTCAGAAACTAGTATACCGCTAACCTATAAAACACTAATATAAGATTTCTAATAATTTGAAGCAAATATCTTCTCAACATCTTATCAATGACTTCAGCATGTCAAACTGCTGAATAACAGAGCTCGCAGAGCTATCAAAACCCAAAGCAGGAGATGAAGTATCCAGTGAAAAAAAAGTACGCCTAATAGGATGATTTTAGGGGAAAAACCTTCTTGAAATAAGAAGGTTGATGCTAAAAAGATTCAATAGTGAAGTCTCACAAGCATATAGAGAGAATTCAGATCCTACAGAAAAATATACGTGTTATTTGGAGGAGAACCAGCATAAAATGACAATCCATTGTGCTGTATAACGTACCTCATCAAAAGATATGACTTTATTCATGGAACCTAAGTTCACAATCACCTGCGGAATAAATAACCTAAAGCCATTCAGATTGCAGGCAATCAAGCTACATCAGGCATACTCTTATAAAGATTATGCTGAATAAATTTAGTGTTGGAAGACACTTATGATTTCTAATCAAGGTTGTCCACTTTTAGTGCTCAAACTTCACTTTGAGACATTTGCCATTTTCAAAACTCCATAAATAATGCAGTTGTAGGACAATCGCCCAATTTTTCGCCAAACACACATGATAACGGCATGGTCTATAGTGGTTCACCTTCAGGATCAACAACAATAGGCAACACAAACCATTTTTCTGCCAAATCTCTGAGAAAATCAGAATCTAAGTTGGATTCCGCTAGTTGAATTTCTCTCTCACAGCTTTCCCAAATTCAAACACTCCTCCCATTCACGATCACTTTAGAAAGATTTGGCTACTATACACTTTAGTTTGGTAAACAACTGTTGATTGCATGATTTTGATTTTCTTTTGTCACAGAACTCTAACGATTGCCCTATATCCAACAACTTATAAAAATTTAAGGATCATGGATACTATCAAGTAAAATTCAATCACTAAAAAGAACCCTCAAAAGTC
This sequence comes from Eucalyptus virginea, assembly GCA_014182375.1. Lineage (NCBI taxonomy): Eukaryota > Viridiplantae > Streptophyta > Magnoliopsida > Myrtales > Myrtaceae > Eucalyptus > Eucalyptus virginea. The sequence continues at coordinate 26,339,023 of CM024522.1, read as the reverse complement.
GGTCCGTAAGTGTATTTAACCACCAAATTTTTATGTAGCACACTCTTGAAGGCCATCTGGCTATATGGTGTTTTCCATCTGCCGGTCATCAATGTCAAAACATGTCAACATGGAAGCACAACTAGAAGTTCCTAGCAATTTCTAAAACAGATTTTCTTTGGTGAGTTGTAACATTATAAAAATAGAAAATAACCATTCATCTGTACTCTAAAATCATATTCTTACCATCTTCATTTGTGCATTTTTAGGTTCATTTACACTTATATACGGTTTATACCAAATATTCGAAGGATATGATGTGAAAATATCCAGCTTTATTACTGCAATTCACCAAACATTGTCTACTCTCTAGGACCACAGAAAAACATTAATATCCTCTCAAGTCTCAATAGTCAATGTCTTCAGCTATAAACAGATATTCAGAATGGAGATACTTGTAAAGCAATGAGAAAAAGAAACCATTAAGATTATCACATGCTTTTCGCAGTATGAAAGGAAAGAAATATGAGGCGGCTTGACGTGTAAAAATTTCAAGTTTTGTAAATTACAAATCTTGTTCTTAATGCTATTCCCTAGGTACAGGAAGGACATTTTAATATACAAAACTGATGTTAGGTAAAAGAAGAAAATAGGTGAGAATGATGTGATGGTGTCAAATAACTTCAGCATGCGCCCTCTCTTCCTAGTGCCATCTGCCATTTTGACTAACTGGTTTTTCTTGCTTGTTAAGTCTGTTCATAACAGAACAGGCATTCATAATTAGATGGCAGTAAATTAAAATATTATAAAGAGACCAAAAGGAGACTGGTCAGTGCGTGTGCACAAGCATGCATGCAATGAATTTCATTAAATTAAAAAAAAAAAAAAAAAAAAAAAAAAAAAAAAAAAAAGTATCATATCAATAACAGGTGTACCTCATCAAAAACAGGCACGCTTCCTCCAACAAGACCAGTGTTCCCACCCTGAGGAACAACAGCCAAGCATCTGGAGTTACAATATTTGAGAACTTGAGAGACCTGGGACGAAAAATTTTCACAAGCATTCAATGAATCAACTATATGACAGCATGAACAAAGCAGAAGACTGAATAAGAGAGGTATTTAAGGCAGAATGGACATCGAGCATGTGAGCAACATGCGTGTTCAAATGTACAGCAAATTTATTAAGAACTTAAGACCATTATAGTGTGCCTAAAAGTGTGCGGATCAACAAGTGGGACATGCGGACATGCATGCACAAACACCCACAGAGAGAGAGCTGTCTTATACTTGATACTTGAGAGTCATATGAACCAATGTAACCAAGCACAAGATAATATGCAACTTTTTAGAGGGAGAGAGAGAGAGAGCAACTGTCTCATACTTGAGGCTTGAGATTCATATGAACCAATGTAACCCACGCACGAGGTAATATGCAACTCACAAAATCTTTTGAAGAAAAAGATATCTACTATTGCATTGACATTTCAGAGGTCGAATGCAGAATGTTTCATCATCGAGAGAAAACCAAATATATCGAGAAAATATATCGAGAAGAAGAAAGAAATGGACCTCTTCAGTGCTCCGAGGCAGAAGCAGAAGCTTACTCGAACCTTTGTACTTCCGCATCCAATCCATATTTGCAGCCAGGAGAGCATCTTCATCCTGGACAACATTTTTCTCCCCCAACAAGTCCCTAAAATACCTTATGTCATCCGAATTTATCGTGGCAAACTCGGGGTTCCTCTGAATCTTTGCGGCCACGGAACCAAAGCATTGACTTTGGATAAAGCTTACTCCCAAAGCACATTCTTTCCCTCGTAAATGCACGGAAAGAGGCTGCTTGTGTCCGAAATAAAATTGAGTTCCTCGGCAAGATCCGCCAGAGCGATGCAGTGAGCCTGTAATCAAGACAGTGTCGTCAGGACGTGTTTATTAGACCCGATGTCCATTAACTGTAATCAACAATCAAATTACAAGCGAGTTCAGGCATTAACAGAGTTATTTAGTATTCTTATGTAAGAACAACTCGAGACTTCGGTGCATGGACAGTAACTCATCTACTGTTTTATCTTGCTTCTAATATGCCACTCGGATTGCTCTCGAATTAGCTCGTCCAACCTCCATTCCGTGGAAAAAACATAACAATCGACGCCGTGTCATCTACCGCGACGCGCAATCCGTAATACCCGATCACATTCCATCATGTGATCGAGCATCGGACAGGAAACACTCGAACACTCAGAAACCAAGTAATTTCAGTCAACGAGTCGCCGGCCGACCGGCGGCGCACCTCATTCCTCACGACGCGGACGATAAATAGGAGCACAAAAACAACATCATGCTCCACCGGAGAATCTACAGAAACAACGTCCAGAACGACAGAATCGAAGCGAACAACAGCACGACGATGCTCCGGTCGCATAATACCAATTCGAGATGAAGGAGCTCCGAGAGCGACGATCTCGCGAGAGAAACTTCCCGATCGGAACAGAAAAAACAGCGGTCGAAACGACGGGGAAAACGCGAGCCGAGTTTTTTGAGGCGCTCGCTCGGAGCGACCGTACCGTGACGAGCCGGATTGGCGGACCGGGACGCGAGGAGAGCCTGAGGATGCGACCAGCCGAAGCTCTCCACCCGTGCATCTTCATCGTCTTCCTCCCCCCCCCAACTTGGAGGACTACTTTCTCGTCGGGACTTTGCAGAGCGCGAGCTCTCAGTGGCGTCCACGATGAGTGAGATCCCTGCTGCCGTCCGGGAAGAGACAAAACGAGGGGATGAAATGACCGCAACGCCCCCTTCTATTTGGACTTTTAAGAAATCAGTTTCAGCAGGCCGTCGTCATGTTGCAGCAGCAGGAATTAGCGGCGGCAGATGATGATGATGATGGCCCCACGCATGCAACGGCCGGCAAATCCTTTTCAGTCCCATACGCAGCGTGCGGTGCCCGTGCAGTACTGAGCTAGAGTGACGATTCTTTGTTGAGTATTCGCGAGGGAGCCTTTAGTCCATTGACGTTGGATTCCAAGTATTATATTGAATATCCATCTGATTGCAATATCCAATTTCTCTTATATCATAATATCATTATTCTGATTTATTGTAATATTACGTTACTATAGATTATCATTCTGCAATATCCAATATCTCTTATATCCAGCCAGCAAAATTGCACTACCAAATAACGCCGCACTCGCCCACACACGCCACCCAAAGACTCTGCACGAGATCTACACACCCACGAGCGTCTCAAGTGATCAAAGCCGGCCATGTATCGCTAACGTCATCATTGTGTCATCCTAACATCAACCGCCGCTTCGTATGCCACATAACCTGTCACGTCATTGCCACGTCACTTGCCACATCATCTACCGCGTCACTCGCCACGTCATCTATTGACCACCGTTGACCTGTGCTAACCACTGTTGACCAACGTTGACCAAATCGGTTCGCCTACCAACCCGATTGGTTCTTCACATTTTTTTTTTGATTGGTTCTTGAGGTATTTAGATGTCCTAAATCTATTTTTTGCCTTATTTTTGCATATCAACTTTGGAAGTGCCGATTTTCTTTGTACTATACTATTTTATTGCATATTATGGAAAAATTGGAAGTTTCAATACCCATACAGGCCATTTCAAATGGTTCCAATTATATCAATAGCTAGTTGGCAATCTTGTATACCTCACTATGACTCATGCAGAGATAGCCTACATCGTTGACATTGTTAGTCAGTTCATGACTGTACTATGAACCACTCATTCTGCTATAGTTCTTCGCATTCTTCGCTATGTTAAAGGCACCATATTTCATAGTCTTCACTTCTCTGCTTAATCTACCTTGGAGTTGAAGGCTTACTCTAATGTTGATTGGGTTGAAGACCCTCTTGATTGTCGCTCCACCACTAGCTATTGCTTCTTTCTAGGTAACTTACTAATCTTATGGTGTGGTAAGAAACAAGTTGTTGTTGCTCGATCTAGTACAAAAGCATAATATCGTGTTTTTGCTTATACAATAGCAGAATTATTATGGTTGCAATGGTTATTAGAGGAAATGGGTGTCCATCATAACGGTGGGACAATACTTTATTGTGACAATCCGAGTGCTATCCAAATAGAACATAATGATGTTTTTCATGAATACACCAAGCATATCGAGATAGATTGTCATTTTATACGTTCTTACGTGCATCAAGGCACCATTCATCTTGTCTCCACTTCATCAGTTAATCAAATTGCCAATGTATTTTCAAAGGCACATCCACCAAGATGTTTTCACGATCTCTTCTCCAAACTCTAGTTGACTTCTTCCATGTCACCTTGAGTTTGAGGGGGGATGTTAGAAATATATTTTGATATCTATCTAACTCCGATTCCAAATATTATTCTGAGTATCTATCTGATTGCAATATCTGTTAGATTCTGAGTATCTCTCATATCATAATCTCGTTATTCTGATTTATTGTAATATTATGTTATTATAGATAGTCATTCTGTGAAGTTTATAAATAGGCTCAATGTATGGTTCAATACAATATACTGAAAATTCCACAACTTTATTATTTTCACTTTACACTTATCAATGCCAACAATTGGAAATAATGTCTTTGAGACCACAATTCTTCAAGCCTGCTCGAGGAGGATTACTTTTACCGTCGTACATTTCTCATGCTCAAAGACAGTTTGTATGCAAGTGGGAAATGTTCAAAATGGAAAACTTTGTGAATGGTTACCATTAGGAAATCGCAAACGTGGACCTACTAATCCTTCCACGAGATACCGCGTTATTTGATCGAGACGGGTTTGTCACTTGAAGCATTGACCGAAGGATTTCAAATTTTACATCACAAGTTTAGGGCATCATCCTTCGAGCTTGGCACTTGGATGTCTATGGGGAATATGCAAGGGAGCCTACTCATCTCTCTTGTTGATATCATTGTCCCCCTTCCTGGGGTTATTACAAACGTGCCTTTAAAGTGCAATTAGCAAGTGGTGCTTGGCTTGGAGCTTTAAAGTTTTTGTTATCTTCACATTTGGATTCATTTTCTGACACTGAAGTGTGCTATTTTCAATAGTCGTTCCGTTGCTACATCGGTTAATTTAGTCTGGCAAGGCATCCAGTATATCTTGAGATCAGCAAAACTTGTTGTCACAAAAGAAGAAAAATGCACTGAGCCAGTGCTCTACTTTACTTGAATCCATCTTATCTAGATCACAATTTCACTGCCAAGAGAAAAATTTGGCATTTAGGTTAAACTAGCGCATTTACATCCACTCCTTAAAAGTTTGTTTCACAGCACGGAAACAACATGATGGATCAGCAAAACAATTGTTTCATTGCATTTCATGCTTCAGAGACAAACACTAGATTGCAAGCATACTGAGCAATATTGCCAATTAATCTAGAACTAGCTCCACATTTAAGTAAAATTGAATTGAAATATAAGAAGAAAAGCATGAGCCGGATATAATCACAAACCGAATTTCTTAATAATAGTTGTACATTATACAAAAGCCCCATCTAAAAGTCATTAAAGCACAATACAAGTTGTTGTGCTCTCTCCCCCTTCCGCAAGTAGTCATCTTCATTCTTCACACTGAATGAAGGCATCAAATAATTACGGCATAATAATTTTATTTCTTGTCTGATTATTAAGATGAAAATGCAAGTACAAATACAAGCACGACTATGAATATTTCTATTAAAAAATTAATACTCTCCAAGAAATAAGTCTAGACAATTTGAATAATATTTGCGAATATTGTATTTTGATATTACCTAAATCTCCAAAGCATATTTGACTACATTCATTATCCTAAAACAACTATTCAATAGCATTTGGAAAGTTTGTAAGCATCATATCACTTTATGGTGACAAATAATTAGTATTCACCTAGCATTGAGCATTCATGCCAACATCTATTATAAAAACAAACTAATATTTAAAATGACAAATGGAATGTTAAGCATGGAAAATCATGTTGAGTTTTACAGGTACAATTGCTCATTGGAGTCATAATAAAATGTTGATTGTAGATACAAAGAATGACATACTTTTCATCATGGTGAGGATACAAAAGAGCAACACAATGGAATATATCATAAAACCAACCCGCACTGCTATTTAACAAAGACTTATTGTTCATCTTATAGTGGCAAGTCCTGTCAATGCTGAAAGGTAGATTAAGCTGCACGAATACATGGTACTTCTGCATTACACCATTGTTAATGAAATTGCTGGCCATGCGTGCCTTAACTAAGGATGGAAGCAATAACTCTAAAATTAACCGAGTCTCATTTTGTAGCTAACCATGCCAAAACCCTTAATGTGGAGACTTTGATGGACTTCTATAGAACTTCTATAGGCAAAAACGAGCGTGGCTTTAATCATCAACCAATAACTCGCCCATCAACAAATTATTCGTGCACTAGGAATAGAAACTGCAACAATCAACTTGGATCTTATTCGATTGAAGCCTTCATTCCTAAGCTGCTAAGTTCTAATATCAAACACAACATCTACCCTTCTCAAAATGAGGTTCAGCACAAGTGTAAAAGGAACTGACTGACTAAGAATCAGTACCTAGCAGAGGCGGTATGATTCGACGGGCGGCGACGTAAAGGGCGAGATAGAGCGAGTCGAGAGAGACGAATATAACGCGGCATCTTTCAACGTGGTTTCATCAAATGGCAGAGACATCAGACGCGGTGGCATGCTTCATTGGGTGGCGAAGGTGAGAATAGAGAGGGGGAAAAAACCTTGAATCGCAAGAAAACAAAAGGTATGCAATGTTGGAGTAAATGTAAGAAAATTAGTACCTAGGCGGAGGTGGAGTGGTTCAACGGGTGGCAGCGGAAAGGGCGAAACAAAGCGAGTCGAGAGAGATGAAGAGAACATAGCATCATTCGGTGTGGTTTTGTCGAACTGCGGAGGCAACAGGTGAAGCGAATGCAGACGCGGTGGCATGGTTTCCTTGAACGGCGGAGGCAATAGACGAGGCTGATGTGGAAGCGGCGACCGCGGCAGCTTGGTTCGTCGGACGGCGAGCTCCGTCATGAGTCGGAGAAAGAGCAAACACGAAGCGAGGGGGAGAGCAAACGGGAGAGAGAGTTGAGAGAGAAAGTCCCTCTTTGCTTAGCAACACATGTTGCCCCCATGAATGGGTTGGAATTTTCACATGCTGACATCCCGGCAGTACTTGATTTTTCTCTCCGGAGATCCTCCCATGGTCCAAGAAGAGCCAAATGACAGGATGAATTGACCGCAACGCCCTTTTTATTTTGATTTTTGCCCAAAATAGGAGAAAAAGTAAAATTCATTTTTTGGTACTCATACTCAATTTCTTGATTTTGATAATCCATAGAAAGAAATAACGGACACAGAAATCTGATTATTTGGAATTTGATACCAATTTCAAAAGAGGTTGATGTTATGTTAGTTTGACAAATAGAAAATGACACAAGTAATCTCTTAACTTTGACTTACCATATAATGTGGTGTATAAACTTTTAATTATTCAATGTAATTTCTGAACTTTTGATATATGTTCAATTTAATCACTAAATTCCAACCTTAAATTAATGAAAAGACTAGTTCAAAGATTATATTGAACTTAATACCAAAAAAAAATTAGAGAACATAATAAGCAAATTAAATATTTATGGACAACATTGAACATCTGTATTAAACAAATTAAAAATCTATGGATCACATTACATATTATGCTAAAATCTAAAGATCATTTGTCATTATCCCTTTGGCAAAGAGAATATTATTCGCCTATTGACTTTATTATGTAGAGGTGTCAAAATGGGCACACAACCTATTTATGAACCCATATTTGTTTAAATGGATCGTTAATGGGTTTCAATGGATCATTAATGGGTTAAGCCTTATTTTCTTAGTTTTCAAAGCACCCATAATAGATTCTAAAACTAAAGAGATTGAGATATATGGGTTTGCACCCATTTAATTCCAAGATCACCGGGTTCCGCCACAATCCCTGTCCATCCTCTTTCCCCTCCTCTGTCTCTCTCTCTAACTGCAACTGCAATGTCGTCTTCCCTGACGTCGCTCTCCTCCATCAAATCTCTATAGCTGCAACTGCACTGTCGTCTTCCCTGACGTCGCTCTCCTCCATCAAAATCCCCACCCGCCGTTGCCGGTTCACGCTCTGGCATCGACACGTGTGTCGCGTTATTCGCCTCTGGGCCGCTGGGCCGCTGCTTGGCTCTGCGACCGCCCGGGGCTTCTTTTTTCTCTCGGTTTCTCTAGGAAACTGTCCTGGCCTTCCTTCTCCAGCAGCAGCAAGAGCTTCAAGATCCCGAGCCTGAAGGACTTCATGGTCGCACACTCCGCAGCGCCTCTCGCCGCCTCCGGAATCCAGCCCCAGTGAGTTCCACTGAACCGACTTTTTGCTTGCCTCCAGATGCTCATTCGTAGATACGGATGCAGCGTATAGTGTCTGACTGGAGTGTCTAGCTAGATTGTTCTGTTTCCGATTGCCGGTGTTCGGGGCAAATGCTCCCCACTGCGTTCCCAAGCGTCTGATATTTTTTTTATGTGTAAGGGATGTTCGGATGGTACAACGTCGTGAAGCGCCAGCAGTTATGTTGGCACTAGTTCATTCGCGATCGACACGTGTCGTTAGCGAGCCCACCTTTAAGAACAGTACAAGTCCCTCTCTCTCTCCTCGGTTTCTCTTGCTTTACTGATTCTTTCTTCCTTTGCTTTTTGCCTTATGGGACCATGGACGATGCTCGATTGCAGTGGCCAGCCATGGATGAACCGCTCACAAGTATGCCACCGCTCATCTATGGCCGTCACCGACATCGTTCGGGCATTCTATTGATCCTCAGATATCCATCTTTCCCATCCAGCCATGGACGAATGGCTCATGAGCAACGTTGATGCTCATCACATGTTGTCAGCCACCCCCACAACTGTCATCCCGCAGCTGTCGTCGGAACCTTGCCAGATCCAAACTTCCATCACCTCCCAAAACCTCGCCAAATTTAGCGAGAGTGACCCTAGCCTTGGCCACGAGGGTTGAGCCCTCCCCGAATTGGACAAAAGCAATCCTTACCAGCCACAAGCAAGGGCCAAGACCTCCTCGCCGGCTTTGACTTGTGCCAGGCCGCTAGCCATAAGCCTAAGGGAAAGGGAAAAAAAAAAAAAAAAACAAGAGAAAAAAAAAGGAAAGAATAGATTTGAAGCTTTTCTTAAAAGTGGGTCCATGTGACACATGTTGCTTGCAAAATGAATTAGTACATTACTAAGGTCGCTATGCTAACAATACATAATATTTTCTCAATATGAATCGGTGACCTAATCTGAGACTTATGGCAACTCTTTTTCCAACATTATACAGTTAAGTTTGCATTTCTTAAGAATTAAGGCAGAAATTGAAGGCAATTCAAGGAAAGAAAGAAACAACCAGAGTAACCTATCCACATGATCAGCTCCTTGATTTCCTACTCTGTGATTTGAACCGCAGATGGGTCAATGTCGTAGTTGGTCGAGTTGATTTCATTGGCAGCTTTTCCCCCTTTTTGGATGCACTTTGAATTGGTAGTTGCTTTCATGCATAAAAGCACCAAACCAAGTAACCATAGCTCCCAAAGGGTACAAAAACCAAATAAAAAATAAAATGGATTATTCATTTGCTCCGCAGAAGAATAAGAAGAAGAGTCCATGCTAGTGCTACGGGTTATCCATTTTCAGTCCACGAGCCCCCTGAGATTTGAGTAATTGAGGTTCGAAGAATCCCCGAGCTCAGAGAGATTTCCAAATGCATTCCAAATCGAGAGAAAAGACAATCAAGAGTCGCCGCCTAAATATTGCTAGAGACCTACTAAATAGGTAGGAACATATGCTGAGGAAATTTAACATTGGGTGAGTCAGCAAACTTGCATCTCTCCCTCTAATTCGGAAGAATATTTAGACTCCTTTCATTTCGCCAAAAATATGATGTGTCTGGAAAATATTTTTCAGAAAGCCATCTTTTAGGAAAATGATAAAATTTTCTAATATTCGGCTAAAACTTGAAAATAAATAAAAAATACTTTCCACCGTTCGATATCTTATTCGATTTTCCTTCATGCATTCATTTTAATCATTTTTTATTTATATTTATATTTTTTGTGTTCTTTTTAAATTTTTGAAAGTTCAAAATTTTAATATTTTATTTTATTTTATTTCTTTATTTTTCTTTTTTTTTGGTTATTTTTATTCCTTTTTTCCTAGCTTCGCCAAAGGGCATGGCTCAGGCCTTGCCACCCTCTAGCGATGCTTGCTATAACGGGGCCCAAGCCTCACTGCCTTCTAGCATTGCCCAAGCATCAAGGCTCGAGCCTCACAACCCTTTAGCAACGCTCAAGAAGGCCCGAGCCTCACCGCCTTCTAGTGACGCTCAAGCGCCGCTAATCTGGCGAGCTCATGGCCGATCACCAGCCTTCGTCATGGCGGGCAACTGACGGAAGAAGAAGAAAAAGGAAAAATAATAAATCAAAAAAAAATCAAAATTAAAAAAAAAATAAAATAAAAATTATTAAAATGAATGGGGAAAGAAAGGGTAGTGGAAAATGTTTTCCCCTTTCTGAAAGAGTTTTCTCCACTTTTGAAGGAGTTTTCTTTGTTGATAGGAAATGTTTTCCTTCATTAATTTATTTTCCCAAAAATTTGTGACTTTTCATGATATTAATTCAATTTAAAGAAAATTAAGAAAGATAAATTTGTTACAAATATATCAATTTGAATTTTTTTGTAGTCAAAAAATTAATTTGAGATAAATTTATCAAAAGTGTAATAATTTGGAGTTTTTGTGATAAAAAATTAATTTAAATAAATTTATCACAAATGCACCCTCGTGCATTTTGAAGTTTATTTGTCATATCAACCCTAATTTTTTCCATATTGTGTGATGCATGGTTGTGACTTCCAAAAAAGCTGACAAACAGAGGTTTCCTTAGCACGGGCGTGACACATTAATGACCATCGGCTTATGTCCCCGAGACGTAGAGTATTCTCCTAGGGGCGGGCGATACTGTATTTGTACGCATACATTATAAATGCGAGTAGCTGATAGTTGACAATAAATGCCGATAGTTGGTAGATGGGGAGGTGCAATATCTACCGTTAGATCTAAGGGAGATTTACGGATACGGTTTGCCTTATACTTGTATATAAAGGGGTCTCCTCCTCATTGTAATTCATTCACAAGCAATACAAAAACCAAAGCTTCTCTCTCTAAGAGTTTCTCTCTCTACATACGAGTTTTGTGAGTCGAGTGTTGAAAGGTTGTTTAGAGGTAAAACCTTAAGGCCGCACGGGTCAGCCTACGTGTGATCGAGAGCTGATCGATCGGCCCATGATAAATGGAATCAGAGCTGATTTGTGATCCAAGCGCAAGTGCAATGGCTGATCTACGATCTGATGAGGCGTTGGCCATGGGTGGTGACTGCGCTAATCATGGGCGGAACGCCGAAAAGGCTAGTGCCAAGGGGAAGAAGACCCGTGGTGATTCGAGGGATCCAACGGGGGATCTTGCACAACGGATGGCGAAGCTAGAGTTGTTCGTCTCCGATGTCCAAGGATCAATCGATGACCTGACCTAGACCGTGGACGAAGTTCACCCCGAAAGGGAGGAACTGGTTGCGGAAGTGCAAGAGCTCAAGATTAGCATGGGAGAACTCCGCCACGAGTTGCTGGGGACCCTACAAGAGGAACTCACACAATGATGCGAACCCTTGGAGGCTATGATGGCGGCCATGCGCGCGGAGATAGCGAAGCTTACGGGTAAGCTCGCCGAAGCACAAGCTGCACGCGTGAACGAAGTGATCATGGTGCAAGGTCCACAAGTGGACATGCCGAAGCCGAAGGAATTCCGGGGCTCGCGGGTGGCCAAGGACGTGGACAACTTTTTGTAGTACATGGAACGATACTTCCAGGCCATGGGAATCAACGACGACCAAATACGGGTAAACACTGCATCTATGTACTTAGCGGATAGTGCTTTGTTGTAGTGGCGTCATCGGTCGGATGATAGGTGTGGGAATCCTATTGCGACCTAGGGTGGTTTCGTCGAGGAGTTCCGACTGAACTACTTTCCCGCTTATGCGGAGGAGGAAGCTCGTGACGAGCTGAAGCATCTCGAGCAGAAAGGTGGTGTGTGCGACTACATCAAGCGGTTTTCGGAGTTGCTGCTCCAAATCCCCTCGATGAATGAAGTGGAGGCATTTCACCAGTTCATGGGTGGTCTCAAGCCATGGATGAAGCAAGAGTTGAAGCGGTACAACGTGGGAGATCTCACTACGGCCATGACCGTAGCTGAGTCGCTCATGAAGTACAAGGCGTCACCTTCCACATCCCGACCGAACACTCATCCAAGGGACAAAGGCACTGGTGGGGGAGATCGGGGGAGATATAACCGCCCGACCGGAGGTAGACCACCATCGGCTGGTCCTCATCCTCACCGAGCTCATACGGGGCCAAATGGAGGAGGGCAAAGGAAGTTACGCTCGTACAGCTGTTTCTTTTGCAATGGTCCGCATATGGCGCGGGATTGCCCGAACAAGGCCAAGTTGGCCGCTCTTTGCAAAGAGGATGAGCCTAGGGAGGAAGCACAGTTGGGATCGTTGCGACTCCTTAGCACGATCAAGGCCAAGAAGGCGAAGGAGCCTAAAGGCTTGATGTTCGCGAACGTGAAGATTGAAGTGACCACAATGAGTGCACTCGTGGACACGAGAGCATCCAACATCTTCATCTCGGAGGAAGCCGCGAAGAAACTTAACCTACAGATTGAGAAGGGAGCCGGTTGGCTCAAGACAGTGAATTCAAAGGAAGTCCCTGCGATCGGGGTTGCAAGGGACGTAGAGCTACAACTCGGATCATGAAAAGGCAAGGAGACTCTAGAGGTAATTCCGCTTGACGACTACGATATTGTCATCGGAATTAAATTCCTAGATAGGATCCATGATGTTGTAGTTTCCTTTGCGGAATGTATATGCGTGTTAGACAAGAATAGTCAATGCGTGATTCTGGTCCATCGTGAGTCGGATCGTGATCGGAAGATGATCTCAGCCATACGACTTACCAAAGGAGCAAGGAAGAGTGAAGTAACCTTCCTGGCGGCCTTGAAGATTGAGGACGACAAGGGTGAAGGGAAGGAAGTCCTGACGGAAGCAACCCAAGTCCTCGACTCATTCAAGGATGTCATGCCTTCGAAGCTACCGAAGAAGCTGCCACCTAAAAGAGAGGTGGATCACCAAATCGAGCTAGTGCCTGATGCTTGACCGCCTGCCATGGCGCCTTACCGTATGGCGCCGCCCAAATTGTAAGAGTTGAGGAGGCAACTCAAGGAGCTACTCGACGTAGGCTACATACGACCGTCAAAAGCCCCGTTTGGTGCGCTAGTCCTATTCCAAAAGAAGCACGATGGGTCACTCCGGATGTGCATCGACTACCGGGCGCTGAACAAGCTGACTGTGAAGAACAAGTACCCGATCCCGCTCATCGCGGATCTCTTCGATCAACTTGGTGGAGCTCAGTGGTTTACCAAGCTGGATCTCCAATCAGGCTACTATCAAGTTCGAATCGCTGAAGGGGACGAACCAAAAACAGCCTGCGTGACGCGATATGAATCCTACGAGTTCCTAGTAATGCTATTCGGCTTGACCAACGCTCCGGCTACCTTTTGCACAATGATGAACAAGGTACTCCATCCTTTCCTAGATAGGTTTGTAGTGGTTTACCTAAACGATATTGTGATATATAGTCGAACGTTGGAAGAGCATGTCGAACACATAAGGCAAGTCTTCCAAACCTTGCGCGAGAACGAGCTGTACGTTAAGCGCGAGAAGTGTGCATTCGCCCAAGAAGAAGTTCCATTCTTGGGACACATCGTCGAAAGTGGACGAGTGCGGATGGACAAAGCGAAGATTCAATCGATTGTCAAATGGGAACCGCCAACGAAGGTACCTGCGTTGAGGTCATTCCTGGGCCTCACCAACTACTACCAACGGTTCATCCGAAGCTACTTGAGCATCACCATGCCACTCACGGACCTGTTGAAGAAAGAGAAGGCGTGGGAGTGGACGGATCGATGTCAAAGGGCCTTCGACCGATTGAAACAAGCTATGACCGAGGTGTCACGCCCTGAACCTCGAGCGCACCAACATCCCACCATGGTCATGTAAATGCGACATTCCCAGGTAGTGTCGCCGACCCCATTCATTTATTATTGCGCAAGCGGAACGTATTATAAAACCCCTGATAATGAAATACGAGATAGAAAAGCGGGAAGCAAAACTAAAACATAACACTTTCATAATTCAACAAAATTACAAACAGAAGCCTACAACCAAAAGTCTACAAAAGACCGGTTCTTAAAAAGGAACTGTCCTACGACCTACAAGTCGGACACGTTCTCCAATCCTTATGACTTCACCTCTGCAACTCCTCAAGGTCAACCAAAGCTATCTAGCCGCTCCGTCCACCAGGAACCTGAAATTATAATCCCCAAACCGGGATGAGACAATGTCTCAGCAAGTTCAACCCCCTAAACCCCTATTAGAAAGAAAATACGCCCAAGGGTGGCCTAGCCACATCACACACAGAAGACTTACCTCGCCTCAATTCCTTCCTGCAGGTTAGCACAATTTGTATCACATGATCTCAGGTAGTAATAATAATTCAAACAATTGGAACGCCATCACTTTCATATAAATCACAATCGTACTTAACATGCATTCCAATTATTATTCACTACCACACAAGGGCATAGCCTACTCGTAGTTCGGCTATCTTCTAACATTAATGTCAAGCATCGCCTTCTCCCTTGGAGCGCGGCTTGATCACTACGTCGACAGCATTCCCGAAGGAGCATGGGTCTAGTTGGCCTGCCTCTCTATGCGACCCGAGCCACGTCACTGTTGACGGCATTTCTAAAGGAATAAAGGTCCAAGCAAGCCTAGCCACTATCACGCGACCCGAGCCACGTCACTCGTGACGGCATTTCTAAAGGATTAAAGGTCCAGTTGGCATAGCCACTACTGCGACCGAGTCCTTCAACCAGCACACGATAATTCAATAATCAATTGCACAAATCATCACTCAATTTGCAATATCTAATCATCAAATTCATAATCTGAATACACAACAGCGATCAGCACAAAATTATGAGAATTTAGGGTCCCGAAATAATTTTCAGAATTTATTAAATAATTAAATTTATTCCGAAAATTAATTAAATAATAATATCCATATTTTCACAATCCACACTCAATTTATAATATCCAACCATCAATTTCAAAATCCGAAGCTACAAGCAGAGAATCTTCTCCTTTGCTTAAGAATGTTTGCAGCAACAGCAACCCTCGGCTTATGTCCCCGAGACGTATTTTCCTAGGGGCGGGCGATCCGTATTTGTAAGCATGCGTTATAAATGCGAGTAGCTAGTATATATCTTCCAAAAAAACAGCAACAGCAACCAGCAACCTCCTTTGTTTATCCCGCGCTGAAATTTAACAGGAAGTTAGGGAAAATGTTCATGTTGGAAACCAACCGGTGCAAAGAAAATAGTTCCATCGACAAAGCCATAGCTGGTAGCCTTCAAATTAAGATCTTTAAATCAACCGACATCTCTCTTTACCTTACAGAGGAAGATGTCAGACATTGTCAAAATAGCAATACAACGTTCCGCCAATAAGATTTTACAAGATTATCCTGTCACGGCAACGAACGTGACCTTATTATTGCATACAGCATTTATATTGCAGAGATAAGATGCTCTATTACATCTCCCAAAAATGAGAGCCAATGTTCTGATTGATATCTACAGGGAGAACTGCTCCATTTTCCCACAATAGCATTACTCTTCACCATGAGATTATGCTCGATTAGTTCCTGTAGTTGCTGTAACAATGTCTTAGTTACAACTAAAAGCCGGAATTAAGAACTGAGAAGCACACAAAGCATTTAATGTATAGGACTTCCAACCTCATAACGGAGAGCTTAGAGACTGGGGAAGAACTTTGTACGGGTTAAGTATGTGATTGGGGTCCAGCAAGTTCTTGACAGAAGCCATCAATTGCACCTATACAGGCAAGAGTATTATTCACCAACTTGCACAACTAGATACAAGAAGTATCCACCCTCGACTAGAGGTGATTATAAGGGAATCTTTGCCAGGGCCCAGCCAAAGATGTGTGGGCCGGGCTTTATCATGTATGGTCTTTGCCCAAGCACACCCATTTACCTCGCAGGCCTGGGCAGCCGAGCAGGGTTGTTCACTTCTACCCTTGAGACATCTAAAGAGCATTCTTTCTCACGAATTTTTAGATTGCCTAATAGGCTAGAAGATCTTTCAGCTATAGAAATGAGTGAAATAACATATATATTGCTACCAATAGAAGTGTCTATCTATATAGATAATGAATGGATCATGTTATGAGAATGTTATGAACTGCTAGGAAAAATGAAGTATAAACATTATGGGCATGACTCCAGACAACCTAAATGTTGGGGGATAATGGTTGTTCAACACAGTTCGGGCACAAGTCAAGGTCCAACACCTGACACTTGTCCTTACCATGTTAGTTTTCCATTATTGTGGCCTAGTCTCTAGTTATGGCCGCGCTTCACACGTCTCACTTACACGAGAGTGAACTTTAACAAATATGCTGGATTTACATTAGACCGTTTCTAGACAGCTTAAACTTCTGGGGCAGAAAATGGTGGCTAAACACGAGCAATAAATCAGAAAACCATTTTTTAGGCAGACCTTAAACTATGCAAAACGCAATGCCTCCAAGCAACTAAGTTTCAAGGTAAGTTATAAACATCCCAAGCTTCCAGC
Source organism: Eucalyptus virginea (assembly GCA_014182375.1). NCBI lineage: Eukaryota > Viridiplantae > Streptophyta > Magnoliopsida > Myrtales > Myrtaceae > Eucalyptus > Eucalyptus virginea. Next base: position 26,322,189 of record CM024522.1, on the reverse strand, counting down.
TCTGGGCCATTTTCTATCACTAGTCTTTGCCACATCCACTTTGTGTTAGATAGAGTTCTAGTGCCATATACAAGTATTGCCCATGCCACAGTACAGTTGATATCATCTGCATATAAGTTAAGCTCTGGATGAACCTTAGATTCTCGACTAGATCTCCCGTTTCTTAAATGGTAGACCATGTCCAACAAAGGATGACCATTTTTTTCTCTTTGCCCTAATATGCTGCAAAGAAGCTTCTGAGTTTTACTTGATCTTAACTATCTAACCCAACTGCTTTGATTTGCAATCATCGAAATATCAACTACTATGGAATGTCACAAATACTTAAGAGTGCAATTCCAAGTAATAAACCCCTACAATTTATGTACCAGTACCGCTGCACAAAGCTCAACTTACAGATGCAGGTGACTTGCTGTAGAAAATCTTATCAGCTTTCATCAGTCCCAAGCCGTGCTCCGCACTAATACTTCCACGATGCTTAGAAGTCCATTCGTAGACAAAAGGTTCAATCTGTGCTAATACCTGCAATGCACCTCTTCTTATGAGATTGTATTCAAACGCATAGAAGCTTTCTAAAGAAAGACAAAGGAGATTACAGCATCATCATATTGAGGACATGAAATATTGAGATGCAGGTTTCCATCTCCGAGGTGCCCATATCCCACGACCCTGGCCAAGTGACCTAGAAATTTGAAAACCAATAGAAAGTTAATTATTGGCTAATTATTCATGCTCCGGCATCCTTGGAAGACTATGACAAGTGACAAAATGCCGGTTACATTCATGGAAGAAGCAATTCAAATCCTATGTTATTAATCGTCCATCACACTGGGAGTGTCAATCTCAAAACTGATGGCTATAAACATCTTATGACGATTTATACAAGTAGCTTGTTTTCACTCTTTGAAGTTCACCTTCAGGTTCATAGTCCATGACCTCCTAAACATTTAATGCACACAAGGAATGCCAGTAACATGTTACGATGTATGACAGAGATGAAGTTAGACAATGCACCAGCTTAGGATTCTTAAGGATTCCAAAAAGTAGTATCTTTTAGCCAACAGAACACCTGCTAAGATACTGCAACCCCATGGTTCACATTACATAACAAAATCACTGTTTTCATCCCATGTCAATATTATAGACCTGGAAAAAGAATATCATGGCATTGAAGGATTGAATAAGTAACAGCAATAAGTTCTCTCACCAAGTTTATTTCGCATTTCCTCCACAATATCATAAATCTTTTCAACAGGTATTGACAAATCATATTTGTAGACAGCCCCTGCTTTCATCAATGCTTCTGGTATACCCTGCGATGCACCACAGAAAAGTGGCAACCTAAGCATGCAAAATCAGTTGCAAGCAAAAACAATCATCTTCTTGCACTCATAATTATATCCACTGTAGCTGAATTTTTATGGGAGGTAATTACATGAACTTTTAGTTCATTTCTATCCTTAACAAGTCTTGACACAAATTATCGATCATGAAACCTGGAAATTCATCTTAATCTACAAAAGGAGAGACAGTGTTTAGCCTGTAATAAGCTTCAACCCATATAAGCCTTTCTCACACCATTGTTGAATATTTTTTATGTATCTTCAAAAGAGGGAGAACAACTGAGAAGACAGCATTCCAACAGGGTTTGTTGTATTCAAGCAGCAATCAATGCACCTTTATAGTCATAGCCTTCAATTTTTCCAAATACAGGATATTGCAGCTTCAGATGCAAACAAAAGAAAGAGAGCTGTCAATTCAAAAAGAGGGAAAGAAGAGCCGATTGGTCGACCAAACAAACATCTGGGACTACAAGAAACGCTTGTCATAGAGTTGACAAGAGACGGACAGAAAGTAAAAGCTCCCGTAGAGGGAAAATCTAAGTGTATATATATGACATAACATAGCCCAAAGTCCTATTTCTCATAGATGAAGATCAAGAAACAATCTGTGAATCATCTTAAATTCATGAATAGCAAACCAAATCAAATTGAAAGATTCAGTGAAATGATTTAGTTTTCTTATGTAGTATCACAAGTACATGTCATGTTTCATACATGTTAATAAGGATCACATTTAAGGATAAAGACAGAATGTTTGCATATCATTTGTTCAATAAGCAGATTAAAAAAAAAAAAAATTTCGTCATCTTGCTGTCAGATCATTAAATATATAAGATATGCCATGGACTATACCCAAAAAAAAACACTATACTATGCGATGCATAAACTAACAAATTGTGAATTGATAGACTCATTAAACTTATATCATGTTAGGAAAACTCACTGATGATACAATGGACATGCGTGTGATTCCAATATATATGGATTCATCAGATAAACTCAAATTTTACAGGCCTTAACTCTACTCGGATCGAAGTAAAATATGAATTGCAGAATTGATGGATTGTGATAAATATGGCTATTGCTACTCCCAATGTATGTAAGCAGAAACTTGACAATTAAAAAATCACAGAGAACTGGAAACCTCGCGAATATTCCAAACTGATGATGCCTGCTGGATGTCTTGTGCAACAACACCATCTGAAATCAAGCCTTCTTCCATGGAATGAACAAGGAAAGCTTCAAGCTTTTCTCTGAAATTATCCAAATTGAATATTATGTACAAAAGGTGATAAAAGAACCATAACCTTTTCTTTTGCTATAGCAAAAACCAAACTATCCAGCACACATATGCTATTGCAATCTCTTATGCTTAGGTGACAAGAAAAGGTCAGCAATGCAGAAAGCCAAATTGCAAAAGGTGTGGTTGCCTCTTTACAGTGAGCTTCCATTTTTATTGCAAGTCCAAGAATTGCATAAAGCAGGTCAGGCACTATATTCTAGATGTAGTGTTAATCTCAAAGGGAAATTAAACTTGAGCAGCAGAATAACAAAGTGATGAACTTTCATCCTAAGTTTGAGAAATCTGATTGCCTGCAACTTAAATCCAGGAATGAATATCTATACTCTGCTTTGATAAGATCAGCAAGGATTCAATTTGTCTTTAGCTTGGAATCCCCATTGAAATTAGATTCACTTTTTCCTCATTGAAGATAATCATATTGGAGCCTTCGCAGCTCTCCAGTTAATTCAGACTAACAATGAAGAATCTTCAAAGGTAATCTTGCCATCCTGGCCAGTTACAATAAATCATAAAAAGAAAATTGTGCAGTGACCAAGGAGAGGAGTGTAATTTTCCAGTAGATGCAGGTTATAGTGCATTAGAGGTTCATGTGGACTTAAATGTAACACCTCAATTTGAGCAGTGAAAGAAGAGATTTACCTGTCGGAACGTTCATCGCTGCCTGTCGTCTCTATCAGAACATAAAACTTGTGCAGTGCAGGTAATGGATTCCGGACTCCTTCTAAATGGTTTAGTGCCTGCCACAAACAGTGAAAGAACTTGGCTTAAAATTACCATAAGGATCTACTTTTACTTTCAAGACTTGCTTCACAGTAATAAATAGACTGTCAAGCAAAAATATGTTAATTTAGACTTAGTCCATCTATAACAGTCAAGTCATGTGTTTCATAGTCATAAAATAGCATGCCAAGAAGGGGGAAAAAGGACAGAGGAAGGTTAAGAAACACACAATCTATATCGGAAACGAAGAGATGGTCATAAACCTAGCATCTTCTAGACCAAGCAGTGGAACAAACTACTGAAAATTACTTCAGTGACATGTAGTGCACTGCAATGGAAAATGGATGACCTAAAAGGGGAAAGTATTTAGTATGGAAAGTGGAAGCAAGAGCAGAACACTGTAAGACAAAAATGGCATATGATGGCAGCTCTAGCAGCCACGTTCGATCCTGTTGCAACTTACAACTCCATTCCAAGACAGGCGATATATTAAAATTCAAAGGATAAGATAGAAAAGTTACTTATGTACAAAAATAACTGATGTAATACTTAAAAGTGCAGAAAGCTTACAAGATCCATTGCCTGTTCATCCAAAAACTCAAAAGCGGAGAGAACTTCTCCCAGTTTCCTCTTCGCTTCCAACAATAGTTTCTGATGCACATGATATAAAAAAAATGATACTGACTTGTGCTCAATTAAAAGATGCTTTAAGACCATGGGACATATAGTATGCCCAGATTATAAGCTTAAGGTCTAGATCAAAATGTTGTCATTCTGGAATATGTAAGTCAATCTGTAGAAGAAATTAATTGTACCTGGCAGCTTAAATAGTCTGTACATGCAAGAAAAGCTACATTAACTGATGATAACTTTGGAGGAGTCAGAATTGACACCTTCGTAACAATTCCCAGGGACCCCTCACTGCCTACAACATCAAATAGAATCATCGTTTGGCAGCATACTATCCTATTAATCATATGGGTTGTACCATAAATTTATCAATTGAAATGGCCCATCGTATTGATATACCTATAAACAAATGCTTCAAATCGTACCCAGTGTTGTCTTTGCGTAAAGTACCGAGCATGTCAAGCACATCTCCATTAGCTAAAACTGCTTCAAGACCTGCAACACAGACCTAAACTAATTGTCCAGAAACAAACAAAAACCTGGCAATGTCTTCAAATAAGTTAAAATCAGACACTATATTGCAGCAATGAGATCAGGGATAAAAGCAATAGAAGTCTTAAACTTTTTGGCAGTTAGTTGGTTAAGTCCCAAACGTTCTACTATAGGCAATTGAGTCCTGAACCTTTTGAAGGATGTGCAACCGTTTGTTTTTGTTCAAAAATCAATCATGATTTCAACCATAATCAAGGAAAAAAACACATGGCTTTTAGCAATAATTGAGCAAAGAAATTGAATTTACAAATCAATTGAAAAATAAAACCAGAATGTCATACAAATCAAGGAAAATTCATAAAAACGAGAGTTGGGTTTTCCTCCCTATTTACATAATATTTGAATTTTCTTTCAATTGATTCCATAATCAAGTTTGTACTCTATGATTCAGAAAACTTGTGCTTTATCCCTTGAATATAGTAAAAAATCATGCTTAATTGAATATAAAGCTGATAACCAAAAGGGTCCTTTCTCTGGTGACCAAATTACACTGATGATGAGATCAAGCCTTGATTGCAACTCTTTCAAGAGGTTTGGGACTCAATTAACCAAAATAGAATGATTAGGACACAATCAACAAAAAGTGGAAACATTTATGACTCCAGTTGCACAATCCTAAAACTTTGCAGAAACTTGCTTTGGAACTTACATGGAATGCAGATTTAACTATTGCAATCCACGTAAATTGAAACCTCCGAGAAAGTAACTACACATCCAGTGCCATCGTCATAGATATGGGAAAGGAAGAGATGATAATCAGAAAAAGAAGAGACTAAGTACTCTCTTTCAAAGAAAATATACATTTTGAAGATCTACTTACCAAGTACATTAGCATGAAGTGAGCCATATCGGAGAAGGCGCAGCCCACCAGCATTTGTCGAAACATTTCCTCCAATTTGGCAGCTTCCCTTTGCACCTAAGTCCAGTGGCATAATAAATCTGAATGGAAGCATGATGTACTTAAAGACAAAGTTGATGAAGGTCTGCCATTTTCATAAACTTTGTGTGTTTGTTTCCCAAAAATAATTCATATCCGGGAATTCCTAATTTACAACCTGGAGCAGGATGATCGGGAAATTGACTTTCATGAAGAAAATTTAACCATATGAAGATACGTTTAGCACTTATTTGGTTTGGGGAAAATAGCAGAGTTCACGGTCCGCACATACACAGTCTGCCATTCCCTTCAAGGAAATTATATCTATGCAACCATATATGATCTGTCTTTCGTTTCTGTTATTGGCATCATACACAAAACCACTCATTCCCTGAGGTGCACAATCCTCTGTGAACTCTGCAGAAATAAAGTAATGCTAATAGCACTTACCCTTTGCTGTCTAGAAAATTCACCAAGCTTTCCAGTATGCACCCTGCTTCAGAAACCAGTATACCACTGACCTATAAAGCAATAATATAGAATTTTAAATAATTTGAAGCAACTATCTTATGAACATCTTATCAATGAGTTCAGCATGCCAAACTGCTGAATAATAGAGCTCACAGAGCTCTCAAAACCCAAAGCAGGAGATGAAGTATCAGGTTAAAAAAAAAAAAAAAAAAATGCACCTAATAGGATAATTTTAGGAGAAAAACCTTGAACTAAGAAGATTGATGCTAAAAAGATTCAATAATGAAGTCTCAAAATCATATAGAGAGAATTCAGATCTTGGACAAAAATATAATGTGTTATTTGAAGGAGGAGAATCAACATAAAATGACAATTCCATCATGCTGTATAACATACCTCATCAAAAGATAAAACTTTATTCATTGAACCTAAGTTCACAATCACCTGCGGAATAAATAACCAAAAGCCATTCAGATTGCAGGCAATCAAACTACATAAGGCATACTTTCAAAAAGATTAAGCTGATAAATTTAGTTTTGAAGACACTTATGATTTCTAATCAAGGTTGTCCACTTTTAGTGCTCAAGCTTCACTTTGAGACATTTACCATATTTAAAACTCCATAAGTAATGCAGTTATAGGACAATCGCCCAATTTTTCGCCAAACATGTGATAAGGGCATGGGTCAATAATGGTTCACCTTCAGGATCAACAATAGGCAACAGAAACCACTTTTCTGCAAAATCTCTGAGAAAATCAGAATCCAAGTTGGATTCCACTAGCTGAATTTCTCTCTCACAGCCCAAATTCAAACAGTCCTCCCATTGATAGAGATTCGGCTACTATACACTTCAGTTTGGTAAACAACTGTGCATTGCGTGATTTTGATTTTTTTTTTGGTCACAGAACTCTGTAAATTGTCCTACATCCAACAACTTATAAAAATTTTAAGGATCATAGATACTATCAAGTAAAATTCAATCACTGAAAAGAACCCTCAAAAGTCAGTTCGTAAGGGTATTGAACCACCACATTTCTATGTCAGCACACTCTCAAAGGCCATCTGGTTATATGGTGTTTTCTATCTGCCGGTCATTCATGTCAAAACACATCAATGTGAAAGCAGAAGTAGAAGTTCAGTAGCAACTTCTAAAACAGATTTTCTTTGGTAAGTTGTAACATTATAAAAATAGAAAATAACATTTCACCTGTACTCTAAAAACATTTGTCCACTCTCTAGGACTCACTGAAAAACATTAATATCCTCTCAAGTCTCAATAGTCAATATCTTCAGCTATAAACAGATATTCAGAATGGAGATACTTGTAAAGCAATGAGAAAAAGAAATCCCTAAGATTCTCACATGCTTTTCACAGTTTGAAAGGAAAAAATATGAGGCGGTTTGATGTGGGAAAATTTCAAGTTTTGTAAATTACAAATCTTGTTCTTAATGTTTATCTTTTAGGTACAAGAAGGACATTTTCATATACAAAACTGACGTTTGGTAAAAGAAGAAAATAGGTGAGAATGATGTGATGGTGTCAAATAACTTCAGCATGCGCCCTCTCTTCCTAGTGCCATCTGCCATTTTGACTAACTGGTTTTTCTTGCTGATTAAGGAAAAATCTCTGTTCATAACAGAACAGGCATTCATAATTAGATGGCAGTAAGTTAAAATATGATAAAGAGACCAAAAGGAGACTGGTGAGTGCATGCACAAGCATGCATGCAATGAATTCCATTTAAAAAAAAAAAAAAGAGTATCATATCAATAACAGGTGTACCTCATCAAAAACGGGCACACTTCCTCCAACAAGACCAGTGTTCCCACCCTGAGGAACAACAGCCAAGCATCTGGAGTTACAATATTTGAGAATTTGAGAAACCTGGGACAAAAAATTTTCACAAGCATTCAATGAGTGAACTATATGACAGCATGAACAAAGCAGAAGACTGAATAAGAGAAATATTCAAGGCAGAATCGACATCGTGCATGTTCAAATGTACAGCAAATCTATCAAGACTGAATACTGTTATAGTGTGCCTACGTGTGTGCAGGTGAACAAGTGGGACATGCGGACACGCATGCACAAACCCAGAGAGAGAGAGAGAGAGAGCTGTCTTATATTTGATACTTGAGAGTCATATGATTATGAACCAATATAACCAAGCACAAGGTAAATGCAACTTACAAAATCTTCAGAGGAAGAGAGAGCAACTGTCTCATACTTGAGACTTGAGAGTCATATGAATCAATGTAACCAAGCACAAGGTAACATGCAAGCTCACAAAATCTTTCAAAGATATCTACTATCGCACTGAAATTTCAGAGGTCGAATGCAGAATGTTGTATCATCGAGAGAAAAACCAAATATATCAAGAAGAAGAAAGAAATGGACCTCTTCAGTGCTCCGAGGCAGAAGCAGAAGCTTACTCGAACCTTTGTACTTCCGCATCCAATCCATATTTGCAGCCAGTAAAGCATCTTCATCCTGGATAACATTTTTATCCCCCAACAGGTCTGTAAAATACCTTATGTCATCCGAATTTATCGTGGCAAACTTGGGGTTCCTCTGAATCTTTGTGGCCATGGAACCAAACCATCTACTTTGGATAAAGCTTGCTCCCGAAGCGAATTCTCTCTCTCGTAAATGCACAGAAAGAGGCTGCTGGTGTCCAAAATAAAATTGAGTTCCCCGGCAAGATCCACCAGAGCAATGCAGCGAGCCTGTATTCAGGACAATGTCATCAGGATTTGTTTATGATCCACAACGTCCATTTAACCTAATCGAAGGTCAAATCACAAGCGAGTTCAGGCATTTATGGAGTTAATTAGTATTCTAATGTAAGAACAACTTGAGACTCCAGTGCATAGACAGTCAACGATTGTCTAATGTATTATCTTGCTTCAAATTAGCTCATCCAATCTCCATCCGTGAAGTAACATAACAATCGACGCCATGTCATCATATGATCGAGTATTGGACAGAAAACACTCGAACGCTAAGAAAACACGTTATTTCCGTGGACCAGTCGCCGCCCGTCGCCGGTCGCCGGCACACCTCATGTCTCGCGACACAGATGATAAATAGGAGCACAAACGCCATCATGCTCCCAGCGAACCTCGGACCAGACTCCACGCACGAACGCACGCAATTGCTCCACCACAAAATCTACGAAAACAATGTCCAGGACAACAGAACCGAAGCGAACAGCGCCGCGATACTCCGGTCGTATAATTCCCATTCGAGACGAACGAGCTTCCAAAGCGACGATCTCGCTAAACAAACTTCCCATCGGTACACAGAACAACGCTCGAAACAACGGAAAACGCAAAGCCGAAGCCGATTTTTGAGATGCTCGCTCGAAGCGACGATACCGTGACGAGCTGGATTGCCGCGATCGGGAGCGGATCGAGGAGCGGGATCGGGGCGCGAGGAGAGCCTGAGGATGCGACGAGCCGAAGCTCTCCACCTGTCCATCTTCATCGTCTTCCCCACGCAGCCTGGGATTCCTCGTCGGGAATTGCAGAGCGCGAGTTTTCTGGTCGTCGACGACGTGTGAGATCCTCCTGCGGTCCGGGAAGAGTTGAAAATGGCGGAACGAAATGACCGCAACGCCCTTTCTATTTCGATTTTTTGCCCGAAACGGGAGAAGAAAATTCATTTTCAGGTATTTCGCACTCGCTTATTTAATTTTGATAATCTAGAGAGGGAAAAAAAATATTAGGACAGAAGTGGAAATTTGATGCCAATCAATGGATATAAATGATTCCTTAATTTTGACTTAATATATAATGTAATTCATAAACTTTAAATTTATTTAATATAGTCCCCGAATTGTATAATGTAATCTTTGAATTTTTTATATATATTTAATTTAATCCTAAAATTGTATAAAAATATTCAATATTGTCATTATGTTTGTGTGTTTAAACTATACAAAACAAACTCTCCCTTTATCTTCAAATTTCTGTCCATTATTAGAGATTTTAAAATGATAAGATAGTATGCTTTCCACATTCATCTTCTTAACAAATCTTGTACAAAAACCAAGGCCAAAAAGCCTTATATTTAGAATGAGATTTAACTAGATGCAAAAAGTTTGTCTTGACAAGATAAGGTCTTAGAGAGGCATTGCAAGAGGACTGAATACCTACATTTACTAAAATTCTTGTTGTGTATGACTATATTTTCAGAAATTACATTAAATATGTATTAAAAAAATCCAGAGAATATATTAAATAAATTATATTACATATTAGATTAAAGTTTATTGATATTCAATTAGCAAAAAGAGAATATTGTTCGCCAATTGACTTTATTACCCCTGTTGCCAATTTGCTCATCTCCAAGCTCGCCGCAGCTCCGCCACAATCCCTTTCCATCCCCTCTCTCTGTCTGTCTGTCTCTCTCTCTCTCTCTGCAACTGCAATGGCGTCTTCCCTGACGTCGCTCTCCTCCATCAAAATCCCTAGGCGCTGTTGCCGGTTCGCGCCCGGCGTCTCCCCTCGACGTCGCCGCCGCCGACGCGCGCCTCGCGCTATTCGCCTCCGGGCCGCCGCGCGGCGCCGTGGCCGCCGGGGGCTCCTTTCTCTATCGGTTTCTCGAGAAGACTGTCTCGGTCTTCCTTCTCCGGCGGCAGCAACGGGAGGAGCTCCGAGATCCCGAGCCTGAAGGACTTCATGGTCGCGCAATCCGCAGCGTCTCTCGCCGTCTCCGGAGTCCAGCCCGAGTGAGTTTCTCTGAACCGTCTTTTTGCTTGCCTCCAGATGTAACGTAGAGCCATCGGTGTCTGACTTGAGTGTCCGGCTAGATTGTTCGTGCTTTCGGTTGCTGGTGTTCTCGGTGGCGGCGCTTCCCTGTGAAATCCTGGTTTAGTGTGTCTCCAAGTGTTTGGCTTTTTGCGCGTAAGGAATGGTTCGGATAGTACAGTGTTAAGAAGTGCCGTAGTTGATGAATCCTCGACTTGATGTCCAACTGGATGTCATGAATTTCGTGCTTCGGCAGAACCAGAATCGGTTCTCTTCTAATGGCTCGCGAGTACTACAACAATTGGAATTCTTGAACATTCCTTCAACAGTGGCTGTCGACGTATTTACTTGATATTTTTCTCGTTCTAGTTGAGCAATGATACTTTCACTTGATATTGCTCGTGGAAACTCGATTGTTGACATCGGCCCTTTAGTAATTGTCCAAAACAAACTTGCATACCTGTCAATAAACCGTATGAGTACAGGTAGCATTCTCCTTTCAGTTTATTTGAGAGTATGCCAATGTAGTACTTTGCAAGCTGTACCTCACTGTGGCATTAACATCAAAAGCAAAACATCATAAAACTGGAAGCTTTGCTGACGGTCAACTGAAAAGTGTGAAAGTTCACAATCATTTTAGTCAGAAAGTTATACGCAGGATTATAGGAATATGCAGCTATTCAGTAATTCATTATAAACATCATATCGGCAGAACGTTGGCATTAGCTCTAGAAAACCATTTAACATCTTATTGCTTTCTTAAAACAGAAGTTCCCTCTTTTTGCCTTGCGAAATATGCAGAAAGTCATTTTCAAGAAGAAACTGGAAAAGCTCAGCCTCTTTTTTCTTTCTCTTATTCTTCAATATGAGTAATTCTAAAACTTATAGATGCTTTCTTACTTTTCTTAAATCCACTAGTCTTGTACCAGCTGCCGAAGGTCTTTCAAAAGGTCGAATTTATCAAGAGACTTATGGTTGTCAGATGAACATCAACGATATGGAGATTGTCCTTTCGATTATGAAGAATGCAGGATATAGTGAAGTTGTGGATGTCCCTGAAAGTGCTGAGATCATCTTTATCAACACCTGTGCTATAAGGGACAATGCAGAGCAGAAGGTCTGGCAAAGACTTAACTACTTTTGGTTCCTCAAAAGACATTGGAAGAGCAATGTCAAAATCGGTAGGTCACAGTCGTTGCACCCTCCAAAGGTGGTTGTGTTGGGATGTATGGCAGAGAGGTTAAAAGAGAAGATACTAGATGCTAATAAGATGGTTGATGTGGTTTGCGGACCAGACGCTTACAGAGATTTGCCTCGATTGTTGGAGGAGGTTGACTATGGTCAGAAAGGAATTAATACTCTCCTCTCACTTGAAGAAACTTATGCTGATATCAGTCCAGTTAGAATCTCTAAGAACTCTGTTACTGCTTTTGTCTCAATAATGAGGGGTGCAACAACATGTGCTCATTTTGCATTGTTCCTTTTACTAGAGGTAGAGAACGGTCACGCCCTGTTGAATCAATTGTAAGGGAGGTGGAAGAGTTGTCAAAAGAAGGTGTGAAGGAGGTGACACTACTTGGCCAGAATGTTAATAGCTACAATGACACATCTGGGCTTGAAAAAGATGTTGAACCTGGCACAAATTGGAAGTTGAGTGAAGGATTTTCCAGCATGTGCAAGGTGAAAAAAACGGGTCTGCGTATTGCAGATCTTCTAGACAGACTGTCCACAGAATTTCCTGAAATGCGATTCAGATACACATCCCCTCACCCTAAAGACTTTCCTGATGAGTTGCTGTACCTGATGAGAGACAGACATAACATCTGCAAATACATTCATCTACCAGCACAAACAGGGAGTTCGACAGTGCTTGAGAGAATGCGTCGCGGCTATACCCGTGAGGCATACCTAGACCTTGTGCAAAAGATAAGGGAAATTGTTCCTCAAATGGGGATAAGCAGCGACTTTATTTGTGGTAAGAAATGTCATAACATTCTGATCTGATTATGTTAATCTCAAATGTACAGTTCTGTGCCCGCTACTAATTGTCCGGGAATCTTATGACTATGAGGTTTATTGTGAAGCTTATATTGAATCATGAGGGACTAAGATTTTATTGATGTTCAACTTCCTTGCCATAATCTGTCCTTATGATGATCTGGCAGAAATTACCTTCCTTCCTTCGCCCTGCATATGGAAATTGATTGACATTGGGTCATTCCCCATTAATGTTAGCATTTGTTCCTGTTTCAAGTGTGACCTCCAACTTTGCATGTGTAGCTCCAGTTGCTCATTTTCTTTCTGCCTGTCTCTTTAAGAATATGGTTGGTTAATCTCCTCATTTTGACTTAATGTTCTGTCTGCTGTCTGCTGATGCTAATTTAGTTTTTGTTGTTTATTGTTCCACATTGCATTCTGTCACCTCTGTAACTGGGGATCTTTTATATGGGTGCATGTAGCTCAAACAAACATAATCCGACCTGACATGAAAGAATTTAAATAACACACAAAAAAGTAGGAATAAACCAGAGATGCAATTATATCAAGTAAATTATGTGCTATTTACTTTGTGCCACTTCACCTAAAAATTGAGATAGTTTAGCAGAGACACCAAATGACATGGTCCAAAGATAAGTTAGAAACACAAGCCATTAATGGTTTGGAAATGAGTCAATATGCTTAATCGTGGCATTATGGATGGCTAATATGCCATGCTTAATCGTGGCATTATGGATGGCTAATATGCCATGCTTAATCGTGGCATTATGGAGGCTAATGTGCCATTCCAATGCTAAAACCTACAAGTTATGTTTTCCTTCTTAAATTTCTCTTCTAACAAGGTTGTAGGCCTTCTGATTCTTTTCTGTCCCTTCATTTCTTTGGCTCACAGGCTTTTGTGGAGAAACTGAAGAGGAGCATGAAGACACACTTAGCCTTGTAAGAACAGTTGGTTATGATATGGCATACATGTTTGCTTATAGCATGAGAGAGAAAACACATGCTAATAGAAACTATGATGACGATGTTCCTGAAGAAGTCAAGCAAAGGAGGCTGAATGAACTTATTGAGGCTTTCCGTGAGAGTACAGGTCAATGTTATGATTCCCAAATTGGAAGCATCCAACTTGTATTGGTTGAAGGGCCCAACAAGAGAGCTCCTGACACTGAACTCATTGGCAAGAGTGATAGAGGCCACCGAGTGTCTTTTGCAAAGCTCCCCATCATTGATCGTGCTGATAATTCTACTAGCAAGAGAAATCCTTCCGTTGGTGATTACGTAGAAGTCTACATAATGAAATCTACACGAGCTTCGCTATTTGGTGAAGCTCTTGCCATAACCAAGTTGAGTTTATTCCAGAGAGTCCAGGATGAGGAACTGGTTGCCTGTGAAAGCAGTGCTTAGAGAATGCTAATGTACCGATGTGCATATTGAGTTAAATTACGTCTCAGAAATGTCATAAGCTGCTCAAGGATGGCTCAGCTGTTTTCTGTTGTCAATTTGGAACGAGCCAGCCGATGAAAAACTCGAATTGAGATGATATGCGGTACAAAATTCTTTGATTGCAGATGTTGAGCAGATCAGAGTAATATATAGAGCAGAGTCAAATGACATCTGCCTTCGTCTGCACTCTTATTTGGGAACTGATTTTGCAGCAATCGCGCACCCGAGAGAGCAATTCTTTTGAGCAAGTATTGCCCGCCCCGAGTGCACGTGAGCCAACCTCGCATGTGTCGTTAGTTCAGGACCACCTCATACTGGAGGGCACGTGCCCCCGGAGCAAGTCGGTTTGTTCAATCTTTTTAGGTTATATTCGCACTGATGTGTACTTGTTTCAAATTTCCCTTTGTGCTCCTGCCTCTGAACAGTTGGTAAAGAGCAATTTTGTCGAAACCATTGGATTATGATAAAATGTAAGCTCAGCATTTGACATTTATCAGGGTGGTGATTGGGATTTAATATTGGAATCTTATTAGGGGGAGTGTTAAAGTATTTAAATATCATATCACACACCCATCTAACAATTTTGGTTATTAGAACGGTGGGCATTGATTTCACAAATTTAACCTCAGGCCGAAGTTCAGCATACGCATGAGGAAGTTGATGCATTTGAAAACTAAATCATACTGCTCTCTAATGCATTGATACCGGCGCATTTATTCAAGAAATTAAGTCCGAGCCCAAATAAAATCAGGCCCTGGGCAACACTATATTGCCATAATCATGTAAAATAACAGAGGCTTTAAGCTAACTCCTAAGCTAACTCCTAAGCCAGCTCCCCGCCATATCCAATCTCGGTTAGGAGCATCAATTGCAGGCTATTTATTCCTACACTCGTTCTGCCTTATCAAATCTATTATCATTGCAGAGCAAGGTTTCTGTGATCTCACCGAAGAGACTCAAACACTCTCTTATAGTTTTCCATATGATGATCAGCCTGTCCATCAAATCACCCATGAAGTTGATCTTCCCAATATCGTTCTCAAGTACAAAACGAGCGGGACTATCAATCGGATCATGTGGGTCCGTCCTGTCTCCGGTCCAAAAACAGTTGGAAAGCGCAGGCAAAGCGTCTTTTTGCTTGATTCAATCTCAAGGAAGTCCAGAGAAAATGACCCACTGGACCACGAATAACACACATTCAATCCGCAGACGCATGCCTTGTCCGGCCACATCCACAAGCCCACGACGAAACACTCCCCGTTGATCACCGTCAACACCGTTTCCACACGCGTCGCTCGAACAAGCAAAAGCAGATCAGGCCACGATTCCAAAGCATGGACTCACGCCAGTGATTGCCTCTCTTTGCTTAGGTTTCAGGATTCATCCCCTATACGTACGTGGCCGTATATATACACGTATGTGGTCGCCCATCATGATGTCGCCGCTGCTTTTCACGTACGAGGAGCAGGGACATTGCGGTCCAGCTTCATTAAGTCCTTTGCTGCTGATCTAATCATAATGTCCGTCCCAACAGCTTCGATAATCGCTTGCGAACTCTCGCTGTATGAAGAGGGACAGGCTTATCATCTCCGAGAGAGGCCAAGCGCCATTGGCCTGCCCACCATTTAGTTAGAGGAGTGTCACGTACTATGAAAAGCGGAGCATCGAGATAATATATTGTACATATTCTTTCTCGATTCTCCACTATGATAAAAATATATATGTGCGTATGTATGTATGTATGTATGTATGTATGTGTATAAAGGCCCTTTTGAAGGATATTATTATTTTTAGATAATTAAGGGCTCTCAAACTTAAAGCATGCGATTATGACGTCATAATTAGTGTCCTTGAGAAGTTCATTGACCCGACAAGGAGACACAAGAAAAGAAAAACCCTTGTGCATTTTTTAGCATTTTCTTTTTCGTTCCCATTTTCTGATTTTGTAACCTAACTTATTTGGTCTTGACTGAGCACACATATATAGACTGTTAAGTGCATCAGATTCACATCATACAACAATCAGCCTCGACTGCCTTACTTGTTTGTTGGGCTTGACTTTTGTAGACCATGTCATATATAAATCGTTAAGAAAACAAGTAAATTAGAACTGTCATAACTTTCATATCATACTCACTTAAGTATTATAACTTCTTCTTTTTTTTACTTAAATATCATAAATTTGAAAAATCGATCACTTGAATGTCATCGATTTATCTCATAAAAAAAGTTGACGTGGCTTTAATTTATAATATATCATCCCATGTGGTGTGTCAAAAAGCCGTAAAACCAACACTTGATAAGGCAAACGATGTCGCTTGAGCGTCTGATTGAAGGACAACGAAAGTTCCAATGACCTTCACGAATGATTGTTTCACTGTCATAAATTTTTAGAAGTGAACACTTAGGCTCATTAATTTTTAAAAAGCGACCACTTGAGTGACAGGAAGAGAGAGAGTTTAAAAATGTTGTTTCAGGAAGAGAACAAGAGTCGAAAAATGATGTCGTATAACTATGTAAAATTTCTATAAAAAAATGCACATTGGACTTCAAGTTGTTTTTAAAAAATTCCATGTCGGAATGGAAAATTAAGAAAAAAATTCAGTAGCATAATTTGCCAGGAAATGGCACTCAAGTGTCAATTTTACATCAATTGTCACTTAGGTGAGCAAGAAAAAAAAAGATTGGCCTCAAACGAGCGCCAAACGAAAATTATGACTCTTCTAATATGCTTATCCCGATTGTTAAGCACATCGGATCCGTGTCACACACCAACCGGTCACGACCCCCTCACTTGTCCGTTGGGCTTGACTTTTACGGACCAAAGTTTAGATAAAAAGGATTTTCGAGCATACGAAAAGGGCTTGCAATCCCATACTTTACGACCCCACCAAAGCCAAAGAAGAAAAGTGAAAGAAGAAAAGACGTAGGAGAATCCAATCCCCCCTTTTCCGGGGTACCCTCAATCATGCCGAAGGAACATAAAGAGATTAGCTCTCGATGATGGAAAGAAGAGAAGAGAAACTTGTTGGGGAAAAGGCGTGGAGGGATGGCGCCACAAAGGAGAAGGAACCCTAGGAAGAATCCCAAAAGCTAGAAGCACTCAGGCCCCCAAAAGGAGCAAAAAGAGAAAAGGAGATAGAGGGAGAGACTAGTGTCGTTTGGATAATGAAACTGTGAGTGACCTTTAAGTTTAAATAAATGGATGGCTCCATCACTTTAGAAACCAGTACATAGGGTCACCCTTAGTAAGTCTAAGAAGAACTCAAATCAATTTTATCAGCATTCCATGTTGGCCCACCAATCCATGCTTACCCAACTCGGAATGGACGTTGAATTCTCCAAATAAATGCAAGAACAAAAGAAAAGAAAGAGAAAAATTCTAGAAAGAGTTCGGAAATCATTTATCAACTGTGTTTACCGAACGTCACAAAGATTATCATTGGCTCTTAACATCTGTCCATGCCGAGAACTTCCTCATCTCATTAGAGGCAAGAAAGACGTACATGCATATCGTATACCTAACTCCTGTACGTACGAACTAGAGAAACACAAAAAAAGCATATCTCTTTTAGCACTTGAATCCCTTTTATCACAATAACGTTGTACCTCCATCCTCATACTCCTCCAAATGTTATAATCGGCATCATAGGTATGAAACAAATGATACTACGCCTTATAAGTAGATTACACAATAAAAGATGTCTCTCCATATATGTTGCATCCATTTTTAAGTTTTAAGCGAGTTGAACGCGTCGCATCTACTCCTGATCTCTCCATTCCGACCAGTCTTGGCACCAAGAACACTGAGCTTCTCCATGGCACGCGAAAATGCCTGGAAAAACGCGGCTTGGTCCTTGGCATACATCTCCACGAACGGCCGTGTCCTAGGGTTCGCGTACAACGCATGGTCTATGGCCAGTAGCCCTAGGCCGCGCGGCAGGTTCTGATAGTACATGTTGTCGAACTTTCCGGGCGTCATTACGTCATTAAAGGCGGCCATGCTGCCATCCCTGGTGTAATTGGCGCACATTTGCCTTAAGCCAGCAACGAACTTGGGATTTAAAGCGGGATCATAGCCGGAGGTCTTGCCATAATTGAAGATCCTGTCGCTGAATTCCTTGCAATGGGAGAACCCGATGGTGTGTGCGCCCAATAGAGCTGCGAATTCTTGCACGGTGAACCCCCTGGACTCGAAGATCTTGATGTTTTCATCAAAGCTCATGGTAATTCTTGGAAGATTTCCTTCGACCCTGGATGCCTTCGACACCAAGCCATCCTTCCTACCAAGCTTAACCGTATAGAATGGACCGCCGACCATGCTGATAAGGTCCCGGGTGGCCTGGGCCAATATATCGGCACAGGAGACCGTCTTAGGGCAAGAGAGCTCCAAGGCGGTCTTGGCGCGAGTGACCACCTCGAACGCATCCCCTGGGAGAGACAGGTTGATGTCGTGCTCGCGCTCCGCATGGTTGAAGGAGTTGGAGGACACGAGGACGGAGGCGTCACAACCTTCGACCAAGCAGTCGTGGACAAAGAGGCGCAGAATGCCGGCCGCGGTGGTCGGTGTGGACATCTGCTTGTTGGTGATGGTCTCACGGACGATCTTCTCGAAATCGGGGCATGATTTCTGGTAATATTTAGGGCTGAGCTTGGCTTCGGAGAGAGAGATGGAAGCGAAAAGGAGGAGCAGGATCAAATGGTGCAAATCCATGGCGATATGGATCGGGAACGAGATAGAGGAAGGAGGGTTGTCCAACTTCCTCCTTCTCAAATTGTTCCTTGGGATGAACGAGGAAGGAGCGGTGGGGAGAAGACGAAGACATGCAAAATGGATTGAAAAAATTGAACAGAATGGGAATGAAGAAGGTGGAAAAGAGTGGACCGGAGGGATTTTAGGGTTTGTTTTGATAATAGGGGTGATGGAAACAGAAGCAAAGATTTTGTCCACCCGTCGAATTTATTGGTTTGTTTTGTTTTGTTTTGTTTTGTCTTGTTTTGTTTTGTTTTGTTTTGTTTTGTTTTTTTTGTATTTTGTATTTTTTTTTTTTTTTTTTTTGCATTGTTGAATTGAGGGTAGATGTGAAAGAAATTCCACGTTTAAGGAACCAAATAATTCGAAGTGTAAAAGAAATTCCATTTGACGTTGCAAGGCATTGATGCTCTTTTTCCTAACTTTCAGAGAATTTATTAATTGATTTTTCTTTTTTTTATGAACATTGATATAAGATTATTCTTCCCCATGTCTTATTGTAGTTTCAGTTTGCTTGTGAAGAAATCTTAATCTAAAAAAGAACTCTCCACAGAATTTCCTGAAATGCGATTCAGATACACGTCCCCTCACCCTAAGGACTTTCCTGATGAGTTGCCGTCCCTGATGAGAGACAGGCATAACATCTGCAAATGCATTCATTTACCAGCACAAACAAGGAGTTCGACAGTGCTTGAAAGAATGCGTCGTGGCTATACCCATGAGGCATACCTAGACCTTGTGCAAAAGATAAGGGAAATCGTTCCAAAAATGGGGATGAGCAGCGACTTTATTTGTGGTAAAAGATGTCATAACACTGATCTGATTATGTTGATCTCAAATGTACCGTTCTGTGCCCGCTACTAATTGTCCGGGAATCTTAAGACTATGAGGGTTATTCAGAAGCTAATATTGGAATCATGAGGGACAAAGATTTTATTAATGTTCATGCTCCTTGCCTCAATCGTCCCTTATGATGATCTGGCAGAAATTACCTTCCTTCCTACGCGCTGCGTATGGAAATTGATTGACATCGGGTTATTCCCCATTAAATTTCACATTTGTTCTGGTTTCAAATGTGATCCTCCAACTTTGCATGCGTAGCTCCAGTTGCTCTTTTTCTTTTGCCTGTCTCCTTAAGAATATGGTTGGTTAATCTCCTCATGTTGATTTAATGTTCTGTTTGCTGTCTGCTGATGCTAATTTAATTTTCATTGTTCATTGTTCCACATTGCATTCTGTCACCTTTGTAACTGGGGAATTTTTATATGGGTACATGTAGCTCAAATAAACATAATCCAACCTGACTAAAGAACTTAAATAACACACAAAAAGGTAGGAATAAACCACAGAGACGATTATATCAAGGTTATCATGTGCTATTTACTTTGTGCCACTTCACCTAAAAATTGAGATAGTTTAGTAAAGACACCAAATGACATGGTACAAAGATAAGTTAGAAACGCGCGCCATTAATGGTTTGGAAATGAGTCGATATGCTTAATCGTGGCATTATGGATGGCTAATGGGCCATGGTTAATCGTGACATCATGGAGGCTAATGTGCCAATCCGATGCTAAAACCTACAAGTTATATTTTCCTTCTTAAATTTTACTTCTAACAAGGTTGTAGGCTTTCTGATTCTTTTCTATCCCTTCATTTCTCTATCCCTTCATTTCTTTGGCTCACAAAGTTTCTGTGGAGAAACTGAAGAGAAGCATTAAGACACATTTAGGGTGCATTTGGGAGTGGCTTTTCCAAGTCACTTTGGGCATCCAAAGTCCTTTGGGCTAAAAAAAGGGCGTTTAGGAAATTCTTTTACAAAGATGATTGGGGGAAAGTAGGCCTTTGGAAGGCTGAAAGCCTAAGGCAAGTATGAGGCTGCCTTAGGCGTTCAGCTTTCTAGAATGTTGAGGGGAGGATAAGACAAAAAAATTTCTTCCACAAATATCCTCATTGACATTTCATTTTTCCAGTTGTGCCCTCGTGAATATTAACATTCTTCTCCATTGAGGTTGGCTGGCAAGGTTGTGCGGAGTTGCGAGGGGCCAGCAATAGGCTGGACAGAGGTCGGCTTGAGGCCGGTGTGGTCGCAGCAACAGTCGCTAGCAAGTCGCGTGACCTCGGCAACCCCCCCGCAAGTCACGTCACTGCGACCCAAAGGTCACGCATCCTGCAGCGACTCAAATTTAGGTCGCCTGAGTCACGCGACCTTCAACAACTCAAATTTAGGTCGCCTGAGTCACGCGACCTTCAACAACTCAAATTTGGGTCACTTGCAGGTGAAGAACCGAGACTTGGAGAGCTCAAGGGAGCGGAGGACATTCCCATGGGCAATAGCGATGACAGCGAGGGAGGCGTCGATGATGCGGGGGCAAAGGGAGAGGTCGAGGTCGAGGGCGACGGCATTGGTGTAGCAGGTGAGGGTGGTGGGGAGGTGCTCGGCATGAAGGAGGTCAAGGGACTTGCAATGGCGAGACTCAACAGCCTAGAAGGAATAGCAAACAAGGGAGAAGGACTTGTAGTCTCTAATGGCCGCCTGAGGTCTTGTAACTTGATAGTTCACCCGGCGACAGATCTTGATCGCCAACGGCCACCTACCCTTCACCTAGGCCAACTATTTTTTTATTTTTTGTTTTTATTACAAAAGTCCTTTGTAAATGTAAATTTCTCCAACCACTATTTTACCCAAAGCTACTTCAGAGTAGATTTTTAGATTATAATTTACCAAACGCAATTTACATTTTAGATTACTCATTTAACTTACCCACCCCATTGGTGGTCGCGCGGTTTGCGCTTTGCTCTCCCCCACAAAGGGAGCGGGTTCAAATCCCCGCGGTCGCTTGTATGACTCACCCGCGGCCGGGTCAGGTGGGTGGGCTCGATTCGCCTCGGGTTTACGCCGCC
Source organism: Eucalyptus virginea (assembly GCA_014182375.1). NCBI lineage: Eukaryota > Viridiplantae > Streptophyta > Magnoliopsida > Myrtales > Myrtaceae > Eucalyptus > Eucalyptus virginea. The sequence continues at coordinate 26,300,442 of CM024522.1, read as the reverse complement.
GCCACATTACCATGGGCGGTTCCCAGTCACCAAAAAAAAAAAAAAAAAAAAAAAAACTCACTTAACTTAAAGTTCTTTGTATTTTCCCTAAGGCTTTCCCCAAAAATCCAACCAAACGTACCCTTAGCCTTGTAAGAACAGCTGGTTATGATATGGCATACATGTTTGCTTATAGCATGAGAGAGAAAACACATGCTAGTAGAAACTACGATGACGACGTTCCTGAAGAAGTCAAGCAAAGGAGACTGAATGAACTTATTGAGGCTTTCCGTGAGAGTACAGGTCAGTGTTATGATTCCTAAAGTGGAAGCATCCAACTTGTATTGGTTGAGGGGCCCAACAAGAGAGCTCCAGACAGCAAACTCATTGGCAAGAGTGATAGAGGCCATCGAGTGTCTTTTGCAAAACTCCCAGTCATTGATCGTGCTGATAATTCAACTTGCAAGAGAAATTCTTCCATTGGTGACTTCGTAGAAGTCTACATGATGAAATCTACACGAGCTTCGCTATTTGGTGAATCTCTTGTCAAAACCAAATTGAGTTTGCTCCGTAGAGTCCAGGATGAGGAACTGGTTGCTTGTGAAAGCAGTGCTTAGCGAATGCTAATGTACCAATGTGCATATTTAGTTAAATTACACCTCGGAAATGTCATGAGCCGCTTGAGGATGGCTCGGCTGTCTTCTGTTGTCAATGTGGAATGTGCCAGCCGATGAAAAACTCAAAATGAGATGATGTGCGGTGCGAAATTCTTCAGTTGCAGATGTCGAGCAAATTAGAGTACCGCAACAGAGGAGAGTAGAATGACATCTGCGTTCGTTTGCACTCTTATGTTGGAACTGATTTTGCAGCAATCATGCACCCGAGAGAGCAATTTGTTTACCTATTTGGGTGGTGATTAAGATTTAATATTGGACTTTTTATCAGGGGCATTAAAGTATTTAAATATTAAAGTACACACTCATCCGATGGTTTAAGTTTTTATACATTGAAGAGTGATCTCACAAAACCTCATATAGCGTATAGTCTCAGATTATAGTCTAACGTATACATGATGGAGTCTTGACGTATTTGAATACTAAATCATGCCATGATCTATCGCAGTTTGATACCTGTGCATTGATCCAAGAAATTAAGCCCAAGCCCAAATAAGATCAGGCCCTAGGCAACACTGTATTACCATAATCAAGCAAAATATTAGAGATGGTTTTGGCTAACTCCTAAGCGAGCTCCCCCTCTTCTCCAATCTCGGTCATGAGCATCAGTTGCAGGGTATGTATTCCTACACTCGTTCTGCCATACCAATTCGATTATCATTGCATAGCAAGGTTTCTGTGATCTAGCCGAAAAGACACAAATATCCTCTTATAATTTTCCATATAATGATCGACCTATCCATCACATCACCTATGAAATCGATCTTCTCACTATCGTTCTCGAGTGCAAAATGACGGACCATCCATTGGATCATGCGAGACCATTGGTCCACCGGAACACGTGGGACCGCCCCGTCACCAATCCAGAACAGTTGGAAAGTGCAGGCAGAGCCCTTCGCTTGATTTAATCTCAAGGAAGTTTAGAGAAAGACCCACTGGGCCACGATTACGCATGTTCAATCCGCAGAAGCGTGCCTTGACCGGCCACATCCACAAGCCCACGACGAAACTCCCCGTTGATCACCACCAACGCCGTTTCCACACGCGTCGCTCGAGCAAGCAAAAAGCAGATCCCGCCATGATTCAAAAGCATGGACACTCGCCAATGATTGCCTCTCTTTGCTTAGGCCTCAGGACTTCATCCCCTATACGTACATGGCCGTATATATACACGTATGCGGTCGCCCATCATTATGTCGCGGCTGCTTTTCTAATACGAGGAGCAGGGACATCGCGGTCCAGCTTCATTGAGCCCTTCGCTGCTGATCTCATCATAATGTCCGTCCCAACAGTTTCGATAATTGCTTGTGAACCATCGTTGTCTGAATACGGACAGGCTTATCATCATCTCCGCGAGAGGCCGAGAGTCATTGGCCTGCCCGCCATTAAGAAGTTTAGAAATTAGAGGACTGTCGTGTACTATGAAAAGCGCAGCTTGGAGATAATATATTGTATATGTTCTTTCTCGATTCTCCATCATGAGATATATTATAAGGGCCCTTTTGAAGAATATTATTTTTTGAAGATAATTAAGGGCTTTTCTCAAACTTAAACATGCGATTATGACGTCATGATCGCGTCACCCCCACCATCATTAGGCCACAGCGTTTGCATGTGCTTCTCGCGCCAAAAGGGGCGAAAAGCCGCCCGTGGATTGGTGTTCTTGAGGAGTTCACTGACCCTACAGGGAGACACGAGAAAGAAAACCCTTGTGCATTTTTTAGCTTTTCTCCTCGTTTCCATTTTCTGATTTCGAAACCTAACTTGTTTGGTCTGAACTAAGCATGCATTTACCAACCATTAAGTGTATCGGATCCACGTCATACAACGATCAGTCTCAATTGCCTTACTTATCCGTTAAGCTTGACTTTTGTAGACCACATCACATATAGATCATTAAAGGGATAAATATATTATGAGACTCATTATTTTTGTACGGTACTCACTTGAGTATCATCACTTTTTTTTTTCGCTTAAATGCCACAAATTTGAGAAATCAATTATTTGAGTGCCATCGGCGATTTGTCTCCTCAAAAAAGCCGATATGACATTAATTTATAATATATCATTCAACGTGGCTTGTCAGAAAGTTGAAGTCAACACTTGAGAAGGCAAACAATATTCTTTGAGCGTCTAATTGAAGGACGGCGGAAGTTATAATAACCTTCACAAATGATTGTTTCGGTGCCATTAATTTTTAGAAGTGAACACTTAGGTTCATCGGTTTTTAAAAAATGACAACTTAAGTGACAGGATGAAAGAGAGTTTGAAAACAGTGTCGTTTAAGGAAAAGAGAGAGAGACTGAAAACGGCATTGTCTAATTGGGGAAGATTTTGAAGAATTCCACGTCAAAATCAAAATTTAAGGAAAAAAACTTACGTAGGACAATTTATTGGGAAATGACACTCAAACAATCAATTTCATATTGATTGCGGCACTAAAGTGAGCGAAAAAAAAGTTACATTCCTCAAGTAAACGTCGCACAAAAATTATGGCACTCTTAAGATACTTATCCCGACCGTTAAGCATATCGAATCCGCATCACACAACGACCGGTCTCGCCCCCTTACTTGTCCGTTGGGCTTGACTTTTACGGACCAAAGTCTAGATATAATGGATTTTCCAGCGTACGAAAAGGGCTTGCAATCCCATACTTTATGACCCCGCCAAAGCCAAAGAAGGAAAAGCGAAAGAAGAAAAAGGCGTAGGAGAATCCAATCCCCCCTTTTCCGGGGTACCCTCAGTCATGCTGAAGGAACATAAGGAGATTAGCTCTCGATGATGGAGAGAAGAGAAGAGGAACTTGTTGGGAAAAAGGGGCGTGGTGGGATGGCGCCACGAAGGAGGAGGAACCCTAGGAAGGACCCCCAAAAAGCTAGAAACACTCAGGCCCCCAAAAGGAGCAAAAAGAGAAAAGGAGATAGAGGGAGAGAGACTAGCGTCGTTTTGGATAATGATTTGGCCCAAAAGGAGTGAATCTTGCAAACGAAGGAAGCACCGCCCCTCATCAAGAGCGTGCCAGACCCTTTGATGAACTGAGATATTCCCTCCCTGCTTTAGAGATCCTCAATGGAGTTAGGTAACATACACGAAATCTCGTTTCTGTTCGCCCTAATCAAGGAACTGATTTGGCTCGATTTCGGGACTCGCGGATGAGATAGGGGTGTGTAATTGAGTCGAGCCAAGCCAATTACATTGCTGCACGCTTGAGCTTGAGTCAGCTTGCATGCCTGGCCATCGGGACTCGACTTCGGTTCGATTAAATTTATGCTCGACTTCAACTCGAATAGGAAATCATTATACAAGAGTTTTTCTTGACTCGACTCACTAATATGAATCTATAGACTCCATCATAAGAAGTTCGAAAAGAATGCGGATACATTAGGTAGTTTTTCCATTGCTGTTGTATTTTATTTTTTTTAAAGAAATAATGCCAGCTCGATAAGGCTTCTGAGCCTATCAAGTTAAATATCTACAAGTTCGAACTCGGCTCAACAAGATACTTAGAACCCTCATGGTACTTAAAGAGTGTTGCAAAAACATCATGCATTTCATTGTCGGCATTGAAAGAACAACCTATGCACATCACCAAAGGGGTGCTGGGACAGCCTATGGGTCAGCCATGCCAAACTTGATTGGTAAGCGAACCAATTCTTCCTTTAATCGTATATTGACTGTCAGCCACTTTTGTTACGTCAGAAATCGACTGACTTAGAGCACCAATGGAGAGTTTTAAAAGTAAAAAAGTAGAGCACAATTCGTCGATGATTCGGTGTATGATCCATATATAAGATTTTAAATCATGAATTCCTGGTCTGTGAAATGAGTCGGTATCATACAATGTGAACTCCAAAATCTAGCTATCTAAGGTTGGCTTCCTTCCTTTATCATTAAAGACGGGAGTAGAATTCGAAACCCTTAATCCTCTCCCAAAGATAACTCGAATCCTAAATTCATAAGCATCTTTAAATGCCGTAATTTCAATGATTCTTATGTAAATGTTGCCCTTCGGAGCATTCGGAAATCATGGGGGCAGTTATAACCGATTTGTGTGACCCAGTTAAAAAGCTCGTTAGGATTGAATAATCGGGGTCGAGTCGGTTGATATCATGTGCCGTGCTGCATTCAAAAGTCAACGTCAAAAGGAAAAAGTGAAAAGGGTGAGGATGAACCGGCGACATAAGTCAAAGGCCCCCACGTTCCGGCACGTGGTCTCGAATATTACCTTAGGCCATGACATTCAACTGGCCCTTTTTTTCGTCTTTATTTTTTTTCTCCTTTTGCTAGTGTGCACATGAATACGCCTTTAATTTGCTGTTCTAAAGTTCATGGCAGTATCTCGTTTTACTGCACATAGATACTAACATCCCACTCGGACAAAAAGATACCCATGTGAGACCACACTCATTTATCTTTTTAAAAAGAAAATGACGAGATCTATATGACTAATTATTGTGATTGATTCATATAAATCCGTATCTTGATCGTTGATTTGGCATAATAGAACACCAGATACTTGCATTGAGAGGAAATGAATAAGAGGAAGCCCACCTCCACACATCAATTGATCAGGTGTTGCCAAGCGACGCAAGCTTAACACTAGCAATAATATCATTTCTTTTTTTTTTTGGTAAAGCAATAATATCATTTCTTTAAATGAGAGAAATCGTAACATTTCAAATGTCCCGTATCAAACAATAGGGATATTGTCAACCAATTCATAAGCAAATAGCAATCCTAAACAATCTCCATCTCATGTGTTTATTTAGGGTGCGCATGACAATGCTTTTGTTCTTTATTTTATTTTTTTTTGTTCTTTTGCTATCCAAAAGAGAAAAAGAATAGATAATTAATTTTTTTATTCCCCAAAATAGAAAAGTGGCCAAAGAATAAATTTGAAACATAAAAAAGAACTAGAAAAAATAGTTTCTTATTTTCGAGAAGAATTTCTAAAAAAAAAAAGTATTTTTTTCTTATTTTCGAGAACAATCTCTAAAAATAAGTATTTTTTCCTCTTTTTTTCTTTCTTCTTCTTCCTTTTTAATAGGCGTACGGAAACTTGTCGCCGATTGCTAGCCTCCACCGCTTGCCATTGTTAGCCGCCATCACCGCTAGCTACAAGAGGAGGAAAAAGAGAAAAAAAAAAAAAAAAATTCTTTAAAAAATTATTTAAAAAATTAAAAGAAATTCTTTAAAATAAAAAAATTTGTGAATTATACCAAATGTATTCATATTCTTATTTTATTTCCATAATATAAATTTTGTATAGTTACTAAATGCGTTAACTTTTTACTCAGAAATTATTCTTGAAATAAAAAAAATTATTTTGAAAAAAAATTATTCACCTAAATAGAAATGTTATCAAACACACATTTAGAGTATCGCTCGGCCCACGTGAAATGGGCCGGGTGTCCTCACACGATGTCGGGACCTTCGCCGACAGATGCCCGGTCCGCAGACAAATTAGGCCCCTACTTAGACAGTGACAATGGAAATGCACTTGGGGTGGAGGATCGACCATGTTCGCGACCGGCAGAACGACTGTCGCTTATGCCGTCGTTAATCACACGTATCTCCTTGCTTTTAAGTTAATGTCAATCACGTCCCAAAAAGCGCTCCGAAAGTAGACACGAAGTCGGACACGAACCGGGAACCACCCCACTGTCGGCGCACGCCGCGAACCCCGGCTTCGTCCCGCGAATCGTGGCAAGCCAGCGCAGCATCAGGGACGGGGAAAAGAAGGGATCGCACGGCAAGGCGAGGGGGGGCAAAATGGTCAAAGCACGCGACGGAAAGGCAGCGCCGTCGCCGTTCCCACCGACGCTAACGGGGGACACGGGGGGGAAGCGAATCGCGAGGAGGAAACGAGATGACGGCGGTCGACGGCGCCGCTTGCGTGATGTTGGGGGATCATGCGGGGCACGTGCACCGACGCCTTCGTCTTTTGGGCGTGCATGCGTGGGGCCGCTTCTCCCCTCCACCGCTGATCTGATCCGGATGCAGGAGGACAGTGGTGGGGCCCGACGCAGTGACACCGTAGCCTCCTCACGTGTACTACCGTCTCCCTCTCTCCGGCCCGTCACATGGCGCCATTTCATTTTTTTTCCTTTTTGGTCTGAGCATGGCACCATTGACCCGTGTAGCTTTCAATGTCCCGAGAGTCGACAGCTTTCTACAGAATCATTCACGAGAAAAAATAATTAATTTTCAGTGGTTTTATGTATTGCAGAAAATAATTCCCTCTTATCATTAAAAAAAAAAAAGGAAAAGACCACCAAAAACCCTAAATTTTGCCAAAAAATAATATATTAATCTCAATTTTTTTTGTGGCATAAAAAACCCAAACTTTCTGACAAATGTAACACATTTACCTTATTAAGGGCGTTTTCGTCTTATTCTTTATGTTTTTCCTTTTTCTTTTGTTTTCTTCTCTCTTCCCTTCGCCAGCCATAGCGGAGCTAGCGGAGGGAAGTCGATGTCCAATGAGGGCTGCCCTCGCCTGCGTCGGGCAAGGGTCGCCCTCACTTGGGCTCGCTAGGGCCGCCCTCGGCTAGATCGAGCGAGGGGACGCAAGTGACGGCCGCCCTCGCCAGATCCCTCACTCGATGCCAGTGAGGGATCTAGCGAGGGAGGCCCTCGCCCGATGCCGGCGAGGGCGACCCTCGCCGAACGCCGGCTTCCTTCTGTTGGCTCCGCCATGGCCGGTGGAGGGAAGAAAGAAGAAGAAGAAGAAGAAAAAAATAAAAAATAAAAAGACCAAATGCCCTATAATTTAGGGTAAATGTGTCACACGAATGAAAGTTCAGAATTTTTTGTGTCAAAAAAAAAAAAAAAAAGTTTTGGTAAATTTGTCACTTTTGACAAAATTTGGGGTTTTTTCCCTTTAAAAAAAAAAGATCGTTTTCAACCTTGATCTAAACTCATTGTTTTTTGTCCATGAAAATTTAGGTCCATTAATTTTTAACTATACAACCACCGAAAAGTTAAAAAAACAATTTCTTATTAACAATTTTCCTTTCAATAAATAGAATTAAGGTGCTAAGACATCTAAAATATTTCGTCAATTCTCCATATCTCTCAAAATTACACATATTAAGAAATGCGCACATCCCTAATTGATTATTACCGATATTGTATTGTCTTGTTATCTTTACGCGATTCTCCTTTTCACTTTATTAATTTGGAAAATCTTTTTTTTAATTGAATTTTCGGAATTCTTCTAAAAAATTAAGGTATGTAGTGTGGTGGTTGGGTACGGCGTGGATTAGAGCAAAAGCACTTGTACGGCGCCAAGTGGGTGATGCACTAAAGGGCGAAGACAAAAGGTCCCCCCCGCAATCCCGATCCGAATATATAAAGAGGAAAAAGAAGAACATTCAATTTGGTCATTGTTCATCTCGGACCAGTTGTAGAAAAAGGAACCTCAAATTAATTTTAAACTTGCAAAGCGAGTTTTCCCCGCAAATGTCAGATAGAACAACCAAAAATCTCTAACTTTATCGATTCATACAATATCATCCCTAAATTTCTTTTGTTCACACGATAAGATCTTTAAACCATATGTCTGAATATTCGCCAAGCTTCCATTCCCGTTATGCTGGCGGCAGGCCTTCTCAAGGGTCCCCCTCCCCCTTGGTTTGTGATGTTTGAAATCTTTCTTTCTTCGCCTGTTGGTGTTTACTAGTCATTTTCCATGTTAACAATTATTAAGAGGAGTATTTACATGACAATGACATGGACGATAAGTCGATTTCTCATTCAAATATTTAACGCATGAATTGACATGAACAAAACAAATAAATGATTCAAGAATTCAATTGCCAAAAAAAATAATCTAGGGATGATGTTGCACAGATCGAAAAAGTTCAAAAAACTTTTGGTGACTACATCCTTAATTCGTTTCATATTTTCTTTATCACTAAAAAGGAATGAAAGGATTTCAATATTGGTATCTAGTATATGTACATATGTGCATGCACTCGTACATAATAGATGTAACGCCTGCGCACGACTTTTGTGCCAAAATCAAGGCAAGCAATTCAAATATGACATTGTTTGTATTTGATGATGTGGGGCACGATACCCATCCGCACTTCTTGTCTCCACCCATTTTAGTTCCTTGATTGTTATATCCAACCTCATGGGTTGCATATAACATCTCATTTGGCCAAAAAAGAAATTACTCAAAATTAATTTTCTCCTTTGTAAGCATTCGGAGAAACCTACAAAATTCAATCAAGAGCGACCGTTCTCAATAAACTAAAAGTGTGTAAAAGAAAACATTACATGGACTCGTTTCATATATTATGGAATGAATAGAGTCGATCATAATACAAAATTTACCAGAGGACTAATCATCAAGGAGGTGGGGATATCACATTTCCTTTTCATATGATTAACATAATCTAATAGACTAAATCACCAATAACCTCTTAGAAGTCCAACTTTGAGAACTTCATTTGTCATTTTAACCCATCAAATTCAATTTCCACAAATCTTGATTGTTCGTTCATGCTTAAAAGCAGTCGGATGTTACACAATGTTGGTCCACCCCATAAGCATAGTTGTGCGTATCTCTAGTAGTTTTCCGATGTGTCTGGCATAGAAAACTAACCAATAGGAATTATTCAGACGTTGAAAGAGTCCTAGACGCTGCATTTATGTGTAAAAAAAAAAAAATAAGCGCACGCGTGTGAATGCAGCTTGAAGTAAGTACATAATTTCCTAATCGACATCCATGATTTTGACCTCAATCGGGTCAATTTTCGATTCTTACTCTTCCATCTCGATGATAAGACGCGTGAACTAATGGTATTGAATGAGACTTCTATAGGTATGAGATACTTGCTCCGAAGCAATAAATTCTCAAGGGGCCAAAGTCAAGCAATGAATTGATGAGGACCCCATGGTTGGAGGAGATGGTGCTTAAATTTGGCAACAAACTCTGTACAGCCACCACGTCTCCGGTCGCCGTCATGCGGCGGCGGTAGGATCCGAGCATTTATCCATGACGGATACGTTTTCCCGATACATGGGCCCTTCCTTTACTTCTCTTCGACCTGCCCTCGATTCCATTTTCAGCTAAGCTTCTCAGTATCGTTCGCCTCGATTTTACATTGATGATGTAACCACGTTTTCATTAGGACTAGAACTGGAGAAATATCAACCCAGATCAACTGAATCTATATAGATCTCCCTTATTTTTATAATGACAACATATTTAAAGATTTTGTGATTTGAATGTAATGTTGTCTCATACTGTGATGTAAGAAGATCCTTGCACATGGGATGCCTAGAAGCTAAACATGGCGACAGGTGTAGATTCATTCGTATCGGCTTTTCTTATAATTATTGAAATAATGGAGGTGAATGTGAAATAAACAATACCATGCAAGCTCGTCAATTTAACGTCTAGATACTAGACTTGGGCCAGGTCCTGAATTATTTTTCCGTATTTCATCGTATGCACAGTGGAATGCACGCCACGTGTCCAGATAAATATGATTGAATTCCTTCTCTCGTTATCTTTATCTCTAAAAGAAAAAAAAAAAAGAAATTGACAGAACAAAAAATCATCCGTTCTTTAGTTGGACGAAGATTCTCTACTTCGCACGGTGCTTCCCTAAATGTAGCAATCTCAAACCTCAATAATAACGGGACTTTCATAAAACAAACCATCGAAGAGAATCTTAACCCTTTTTCAATTTCTTCACGTGATGTTAGGTAAATAAGGGACGCGTGACGCAAATTCAATGGCTCATTAACGGACGATAGGACATGATCATTTGAAACACGGTAACGGCCCCCTTGCCCGCTAAACTCTCTTTTCACAACACTAGAATCAAGATTGCGTTGCACACTCCCGATCCATAATGACGGAATGTCTCGATCATCAGATCCGAGCACTACTCAGATACACAACAACAAAAAAAGCGACCCGCCCATATCATAATGCCGTTGCACCCGCAGCACATCGAAACCCCCATCGGTCCATGCTCATCATACAAACTATAGTCCTAAAGACAAAATGATGCGCGCCCGCAGAACTTCCGAGGGCTAGGAAAAAGGGGTTTCGATTCCTCTTCCCATCCGTTGACGGATTGGAAAAAAGCTTGAGGCGAAGATGCGAAAAAATGATGGGTCGTTTCCACGCTAAATCGACCTATTATCGACCGTTGATAAATCGAATCATGAGGGGGAATGTGATAATGCCGGAGGAATCCCATCATGCACCATGTACGCTTGCCCTAATCATGGCTTCTTCGTCTAACGTTCCTCATGATAATGACTCTCCAAACGGGAGAAAGACCGAAAAAGGAAGAGGTCGGACCGACCCATGATGAAGGCGACCGTTCTAAGCAAGCTATAACCGTTGGAAATATTATGTAATATGATATAATATCGTTAATTAATAATAGTAAACACGCATGATGTTATCGTGGTGTTGATTAGGGTTACTTCTGTGGTTGAGCTCGAGTTAGGGTGTGGCTGCACCGAGATATGGGGCCAACTTGGCAACTTGGAAAGACTTCGCTAGAAATCCGGTTTATAGAAAAGGATCAGAAAATTGAGATTTGGCATACCCAGACAGGGAAATTAGTTTACTTTTCATGGGAACTCGTCTCTTCTTCTATTTTTTCAATGTTTTGTTTCTTTGGTTTGATCCGAGGCCTAGTCTCGATAGCTGGAATGGCAAATATAAGTCATATCAAATCGAGTGATGATGAATTGAAACTTTCGCAGGTGTTCTACACATTCAACACCACTGGTATTTAGTGGACCGATGTCAATAACCGAGACTTTATATGTACTTAATGATAATTTCGATATTAAGTTGGAATGTGTAACAATCCACGTTACGAGAAGGAAAATATATTTATTTTAAGTGCATTTCATTAGAAGAATAATAGTGTTAATACCATAAAAAATCTCCAATTACACACATTATAATTCCAACACCCATAATTTTTTATATCATCGACATCCATTGTAACACAATTCCCAAAACTTCTAAAATATATTCATTGTAATATTAATACATGAATTTTTGTTATCACGATTGCACAAATTTTGGGTGTTGATGACATTGTGAAAAATTTAGAGTTTTTTTATAGTACAATGAGCGTATTTTTATCACATTGGTATAAGATTGAGAGTTCTGGCAATATCCAAAAAAGTTCGAGGCATCATTATCGCAAGAGACGTAATTCAATATTTTTTATGCCTTTTCGGCAAAAAAAATAAAAAAATCCTTTGTACGGCATGCACTTCCATTTAGAAAGTGGGTAACACAGAAACAAAAAAAAAAAAAAACAATTCGAGCGGGCACTACAACTACTTTTATTTAATATATTTTGAGGGAAAATAAAAAAATATCCTCAATCAGCGGTGAGGAGTGGGTAGTGGTCAGTGGCCAGATTAGGCGGGAGAGGCCCGGGCCCCACCGCCCGTCCCCGGGGTTTTCCAAATCCCCGCCCTTCTCGCCGCTAAAAGCATAATTGATAAGGAAAAAAAAGGCAAATTTTTTTTTTTTTGGGCATCAAAAAAAAAAACAAAGGCAATTGAATAAAGGAAAAAAAAAAAAAGAAAAAGAGGGAGAGATAAAGCGGCGAAGGACGACGACCAGGACAAAGCTCGGCCTAACTTCACTCGCTCCGCCGGCTCACTCGACTCGCTGAGTCAATTGGGGGCGTGGGGACACCCCGGGTCAAACTCGCCGACCGTTCCTCTTCCGTGTTCAGCTTCCCGCCTGACTCGCTCAGGGATTCTCATCATATGCCATGTGCTTAGTTCGTTGACATAATTACGCAAACAATTCATGAATTCTGATTTAAATTGTATATAGTTTATAAATTCTCTTAATTTATTCAATATAATTTATGAAGTTTAATTTAATGTATAATATTATCTTGAGCTTTTAAATTTTCAATATGGTCCCTAATTTTTTAATATTGTTCAAGTTAGTGATTAACTATATTAAAATGTTCAATTTTTCTCAAACTTGAATTTATAGAAGGAAAATATTGAATTTTTTAAAATAGTCGATGGACAAGATTATTTTTGAACAAATTAAAAGTTAAAACAAACATTAAATTAATTTATAAATCATTTCTTCATTTTCCTTAGTTCTTTATAGTAACATGATCTTGATTGTTGTGCTCAGTTGATTCATGACCCGTGACAATCAATTCATGACCTGTGACCTTAAGACTTAACAAGACTTTCTCTTTCGATCAAGCCTCGCTTTTTGACTTCACCGACCTGAAGCCGATGAAACGGTTGGCGATGAGCCAGAAAAATTTACCTGCTTGATCATATTTCGAGATTTTGATTGTTGTTGGCATTTGCAGCGTCGTTGTTTAAAGTTGCTCTCGATTTTTTTCTCTAATAAATATTAAAAAACTAATTCCAAGTGGCAAAAAAAATTAAATTAAAAAGATAACTGAACAAAATGAAAACATAATTAATGCCCATAATGATGAAAAGGCCAGTACGAGGGCTCGGGTCGCAAAGCATCTTCACAATCCCCGGGGAAAAAGGAAGGGAATGTGCAAAATCAAGAACAGTTTCATGAGGGCAATTTAAATATTATTTTCTGGACTGCCAACAAAAAATAAAAAGTGAAAAAATAATAATTATTATTTTTGGCTTTTTGGACTGGCAGGAAGCAAGAGGATTCTGCAGACTACTGACTGCTTTGCTCAGTGTTTTACTTTGACCGGATTTTTCCGGTTCTATTCCCCCTTACTAAAACCATCCAGGATTCCCGGATTGCAAATTACCTTAAAAAAAGGCCAGACGAATGAAAGAATGCAAGACAACAGAAAAGCCAGCGTCCAATTACATGAGTTTCTGATAATTTGCTTTCATCTTTTGTACTGAATGCCTGTCATTTACTTGACCCGAAAAGGGTATATGTGTGGGGTACGGTGCGAAATATATATATATATTTTTTATTTATGCACCTCAATTTCACGCAAAATATGTTTTATGCACCTTTATTTATGCAAACTTCAATCTATCGGCAAAAAATCTTGAATGGTGGATTTTATAAATCCCGAGCATTTGAGGAAGGAGCTCCTAGATTACTAAGTTGACACTTCCGGCTCCGATCCCTAGTGGAGATTGAATGTGTCCCCATTTTATTCCGAATGATTAAGTTAGCAAAAATGTGGTGTGGAATGTTTTTAGATATCATGACCGATTATTGGACTTAGTTTATTGCTTGATGCGAAAGTCCATTTTATGCCTCTATGGACCCAAGTGAACATATATTGAGATGCATGCATAGACTGGTCAGGGCTCTAAGTGTCCTCGCTTAAAAAATTATTAGATTTTCTATCTAAATTCAATTGGACTAGGCTAGGGATTGCTTGCCCATTTTGCCCTTTAGCTTGATCGGCATAGGCAGGTCTAAGTAGGGCACTGAGACGTTTGTCCGTCGATCAGTCTACATACCAAATGATGTACAAGAGTACACATAAAGTAATGACTTTAAGGTTCTCGGAAAGAATGTGAAAATATAGTGATTCAAATCCACATCGTAGACAAACACATTCAACACTTGAGCAACCACACGATGCTTTAGTTTTTGCAAATGCCAATGTCAATACATGTAGTGCCCAGATTGGATTCTAGAATCTTCTGGTGGTTACTTTGTCAAAATTGGGTGGGGCTTGATTTTTACTCACTTTTATCACTTTGATGACCGAATCTTTATTCAATTGCTGCTTCACTCCCGCTATCGTCGCACTTGATCGATTAGTTTTATTTTTTAATATATGTTTCGGGTCGAGTGCATAGCCTGGAGATGCGTAAAACACAATTGACACTTTAATTAGCATCGAGAAGGATGATGTGATCCTAGTTGGCATTAGTTTTTAAAAGGAAAAATGGCATATTTAATCCATAAACTCTAACTTAATATATAATATATCTTCTAAATTTTTAATATGTTCAACGTCGTTTCTGAATTTTAATTAGATGTTTGATATGATTGATGAGCTTTAGGGATTGCGTTGTACAAATTAAAAAATTCATAGACGACATTGCATACAGAATTAAAATTGAATGACCATTAATGCTATTATTTTTTTTAGGAGTTATTTAATGATCCGATATTCAATGTTACTTCGAAGTCAAGCAAGTTATCGAACATAATTATATAGACTCCTGTCTAGATCTCGAATTTAATAATTGGATCTTGGTTTGACAAATTGAATTTCGTCCACATAATGCTTCAATCAACGAGTGAAGAGAGACAGATGGATAGACAGAAAAGATGTGTTTTTGGGTAAATCGGAAGGAACTCGCGACAAAAATTGACGAGCGTGTGCGAAATGACGCAACTACCCTTCTGCTTCCTCGCCTTCCTCGGCGGATCACGGTCAACGAGTCAACGGCTCGCGCCCCTCAATCTTTTGCGCCAGAAGTGGGCTTCCTTGCCTGCTGTTGCCACTCTAGAATGTCCTTTGAGTAAAATAAATAATAATAATAATAATAATAATAATAATGATAATAAGAAAAATGAGAATAAAATAAATAAATAAATAGGGAGGAACATATGGAAGGATGTGACAACTACATCTCAGTCGCAGTCAATACTCAAAACCCACCCCCAACACTTTCTCAAGTTCGGTTAGTACGTGGGACAGATGTTTGCAACTAGGAAAGTTCCACTTCCCTTTTTTTAAATTATAAGAAAATGCAATCAATCGGAAAAAAGAACAAGAAGCAGGAAATCAAAATGAAAATTAAATTGCCAGTCTTCTTAATTACAATACATAGAGGACCCATTTTTTTATATTTTTATCCTGACTCAATGCATCCTTGTCAATAGTCTTTATTGTTAAGGTACCCATTTCTCCTTATAGTGAGTGACCCGAAAAAAAAAAAAAAATCTATCAGGCGCTATTTAAGCTAATCATAATCGATGCTTGATAGAAGCCGGTCGGATTAGTGGAGAAATAAACTATTGGGTTACGATTTTCTTTTACTCTTAGCATTATTGAGAAGAAAATATCTGTGAGAATTCAATTATTTGGGCATGTGGGACTTAGATAAAAGGATCCAAAATACTCTGGGGGCCAAACGTGGAAAAAAAAAGAAAAGAAAAAAACAAAATACCCTGGCAGCTAAAAAAATTCACTTGGAAAACCATTGTACTTTTCTACATTAAAAAAAGAAAAACAGGACAGAAAAAGAGAGAGAGAGGAAAGAAAAAAATGGCGGTGAACATCCCAAAGATTCTGTTAGCGCTGCTGCAACGCTCGCCAAGAACACACTAATCTCACTCAGACAGACACTGTAACAAAAAAGCTTCCTTTGATTTAACTTTATTTCATTTTCCCCTGTTTTTTCTGTTTCTTTCTTTTTGCTGTTGCTGTTGTTGTTGTTGGCTCTCCCCTGTTTTTGAGGTGCCTGTTCAACCCATTTTTTTTTTTGCTTGTGCTCTTTTTTGGCCACGCAATTTGTCGTGCTGGTCTCTACACTAGTGATTCCCAAGCTGTATATATTCACACTCGCTCCTTGACTCTTCTCGCCCATTGCTCACTGCCGCCTCCTGCTCCTCCTTTGCTCCTTCACTTTCACACCTGTGAACCGTCGTGTCCCTGTCCTGAGGAGGCCAGATGGAGTCCGCTTCTGCCTCCTCCTGGACGCCACTAGCTTAAGCCGAGCACCGAGCGCATTAAGTTCTGGCCTTTTCTAGTGTCGAGACCCAACAGAGATCTCTCCTTTTCTGGGTCTCCTTCCCTTTCTCTCTTTTCTTTCTCTTTCTCTTGTTTCTCTTGCGGGCATTGGGTGGCTGAAAGAGGGGAGAGAGCTTTGGGGGCGTGTGGGAGATGGCAATGGCGGGTGGCTCGGTGTCCAGGGTGGTTTGGGTCGTCGGGCTTGTCTGGGTTCTGGGTCTTGAGCTGATCCAGTGCAGCGTGAGTTATGACAGGAAGGCGCTTGTGATTGATGGGCAGAGGAGGATTCTCTTCTCTGGTTCTATACATTACCCCAGAAGCACTCCCGATGTACGGAGCTCGAGCTTCCATCTTTCTCTAATTTAATGTCTCTCGAGTGAAAAGTTTTGTGCTTTTTTCTGATTCTTTTTGGCCTTCTTTCATGTGGTTGTGTGTTTAGATGTGGGAAGATCTTATCCAGAAGGCTAAAGATGGAGGCTTAGATGTGGTTGAAACGTATGTCTTCTGGAATGTCCATGAGCCCTCTCCTGGCAATGTATGTTGTTCTGAGCACTCTTTTTCTCTCATTTTTGCCATCCGGCTAGCTTATTTTCCACTAATTCATTGTTGGTATTGATGTAGCTTTTTCTTCTAACTGTCGGTGCATGTGTGTGTTACAGTACAACTTTGAAGGAAGATACGATCTGGTGAGGTTCATAAAGACCATTCAGAAAGCAGGGCTCTATGCTCATCTGAGGATTGGGCCTTATGTTTGTGCAGAATGGAATTTTGGGTATTTGCTACTTCTGTTTATTTCTTCATTTTCTGGATCTAGAACGCTCTCACTTTGCTTGCATTCACCATTAATGTGAGCACAATCTGTGTCCAGTGGGTTTCCTGTTTGGCTCAAGTACGTGCCTGGAATCAGCTTCAGAACAGACAACGAGCCTTTCAAGGTATGTTCAGTTACTTCAAGCACAATTTTACATTTATTTATGTTTTTGTCAAGGAATGCTTCAAGCAAACGGCGAACAACTGATTTTACCGAACTAAATTTTGACTGGACGTTTGCAGAGGGCAATGGAAGGGTTCACTAAGAAGATTGTCAACTTGATGAAGAGCGAAAATCTGTTTGAGTCACAGGGTGGCCCCATCATTCTCAATCAGGTATTTGTTAAAGATCTTTTGTTCTAACTTTCCTTGGATACGTGTTCTTGTTAACGGGTCGGAATTCATTAAAATGTTAAACCACATCATGCTCAGTCAATTTCCTATCCTACTACGGCAAAAACGACTAGTAATTAAGTTTTATCCTACTAAGTCGGGTCAATATATGAGCTGTTTTATGCCATTAGGCTTGAGTCTGCTTCGGCCCTTCTCTAAGATCTAAGATCTAACTTTTGGTCATAGCAGAAGCCAATTTCTCTGACTTAAGTCAAGGTACAGAGTTGAGGAATATGAGATTATTCTTTTTCTTATTGCTGTAGATTGAGAATGAATATGGAGCGGAGAGCAAATTGCTTGGGGCTGCTGGTCACAACTATGTAACTTGGGCCGCCAATATGGCTGTCCAATTGGGAACCGGGGTTCCGTGGGTCATGTGCAAGGAAGAAGATGCCCCAGATCCAGTGGTGAGATATTATTCTCTCTGACCTCCAGATCTTGGTTTAGTCTCCAGACATTTTGTTTGGGTGTTTCCTTCATGTTTCAATTGACTTACCTTAGCATTTTTCTTCATTCATTTATTCTCTTTGTGGTACTGTTTTGAGTTTACTTGATAGACTAGTATTGTTTAGCGTGGAATAGTATAACTATGGTATGAAGTATGTGTGTCAAATCTATAACTAAGACCCATGTTTGGAGAAAAGTCTTCTCTGCTTCGTGCATATACTTAGACCTGATTATTGATACTGGACACAGATAAACACATGCAATGGCTTTTACTGTGATGCGTTTACTCCAAATAAGGACTATAAACCCACAATCTGGACAGAGGCGTGGAGTGGTTGGTAAGTGAATAACTCCCTGATTGTAAGTTGACATTTGGTAAGGAAATATGTGCTCAATTTGTCCCAATAAGAAATGCAGGTTTACAGAATTTGGAGGCACACTTCACGAGCGGCCAGTTCAGGACTTGGCATTTTCCATTGCTCGATTCATCCAAAAAGGAGGATCCTTCATCAACTATTACATGGTTTGTCTCTTTGAGTTCAACTACATTTCCATTTACTGGTGGTTAGTACTAGTCCAATTTATGTATTGCATGAAACAAACAGTATCATGGAGGCACAAACTTTGGGCGCACTGCTGGAGGCCCTTTCATCACTACCAGCTACGACTATGATGCTCCAATAGATGAATATGGTGAGATTTAGCAACATTTTAGCTTTCGATGCTTGAAGAATACTGTTTAAATGTTTTTCCAGTGTTTTATGGGAGAACCTTATATTTCTGAGTCAGCTGTCCAAGCTAATTGTCTCTGTGCTTTTAATTGGCAGGTCTGATTAGGCAACCAAAGTATGGTCACCTCAAAGAGCTACATAGGGCTGTTAAGATGTGTGAACGAGCATTAGTGTCGGCTGATCCAATGGTTACATCTCTAGGAGCCTATCAACAGGTACTGTATAACCCTTTTTCCCATTCTCGAAGATGTGCCATTGATTTACCTCTCCTGATCTATTGCTTTTGCTGTTTCTAGGCTCACGTATACACCACTGAATCTGGAGATTGTTCTGCTTTTCTTGCAAATTATGATACAAAATCTTCTACCAGAGTGATGTTCAATAACATGCATTACAATTTGCCTCCTTGGTCCATCAGCATCCTTCCTGATTGCAGGAATGTAGTTTTTAATACTGCAAAGGTATGAAATTGGGCAAGTTCTTTATCATGCTCCTAAAAGTTTTGGGGAAAGGGATGTTACTTTAGTTGGTGTTTGTTCTCTTACTACGACCAGACTAGATGCTCTAAAATGACAGCTTGATATGATTCTGATTTTAGGTTGGTGTTCAAACCTCACAAATGGAAATGCTACCAGTTAATGGTGAGATGCTTTCATGGGAGAGTTACGATGAGGATATCTCTTCCCTGGATGACAGTTCAACCTTCACAACTCATGGTCTCTTGGAGCAGATCAATGTAACTAGGGATACTAGTGATTACTTGTGGTACATAACTAGGTGAGCTCGAGTTACTTTAGTGCCTCAGTACTACTTTTACATTGTACTAGGAGCTCTCTCTCTCTCTCTCTCTCTCTGGGTCTGTGTCTCTGCTCGTATGGCTGTACGTGGTGTGTACCCCAGTACCAGTTTACGTGTGTGTGTGCACATGCACGTGTGCGTGTGTTACAAGGGTTGTGCACATTTTCTTTTGTTTCCGTCTGCTTTTCTTGGACATGCCAAGGAGTGAATTTTGCAATCTTTTGCCATCAACAGTGTTGGCATTGGCTCTTCTGAGTCCTTCCTACAAGGAGGAGAACTCCCCACTCTTATTGTTCAATCAACAGGACATGCTGTGCATGTCTTTATCAATGGTCAGCTTTCAGGTGCGTGTGTAAATTCTTATCACTATTTCTTATTCGAATGTCCTGTGAAAAAAAATAAAATGATGAGTGAATTGTGTTCTGACAGGTTCTGCTTTTGGGACAAGACAGAATAGGAGATTCACATATTCTGGCAAGGTTAATCTACGTGCAGGCACAAACAGAATAGCACTCTTGAGTGTCGCCGTTGGATTGCCAGTAAGTTCCTCTTTCACAAACTGTTCTCCCTTCCTGTTAACACAAAACAAACAATGACCTGAGGACGTTACAGAACATAAACACTGTATCCTTAGTTCAACCAATTGTCATAAATTTATTACAGTTAGATGAGAACATCGAAGGCATGCTTATAAGAAATTAAGATTCCTTGGACAGTCATTATAGTTGGAAACATTGCAAAACAATTTTGTCATGGTCTAATAAACAAAGTCCAATCCAACTAACTGGAGAAGATAAGTGACACTCTTGTCAGGACTCTGGAAATTTAGTGTGCAAGCCGAAGAACTCTGAATCAGACAGTCTTTCAGAACTCATAATGCTGAAGGATGCTAAATCTACTTGCATGAGCTTCCAAATCTAATGACAGATTCCCTCATTTGGTTTATAATACCACTCTTACTTGTCACCTGAATGATTCAAGTTTCTGTTTATTGGTTTAGAATGTCGGTGGACACTACGAAACATGGAACACTGGCATCCTTGGACCAGTTGCATTGCACGGGCTTGATCAAGGAAAGTGGGACTTGTCCTGGCAGAAATGGACCTACCAGGTTGAACAACCTTCTGTTGTTCTCATTCTTTCGTTTGGTTTAGAAATTTCCTTAATCCTGCCTCCATGAACAGGTCGGGCTTAAAGGAGAGGCTATGAATCTTAACTCTCCCAACAGCATCTCCTCAGTTGATTGGATGGATGCGTCATTAATCGCACAAAGACAACAGCCACTGACCTGGCATAAGGTATTGCATATTGAAGGAGATTACTGAGTTAAATCTGTTACAGATCACTGAAGTCTCTGATGACATTTTAATTGCAGGCTTATTTCAATGCCCCAAAAGGTGATGAGCCATTGGCCATAGACATGAGTGGTATGGGGAAAGGTCAAATATGGATTAATGGACAGAGCATTGGAAGATATTGGACTGCATATGCCAGTGGTGATTGTAATGGATGTAATTATGCTGGCACATTTAGGCCTACCAAATGTCAGCTTGGTTGTGGACAACCAACCCAGCGATGGTAAAGTCCTTGTTCATAACACCACCTAAGAGTTAGAAAAAGAAATGTCGTATTTAGCAGAGACAGAGATATGAAATTGACCTCTGTCGCTCATGGGAATTTAATTCTTCAGGTACCACGTGCCACGATCTTGGTTGAAGCCAACGCAGAATCTCTTAGTTATCTTTGAGGAACTTGGAGGTAATCCATCCAAGATTTCTCTGGTGAAGAGATCGATGACCAGTGTCTGTGCGGATGTGACCGAATTCCACCCAACTCTTAAGAATTGGCATATTGAGAGCTACGGAAAATCGGAAGAGTTCCACAACCCAAAAGTTCACCTGCGGTGCAGTCCAGGTCAATCAATAAGTTCAATCAAGTTTGCAAGCTTTGGAACTCCACTCGGCACTTGTGGCAGCTACCAGCAAGGAGCTTGCCATGCTCAGAGCTCATACGACATCTTAGAGAAGGTACTAATAGATAGGGATGGGTAAATTTGTAGATTTTCTAGCAATATATAACAAACAACGATCTGGCATGTTTAACCCTATCAATGACCTGAATCATTGCATTTAGAGTAAAAAAGTCCATTCACCGCATTCATACAGTTAAATAAATCTCTGGCATTCACAAGAACTCAAAGCATGAACATGCACCATAGAATGCAATATGCCCATGTTGAACTGTGTTGAAAGATCAATTTTACTTTTTTGCATGTTAATTCAAGTTCCTCTATATAATTGCAGAAGTGCATCGGAAAGGAGAGATGCTCGGTGACGATATCTAACAGCAACTTCGGGCGAGACCCATGTCCGAATGTGTTGAAGAGATTGTCTGTCGAAGCTGTTTGCACTCCCACGGAATGGAGGGGCTAATTAGATACCAAGACAGAATCACCTCCCCTCACTTAACCATACACTGCCAGCAAGACAAACAAGAAAAAAGAATAAAAGGGGTGCCAGAGTCTGTTGTAGGCTTAAGTTATGAGGTAAATTAACTAGTGTGTAAATTAGTGATTGGTAGATGATAGGTGAAATTGTGAGTTCCTTGGGGTTCTGCAATTCGGGGCCCTTAGGCGAATTCTTTCCCGGTCCCCGGGCTTTTAACCGGATAAACCGCTGGGAAAATGAGTTCATTTGTAGTTGTGTGAGTCCATTTCATTTTATGTATTGGCTGGGGACGAAAAATGAGGACCCAGTTAAGAGGTTCATGTTGGGAGTGGATCCTCGTGTGACTATTTGCTGTTGTTACCCTTGTGCAGTTCCTGATGAATTGTTAAGTTTTTCAGCATTCTGATTTCTTGGATTCAACATGCTTCGTACATTTAGCTATAGCACAAGGTCTCTGTTTTGTGGTATTGGGTGCGCGCGACCGATGTGGTTGCGAGCAATCGAGTAAAGCAGCAGTTCGACCCCAGCACGGTTGCGGAATCATATTTCCTTTCTCTTGATAATGAGAACTATCAGGATGCTGGCCATCCATGAGCAGAAATTTCATGATCTGCCAAATTTTACTGGAGGGACTCACCTCTTTTCTTTCTTCCCTTTTGTTTTCTGAGGACGATGCCGTAAATGGGGTCCAAAGGGAACAACTCACATGGATTATAGTGTCTTTGGAACTCGTTCAGGTCCTATCAAACCTCATCTCAGATTATCTGGCAATATTGCGTAGAAGCTCCATCCATGGCTGGAACACTTACCTCCACAAGACTTGGCATGCATTATCTGTTCATCCTAAAGACTCCCAAAGTAGCACGATATGCAAACTGGTCGCTCGGGAATCACAATTTTACGGAGATGGACGGACCAAAAAAAAAAAAACACTCACACAGTGAACATCCTATGCATTTGATTCTGACCAATTCATCACAAAAGCTTAATGGTATTCTTGAGACGCTACAACAGAAACATACTTGGAATTTTGATTCTGACCAATTCATCACAAAAGCTAATGGTATTCTTGAGACGCTACAGCAGAAACATACTTGGAATTTTGGTCAGTAGTTCGATGGCTTTTGAACATGAAGAGCTTAATCAGCTACACTGACCCATTTGTGCATTCTTCCACAAAAAACTACCAGTTCTATCACCCAAACAAAGAACCTGCTACCAAGAGTTCACTCACATACTGTTGATATCACCATAAAAAAATTAGAGTAATTACCTTTGAAAGCCATACTACGATTTTAATTGTGAACTAGGACTCACCGGCTCCCCTTTTGGAGCAGCGTAAACAACAAAATATACTTTATGAGAAAATAGAATTCAAATAATAAAAGCGAGTGATATGGACAAATTTGTCCCTCTTAATTTCATACAAGAGTGAGACAATGAGTATATATGGTTCCATTTAGTGAAAAAAATCATTTTTTTTTAATAACAAATTTGCTTGAATTACTAGCAAAACTTAAGATGGTCCGAAAGGAGAACAATGAACCAAGCAAGCTTCTCAGCATTGTAGAACCATACACCAAGTATTCTTCTCATCCAATAATCAGCGAGTTAGCCAAACACAGCACTGCATTGTATATTCGAGTAATGCTATATGAAGACATATTCACAACTCTAGCATATTGTTGTGATAGATTGTTGCGGTATTTTAAACAAGTGAATCATATTCAGAGGAGATTATGTAGCTAACGCTTATCTGACCATAGGTTCACCAAAGACCCCCATATCCACATAAACTTTGCGCTCTCTCTCTCTCCCTCCCACCCTCTCTCCCCGCACGCCGCCTTGGCCATGAGCCCGCCATCTTCCTCCATCCCTGCTGATGCCACCGCCCATCCTCCATCACCAACGCCCCATCCCCACAGCCGGCTTGCCACGTTCCAAGGCACAACCGTGTACAATTTGGAAAAGAAGTCTTATCAAACAGCACCCGGTTTGATCGATGAAAGTTGATAAATAATTTTTTTTTTTTTTCCATTTGGCCAAAAGAATACGATAACAAGTCTCTTTGAAAAGCAAGTTCTCTAATCAAGAAAATATTACATTTACTATTTCGCCACATCATCTATACACCAGTCAATTCAGAACGCGACATGTGCCGCATTGGGCCCACTTTGCAAAAATCTTATCCTTTCCTCTCTCCTCTATTTTTTATTGTGTGGGGCCCACCTAGCAAAAATCTCTCTCTGTATATCATCCATAGCTCAACACTCGAAGCTCCAATGGCCATGGGCTTTTGCGAGCTTGAGCTCAAGTGACACCATGGTCGCAAGATGTCAAAGTTCAGGTGGCCATGGCTATAAGCTCGAGATATGACAGCCATGATTGTGACCTTGTCCTCAAGTTGCCATGGCTGCTGCTAGCTTGAGTTCAAACTAGTACTCTGTGACCATGGAAGTTGGACACTCCATATTGAGCATTCATGTCATTTTAGTGTCTCGATCTAGTAGCCATGGATAGGAGTTTTTTGCCATGAATGTATGATGGATTCTCTTGTCTCTTCATAAAACTAAACTTGGATCTTGTGTAATTGCTCAAGGGTAAAAGAATTGTTGGATGCAAGTGGGTCTTCAAAAGAAAAGTGAAAATTTCAAGAGGGTAGAAGAATTGTGTAATTTCAAAGCAAGTTTGGTAGCGAAAGGTACCAAAAAGTTTTAATCAGAAAGAGGGGATCAATTTCAATGAAGTATTCTGTCTCATTGCAAAATATAATTTTATTTTTGTGAGTTCAAAGCTTAGCCACACTATGGCCATGAGCTCGAAGCACAAGTGGCCATTGCCACGAGCTTGAGCCCGAGCTCGAAACTTTAGCGGCCAAGGCTACCCCAAGCTCTAGGTTTGAGGTTGTGCTCCATGGCCAAAACAACCATGAGTCTTGTGCTCAAGCTTGAGCTCTAGCCATGGCGAACACAGGAGAAAAGAAGAAAAGCAAGTGCTAAATAGAGAAGATGGGCCTGACGCGAGCATGACTAACAAGCTCTAGGCTCGAGGTTGAACTCCGTGGCCATGGCGGCACAAGCCTTGTGCTTGAGCTCCACAGTGTTAAAGATTAGAAGTATAAGAAAACAGAGCTCGTGGAAGTGAATGAGGATGAGGAAACAAAACTCGAAGAAGTAAAGCTTACACAAGCAAATTCAATAAATGTTGTTGTTATATCAAAGAGAAAAGAAGAATATGCTGTTGCTACAAGAAAAGGAGTGAATAAGAAGTTGACAGCTACAAGTGCACATGGAGTCGTTAAT
Organism: Eucalyptus virginea; assembly: GCA_014182375.1. Lineage (NCBI taxonomy): Eukaryota > Viridiplantae > Streptophyta > Magnoliopsida > Myrtales > Myrtaceae > Eucalyptus > Eucalyptus virginea. The sequence continues at coordinate 26,275,171 of CM024522.1, read as the reverse complement.
GCAACTAAGAAGAACAGAGGTGATGAAGTCAGAAGCTCAACTCTGGCCTCCATCAGAAGTGCAACTCAAGGCTCCACACGTTTGAATATAAATGAAGCTTTATTACTGAAGAATAGTTATTCTGTTTTACAAGACTAATAGAATAAGCAACAACTTTTTCTTTCCGTTAATTTTGTTTTTCGTCGTCTTCTTCTTTTGCTTTAGATCATAAATAGAAAAAGAGAGAAGAAGCTAGAGATTGAGCTCTCAGATGGATGTCTTCCTTGAACTGTTCATTGAATACATAAGATAGCATATCACAAACACTCTCGATTCATCATTGTTCTTCTTCTGTTCATTCCATTTTTCCTTCACATGGTATCAGAGCCATCCTGAGAGCTCAAATAATCTTTGCTGGCTATACCACTCAAAGCAATACAGAGTTCGCGAAATCCAAACGAAGTCAAGGCAGATCAAAGCAGCTTCCGAGTTCTCACTAATTGAATTGTTTTTTGATCTTGAACTGTGCAAGATCAATAGGTGATCGTGATTGTGAACGTACATCATCAAGGTTTCTGAGAGCACAAAATGACAGCAAGAACACAAAAATATCATTTTCCAATTCATGTCAATATATCAAACTTTGTTATGATAAAGTTAGTTGAAGATAACTTCCTACTCTGGCAAGCACAGTTTCATAGATTCTTACAAAGTTGAGATCTTTTTGAATTCATCAATGGAGAAACACCACCACTAACTCAAACGTTGCAGGTTGAGGTTGAAGGTCATGAATCTAAAACAATGAATCTTGATTATATAAAACTGATTAACTGGTATCATCATGGATTAGTGGAGCAGTATCTGAGAATATTCTAAGCTTAATCATCGGGCTGGAAACTTCACATGAGGTGTGTCAAACACTTCTTAATCGCTTTACGCAAAAATCAATAGCTAATGAGTTTGAACTAAGAGGAAAGTTACAAGCTTGCCAAAAAAGAGATCGAATATTGTCTGTTTATCTCGGGGAATTTAAATCAATTTGTGATCAGCTTAATGCAATTGGGAAACCTGTAGATGAGATAACCAAGATGTTTGGTGTTCTCAAAGGATTAGGATCAGAATATGAAAGTTTCAGAACTACTATGTATTGCCTAAAACCTCAACCAGACTATGATGAGGTAATCTCTCAGCTTGAAAAATTTGAAACCAAGTTACAAACATATTCCTCAAGTCAATACAATCCTAATCTAGCCTACTATGGACAAAGAAAGTTTGAAGTTCTACAGAATTCTAGTTTCAGAAACCAAAGAGATAATAATCGTGGGGGACACAGTTATGGCAGAGGACGTGCTATAAACAATAGAAATCGTGGGTATGGTTATCCTGAACCAGGAAGAAGTAAAAATACAGGATAAGTAACTTGAACCAGAATTAAGAGGATCAGTATAACAAGCAGTCAAACAATTGGTCTAACTATGGACAGGGATTTCGACCATATGCAAATCCTTCTCAAAGATTCCAAGCTACCAAATCATATCCATCCCAAAATTCAGCATCTAACAAGTGTGTGCAAGATGAGAAAATAACAAATAACATTCCTTTGGAGTGTCAAATCTGTAAAAGACCGGGACATGCTGCCCTTTGATGCTGGTATCGCTTTGATAACTCATACTAGGCTGAAGAAATTCCAACTGCCTTAGCAGCAATGTAACTTGAATATTCTCAGGGCAATGAATGGTATCTAGATATTGGTGCCACAGTTCACATCACTGCAGATTCTGGTATTCTTCATAATTATTCCTCATATAATGGGACTGATACTGTTATGATAGGAAATAATTAATGCATGTCCATTTCGTGTGTTGGTGATGCCTTATTACATACAGAAGTCAGTTCTTTACCTCTAAATGATGTGTTGATAGTCCTTGAAATCAAGAAAAATCTACTCTCTGTTTCAAAACTAACAGATGATTATCCCTACTCATTTGTTTTTGATAAAAATGGGGTGTATATGAAGGATAATTGCACCAATACAACAGTGAGGCTAGGAAGGAAAGTCAAGGGACTTTACCGAGTTGATCCAAAAATCACATAAGCCTTCTTCACTCAAATACAGAAAGCCGTAGGAGAAGATGTGTGACACTAGCGGTTAGCACATACCAATTTCAAAACATTGAAGTATCTGCAGAATCAACATCTAATCCAATGCAATACAAGAACTCAAAACATATGTAGAAGCTGTTAGATTGCAAAGAGTTATGCATTACCTTTTCCTTTGTCAGATTATGCATCTACTATTCCCTTAGAAAAGATACATTGTGATGTCTGGGGTCCTTCACCAGTTGAGTTATTTCAGAAATTCAAATACTATGTCATCTCTGTGGACAACTTTTCTCAATACAGTTGGATGTATCCAATGAAACTGAAGTCAGAATTTCATGACATCTTTGTCATGTTCAAGAAACAAGTAGAGAATCAGTTTGATCGTAGAATCAAAGTCTTTCAATGTGATGGAGGAGGAGAATTTACTAGCAAAAAGTTTCAGAATTACTTACAACAGCGTGGCATTAAATAAAATGTCTCATGTCCCTATACACTAGAGCGGAATGGGATTTATGAAAGGAAACATCGCCACGTGGTTGAGTTAGGAATAGCTATGCTTTATCATGCTAAAGTCCCATTAAAATATTGGGTGGATGCCTTCATGACATCCAACTACATTGTCAATCTATTTCCCACACCAAAGTTGCACATGCACTCACCCTACAACAAACTTTATCAACAAAAGCCAAGCTATGAACATTTGAGAGTATTTGGATGTGCATGCTATCCTTGCCTCAGACCATACGTACAACATAAACTTGATCCACGATCACTCACATGTATATTTTTGGGGTACAGTGAACGTCACAAATGATATCGTTGCCTTTTGCCTACTAATGGACATATATATGTCGGTCGCCATGTGGTGTTTGATGAAAAAGTCTTTCCTTTCACCAATTGACTAACAACAAAGTACAATCAGTGTACTAATTTGTACAAACAATGGATAAATGAAGTTACTTTTCTAGACTCCACGAGTACAGAACAAATGAAGTATCACTCAAATGAACGTATAGGACATTTACAAGATAGTGGAATATTGGAAAGTATCCACACCAATACATCAGATCCTGCTGCAATGTCACAAAATTCACATGTCTTACAGTCACAGTTGCACTCAGCCTCTGAAGAATAGGCAGATCCTATTCAAGCACCTAAACTACCAGCTGAGATCACTAAAGCTCAAGTACAGTTCAATCCTCCATCTAATACACAAGGTACACTCTCTGTTCATCCTATGCAAACACGACTAAAATCTAGGATTGTAAAGCCAAATCCTAGATATGCATGTTTGGCTGAATATAAGGTTCCTATTGAACCAAAATCAGTTAAGTCAGCATTGGCAGATAAAGGCTGGTATCAAGTAATGCAGGATGAAATGGATGCTCTATATAAAAACCAAACTTGGGAATTAATTCCTCGAACTGATCAAATGAATGTCATAGGGTGTAAATGGGTGTTTAAAACTAAGCTTGCATCTGATGCAAGTCTTGACAGGCTTAAGGCTCGGTTAGTAGCTAAAGGACTTATTAAGAAGAATGAGTTGACTTCACAGAAACATTCAGTCCTGTTATTAAAAATGCTACTATTCGCATTGTTCTCTCTGTGGCAATGATGAAGCATTGGTCAGTACATTAACTTGATGTTAAAAAAGCCTTCTTACATGGAACATTAAATGAGACAGTGTATATGGAGTAGCCACCAGGTTTCACACACCCTTAAAAATCTCAACATGTGTGTCTCCTTAAAAAATCCTTATATGGTCTTCGACAAGCACCACGTGCTTAGTTTGATAAATTTAGCAATTTTCTCCTTGAAAATGGATTCTTTTGCAGCACAACTGATCCCTCACTATTTGTGTTTCATAATGAATCAAATACAATACTTTTGTTGCTCTATGTAGATGATATTGTGCTAACTGATAGCTCAGATCAGTTACTTTCCAAACTGATCAAGTCTCTGAGTCTTCAATTCCATATGAAAGATCTTGGCTACCTTCATTACTTCCTAGGGATTGAAGCCAAACATAAGATCTGTTTCTTTCTCAAACAAAGTATGCTCTTGATCTTCTTACTCGAGCTAACATGAAAGACTGCAAACCTATTTCCACTCCTCTATCTTTGAGATCAACCATCATGGCAACTGATAACATTCTCTTGACCAATCCACTTGAGTATTGTAGTCTAGTTGGTGGACTTCAATACCTCACCATAACTCGCCCTGATCTTGCCTATGCAACAAATTTCTTATGTCAGAAAATGCAGCAGCCAACACTAGGAGACTTTCATAAGCTTAAAAGGGTTCTTCAATATGTTAAGGGAACTATTAACCTTGGTATTTTCATCCATTCTAACAGCTCCATGAACTTATATGGTTTTTCTGATGTTGATTGGGCTTGATGTATTACCACCAGGCAGTCAACCACTGGTTTTTGTACATATTTTGGTTCAAACCTCATTTCTTGGTCAGCTAAGCGACAACCTACAATGTCTCGTTTATCAACAGAAGCTGAGTATCGAGCTCTTGCATTAACTACTACTGATCTTACATAGGTCAGCTTTGTTCTTCGTGACATTGGCATGTGTTTGTCTGCACCAACAATTCTGTTTTGTGACAACAAGTCTGCTATTTCTCTTACTGTTAATCCTATTTTACATGCTTGCACTAAGCATATCGAAGTGGATTTTCATTTTGTTCGAGAAAAAGTTTCATCAGGATCCTTAGCTGTTCGATATGTTCCAAGTATTCATCAGCTTGCTGATATCTTTACTAAATCGTTATCTCGTTTAACACATTCTACTCTTCGCACCAAATTGGGTTTGAGTTATCCACCCCTTCCCCAATTTCTCCCGGGGGGGTGGGGGGATGTTAAAGATTATAAGTATAAGAAAACAGAGCTCGTGGAAGTGAATGAGGATGAGGAAACAAAGCTCGAAGAAGTAAAGCCTACACGAGCAAATTCAGTAAATGTTGCTGTTTTATCAAAGAGAAAAGAAGAATATGCTGCTGCTACAAGAAAAGGAGTGAATAAGAAGTTGACAGCTACAAGTGCACATGGAGTTGTTAATGCAAGTAAGAAGAATAGATGTGATGAAGTCAAAAACTCGACTCTGGCCTCCATCAGAAGAGAAACTCAGGGCTCCACACGTTTGAATATAAATGAAGCTTTATTACTGAAAAACAGTTATTCTATTTTACAAGACTAACATAATAAGCAACAACTTTTTCTTTCTGTCAATTCTATTTTTTGTCGTCTTCTTCTTTTGCTTTAGATCATGTAGTATAAATAGAAAAAGAGAGAAGAAGCTAGAGATTGAGCTCTCAGATGGATGTCTTCCTTGAACTGTTCATTGAATACAGAAGATAGCAAATCACAAACACTCTCGATTCATCATTGTTCTTCTGTTCATTCCATTTTTCCTTCACACATAGTCGAGGATGGAGTAGATGTCAGTGACACCAATTTAGACGAGCCATTGGGAGGCACTTCGATGTCATTTGATCTTGTGGAGAGTCGAGGAATTGTGGAATGAGTTGGAGAGACAAAGTCAAGAGAGAGTGAGTGACAAGAGGGGAGAGAGATAAGTGGACTCCACATCGAATACGTGTCGCCACATGAATGGACTATGGCATGGATGACATTAAATCAGAGTTGTATGCAACATTTTCTCAATTCTAATTGATGTGTGTTTTTTCTGATAATTTGCTTTTCTTGTTACTCCAGGCTGGTACCAAAAAGCAAAAAAAAAAAAAAAAAAAAAAAAAAAAAAACGCAATAGACGTGACTATTTTCAAAGAATAAAGACAAAACTTTTGCTTCAAAAGCCATTTAAAATAAATTACATTTCATCAAACACCAGCCCATCTGCTACTACTTTACATGAACAAGCCAGACTAAACAACAATATATCACATCAACAACAACAAATTCATATGCATAAGCCGTATATCACGAAGATCACGATTAAAAAAAAAAATGAAATCCAAAATTTACTAGCTTGCCCGGTTCGTTGCTCTTGTTAAAGTTTGCTGGCTAATGTGGCAAAGGATCACCGGTCCCTCTTCCACCATCTCTCTCTCTCCCCCTCCCTCTCTCAAACAAACTTGTCCCTCTTTCGCCATATCTCTCTTTCTCCCTCTTCCTCTCTCAAACACATCAAACGTACAAGAAGGAAGAATAGGTTAGAGAAGGTGACCAAGCTTGTTTTCACTTGTGAGATGAATACAAATGAGGGGAAGAGACCTCTTTATATGTTAGTACGGGCTTAATCACAACCATAAATCTCTCCTCAATCTAACAATGGAGATTGTATCTTCCCATTTACCAACTTCCCACATTATAGAAGCCTCTAGAATAATGCACAATTACAATATTGCCACCATTGGGAACATTCTAGAGAACAATAGAGAAGCTCGGCTGTTATTCTAGATAACACTAGAGAAGCTAGCCTGGTCTTCTCGGATCGTTCACGGTCCTTCCAGTATATGGAAATCTCAGGGTCGTGACATTCTCCCCCATCTAATCAAGCGACGCCATCATTGTGTCTTTGGAATTGCATCGACTTGCTTCTTGAATTGCCAAAGAGCATCTGTGGGTTTCCAACTTGCTTCACTCTCTAGAACACCTTTCCATCGAATCAAATACTCATGCTTTGATGCACAATACCGCTTCCATATGACTCAATCCGCCATGATGAAGTCGATGTCTCAATCACATGAGATTTTTGCCCCAATTGACGACCTACATTATATGCTCATCTTAAAGACTCATAAAAGTAGAATGATATGCAATGGTCGCTTGGGAATCACAATTCTACGGAGATGGACAAAAAAAATAAAATACAGTAAAGATCCTATGCATTTGATTCTGACCAATTCATCACTAAAGCTATTGGTATTCTTGAGATGCTACAACAGAAACATACTGAGAATTTTGGTCAGTAGTTCGATGGCTCTTGAACATCAAGAGCTTAATCAGCTACACTAACCCATTTGCACATTCTTCCACAAAAAACTACATGTTCTATCACCCAAACAAAGTCACCTGCTATCAAGAGTTCACTAGCATACTATTGATCTTGCCATAAAAAAATCAAAGTAATTACCTTCGAAAGCCATACTGCAATTGTAGTCATGAACTAAGACTCACTGACTCCACAGCGTAAACAACAAAATATATATTTTCTTCATGAGAAAATAGAATTCAAAAAGAAAAAGCGAATAATATGAATAGATATGTCTTTTATTTTCATAAGACAATGAAACAACCACTAAATATGGTTCTATATAGTGAAAAAATCACTTTTTAAAACAAATTTGCTTGAATTACTAGCAAAACTTAAGAATCAAGTAATTACCTTCGAAAGCCATACTATGATTTTAGTCATGAACAACTCACTAGCTCCTTTATTGAAGTGGCATAAACAACAAAATATATACTTTCTTCATGAGAAAATAGAATTCAAAAAGAAAAAGCGAGTGATATAAATAATTATGTCTCTTATTTTCATACTAGAGTGAAATGACAACTAAATATGGTTCTATCTAATGAAAAAATCACTTTTTTAAACAAATTTGCTTGAATTACTGGCAAAACTCAAGATAGTCCAAAAGGGGAACAGTGACCCAAGCAAGCTTCTCAACGTTGGGGAATTATATACCTAGTATTCTTCTCTTCCGATAATGAGCAAGTTGGCCAAACATAGCATTGCATTATAATTTTGACGTATCCACAACTCTGACATACTAAGTGTTGTGATAGATTATTGCGGCATTTTAGACAAGTGAATCATATTCAGAGGAGTTTATGTCGCTGTCGCTGATGTGACCATAGGGTCACCAAAGACCCCCATATCCACACAAACTTTGCTCTCTCTCTCTCTCTCCCTCCCTGCCTCCCGGCACACCACCTTGGCGTTCAGCCCGCCATCTTCCTCCATCCTCGCTAATGCCACCGCCCATCCTCCACCACGAACGCCCCATCCCCCATAGCCAGCCTGCCACCTTCCAAGGCGCCATCGTATACAATTGGGAAAAGAATAGAAGAAAAAGGAAAAAAGTAAAAAAATTATTTAAAAATTAAAAGAAATTGATTTTGAACAAAATCAATAAGCATGTACTAAATGCAATTTTATTCCAGAATAAAAAATTTTGGACAGTTAGCAAACGGTTTAAAATGCTTAAAAATTGTTTCTGGGAACATAATAAAAAGAACAATTTTTGATTGGAATTTGTTCTCTGAAATAGAATCATTACCAAACGCACTCTTAATCATACATTGCCAGCAAGACAAACAAGAAAGAAAGAAAGAAAAAGGAATAAAATGGGTGCCAAAGTCTGTTGTAGGCTTAAGTTACGAGGTAAATTAGCATGAACTAGTGTGTGAGTCCATTTCGTTTTCTGTATTGGCTGGGACGAACAATGAGGACCCAGTTGAGATGTTCATGTGGGGAGTGGATCCCGGTGCGACCATTTGCTGTTGTTAACCCGTGCAGTTCCTGATAAATTGTTAGCGTTCGGCATTCCAATTTCTTGGCTTCAACATGCTTTATGCATTTAGTTATAGCACCAGGTCTCTGTTTCATCAGGTCACCTAACTGCTTATCGGTATCAAATGCACGCAACCGATGAGGATGTGACCGACCGATGCAGTTGCCAAATTACCAAGTAAAGCAGCAGGTTCAACCCTAGCACGGTTGCGGAATGATATTTCCTGTCTGTCGATAATGAGCACCATCAGGATGCTGTCCATCCATGAAGCAGCGATTGCATGATCTGCCAAATTTTATTGGAGGGACTCGCCTCTTTTCTGTTTTCCCTTTTGGTTTCTGAGGAAGATGCCGTAAGTGAGGTCCAAGAGGAACAACTCCCAAGGATAATAGCGTCTTTAGAACTCATTCAGGTCCTATCAAACCTCATCCCAGATTATCCAGCAATATTACGTAGAAGCACCATCTACGGTTAAAACACTATCTGCATGAGACTTGCCATACATTATTTGCTCATCCTAAATACTCCCCAAGTAGCATGATATGTGTTATTTTCGCTTGGGAATCACAATTCTACAGAGATTGACGTAAGGTGCTGCGAGACATTCAACGCAGTGAATGTAGACAGGCATGTCTACTGAAAACCAGATTCAAAGCAATCTCATAACATCAAAGGGACACTGTATGCCACTCCTTAAAAGAAAGAAAGAGAGATGGTATGTAGCTTGGCCGATAGCATTTATATAATGATTAAGCCGAAGCGGTTGCCATGTGCTTAGCTAAAGTCATCTGCAGCTGATCCTTCTGGGCTCCTACCACCCTGTCAACAATCTTTCCTCCCTTCACAAACATGAAAGTCGGCATCGCCTCCACGGCCCACTCTTGAGCAACCGTCTGCAAAAGAACGGAAAGTCATTCCTTCACGAGTTCAACAACACTTGCAGAGCAGAACTTAGACAGCTAGGCTGTCATCTATTAAGACAAATTTCCATCATTCGTATAGGCCCTGGAAATGTAGTCCTCGGATTATTTTACCTTCATCTCATCAACATCAACTTTCAGAAACAGAACATTAGGGAATTTCTTGGCCAGCTCAGCGAGGAATGGTGCAATGAAACGGCATGGTCCGCACCATGAAGCAGTGAAATCGACAACGACCTGTTTCAAACAAAAAAGAAACAAACTCGGTGAACATCATATGCTTTTCAATCCTGACCAATTCGTCACCAAAGCTACTGGAGTTATAAAATCAGACGCTACAGCAGAAACATCCTGGAAATATTTAATTGGCAGTTCAATGGCTCATGAACAGGAAGAGCTTAATCAGCCACGCTGACTCATTTGCTCATTCTTCCACTAAATTATACTGAAAGAAAAATAATACCTGTACTATCACCCAAACAAAGTCACCTGCTATTAAGAGTTCACTGGCAGACTGCTGATATTGCCATAAAAAATCAAGAGTACTTACCTTCGAAAAGCCATACACAACACTAGTCATGAACTATGACTCAGCCAGCTCCTCTATAGTACTAGTAGAGAAGCAATGCGTGTACTTTCTTCATGAGAAAATAGAATTCAAAAGAAAAGGAGAGTGATGTGAACAAATTTCTCCCCCTTGATTTCACATGAGAGTAAAAAGATGAGTAAGTATGATTCTATTTAGCGAAAAGAATCACTTTTCTTGCGAGATTTACTTGGGTTACAAGCAAAACTTAAGATAGTCCAAAAGGAGAACGATCGACCAAGCAACCTAATCAACAACGGGGAACTATGTACCGAGTATTCTTCCCGTCCTATGCTCAGCGGGTTGGCCAGACATGGCGCCGCATTATAAACTCAGGTAAAATGCCATATCAACCCCTATTCACAACTTCGGCATACTAAGTGTTGCGACAGACTGTTTGCGGCATTTCAAACGAGGGAATCATATTCGGGAGGAGGTTATGTAGCCGACGCGGCAAGCCATTCACACTTTAACGCACTGGCCCATCAATTTACAGCCAAGCACATAAAAACCCTAATAAGCAAAGACAGCCGAACCCGCACGATCTCTGCGCTCTCTCTCTCTTCCTCGGCCTCGAGCCAGCCATCCTCCGCCATCCCCGCCGCCGCCATCGCCACCCCATTCCCGCCACAGCCGGCCCGCCACCTTCCAACGCGCAGCTGTCGCCTCCAGATCCCGTTCCCATCACATATGATTTCGGGAAAAAAAACGAAAAAAAGTCTTATCGAACAACACTCAGTCTGAACGATGAAAGTTGATGATAATCTCCTTGAAAAGCATTGCTTCTCTTCCCTGTCAGCGTCATTGCTCGGATCAACGTGCTTCTTTCTGATAAATTTTTTTATTTTTCTCCGTTCCACCGATTAGGTTTTCTCGTTCGTCCCGGCCGGGGCCAAAAAGCCAAAAAAAAAAAAGGACCGCAAACAAATGCGCGGCCGATCCAGAAGAATCAAAGACAAACCACCGCCTCGAAAGCCGGCTCGAGATTGCATTTCGTCGATCGCCATGCCCATCTGCTACGACTACTTTCACGCGCGGAAGCGAGCTAGACGACAATGTATCGCATCGACAACGCCAGATTCATGTGCACAACGCACGAAAAGGATCCGAAAATCTCTCACCAGCTTGTCGGCTTCGTTGCTCTTGGCGATCTGCTCGCTCCACGACTCGGCGCTGTGGCAACTGATCACCTGACCATCTTCCGCCATCTCTCTCTCTCTCTCTCTCACGAACGCGCGGGCGCACAAGAAGGAAGGAGGAAGAATGATGAAGGAAAGGAGAGAAGGTGACCACGTTATTGATGGAAAACCGCCTTCCTGCGCATTTACGAAAGTTGGTGAAACTTCCCTTAAAATACGCACGACGCCAGCTCGCGTTTGATCCTGTCGTTTTGTCGTAAATGGCAACTTTGCCGCCGACGGATCAGGATCGTCTCCCTCGCTGAAACGATGGGCTCGTGCTCAATCTGTCGCGATCGGCACTTCAAAAATAGAGTAAAGAAAAGCTTGTACAAATCTAAAATCTAAAATATATCGTTTTACAAAAGAATTTGTACCATACCCTTATTTAACCAAGTACTCTCGGATAGGACCAATGAAATTGATTTATCACATAGAAAATCATTCTGTAGAGTCAAATTCCACTCATCCGAAAAATTCTTTCAGATAACACAACGTGTTCTAAAGTTAAGCCTATATTTATTTCCCCAAAAATGAATAATTTAAATATTATTTTCTCACCTGAAATACTTAATCAATGAAAAGTATTTTTATTATTGATAATAATTTATATTCAAGTATTTTACGATAAAAATATATTTCATCAATTTATCTCTACAAACGATCCAAGTGATTATTTTTGGAAAAATGGAAGATTAAAACGGAAGATTTGAGTAATCCCTAGGCAAAATCTTTTGCCCACCCCTCCAACAAAGAGCACAACACACTACCAACCACAAGGCACTGACAAACTGACGCCGCAGTATATACAGTGTGCACTAAAAACCGCGTCTTGCGTGGGTGATAAGAAATCCGAGCGAAGGTGTTTTTACATGCCACTACGGGGAGAGCTCTACAACTGGATCGCATTCGGAAAACAGTATGTCCCGAGGAAAAACCACCCCACGAGGAGGAAGGTCAATGATGCCCAGATCGCCAGGAAGGTCGAGCCTCCAAGGATGAGCCCGAGCGGGAAGATGATGATGAATGGCAAGACAGATCTCAAGATCGCCGCCTTGTTCACCCAGCGGCCCTCCAGGAGGAACAGGATAGCCAGGTTCACCATGTTCCATCCGCCAGATCGGAAGCCCAACCTGTTCAGGTTGTTGGCCACGAAGGAGTGGCAGTTGCAAGTGAAGAGGTTGTAGTGATGGTGTTGAAACTCCTGCGTACTCTTTCTCAGTGCTTCGTCCCAACTCAACACGTCTCTTCCAAATTCATCCTCTTGGTTTTGATCCTCGTTGTAGTCGGATTTACAGGGCAGAAAAGAACACTGTGGAGAACATGTGAACAGATAGCATGATGCCCGGCATAATTCATACTATAGAAAACCACCAACAAATGGTTTAGTGCAAAACTGCCCGATAACTATGAAGTGGTGCTATCTCATCTCAAAGTATATTAAAGAGTTTAATAGCTGAAGTCATGGCCATACGGGAAAAAAAAGGTTTACTTCACAATTGAAACGTGAGCCTACCTTTTCTTTGCTTATCTGTAGGTAACGAGTTGCTGCCCCGAATGTAAAATTATCTACGCATACAAAATTGGGCCCTGCAAAGTCCAAGATTACTCCATCCTCTCGGCATATTCCAACATGCCCAATGAAAGGGATAAACCACGAGATGACTGGAAGGGGTGACCAGACAATGCTGTATGGGAAGCGTGCTCTTCTCGGATCAATTTGAAAGCTTTTAGGAGAACTTTCTTCAATCGTTACGTGGTGTTCAGGGTCCATGTTTGATTCCATTTGAAAAGACTAAACACAGTCACCTGCATTGAGTGATGATTGAGACATGAAACCGTCCACTAGGCAAACAGCAAAAGAGTTGAAAGACAGTGCAAGGCTAGATAAATCATTGAATGGTTACTATAAAAACAAAGGGTGCTCATTTAGTCAAAGTCTTCCTGGTGTGAGTGCCCATGAGACAACAGTTTTAACTGTAAATTCCCTCTGATAAAGCACACACAAACTGAATAGTGGATTGCAACATCACATCCTCTAGCAAATCATCAATACAAATCAGTGGAGGAGCATTACTAATCGGTATGCTACCTCTAGAGACCTGCTGCCTCTATCACATGATTAACTGGATAAATTGTCTGCCATCTAAATACAAATTGGATTGTCTAAAGTACGGGCAACTATCTGGCAGCATTTTCTGGGGGAAAACAAGATACCCTTCATTTCTCTATTTATTAGGAAAATCTAAAGCAAGCCCCATGACTAAAGTCTAAAACCAAACTTCATGTACAGAAATCTTAGAAATCTAAAGAAACTGCCTATAATAAATTAACCAACTTTTAAGCACATTTCAAGCCCACAGAAATTACGTAATTTGCAGCCCGGAATTAATACATGACGCCAAACACTTGCATTGGTAGTGGTAACATCAATTATCAACATAATACACCAAACAGTTACTGCAAATAAAAACAAAAGACAGAACACTGCAAATTATACTCCTGTATGCTGTGCCCAGTTTTACAGATAGTGTGCTTTCTAGGAAACTCTCCCTCCTAAATCCAGAGTAATACCACAAAGGCACTTCTTCCATATCCATAACAAGAAGCTCCATTACTCAGAGCTTTCCTCCATTAAAGTCTCCTCACAAATAGTCATGTTCTATCCATCCAGTCAATATATTAACTTGATTTAGTTGAGATGAACAAAAATCTCCATCAGCGAACATCAACACCAACGCATCATGCTCACCTGATTCTCATCAATGAGCGAATCAGCTTCGACGCCGAACACGTTATGTGCCTCAACACGACCAAATCAACTTTATCAAGCTACGAAATGATACGATCAAGCCTATTCTGACTAAAGAGAAGCGAACAAACGTCTCAATTGCCGAACTCATCATGCTCACCTGATTCTCACTAATGAGCGAATCAACTACAATGCCAAACACATTACACGCCTCGACACAACCAAATCAAGTCTATCAAGCTATGAAATGATAGGATCGAACCTATTCCGACTAAAGAGAAGCGTCTCCATCGCTGAACATCAACAGCAACTCATCATGCTCACCTCATTCTCCTAAACGACCGAATCAACTTCGACGCCGAACACATTACACGCCTTGAAACAGCCAAACCAAGCTTATCAGGCTACGAATCGATAGAATCGCACCTATTCTGACTAAAGAGAAGCACGCATGCTCTGCATCCGTGGCGATCCATTGCTATTGGCATTTTGACATTCCCAACACAAGACAACACGAGAATCTACCTAGAAAGACTCGCCTCCGGGTATCGCGAGAACCGGAAAAACCGCGGAAACGCAGATAGAAGCGAAGAAAAAGATCATCAGAAACGAACGAACCTCCCGGCGAAATCAATCGCTTTCCGAATCCGATCAACTGACCATCGCCGGAGAATCGATGAAAAGCGAAACCTGAGTTCCGAATTGAGAGATTCCGTCGCCGGCGAGAGAGAGAGAGAGAGAGAGAGAGAGAGAGAGAGAGAGTTACCTGGTGCGGAGGAGGAGGAACGAAGCTCTCCGGTTCCCGAGTCCGACGGAAGACGAGAAATGGACTTCGGGAGGAATGGGAGACTCGCATCTCCCGGTGCCCCGCCCCGGGACCCGAACCGAATGACCGGTCGGGTCGGATCAGCGGGGCGGCAATTCCGAAGCGTCTACCGATTTCGCCGTAATCCCCCCTTTTGTTTATGCTGGAACCCTGTTCTTATTCGAATTCATTATCCCCGGGTTCTTTCCATGTTGCAATAACATGGTATTGACTATTTATAAAGGACGATCGATTCCCGGTCCAGTCTAGTTCTAAGGTAGGATAAAAATTTGATTGGGAGAATTGATTGGTCTTGGAACCATCACTCTTTTACCCCACTAAAAAATGTTTGTACACAATAAAAGAGAGTGAAAAATCTTAAGATATTGATTGCTTCCCCCCTCCTCCGTCACCAGCTGTCGGTCACCACCGCCGGTAGCTGACCACCAGCCCTTACCATCAATCCCCTGCTGTCAGCTAAAGGAGAAGCAAGAAAAAGAAGCAAGAGAAAAAGAAAAATCTAAAAAAATTACTAAAAAATTAAAAGAAATTCTACATTATAAAAAAATTATAAATCGTACTAAACACATTTCTATTCTTTTTCTATTTTAAGAATAGAAAATTTGTATAGTTGTCAAACGCGTTTTTTCAAAAATTATTTTAAAGAAAAGAAATAAAAAAACTATTTCTAAAAAAAAATTATTCTTAACAACAAAAATATTACCGTTAGTGTTATTATAGATTCATTTTGTTCATCTCTAAGTCCTCATTCTTCCTGACACTCCATCATCAATCACCGCCCGCCTCTATGACAATTGACAAGCAAGCCTCGTGGTGTTGCCATCATTGTCAATCTTTTGCTTGGTTGGCCAAACCTGTACATTATAATTGTATCGTGAAATTCACAAAGACTTGTTATGAAAAAACGAAAGTTTCGTTTTGGGTTGGTTCTTTCTAGCTTTGGACAATACATTTAAGAGAAGGAATTGTGGTGTTGGTCCTCGCTATATAATTTTCTAACTCGTGTGAGGTTGAGCCACTTCGATAAAAAAAAAAAAAACAAGTGAGGTTGAGCCATTATTATGCTCAGAGGGTAACACTAGAAAGAATTGAATTAGGGGTGAAATCCAACTTACACAAATTGGTGGAGCAAGAAAGCATGGGGCTGTTTGGGCAATTCAAATGAATCTATTGCTCTGACGATCGAGTCTTATCTGTTTGATTTTGTGTATGTATTGATGAGTCTAGATCAACTCCAGTCCTTGTGTCGTCGCTCTTAGGCATCGCCCATCAGCCAACCCACAATTTGTGTCATTGTCTCTCAGCTCGAAGATCACAACTACTTGCGAAATTGCCACGGATGGCATCGCTGGCTAGGGGGTACACTAGATCTAAGGTTGCCCATGGCGACGTTGAATATAGGCTCGATAACATTGGATTCGACATCGGGAACACCATGCACAAGGACAGAAGGTAGAGCTCGATGGTTTGGGGATTGATGCTAGGGATTAGGGGTGAGCATAGTTTCATGATAGAACTTGGAGTCGAAGCAATGGATTTGGGGGATTCCAGTTTTTAAAATTGAGAAATCTGTTTTTGATAGGTTGGTTATAGGTTTTAGATAAGTGAAACTTGGATTTGAATAAAGTTTTTGTGTTTTTCTCGGCCTATGTCTTTGCACTATCTGTATTCTATAGTATCAGATGATGTGTATATCATTTGAAACTACTAGTCTAAACTTTCATTTCATGATCGAGACTTTTATTTTGTTAATATTTCATATTCTTTATGTGTCTAAGTATAAGTTGAGATTAGTAGATAAGATGGGGTGGTCATTAAATGTGATTATTCATTATAACCGTTCAATTAATGATATATGTGGAACTTAAGACTAGCCTTAGAACTTATAACAGGGTAGTTTGAGATTCCAAAGTATAATTTCCCAAAAATAAGGATTTCATTCTAGCATATAAATTTTAGGTTTTAAGTGGAGCTTGTATGGAATTTGGAATCATTCCACCCGTGCTTGGAATTGGGCCTAATGGCTTAGTGCCTTGCTTGTGACAACGGTGAAGCCGCGAGAAGGTGCGGGAGCTACAGTGGGGATGCCGCACGGAGGTAGAGCTGATTGTTGGGTGTGGCATAGCTCTCCCCTGTGCCATTATTGCCTTTTACCACCATAGATATCTACTAACTTGACCATCGGAAACCTCCCATGGGCATAACTCCCAAGAACTTCTTTATTTGAGGTTTGTTAAGCTTGAATTTGTGTGTTAAAATTTATATTCTTAGAAAAGTTTATAGCTAATTGGTTGCCACGAAAGACGTTAAAATTTAAGGACATGCGTACTCTTTTGGTCTAATTAACTACTAATTATGAAATTATTCACTAGAGTTTGCCCCGGTAACCATTGTTCCCACGTAAATAGAGGAAGTTGGAGGGTTTGAATTCTCATCTTTTCAAGGGGGATTAGGGCGGGGATATTTTAATTTCAAGTATTGGTCTAATTAACTACTAACTAGGAAATTAATCGCTAGAATTTGCCCTGGTAACCATCCTTCCCACATAAATAGAGAAAGTTGGGGGGTTTGAATTCTCATTTTTTTCAAGGAGGATTAGGGTGGAGACATTTTAATTTCAAGTATAGGTTTCCACATCCACACATTACAAGACAAACATTTGAGAGTGGGTTGAGAGTTATAATATGACAAACAAAAAAGAAATGACTATGGAATTTATAAAATAAGAGTTGAGAGTTAGAACAGGGTGAATACAAAAAAAGTCACTATGAAATTTATAAAACAAAATATTATGTGTCAACGATACGAAATTATGAATTTAGTGGTTGATATACCATATTAGGATAACCTTACTACACAAAGGTTCATAAATTTTAGTTCAATGTATAATGTATTTCCTAAATTTTTAATTCATTTAATGTGATATTTGAACTTTAGTGAAATGTGCAATATTATCCTTGAATTTTTAATTTATTAAATGTGATTCATGAATTACATGAAAATATTAAATATTATCATTTTATTAATTCAAATTTCGGTACATCATTAAATATTTTTATATGAGAATTAAAGTGAATATATATAAAAATTTAATAATTGTATTAAATAAATTAAAGTTTCACATTGCATATTACTCTAAAATTTCAGAAATCATGTTCAACAAATTGGGTATAGTTCATGGTATTCACTCCCTTCGCTCGCCTGCTACTCACAGAGGTGGCGATCCTCCCCTTCGCCCGAAATTCCTCGTCGTTCGGCCCGTCGCCGGTCGGAACCCGCAAGGCCCCCGAGCCGCGCCGGGAGCAGCAACCGCGATCGGCGGTTCCCGGAAATGCCGCCGAAGAAGGAAGCGCCCGTGGTCGTCGACATCGAGAGCAGCGACGACGAAGGCTCCGTAGAAGTGGTGAGACGGGTCGCCGACGACGACGGCGACCGTAAACCGGCGATCAGCAACGCGGCGAGAATCGCCGCGATTGCTCCGCTTCCGCCTCCGACTCCGGCGGCCGCCGGCGACGGCCTAGAGTCTCGAAGCTTCTGGAAAGCCGGGAACTATGCGGTGGCGCCCGATATGAAACTGGCTTCCGATTCGAGTCCGTTTCGGTCGCCTCTCGGCTTGTGCATGCGGGCTAGGTTTTGTGTGTGTGTGTGTGTGTGTGAGTGCTTGATGCGATTTCTTTCGACGTGCAGGCCTGCTGGAATATGCTCGTGTCCATCCCAAGTTTCTTCACTCGAACGCGACTTCTCACAAATGGGCATTTGGAGGTGATTTTTTTTTTTTTTTTTGTAGTGAACTGTAGTAAAGATTTCGTTATCCACTTGTGTTGTCAACTGGAAATAGCGTGGGGGACATACATTGCTGCTTGTGTATGTTTCCAGTATTTGCTAATCAGGAGCTTAGCTGGAGATTTTAATGCAGTTTTTGGGGCATTGATGTTCATTAGGTAATGGTTATTGTGTTTTGCTCCTGAAATGTTTCTTCGTTCTCAAAGATGGGCATTTGCAAGTCAATTTTAAGTGAACCAAAGAAGATGAACTTTAATGTATGTTTATCTAGTGGTAGAGCTTTTAATTCGTGGTATGTCTGTGCATTGAGCACTGTCAATGGTTGAGCTCAGCTGCGTGCTTGTGTGGTCATTCAATATTTGTGAAGTAACTTGATGGTGCTTATGCAAGTTGTCGTATGTTGGCGACTTAATTCATGAGGTCAATGATGGACGTTTGCTCTTTCTGACTTAGTTTCATTCGTTGGCTAAAATGGCCACCGCTTGTACAAACACTTTAATTGTAATGATTTCTTGAGGTTGAAGGTACATGTCCCTAAAACTTATTATTCCCATCTCAAGTTCAATTTTGTGAGATGATTGTGAGATTGTATCTTTTTGTTTTTTCTTTCAGCCTCAGGTGGAGGCAATTCTTCTTTTCGAGAAAACTCACATGGTTTGCATTTATGATATTTTATATGGTCAAGAGATATGCTAGATATACATGCCTTTCAATATCAAAGCATAGGTCACGAGTCGAATTTTGAAAATACCTCTTGTTTTATTTTATCTATTACTCTCTGTAGTTGTGTCCGATTTCTTGTTTCATGATTATTTTGTGGATGTGGTTACATTCACATAAGGCCCTGCTTACATGTGAGGCAGGGTGTTAAGAATTATGTCATATATGCATTGTTGGTCTATTTCCTGGTCGTTTAAACTTTTGAAAAAAGGGTATGTCAAACAAATAATGAAACTGCGAGCATTCTGATGTAGAATCCTTTTGGTTATCACCTTTATATGATAATTGGTTGCTTATGGGGATGAGGGCTCAATGACTTTGCGATTTGCCCTTTTGGCATATTAACGCTATGCATATATTAAGATCTTTGGCAATTCATTTTATTAGGAAAATGAAAGAAGCCAAGAGAAACGAAATTGCTGTTTTGGTTGAGATTCTTATTCAGGCTTTAAGCAAAAGTGAGAATGTACAAGCAAGTGTTTTATATTGGAAATATTTTTCAGTGGGAAGACATGAAGTGGGTGGCAAGGGGAAGTTCGTTTATTCAATTTCCATCCATTTCCTTCATCTTTTATCAGCCAAAAGGAGGAAATATGTCTTGTCTGTCGTTATTTTTTATTCAGTTCCTTTGCATCCATTAATTCAAACATGGGAAAAGTTTCCACCACTAAATATTGCAGCTTTAACATGTCAGTATTCGAAACATTAAATATTGAGTGTTTTTCCTCTCCCCTAGAAACATCAAGGACCCTTCAGGTAAAAGTTCATGTAATTTAAACCAGCTTACAGATACAGTCAAAAACTTGTATCTCGTGTCAAAAGATGTCATTGCATACCTATTCAAGATCTGCTTTATTCTATAGTTTGCACAGTATTGATTGGGCAGAATATGGCACAAGTACAGATAAGTGTAAGTACACTATATAACTTTTTTATTCATTTGTGAGGATTTTATTTTACAGTTGCCAAACAGGTGATACTTGTTTTCATTTTCATGAGGTTTGTATATGAAGTTAGAGAGATTAATCTTGATGGGGACAGATTTATATTTGATGTTTGTTATTTAGTGTGGATGAAATTCTTAGTTTCTATTAAGTCTTCATCGGTTTACCTTCTCATCCCTCCTTTCTGCAGCAATTGCCGAGCTCCTGGACAATGCTGTAGATGAGGTATGTGAAAGAATTCTCTCTTTGGAATTCTTGCATCGGGAACAGTTCATAGATTCTTCTTATGTGTATGAATTTGTCTAATAATCAGCTAAATACAAATCCCTTGATAGCAAAAAGCTGGAAGAGGGGAATCTTTGGTTTGTTCTTTTGGTTATAAGCATAATTGAAACTGCAGAATTCTAATAGTATCGTTTTAAGTGTGATATTGAAATTGCATTTGCACATAGTTGAAACAATTTAGGCATTTAAACATTGGTCGAGTAAAAATCAAAGTACACTTAGGCAGCTTTTATTTTATTGATGGATGTGTCTTTAATTTACCTGAGATCTGGTTGCTGATGCTGTTCTGGTGAGTTTATGACCAGCAAAAACAGGGATTACAGGACAAGAGTTGCTCTAAAAAGTGTTAGTACATTTGTCATACTTACCACAATACCGAGGCTCTTGCCACAATGCTAACTTCAAATCATAAGTGGACAAAACATTCATTCGTGGATAGATTCCGAAGGAGGCAAAACAGGTCAAAAATCAATTTAAGGAGATAGCAAGGGGAGAGAGGGAGAGAGGGAGAGAGCATGTGCACTAAAACTAGATATTGTGAAGAAACGATGGGTTGACCTTTGCCTCGATTTTTTTGACTCACATTCACTTGAAGAAGTACCTTCAATCCCCTACTGAGTGATTTGGTACCTTGCTCCTATGAAACAATTTGTTGATTCTTGGTGATGAATGATAGGTTTTGGTAGTTAACCGGCAAGATTTGCGTGGATTTTAACTTAACTGGCGTTTTTTTTTTTCTTTTCTGGTCAAAAGGAATCTATATTGTTCCAGAAATCCTTTTCTTCGTTCATCTCAAATGTGCTTTTCTAGTCTTTTTCTTTGTGCTTGGCCCAATGTTATTTGCTACTTATGTTCTTCAATGTATAATAAGCTTCGTCTAAAGATGCTTTTCTGGTTCCGAATTGCATACTACTTTTACCTATTGGCTCCATTCCATATGTCATATTATCTTTTTGGTTGAAAGCATGTATGTTGCTATATGCCCTTCTCCGTTCATCTTGTCTGTGCTTTTTCAGTCCTTTTCTCTGTGGTTGGGCTTGTGATTTTGAATTTTCTAGTTGACTTTACTGTTCTAAAATGTAGTGCCTATAGGCTTAGTCTGACTATGCCTTTTCTGGTTTGACACTGTACTACCTTTACCTTTCGGCTCTATTGCAAAGTCTCATCTTATTTCTTAATTCGAAGGGTGGTGCTCTGATCAATTTTTACCGTTGATACAGTGATGTTCGATCTTGTTGATTCTGATTCTGTTCTGTACAGGATCATTGAGAACATTAATTCCAGTGTTGCAAATTGCTTGTATATTATAAAAAGAAAAGAATGTTCTGAATTATGAATCATTGAGGAAACAGTGTAATTACCTAATATCGAGAATCAAAATGAAAATTCCAAGAGATCGGGACCATTTTATATTCTATGTTGTTGATCAATGTTGGCTCTCTTAGTGCTCTGTCTTTTTAAATGTCAATATTGTTAGCTGTTACACTCTAAAAGGCTTTCTTTGGTAGCAGATTCTTTCTTGGGAGTTATTTTTGAAATTTTGTATGTGGCATTCACTGGATCATAATGATTAATTTGATTTTGATTTGCGCGCTTATAGATTCTATTAAGGAAATAAAGAATGGTTTTACAAAGAATTATGCATTTTCAAATGATGGTTGGGACTGATTGAGCATTTCCAATATCATTCTTAGATACATAATGGGGCAACGTTCGTGAAAATTGACAAAATTGATATCCTCAAGGACAACTCCCCAGCATTACTGATCCAAGGCATGGGACTTCATACTTTACTCTTCAAAATGGCAGTGTATGTATTTCAGATAAGTTCAAGTTATCATTTTGCCAACTATGCAGATGATGGAGGTGGAATGGATCCAGATGGTATCAGGAAATGCATGAGCTTGGGGTATTCTTCAAAGAAGTCGAACACTACGATAGGACAATGTAATTGACATTAACTGTTTTCACTTTTTATTAGCCAGTGATCTAATTGAAGGATTTTTCTTTTGCTTTAATCCTAATTTCATTATTCCTCAAGCTCATTCAGCTCTTTGGTCCTTTTGCACTGAAGTTTGTTCTGGATCAATTATGGAACCAAAATTGAGGTTCACTCATTGGCAATTCTGACCGTATTATTTGAGTGAAATGCTTGCATATGTCCAGTCTAAGGTAGACTTACCGATATTTAAACCTAGGGAAGTGGATGATATATCTTTAGCTCCTAATGTCAACTATCTTGAGATCTATGAATTACATTTATGCTTCCTTTTGTGATGATCTCTAGATCCGCGTCATGCCTCTGCCCTCATTTCTTTGGGGACATAGGGAACTGTGCTTGTAAAGTAAACAGGTATTGTCATGGGCTGAGATTATTGAGCTATTCATGGCATAAGCAGTGGCCTTCATCTCCATCTTAGAATATAGGATCAGGCAACCAGTATAAATAATTACTAGCATTCATCACTTACAATGTGCATAGAAGAATCAAACTGATGCTCTCCTCTCATTTTGCAACCTTTCGATTCCCTGAAAGTTTCCATTACTTGTTCTAGCATATTTCTGATTTCCTTTTAGAGTCTTGCAATTTCTGTCATACTATTTGCCTTTTTGTTTGCTTCATATATTATTGAACTTAATGGTTGTGTTCCCCACTCATGGTTACGAGGATGTATTTCCAGATGGAAATGGATTCAAGACAAGTACAATGAGACTAGGTGCTGATGTAATTGTTTTTACTCGTGCTATTCGTGCTGGGTAATTGACGCTCCTTTGTTTACTGTACCCTTTGCAGTCTTATTTTCTTAATAATGGGTGCTGTTTGTACAGACTTTAGAGTTCATTTTTAGTGGTCATTTGGTACTAAGTTATGCTTTTCTTTGTTATATATTTTTCCATTTTGGTAAGTTATTGGTGCCATGTGGTTTCTTTTTTATCAAGTACATCTATGTCTAAATTGATATGTTATTTACTAAGCAACACTTCTTATATTAGATTCAAATTTTTTCATCATTCACAGTAATATGTTATATGCATGAGTGTATGATGTAAGTCTTAATTCTATTCTATTAATGCTAAGTCCCTTCTTATGTCAGATGACATGGCATGTAAGCCCCGCAACGTAGTTTGAGTGGCTTTAACCAGTATTTAAGAATTTGGGAACTGTAGGGCAATCTTTCTGAAGGTTGTTATAACTTATTCAACCATATTGGATCTGGTGTCTTGTCTTGTTCTGAAGGACTGTTATTTATTTTGCTTCAAACTGGTAGTTTGATATGTAAATTCTAATCTCTCCTCTTGTGACCTCATTCAATTTCCTTTTTCCCTTTTCCATTGAGTCTTTCACTAAGTTGGTCGAGGGCTAACTTCTTCAAAAGTTTGAGCTTGTGTATTATGCTGCCACTTTTATTTTGTATTGTACCACTTCCTGAGTCGTAAGCTGATTAATGGAATCTTAGCATTTGCAAACTGTAGATACAAGCCTATAAGAAACAAAACTAATTCTAGTTTATGACTCGATCTTACCTCTTCCTAAAGGGGGCAACTTGCTTGCAACATAATTTCCCTTTCTTAGCAGATTGATAGGCTTCTCTTCAATGATCATCAAGTTCAACTTATTAGAGTACATTAATAATTAAATAGAATTGCTAAGCAGTAGCTTCACTTGAAAAAATACTTCCGGAATCAGCTCTTTTTTTCATTTTCCATAAATGATGCATAGGAATCTAAGTTGTATTTGTGTGATATTAGGAACTTATGCTGTAGAGCATTTGTGCATATTTTCCTTCATTATGAAGAATATGTCATAGAGTCTTGAATCATTTATGAATTTGGTCTCAGCTTGGTTTCTATAAAAGGTGCTATTTTTTGAATTCATTTTGGGGCAAAGATTAGTTCGTGCCCTGGAAATCTAATTTTTATCATTGACTTCTCTTTACTTGCTCAGTTCTTGGTCTGAGATCTACTAGTACTTTGTATTAGAACCTAATATTTTCTTTAATGTTCTTATAGCCGAGCAACCCAAAGCATTGGGCTTCTATCGTACACCTTTTTGAGGACAACCGGGCAGGATGATGTCATTGTCCCAATGGTGATTCTTTTATTTCTATATTAAGTTTGCACTCTGAGGATTTACTTATTCATCCTCGTTAGTCCTATCTTGCCCCTACATCATCTGTGTCTCACTCTTAGCACTTTGTATCCATCTGTGTAACAGAAACATTATGATTCTGATTAATTGCCTGATTGGGCTAGAAATATGCTTCAAGCTTCATTGGAATTTTGGCAATTAACATCAGCAGAGGTTGGCACTGGTTTTTGGAGCTTTGTTAGGTTCCTACAACTTAAAAAACTTAAAAGATTAATTGCTCTATCATTTTGTTAGTGGAAAGCGAAGTTGAATGCAGATGAAATCCGTAGATATGTTCTCTCCATGGAGTGTCTTGAAGTAGGCCAGTTTCTTTAAAGCTTAGCTCGAGTGTAACAGGCACATGCACAGAGTGTACATAAAATGATCTATATGCCCACAAGTTTATCATAGCAATTGGCTTTGCCATTTCAAATTTGTCCTTGGTGCTTAACTTGTTCTGTAGCAATGAGGGGACTCCAAGTTTGGAATTACTAATTGTAGACACCTCAATTTTGACTAACCATGGGGGAAAGACTTGGGAACTGAAGGAGGTGAAAATGGTCAGACATACCCAACCATTAAACACCCTTGCCCTTCCAAACAATTTGAGTCTGCTCATGCGTCAACAGAGAAGGAAAGGGAAGAGGAAGGAAGAGAAAAAAAGGGGGGGGGGGTTGTTTGAGGAGAAGATGCTAGAATCAAATCCGAGTAGAAGTGCGTGTGTTCTAGTACTGTTTGTTCTCTATTTCATTGAGAGGGAACTTCGAAGAGCAGACTTGTGGATGGAGATGATGCAGTGCTTTGTTTGCACGGTTGTGTTGTCCATAATTTGAGCGATGATTTGGTTGTTTCAGGAACTTTTAGCAAGAATTTGTAAAGCGTTGTTCCCGTGATGGTTGCTAATTGTTGAAAATGGCTCTAGTTGCCCATTCTGAGGTGTGTGAGAAATGTGCAAGGACTGGCTGTGAGATGGTGCAGTAGAAAGTGAGAACTACTTCTAATCAGCTTTGATTGTAGGCTCTTAGGTAGTAAAGCTACAACTGCCACTCAGCATTATTATCAATGTGTGGGCTTTGTGGTTTAACCAAAATTTTGGAGAGATTTCAAGCTTGTCTGGATAGGCTTTTACTTTTTGCTTAATCTAGATCTTGTTGCAGTTTTTCTTAGTCTTGAACACCGGAAAGTTTCATGATATAAAAATGTTGATGCGTAGATTTGCAATTAAATTTTTTAGAATTTGGATAATATGTTAAATTATGGTGGGAAAGCCAAAAAAAAAAAGCAAGCCTTTTGCTTTTAAAAAGCACAAACAAGCAGGCTCATCAATCAGTGTCGTGTAACATGGGTAACTATGGTTGTCCTAAAGATGAGTATTATTGCAGTTACTCTCATCATGATCACCTGCTTTTCATTATAGTCATTAATCGATTTTTTCTTTTGATTCAGTTTTGGTTTTACATATTTTGTAGATCGATTTCGATATCTCTGGTCACTGGACTGAACCGATAATCTATGGCTCAAAGAATGATTGGTCTGCCAATTTGCAAACTATCCTCGAATGGTCTCCCTTTGCATCAAGGGAGGACCTAATGCAACAGGTTTATCTTTTGTTTTTAGCTTTCTGTTTCATTTCTTTCTTCCCAATGCTATATGTTTGCAATTCCACCTGCTCTCTGCTGCTCCTTCATCAAGGCAAGAAATTTAGTTTCTTAGTCTCACTTAAGGGTGTAAATTATTTGAACCAGCTTCATGGCGATCAAGTGTACTACTAGAATTGGACTTCAAACTCCAAGTGATTACAATAGGTTTATGAGTTACTGGAGTTAAGTGATATGAAGCTTGACGTTGAATATCCTCAAGCTACTCGAACTTGATAACAAACAATTAAAAACTCAAGTAGCTTTCAGGCAATGAGTAGCTTGCAAGTAGCTAGACCAAGCTTGCGGTTGCACTTTTAAATTTCATTGTATTTGGTTGGCAATAGCTTTATATGGTTGAGGTACTGATAAATGGGATGTTTATCTTCTTTGCTTAATGTTAAAGGTTATGGAGACGGGATATGGTGTCTTAGTAATTTTCTGACTAATAATTATTTTGCCACAGAGTAGGAAAAAAAAGGCATGTAATAACGTTCCTTGGTGTATGTCAATGATGGGGAGGTCTTAGATAAATTTTTAGGACCACAAAAATTTTGAATGTCAAAGCATTTCCTATATAGTATGCAGTATCAAGTGAGGGGAGATAGATAAAATCTGGCAACTGAATGTCTGACAGTGGAATTTAGATCCTTTAGAAGTTTTACGTTGAGAGCCTGTGTTATCAAATGCGGGTGCAATATTTCTGAACGTGTCCGATGCAGCTGGTAAGTTTTGACCCCTTATGCCTTGAAATTCCTTGAGAGGAGGAGAATTTTGTTAATTTTGAGTTAAGCTGTTTCTTCTGAAAGCTAATTTGCTGCAACTACTCTCTGGTTGTTCCTGAATATTGAATCTTCTTTTCCCAGTTCGAGGATATTGGGTCACACGGAACCAAAGTCCTTATTTACAATTTGTGGCTGAACGATGAAGGCATATATGAATTAAGTTTTGATGACGATGAAGAGGTATATATTGCATGTGAGAATTATGTTTTCCATGTGGTATCTTTGTGTGTTCTATATCCATATTGTCAATTACAACCTCTTTGGCCTGCTTTTTGTTGGAATGAAATTTTGGAATTGTTCAATTTTGCAAATCAATCCAATGGAATCATCAGGCTCTTTCTCTGTACCTCTGGGCAACCAGTGATGATTTATTTATTTCATATATTTTTTGTGCTGGATATTTTGTAGGACTATAGATCTCCATGTTACTATATATTTTAAGAGAACACTCGAGCCTGTCTGATTTGATTTTGAACTTTTTAAAAGCTTCCATTTTGAAATGAGCACTTTCAAGGGGAAGTTTGACTGTTGGTCCCTTATCTGAGGCATGCACTGTCAAATTGTCTGTTGGCATTATTTGTTGGGCTGCAAAGACTGAGTTATCCAGAGAAAAACAGTCACTTTTCTAGGGCATTCATAGATGTATAAGTTCAAGTAACTACGAGTAGTTTGGACTACTGTTAGTTTTTGCTGTTCCTATAACTTCTCCAAATCCAAAATATGTACAGGATAATGAAAGAAACTCCAAAGCTTGCCTGCAGAACCTGTTATTTTTGTTGAACCTTGGTAGTGCTGGTTTGGCCAGTTTACTTTGAGCATGTATATACATATCTGATGTATTCTTTTCTCATTCTTTTTCTGGTTTCTTTTTGCAATAATACTTGAATTCATGAATCATTAACAGTCTTTAAAATAGGATATTATGCTGAGAGATGAAGCTAATCAGGGAAGTGCGACAAGTTTAAACAAACGGACAGCTGCAGTCCAAGCACATATATCTTACCGGTTGCGCTATTCATTGAGGGTTGGTCTTTGACTTTCTAAGTTCTCTATCTTGTTTAAAATATGGTATTTGTTCTCGTGCCTCATTTATATTATACGTAATAACTGGTTCTTCTCCTTAGGCATATGCTTCCATACTATATCTCAGAAAATTTACGAACTTCAAGATTTTATTGAGGGGGAAACCAGTTGACCAGTATATCATTGCGGATGACTTGAAATACTCGAAGGTTGTATCATATAAACCCCTAGCTGCAGCAGCATCAAAAGAGGTAAGATGCACGATGCAACTAAGAGAAAATGAATCTTCTTGTGGTTGCTAGATTGTTACAGTTACTAAGAAGTTTGTTTGGACCAACTTTTGCCTTTTATTTCTATCTTAATTCATGTTTTTAGCAATTGAAATTTGACTTAAAGGACACCTCAACTTTTTCCATAAATGTCTCGACATATAAGTCATTTGAAATCAAGGGAAATCTTTTCATAGGTTCAACAAATAATTATTTTCTTTTCTGGTTGAAAATCCAAATATTGGAGGGAAAGTGGAATAAGTAATTACTATAAGTAGAGAGCCAAATGCAGACTTAAATTCTCCCCCAGAAGTGGCTAAAAAAATCAATATGAGCCCAACAGCTGTATCTTTATTTCTGCTCTGGTTGTGCAAGAGATTGCTGCCACACCACATTGGATCTGACAGTAGCAAGTGGGTTACCAATTTCTTTGTACTAGCTCAAGTCAATTTATTTTGGTAAAAGTGTACAACAAACTCTTTTTAAGATTGAAATGTCATTTGCTGTCCTACTAGACGTGGAGTGTTTCGGTGAAGAACTTAGAGGAGGGCCTCTTGGCAGAGTTGCTGGAATCACTTATGCATGAATTTGTCACAGTTTTACTTAGCATAAAGGAGATTTATGAGAAATTTTTTTGATGTATTTGGTCAAAAAATTTCCTTGCCAATTGTCTCAGTGTCTTGTTATTTAAGCAGTTTGTTTGCTCATACACTGCTGTGATTTTCTGCACCTTTTAGTTTCATCTTTTGGGTCTGATTCCTATTATGTTAGCACAGTATCTGGTTGTGTCATCACTTGATCGTGTTGACTAGTTGTAGACCTGTCATCACTGTGCACGGTGTGGTGCAGGTATTTATCAATAGTCATAAAGCAGGTGTTTCATTGATGCGTGATGTCAAATTTGTAATTCCATGAATTCTACCCATTAGCCTCTTTTCTCTTTCTCTTTGACCTACTTATACGATACTTTTGGTTGTTCTTTTGATCACAACAAACTATCAAAGATTTCTACCAAAAAAAAAACTATCAAAGATTCCTTTGCCTGTACTCTTCACCTGGATTTTTTTTGGTTCCTATCTAGGTCAATCACGGTCAATTAGTTTAATGGTTATGATTAGTTGAACGTCTGACGTAGCAGGTCTGTGGAAAATATGATTTCTGATGCTATGCTCTATTTTCACGGCTCCATATGTCGGAGTGCAAATAAAGTACATTTTCTGCCTGTGTTGAGGCAATTGTTTCCAGCAAAAGTTTGTGGATGTCCTCAAGGGGTTTTAGGGATCTTTATAAGTATTAGCATAATTAGTTTTAGTATACTAAGCTTTTAAGGAGGGATTGTACTTTAATGCCTTTTTTCTTGGTTTAGGTTGCTGCGGAAACAACCATTGGCTTTATAAAAGAGGTTGATCATGTTGGAATTTGTGGATTTAATGTGTACCATAAGAATCGCCTCATCCGGGTATGCTCTTTCAATTACTCGATCAACAAATTTGCACTTTATATCCTGGGTTTCAGTGCCTGCTACAATGCATATTGATATGGAACTGCATTTGATCAATCTGCGGATGTTTTTACATTTTTCAAGTAACTGAACATTTTCAGAAACTGAACTCTAAAAATCCCACGAATCTTTTATTCTGACTTAAGAAAAATGTGCTTGCATAATTAGGGAAGATAATTAATTTGTTTTAATTTCATTGTGAGTTGTTGTTATGGTCACTGTACTAACTGAGTTTCATACATTCTTCAGCCTTTCTGGAAAGTCACCAGTGATGGGTCTTCAAAAGGATACGGTGTTGTTGGTATTGTGCTTACCATCTATAAGCTTTCATCAAGAAATATCTGTTGGAATATTTATTGTTTACCAGATTCCTTTGATATATTTTAGGAGTTTTAGAGGCAAATTTTATAGAGCCTGCACATGACAAGCAAGATTTTGAGAGGTCATCATTATTCATCCGACTGGAAGCTAAGCTGAAGCAGATACTTTCAGAATACTGGTTAGTTATTCTTCTTGTAGTCACTTTGAATGGACAATTGTGTGTTTATAATGTTTCATGATTGGTTGAATGATGACTGATAAATGTACCCTCAGAAAGTAGTGGATAAAAGAGGCATGTTGGCTATCAACTGTCATTTTGTGCTCTTAAGCATATTTCTAGAATTACAATTCTCTAATTCTCAATGAGTCTCAGATGATGGTTAAACATTTTGCTGTGGAGTGACCTCTTTTAAAATTCTTGGTCTATTTCTCCACTTCACGGGTTATGGAAGCCTCTGGAGAATTCTTGCCTATCCCATCTCTTCCTGCAGTAGTTTGGAAAACATTTGTTTCGCTGATGTATTTTTGCTTCTCTACTTAAACCATCACTGGCATCACTGAAATGCTTTGTCATTAGGGAACGTTCTTCATCACTCATGAGGGAGGTAAAGCTCGTTATGAAGCTGAATCGAAGAAAAACTTTGGGTGCTGTGTATAGGATTAAAATTCATGGATCTGCGTTTGTAAATGAGTTTCTTCCTTTCCTCATTTAGGCCGGTCAGTGGGTTACTTCATTTGTTAGTATCCATGCCTGTTTGGCTTTGGCATTGTGCTTCTTGTGGATTTTGGTATTAACATTTTATTGTCTATATATCATGTTATTGTGGCCATTGTTTTCTTACAGCAAGCTAATGTCAGTAGTGTTCATGTTGTTTTGACCTGATGGAGATTGTTCTGAGACAGGAAAAGTTACTGTCACCTTATTGGTTATCAGCCTCCTGGTTTTAAGGCACAGAAGGTGCAAAAGGGAAATGTAAGTCCCATGGGGGTAGAAACAAATGTGCAGAAACAGTCCAGAGAAAGTCATCACTTGGCCAGTGTCTATGAAGGAGTGCAACTAAATCCATCAACTGTTAGTGTTGCTGCTAATGTCAGGCGGGGTTCCATTGATGGGCAATCTAATAATCGCAAAGAATTGTCTGTTAATCAGCCCATTGCTGGATCTGCAATGGTAAGTGGGGTAAAGATATACGTTTCCTTTAATACAATTTGTCATAACTGCATGAATTTGTAAAGAGAATTTAACTATGTGCTAGTTATTACGGGATAGGTGTAAGCAAATTTTATGGATTTGTTATCTGATAGCTGCACATATGCTGTTTGGCAATGTCTGATTTCCCTTCTCTGTTATGTTACTCTATAATGTCATTAAAACTAAAATTAGTAATGGACTAATGGGCTGAAGTGCATGTATTGAGGAAATTATGATAGGCATGGTGAATTAATTTCTTTTCTGCTTTCAATGCATAATGTGGGTATTGCATTTACACACCTATCCATTCTCACAACTTGGTATGGATTAACAATTGAAGTTTCATTGCCAATTTAGACATGATGTCATGGTTAGACTGCTTTCTGAGAATGCCTTGATTATTACTTCATGAAATGCTTGCATATCGTGGTGTCTTATAATACATAAAACGGACATGGTGGGGCTCATTATTTTCTGTGAGAGTCGTGCAAATTCTTAGTTCGTCCGCATAGGTAACGATATTCTTTTGTCTGCCTGTGGAAGATCTCAATAGATAACTCATGTAGGTTCATAAAGTTGGAAATACCTTGTGATCCTGACAACAATGATCTTTCTAACACAAAAATCGAAAATTCTCCAATCAAAATAATTTCTATCTGTAATTTATCCAAAGAATCCAGATGCAGAAATTGTTATAGCTAATATGATATCTTTCTGGATATATATTATGGGATCAGAAAGTGTGTAAGGTGATGTGGATATTGATGTTACGGACAGCTTTTTTTTGAGGGACTTAGAAATAAATGGTGTTATAGCTGTTTTGGTAGGTGAAGGTGTGCTAATTCGAGTTGTTTGAGCAAATTTAACAATTTCCAGTCACTTTTAACTTCACCTGTCAAAATGGGTTGGAAGATTTGATTATGATACCTCAGGAATTAGAAAAGAGAATATGATTTGAAGAATTATTATGGGTAGACTATCCATCTAACTAACTTCTTTTGGAAGAACTGCTAAATGTTTGATTTGCTTTTCTCTAAATGCCACTTGATTCACCTTCTAGATCTATTGATCTTGTATTTGTTCAAATGTTTTAAATGATAGAGATTTAATACTGATTCTAGTATTTACTGTGGGGGGTAAGCACCCTTCAATTGCATGATGGTGATTGGCGATAAATTTAGATGGCTTCTGTAGATTATGTAGTGTAATTCTCTCAAGCATTTGTGTTCACAGTTCACTAGTTCATGCGCTTCCCTTTGTAATCAAAGTAACTCTGCAATTGTCCATTCCAATCTTTACCTTGCTCATGTAAGTTTAACTGGACAGATGAGTGGATTTTCACTCTTCATCACTGTGGATATTATGATAGATATGTTGCTTTCATCTTGAAGTCACTGAACTGTATCTTCTTAATGGTCTGATATGCATATTGCAGGGTTCAGAAAATGCATCAACCAATGGTATTGAGTCGATGTCCTTAGATCAGATCTGTGATGAGAATTTACAACTCTTTATGAGGTACAGTGGCTTAACGTGAGTTTAGAAAGTGGGTGGAAATTCGTGTTGTTAAAGAAAATGAGAGTTTGTCCCGTTGTGAGTATCAACATGCACATTCAATTTCCACAGACATCTGTTTGATGCTATGAAGTAGATCAAGTGAGGTTTAGATGAAATTCCGACCACTAATGCATAAACCCTCTCCTATCTTGATTGGGTATATTCACTCTTGGTTACTGGTTAGGTTATATGACTGGCTAGGATATAATGGGATGAGGGTTTTTTTCTTTTTTTCTTTTTATATAATATTTTGCTTGGTAAATGGCCAGTTATAACATGAGACATAAACATCTATTGTCCAGACTGTTTGATGCGCTGTGGATAGGACCTTGGAGATATCAGATTATATTATGAGACACGATCATTTAAGGTTCTTTCTAAAGAAAGCTGAGCCCTAGGGATGGAAGCGGATTGGGTTTGGAACAAAGATTTGGGACGACTTACCTAGTCCCATACCCATCACAATAGTTCTTGAATGTCTTCCAAACCTGTCAAGGGTCTTAATGTTAAATCCCAAGCCTACCTCACTAAATTAATCAGGTACCCATAAAACACCAAAAATCCCACTAGAATATTTTTAAAGAAACGAATTCTCTCACAATAAATATGTAATAGAGCACCACAAATTGGTGACCACATTTGTTTGTTCAAAAGCTATGTGCTAGATCTCCATTTAGAAAATGCAAGAGTCTCAAGTATCGGATTGTAAAAGTTTAAGATCATATGCTCTATTACAATCTAACGACGTGATAATGAGAAGACTTAATATGTGGTTTTTATAGGAGAAATTCTATTTGGGCTTATCCCGCCTAACCAAGTATTTATTGGGCTACCCAGGTATATATCATTAGGAGACATCATCAGACCCTGGATAGAACAAGTAGGTCCTATTGGGGCTCTATATCCAGGCAACCACTTGTAGCCTTTATACTTGGTTCACCACTAACCACTAAGTATTGATGGTGAACTTATAAGTGATATTGCCACATTGTTTTCAGTGTGCCCAAAATTTTCCTTTATTCCGACCTGCCTCTAGGCTTGAAAAGTAAAATCAGATGATTCCTCTAGCAGTTTTGATAGTTACATTCTTGATATAATTGCTTTTATGCAGGCTTCAGGGACACAAGGAGAAAGAGACTGAACTGCTAGAGATGGTATTTTTTTTTTTTTTTTTTTTTTTTGGCATCCATATTTTGTTCACGCAGTGTGACTAGGTAGTTAGAAAAAATCCTGTTGCTGTTGATATGCAATTTATACTTGTCCGTGTTCACTTGGAGTAGATACAGAAGGTGGAGAAAGAGTTGGAGGAAACTCGGAGGAAATGTGCATCTCTTTCTTCATATATAGAGACTCAAAGGAAACAAAATCTATTGCAACAGCATGCTCGAAAAGTCTAGGTATTGGGAGTGCTCCAAACAGAGTCGGCTGGTAAGTTTGGTTTGTGGGAGTTTGGTGCTATACATTTGCCAATTCCCATGTGTAAAAATTAGCTAGACGTAGAACCTCACATGTACAAGGTCATTGTCATAAATCTCAATGATTTTCCACTCCTTGCTTTTGTGTTTCCAAAGGGGGTGTCCTTGCTTTCGTATCAATGATTTAAAACTTACCTAGTCTTCCCTTTGGTAGTTCCATTTCCTGTGAAGCATGTGCACGTTGATGCGTAGAAGAGGCACATGCTTGTGTGCTTTTCCTCCCAGATTCACTGAATATATTATCCATATGTGTAGGCGTAGCTCAATTACACATGCCTTTTCTTTTGCTTTTGTGGGCACTTTTCTATAGGCGCTTAGGGCATACAACCAGTAATATCCGTGCTTAGGGTGGAACATTCTTCCATGACATTTTTAAGCCAACTACACATGCTGCTTCTGCCTTTGTGATTTTTTTGCCCCTCTAATTGCAAATAAGGAGCCAAAAGCTGCTGCCGCTACTTGTTATCGGACTGGTCACCTCCTTGAGGATTATTTTTCTCCCCCAAGGAAGATATCACCCAGTACTTTCGTTTTTGCGGAAAAGTGAATATGGCTGAATTTGATGGTGAATTTAGAGGTCCTCCTTTCGTAAGTACAACCCGTGCAGTTAAAGTGTATTCAGAACGTATCATTACATTTTGTAGCAGTGTCCTTTCTGGGGCAATTGCAGCAGTATAATCTTATCGATTATTTTTTTTCGTCAATGAAATGGGATTGCTGCCATACATGCATCGTCAGATGTTAAACAGAATTGTGTAGTTTAAGCGACTTAAAGTGGAAGCTTGCCTTCTCTCTCTCTCTCTCTCTTTCGAGACTGCTCACCATTAAGAGTCCAGGATTTGCCTCGTCAGTTTCGGCATGACTGTCTAAAAAAGTAAAAATAAATAACTTACATTCACACTTCATTCAGCTCGCAGCGAAGGTAGCATGCGAATCATGATTTCAACAGGGTCGGACCGGAAATACTAGTTTTCTTGAGGAACCATTTGCACCACAAGAATACATCCGAAAGAAAAGACCCACATTCGAGGCCTACCGCGTTTTATGTTTGGTATGAACGAATTGGCCGGCGTCGTCTGCTACTGAACTCTACTTAACTGGGTTCGCTCAGATGAAAAGCAGGACTAATCTGCAAGCAAAATATAGACTGTTGCTGCCACTTTTGGTGGGGGCTTTCTGCTTGGAGCCTCTGAACCTACATGTCCTTCTAGGGGAAAAAGAACAAAAAAGGCCAAAAAGCCATTCTTAGCTTTGATTTCACACGCGGCTCCCCCCCTCAAGCATTGCTTAGCAAATGGTTTTTTTTTTTTTTGGTAAAGATTGCTTAGCAAATGGTTAATTTCTCTTTTTTCAAAGAAAAGCCATCAGTGGATTAGGTCGTCTGCGCACATGCAGAGTCGACAGAATCGAGTGCCGACAGTAGAAGCAACGTTTTCCATTTGACGTCCGGCGTCCTAATATTAAACTCTGGCAACAATCATGTCACAACACTTAAATTAACGTTTCTTCTTCGTCATTTTCTCAATCTATTGCAGATCTATCAAGATCTTGCTCTCGCTCCGAGATCGACAAGGGCAGAATTCTTCCTCCCCATCGGGATTCCAACCTCCCCAGAATAATTAAGGAGAGATTAGTGGGTGATTAACGTTCATTAAAAATACGAAAAAAGCTGTAACCTTGAGAAGCGCAAAAAAAATTTCATCTTTTTGACCACGCTAGATGGTGAAATAGGAGGAGAATTATCCCCATACGTTAATATTTACCCGGGCCTTTTCATCGGATTCTGGACCAAAGATTCGGACACCAAGGGCTTTTTTGCTCGTTTTCCCACCCCCCTTTATCCTATTCTAGATTCTGCGCTTCTCTCGCTAATAATGTTTGTGACTTTATCCTATTGCACGTCCATTGACTAGCTCTGTATTATATATGCCGCATCGCGTGTCTATAGATGTCGGGACCGGGACATAAAATAAGGGAAACCGTAAAAAAGTCGATGGGGGGAGAGCGCGTGAAGATTTGAGCTCGTGACTTAACTCTAGTACGATGTCGCACTACTACAAATTTAAATGAAAATTGGAAATGCATTGCCTTCCATCGGAACATGCTTGAATAGTGTTTGCCATCGACACTTCAGTGGTAGATATATTGGGGTGCTCTTTTGCTGGATATATGAATCCGCGTCGCGCTCTCTCAAAAAATTGGGTCTAGACTAGAGTTCTAACCTTGACTCAATATGACGCCGAAGGAAAATGCTAAATAATCTTGAAAATATGAAAGTTCTCGAGCTAATAAAGCAAGTACTGAACACTCCTCAAATAATATAGTTGGTGAATTTAGGAGCAATCACTTTCGCAAGTAGAAGTATAAAAAAAAAAGAAAAGTGCTAAATTTATTGTACTTGTATCAGTTTCAGTCATAAATCTTTCAATTATACCAATTGAGCTTTAAACATTTTAATGATTTGTCAATATAGGCCATTCGGCCAATTTTGGTCAATACCAATCGTCCTATGTAGCATGATCAGTACTAATGTGAACAAATTTTATAATTTTTAAATATTTTTCTTAATTTTCATTGTGACCTCCAATAGGCAAGGGCTTGCAAGCTCTCACCAGCCACCAGATCCACACACGAATTGAAAATTAAAACGCCATGAACTTGCCAATACTCTCCTCATCGATGTCCTCCGA
This sequence comes from Eucalyptus virginea, assembly GCA_014182375.1. NCBI lineage: Eukaryota > Viridiplantae > Streptophyta > Magnoliopsida > Myrtales > Myrtaceae > Eucalyptus > Eucalyptus virginea. The sequence goes on along the minus strand of CM024522.1, from coordinate 26,238,027 downwards.
GCCAAAAGTTCATGGAAATTTTCCCTCTTAGAGGAGCGCATCACCACGTAACCACTTATGTAGTATATATACATGGTATGGTAGGCGCTGTACCGGTGACGTAGGGATTCACTTTTCGCTGCTCTGAAGAACACTGCAGAAACAGCGATCATAGGCGCATCCCCAAAATGCACAAATCCTTAGACATCACTTCGCTCTCGGTCAGGAGCAAATGATGATGAACAAGGCCTTTTTTCTCCGCCCCAAGGCAGATAACATACGCAGAACAGAAAGTACGGTGTGCAAGAAGTCTTGCAGTCCTTCCAGAACGATGCAGTCTGCCATTCCTAGGACAGAGAATTTTACAGAGGGCGCCAGTTTGCACATACGCACAGGACAAGGGCCCTTCTTGCGTTCTCTCTACTTCTTTCAACAACAGTTAGCTCGAGCATTGTCGGGACCACAGAAGCGAAACACGCTACAAAAGAGAAAAGAGGAAAGGAAAATTTTACCTGCATTATTATCCATGAGGGGGCTGGAGGGGCGGTGCTGAAGATGCCTATACTACAACTGCATTATTGGCCTCACCCTACTGCCGCCAGCTGAAGATGCCATGCTTTTTTCTTTGTTTCCTTTCATTATACAAACCCCATAATACAGAAGGAAAAAAAAGGCTAGAGCGACTAGCTACATTATTAGTTCTCGCGTATGAGCTTTCCGAATTTCATTGCGATTGATTGAAGCGCGACCGTTTTATCTTTTCGGGAGTGCTGTCTTGAGCTTTCTTAGTCCGACAAATTAGCCCGACAAAACCCGACTCTGGATTGAAGCGTGAGGAGCGCCAAAGATGAAAGCCTTAGCAAGATCGACCCTGTTGATTGGACCTCTGCTAGATCAATATGGGGATACTTTGATTGACATGACCATGAGTCATGGATCATGGAGTGGATGCAATTATAACTATCGAATTTTGTGGGACCTGCATGGAATCCACATGATCATTGAGCTTTTTAGCCCGACAAATTAGCCCGACAAAATCCGACTCGAGATTGAAGCGTGTGGAGCCCCGAAGATGAAAGCCTTAGCAAGATCGACCCTGTTGATTGGACCCCCGCTAGATCAATATGGGGGATACTTTGATTGACATGACCATGAGTCATGGATCATCGACTGGTTGCAATTATAACTATCGTATTTTGTGGGACCTGCATGGAATCCACATGATCAATAACTATAATTGACTCGATTTACCTTAGAAGGGTGAAGCCAAGCATTTGCAATGAAATATGGGATCGACCCGTATTGGGCCAGAAGTAAAGAAATGAAAGCCTTATCGGGATCGACCCCGTTGATTGGACCTCTGCTAGGTCAATTTGGTGGGATACTTCGATTTACAAGGCCATTAGTCATGGACCATGGACCGAATGTAATCATAACTATTGAAATTTGTGGGATCACATGGAATTCACAAGATCAACAACCACGATTGATTTGGTTTACCTTAGAACTGGTGTAGCCAAGCATTTGCCTAAGACTCCATGCCAAAAAGTATTGATACTACAAGCAAGAAATGAAGAAATAGGTGAGCTGACCCAATCATACACCAGCTGAAGGTGCACATTCGCAGTGCATGGTTGGACAGCTCTATATTTCCTGGATAAGAAGTTCACACGAGTTTTCGGTGTCGACCCATGTATACTCGAGTCTTACTAAAAAACGACAGTGTTTTATCTCTGTTATAAGGAAGAAAAAATGAGATCAAAAGTCGTATATCCATCTGGAAACTCGTCGTGAGTTGTGAATCTCTGTGAGCTTTGTGGAACTCTATTTCTTCGATGAAAAATGCTAATCAATGCGAGAGGGACGTAATTAGGGTTTGGATTGACATTAACAATATCAGCTGGTTATAGTAATCATTTCACTTTAAGGCAAAATAGCTTCCGATTGCCATGTTGGTTCCCTCAGCACTTCTCCTTCCCTTTTCCCAGTTTTTCCTCTTCTGGTTCACTCGCGGCATGGGAAGAAAGAGACTTGAAGGAATGGGCACTGCGCAACGGCCACTGCGAGAGTTACTATTATTGTTCACACGACACATGAAGAAGATCGACAGTGAGAATACCTATGTACATAATCAGAACAAAACAATAGGACAGAACTCCATCGACACAAACAAAAGGTTCTAAAATCTTTTCCTCTCTTTCTTGTCCACCGTCTCTAGCTACGATCATATATAATCCGTTTGATCTCCGACACTCTCCATCTCGGAAGCCATCGATGAACTGTATGGAGTAGCCCCACGAGTACAAGCGCGTACACAATTGCGTTCGCGCTTTCTCTTCAGAATACTCGACTCATTCAAGTGATTATCAGGTATTTTTCATGTATATATGCATACACTGCATGTGTATATCTAATCCAGTTGAAGCAAGTATTTGCATAGTCTATATACACGTATGAGCAAAACTTGGGATGCTTGGTTTGGAAGCGTCAAAGAGCTCTTGAGAAACTTGTAGAATTAGCTGCTCGATGGTATTATTGGATATGCCAGCTTTGATGGTTAAAGCGATGGCCCCACTCTAACCCTAGCTCTAATCCTAATTCCTAACCCAAGCCCTAACCCTACTTAAATTTTATTACGCGACCCGTATATCACGCCATACATCGATATGACGTTATTTGCTTTAGCTTATAGACAAATTGAAGTTATTTGCTTTAGCTTATAGACATACACCGAAAATAAGGTAAATTAATTAATATCACGATAAACCGTGCGCTAGCAACCATTTATACATAAGATGGTTACTCTTTACTCTAAATTGTTAATAAAAATTATTTTGTCAATAATTGGTAGACAAAATTTCTTTTTCAAAGGCAGTGCTAGCCGATTGCTTTGTATTTCTTTGTTGTTTCTTTTTACAATTTTTTTTTTAATAATCTCCGGTCCATAACGGAAAGACATAAGTAAAACATAGCAGTTGATCAAGAATACACTTAATGACAAATTTAGTAACACCAATCTCCTGTAAAATTTATTTTCTCCTTACTGCCGAAGAGAGAATACAAGCCCTCATAAAAATGGAATGGCTTATCAATTCATTAAAATAATTTAACTGGCACACTGCACATATATTTTTTCTGGTCAGTCCTACTCTACTCCTATTCTAACTCTCACTTTCAGACTTTTGCCCTACTTCTTTGCAGGGCGTGAGAATCAAAATCTACACTTGAACCTAAATCGTCTCCACTCCAACCACTCCGAGAAGGTGGAAATTCGAACTCTCCACCTCCCCCTTCCATGTTGGAAGAGTGGCCACTGGGACAAACCCATATATAACGACTAACTTAATGCTTCTAGAAAAGCTGTTTTTCACCCAATTTGCTCTTCTTCTTTTTTTCGTTCTTATGTGTGTAATTTTGATTTGTGAACCTAATACATTCAAACTTTTTATGACAGTAGATGTAATGTGAGCCCTACGTGAATTTGAAATCTCGAATACACCGACTCACGAGCACGTGATGCCTCCAAGAACGTCTCCATTGCCAGTGGTTTCGTCCTTCGCCCGTGCACATCAACATCGTATGGGTAACAGTTCCAATAGTTTCACTACTTTTGTCTTGGAAATAGTAGGTAATGATGAATATTCCAGATCATATTCCTTTTGTTGAACAATTTATCGGAGTGTCCTTCACGCATAATAAGACAATGAAACATACCACTTCTTATCTTTTCGAATTTTCGAAGAACATTAAATGGGACTTAAAAAATTGCACCCTAGAGACACTCCAAAATATCCACCTGCTATTATAAGTGGAATTTATGCATCCACCAAGTTTTAGATCTTCAGTCCAATATTTGCGCACCCAATAAGATGCGCCACTAATTTATAAGTTGCTTCCTTCGCTCCAATGATGGAATTTGGTTGATCAAGTGCTTGTTTAATTAATTTAAGGTTTCTTTGTCAAATAGGATTGTCGGAAAAAATCATTATGGAACGTATCAAACAATCAAAACTTTAGTATTTGAAGCGAGATGAGAACACCGAAACTTCGGCACTGAGCAATGAGCTTTAAGATATAACCATGTCTCAATGCTGCTATAAGGGACTCATTGATCTACCAAACACTCAAGGGAACAAATTCTCACATAGTGTCGTGTTTTCGAAATTTCCTCCAATTTAGGCCCCCATTTGGTCGAACTGCCCATACTTGGATAGATCTGGGTAGTTCCAAGTCAATCAAGGCGGCAACGGCCGAGATCTAGGGAGGCCCTAAATTTGGACGAGGATCACAACCGGTTAATCATAGCCACCTACCCATATATCCCAATTTGACAAGAGAGTCCATTGATATTGATGCTACACAGAGAGTGACTGATTGATTCCAAGGTAGGCTAGTTCCCACCTTGGAATCGGGAACCACCCATGAAGGGCGGATTCCACAAATTGGGAAGCAGGAATCACCCATTGGTTCCTGTTCCCTCCCGGAAACTGGACCACTGATGGTGTGGTTCCCGAATGGGCCCATAGAACCAGCCGTGCCTTCCAAAATTGCCTAATCCCCACCGCAGAGAGCAGAGAGCAGAGAGCAGAGAGCAGAGAGCGACCGTGTTGAGACTTGAGAGGATTCTTGAAAGAGAAGAGAGCGAGATGAGATGTCTGTGAGCATCAAGTTTGCTTATTGGAATCTGAAACCAGACTGGTTCTCATGGAAATTGGCTGGTTCGGTCTAATTTTAGGCGGTCTGGATGATTTCGTGTTTTTTTGTACATCCCAAGTTATAGAGAGAGGTGATTCTTGTGCGGAGGTAGAGAGACAGGGAATGACAGTAAGAATCTGATCTTGCGGAGCGAAGCGGTCGGAGGTGTCGCAGCAGCAATTTCGGGCAAAGGGCGGTGCTGCAGATGGGGGAAGGAGAGAGAAAGGGAAGATAGAGGGAAACTGGCTTCGTTATGAAGTATGGCTAGGGTTTCTTTCCCGGGTTCTGCTTTTTCTAATGTAAACTCATACTTAGATGATGTTAGCGTGATGATTATTGACCAATCAAGAGTCAATATTGGAGCAGAACACAACTCCATATTCAACCACTACAACTAAATCAATCACGCAGGGACTAGTTTGCTGGTTGCAGGTATTGAGGGAAACCAACATGAATTCTCCTAACACTCGCAATATCCTTAATTGGTTGCCACGTGTAAAATCGCAGAGTCATTGTCGATTTAAGAGTGTCATGATGGTCTACACATTGCAGCTTAATTTCAATTTGTCAATAGAAGTAACTCTTTTTCTGTGAACCGGCCAAGTGGGTTGTGTTGAGAGAGGAGCTCTCTCGCGTCCAGGGTTGGATTCTCAAGGATAGGTTCAAAAACAGTGCACTGGGTGTACTTAGATCTGCGTGTACTGTACATATAGTTCACAATTTGCTCATTGTAATTGTTTGAGCTAGCATGATCAGACTTATCCTCAATATCGCTCATCTTCTTCCCAATTGGATTTTTAATGTCAGGATATGGATCAAATAATAAATGTTTATTTTAAGGGGGCCTACAAGCCGGCACTCACCTAGTTTATGTTTAATTATTTTACCATACCCCAATTAAATTTGTGAAACGAACGCTTAGGGCTAATTAACATCAAAAGACCAGGAAAATTACTAAAAAAAAGCTTTAAAATTATTTACCGTGGCCATTTCAATTCTAAAATTTTCAATTTGGTTATTTTAATCTTAAATATTTTAACGATTTATTAATATAGTTATTTCAGTCAATTTTAACAAAAAATTACTGACATAAATGTCGACTAGCATGCGTTGTATGATTTATGTTAATTTGGAAAATTTTTGCAATTTTATTTATTTATTTATTTTTCTTTTCTTTTTGTACTGTGGCCCAATGACCTTGTCAACATTGGGTGAGCGCATTGCAGCCCTCACTCAAAACCCTTGTTGCCCACAGTGATACCTTTGCTTATTCAGTGAGGCCGTTATTGTTGCCAGTTGCCATTGAGGCCACGGACCAATGTGGGGAAATAAGGAAAAAAAAGAAAAAAGAAAAAGGAAAGAAATGAAGATGACAAAAAAAAGGGAAAAAAATTTAGATTTTTTTTTTTAAAAAAATGTTCACATTAACGTCAATCACATCTTGTAAAATGATTGACGTGCATGTTAGCAATTTCTAAACAAAATTAGTTGAAAGACAAATATGTTGGTAAATTGTCCAAAAATTTAAGATAAAATTGGCCAATTGAAAATTTAAGACTAAATCGACATCTGACATTCGTACTATAGATTTAAGATTTTGTTTATAATTATCTCTCAAAAGACAACTTCCCATTTTAGACTATAGGACCTGTTAAGCTTATCAATTACGGTAGAACTAGTACAACATGATTTTCCATAGAAATTGAGCCCCCAAAAAAGATTATGACTTTGAAGTGCTGTCGCTTGCTAGAAGCGATTAAAGGCCACCAAATTGGAGCCATATCAAAGTTGCAATTCATCGAATCAACTAAAGCATGCATGTACTTCTAACCAAGCCTTATTCAAATTCAGAAAAGGTAAATATAAATCAATCTCTACGATTCATCAGAGATGAACTCTCTCTCTCTCTCTCTAAAAAATCTAGGGGCTCTTCTGTACCTAATAAACTTCGACAGTTTACTGCTATAAGTCTACTTGGTGGTTGAGTGAGGTGGTTATATAGCATATAGCACACATTTATCGATTGTATGGGGACCTTCACGAACGATTCTGCATAATTGCGCACAAATTATCATACTCCATCCAACCTATATTCATAGGTGGTCCTTCGGTGGAAATATTGGCAAACTGTTTGTCCAATCTGAGTCATAAACCTACCAAAACTTCTGGAAGTTTCAGTCTCAACAAGAATTATTTGTACTCATAGCAATGCATTGTCATGTCAAAACATTATCTTCCAAGGTACACCCTAGTTACCCTAGACAGGCATGAGACTTGCACATGATGACACCTATATTATTCTACATCAATTCATCGGTCAAAGAAACTTTCTTTGGGCTAGTGTTTCATTGTTCACCGCGTTTTGTTTTCTGATGAAGATACGTGAATCGTTTGATTTTACAATTTTCTCTTTTTCCAATATCAAGAATACCATTTCAACTTTCATTTTGATTTTTTTTTAAAGCATGTTTAGTATGTGAAAACAACGTACTGCTCCAAGTGAGCACAACATGAAATAGAAGGAAGAATATGGAAGAGAAAACCCTAGCGGTATCACCTGGAGATGACACGGGAAATGAATGTACCCCGTTTTAAATTTTTTTTACAAAACTCGTGCGAATTACACAATTTCTTTGAGATTGGCATTGTTCCCTCTTTCACGACAATAAACATATGAGAGAATCTCGCTAAGAATGTCATTCTCTTAGATTAATCTTTTGATTCATCATTCCCGTGCTTTCCCTTTTCATGGAATTGTGAAGATGCAACCAAAAGCTACCCGTTATCAAGCCAGAAAACAATGCATGTCGACGCCAGAAGCTTAGGTTTTTAACCCTTGTACAATAATTGCTAACGTGATAAGCTAGGGTAATTATACTTCACAAATCATGTGCAGATTCACCGCATCCGGTAAGAAAAATAGTTAAACAATCCCCGAATCACCTATCTTTATGTATACCCTAGCCACGTAAAGTAAGGTGGTTTGGAAAATTAAATCAACATCGCAACTTGGTCTGAGATACTAAAACTACGAAGTTGTGATCTGATTTCATATGGTTAACGACAATTCAGAAAGATACGGAATTAGATGATACTGGTGAGGGAAAGAGAGGAGGGCTATAGAGAGACGGCGGGCGACTAAGAAAGGGTGCCATGCTCTCGAAAGACAAATTGAGGAGAAAGGTGAGGGAGAAAATAACTGCAGTGGGAGAATGACGCTAGTGTCATTAACTCTAGTTGTCGACATTGTTGTAAGAATGACGGTGTCGATGAGGTGACAAACAATGTCCACAGTGACAATACCCCTGTCCGCAATCCTTTCCCCTCAAGACCTAGCCCTCGCGTTTTCTTTATATTTCTAATTAAATTTTCTAAGAAAACAGAGCCTAATTATATTTCCCCCAATCGTCTCTGCAAGACCACCCCATTTGTCGGATAGGATACAAAACATCTTGCCCTATCGGTGCAAGACTTATATTTTGAGATGCACTTTGACCGCGCAAATGCATCAAAATCATTTTCTAATAACTTAAAAGGCGAAAATATGGATCCTTCTACTTTACAGGATCCGGATGATGATATGTCGCTCTAAAGATAGAATTTTGGTAACAAATGTCCTGGAGGCACTAATTAAAATAATTGATCAAAGACAAGATGTTTAACATATATACCGCTCTTGTATCACATGTAATCAATAGTATAAAAATATGAACTACTCCAACTTAAGCATGCTTAATAAGTGTCCTAAGGCCTGAAAAAAAAATTAAATGTCCTGAGATCCACCCCATAAAAAAATTCTCGAAAATATAAATGGGTGTTTGACATCGATTTCCAAAAGAAATATACCGTTTGATCTTGTTTTCTTTTCCCCGGCAAGAACATGCCCTTATCTTAATAGGTGAATAGAGCCATTTAGAAGTAATCCATATATAATTCCCAAGTTTGGCAAAATCAACGCCCGTACAGTAGCAATAATGAGGACAATTAGTAAAAAAATTGGAGGGAGTAACTCGAGGTGTCAGTATTCAAGAAGCCCTAGTATTAAGGCAAATCAAATCATCAAAAGGAGAGAGCGTACGTACAAAAAAAAAACCATAAATTAACGATTTAAAAACGTAGTTTAAGTTTTTTCCTCTCTCTCTCTCCCTCCCTCTCCCTCCCTCCCCCCTAGGGATTGCGAAACCAGTACGAGCGCTCGCTCCAGCATTCGTGTTGGATAACAGTTCATACATCGGATTGAGTACGTTTCCATGTGGTCTTTCCTAATTTCCTCGTCGAAGGGAAGCTGCTTCTATGATTGGAGATTAGGTCAAAACTCTTTGCTCCGTCCCATGTTAGTACCATACAAAACCTGCCCATTTTCTATTGGCGCATCGAGAATCCAAGTAGAGCAAACGACCTACATGCAAGAACCGGCAACATCTATCCATGGCCAAACATAAACCAAGACCGTAGGCAACGTGAGAGAAAGAAACACGCGACGAAATAACAAGGAAACGGCCCTGAGAGTGGCTCCAAAATTCAGCGATATATTATAAAGTTTAATGCATTTGAATCTTTTTTGGATTTCGGGGGATACATGAGAGTCACTTCGGAGAAAGATCCATCACATCCATTCGAAACCAGCAACATGCAAAATAATGTCTTGGGACAACCCATACCCCCTCACAATGACAAAAAGATGTTCTTTCCCCATGTGAGATCGACAATCATACCGGTAAACGAGGGAAGAAAGGCGCATGCAAAGAGTTCCGAACTTCAAGAACCAACCCATAACATGTAATCAAGATCGACCCAAGAATGGAAAGGCCACAAAATCCAAAGCAAATACAACAAAAAGACGATGGAGAGAGAGCACAAACAATTGAAGTTATCTCGTACACAGATTCAATGATTCCCAAGAAGGAGAAGAAAACAAAAGATGGTAACTAAAACCTATGTCTTCCACATTCTCTCTCTCTCTCTCTCTCTCTCTCTCTCTCCCCTTCTCTCAAATGGATTTGTCAAATGATGAGCTACCATACTACTAGCGCTACTGCTACTGCAACAGCAATAACATTATCTCAAAGAGTTTGCCTCCTTTCATATTGAGTGAGAGAGAGGGAGAGAGAGCGAAAGAAGAGAGGAGAGGGTTATGACTTACGAGTTAAAATGCAACGAATGTGATGTTTGTGTCAAGATCTTGGGTGCGGGAAGAATTGCGTACCAGCCATGTATGTGCTGAGCGGAGGCGGGTACAAAGAAGACGAGTCGAAGAACGGTGCCGTCGCGGATGACACGTGCGCACTCTCGGCGTTGGTGATGGGGGATGCGGCCGCGGTGGCTGCAGCAGCTATGAGGTCGAGAGGCTGAACCAGTCCACCCCCACCACCCCCACCGGAGGAAGAGTCTCCGGCAGCTACATTGGTGTAGGAGGGGTGATCGGGTCCGTGATCATAAAGAATACCTCTGAAGACGTGACCTCCGATGTTCACGGCCGTCTGATACGCAAACTGCTCGTCAGGGTCGTCAACGGAGCTCACTTTCACGCACCGGAACACCGCCGGCGAGCTCACCTCGGCTGGGAAGTTGCCGACTAACTCCAACCCTAGAGACCAGGACAAAGAAAAGATCAATGGTACGGTCAGCGCATATATATGACACAATATATATCGTTTATATCTTTATCATACGCGACGAAACTCATGAGCTTTGTTTTGACAAAAGAACCACAAACTTTCTGCTTCTGCAATGGAATTCCCCTAGAAAATCTTTTGTCACAGATATGAAAGATCGCATGATGAAGAATACACGCATAGACTAGGGACAAACATATAAATCAACACAGACACTCCCCACAGAGACACAGAGAGAGAGAGAAAGAGAGAAAGAGAGAGAGAGAGAGGAGCTTTCCTGTCAAACCAATCGTCAGGAATACTAAATAACAGTATGTTGGAAAAGGGAAACAGATAAGGCAAAGAAAAGGAGAAAAACCAAGAAAAGAAAATAATGGGGTCTTCAGATTTCTTATGGAGGTCGAGCACCACACACGCAAACGATACGATCCCCAGCTCGTTGGGTACTAGAAGTAATGATAATAGCTGAAAACATGTTCTTTATCTCAACTCAAGCCCACCAAATCCCTGACTCTCTCTCTCTCTCTCTCTCTCTCTCAGTGCGGAGAGTGATCCTGAAAGCGAAAACAGGTTGACTAATTCTCTTGCCCAGAGTCACCCAAGAAGAAGCACACGCGTGTACATATGTACATACATATACCTGAGCTGTTAGGCCTCCCGCGATCATCCCTCTGCCGTTTCGACGCCTCGCCTCGAAGCTGCAACCGCTGCTCCTGGTGGTGGTGCTCCTTCAGGGCGGCGAGCTGCTGCTGCCGCTCCCGCCGCTTCGCTGCAGGGACCCAGGTGCTCTTCACGTGGGTCGAGCAGTCAAACCCGCGGCTCTTGCAGCAGGTCCGACAGCGCAGGTGCGGGCAGTCCTTCTTGGCCTGGTTGCCGCAGTCCTGGCAGCTGATTCCCCCTCTCATCCCCCCGCCCGTTGTCGCCGCCGAGGTCGACGTCGTGAAGCCTCCTCCCGATCTCGAGCTCTCGTCGGAGAAGACGTTGATCGAGCCCCTACCGCTGCCGCCGCCGCCGCTGGGCCCCACCCCGAGGCCCGCGGCCGACGCGTAGAGATCCTGCTGCTGCTGCGAGAAGAAGTGTAGCTGTTGTTGGGTTTGCGGCTGGTTTTGATGCCATAGCTCCAAACCCTTGTAAGTCGACGACGTTCCCACGTCGTCCACGTTGCTTCTCGGGTAATAGAACCAAGGAATTTCGGCGGTGGCCGTGGCTTGTGGGTGGTTGATCTGCTGATCTCCTCCTCCTCCTCCTCCTCCTGCTCCTGCTGCTGATCTAGCAGCTGCTCCTCCTCCTCCTCCTCCTAATGGAATGAACCCAGCCATTTCGCGACGACTGACCACGCAAATCTCGATTTCGACTGGAAATTCAAATCCATATCAGAGCGCACGATCCTCCTATCTTTCTCCTTCTTCCTCCTTCCAGAAGCTGAAAAACCCTAGCAGATGGAGAATTCAAGCAGAGTTCAAACGGGTGTGGTGTGTGGGAGCGAGGTTTAATGGATTATAATGGTGAGAGGGAGTTGGGTGTGTATAATTGCTGATGGGTTCTTTTTGTGAGACACACGTCGGACGATTCTGTGGCAGAGCCTTCAATTCATTTCACCTTTCTTCCTTCTTTCCTGCTCTCTCTCTTTCTGTCTCTCTGTCTCGCTACTCTCTGCATTAAAGGGCCATGGAATTTACAGCTCTCCCTCGCCCTGCGACGCCGCCATGGGTCGTCCGCTCTTTCTCTCTCCTCTCAGTATCTGCAAACTCCTGCTACCTCCATTTAAGTCTCGACATATTCATCGAACACCATACACACACAGCACTCTCTCTCTCTCTCCTCTGTGTCTTCTGGTTTTGTTGCAGGTGATTGAGTTTTTTGGTGAGAGTGAGCGAGTTCGAGAGAGCCAAAATCTGTCTCTGTCTCTCTCACTCTCTCTCTCTCTCTCTTTCGCGTTGGCTGTGGATTTCATGTTTCTAATCTCCGATGAAGATTTCAGAGGACACTCTCATTCCAATCTGACGGACGGTGTGGCGCCACGTGTGGATGCGCCAGCTTTTTGCATCTTTGCACCGGAAAACCCGCTACTTTTTTTTTTGGTGGAAAAAAGAAGGAAAAAAACACTCCAAAATGATTTATTACTACCTAATATCCTTGTAAAAAATTTGGGAGCGAGAAATGTCCCTAAGGCAACTATGTCATGATCAAATAATATCATTTGTAATTTTTCAAGACACTTATTCTTTTTCGTGGTGCATATGACAAACAGTAATTTGGAGATCGGATGATTTCTCACTAAATATGATTAATAAGTAATTTCGAACATTTGTTAACATAATCCTTTTATAAAATGAGTTTAACTCATTCATCTAATTTTAACATCTATAATTAGCCAAAAACCATATAGGTATTAATTCATTTTCTTTTCCAGTGTCTCCTATAATAGTTTTGCTTGCCACCCATCTTAACTCTTTGGACATGGATAAACAAAAAGTGCGACAGTTGTGCCATAATTCTTTGTAAGGTTTTGAGCTAATAATACGTAACATTTACAGCTACTTTTTGAGAAGTTGTAACGCTCGAAGTTCATTTTATTCACCACATTAAAAACATATTATGTATATACGAAATTGTGAACGTGCATTGACAATATTTACACAGAGAAAATCAAGTGCTAGGAGCTCATGAGAAGCTGTTTTGCTTAATGACATCAGCTACTTCGGTTCACCATATTGCTTGCAAATTGAAGACAAAAAGGGTTTACGTCATTGGGTTATATCTTTTTTTTTTGGGTCAATGTCATTGGGTTATATCGATTAGCATCGGTTTCCTAATGTTTGCCAATGGAGATGTGGAGGGAGGGATGTTCCTAGGTTGCTGCCAGGATTCTCTTTCGTTCCTCAACGAAAATGACACCAGCCTCCTCCTTTTCATTTTCTTTTCGCGCTGTTCTTGCTTTGTGTGTATTTTTTCTTTTTTCTCTTTTTGGTGTTTTTGAATATGGTTTCTCCTTTTGATGCATGTTCAATAACTGAGGCACAGAGAGAGAGAGAGAGAGAGAGAGAGAGAGAGAGAGAGAGAGTAGATTTGGGCAGCGAAAAAGAGGCGCATTTTCATGGGACATGTGAACAATGATCTGGGGCGTATTATGCGATGCGGTCGGAGAGGGGAACATAGCGCCACCTTCTCACCCCCGCTTTTGTTGTCTTTCCTTTTCTTTGGGGGTAAAGTAATATCTTGTTGTCGCCCGGTTTTTTCTTATTCTTTGGTTGGTCTAGAAAATCGAACGCTAGTCAATTACGAAGCTTGACGAGACCATTTATGTCACCTGTTTAAGTGTGCTTTGTAAGGGTATCGGGAGTCTTTTAGGGTTTGAGTTTATGAACATGTAGTTCGACCAGCTTTTACTCGAAAGTTTAGGGAGTTAAGATGTTAGTAACTAGATTAGATTCATTAACCGCTCCATCTCCCACGTCAACTATCCAATGTGGGGGATTTAATGTGTCATTCAATACTCTTATACATGCACCTCAACAATTAACGGAGTGTGGACTAGTTATAATATGAATACTTTGCAAGTAGGGGTAATAACATGTTGCAATAATCCCAAAATAACCGAGATGTCTCTACTATCATGGGAATTTGCCCTCAAACCTAGACACAATCCAAAAATTTCTCTCTCTCTCTCTCTCACACAATCTTGTGCCACTACCACACCCCCATCGTGCCTCCATTACTGCCCAATCCATTCGGTTGTTTAATCATCTCTATTGCTCAGTGCACCTCCCTCCATCTCTTAATGAAGACAGAGGGAGCTTGAGGTGGCCACAAGTGGTAGCCCAATCTTATTTAGTTCAAGTCTTTTGATAATTCACTAATATAGTTCTTCTAGTCAATTTTAATTAGAAATCGCTGTTGTGGACAATTTTTTTTGCAATTTTCTGAAATTTCTTTAAAATTTTAGAACTTTTTGAAAATTTTCTTTCTATTTTTCTTAATCTTCCTCCACCGGTCACTAGGCCTTAGCAATGGTTGGTTGAGGCTTACCAGTTTTGGATCTAGTGAGGTTGCCTCTTGACAGCCATCACCGAGGCGCAATGACTAGTGGAGGAGTAAGGAAAAAGAGAAGAAAAAGAAAGGAGAGAAACAAAAGAAAACATTCAAAAAATTAATAAAAATTCATAAAAATAAAAAAAAAAGTACAAAAATTGCCCACGTCAGTAATTTTTGATTAAAATTGGCTTGAATAATTATATTGGCAAATTGTCAATTTTGACAAGAAAAAAGTTATGATTTTTTTCCCATTGAGATTTTCTTGCTCTTACCTAATAGGACAATACAAGTGCAACTTTGCTTCTGTTAAATAAACTTTGATATGCATGCTATATTCGTCTTGTGCGATCAAGTGCCGTGATATATCCCAAACATATTCCTCTTTTGTTAATATAATATGGCGATAATTTCTGATAAAGCAGAGATTATATTCCTATAGGCTTTTTTCCTCCTAGATATTTGAGTGATACATTCTTTTATTGTATACTTGAAGGACACGTGGTCAGTGATTAAGAGGGGACTTCCTTATTACCTCCCTCTACACGATTATAATAAATAAAGCTCATGTAATTAAGCCCAAATTAGAGAAAAATTAGGGATAATGACATAAATTGTTTTTGAACTTTGATCCAGTGTGCAAGTAGTCATTGAACTTTACTCCAACATTACTCAAATATGTAATGCAGTCCCCGAACTTTTAACTTATTCAATGTGACTCTTACGATACATATTAAATTTAATCCTTGGATTATATGCAAATGTCTAATTTCGTGTTTGAACTTGAATTAATAAAAGCATAATATTGAATGTTTTTATATAGTTCATGGATTAAATCAAACTTGTACGAAAGGTCCATGTGGCACATTAAACAATTTAAAAGTTTAGAGATGATATTATCCATTAGGCTAGAGTTTATGAATCACATCGAACAAATAAAAAATTTAGGAATCATATTACAAGCTAAAATTCATGAATTATTTATATCCTTTTTCCCAAAAAAGTGAGAATAGAAACAAAGCAGTACAAAGGAATCAAGCTATGGCGGTATGATGAATAGAGGGGATGAATGCCGATGGCGACTCAGCCGACCTGCAATTCCGGCGTCCGAGATTTAGGTCCATCAGCAGAATCGTAGGCGTGTACAATTCCAAGTTGGCTTTTGCTAAATTAAGCATCTCATTAGCTAATTCTCTTGTGTGTTTTGATTACTCTCTTTTCCCAAAATAATGTTTGGACAATAAAGTCACCATTATTTCAATCGCCATCAGTTTTGTAATAATGGGCTCCCGCAGCGCAATTGTTAGGCAGTTTTCCTATCAACTTTTCTGTGCAAAAGTTTTTTATTTTTTATTTTTTAAAATTCAAACATATAGGAATGGAGATCTATTGAAAATTCATAAAACGCTATGCAAATCCGTATATTCAAAGTTTGGTTCGTGTGAGTGGTCCCAACTTAGTAGCCTGCACAATCGATGGAATTCGAACGAATGATCTCTAATTCATGAACTTGAAATTTCCCGATATTTCAATCAAATGCATTGATCCGACAATACTCGGGAGATGGCTAAATAATTAATTAATAATCATTCAATTCTTTGGTGAAAGTATTTGAGTATACCTTAGTTCTAGAAAGGCTGCCAAGTAATTATTCTTCTTCCTTTTCTCCTCGAGAACAACCGAACTGGAATGCTCCACCATCTTCTTGCTATTTATCGTCTTTTAACACATAAAATTGCTAATTTTCTCCACATCTATTTTTTCGGAAATATATTTTTTGCTTTTATCTTTCCTAAATTTTATATAAATGGAGATAAGGAAGTTAATTTTCCTAAACATTATGGTCAATGTCACGTATGACTTTGTCCTATTTGATTTTTTTCAAGAACTGTAAAATATTACTTCAAATGAAAAAATAGTATTAGTGGCACAAAATGTGCAAAATAGCAAAAATACAAAACAACTTTCGGTCTCAAATTTTGATAGGAATATCAATACATATGCCCGCTGTATATGATGATAACCACACGCTTTTAAATGCGGATAATATATTAATTTTAACAGGGGAAAACATGACATTTTTCTATGCCATAAAATAAAGTACTTCATAGAGGATAAACCTCCGTTGAATTATCCTACAATTTTCAAGGAAGAAATTTAAGCACCGAGATACTTACAATCATCACTTTTGATCAGGCGGAGTATTTTGTTTTCAAATCAATTTGTGAATTTTCGAACTCTTGCCTTACTCTTTGATCATTTTTAGGTAATGCATTGTATGGAGTACCTAGGATTTACGTATATAAATTTGTGGTACCCTCTTTGTTAATTAGACAATTGACCACATAATTACAACTCTTTTTTGCAACAACCTCATATTTTATGAGTTCTACATGTGCCTGCGAGTTTCCTTTTCCTTGCTTGACTCAAGCTTTTTGCTCGACGAATATCGCGCACCACCTTATACGCGATTCACAAGCATTCCTATCTTATGTCAAATAGCCCTTTTTTTTTTTTTTTTTTTTTTTTTTTTTTTTCTGGACAACTCTTTTTCTTCTCAATTTTTTTGCCCTAATTCTAATATTCATTTATTGTGGAATTTTTATCAAGCATGAGATAGAGGAAAACTATAACGAGATCCACTAACGAGGGGGGTGTAGCCATCGGCTAGAAATCGGAGGAAAACGCTGCGAAGGACCACCCTATGCATGTAGTTCTGCTAGATCCAAAAAAATATATAAAAAAGATAGTATAGAAAATGAATTAAAAATAGAAAAGTTCAAAGTCAAGAATTGGAGCTGCTAGCCATTCGAGGCTTCTCAAATTCGCATGCAGAGCCTTCAACCACAAAAAAATATAAATAGAAAAAGGGGGTCTGCGTGCATGCAATGGTCCTTCGGGGAGGGTGCAACTTCGTGTCGTCTCTTGCCCGTGCTTTCTAATGCACGCCATAAAACGAGAGGATGTATAATCATATGTACCATGATGTCATGTGTAGCAATTTGTAAAAATAAAATAAAAAATACTCGATTACGGGTTTCATATGATAGACTAGTCCGTTCTCTTGATCCTGTCAAAGCTAAATTATCCACGCAAGTGCTAAGACATTAATGAGTTTTTCTTTTTGTGACTTGATGCGAGAGGCTCGGACGTTGAATAGGAACTGAATGCGAAACTCGCAATAGGATTCTGGTCACTTTCGACGGGTAGGTGAATCCAGCCGTGCTTCTTCTATCGATATTATGTTTTCGGAGCAACTAGTCTTTTCATTGTTAGCAACTCAAGCAATCAAATAGTTTAATGTGTCTTGACAATTGAGAGACTAATTATGAACCCCAAAATGCTCAGACATTTCAAAAAAGGATAAAAGAAGCACTTGTGTATGCAAATAGTTTAACTTGTCTCAGCAATTCAGAAACTAATCGTGAACTCCAAAATGTTCGGACTTTTCGAAAAAGAGAAAAAAGACGTTTTTGTGCACACGATCCGTGCGTGTAGATAGTTTAACATTTCTCAACAAATGAGAGACTAATTATGAACCCCAAAATGTTCGGACCTTTCGAAAAAGAAAAAAGGAAGTACTTGTGCACACTATTCATGTATGCATCGATCATAAGATACCTCCACACTTCGATATAAGTGAATGCCAATTCGATCCTTAGAGAATCTCAGTTTATACAGTGTACTAAGAGTTACATAAATTATTGAAAATTACTTGGATATTACCAGATAAATTAAGCATTTTAGGACACCCAATACAAATTAAAAGAAAATAGAAAAAAGATTTTCGACTTGCGGGTCGGGTTCCCTAGCGGAGAACCGGATCGAGCGACGCCCACCAGGATCAAAGTGAGGGCCCATCTCCTGGTTAAAAACTCTGCCTTGTCATTTTCAGCCTTTTCCTTTTCCCCCTCCGACAGCTGTATTAAACTATTTGCGACTTAAATAGAGCCCACCAATTTCTTCTTTTTTCTTCTTTGGCCCCCTTTCTTTTTCCTTCTCACTTTTTTGTCACTCGCGGATTTATTTTTCAACCTTGGATTTCTTAATTGAGAAACATTCCCTCAAAATGTCGAGTAATTTCGCTGGCACATTTATGTTCCCCTTTATAGCAAATTTTTTTAGGACGTGTTACTCCGTGTTCGGACCGTTCTCTCGGCTTCACTAAAGTCAAAAGGGATTTTTTTTTTTTTTGAACGGCAAAGTCAAAAGGGCTTTCATGCTTTTAGCAATGCGTACCCGATCGGGTCACTATTCAGCAGACCAGTCTCTTTGCCTCTCTTGAATCCCAATCCTTGATCTATCCGAACGCAAAACTTAAAAAGAAACCCTAAACATATAAATCGACGGTTGAGATAACCGAGATATCATACGAGAATGTTAATGAGAATAACATATATTCTAAAACGATACTTTTACCCTGGGAAAAGTATAGAAAAAAAAGTTCTAAAATTATTATATTTATATAAATTCAGTCATAAATCTTTCAATTAGATCAATTTAGTCACAAACCTTTTTACATTGGTAGTAATTGAGTATATCCAGTTTATGCTGGAAATTATTAACGTGGACGTCGGCTTTTCTACATGGCATGGGCCATGACTAGCACTGACATGGACATTCTTAAATAATTTTCTTGCTATTTTTTTCTTTTTTAACCATGGCCTCGCTTGAGTGAAGGTCACTCTCACTAGTTCCGGTGACGGTGGCCTTGTAGGTACTTGCCCTTATCTAGGCGAGGCCATGGAAGAAAAAGAACAAAAAGAAAAAACAATCGCTTCGCGCGCCATTGGCGCTTTGCTCTCCTCTTATTCTTCATTGGACGCTTCGGATGGACTTTGCCAAACAAAAAATTATTACAAATTATTTAAAAATATCAATGTCATCACTAGTTGTGTCATATAGGACGATCGACGTCCACATCAGTTATTTTCGACCTAAATTGGTCGGATGAATTGAATGGTACAAATATGAAAATCTTTAGGGCTAAATTGGTTCAATTTAAATATTTAATATTGAATTGGTACTAATACAATGGATTTGAAACTACTTCTTCTTCTTTCTTTTTTTTGGGTGCCTTTTCCCTTTCACCCTGGTATGTCTAAACTTCTCGCCTCAAATCATAGGTGGAGAATATATGTGAGGGCTACCTGGACAATAACCTTAATTAAGCGGGCCCAAAAGTTGACGCTCTTAGAATTGGCTAAACGGGCAAGCGAGTTTTCTTGGTTTTCCACAGAGAGAGAGAGAGAGAGAGAGAGAGAGAGAGAGAGAGTTATTATATTTTTCTCTCTCGTTTTCGAGCCCTGTGTTTGGTCGCAGTTGACTCTAGCTACCTCGGCAATTTTCCGGTCTTCAAACAAAAGAAAAGGACTTGACGACCGGTGAAAAGAAGAAGAAAATGTAGGAAAAGGACTTGAGAGAGAGATGTTGAAGTTGCATAAAATAAGGACCGCATTTTTCCTATCTACCCTTAGTTTCCAACTGATAAATTTTTCATAAAATGGATGCCATACGATTATGTTAGATCACAGAATGTCTGCACGATGGGAATTAATTTCAAATGACAAAGAATTTAATCTTCAACAGGCTCTCTTTTTAACATCTCGTATCATTATCACGAGACATGATCGTCGAAACAAATAAAATTCCAACCCATTTTGAGCAGATTTGCAGGGCATTGCAGCGTTAAACGAGCGCAAGAGGCAATTACAACCGAGTGGTCAGGTCGGTAGACTTTTATCCCGAGATCAACGGCTATAGTGGACCCGACTCTAAAAAAAAAAACGATGGGTCACGCATCACGCAGGATTTCATCTAGCATCCCTAGGGTTTTTGACCAGATACAAAAGGACGAGATTGCATATAATGAATGTTTGGTGTTTTCGCATCAACATGATCAATGGAAGAAACGAATCATATTATTTTCGCACCTCACATTTTGACCATTTCTCGCAGTCTCCATGTCCCTCTGGTGTCCCGACACGGACCGATTTGGACCGTTCGGGGGCGTTGTTGTTTTTGCTGGAGGCCGTAAGAACCATGCATTATTTTTGCTTGGTCCTGTAGGGATCTATGGGCGGGTCTAGGCGCGATAATGATATCATGAATGTCGTTGAACGACTCTCTTGGGTGGACTGTTTCGACTCGAATTCGACGGTCGAAGAAGACGGGACCGAAGTACGAGAGCGACGGCCATTCATGATTCAACAGTCGTTCACGCGGCAGGAGCATCTGGCAGCACATGCCAACACATGGGAAATTGCTAGGGTTTTGGCTTAGATTGTTATTCAGCGAGTCGTGTCTGTCGACGACCGACTACCTTAGCGGACGAAAATCACGGAGTTTGAAGTCGTGTCTAATTGAGTCGTATCGATTAGGGGCAGACTGGGGAGACATGTTTGGTCATCTGCATTTTCGGACGATGTTGTTTCAACTTGTTCACGCATCTCTTTTTATTGGTGAAGGAGAAGACATGTATACATATTTCTTTTGACCATTGACCAGAAGTTCTTGTGCTTATTTTCTCCAAAATTCAATGTCCATCAAGATGCAAAATCCGCCTCAGAAGCAGATTTTTTTAATGGGTTCGCCCCCATCTTACATTGCGGTCAAAAATGGAGGTGATTGATTGTACCACACGGTCTTGTTTAGGATGACTATGACTTGTGTGTTCATTTTTCAAACGAGGGTCCTTCTTCGTCGCATGGTGCTCTCGTTAGTGTCTCTACCAACTTTTCACCGATAATTTATGTGGACGAAGCACGCATCCAATATCAATGGAGACACCCGCACGACAGGACCGTCGACATGGGATCCTTGTTTCCATCATCATTCAAAATATGGGTTCACAATCTACTTAAATCAAGGTCACCTCTACGACTCTTTTTACTTTCCTTTGCCCTTACTTGATTTTGTGCTCGCTCACTTCGCCCTATCACCTCAATTTGGGTATGAGTTTTTCTAGATATGATTAAATATGAAAGTATTTTAATAATATGGATTGGGTTAGACATGTATTAGGTTAGACATAGGTTACTAGATTTATATTATATGGAAATGGGTCAATTCTAGTCAGACAATTTTCAATTGACCCAAACTCAATCCGATCCACTTGCTTGACAGGGTTCACCAACAAGCAAAGCGAAGGACCCCAATTTCAAGAGTTTTGATGCGGAGTTGAACTAGCATGTAAGCTTTGAGCAAATGCAAAAGTCCTCCATTAAAGAATGAGGCAAAAAAATTGCAAATATTTTAATTAGATTTTACAGTAAATTTGGTAAACTATAGCAAATGGTTGAAAAGCATTGTGCCAAGCGTAAATTAGTGAGTTTTACATCGTGTCTCGTCGAAAAGAACATTAATCCTAAATCTTTTTTTTTTTTGAATGATAATTGGCGCTATCACTCATTTCAGCAATTAAATTGAATGCATACCATACAATAATCGAGATGCACGTTGCTTTTTTAAGAGGTTGAATGTCATGCGACTAATTTGGGCAGATGATGGTCACAGACAATTGGAATGGAAGAGGCAAGAGCAAAGAAACATGTGCAAAAGATAGGGTCGAATCCATCTTCTAACTTTTTTTGGTCCATTTAAACGTTGAATTTGTAAAAAAAAAAAATTCAACACTCATTAAACAATCAAATAAAGAAATTATAATTTCGATGCACCGATGGTTTTTGCGACACACATAATTAATATTTAACAAGCATGCCTATAAAAAGTACTACGCTCGTTAACAAGGCTTTAATTTTTTTTTTCTCTCTCTTTGACTCTCTATATATATATTGTAGAACATCGCAATCGTGGTGTGGTCCACCTTAAATATTTTTTTTTCACGGTTATTAAGATATTGATAGGGAGATTGTCGACGGTAAACTCATGATTTATATAAATAATAAAGGATATTGAACGAGTACTATGTATATATTAAAAATGATTATATTTTTTAGGGCCCGAGGCGTTTGGATACTGTCTCCGAGGGTTGACGGGGGGTCGCATCACGATTTTCACGGTAGCATTACGCGGAAACCTCTGCATGCTTTGGGAAAAAAAGGAGTTCGATAAAACGTTAAGCATCATCCCTAAGGGCTGCTCAAAGCCTCAAAAGATAAGGCTTAGTTAAGCGTCAATTGGCAAAAACCATATTCGAATGGTGCGCAGATAAACTTGCCAAATTGGCAAAAAACATATTTGAAAGCTCTTGAAATTAACTAGCCGGGGCTTTGAAACTCCAGTAAATCACTCTATGAATTAACAAAGTCAGATTGAATTGCACAATGGGATGGATTAGTATAAGTTAGGTCTATTGTCTCGTAGTTGTGAGTCGATTGATGAAGTATTTTCTTCCCAAAAAAGGGATGTCTCAATCCCATGGGATTCGACCCAAAAAAAAAAAAAAACCATGGCATTGGTTTAGTGGTTAACGAGTCATTTTGCTTGTATAAATTAGGCGCCCACTAGATTGTTCAATTTCCCACGCCATCAAATATAAACAATTCCATATTTGTACAATCGACTCAGCCTTTAGCTCGCATTTATTAGGCTCATGAGGTTAATGGGCCTTTACATATAATCATTAAATAGAAAAATAGAAAGGGTGTTTGTTATTTTTCCCTAAATTATGTCCATTGTTACAAATTATTTTGAACTTTTTTTTTGTGACATCAAAAAATCCCAAATTATATCCATTGTGATAAATTTGCGCTAAATTTTTTTGTAATATAAAAAACTCCAAACTTATACCCGTGTAACACATTTATTCTCCATTAAAGATTTATCATATGACTTTCCAGCTAAAATGACGTTTGTTTCACTTAAGTCACGTGAACACTATGTTAATATTTTTTGTTTTTTGTCATCCATGTAGATAGATTTTTAATGGCGCTCTTGATGGAATCTTGACGGAGGATAAATGTATTAGACAAATACAAGTTTGGGACTTTTGGTGTTATTAAAAAAAAAATTAAGGTGAATGTGTTAATGTGAGTATAGTTTGAGATTTTTGATAGCCTTTTCCCTTTTTCTAATGCACAATCATAACTTTCACTACATCTATAAAAGAGGACTTTCTAAAATTGCAATCTAAACTAGCTAGCTAAAGCATCATGGAGAGTGCGCAAGTATATAAGTGAGTAAAACAAGAGTAAGTGTAGCATATAATGATAGTATAAGTCATCTTTTTCCTCTTCGGTTTGATGGTTAGTAAGAGAGTGGGTTAATTTTTTTTTTGATAATTGAAGAGCACAGACGTGGGAACCCAACTATATGAAGGCCTATGGAACACATTGTAAACACCATGAACCAATCAAATCGAAAACTTCAGCTTGTGCAAGTGCCCTGGACTAGAGGTGATTGCATGTAGTTTCTAGGATTCGAATAATTGACTTCTAACCAACTTTGCCAAGGTTTGAGAGAGAGAGAGAGAGAGAGAGAGAGAGAGAGATATTATTAGAACCCTCAAATCAAAGGTGATTCGACCAAAAATAAAATAAAATCAAAGGTGATTAGAACGCATGTGAAATTTTGTTTACACCAGCCATGTATGCTATAATCTTATATGAAACAGCAGCCACTATTGTGCAACGCGGCATTTTGTTGCTCTTCTAACAGGACCAGCCTACCATGCCATGAGGACAAAGAAAGAAATGCTTTTTATAAAGGCTACACAATTTACTATCTATTTTCCGTTCAATCATACGCGGGGACACTTAGATTTTGCATGAATTAAATAATTCCTACTGATTTTTACTTTGTTTTTGTTTGTTTGGACTTAGATTTCGGCAAAGTTAAATAATTCCGGATAGACCACCTGTTCCTACTAATCTCGTTCTTGTTTATTTAGCCATCCCATATAGACACTAGCTAGTTTTTCGTCATACATAAACTAAACACCAAAATGTTCCCCTAGAAAAAACACCAACATGTCAACATGTGAGGTAGGAATATTCCTCGAGTTATTTATTTATTTCCTATGTTAACATTAAATCAATAGGAGCATCGCTACATTGGTGTATATGTCCACATTTTAGTGCGAGCCCGTGAGGTCTCCATCGATTGCTCGAAAGATGCTTCTCCCTATCGACACTCCACTTATCCAGAAAGGAACAGATAATTGTCCTATTTTCTCCACTAAACATATAATTTGTTGACTAATTGGAAATGGAATTGTTGGCTCGTTGAGGGTTTTTTCTATTATCTCAATTGTGACTGTTGTTGGGTCCATTTGAAAATTGATTACGTCGATAGTGGATATCTACGACTATTAAAATAGGATCATTATCGCTTGCTCTCGAAGTAAAAAACGACTTTATAAGTTTATCGTGAGACAGTATTTTATGCAATAATGATATGCAGTATCATGATAATGTGTTATCCCTTCATTAATCATGTTCTTGAATATAAAAGTCAGGTCATTCTAAAGGGAAGTTACATCATCAGACTCAAATGATGTGATTAGCAGAGGATGTGAAATAAGACACTAATTTCTCTGAGTACAGTCATTGCATCACTCTACTCTGCTGTGAATAAAAATAGCGACTTGCATGGGAAAAATAACCTGAAACGTATGTGATTATGACAACCTTATTTTTTCTGATCTTTTGTCTAGTTACTAGATTTTATAGGAAAATTCTCTTGGTCATGTACAGATGGGACTGCTTTGTGTTTTCCTCGACAGAGTTACAAATTTGACTAGTTGAACTCTGGAGTTTTGCAATGGCCAAAAAAGAGGGAAAAAGGGAACTAAATTAATTTTTTTGTTGTTGATTTCGGATCATAAGAGGTCTTCATTACCGAGACTAGGATGCTAATGAGATTCCTTTTCTTCTGCAACAAGTTTTCCACAACATACAAACAGGGAAAAACTCCTCATTTCTCGTGGGGCTTTTTGCAATCATGAATTCATTCATTTGTTTTGAAGATAATTATGTTTTAGATATGAATTTTTAGAAAATCGTCCCTTTTCCCGTCGGTCTAAATTATAAGTGATTTTGATGGGAGTCCAGATCTAATTACAACTTCTTCTCAATTAAAATTCGTACTTATTGATACAAAAATAAAATAAAATTGAGGACACGATTCACGAGCAATATTATAATTTTCTTCATCATTGGACAGTAAAAAGTTTAGTCTTCAACTTTCTCTTTCATCTCCTAATGTCCAAGATTGGAAAGAACAAACAAAGTGACTTACCGAATTGAGTTTCTAGTTGAATACGGAGTTGGGTTTTGCTTTTGCTATTTGAAGGACCAAACAAATTGTTTTGTTCAAACTAGGTTCAACTAAGAATGAAAATGGAAATTTCGAATTATATAGGAAAGTAAAAACTCATAGATCATCAATTTCCCTAAAAAAAGGGGTTGGTAAATATTACTCCATGCTTATTGAAGTTGAAGGCCAATGCGATCAATTAACCCAAAATGATGCGTTTTTTATACAAGGCGTGAAAATAGCACCTTTCCGTAACTTTTTTTTTTTTTCCTTTTCTCGTTTTGTAATTACAGAAAAATTCCATACCAAACCCAAAGTATCATGGTCAAAACATCACATTTCGTGCTCTCTCCCGAGTGCTACCTATGATCGTGAAAGCTTTGGCACCAACGCGCGAACCTCCTATCAATGTCGAATCAATGTCCAAGTATAAAGCATCTGTCGCCAAACATAATTCAAGATTTGACTTGCTGGCTCAAGGGTGGCTCCAAGCCCCTCTTCTTAAATAGCCCCAACCCTATAAAGTCACGCCACGTTGACCAAACAAGAGCTGTGCCTAATTTTAATGGGCCCCACCTCAATTAATTACTTGTATTTTACGTGTGGGCAAGTAGATGAAATTTAGACCCGACACATGCAAGGTTGATTTGAACAGGACTTGGGGTTTGATTTGAACAATTCGGTGCAAGTCAAATTGCATAACAGGAATCAGTTTGATATCAACCATTCATTGTAAGGTTCAATCATATAGGGACCACGCGAGGTAACCCCTTTAGATGGTCTAGAAGTCTTCGATGTTCTTTGCAATCACTTCATCTCCGCTAAAAGCAAGACTACTGATTTCCATAGATAGAAGGGGAAAGAAAAATGAAGAATGGATTTTAGCAAATCATGTTAGATTGCTTCTGCTTTGCGTTGTCAGGATCTTTGATGATATCTTGAGGAATCGATTCACCTTTATAATGCATGCCGACTATCTTGGAAATGGTTCCTCAAGAAGTTGAGAAATTGTAGTAATCTCTATCATTGTCTTGTTAGGATTTTGGAAGGTTGGGTAAAATGACACTTGTGTAATTGGTATTTTCCATTTCGCCTATGTCTTGATTTAGCATAATGTTTTGCTTTTGGCGTGTGTTACCATTATCCGAATCCTCATCTCGGGGATTGTCCAAGAGAATTAAGACGATTAATAAGATTTGTTTATAGCTAATCTCCTGGACAAAAATTCGTTGTTTTGAATATTACGTCTCATTAGGAGAAAGGAGAAATATTGTAATATACAAATTATCTCCCCTGCACTCATCATTAACCAAAGAGATAAGCTGCTTTTACAGTGGAAATGGAACTAATACATGGACTGCAACCAAACCCTATAGAAATTATAACTCAAACTATGAAACAAGATAAGTACAAAAAAAGCAAACGAATTGTTTTAGACATAGGATCGCGTATCGAAAATTTTCAGGGTTATCATTTGTGGTCCTTTTAACCTAACTTACGAGATTTCCCACATAGAATATCAGTATAATATGCAATCCAGGAACAGTATTGTGGAGGGATGCAGTAACTGCATACCAAATAAGGTAGTGAAGAAAGAAAACAGAAGTGAAATCCGAGAAGACTTTGTTGAAAAGGCTGTTCATGATCTTACGTTTCGTGTTCTCTGTCGGGAACACCACTCAGATTAAGCACTTGAGAACCAAAACAGAACCAACAAACATCTTTTAGACTCACACACCAACTTATCTACTTACCAACAACCCCGACAGATGTTTTCCAAACGTGGGTTGGAGAAATACACGCGTTGCTTTGCTTTTGTGAGTTAGGCAAAAATGGTACAACCGATGAAAAAAGAATGAAGAGCCACTGAATCGCGTTCTTAGGCGCGAGAGGAAAAAAACATGGCGATACCTTGGTTGGCTTGGAGTATCCAAAGAGAACTGAAGACGATAGCATAGCAAAATATCCTTGTGAGAACTTTAGTACATACATATAACTTGTTAAGTTGAGGGTGTTGGCGAAAGAAATATCACATTTGGATGTAATGTATAACAGTTAATATATCGAAGTCGACTCATAAGTCATTAGCTTAATTTTTTTAGTGAAAGTAAACCCAACTAGATTGTCCACAGACTCGAACTTGAACTCCTCTGATGAAGATTCTGAGCTTCTATTGTGTCGACTCAACAAGTGGTATCAAAGACGATTTTTTATTGGTGGCCCACATCCAATTTGTGTTGAGATCTAGTGAATATTTCAATGAAGGAAAATCTTGAATGTGATTCCCTAATCGAGCTGGTGGATGGTTTCCCCGGCTTCCCTTCATGCTTGGTTGGACCAAGTCAATTGAGGTGCATCTTGAAGGGTAGTTTGTTGTCCTCACAAACATCTGTGAAACTTGATCGGGCCAAGGTTTTTGAGTTGGGATAATATTGGTGCGGGACAATATTTGGATTAACGGGGAGGTGGCATAACGTAAGTTGGTTTTCATGTGAGGGGGAGATTTGATAAGGAGCATGTGTGAGGGAGTCGAGCGAAAGAAATCTTACATCCACATGAAATATTGAGCAATTAATATAATCCTAGTTGGTTTATAACACATGGAATTAATTTATTTTTTGTATATAGGTTTAGCAGGATATGTTGACGGGTATGGACTCGAGCTTCATGAGCTTCATCTTAGTGATTTCTCCATATGAAGGTATTGGACTCATATTGCGTCAACCCAAAATAACCTCTCAAGCATTATCAACTCAAGTAGCTCAGTTTCACAATTTAGTAAAATAGGGTCACAAATCAAAACGTACTAGAAGAAGAAGAAAAAGAAGAAGAAGATTCCCGTCGCAATCTAACACGGCAGAATCGTTCTTTTTAGATTTGGAATTGCATTATGCCCCTAAACCTCCTCCCCATTTCTCTGAAAAGTACGTCCGGCTTGATGATGTTCTGGAAAATTATTGATAAGCTAAAGTGCTAAGCAATGATTAAACCCAAGATACTAGCTAGGTGGTAGTATATCATCAAACACGGATAGCTCACAGATTTTCTAACATGAATCAAGTCATGCAACAATTGGATACATTTACTTTATAGGAATTGTATAATATAGGCCAATCCTTTCATGTTAGAAATATTACAACCTTGCAGCTGAAACAACAATAAAATTGAGAAAAAATTAACAAGCAGTCACGAAAGAATATATATTGTTTTGGACACATGATCAAGCATTTGACCTCGCAGGGGCTAAACTTTCTTAAGATTGAAAGTCATTCCTTTAACATGAATAATGACCCTCAACTTGTCATCCAAATTTTGTGATGTTCGTTTAGAATCAAAATAAACTCCACTATAAATAAACTAAACTGTAAACCTCATAAGATCAAGTATTTGACCGCAATGAATTTAACCGCAGGTACAAGCACATGTCATTATTTCTGTAATTTGAATAGAAACATAATGCTGCTCCAAATCATCATACTGTTGTTGGGCATAGCAGTATCAATCCATCCGATTCTTCTAAATAAAGACAAGCAACGATGATAATCCAAGCTTCGGACACCTCGTGTGCATGCGCTCTAGGGCAAATAAATCTCCTCACTTATGACCTTGCTTCGCTCAGCCGGTTATTCCAGAATGTCCTCATCCGCCAATCAATTACCAAGTGCTCCACACAGCAGAAACCAATCATCTCAACCTATCTTTTACAACAATCTCACTATTCGACCGTGATGAACAAGCCAAGCTCGAGAATGTAGCTGCCGTCCTGTCTCTCCTTTTGAATTTGAATATTAGGAACGAAACTTTTTGGTGCAACTCCTCCATCATTCAAGTGGATGACACCCATGATTATTCCGACCGAAGTTTAGGGAGGAATAAAATCTGCACTCCTTTCTTCACATCGTGGACGTCCCTTTCTCGGATTCTGATGAAGTCACCATTGGATTGGACGAGCAGAAACTCCAGGGAGAGGACTGAACAGCGACCGATGAGGGCCATGTTTCTGGTGCAACGTGAAAGGCGATCCACCGCCCAAAATAGTAACATGGCACATCACCCTTTTACTTTCTCAATAGTTTATTATAAGGTCTTCATAGTGCCGGTGCAAATGCCCAAAAGCCATTTTTCTCGCACGTAGTGCAAGTCGATTTATTGCCCATCCGTGTCCGTCCACCTCGACTCGCATGATGACTTCCTCTCGGGAAGCATACTGCTTCAGGGTCTCTTGCGAAGACATGAATGCATATGGGAACATTTATGTGTTTGGAAATGATAATGTCATTGGAATATCTCATGGGATTCCTTTATAGGGTCATAATTCGGCTGTTTTCGATTGACAAAAGACATCCTCCAATCGGTGTTTTGATTGGTGGATTACAAACATGAATATAATGTTTACATGTAATTTACATGTATAATGAGATCAATCTATAATATGTTTCTATTTAAGCATAAGTGCAATTAATCACTCTTAGAAATACATATCATGTTACCCTAATTTGAGTTAAACCATAAAAAAACACTCAATCATTACATTCTCTTACTCTGAAGATCAATATGGTGTAAGAGCAGAAAAACACATCAAATTCTTCAATATATGTAGCCCAAATCAACCTTTCTTTTATGCATATTTCTATCTCAACAATGTTTGATGTATCTATAAGGTTAAGTTGTTTTTGTGTCCACTAAAACTTGTCACTGATCAAAATGTCATTGTGATGGTCAATCCCTCCTATTCCACTGGGGTTGAGATAGATTAGTTTGTTTGTAATTTGATCAACTGTCGAGATTTTTCATGAAGTTCACAACCTTTGGACATCTAGAGAAATATGGCTATCACTGTGCAGCCCAAGAAATTAGACTTAAACTTAATTTTCAAAAAACCATCTTCAAAACCCAACGTTGTGGACTTTCTCATCGTAATTAATTGTGCTGTCTCCAACAAGTACTTGGTGATTCAAGCCCTCAATGGGCTCCGATCTAACCACGATTTATTTGTCGCCATGGTCACCAATATAATTCTTTCCTTCAGTGATACGTGGTTACTCATATCCGGAGAAAAAAAAAAACAATTGCTTCGAAAATTGAACGCTTTATTGTTATCTAATATTAATCCTGCTTTGATTGGCGATGCCCCTTCACCCACTTCCCGTTCCGATGGTCTTGGGGTGGACATAATTCTGGCGGTTGAAAATCTAGTCAAGGCCATGTGGGCAATTTTACCCTAACGGATCAAGCTTGCAAACCTCTTATGATCGGTTCAGTTTGCAGTCATATGCCGATCGCTCCTCCACCTCATCTGGTTGGTCCTACGGTGGTTCGAAGCCCATATTCCCCCATTCACCTGGGGAGGCATCTCAGATCCATGCCTCATCTTTTTTGTCAGATCTGTAAAGGTGCTGGCCACACCACGTTACAATGTTGACAACGGCTCGACCATGTCTTCACCACCAAAGATTTCCCGGATTCCTTCTTATGTTTCTCGGTTGGTGAGACTTCTGATCTAATGTGTTATCTTGAGAGTGGAGTGACGGCACATATAATTAGTGACATTGGTAAAATCTTAAACCCTAGACCCTTTTACAACTCAACAAAAATTGTGATTGGTGATGGTCATTTATTACCTATTAAACAAGTCGAGCCTTTTGACATACTATTCTTAGTCTTTGAGAATTCCACCACTTACCTATTCAACTTTGTGAACTCCTCCACTTACTTCTTCTTCCATGGGGCCTTTCGGTTCTGGAAATGGACCGTCACCTGCCTCGTGTTGAGCCCGACCTCCGAGGCTTGCTGGCCCTTCATACTTGTTAATCATTGGTATACACTATGCAGAAGTTGTTTCTTCTGCAAACACAAAGAATTGTGTTTTTGTCAATGTGTATGACAAAGGGATTTGCAAGTCCATTGTGGCATCAGTGAAAGGAGTGAGGTTGATTTTGACGTAGGGCATTAGCAGAGGAACTAGTCTTGCAGGAAATAAACTACATGAAAATCTGGTTATGCCCCTTCCAGTTAATTGGAGAAAAAAAGAAGCCGAATTACTATAAATTTTGTCTTGATATTCTCTATCCCTATCCTCTTTATTTTAGGGTATTCTTGCGTAAGTAGCTTTGAACGTTGCGCTCGCATAGCTTTCCAGGAGACTGAAAATCCACAGTTTTTAGAAATTTTAAAATTTGCACTTGCACGAAAAGAGTTTGTAAAATGTCTACTTGATTATGTCTCCACCTGTTCAGCCCCACCTGTTTGCTATATATCCGAACCTAGCACCCCTATTGTCTTGGCCCGCCATTAGATACTTAAAGATAAAGCAAAATTCGCACGTGTTGTGCACGTAAATAAAGGAAACTTTTAAAAGTCTTCGGCAACCATATTATATATTATAATATTTTTGGAATAGTATATACAAATATTTACTGTAGATTAATTTTCTATTATATGAGGTGGGATAGAATTGATGAGGGAAATCATGATGGACAAGATAAGCGCAAGTGAAGCGAACTAATATAGGGGAAGTATATCTAATTTATATCAATAAAACGTAAGGACGTAAGGACAAATTGAGTTCGTTGATAGTGTTTTAGCAAGATTTAGCTTAGTTTGTTTTGAGGTATTATCTTAAATTATTTGTGTTGCCGGTTGGATTAGAGAGGGAAAGATTTATGCAACATGTGCTAGGAAGTGAAAGTTGAAAGATTTAAATGAGATGTCTTTAAGATAGAATTGATAATTTAAAGCGTCTAGAATCATGATAACTTTTCAATTTGTCGAGGATAGAATTCGAAGTTAGAAAATTTTCAGATTAGATGTGTTTAGGTTAAAATTGTAAATCTAAAAGGTCTAGAAATATGCTGATTCTTTGTACTTTAATAGATGATAGATTAACTAGTTAAGTTTGCATGTGAACATGTCCATATATGCTAACCGCCAATCAAAAGCCTAATTGGAAGCAATCAATGGAAAACATATTCCTTCTTTATGGTATAGATGTCTGTTCATGAACTTATGTGAGGATTATTGCATGATTATATATTTTGGATTATTGAAAGGCGATTATTTACCCCGATCTTGTTTAATGAAACCAATCTTCTCAATGGTTTGTTACATATATGAACATCATCCATATTAATTTTTAGTTAAGTTTATTTGTGGTTGATGTTCATTATACAACTTACCAATTACAAACTTTCTTTAACTCGGGAAGAAAAATATAATCCTGATTAGAAATAAAGAAGCAGTGAATATATGACTTTCTGCGATCTCAAACCACATATCATAATAGTATAGGCCCAAAATGAGTCGGCCAAGCCTAAAGGCACCGTAATACATCGAATTTGGGCAACTTAATAGGCCTAAAAAGATGTCCAAAAAAATGTTCCTCGTGGTGCTTATAGTATCGGGTGCTAAAAAAAGCTTTCCAAATTGGTATCAAATCAAACGGACTGATAATTTTGACAATTGCGTTCCCAAACTACTATTCTCCGGAATCAAAGATCATCAAATAAATGTGTACGAGGACGGGAGATGGAACTGAGTATAGTTCCGAGCCATCGCTTTATATTTATGAAATTCATGAAATCTTTGAAAACAGATGAAAGGAGGTTTGAGAGGAGTATAGGAGTGAGCGTAGTGAGAATATAATATTTATTGCAAGGGGCTTTGATTCCTTTTAACCTACTCCCATTTTCCATTCTTGTTCTTTCTGAGGTGTTAGTATAATACTATTTATGCATCCGTTTAAAGATTATCTTTTGTGCTCATTACTTTGATTTTCACTTTTTAATTTTTTAATCTTATGCATTCTCCGAATATTAGTTTATATCTATCTTAATCTTCACTTTTCTATGTTATTGTTACATTGATTTTTTACATTTCAATATGCAAATAGGTTACACGTACGGATATGGTTCCACTTCTTCTTCTTTTTTATATGGTTCCACTTGAATCCAACCAATTTGTATCATATCTCTATTATTTAGCGCCATAAATTATTTATTCCTCATTTGCAAACAAGATTTTGTTCATGTACACTATGGATGGAATAAAAATTGAAATACCTTAGCAAAACAAACATATATTTCCATGTAAAGTACATGATAAAATATTTAGCGAGCAAACAAGGATTTGTGAGTATCATTCCATCTATTAGTGTTGGAGAAGCCGGCTGATTTTTTTATAAGGTTGCGATTTTGTCAATTTTGTTCTAATTCTTTATATGAAATCCCAGTGTAATTCTTCTAGTCAATTTTCGCCAAAAATTGTAGATATGACGGTTCGGATCAACACACCATCATGTCAGCGATTTTCAATGAAATTGACTAAAAAAAGTGTCAATACTAACTTGACAACTTTGAGAAATTCAAGAATGTATTGACATTTGTATAATACGTAGAATTGATTTGACAATTTTCCTGATTGATTGATGTGAGATTCCTATAATATCGACTAATGAGACTTGCAAAAATCAGTTGCCTTACCCCCTTCTTTTCCCATTAAACAAAAACAACTACCACCTAATTCAAAATTTTAAATTTACAGTACTAACCTTATCATTTTGAAAATAACCTAAAGATTAGAATCGATAAACTTCATTCAATGAGGATGATTTTCCACAGTGAAACACGAGCATATTCCGATAAATTGTTAACAATGATAAATATTAGTTTATAATGAACTCTACACTCTATATTTTTCCATCTTTCTACCAGTCTACAGTAATTCCATAATTGCTTGATAACGCATGTTTGTGCTTGCGGGTTTGTGATATAGTCTCTCTTGGAGTATAGAAAGTGAATGGATTGAAACCGCAGCGCATGGTATTGCAATAAGTGCACTGATTACCAAAAAGTTAATCAGCAAAAATTGCCTGATCAAGCAGCACGCCTAATTACTTAATTATGTTTCGAACCTTCAACGAGCAAGTCTCGCGTTCATATCTCATGTCGATCGGTTGTCGCATACCACTTGTGTCGGTGTTGGTAGGATCACATGTGCAGATTTAACGCCGGAAGTCAAATCTGGTCTGAGAAAGTCAGAACAAAGCCCAAGTCTTCAGGAATATCATTATCTTCTACAATGCCCCATCTAATCATTACTTAAGAGAGAGATTTATCCAATGACCGATGCCTTGAGTTCATTATGTGTTTTCTTTCTCTAATAATCCATTGCCAGCTGACCCGACCCGAGACCCATCATGTCATCTGAGCTCACGTCTGATGGGCCTTGAGTGAAAATTTGATGGCAACCCAATCCAGGGGATTTCATTGAACCAGTCATCAGAAGCAGCACTTCCTAAATGCAGGAACTTTGTGGGCTATAGTACAAACATTTCACATGCGCAAGTAATTGGTGAATCTATGAAAATCGTCACGTAGAGAGCAGGAGTTAAGTAGTTGTCCACATATCGTACTTGGCAATTTGCACATCGGTGGCCTACACCGGATGGGTCAAGTCCGAGAAAATCAAAATTGACCATCATCTAGCGTGTTCAAAACTTCATATGGGCTTAAGTTAGATGAAGCAAAATATACAAAGAAAGAAGAATCAAAACCACATCACGACTTAGTGTATGGTTGTCAGATCTACATACACACATACAGTGGGAAAAAGAGAACAAATTTTGCTCTCCACAATGGTTTAAGGAGTTGTGTTCTGTTGCTAGATCGTGTTGAGGGGGTTTGCTCTGAGGTCCTCGAGCCTTAAGGAAAGGTTGCGTCTCGCAGCACTGACACTGTAAAGGAGGTGAAGTAGAGAGGGCTTGAGAGGAGGAGCGATCAATTCTAGTGGATCCAGATGTCATGTGGCAGGGAAAGAGTTTCAAATCATTGATTGTGGAGAGCTTTCTAGTGTTTCACTATCGAAATATCCCGAAGTTAGGAGAACCCAGGTTAATACAAATGTCGAAGCCCAAATTTTCCGAAGAACCGAAGAGCCAACGGCCAAAATCGTCACCAAATAAGTTGATCAATAGGGTACTTATAGTGAGGGAACCGAGATAATTTGCTAGAAAGATCATGACACGTGACAATCCTAATGTAGGGAATCTAGTGTAGATAAGTTGCCCCGTGCCAAAGGGACATGGGCCAATCATGTGTTGTCATGTGTCAAGAGGATATAGGCCGATACCAAGCCCATTAAAATGGGTAATGAGATAGGCGGAATCATCTGTAATGAATTTCATTCTGAACCTATTAAGTCAAAACTTTCTAAAACATTGCACAAGTTAAATTAGGATCTTGCCACCTATCCTAAGTTTATTCTTGCACTGAACAATGTTTGCATAAAGTTAGCCTGCAATAAATACCTAACGAGGGTATTTATTAGGGAATTATATTAGAAGATAATATGGTTACTTTTAATAACCATGAATGACAAATTTATGAATCTACATTTCGCCTCCTGCGCGACAAATCTTTAAGACATGCAAAATTAACTGTCGTGCATAGAGAGGGATTATACTTTGCAAAAATATCCATGTGACAATGATCAGTGTAGATTTTTTCATCCAATAAGATTTGGTAGAGCAACCCTGAGGCTTAGAGCTTTAAGGCTTGGCGCTTGGCGCTTGGCGCTTGGCGCTTGGCGCTAAGCGCTTAGTGCTTTGCCCCTAAGCTCTTGCGCACTGCCCCGTGCACAGCTAGGGCGTACATCCCGCTTAGCGCGACTGCCAACAGTGCTTGCGCTCGTCTTTTAGCGTGCAACGCCTTGCCGCTTTGATCTAAAGCACGCTGCCCCTGGCGCCGGCGCACTGCCAAAGTTTGCTTAGAGAAAACTCATCTGTTTTGCCTGTTTGTAGCTTTCGAAGTCATGAATTTGCGATCTCGTTGCGTGCGAGAGGGTTCCCAGGAGAAAAAATTGTTTTGCTCAGAGGAAAAATGTTATACACCTAGTTACCGGATGAAGCCATTTGAAAAGCAACGCTCCCTACAGACTCTCTTTGGAAGAGAGTTACTGTCTTGTTCCCAAAGACAGGCTTGAAAAGAGAAAGGTTCTTCCAGGGAGTTCAGCTCTGCGCGACGAGGCGAAGAGAGGGCAACTTCTACTTTCTCACACTAGTTTTGGATATCCCAGCCGCACCAAGAGTTGATATGCAACAAATGTGACGAGTGAGTCAAGATCTTGGGTGTGGGAAGAATTGCGTACCAGCCATGTATGCGCCGAGCGGAGGTGGGTACAAAGAAGACGGGTCGAAGAATGGCGCCGCCGCGGATGACACATGCACACTTGCGGTGTTGGCGACGGGGGATGCGGCCGCAGAGGCTGCAGCATCTATGAGGTCAAGAGGCTGAACTAGTTCATTACCGCCACCGCTGCCACCAGGGGAGTCGTCTCCAGTAGCCACATTGGTGTAGGTGGGGTGATCGGGCCCATGATCGTAGAGAATCCCTCTGAAGACATGACCTCCGATGTTCACGGCCGTCTGATACGCGAACTGCTCATGGGGGTTGTCATCAACGGAGCTCACTTTCACGCACTGGAACACCGCCGGAGAGCTC
This sequence comes from Eucalyptus virginea, assembly GCA_014182375.1. NCBI lineage: Eukaryota > Viridiplantae > Streptophyta > Magnoliopsida > Myrtales > Myrtaceae > Eucalyptus > Eucalyptus virginea. Next base: position 26,200,994 of record CM024522.1, on the reverse strand, counting down.
ACGTCGGCTGGGAGGTTGCCGACTAACTCCAACCCTAGAGATAGGGACAAAGGAAAGATCAATGGTGCGGTCAGGCCACACATATGACACAATCTACGATTACATAACTTTATCGTACATATCCTTTGTTTTGACAAAGGAACCACAACTTCCTACTTCTGCAATGAAAATTACCTAGAAAATGTTTTGCCATAGATATAAAGATAGCACGATCAAGAATACACGCATAGACTAGGGACAAACATATAAATCAACAGACACTGAGAGAGAGAGAGAGAGATTTCCCTTTTTCAAACCAATCGTCAGGAATACTAAGTAACAGCATGCTGAAAATGGAAAACAGATAGGCAAAAAACAAGGAAAAAAACCAAGAAAAGAGAATAATGGGTTTTTCAGATTTCTCATGGAGGTCGATCACCGCACACGCAAAAGATACGATCCTAGATCGTTGGGTACTAAATCTCTTGCCCACCAAATCTCTGGCTCTCTATATCTCTCTCTTTCTGCAGAGAGCAATCCTGTAAGCCGAAACAGAAACCGTTTTGACTAATTCTCTTGCCCAGAACCATACAAGAACTAGCAAACACGCACAAACCCACACGCGTATCCATATAAACATATACCTGATGTGTTAGGCCTCTCATGCTTCTCCCTCGGCCGCTTCGGGGCCTCGCCTCCAAGCTGCAGCCCCTGCTCCTGGTGGTGGTGGTGGTGCTCCTTCGGGGCGGCGAGCTGCTGCTGCCGCTCCCGCTCCCGCCGCCTCGCCGCGGGGACCCACGTGCTCTTCACGTGGTTCGCGCACTGAAACCCGCGGCTCTTGCAGCACGTCCGGCACCGCAGGTGCGGGCAGTCCTTCTTCGCCTGGTTGCCGCAATCCTGGCAGCTGATCCCCGCTCTCATCCCCCCGCCCGTCGTCGTCGCCGCCGCCGCCGCCAAGGTCAACGTCGTGAAGCCTCCTCCAGATCTCGAGCTCTCGTCTGAGAACACGTTGCACGAGGCCTCGCCTCCGCCGGGCCCCACCCCGAGGCCAGCGGCCGACGTGTAGAGATCCTGCTGCTGCTGCGAGAAGAAGTGCAGCTGTTGTTGGGGTTGCGGTTGGTTTTGATGCCATAGCTCCAAACCCTTGAAAGCCGAAGAGTCGTCCGCGTTGCTTCTGGAGTACCAGAACCAAGGAATTTCGGCGGCGGCCGTGGCTTGTGGGTGGTTGATCTGCTGATCTCCTTCTCCTCCTGCTGATCTAGCGGCTCCTAATGGAATGAACCGAGCCATTTCGCGTCGGTCGACGGGCCAAATCTCGATTCCCACTGGGAATTCAGAGCATATCAAGAGCACACGATCCTCCTATCTTCCTTCTTCTTCCTATTCTAGCAGTTGAAAACCCTAGAAGATGGAGAATTCAAACAGAGTAGACATGAGTGCTGTGTGCGAGTGATCTTTAATGGATTATAATGGCAAGTGGGAGTTGGGTGTGTGTAATTGCTGATGGGTTTTTCTGTGAGACACGTCCGACAATTCTGCGGCAGAGCCTTCAATTCATCTCACATTTCTTCCTTCCTTTCTGCTCTCTCTCTCTCTCTCTCTCTCATCTTTGCATTAAAGGGCCATGGAATTTACAGCTCTCTCTCGCTCTGCGACGCCGCCATGGTTCGTCCCTCTCTCTCTCTCTCTCTCTCTCTCTCTCTCAGTATCTGCAATCTCCTGCTACCTCCATTTAAGTCTGTACATATCCATCGAACACACGCCCACGCCCACGCCCACGCCCTCTCTCTCTCTCTCTGCTCTGGGTCTTCTGGTTTTGTTGCAGGTGACTAAGCTTTTTGGGTGAGAGTGAGAGACTGAGCAAGTTCGAGGCTTGCAAGAGCCAAGATCAATCACTCTCTCTCTCTCTCTCACTCTCAGTGACCATGGATTTCATGTTTCTAGTCTCCTAGGAAGATTTCAGAGGACGCCCTCATTCCAATCCAACGGACGGTTTAGCGCCACGTGTCGACGAACCAGCTTTTTCGCTTCTGCGCACCGGAAAGCCCGCTACTTGTCTTGGTGACCCCTATACGAAAAAAGAAGAGAAATCCTCCGGCACTGGTTGTCTTATCAACTCCTTCGCCAGAATGATTTGTTACAACCAATAGTATTGTCAACAATTTGTGAATAGAAATGTCCCTAAGAACTACTATGATATGATCAATGAGATAATTTATAATTTTTCAAAGCACTTATTCTTTTTCGAAGTGCATACGATTACTAATATTTTGGATATAGGACAATTTCTTATCAAATACGATTAACAAGTAATCTTGAACATCCATGAACATGCCCCTTTTGTGAAATGAGTCTAATTTATTCATCTTATTTTGGCATTTATGACTAGCCAAAAAGATATAAGCATTCATAGGTATTAATGTATTTTCTTTATAAGTTTCTCCTATTAGAGATTGTTTGCCGCCAATTTTACCTCTTTGGATGTGGACAAATATACGGTGCAATATTTTGTCGATGATAACTTTTTCACGGTGAAAAGATGGGTTCTGTTTTTTTCAAGGTGTTGTTCAAATATCATATAAGAAGAGCAATCTAGCAAAATATAAAGCTATATAGCACTCTGACTAACTACACTATTAGTTACCTATTATTCACCTAGAAGGAAGAGGGAAAGGAGGGCAGTCCAATCAATTTCTATTAGAATGATAACCTTCGACATTTTGCTGATGAATGTGTTTTAAGAGGAGTATCCAATACTTTTAAGAAGTTGCTCCACTTGAGTTCATGATGTTGGATACTTAAAACACTTAAGTGTACATGAAGTTATAAACATCCTTCGACAATACTAATACAAGAAAAATCAAGTGTCAGGAGTTCACGAGAAGCTATTTTCTCTAATAACATCAGCTGCTTCGGCTCACCATATGCTAGCAAATCAAAGACAAAGGGTTTACGTCATTGGTTTATTTCAATAGCATCAGTTTCTTAACGTTTGCCGATGAAGATGTAGAGGAAGGGATGCTCCTAGGTTTTGCTGGAATTCTCTTTCGTTTCTCAGTGAAAATGACACCATCTTTTTCCTTCGTATTTATGCTTTGTGTGTGTATGGTTTTTAAAATAAAATAAAAAATTAGTAGGGTTTCTGCTTTTGATGCATAATTAATTGATGAGGCTATGTAATGGGGTCGGAGAGGGGAACATAGCGCCACCTTCTCTCCACCTTTTGTTGTCTTTCCTCTTCTTTTGTTTTCTCTCGGGGTTTAGAAAATCCGACATCTCAATTAGAAAATCTGAGGATACCATTTTCGTGACACTGTTCGAGTGCACCAGTGAGAGTATCGGCGGAATGAGGCCCGCATTCGAAACGAGTCCCCCCCTTGGGGAACTTAACATAAAAGAACCTTTCAGGTTTGAGTTAATTTATAAGTAGTTTGACCAACTTTTTGAGACATTAGCCAACCAGAATAGATTCATTGGCCACCCTGTTTCCCATATCAACCATCCGATGTGGGATTTCATGCATCACCAGTAGTGTTATATAAGTACCTTCACAATTAGTGAGGCGTGGAGTAGTTTAGAGAGGGATAACATCATGTTGCATATAATGTGAAATTAATCAAAATGTCCTTGCTGTTTTAGGGATTTACCCTAGAACCTTACCCAACCCTTCTCTCTCTCTCTTCCTCCTTTTGCCACTACCACACCCGCATCGCGCCTCCATTACCACTCTAACCCCGCAATCATTGAGTCATCCCTGTTACATTATGCATCTCTGTCGCTCTCTTAGTGACATCGATGCCTTAGACCTAAGTTGATTCGACAAATCCTAAATAAGGATAGGCTACCACAAGCTCCCTCCGTCTTCAGAGAGAGAGGAGAGAGAGAGAGAGAGAGAGAGAGAGAGAGAAGAAGTTGCGGGCAACACGGGCGGTTGTATGGTGTGGCTCAAATGGAGACCGGTGGAGTGGAGGCGATGGTGAGGAAACGACAGAGGAGGTGCATGTGTGCTGCTATAGTGGGTTTCTGCTTCATGAAGGAAGCTTAAAAGAGGGAAAGAGTACATTTAGGTCGTCCAAAATGCGCATGTAATGACGTGCAACTTCTCAAGCCCTAAGCCCAATACGAGCACTTCATTTTTAGATCGGTTAATAACTCGATCATTTGAGCTTCTAAATGGGGGTAAGTTCCATTAGATATGTTTGAATTGGTGGGTTCAAATATAAATGTCCTCGAGGTGATGTCTCCACAACAAAGGATTCAGACTCTACCACTCTTAGCGAACAAGACCATACAAGTGCAACAACTGCGTCATTTAAAGACTTATGAGACAAAGCCAAAAAATTCCACAATATCGATAAACTTTGATTCCTTGAAGTTTGAATTGACATGATATATTCATCTGGAGTGATCAAGTGCCATGACGTGTACTAAACGAATTCCCCATTGGTAATATAATATGGCGATATAGTTGGGTTGGGTTTACTCCCATATGGAGGAAGCCCAATGAAATGCAATGATCCTTCGTGGGGGTGAAACTTTGAATCATTTCTTATCTGTGCTTGCTGATGCACGCTGTAATACAAGAGGACGTGGTTAGAGTCAACCTCTACTGCTATCTCATATTTTTCCATACATAGCTCATTCCAAAAACTCTCAAAGAATAATACTTCTCTTGTTTGCTCTTGTGTGTTGTGCCCGAGTAGAATTCTATTTTCCGGTCCTAGTTGGAGAGAATACCCTAAATCTCCTTTTAAGAAATCTACTCATATTATGAAACCTACTTGGATTGATCCCTTTTACGGACTCGAAATTGAGACACATTCTCAATATATCCAATCACAAATAAAAAAAAAAGAAATATTATATATATTGAGACTATCGAAACATTGTAAAGATATGGGAATGAAAATAATTAATATCCTGAAATGATACTTTTATACCATGTATGTTTGAACTTCTCGGCTCAAATCTTATGTCGAGAATATATGTGAGGGTTACGTAGATAATAAACTTAATTAAGCGGGTCCAAAAGTTGATGCATTCAGAATCGGCTAAACGAGTTACTGAATTTTCTTAGCTTTCTATATATATATATATATATAGAGAGAGAGAGAGAGAGAGAGAGAGAGAGATTTCCAGTTATTGTATTTTTCTCTCTCTCACATTTTCGAGCCCTGTGTTGGTCGCAGCTGACTCTAGCTAGCTACCTCGGCAACTTTCTGGTCTTCAAACAAATTAAAAAAAGAAGAAGAAAATGTAGGAAAGGGACTCGAGATCTATAGAGATCGAGACCTAGCCAAGGAAATGTTCGAGAAATAAAATACTGACCACATTTTTCCTATCTATCAGTAGATACATCACTTATTCTACCTATAACTACGATATTGTCACGAACTTCAAGACTTTTATTTTGTGATATTTCATCTCATCCATTGATAGCTTGTGATCATTCTATCTTTAGACGAAATTGATTGACCTTCTGTGTTAATATTATCTTTGCGATATGTTTAATCACGCAAGATATCTTAATTGATGGCAATCATCTTGAAGACAAAATTCTTGCCTTAGTTGAAGAACTCCACTTATGGAAACCAAAATTTGATTATATGGGTGACCAAATTGAAAGGATCTCTAATTGTTCTATCTCAACGGCTATCCTAATCTTCTCAAAAATTGTGCAATAGCTAGTTTGGAGAGTGATTCTTGTAAAGATTGTCCAACGGGTAATTTTGGATATTGAGGAGTATAAAAAAAAAACCAAGGTGCTGAAGCAAGAGATAGATCAAGAGTTAACAATTCCATAATTTGAGAGAGCTTCACATTTTTCATTGTCTTTAGTGAGCTTACAAGTGTAATCACATGAGAAGTGTTGGCAAAGTATTAGTTTGTGCTTTGGTGTGAGATAGTGAGTCTTATCAGCTTGTGTATAAGCGATACCAATTTTGAGAAAAAGTGCTTGAGAATAAGTAGCACATTACTACTATAATTTCCCATTGATTTACAAGTGAAATCCAATCAATAGACAGTTAGCATGGGAAAATGAATGTGGGTTCATATTGAGCTGAACCACTATAAAGCCTTGTGTACAAAGTCTTCTATCTCTCTATAGAAATAACTGCACTCGATAACTTAAATATTACTAGAACTTGATCATATTCGTAATTGCACTTTTAGATATCATAAGAATTTGTTCATATCTATACTCTGTTTCTCATAGTTACATTCATATCCACTTCACTCTTTTAATTTCACATTTATTTGTCAAATTCTTTAAAATTTCCCATTCATCCCCTTCTAAGTGATTCTACTAGTCACTTCAAATTTGTCTTAGCCGCATCTTACTTAGTCCTTCTCAGTTCGAGTCTGATGGATGAGGATTTCGAGCATTCTTTGGTGTCAACAAAAACAATAGCCACTGATTTTCTGAGCAGCACTTTGTTGCTCCACTAATTGGACCAACCCATAATCCCATAAGGTAAAAGAAATAAATGTTTGTTACAGAGGCTAGACATTTAACTACATATTTTCTGTCCAATCATACGTGGGGGCACTTAGATTTTGCAGGAAATTACAAAATTCCTACTGATTTTTACTCTCTCTCTTTTAAAAAAAAAAAAAAAAAATTAGACTTAGATTTCTCCCGAGTTCAATAATTCCGGATAGACCATCTGTTCCTACTAATCTTATTCTTGTTTATTTAGCCATGCCATATAGACACTAGTTGATTTTTCATCGTATATAGACAACAACCAAAATGTTGCCCTAGAAAAACACCAACGCATAAAAATGTTAGAACATACCTTGTTATTTCTTTATTTCATATATTGAAATTAAACTAATTAGAGAATCGCTTTATTGGTGAACCAAATTCATCGATTGAAAGATGCTTCTGTCTATTAACATTTCACTAAACAAATAATTGTTGACCAATTGGAAATAAAATTGTTGGTTCCTTGAGGATTTTCTCCATTATTTTCGACCATGACTATTATTGGATTCACTTGAACTTTGATTACGTTGATAATAACAATTACTAGATTAAAGTTTTTTTTTTTTTTTTTTTATCCCCTTCATGAGAGTGTTAAGAGAAAGTATTTCTTGCTATAATGATATTAAGAATCATGTTAACATGCTGTATTTCTTTAAAGTAATTTCTCTAGTAATAGTAATGGTTCCTATAAGACGCAGAAAAATGTAACCCCACGATCTCCATAGTTAGAACAAGAACACACATAATCAAGTAGAAAGATTAACGCACATGTTTTGGAATCTATCGATCTTAATATGAAAGCGGAAAAGTGACGATCCACGTGCAATTCCTTCTTCTCTATTGCTTTCTATATAATTGGCTCAATGAGATAGTCCCCTCACCCTTTAGTGCTAGGTAGACGCTCATTAGCGAAAATAATTATAAGAATTAAAGTTAGATGAGAGACTTGAACACTATTAAGAATATCCAGCTAGGCATTCTCATTACGGACTAGAATCAACTCGATCCACACTAACTAGCCATATATTACACTAATTAAGAAATATTTTATCTTACCTTATACCAACCCCATAAAACGGTAAATTATAATATCAATTAATGTAGCTCACATTAGGGAAACTCTTACATTCTCTCACTTAGACTATATTAATTAAAATTGTACTGTATGTGCATACTTTGGTCTAGAGATTAATCTTAATACTTAATCATATCCCATAAAATCTCAAACATCGAATCATGTTGGTAACTGCATGTATACACACAGAGCCTACTATGGTCATGAGTGCTTTCAATTTTATTGATATGGATCTAATATGATAGTGTGGCAAATGAATAACATTTCTCATAGAGAGATTTTATTTGTCACTAGAGAATGTTTTCGTGGTTTCTGTGAAATCACATATGCCTTATCCTTATGGTTAATCTTTCTTTATGTATAACAAGACATATGCTCAAGGCTAATTACCGGATGTCCCTAGCCTTCATGCAAGATTTATACAATACCTCGAGACTTTTATGAATATGTATTCAACATAATATCAATACATTCATAAATATTTTTATTGAATGCAAAAGTTGATACAAATCTAAACGTTACTAAAAGTAACAAACACGGAATAAGTAACAAACACGGATATAAAATTTATTATAAAAAATAAAATAAAAATAGTTCCTGCTAAAAAACAGCATCCCAATATGCTCCTAAGTCCATGCTAATGACATGTCACTCAAACACACAAGGGCGTAGGCCTTTAACTAGTGGATTTGCAACCATATCATTTGTAGGAATGTAATCTACTACAACGTCACCACTTAGACCCCTTGAGACCTTTGTTGTTGTTAATAAATAACACTACAGAGATATTGTCACAATATAACTATATGGACCTGTTCATAAAATCACAAACGGTTAACTTCCTAATGAGGTTTCGGAGTCAAATAGCTTGAAATGCATGCTATAAACTCCGCTTACATAGTAGAAGCTAATATAATTTTTTGTTTCTCGCTCTTCCATAATATTGTACCCCTACCAACATAAATATGTATTATGTTGTTGACTTCATATCATCCTGACAACCAGCAAAGTCTGCATTCAAATATCCTATTAATTGCAAGTCCGAAACATGTTTATAAATCAGCATATCTCTTATCCTCTTTAAGTACCTTAAAATCTTATTGGCAGCAATTTATTGATTGTGTTCTGGATTTGACTGATATTTGCCTACAAGTGCTGTCGCAAAAGCAATGTCTGGTCTAATACAAACTTAAGCATATATGATATTTTCAAGTACACTAGTATAAAGTACATAATCATTTGGGCTTTCTCAAAATTTGAATAAGGGCATTGTAAAAGATTCAATTTATCACCCTTAATAACAAGAGCAATTTCTGACTTGCAATGCTACATATTGAATCTTTTTATAATATGATCAACATATGTCCTCTGAGACAAACCTAATAAATGATGAGAACGATCCCTATGAACCTCATTGCTAAGAACAAAAACGCATCACCAATGTCTTTCATGTTCAAATTTTTCGATCACATTTGTTTTGTCTTATACAATAATCCAACGTCACTACTCGCAAGTAAGATATCATCAATATAAAGTATAAGAAAAATATATTTCCTTCGCTGATCTTGCAGTATATATATTAATCTACTTTATTTTCAATAATTCGAATAAAGTGACAACACTATGAAACTTTAAATATCCTTATCTAGAAGCTTGCTTGATGTCACAAATAGATTTTTTCAATCTACATACAAGCTTACCCGAATCGTTTGCAACAAAACCTTTAGGTTACATTATATAGACCTCCTCATTAAGGTTTCTATATAGAAAAACAATTTAATATCTATTTGGTGTAACTCTATGTTAAAATGAGCTATCAATGCCAAAATCACTCTAAAAGAATCTTTAAAAAAGATTGGACTTAGCTACCAGTCTGGCTTTAAACATTTAAATCTTTCTTTTGGAATATCTTTTAATCTTATATACCCATTTGCAACCGATAGGCTTGTAACTTTTAGGCAATTCAACAAACTCCCAAACACTATTGTGTTTCATAGATTGCATCTAACCACAAATATGATTGAGGACAAGAAATGACATTTGTAAAAGTCACTGGATCAACAACGCAACCTATATCATAATCATGCTCTCCTAGATAGATTGCATAGTCTAGTGGAATAGTTAACATCTTTTCTTAGTCGACCTCCCGAGTGGAGTTATTGCAACCTCATTCTAAACCTGAGGAGCTTAAAGAACTTCATTAGAAACTGCCTCAACAACAGGACTTAGGCCACAATAGGCTCAATTTGTGGTGTAGAAGTCTCTTCCACAATTGTTTGCACAGGAGAGATAGGAATCCAATAATTCCCACCATATTGTCATCTTCAATAGTTTGTAAAAAGATTCCATTTTCAGCTATATCAAACTCCAAAAATATTGATGTATGCAATTTCACAATTCTTGCACCTCCATTTGGGTTATAACATCAATACTACTTTGAATGATCTGGGTAAGATATGAAGTAACACAAAGTGGTTTTGGAATCTAACTTATTTAATGTTAGATTATATAACTTTACTTTTGCAGTACACCCCCAAACTTTAAGATAATTCAAGCTATATTTACATCCAATCTATAACTCAAAAGGAGTTGACATAACCGCTTTGGTAGGAACATGATTTAGAATGTAAAGCATCATTTCCAAAGCTTCACCCCATTGAAAATCAAGTAAATTTGTTCTAATAATCATACTCCTCATCATATCCATAAGAGTGTTATTGCGCCTTTTAGCCATACTATTTTGTTCATGACTTTTAGGCATAGCAAATTGAGCTACTATCCCAGAATCTTCTAAATATTTAGCAAACAACTCTTTAAATTGTCCAGCATCATCATGCCTCTTAAAATACTCACCGACACGGTCAGATCTAACAATCTTAATGACTTTTCCCAACTGTTTCTCTACTTCAATACGAAAAATCTTAAATTTGTCAAGAAACTCAGACTTTTTTTTATAATTAATTATAGGTATCTATATCATGAATAATCGTCAATAAATGTGATGAAATAATAATTTCTACACAATTTGTCGTATATGGTCCAATAATATCAGTGTGGATGACTTCTAACATATTAGAACTTCGAACTGCGATTTTCTTCTTTATCTTAGTCATCTTATCTCTACAATAGTTTATGCAAGTCTCTAGATTACTTTTAAGAATAGGCAGGATGTCAACCTTTATCAGCATAAGACTATTCCTTAGGTAGAGGCCTTTTAGAAACAACATTTTTAGCTGAATAAGTAACGTACATATCATTAGGAGATAAACACAATTGGTACAATTCATTGGACAAATTGCAACACCTAACTTCATTTGATTTAAAAAAAATGGAAATACTATTACTCTTTATTTCAAAAAAATATACACACATGTCCAAATAAAAAACAGAAACTAAGTTCCATCTAAATGAATGTATATAAAAAGTGTTTCTTAACATCATCCTAAACTAGAATATGGAATCAAAATAACATCTTTCACGAACTTGACATCGACTTTAATGTTGTTTCTTATAGTGAGCTTTGATTCATTTTGATTTGGCATCCTTTGGTTTATGAACTATTGTGTGGTAAACGCGACATGATTAGTTGCACTACTATCTAGCCAACAAGAATTAGATGGGACTTCAGATAGATTAGATTTACAAACAAATGTCAAAGAATCATTACTTTTAGGCTCACTTTTGGTGCTTTTGGACAACCAAACTATATATTTATTGCAACGTTTCTTTACGTGTCCTCTCTCCCTACGAAAGTAGCAAAAAATACCATCCTTCTTGAATGTTGCTTTCTTAGGACTCAGACTGTTTGAAGAACCAGCAATTTAAGAATTTCTCTTATAAGTATAACTTTTGAACCCCTTACCCTTATCACTACCAGAACTAGAAATATAAAAAGTAATGTGCCATTTATCTTTCTCTAGTTTCTTTTCCTCTGCCACCATCTTTACAATCAGGTCATTAATTGACCAGATCTCATTTCAAGAACTATAATTGATCTTAATTATACCAAAAGTCAGGTGGAAGGATATTTAAAACTTGATGTACAATGCCAGTAATAGAAATAATAGCATTAAGAGCTTGAAGTTTTGTTTGCAAATCTATCAGCTTTAGAACATAATCTCTAACTCCACCAGAACCATCATACTTCATATTAAAGAGTGTTTACAAGTGTGTCTATGTCTCAGCATTAGACGAGATACGGTTTCAAACCACATAAACCTCTATCATCTGTTTAGCAGTGCAGTTTGCAAGCAAACCATTTTTTAAATGTTCCTAAATGGAACGCTTTATGGACAACAAGAAAATTCGATTACTTTTTTCCCAAGCAGCGAATTGTGCTTTCTGAGCTTTAGTACTAGTTAACACCTGATTTTTAGTTGACGCATCATTAAAAGGTAAAAGATCGAGATTTGGGTTTCTGATCGCAACGGAGCCTCATCTCTCGACCAAAGAGTATCGTTTTTCACTTCTTTCTTTTGCATTGTCATTTTTAAGCGATTTATAACTCATTTTCAAGAAAACCTCGAAAAGTCAAACAGTTGACTTTCAAGTTGACTATTTGGTCAACCCTTTTGACCAAAAATCAACCCCAAGTTAAAAAATGATTTTTTTACCTAAAAATTTCATTTAACTTTAATTTCACTTTTATCAAATCAATTTCTTGAAAATTCAAAAATTTGACCCAAAAAAATGACATTTTAGGAAAAGTCAACTAAATGGTTGACTTTTGGTCAAATCTTTGACAAAAAATAATAATAAGAAATGCACAAATACATTTCTTTTAATGCCAATTTGATTTTTGTGTAAAAAATTTCAGAAAATTCGATTAAGAACCTTGATTTCTGAATTTTTCAATTTTAGGTTCTAAATTGACCAAAAATAAATTTATTTTTATTGTAGTCATAATTTGGTGTAGTTCCTTCTTTGACATTTGATTTAGGGACTATCTGAAATCTATTTGAGCATTCAATTTTGCGATTTATCGAGTCAAAATACAATTGCCATTTTAAGCCCTAATTAGGGGACCAAAATTGATCATTCACAACTTGCGAGCAGACGATTGTTTCTCACTCATTTCCTTCAGATAAGTCCAAATTTGAAATTGATTTTATGAATTTCACATTAGAACTCATTAATTTGAAGAATTTTATCATCTAAAGCATTAAAAAATTAAGCAATTAAGCTTCAATCAACAAAATTCGAATTGACCCATTCATGGTTATGATTTAACTTCATGAATTTAGGTCCAATATTAATATTAAACTTAGATCCATTTTTAACCTTGGCTCAAGCGCTTCAATTCAAGGTCAATTCGAATATGATAAGTGATCTTACATATGGGTAGCTCATTAGATAGGGCAATTAGGACACTAATTGAGTTCAATTTTAGTTAATTTGTGCTTCGCCGCTCAACCGGTAGGGAAGAGGTTCGAAACTTCTTGCCCCCATTGCGCAACTCACCTGCGGCCTATGGGAGGTGGGTCCCTGCAGGTCGCCCTGGGTTTACACTGCCGACTGCTAGCTGTACGGTGGTTCTCGGGTCACCAAAAAAAAATTTAGTTAATTTGCAATTTTGCTCCTTGAATTGCAAATTTTTCCATTTTAGCCCTTTAGGCCCAATTCAAAGTACCCATTGTTTTTCACGATAATCATTCAATTATGTCAATAAAAGACCCTTAGATCACGTTCATAAGGTTTGATTAGCTTAATTGTATCTTAATTGGCTAATTTCTTTTTTTTTTAAAATGATAAAATTCATTTTCGATTTGGTCTTTTAGGGGCCAAATTGCATAAATTTTAAACCCACAGGGGTCCTAAGTGAACAAAGTAAGTGGAACCGGACCAAATCGGTGAAGAACCGATCAAAATCTGGTTGATTCGAACCAAACTATTTTGACCAGTCTGACCAGCCGTTGGTGGGATTGGCGGTTTAGGCCCTTGCCGGCCAGTTCTTGGCCTCCAACCATCGATTATAGAACCCTCTTAATGCCAATTTCACTTCTACATCTTCAATTTCCCAAAAATTTATAAATTAATTCTCGAATTTCATCAAATTGCAAATTAACTCATAATTGGACAATTTTTACTTAGTTTTTTGCAAATCAAACCCACTAGATCAATTACTCGACACCTCAAGATCATGATGGAGCATTCGAAATCAATTTTTGATCATTGGATCGAAATTTCGAATATCGGATCGAATTGACGGTCGAAATCACTAAATGTGGGGAGTATATAAATGAAATGTTCTTCTATTTTCAAGGGGGGCTTCATTTTGCACGGAAATTCTCTCTCTCCTCAGTTTCTCTCTCTCTTTTCTCCCTCTAAACTCTTGCCCAAAACATATCACTCTCTCTAATTTCGATTTTGTTCTAGGTTCAACCGTTGCCGAAGCCCCCAAGCGTCCAAGTCGCTGGTGATCTATAGTTCCAGAAGTCTTTAACCTTGCTGTGGTCAGAGGTAACCAGACCGGTTGTTGGATCTTCACTGGCGGCCTGATCTTGGCCAGCGAGTCAAGACCGGTCCATTTTGGACCAGTTCTTTCTTTTTTCTCTGAGTCGGTGGTTTGATTAATCCCGATCCAATCTGATTCGTAGTAGTTTGATCTGTATTCTTGGAGTCCCAATCATGATTAGGTGGCTTGATCTGATTAATCACAATAGAAACCGAGGAAAATCGCGACGAAGGTAATGATTCGAAACTCAAATCCGATGAAGCGAGATTGAGTTAGTCAATCGGGTTAGGATTCAAGATTAGGAACTTTTACATGCTTAAAATCGATGATTAAGAATGCTGCAATGGTTTGTTGTTGATTTGAGTGATGATTGTGTTTTTGAGTCTATTTTGAATTTTCGTATGTCTGTACCTAGGTTACTGTTTTGACCAAAATAAAATCTGAAACAACCTCATTTCATCTCAAGTCCTCTTAAGATTAAATAATAGATATCTTGAGCTTCGAAACGGTAGGTCGCACACCCCAATCGAGTATCGTTTGACTCTCGAAAAATACTTCCAAATATGAACTATTCTTAAGATTAAATAATAGATATCTTGAGTATCGTCTTTTTTGGTTTTGTTTCTGTTTCGCCTTCTGACTTTGCTATTTTTGTACCAACTTTCCTGATCATGTTTTGAAAAAATCGTCCTCATGAGTTTTGTTCCAAACCGTCTTGTGCATTTTCTATAATTTTTTGATGATTTTTAGATGTGCTTAACTATGTCAGATCTACTTAGATTTAAGCCTAGATCAATTTGTTCCATATTGATATATGATTTTGTCATTTTTTTACTGATTTTTTTTTTTTTGAGTTTTGGAATAACTTTCCTTCATGAAAGTTTCTCACATAAGTGTTTTGCATGTCTTGTATTTTTTTTCAAAATTTTTAGATCCGTTTAGTTTGGTCAAAATCACTTAGATTTAAACATAGGATAATTTGTCCTGCATTGGTCCAAAATTTGTTTTGTTGAAATTGAGTCCATCAATGCACTTATTTGGTCTCAAATCCTTCATGAGAATTGAAATACATGATATATATGTTCAATTGATGTATACTTTGCAAGGTTTTTACGTTAGAAAAGTGAGTCAATCGCATGCATAAAAGTAAAAGGTACTGCAGCAACATGTGTTGGACATATAGTTTGTCGGTTTTGCCATTTTTTCCACGATTCATATAATCTTAATTGAGTTTTGAACTCTCAACAAGAAATCTTCATCATCACATGCTCTGTATGTGAGATTTTTGGTAGGATTTATACATGTCTTGAAGATAGCTGAAATCATGATCAAAATCTGGATAAAGGGATTAAATTCATATCCCTATTCTAACCCTTATTTGGAATCTACACTTGGCCTCTTAATGAAACTTTCTTGTCATCATGTTGGCTATATTATGTATAAATTTGATGATTTTTAGACATGTTTTGATAGGAAAAATCTTTGTGACATTAGCTGAATGTCTTGTTATTTTGACAAATTTCTAATGTGTTGTTGCTCGTTGTCTGTTTTTTTTGTAAAATCATGTGCAACTTTTTTAAGAAAACTTTCTTCATGAAAGTTGTTCACTTTCATGTCATACATATTAGAAAATTTTTCCATAATTAGGTTGTTAATGGGTATTACTCAATTTTGTTGTCCTTACATGATTGTTATAAAATTTCCTAATATAAACATGATTGTGATTGTTTAGTTATACGTTTTAGATTAGTTTGTGCATGAAATTAGACCATGCCATCTTCATGAAAATTGTTTTAAATGCTTTGATCTTTGTTGTTAAATAATTGGCCTTTTCAAAATTGCATCTTTAAAACAAAAAAAAAAATACTTTGGTACATGTGATGTTTCCCAAAAATAATTTCTAAGAAGTTCTTTTTCAAAACTCGATTTGGCTTAAGGAAAAATCGTGGTTCGAACTATATTCAAAATGTTTGCGATGTTTGTGAGTGTATTTATGCAAGTCCTGAGCTAATCTTAGCAATTGAATATATTCCATTGCTTAGATATTCCTTAATCCTAAATATTTTCAAATTCTTTTTAAAGTCCTGATTTGACTTCGTGAAAGTCACAGTTTAAATTGTATTTAAAATGTCTGCGATACTTGTAAGTGCATTTATGCAAGCCCCGGGCTAATTTTGACAATTGAATGCCTTTCATAGTTGAGACATTTTGTTTCAAAATTTTTTCATGAATGATTTTCAAATATGTTTTTGAAACATCACATGTACCTCTCATATATATATAATCCATCATGCATTAGAAATTGCCTGTGTTTGTGATTGGTGCATGCCTTTGGTAATAAGTGACCCACCGACGGTTCACTTTCTTGCTTGATTGGTTGATGAATAAGATTCAAAAGATCTACATGCATGTTCAAATTTTTACAATGCATGTGACTTTTAGATGAACGGTAGGGTTGATGCATGATATCGAGGAAAAACCCTAGGATCACATAGATCGCTTGATTAGGAGACTTATAAGCGTTATTGGTCATGTGAGAACACAATTAGTCAACAATTGTTATAAGTTATAAAAAAATGGATTGGGTAAGTGCTTTATTGGGGCCCTCGCATGAAAGACAAAGGTCGACCCCAAGACCCCAAAGTTTGATTTTCATATTGAACTTTTTTTAAATGATTGATCTTGACATGATGTCATGTTTTTAATTGTTTTGATTTGTATGTTTATTTCTTTCCATTGTATGTACCTAGTTATAGATTTCTTAAACTAGGTTTAAATTAGGACCCCAAAGATGAAGAAAACGCGAAGACGATGGAGGTTGATATCCATTCCGACCGTTATCATGTATTATTCATTCCCCCGACATATGTCTTAGGTTTCATTTATTGTATAAAGCCTCATGAGTTGCGGATTTTCTTTCTTCCTTTCATCTTTTTCAATTGTGTTTTTCTTTTATATTTTCTATTATTGCATGGTAAATTTACTACTTTCCTTGACTATTTACTTAGGGCTTGTTTGGCAACGTGCTAAACAGTGCCTGATTCTGATTTTTTGTTCCCAAAATCAGTTTGGGACGAGAATCGCGTTTGGTAAAATTTTTGTTCCCGGGAGCAAATTTGTTCCCGGAAACAGATTGGGAAGAGAATTGAGAATAAAAAAAATTTGATTCTTCGTCCGAGAATCAAAAAAAGAATCACAAGAGTAAAACTCTCATTCTTCCCTTCCGTCATCCCGCAATTGCCGTCCGTCACCGTCTGCCACCGCCTGCCGCTGCCTGCCGCCACCCGTCGCCGCCGTCCGCCGCCGGTCGCCGGTTCGGCGAGCTCGTCGGAGGCTCGCTAGGCTAGGGCGAGGTCCGGCGAGCTCGCTGGAGGCAAGCCAAGCCACTGGCGGGGAGGCCGGCCTTGCCCAGCCCCGGTGAGGCGCCCAGCCCCGCCGGTGGCCAAGATGGCCTCGTCGAGGCTGGGCGAGGCCGGCTCGCCACTCGCGAGGCTCGGCCGACGAGGGCCGACTCGCCAAGGGCCGGCGACGCTCCGGTGAGCGTTGTCGGCCCTCATCAAGCTAGTTGCCGGTCCGACGACCGGCCACATGAAGACGAAGAAGAATAGGATAAAAGGGAAAAAAATAAAAAAATAAAAAAAATAAAAGAAAAAAAGGAAAAAAGTAAAAAAATTATTTTAAAATTATTTTAAAATCAAAAGAAATTAATTTGGAATAGAATCAATTAGCACGGTATCAAACGCAATTCTATTCCAGAATCAAAAATTTTGAACAGTTACCAAACACGTTTTTTTACTTAGAATCAGTTCCCGGGAACAAAATCAAAAATAATCATTTCTAGTTAGAATCAGCTTCCGGGAACAGAATCGTTACCAAACGCGCCCTTACTGTTTCATAATTTCAATTCCATCGATTGTTTTTTTTTTTTTTTCTAGAAATAGAATAGTATGAAAATGACTAACCACGTATAATCACTTAGTTTATGACTAATGATCCTGAAAATGTAAGAAGAAACGCATGAACATGTTAGGGAAAACACAACATATTGTTTAGGTACCGAAAATGCACTAATAGAAATATTAGCGTAACCCATGTCTCGAACCTAGATATTTGGTTGCGTAGGAATCGAGGGAATACTCTCGACCCTCGATTGAGTTTTCTAGCCGACCCCCAAAACAAGACTAGTGGCGACTCCCGTCTTATTTTTAGGTTGTTATATAAACAACTAGACTATATAAATAAACCCGTCGTGTGGGGTACGAGTTTCGATGAAACTCACAATGGTTTAGCATACTTGATATGGGAGTATCCCAAAAGATGAAGTGATGCAATTCTTTTGGGCGAGGCATACTATCGAGAGGGCTATCATGGTAAAGGTACCCTTAAATCCAATATCCACACCCCACCCTTTCTTCTAAAGTGTGTCGCTCGTGTGGATATGGATCGCGACACTCCGCTATTACTCAGGGTACGAGCTTGGGAGAGCTCGCGATCTTATGGAGAGAACTCATGAGAGGCTTGATCCAAAAGGCGAGGTGATGACGTCTTTTGGAACGCGAGCCGTAAGGGAATTCTTGTGATCAAGTACCCTTAAATCTGACATTTACCCCTTTTGCTCTCCTTGTGATGGCGAGGGATTAAGAGCAATGAGATCGGGTCACGGCAGTACTTTCAACAGTAAGATCTGTCAACTTATCGGCAATAAGAGTCATATGAACTTCTGCTATCTCTATACCAAACAAAAAATAAAAAACTCAATAGTAACAAAGTTATTATTTATAGAAAATGTAACTAAAAAATAAGTAATGTATATAATTAGTACCATGTAAGTACTATGTAACTTGAAAACGCACAAGTACACATCTAGAGAGTTATACGTACTATCACAAAAAAGTATTACATGCAGTTGTATACTCCTCACATGACAGCAATTATGAGAATATATTCCAATCTTTGTGAATTCATTACTTTTGGGTGTATGAATTACTAGAATTAGTCACTCCTCCATCGCACCGTCATATATTCCTCTATGAACTAATACATAATAACCTCCTTTGGGAGTATGACCATGCATTAGAATAGAAGACATCCCATTATTATACAAGAGGGGGAGACCGATATTTCTCAAATGTAATTAAGTGTGCCACTTTGGCGATCATAACTCAACTGAATTCTTGAAACTCTTTCATACTGGAGATATAAATTTTACTTCCCATATATACCATATACATATTATTTAAACTTTAGTGATATGGGCAATTTATCACTAAAATCACATATCATACTAATTACATTACTTTATTCATTGATACAAATTAAATTTGATATATATTATGAATAAATTACACTTTATACAATATACTGGTAAAACAGCATCGGTATTTCCAAAATTATAGAAAAATACAAGAAAATACTAGAAAATACACTAAAAATACAAAATATTTAGGGTTTTATATGTATTTTCCACATCCATAAAATCATCAAAAATATAAAATAAACAGACCACAAGGTAGAGCATCATCATAAGAACACGTAGTTGTTGACTATGCATTGATTGGAGGCTCCACGCGCCCGTACAAGCCACCTGAGTGCGTGGCACATGGAGCCCATGTGTAGATGGCTCCTTAGGCTATTTTTCAGTTTGACCGGCAACGGTACGAACGATTATCGGTCCAGCCATATGGTCTGACCGATTGATCGGTCTGTTCAACGGTAAACCAGGTTGGATCTCAAGTTGGTTCACTTGTCATTCAGGTTGGGTTGTCAGATTGGGTTAGGTAGGGATGTGCAACGGGAACCACCCAAACTAGGAACCGCCTAGATCGGACCGAACCGGCCGGTTTTGGGCGGTTTCCACGGTCGGCTGTCCGATTCCCAGTTCCTAATCTTGGAACCGGTGGCCAGTCGGTTTGGTTCTCGATTCCAAGGTGGGAACCGGACCGACTGGACCGAACCAATTTTTTATATATATATAATTTATATACATAGAATTAATATATATATAGTATAACTTATTGCAACCAAAATTACAATTTGAGGTAACAACCTCTTATGTGGCCAAGAGATCATTAAAACCCTTCTTGTATTCTTTTATTTATAAAGAAAATCTACTTGTTAGTTTAATCTTCTACTCGATGTGAGATTAAGGCTTTAAGAGACCTACAAGGCACTTCAAGTCTCCAATTCAAAAAGTATAAGAGATTGTCTATAAAACTTAAGCCAAGCACAACCTTTAGACAATTTGTTCATGGTTAAGTGTGAAACACACGAAGTGTGAATCACACAAGTGAAGTTTGAATATTTTGCACGTGGAAACATGTGTGATTAGCTTTGTTGAATCGCTCGAGAACTGAATTGGATTGATCGGGTTGGTCCGGGTCCGGAGCACGGTCACTCTTTAGTGCAAAAAAGTAGAGTCGATTTTGTTGGACTGGACTGGAACTGATGGTCCGGTCCGGTCCATGGTTCCCAATTTTGGGAACCGGTGCTCCTGATCCGGTTCCCGATTCCAAGGTGGAACCGGACCAAACCGAGAACCGATCACCCCTAGGGTTAGGTCGCCGGGCTAGTGACGTTAGATGATGTCAGCCTTAGTGTGTGCAGTGCATATGCAAGCAGCCACGCCCGCGCGTGAGGGCGCGTGGGCCGCATGCTTGACGCTCTAGCGGTGTATGGCCATGCGTAGGCGCACATGCGGCCTCCCCTTAGCGGGGTGCCACCCACGATTTTGCTCGTCTTGTCGAGTTCTTTTTGTTTATATAATAAAAATCGATTTTTGCTACACAACTGAGCGGTCATTTAGGGCCTTAGTTGGTGATCCAGGCTATTTCCCTCTTCACAAAAAAGGGCAAAAATTATACGTTTGTGCTCTAATCTATGGAGGCTCCGATACCACATGTAAGACGTGAAAAAAACGGGATCCCACAATCTTTATAGCTAGAACAATAACACATATAATTGAGTAGAAAGATTAAGGCACCTATTTTGGGATCCATTGATCTTGGTGCGGAAGCGGAAAAGTCACGATTCACGCATAAGTCATTATTCTCTATTGTCCTCTATATCACTAGCTTAATGAGACGACTCACTCACTCTTTAGCATTATGTGAATGCTTTGTGAGAATTGCGTTAGAGAAGTAGACTTGATACTATTTATAGAGTTAGACATGCCCTTTTATTACGGGCTGGGCTCAACTCAATCTACACTAGCCTATCTCATATTAGACTAATTAAGAAATCTTCTATCTCACTTTAGACCAACCCCGTAAAACAGTAAATTATAATATCAATTAATGTAATCCATATTAAAAAAAACTTTTACGGTTGCTTCCCTCAATTTTGAATTAAATAAAAATAGCAACTTGGGTATAGGATTATGAAACCTTCTTTTTCTAATCTTTGCCTCGGTATCTAGATTCTACAGGAAAATTCTCTTGGTCTTGTCCAAATTGAACTACTTTGTGTTCCCCCGGACGGAGTACAAATTTGACTAGTTGAAATCCAGGGTTTTGCTATTGCCAAAAAGAGGGGAAAGGAAGGAACAAACTTCAAAATCTGTGGGTGAAGATCATGAGATGACTTTAATAGCGAGAAATTAGTATACTAATGAAATTCTTTCTCTGGACAACAAGCTTTCCACGACATAAAAAGGGTGGAAAAATCCTTATTTCTCGTGAGGCTTTTTCCGATCATGATTTCCTTAATTTGTTGAAGACAAAAATGTTGTTAATTCGACTTGTTATGAAATTCATTCATTTGCTCTTTTATCCTAATTTCAAGTGATTTTGATGGAAGTCCAAATCTCATTTTACAACTTCATCTCATTCGAACTTAAAATAATTGATAGCATAAAATTTTGTGGACCTGGTTCGTGTAACATTGTAAATTTTTCTTCATGGTTGAACAGTAAAAACAAAGTTTAGTCTCAATCTTTTTCTTTCCTTTCACTTTTCCTGTCTTCATGTCCAACGTTGGAAGGAACAAACATATTAAATATCCTAAATTGAGTTTCCGGTTGAATAGACCATAGGGTTTGGCTTTTGCTATTTTGAAGGAAAAAACAAATTGTATCCCCGGTCGTGATGACTCTGTTGGATAAGAGCTCCGTTGATCTTTGCCCAAAGGTGAGGGGTTCGAAACCCAGTAAAGGCGCTTGGTGTCTTAAGCGTGACGTCAGGGTAATGGGTCCTCCGCTAGCGTCACTCCATGATTTACCTACCGGCTGCCGGCTGTATGGGGTTCCCTGGGTATAAAAAAAAAAAAATCATAAATTGTTTTCTTCAAGCTTAGTTCAAATAAGAACGAAGGAGGAATTGCCTAAAAAAAGGTGTCAGTAAGGCTTCACAAAGTTGAAAGATAATCTGATCAATTAACATAAAAATGGTGTATTTTTCCCTTTAATAAGCCTTGAAAATACTGCGCCCATTTTCTTTCTTTTTGTAATTCCAGACTAATATCAAACCCTAGTCAAATATCTCGGTCTCTTTTTTTTGTCGGCAGTCAAATATCATGGTCAAACATCACATTTTGTGCTCTCATCCAAGTGGTACCTATGATTGCGAAAGCTTTGGCACCACCGCACGAAGCTCCTATCAAACGTCGAATCAATAGGTTTCTGTTGCCAAAAATAATTCAAGAATTAATTACCCTAACCCTACAAAGCCATGCCACGTTGACCAAACAATAGCTCTGCCTAATTTCAATGGGCCCCACCTTAATTAATTACCTGTATTTACGTGGAGGCAAGTAGATGAAATTAGATCCAATACACGTATGGTTGACTTGAACAGGACTTTGGTTCGATTAGAACCGTTCGGTGCAAGTCAAATTACATAAGTAAATTCGGTTTGATTACAACCATTCATTGTAATGCTATCATATAGGGACCACACGGGTAGCCCTTTGGATGGTCTAAAAGTCTTCAATCCGGTTTTTTGCAATTACTTCACTTTTTGCATCTCTTGAGGAATTGATTTACTTTCATAATATGCGTCATTAAAATACATTTGGTCACAATTTCTATATAAAATATCAATGTCGTAACACATATATGCTCAAAAGGGTTTTTATAAAGGATCGAGATCTTTGATCATATGTTATCCAGCCATCGAGAAATGGCTCCTCAAGGGACCATAGTACTCTCTCCAATTGTCTTGTTAGGGCTTTGGAAGTTCAGGAAAATAATAGACATAAATTAATAAAATAATTCACCTTAGTCTTGATTTAGCATAAAGTATTGGCTTTCCTTTATATTATGCTTTTGTTGTCTGTTAACGTTATGCGAGTCCTCATCTCGAGATTATAGAAGAGGATCAAGACAATTACGGATTTATATGTATGCACATTATTGGATTGGAATAAGGTTGCTGATGATAATAAGGTGGAAAGTCACTTTTATTTGTGCTTGGTCAAAAAAAGAAAATAAATCATATAAGATATTCCGATCACGTTACACATTTTCTAGCTTATTATATGTGGTTCTTTAACCCATTTACCAGATTTCTCACATAGAATATAAATGTCATATGCGATCCAAGAATGATGACGGTTGAAGTAACTGCATGCCAAATCAGGAAGTGGAAAAACATAAAAACGAAGAAGATTTTGTTGAAAACGTTGTTGATTATTTCACGTTTCATATTGTCTCTCGCGAACAGTACCCAGATTAAGCACTTGAGAAACAAAAAAAAAAAAAAAAAAAGAACCAACAGACAGCTTTTAGACTCGCTTACCCGCCCACTTATCTTTTTTTTTTTTTTTGAACTAAACCCGCCCACTTATCTACTTACCAACGACCACCACAGAAATTTTCCAAACGAGGGTTCGAGAAATACTTGCCCCACTTTGCTTTTGTGAGTTAGGCAAAAATGAAATTGGTCAATAACCAATTGCTAAATAGTAATTATTTTCATAATCTGGTCACTAAACCATGTCTTGTGTCTACGCAGCATAGGTTCAATACCTTCATCAAGAAGATTTGCCAAAATCAAAATAGAGCCTGAGTCCAAATCCATAAACATATCTTTTTGCATTGACATTTACTTAAAAGCTTAAGTGAATGAGTAATTGACTAACTAGAATATATTAATGAATCTATATTACATCTTGATATTGGATATCTTTCACCTAATGCCCCCACACATGTACCTTAACAAATCTCCCCTCATGTGTGAGCCACCTATATTGTGCCCATTCCCTCTTAATCTAGGATCATATTTCCACCTTGGCCTAAGCCAACTTTGGTAGATGTTGGTAGGGATAACATCTACTCTTTAGACTCCACCTCAATCACCTTGGCCCAGCCGTGCTTGGCAAGAAGCTGGAGGACACCATCAGCCACCTCAATAAGGAGTCACATCCAAAAAATTTCTTTCTTGAGATATTCATTGGACACAAATAAAAATTGGAAGTGGATCATCGATCAATCATTAGTTGTGATATCTATCACTTGTTCGGTCGGCACAATATAAGCCTAATTTCTTCATCCGGGAATATTGCTAAGAGAGAACCTAAATCTGAATCAATCAATACATCTAGTTGTATCAACATTCACTAAAATATTTTAGCTATTAAATTATATGTCAATTAAAATATGTTAATTGCTCCACATTATATCCCAATATAGGATTTCTTGGAGTAACACTATCATACTTGTACCTTAGCATAAGCATCACGTTCTTAGGTGCAAAAAGAGAAAAAATTGCCATACGCTTGTTGGCTTGGAGTATACCAAGAATTTTTTTTTTTTTTTTTTCTAAAATGCCTTTTGATTAACTATAATAAAAAATATCATGCAGGCGACGTGAAGAGAAAATTGAAGACGATGCATAGCAAAATATTCTTGTGAGAAACTTTAGATCATGCATATAACCTTTATAGCATTGTCAACTCGAGTTGCATAATTCACAATTTTATTGAAAAGGGTCACCAATCAAAATGAACTAGAAGGAAAAGAAAAAAATATTCAAGTCGCAATCCAACAACGCACAATCGTTGTTTTTGAATTTGGAATTGCATTATGCCCTAAACCACCTCCCCATTTCTCTGAAAAGTACTTCCGGCTCGATGATCTTTTGGAAAATAATTGACAAGCTACTGTTAAGCAATGATTAACCCCAAATCACTTAGGTACATAGATGGTATAATATCATTGAAAACGCATAGCACATAGATTCTCCAATATGAATTAAGTCATGCAACAATGGATCGAGAAATGGTAAACAAGCAGTTGCAAGAGAATTACGCCTTGCCGAGCACTTGAACCTATGTCCACAGTAGAGAACACCACAAATTCTGCTAAGGAATTTGACCGGAGATATAAATATACTTTGCGATTTCTGCAGTTTGAATAGAAACACAACACAGTCCAACGCCGTTGGTATTGCTGGAAACAACAGTTGTAAGTCGAACAGTATAAATGGAAATTAGGGTTTTATTAGTGTCCATAACACAGTATAAATGGAGCCATTAATGTACTATTTTGATCAAGTTATTGAGGAAAAACGCAACCTTTGACTAGTTTCTCTCTCTCGTGAAGACCCTATAATAAATTAACAGAAAGATCTGCACCGATGATAATTCCAAACTTCAAACAATTTGTCTGAACATATTCAATGAGAGACTCCTTCAATTTTCATACACCTCATATTCATGCGCTCTAGGGCAAACTGAATCTCCTCACCTATGACCTTGCTCGGCTCATAGTCAATCAATTGCTAAGTGCTTTACACAGCAGATATAAAAAATCTTAACCTTCCTTCTACAACAACCTCGCTATTCGACTGTTGCGAACAAACCGAGATTGAAAATATAGCGATCATTATGATACTCCTTTTGAATTTGGATAACATGAATGAACTTTTTTAGTGCAACTCATCCATCTATCAAGTGGATGACACCCGTAATTATTCCAACCGAGGTCTAGGGAAGAATGAAATCTGCACTCGTTTCTTCGCATCGTGGACGTCCCTTTCTCAGATTCTGGTGACGTCGCCATTGGATAGGACGAGCAGAGACTCCAGGGGGACGATTGAGTACCAACCGATTAGGCGATGTTCTAGGTGAAATTGAAAGGCGATCCACCGCCAAAAATAGTAACATGGCACATCACACTTTTTTTCTTTCTCATTAGTTTATTGTAAGGTCCTTATAATGCCTGCAAATGCCCCAAAAGCCATTTTTCTCGCATCGTAGTGCAAGTTAATTTATGCCTGTCCATTTCTGTCCTTCTCGGCTCATATGATGATTACCTCTTTGGGAAGCATACTGCTTCATGGCCTCTTGTGGGGATATGCATGCATGTGAGAATTTTGTGCGTTTTGAAAATGAAATGTTGTGGAGTATCTCATGGGGTTTTTTTACAGTGACATATTTACCGCGGTTTTCGATTCACTGAAACTTCTTCCAACCGGTGTTTAGATTAGTGGGTTACAAACACGGACATTGACCACCGGCATTTATGCTTACTAGGCTGAAACATGTGAGGATGGTCAAGGTTAAGACAACATGATGAGTTGTTAAAGGTCTTTAAATGTATACAAAGAGCTGAACACTCGTGATCATTTCGACTGTGAAATTCCCCCGGCCCTAGAGACCACTGAAAGACCCTTGGACCACAATGGCACTGATGAACAGGGATGGATGGTTTTGTTTGTTTGTAATTTTTGTCTAAACATATGTTATTAATTTACACTGTGCAGAAGTTTTTTGTTCTGCAAACACATGAAGTTGCGTTTTTGTCATAGTGTTTAGCAAAGGGAATTGCAAATCCATGGTGAGAACACTAGAACTGTCGTGAGGCATCAGCAGAAAGAAGACAGTTGATCCTACTGTGGGGGCACTAGCGAAGGAACTAGCTTTGCAGAAGGTGAAGTACATGAGAAACAAGCTCTAAGAAGAATGGTTTGCAATACTAGTTGACACTAGTGGGTAAAATACGATTGGGCTGCTAAGCATTGCATTCCCAAACTACTATCTTGCGAAATCAAATATCTTCAAATAAATGTGTATGATGCCAGGAGATGGAACCGAGTATAGGTTGAAGCCATCGCCTCATATCTTTATGATCCACAAAATCAATGAAAATAGATGAATATAAGGCTTCTGAAGAAGGTAAAGGAGGAAGAGCAGCGATAGCATGGAGTTAGTGCGAAGGGGCTTTGATTTTTCTTACCTACTCCTCATTTTTAATTTTTTATTATTTCTGATGTATTCTTACTAAAAATTATTTATGTGATTTTCACTTATTTATTTATTTATTTAAACTTTCATGTACTCTTATGATATTGGTTTAATGCATCCATCTTAATTGTTTTTGCACTAATTTGTTTATACTTTTCTTTTTCTTTGGTTACTTCCATTTTTAATTGTCATTATGCAAATAATTTACATATAAAGATATGGTTCCACTTGAGTCCAACTGATTTGTATCATATCTCTATTATTTAGTTGACATCAACTATTTATTCGTCATTAGGAATTTAATTTTGTTTAAAATATTTCAAATCCCATTACATGGTTTGTTTTCATGTACAATATCAACGTTATAAAAAGGACTAACTTAGCCAAAACTAATAAATATTTCCATAGGTAACCCAATAAATATGAAAGAAACAATTTGGGGCTCTTACTTGGGCCAACGTAGGATAGACAATAGTTATGATCCGATCGTCCATAATGGATGTGAGACTCTTATGATAACACAAAATGAGATGTGTAACAACAAATCGCCCCTTCCTCCTTTTCATCTATGAAGCAAGTATATCTACCATCTAATTTGATCCTATTATCACTTATAATAATAAATGAATGAAAAATATTTTTATCATTCACGAAAATATTTATATATAAATTCCTATTGATAATGAAAATATTTTTCAAATTATTTATTTTCTCGCAAAGTAAATGAAGCCTTAATCTAAGGATAAAAGGGCAAATTGGTTACATGCGTTAGACCACCATACCTTGACAAATTCATAAGCAAATTGCCCAATCAAGCACTATGCCCAATCATTTAAATCCTGTATAACCTTCAACAAGTATGAAATCTCATGTTCATATCTTATGCTGATCAATGGTTGCATATTTTGGCATGTCAATAAGTAATTCTTCATGAATTTCTTAGCAGCGTACTAACCGGATCTCAGATGTAGATTTAGCACAAAAAGTCAAAATCTAATCTAATCTCAAAAAGTCAAATTAAACCCAAGTCTTCAAGAATATCATTAGCTTTGATGTCCTATCTAATGATTACTTGAGAGAGATATTTATCCTATAATTGATGCCTCGAACTCCAACATTAGATTTCTCTCTCTAATGAACTACTCACCAGGCGACCCGACTCGGACCGATGGTGTTATCCGCTTACATTGATGGGCCTTGAGTCAAAATATAATGGGCTACTAGTCAGGCAGCCCAAAGCCCAAACGCGGCCCAAATCACAAGAGAGTTCATTCAAATGGGCATCGGTAGCACTTCCCAGATGAAAAAAACTTTCTTGGCAAAGTGACTGGTGTGATCGTCATGTAGAGAGCAGGATAAGCTGTTGTCCGGATCGGATGATCGCCAAACAACGTCCTTCCATGACGATTCGGGCGTCGATGGCATAGACCTCAAACGAGTCGAGTCTGAGAAGATCAAAATCGGCCTTCATTTCTGGGTTCGAAACTGCAAACGGGTTTAAGTTGGACGAAGCAAAACACGCAATTAAAGCAGGGATTGAACCGAAACTTATTACATTGCTGTCGAATTCGCACACGTACCGTGGGAAGTCTAAAAGGAAATTTTCGATGCATGCGCGATGGCGCGAGAAGCTTGTCTTTCTTTGGCTTGCGTTGAGGAGGGTTGATCCCGAGGTCCCTAAGCTTTGAGGAAGGGTTAGTGCCGTCGAGATGAAGTCTAGAGGGCGTGTGAGGAGGAACGGGAAATTCTAGCGAATCCTTGAGAACACCAAAGATGAATGGTTGATATGATCATGCCTTGTGGCAATCCTGGTTAAGGGATCGACTGTGAATAAGTTGTCACGTGTTAAGGGGATACAGACCAATCATGAGTTATCGCGTGTCAGGAGGACATGAGTCAATACCAAGCCCACTAGAAAGGGAAAAGAGCAGGGAATACAACGGGTCATCCCCCAACGAGCCACGTTTCGAGCCCACCAAGCCAAAGGGCATCGCGCCGTGCGCATCATTCGATCTGTTCCATCGGTAGCTTTCGAGGAAACGAGCTCGAGATCTCACGGCACGTAAAAGGGTTCCGAGGAGGCACGCACTCGGAAAGCAATGCGGAGTCTTTCTGGAAGAGAGGTGAACGTAAAGAGGGCGCCGTTCGATCCTGGAGGGAGGAAGACATCTTCCTTGTTGCTTCCCGAACGCAGGCTCGAAGACATTTAGGTTTATCCCTGGGAGTTCATCTCTGCTCTGCTCTTCAGGGTTGAAGAGGAGGGAAGCTCGCCTTTCTCGCATTAAGCTTTGGTTGCGTCCCAGCTGCACTTCCGATAGGGATGGGAAGGGGAGAAAATTAGGCAAAAAAGTTATAAACTTATTACGATTGTGTCAATTTAATTTAAACTTTTTTTTTGCCAATTGAGTCATGAATTTTTTACATTTGTGCTAATATAGTCTCATCCAGCCAATTTTGATCAGTCAATGCTAACACAATTTTTAATAATATCTTAATATTTTTTTCAGAATTCTTTTTTTTATTCTTCCCTTCATCTTCTTCTTTTGGTATTTAGTCATTAGCGAGGGTGAGTCTCACCCTCGCCGAATCTAGTGTGTTGGAGATTTGCCCAGCCACAGCGAGGCCGACAGTAGACGTGATATTGAGGTACCACTCGCAATGTAGGTTTCGATTGCAAGGCTGCATATGTAGACAGGAAAAAATGATGATGAAATCTAACTTGTGAAATAGGAAATACACGTTCGACCAAAAAAAAAAAGGAATATATGGACTGAACTTTATTTTTATTTTTTTTCCTGTTTAGGTACTCGTGCATACCTGTATCACTAATTTCTTCCTTTAACGCGTGCTGCTAACTCGTTTGGAATATTATTTTCTCCGAAAAATGTTTGGTAATTTATTTTATTTATTAATTATTATTTTTTAATGTTTCAAAACGGAGTCCTTGGTCTAAGGACAAATTCCCTCCTCCTACGCTTTTGGATCTCTATACCTTTCCTCCTGATTACCTGCAAACTTCATCTCCCTCCACAAACTCATGCACAGCTAGTCATCCTCCTCCTCCTCTTCCTCCTCCTCCTCCTCCCACCATTTCCCATCTCATCACCTCTCTCTCTCTCTCTCTCTCTCATCGAGAGATGGCGATCGGAAGATCGTCGCGCGGCAACAAGCGCTCCTCTTACACCTCCTACACATCCACCGTGACGACCATTGTGTTCGTCACGCTATGTGTTGTTGGCGTCTGGATGCTCACCTCCGATTCCTTTGTCCCGCCACAAACCACCACCAAACGATCCTCCTCCTCCTCCACCACCCCTGCAACCACCGCAGCAACCACCGCCAATGATGATTTCTCCTCCTCCTCCTCCTCCTCCTCCTCTGTCAAGACCGATGACAAGAAAGACACCACTTCGTACGAGGACAATCCTGGCGACCTCCCTGACGACGCCATCAAATCTGATGACTCTCGTCAATCCGACGGCAAAGACAGCAACAATAATGCGAATGACGGCAAGGACGGTGCAAATGGGAGTTCTCAGGAGAATCAAACCCAAGAGACCGATGCGGATAAGGGTGCCGGTTCGACCGACAATAAGCAGGGATCGCAAGATCAAGGAACCGGCGGCGGTGACGTCAAAAGCGACGAGGTGAAATCAGAAAACAACAATGAAGACTCCGCGGAAGTGAGCACGCAAGGTCTGCATGGGAAAGAATCTGGTGAAGAGCATGAGAAGCAGAACGAGAACGAGAACCAAGTGTCCGAAGAGAGCACGGTGACACAGAACCAACAAAGTGAAGAGAACAACGAACAGAGCAACGATGAACAGCAGCAGCAACAGAGCAACGAAGATACAAGCGGAAATCAAGAGCAAGAACTGGCTGCAGGCTCTCAAAATGGAAGCAAATCACAAGAAGGCGAGAATAAATATACAGATGAGGATCAACAACAACAGCAACAGCACCAAAAACAAGAAAATCAAGTCGAGAACAATGACGGTTCGAACGAAGATCAAAAGCTGCGGCAAGAGAATGACGCCACAACACAGGAGCCTCAAAAACCAATGTTGGACTTGGATGAAAAAAAGCGAATAGAAGAGCAACAGCGACTCCGAGAGGAGGACGAATCGACATCGCAATCGCAGCAGCAATCACAAGAAGAGGCGCATAGACCGGAAGAAACAACGGATCAGAAAAGTGAGCGCGTGGAAGCAACAAGTCCGGCCCAGCAAGAACATGACGAGATGCCGATCCAGACTGACACGCACCAGGATGCCCAACAAGACGAAGCCTCGCATAAAACAGATGGGTCATTTTCAAACGGGGAGAACTCAGGGATCCCAAAGGAATCGAAGGAGTCAAAGAAGTCATGGTCGACGCAGGCAGCACAGTCGGAGAATCAGAAGGAGAGGAGAGGGCAGGGGGCAACAGGCGGCGACGATAACATCTATGGTTACACATGGCAACTCTGCAATGTGACGGCAGGGCCGGACTATATACCATGTTTGGACAACCAGAAGGCGCTGAAGAAGTTGCGCAGCACCAAGCACTTTGAGCATCGGGAGAGGCATTGCCCTGAGGACGCGCCGACATGCCTGGTCCCGGCCCCTGAGGGATACAAGAGGTCCATCGAGTGGCCCAAGAGCAGGGAGAAGGTAATGCAGCTAGATTCTCTATGTCATTCAGTCATATTATTTCTGGCGTAGCTCAAGCTTGCAATAACATCTCAATGATCAAACTGGTGTTCAATTGAACTAAAACACAAGTTCAAGCACGTTGAAATCGAGATTGTGGACTTCGAATTTTCAAGTTGAGTTGTACTTAAGGATTACGTCATGCCTCGGCTCGACTCCATTATACTTTCAGTCTACTGTCGAAGGAAAATCTTATGGAGCAATTTTACTGCTGAAGTAGTACAAATACCTAGTCACATCACATGCAGGATTGTTTGCAGCTTATGCATTTGTTTCCGTCTAAATCTACTTGATTAATTCAGTAGATTAAGACCAGAGACATTTCCCACGTAACATAAATGTTGGGTCTGGCAGATATGGTACTATAATGTGCCACACAAGACGCTCGCGGATGTGAAGGGTCACCAGAACTGGGTTAAGGTGACTGGAGAGTTTCTAACTTTTCCCGGTGGAGGCACACAGTTCATACATGGCGCGCTCCATTACCTCGATTTTCTTCAGGCTGTAAGCATCCAGAGAAATATATTGCACACTGCATAGTCGTCTATCGGCATAGTAAACTAGCCTTCTGCATATGTTAGCTCAACTAGCCTATTCTCTTTTTCTGTTTGTTTTTCCTTTGTTGGATCAAGTCTTATTCTCCACTATTTTTTTTCTTAATACTCATCCTCATTCATAGTTCTAGTTCCTGAGCCTAGGAACTTACTTGTCATATGGTGCAGTCAGTACCCAATATCAAATGGGGAAAGCACACACGAGTCACACTAGATGTTGGATGTGGAGTCGCAAGCTTTGGGGGTTACCTTTTCGAAAGAGATGTTCTGACAATGTCCTTCGCTCCCAAAGATGAACACGAGGCTCAGGTTCAGTTTGCCCTGGAAAGAGGAATACCAGCGATTTCTGCTGTTATGGGGTCTCAGCGCCTGCCATTCCCGAGCAGAGTCTTTGATCTCGTGCACTGTGCACGGTGTAGAGTCCCTTGGCATGCTGAAGGTTCTCTATGACAGTTTCTTCACCTTTTTCTTCTGAGTGAATTTCAAATTTGCTCCTTTCCTCCGCTCATGGTCTCTTATCAATGATGAATGATGAGTTATGATTTGTGGTTCACCTTGAAGGCGGGCTGCTTCTGCTAGAACTGAACCGTGTTCTTAGGCCGGGAGGTTACTTTGTCTGGTCAGCTACTCCAGTGTACCAGACACTTGAAGAAGATGTTCAAATCTGGAAAGGTAACATGAGATAGAACCAAATAATTAATTACTCGATTGAAGTGGTTGTAGTGATCAATCAATGTTTTTGTTTCTCTATGCAGAAATGTCTGCTCTGACAGCAAATATATGTTGGGAGCTGGTGACCATACAGAAGGACAAGCTAAATTCAATTGGAGCAGCCATCTACCGGAAACCGAGATCAAATGACTGTTACGAGCAAAGAAAGCAGAACAGCCCTCCAATGTGTAAAAATGATGATGATCCAAATGCTGCCTGGTAGATACTCAAATAAATTCTGTAGCAAACGTTATTCACTTTTCTTCTAAGTGGCCAAGATAAGACAAGATCACTACTAAAGAGTCTTATGCATGCTAATCAAGAACATTAAAATGGTGATGTATAGAGGATATAACATCTGGCTCCAAACATTGCAGATGTACAATAGCATTATCAGTCTTCATCTAGACTTATAACTCACACTTACACAGCAAAGTTCAAGAACCTGACTATCATTGCAATCTCAGGTATGTTCCCCTTCAGGCATGCATGCACCAGATCCCAGTCAATGAGGCAGAGAGAGGGAGCCGATGGCCGGTGGTCTGGCCACGCAGAATGCGGACACCACCTTACTGGCTGAACAGCTCCCAGAGTGGGATCTATGGGAAACCAGCCCCACAAGATTTCTCTGCAGATTACGAACACTGGAAACGAGTAGTGAGTGGCTTGTACATGTCGGGGCTTGGAATTAGTTGGTCCGGCGTGAGAAATGTTATGGACATGAGAGCTGTCTATGGCGGGTATGAATTTCTTTCAATTTTAATCTTCTTTAAGGTGAAAGATCAGATGAGAGCTTTCTCCTGCTTGCTTGCAGATTTGCCGCTGCACTGAAGGATCTCCAAATGTGGGTGCTGAATGTGGTAAATGTCGACTCGCCAGACACGCTTCCCATAATATTCGAGAGAGGACTTTTCGGAATATATCATGATTGGTGCGAGTCCTTCAGCACTTACCCTAGAACCTATGACCTGTTGCATGCAGATCATCTCTTCTCCAAGCTTAGGAAGAGGTACGCAACTGGATCCAGTAGTCCCCACTTCCTCCCTCCCTCCCTCCCTCCCTCCCCTGGTCCTTTCCTAAATCTACTTGAATTTGTCTGCTGAAGGTGCAAGCTTGCCCCGGTAATGGCAGAAGTTGATCGAATCGTGAGACCTGGAGGTAAAATAATAGTCCGTGATGAGTCTGGCGCCATAGGGGAGATCGAGAACTTACTTAAATCACTGCATTGGGAGGTCCACTTAACATTCTCCAAAGACCAAGAAGGAATTCTCAGTGCACAGAAAGGTGATTGGCGGCCAAACACATATGCAGCTACTTCCTGATTATGATGAAGGCGAGTGCCCTTGATTTTGAGTTGCAAGCGGCAATAGGTACAATTTTTCTAAGTATTTGCGCAGTAGACTTCCATAGGCACGTGCCAAGTAAGAGCATATACTCATTAATTTTCAAATGGATGAATGTAAAATTTTGAATGGATCTCAATCCAAAAGTCGCCATTGACGGGCTTATTTGGCCAGCTTTCTGGCCTCATTCTTTTATATACGCAGTTTGTACCTTTTGATGTTCAGAGGTAGTTTCGGTATGAACCATAGTTTTTGCTCCTATTGAAAAAATAGTATTGCAGTTAGCCATTTTGAGAAATGCAGAGCGACGCTCACGGCAGGTATGCCAATAACCTAGAGACAGAGCAATCTACCATGACAAAAGAGAGCTCATAGTTTATCTCACCGCCCCTCCTGTCGATAGGAGTACATAAATCCACATTTCAATATTTTTCCTCACCCCAAAAGTGGCTAATGCCCATGGATGCTGGAGCTTGAGAAAATCCGAAGAACGGCGAAAGAAATACACAGCACTCTCGGTCCAGTTCAGCTGTTTTGCTTGTGCAGAGATTTGTTCAAACCAACTACACCACCATAATATACATTTAAGGGCGACAAGACGGCGAATTCAGGTGCCGGGTGAATCGTGAGGAACTGAATGTTCAGTTTAAGATGTTAGAAGTTGCGAATGCAATTTACCGACATGATAATGACGTTCAGCTTCATCGATTCGAATTCTAGCTCAAACAGCAATGGCACAGCACCTCCCACGATGAAACAGAGGAAGTCCTACCTTCAAAACTACATACTGCATTGTTCATGGAAAGGAGCAGTCTTTCCGTGTACAGATCCATTAATCTTAAGACCAGATTACATTAACCAAAACAATTCCCAACAAGAGACAGAGGACGAAGATATAACATGGGCACGTGCCATTGTAAATCATGAATTTCTCAACTCAAAGATGAATTCGCCTGAAAAGCTACGAACTTTAACATCAAAGTCAATCACGGAAGCTAAACCCGTTTCAATCTAGACGTCTCCAGCCGGCAACATCTCAGGCAAATTGACCGCAAGGGGATGCGCGATCCAAAGCACAACGCCGATCGAATACGACGTCGGATTGAAGAATCAAAGAATCCGGGAGTTCCTCCCAGAAAGGACCTCAAAATGAATCGGCGGT
The DNA here is from genome assembly GCA_014182375.1 of Eucalyptus virginea. Taxonomy (NCBI): domain Eukaryota; kingdom Viridiplantae; phylum Streptophyta; class Magnoliopsida; order Myrtales; family Myrtaceae; genus Eucalyptus; species Eucalyptus virginea. The sequence goes on along the minus strand of CM024522.1, from coordinate 26,165,356 downwards.
CTCCCGGGTCAGGACGACTTCGAGGGATCGGAGCCGGAGCCGGAGCCGTCGATCTTGTACAGCTTGTCGTAGGCCTCGAGCTCGTCGTAGTAGATGTCCCACACGCACCGGACGCACCCGCTCCCGCAGCAATCGTCGGGCAGCGGCTTCTCCGGCGGCGGCGGCGGCGGCGGGGGCGGCGGCGATCGCTTCGGCTGGTCGTCACGTCCGCCGTCCTTCGCGGCGGTTGCGGCGGGCGGCTGGGATGATGCACCGCCTTCCGTCGACATCGGTCTTCTTCGGAGACGTTGTCGCAGAAGGAGGAGGTGATTCTTCGAATTCGCTCGCGATTGTCGGGACATTTCTTCTTCTTCTTCTTCTTCTTCTTCTTCTTACAATCTTCGTCTCGTATTCGTCGTTTTGGTCGTTTTTTTCCCCGTTTTTGCCGGTTTATTGAACACCAAAGCGTCATGAGTTTTGTTTTTGTTTTTTATTTTTGTCAAAATTATAAGTTTTTTTTTTTTGTCAAACATTTTATAAGTTTTAGGAAAAAACCACAAAAAACCATAAATTTTTGCTCAAAATGATAAATTTACCCCAAACTTTTCTTTTCGTGACGTGAAAAATTCGAACTTTATCAATCGTGACACATTTACCCAAAACTTTTTGTGACACAAAAACTCAACTTTTGTCATGTGACACATCTACCCTAAATTATAAGGCATTTTGATCTTTTTACTTTGTTTTTCCTTTTTTTTTTTCCTTCGGCCGATGGAGGGAAGCTCGCGTCCAGTGAGGGCCGCCCTCACCGACGTCGGGCGAGGGCCTCCCTCACGCCCTCGCCCGACGTTGGCGAGGACACCCCTCGCCCGACGCTGGCGAGGACACCCCTCGCCCGAGTCCGATGAGGGCATCCCAAGCTAGGCCCTCGCTGGCATCGGGCGAGGGCACCCGTCGCTCGACCTAGCCGAGGGCCACCTTCGCTGAACGCCGACTCTGCCATGGTCGGCGGAGGGAAGAAGAAGAAAAAAAGAAAAAGGAAAAACAGAAAAAATAAGACAAAAATGTTATTGATGGGGTAAACGTGTCATAGTTTCAAAAGTTTGGGTTTTTCACGTCACGAAAAAAAGTTTAGGGTAAATGTGTCACTGGCAGACAAAGTTTGAGGTTTTTGGTGATTTTTTCCCCAAGTTTTATTATTATTATTTTTTTTTGGGGTTCGGAACAAGCTAAAAAATTGACTACTGATCGAGTATATTATGTTCTATTGTATTTGAATTATCTCTTTCATTTTCCCGTTTGTCCTATTACGACAATTAATATTTGTTTAATATTTTTTATTTTAATTATTTTGAATTTTTATTTTCCTTATTTCCCCAAAATAAGGAAAATTAAAAATCCTTGCCTAGATCTAGCCATGAAGGCCTTGGGTGAGAGCATCACGACCTCGCCGGTCGCGAGTGACGCTGCCTTGCCCAGGTCTGGCAAGGCCTTTGCGGTTGAGGGCAAGGTGGCTCTTGTCCAATGGTTTCACGGTTGATGAGGGTTGCTAGTGACTCATGTTGGCCCCAAAAAAAAAAGTTAAAACAATTCAAAAAAATTAAAAATCCACATATGATGATTTGCTGAAATTTGTACTCAAATTATCAATTTTACTTAAATGAGCGAAAAAAAAATTATGGCAATTAAGCGAACGCAACATGAAAGTTATGATGCTTCTATTGTTCTTCTTTTGCATAAGAGAGGTCCTAACTAGCGGTGAGCAATAGCATGTTCTGGGTTGAAATGGTTTAGCATTTAATTTGAAGACCAACCCGCATAGTAATGCATTCCAATTTTTGGGATTGATGATCGACCCCCGACCTTGTTGAGCTTGGGATTGAGGACTAAACCAGTCTAGTCTGATTTTAGATCCACGTGGGACCAATCTATTCTTTTTTTGTTTTATTTTTCCTATTCCTTAAAAGGGCAAAAGGTTTGTTTTTTCAATGCGATATTGACCAACCAAATTGGAACACCACATTGAAACACCAATGCAAATCAAATAGAAATCTAAAATAGTGCAACAAAAGAAATGTTCACTTACCAAAAGTAACAAATCATAAAAGATAAAATGTGAAATAAAATTAAACAAAATTCAAAATACATAGGATAAGTCATGCATATGCCTCCACTTCAGTTGGCTCTTTCAAGTCTTTTTCACATCCATGGCCTAGTATCCCATCAATGAACTCATCTCATAATATCCGTCCATTTCAGCTGACATGTTATCTGGATGTATCAAGTTCACATAAATATTTAAGCACTATAGTGTAATTAATAATTTCCAAAGCCCTTGCATTTATCACTTAGGCCACTTAAAGACATGCACGACAACGAAAACCACATTTATCTAGTTAAATGAATGACAAACAGAGCAAAATCAAGACGTGATTTAACACATGCAAATATTAAAGGAAAGAACTCCATTATCTGCTTCGAGGAAAAGCTCACAAGCAATATATCATCAAAAAACTATTCAAGGTTCAAAAAAAAAAAGCAAGATTTCTCACGAGCTTTGTCACCAAATGGACTTTACTCCGTAGATCAAGAAGCGTTATCATTACAAAGAAAAGGATTTTTCTAAAGAGCTTAAACCTCTTAGATCAAGCACAAGCCGAGAAACGAAAGTGGAAATATAAGTACCAAGTACAAATTATCATGCTTTCAGATTAAGCAAAAACCCGGAAGCGAAAGTGGAAAAATTAATACCTAGCACAAACCAAAAACTCACACAAGCTTGAAGCTCTCCAATCAAGCATTGGCCGAAAACTCACCAATTGAGCCATGTTCACGGGCAAGGGAAGAGAGGTGAGCAAGTTGCATTCATGAGGTGGGCCAAGATAGGTGAGCTATGTCACCAACTAAGCTAGACTTGTGAGGTGAGCAAGGAGAGGCAAGCGATATAACGAAGAGAGGCAAGCAAGGAGGGTTTTTATTTTAACGGCGGAAGGAAGAAAAGGAACGTCCTAGGGTTTATATACATATATAGTTAGTCCGAACTAACCTTAAAGTCCTAGGACTGGGGACTAACCCACATCGTGTAGGTTTTAAGGGCCCTAGGACCAAAGACTAGTCTAATTCCCCTTGAAACCATATTAGGATTGGGTGGGGACTAACCCACGTGGTGTAGGTTTTAAGGGCCCGTTTTAAGGGCTCTAGGACCAAGGACTAGTCTAATTCCCCTTGAAACCAGGTTAGGATTGGGTGGGGACTAACCCACGTGGTGTAGGTTTTAAGGGCCCTAGGACCAAGGACTAGTCGGACTAGTCTAATTCCCCTTGAAACCGGATTAGGATTGGGTGGGGACTAACCCACGTGGTGTAGGTTTTAAGGGCCCTAGGACCAAGGACTAGTCGGACTAGTCTACTTCCCCTTGAAACTGGATTAGGATTGAGTGGGGACTAACCCACGTGGTGTAGGTTTTAAGGGCCTTAGGACCAAGGACTAGTCTAGTTCCCCTAGAAATTGGATTAGGATTGGGTTGGGTCGGTCCAGGGTTCACCCTCAACCAATGCTTACCCTTAATACTTGCAAGGGATTTGTTTAATGAAAAAATTGTTTCAAGATTTTCAATGGCTAGACGATAGAAAACAACTCAGAAAACGTTGATCGAAAACAAGTTCATTTTAAGGAATATGACTTTTGCTTTTGGTCAGAATGAAATCATTTCTCCGTAGTTAATGCGCGGGACCAAAGTGAGAAAAAGGACAGTACCACCTCAGAACTATTCATGGCACTGGCCTTTTAGGCTTTTAACAAAAAGCAGAATACTTTAGATTTTAGCTTCTAACTCGCAAAGTGGTTTAGTCAAATTTCTAATTTTATAAAGTTTAGGGCCCGAATATAATAGACGATCAATTTAGCGTGAAAACTTTATTGAAGATCAAAGCTTTTTAAAATTATCCATTTAAGTCACTTTGACGGGTTTTTATTGTCAAAATTATACATTGTCGAAATTTCCCAAAATTAAAGACAACTTTTGAAAATCTTTAATTTAAGTCACTTTGATGAGTTTTGTTATTGAAATTATGCCTTGTCAAATTTTCAGGGTCACTTAAATGATACAAAAGTTATGGTAGATTATAGATCGTTCAAAAAGTTTTGGCACAAATATTGTGCTTTTACTCTCGATATATGATAGAGCAAAATATCTAACAGTTCCGACGCCAGTGCAAAATAAAGTTTTTCACTCTGCAGTAGCATGTCTGACGAAAACTTTCACTAGAACGACAGGAAATTCATGCCTGCTCTCCCGAAATTTGATCTTCGAGAAGAGCTTTATTATAGATAGAAATTCAAAGCGAAAAGTTGACGCAAAACCATTCACCGCATTACTAATATAGGGATTCCATTTCTGTTACTTTTTCAATCCGAGCAGCAGAAGCAGCAGGCCAAAGTAGTCAAACCCGTAAGCGAGCCTGATGAACCGCATCTTGAAGCGGTTCCACGGAGGATACCTCGGCTCGATCTCAGGGAAGAACCCTCTTGTCATGATGGCTTTTTCATGGCTGAAAGTTTCAAATGAGTACTTCCCGTGGTACCTCCCGAATCCGCTCTGACCGACGCCCCCAAAAGGCAGATCATCACATAGGAACTGCATTTCAGAAAGGAACGTAAGATGACCTTCCGGGCTGATAATGCTCTTTTGGATAAATTCCATGGACACTGCACCACAGACACACTTTACTTTCCAGAATTTCCTATGCATACCGGCATAACATGTGCACAGTCGACCTCTCTCTCTCTCTCTCTCTCTTTTTCTTTAAGAGGCTCAAGCTCAATCCTTTTGGGTCAACAGTTCCGGGGCGACTCTTATAGGCGATTAATGAAATCATATGTGATGAGCATCTAATTCCAATACCTGAACCATGGTATCGTTGAATGTCACGCCTCCGGAAGATGTTTCCAACACTAGTTGCCTCTTGAACGACTCATCCTTCGTGAAGGCATATATGACAAGAGGCTTGGGCCTGGAGTTTATGAATTCGACACTTTCTCGAATGTTGTTTAACTGCGTGTAAGAGAGTTACATGCATTTAGAGCAATAGATTTTGAGAAATTTGGTGGAATGAAACTGATGGAAGTTTCTAACTGTGATTATCGGAAGCAACGGGCCGAAGATTTCTTCCGTCATTATCTCAGCATCAAGAGGAGGATCCAGCAGAATTGATGGCTCAATGAACCTGCAATTATCGAAATTGGAACAATACCAAAGTTAAGGGAAACTTGGAGACTCAGTGTTTGAACCGGTGGTGAGAATGATGTTAACTCTCTGTCATCAGAAAACCAATGTTTCATTAAGCTCATGAGGCTTGAGCAGCCACAAACTTACTGCTCTTTTTCATGCAAGGAACCGCCATGTACAATGGAAGCCGCAACAGCAGGTTCTTCTATCAGATTGCGCAATCTCTCGAAGTGGTGCTTATTGATGATTTTGCACATGTTCTTTGAGTTTCGAGGTTCATCACCATAGAAATTCTTGATTGTCAGCTTCAGCAAGTCAATCTGAATCACTATTTACCAGTCAGTGCACCTAAATGTCTATGTCAACTATGGAGTGCATCACACGGAAATTAATCTGTATATAGGCAGACGATGCCCGCATTACCAGAGTCGGGGCGAACTTTCTTTCGACTAGAACATAATCTGTGCCTATACATGCTTGTCCGCTACATGGTCCCCACTTTGCCCCAACTATTCTCCTGACAGCTATCTTGAGAAGCCACCAGAAAGAGCAATACGAGAAATTTGAGCCTAGTCAATGTGTGTTGAGACTTGGGTGTATTAAATTTGAAAATTTTCAAATAACCTACCTTTATTTCCGAGGGACTGGAGAGAGTATCCAGAACGGTGGGGCATTTTCCGCCGAGCTCAAGAGTAACCGGTGTTAGATGCCTCGCAGCAGCCGACATCACAATGCGTCCCACTCTAGGACTCCCTGAGGATTCATAGGTTAATGAAATTGCAGAAGATTTCTACCAAAGACACCATTGATTGTCATGATGTAAATTTATGGGTTAGTCACTGCTTTATTTTTAGTAATGCCGATTGCTATATCATGTTTGAATGAGTGAGAGACAAAGTAATACCGGTGAAGAATATCTTGTCCCACTTCTGCTGAAGCAATCGGTCACCGACATCTGCACCGCCACTGACGACCTTAATGGCCCTGCAATCTAAGTAGTGAGGAATAGTGTCGGCGAGAAACGAGGAGCAAGCTGGGGCTAGCTCCGAGGGTTTCAGAACCGCCGTGTTTCCAGCAGATATAGCCCCGATCAATGGATCCAACGAGAGTGCTACATCCAAGGATAAACAATTATTTCCACAAACCAGCCTAAGTTACAAACTGATATTCATTCAAGCAACAAAATCTGTTTTTGATGAAGAGAGAAAGGTCTCTCTTATATCAAGTCACCTAAAGCAGCCAGTAAAACTAGGAAATCGGCCAAAAGATAGAATCTGGATTAAGATTCATCGAGCTGTGTTGGATTAAGATTCTGTAATAGCCAAGAAATTCATGAGTTCCTCCTACATTTTTTTGTGACGGTAAGGTTGCTCAGCGATAGTTAGAACTTACCGATAGGGAAGTTCCATGATGCAAATATGAGTACTACACCGAGTGGCTCAGAAATTAATTCTCCACTTGAAGGGAAAAAAAGCAATGGCAAACGACCCTGCCATGGCACACATCGACGAGTTAAGATATATCGGCATCATTCTGAAGATGATTAACATTTTGCATTCAGCTACCTTCATCGTACAAAAATTGCTTTTATAAGAATCCATCTGGTGTTGAATGTTAAAGCAAGGTTAGTCATTGTCTCCGGTTTTGAACCCCAAATAATTGTTTCAGCACACTCTCTGCTTGCATGCAGGTCTTTCAATCAATCATACAATTTCCTTATCCTGATAAATTGTTTCCTATTTTGTTTTCTCTGTTATCAATAGAGATGGCAAAATGGGTCTTAGGCATATATGATCCATTTAAATCATAAATGAGTTTAACAATTAAAAACTTAAGATAGGTAGGTCTTAAGTGGGTCTTAAATGAGTTGGATTTAGAGAACCCATTTTCAACCAAAACCTCACAATCTCTCTCTTCCCTATTTAATTTTACAAAAATATTTTTTTATAAAAATCGAAATTATAATAATTTTTATTTTAATTTTCTTTTCTTTTTTCTTTCCTTTTTGTTCTTCTTCTTCCTCCTTCTGGTGGCCGGCACGGCGATGGCCGGCAACCGGCTAGGCGAGCCTCAAGCTCGCCGGCATCGAGCGAGGCTCGAGCCTCGCCGATCTAGCAAGCCTTGAGCTCACCAGCGTCGAGAGCCAGACGAGCCGGAGGCTCACCTATGGCCAATTGCCGGCTGCCATCGTGGCCAGCGGCCGGCCAAAGAAGAAGAAGAACAAAAAAGAAAAAAAGAAAATTAAAAATTATATTCTTAAAAAATAAAAATAAAAATAATTTTAATTTTAATTTTTTAAAAATGGTATTGCTAAAATAGTTTTAACAACACAAACTTAATGGACAATTTTTATAATTTTAAAATAATTATTTTAAAAGAAATCGAATTTTAATTATTTTTATTTTTAACGGGTCTAGTTATCAAGCATATGATTCTAAATTTTCCCAGTCTCTGGAATTAGCATTAGAAATCAGCCATTACTACTGCTCATGCTTGTTGCCTCATTGAAGTCAATTGAGGGGAAACCGCAATGTAATTCTTGAAAACATTAAGAGACACGAGGGTGAGCGATAATTAACAATTACACAAAAACGTGGCGGTACCTACTCTATGAAGTTGAACAAGCTCAGCTTATAAATGTCGCATGCAGTTTTCCACAACTATGATCATAGATTCTTGTAGTTTATTTCACATTATTACGCCTATGTTTTGGCCTTGGAACAGATAATTGGACCTCACCTTCTTAGGAGCCATCCATTTCTCCAGGCGGCCTAAACAATACTTGGCTGATTTCAGCACCGCTCCTACCTACAAAACAGCAACAATTACTGCTATGACATATGCTTAATGTTTACCGGCGTCGGCGCATTTCTTGACAGATTAAGTTACGGAAAAGCAAAGCAGTTGTAAGGCATGAAATCAGAGCCCTCCTATCACTCTTTTCACCGGGTTGATTTAGCCAATATTCTCATACCGTATTCTTGTCTGTCTAAAAGCCGAAAGTGTAATATGAACTAACCCACAACTACAAGCTGATTAAAACCAGCTGATATACGCTGAAATGTGGTACTATACATCAGCTAATCAATATCACATATTGATCCATTAAGCATCTCTTCTCTAATTGGCTCAAAAGTCGCAAGAAAACATAACCGAGACAACCCTTTTGAAAGAGATGTATGTCGAGTGGCACCTCTTCAGACACCGAAAGGCTAGCTAATTGAAACAGATTCTAGAGAAATTCTTGTTTCTTTTCTTGCTCCAAAACTTACAGCAGATATAGCAGCAGAATTATCAAAATGAGAGTCGCAAAGCGTTTCGGGGGGGTGGTGGGACACCACTTACGCACCTCGTCGCGATAACATTCAACCGGGTGCTTCCCAAGATCCTGATAAAGAGCCTTGAAGATGTTCTCCTCGTTGTCCTGGACGAGGTTGATGATGGCCCTAAGTTGGCTCTTCCTCCACGAGACGCTTCTCGTGCTGCCACTTTTGAACGCCTGCCTTACCTCCGCCAAGCTCTCTTCCACTTCACCCATTCTTTCCCCCAGGAAAAAGAGAGATAAGCAACACAGAGGGGAAGAGCGGGGACGATGGCAGGATTCTTTTCAGGCTCAGTTCCTGATCTTCGTGAGCATTTTGACGGTGATAGTGGTACGCTCTGTCGCTGGAATGTGAAGACTTCCGAGTGGCAGATATAGAGAGAGCCCATTGTTTCCTGTTGCTGCTGGAGGAAATAAATGCCCTTCAACAACCTCTGCTGCCAACCGCCAGAGGCGATGGTGTCATTGATTGTCACCAAATGAAAGCTTCAGGGTCTGAGGTGGTGCCACTGCTTGCAGGCTTGAAATGACTGATGGAACCAATTTGAAGCAATGGGAAAATGAGAAAATTTTTGTAAACTCCGCCGGGGTCACGATGCCCGCATCCAAATGTTAGGTGAGAGCAAAAAAAAATAATGACATAAATAATTCTTTAATTTGAGCTCACAGTTTGAGCTCAATATGTGATGTAATCTCTAAATTTTTAATTTATTTAATACAATTGCTGAATTTTAGTTTAATGTAGTCCTTAAATTTTTTATACATGTTCAATTAACAGATTATTCATCTTGACACATAATGAACCAAATATATGCCATAAGAGCTGTTTCGATCTCAAATTATTGAAAGTTACAAGATAATAATGAAAAAATTGTTTCTAATTGGCTCACAAGTTTTCGATTTTACTTTCATAGTCCGTAGATTTTTTATTTTAAAAATGCTTAAGGGTTTTCTCAAACTTTTTGCACACGCATGTGAGAAAAAGGTAGTTGCTCTCATCAGTCTTCCCGCCACCTCATTAATTTTTCAACTCAATATCTACGTTTGTTTCTTAAGCTATTTGAAAATATTCTAGCTTCCTTAAATCTTGGTTGGTTTGCAGTTGTGACAATAAATCTTTCTAGATTAAGGAAAGAGACATCAATGATGTGATAATAAATTTTCTAGTTTGAGAGAGAGAGAGAGAAATGTTGATGGGTAGAGAGAGAACGACATGGAGGTCTCGACAGCTAACGTGATTCGAGCCCTATGATGGAACTCGAGAAGGGGTAGACAGAGACTAGTGATTTAGACTTCCAAGAGGAGGGAATAGATTGTTATGACTTTTCCTCTGTGGGAAGAGAAAATAAATTTATGACACGCGTTTTAGTTATAATCATTTGATTCTTGCATTCTTATCACATGCCATTTTCTGAATTGACTTCAATTCAATCTTTAAACGGCAAAGGATGCCGATTTTAAATCAAATTACGTGATAATTTGATAATCCCAAAAGAAACCAAATTGCAATCTCAACTCCATCAAATAAAAAAAGTATGTATATGATGATATTGTTGGCACGTTATATGTAAAGTGGTATCTTCATGTTTAGATTTTTCTATTTGGTCAAGAAGTTGCCATACCACATTGGAAGGTTTTCTTCAAAGGAAATCTTTTGTGAGTTGTCGGAATTTCTTTGGGAGAGCTTAAAAAAGTGTGCGCGGGGACCAAGCTTTAAGGGTAAAAGAACTTCGCTAGCACGGAGACGACAAAATCTTGTATAGATGATAACGAGCAAAATTCAATCGCATTCAAAAAAGTGTTAAAAGAACTTTTATGATTTTCTTTAGAAATCGATTAGGAACCTCATAAATTCCTTAAATACAATTGATTTTGGTCTGATAGAACACAATGGATGTAATATTAATTCTCCTTTTTTTTTTTGTGGGGAGTTGATTTCCCTATTTTATGAAGGCAGAGGTTGAGGATCGGAACATAATTAAATCTCGTATGACTTGTGAAATAGATAACCCAATATAATGTTTATTTTAATTTGTCTAATATTTAGCTCAATGTGCAATTTGGCCCCCTAAACTTTTAATTTATTCACTGCGGTCCCTAAACTTTCAGTACATATTCATTATAGTCCCTAAACATTAATTCAAGTTCAATTACAACATCGACCATTTTCATATAATTCAGGAATTAAATTGAACATATACAAAAAATGTAAAAACCACATTGAATGAATTAAAAGTTCAAGAATAATATTACACATTGAGTTATAGTTTATGGACCGCATTGAACAAATTCAAAGTTCATGGATTACATTGCACATTGAGTCAAAATTCATAGACCGTTTATGTCATTAATCCAAGTAAAAACTCCCATTTGTATCTATCAAATCTATCTATGTCAATATGATGTCTTTTATGAAGCGAAACACCTTCATCCTAGCGCATAATTAACCGGACACATTTAATAAGAGATGCTTCAATTATCAAATTATTGAAAGTTACACGGTAATAATAAAAATATATTTCGATTTTCAAATTACTGAATATTACAAATGATGACAAGTTTTCACTAAGTTATAAATTGATGAATTCTCTCTCGTCTGGTAAATCTCTTAATTTACTTTCATGGTCTATAGATTATATATTTTAAAATGAAAAAAGAGTTATGAGAATAAGGCAGTTACTCTAACTAGTGTTCCCGCCACACTCATTAATTTTTCAATTCAATATCAACATCTATCTCTTAAGTTATTTGAAAATTTTCTAGCTTGATTAAATCTCAGTGATTTGATCACATTTGTGACGACAAATCTTTCTAGTTTGAGAGAAAGACAAAGATGTTAATGGGTAGAGAGAGATCAATATCGAGGTCTCATCAACTTAAAGTGATTTAGGCCCTATGATAGAAGTTGATCAGGGGTAGGCAGAGACTAGTGGTTTAGACTTCCAAGAGAATAAATATATGATATGTGTTTCAATTCTAACTATTCGATTTTTGCGTTTTTATCATGTCATTTTTATGAAGTGGCTTCAATTCAATCTCCGAACGATCAAGGATTTCAATTCTAAATCAAATTATGTGATAATTTGACAATTCTAAAAGAAATAGTAACTCTAATTAATGCTCACACCACACTCATTAAAAATTCAATATCAACATATGTTCTTAAGTTATTTGAAAATTTTCTAGCTTGATTAAATTTCAATGGTTTGATCACATTTGTGACAATAAATCTTTATAGTTTGAGAGAAAGACAGAGATGTTAATGGATAGAGAGAGATCAATATTGAGGTCTCCTCAACTTAACGTGATCTAGGTCTTATGACGGTACTTGATAAGGAGTAGGCAGAAACTAGTGGTTTAGAATTCTAAGAGAATAAATATACAATATGTGTTTTGATTCTAACTATTCAATTTTTGCAATTTTATCATGTGCCATTTTTCTAAAGTGACTTCAATTCAATCTTTGAATGACAAAGGATTTCAATTTTAAATCAAATTACATGATAACTTGACAATTCCAAAAGAATTGGTAACTCTAATTAGTGTTCACGCCACACTCATTAATTTTTCAATTCAATATCTACATATGTTTCTTAAGTTATTTGAAAATTTTCTAGCTTGGTTAAATCTTAGCAATTTGATCACGTTTGTGACAATAAATCTTTCTAGTTGAGAGAAAGACAAAGATGTTATTGGGTAGAGAGATATCAATATCGAGGTCTCCTCAACTTAACGTGATCTAGGCCCTATGATGGAACTTGATAAGGGGTAGGTAGAGACTAGTGGTTTAGAATTCTAATAGAATAAATATACGATAGGTGTTTCAATTCTAACTATTCGATTTTTGTGTTTTTATCATGTGCCATTTTTCTGAAGTGCCTTCAACTCAATCTTTGAATGACAAGGGATCTCAATTCTAAATCAAATTACGTGATAATTTGAGAATTCCAAAAAAAAAAAAAAAAAAAAGAATTGCAACAATTGTGGGTACATTTTATGTAAGTAGCATCCTCATGTTCAGATTTTTCTGTTTAGTCGAGAATTTGCCATACTACATTGGAAGGTTTTCTTCAAAGAAAATCTTTTGTGAGTCGTGGGAATTTCTTTGTGAAACCTATAAGTTTGTGCGGGGGACCAGACATCAAGGGTAAAAGCACTTCGCTATCACGAAGGCGACAAAATCTTGTACAGATGATAATGGGCAAAAATCGATCGCATACCAAAAAGTGTCAAAAGAATTTTTGTGATTTTTTATATAAATCTTTTACGAGCCTCGTTAATTCCTAAAATACAATTGATTCTATTCTAATAGAACAGATCGATGTAATATCTATTCTTCTATTTTTGTGGGGAGATGATTTTCCTTCATTTTATTAAAGCAGAAGTTGAAAATTCATAATAGATGCTTCTAAACAAAATAAAATCCCATATGACTTGTGAAATGTAAAACCCAATATAATGTTTATTCTTGAGAGACTCTCTCTCTCTCTCTCTCTCTCTCTCTCTCTCTCTCTCTCTCTCTCTGTGCAGAAGTAATTTAAGTAATCCTCCCATGAAATCATTCTATCAAATTACACAAATCACCGCGAACAAAAACCGTACCTTGTTGGAAGAACAGCGTGGCTTTAACCAAAGTCAAAGATCAGGAGGGCAGAATGTTAGGGCTGGGACTCAGCAAAAGACCAAAAGAGAACAAGTCTGGAGTTTCGGATAGATTAAGATTGGCTTTAGCCTACGCCTTCAGACCAGGAGGAAGGTCGTTTTGCCGTTTACAGAATCTCCGACCGTCGATGTGGAAGCGGCGACAGCGTCCACAAGCCAAGAAAAGCCAACGCTTCCTGTAATAAACCTTCCAGAAGTTCTTCGAGAGCATGTTTCATCCATTCGATCTTCTAAACCCTTCACGCCATAACTAGTAGAATCAAATTCAGTCATTGAGTGCAAAAACAAGAGGAAGATGGCCCTTCGGTGCAGCAGCCGTGCCTCTAGAGGACGAACTTCCAAATCATGACATATTTTTTGGAGAAGAAAAGTTGAGGCCACTTGCTTGTGAAGTTTTAGAGTTAGGTAGAAGGCGTGAAAATAGGATGGAGATCCTCTACCTCGCATGATGTTTCCCTCAGTGTCTCGAAACAAATCTCAATCTTTCATGACAACCTCGTTTTTGCAATGTCAGTGATTGGGATTTATTGAGACTTCGAAAGGAGCATCACAGGGGTAGAAGATTCGCTTCCTTAAAGGTGTATTAATCTTAGCTCTCCATGCATGTCGCTGGATGGTAATTATGCGTGCTCAATAATGTTGAGACTAGCAGTTGCAAAGCGAAGATGTTGTGTCGACCTATAAATGTCCCTCGACCGCTTTTGATAGATCTCGTCTGGTAGTTATTAGTAGTGATTCAAGTTCAGGCGGAGGTATTGCTTTTCCATAGCCGATTAGGTAGATATATAATCTGGAGAACCCGTGAGACCAACCTCACAGGGAAGGGACGGAGGTAGAGAAGTCTTCAAGATCCTTTGACCGCTCGAAATTATGAGCTCCTGCCGAGTTGATTGTTTTATTTAAATGTTTGAGATCTGATGATTATTTGTTAGCTACAGATTTCGAAAAACAGGTGCCTACTTTGATAAAGTTAATTAGGCGAAAGCAAAAATCCTCGAGAAGAAATTATTTATTGGGGCCAAGTACAATGTGGCTCTTATATTCTCTTATAAGGATCAGAGGGAAAATTACACAAATTGTTCATAGATTTTGATTCAACGTGCAATGTGACTCATGAACTTTTAATTTATTTGAATAATCCATAAATTTTATCTTGATGTATAATATGATCCATGAATTTTTAATTTATTCAATATGGTACTTGGACTTTTGGTACATATTCAATTGAGTCCTTGAATTATATGCACATGCTCAATGTCGTCTTTGAACTCAAGATAGCTAGAGCTCAAGAACAAGTTCTATCGGGTAAAGCCAATGATTAGAGACATTGGGAGCGCAAGACCCTCGACCTGCAGAGGCTGAAGAGGAAGGAGGGAGGAAGGAGACAAGAGGGACAGAGGCCAGGCCAAGTCACGCGGGCTGGGCCTGTGGGGGCCCATGCGAGAGAAAATAAAAGGAAGGGGCTAGGCTCATCGATCCAGCCTAGATGGCTGCTGCTTCTGTTTTTTTTTTTTTTTCTCTCTCTTTTTGTTTTTGTTTTTTGTTGTTTTTGTTATTATTTATTTTCTAAAAAAAGGAAAAAGAAACTAAGGCCTAATTAAAAACCTAATCAAAATTTAGGTGTCAACATCAATTAGATTAAGTCAATTAATTATATCTTGGTATAGAATCCAAATTGAATCACTAGCCGTTATAAATTCTAGGCTTGTACCATGCTCTGTCAAGTTGTCTTGTTCGAAACATGCTTCATTCTGAACTTGTCACATTTTGGATATGTCACATTATGTATGTAAAGTTTGAGTGTGTTCCATTTGAAATAGACTTCACAATCTAGACTTAAGTCTGAACATATTCATTCTTAGAGTCTTTGTCTGAACAAATTTAGCGTTAAAGTTTGGACACGGTCTAAATAAATTCAGCTTCAATATAAATGCTATCTTCTGGTTCTTCCAAGTATAATCCTTAATGATATCGTTTACACATTCTATCATCAACATAGTAGTTTGTGTGTCTTTCGTTTAATTACTCAATCGTTAAACACATTAGTAGTTTTTGATTTATTTTATCATCTTTGAAACATTATAAATGATTTCCCTAATACTTCTTTGCTTTGTTTCAATAGTGTCTAAGACAAAGCAAAATGCCTACTTTACAATTGGATTTAGTCAGCATCGTGGCATGATAAAAGAAGTGACGCTTTGGTTACTGGCAAATGCTTCAAAAGGCGACCCTCTTGAGTTTTCGGCTCTTTCCTAGATCGAAGTAGCCTCTTGTTGCCCTACGAAATGAAAGAAGTCACTATCAAAAAGCTTGCCCTACTAATTTAATGAAAGGACAATGTTGAACATTTGCATGTATTTTAGGAATTAAACAAAACATGTACCAAAAGTTCAACTACAACATTTAATAAATTAAAAATTCATGGACCATATTGCACATTGGAATAATATTCAAGGACTATGTTAAACAAATTAAAAATTCAAGAATCACATTACAAATTGAATCAAAATTTATTGACTATTTATGCTATTATTGTGAAGTCAGAAGCAATGAATATCTCATGCAAGCCCTAGGAAAACCTCCATACCTCTTCTATAACACGAACTTCGACATCAATAATCGGCAAAGTAGCATCAGATCAGCGGAAGTGAGGCGTGATTTTTAGCAATAGGGCGGCTCCATATGAGGTGAAAGAAGATAAGACCAACGGCATTCATTTCGATGATCCTTGTCGTGGTCAAAAAAGCAGCAGACATGGCACGTTCCCTCATCGAACCCTACTCTACACCACATCACTCACGAGCCCTTCTTCCACACTGACGCAGCAAACATTCCTGGCTACACAACAACCGCTCTTTTCACCTCCCTCTTCTTCTATTGGCAAATCTCTCTTTGGTTTTCTTTTTTCTCCTTTCTCTCACCTTCTGAGAAAGTATACGAAAATGAGGTCGGAACAAAGCAAAAAAGAAAAAAAGAAAAAAAGGCACTCAACGACCTCGCCTTTGACGCGCCCAGCAAAGGAAAAGAAAGAGCTTTATTATGGATGTCAACAGTGTGTTACGTGAACGTTGTGAACTATTTTAAGGAGATATTACGATTTCAGGATGAACTTTGATCACTTGACGGACATTAGGAGTTCAACTCAAAAATTTGAATCCAACATCTCGGTAGGTGAAACTTTTCAAGAACCTTTGTCTTGTGCCGAATTCTAATCAATTGGTATAATTGTGATGCTTCAGGTGAAAGATGTAATATGATTGTCGGACCATTCTTGGTAGTTGGATTAAAGGCTGAAAAAGAAAATTTGAAGTAGTGAGCAATATATTGAATGGACTTATTCATAATAGACGAATTGATGGACGAAGGCAATCAATAAACATAATCTTTGCGAGATTTTGTGCTTCTGACCAAGACCTTAAGCAAACACCAGTATTGTCGAAGTATTCATGGGGACGTCCGAAAGGCAAAAGTTGAGGGATAGGCCTGGTGATGAGATTCGCACGCTGGGTCGTCAATGAGTTACACATGTTTTGAAAGCGAAAAGACTTACAGAGCCCACAATACTGATTCGAAAAGCTCATTCAAATTTTTATGTTGGGGTCAAATTAAGGAACCCCTTTGTGGTTGCTTTTTACTCTCGTCTATAAATTTTATATTGTTAGACCCATTTTCAGCACCATTTTTGGCCCAATAGTTAATTCTTTGTTTTATTCTTTTAGCTATTTTGTTTAGCTCTAATTTCGTGTTAATTAAGCTTACGCGCCTCTTTTTGGGAATCGATACACCCGAGAATTTCTTCAGTTGCATTTCATTCGTATTGCACCTTCTTGCACTTGAGTTCACCCTGTCCGTGCTATTTCTTGATATGTGATTTAGCATAATTCGTTGGACGAAATGAAACCTTCGATGATGTCTTGAATTCTTGTTTGTCGTGTAGACAATCTTCTTAAGGGAACCAAAGTCAGCATTCACTTTTGATTGGCTATTGTTCTGTCGAAATATAACAGGCCCTTCCCCTCTTTTTCTTTGTTATTTACCTCAGTAGCCCTATTCACACGTGACCCACCATTCTTGAAAAAGATGAGAGACCATCTTCCTTTAGCTTGAGAGAGAGAGAGAGAGCGAGAGAGAGAGAGAGAGACTGATCTAGATCCACCACCAGCAGAAGGAGAAGGGGGAGAAGGAGGAGGAGATGGGTAGAGGGAAGATAGAGATACAGAAGATAGAGAACGACACGAACAGGCAAGTGACCTACTCGAAGCGGAGGAATGGCATCTTCAAGAAAGCCCACGAGCTCACCGTCCTCTGCGACGCTAGGGTTTCCATCCTCATGCTCTCCGGCAACAAGAAGCTCCACGAGTACATCAGCCCCACCACCACGTAATTCGCCTTCTCACGAATTTCTAACTTCCTGCTCATTCATGTTCTCATCTCTCTTGTTTCTTTAAACCACAGCGTGGAAGCGTGCGTGTGAATTCAAGATCGATCGATTGGTTTCTTTTTTTTCTTTCTTTCTTCTTCTTCGTTCTTTTTAAGCTCTGGCTAATTTTCGCTGCTTTTTTAGGACAAAAAGGATGATTGATGATTACCAGAAGGCTCTTGGGATCGATCTGTGGACTACACACTACGATGTTCACCCTCTCTCTCTCTCTCTCTCTCTCTCTCTCTCTCTCTCTCTCAGTCTTCTTGTTATTTCTTTAAGAAAAAGAAACATTGGTTATTGGAATTTTATGTATGCAGAGAATGCAAGAGGAGTTGAGGAAACTAAAGGAGGTTAATAACAATTTTCGGAAGGAAATAAGGTAAGTTTTTAGTCAAGTTGGGATCGGCAGCAGTCGGCCAATATAAAACGAAAGCCCAGAGCACTCAATTTCTTGTGCTCTTTCGTAAAATCTATACTTTAAAATGTCAAGATTTGAGGAGGAAATATTTCTTATTCCGTTTGCAGGCAGATATTGGGCCACGATTTGAACGAGCTGAGCTTCGCAGAACTGCACAGTCTCGAGCAGACGATCGAGTCTTCTGTCAATTCAGTGCGGCAAAGAAAGGTTACATCTTCGATACACATACCACGCTACCATTAATTTGCTATACTGCTTGCTAGGGAAGATCGGCTAGACGAAGCAATGGAGTTTGGGTTGAAGAATTGCTAAAGTAGATAGCGCTGATTAAGGGATTATACCATAGTTTGTGTCCCAAGATGAAGTGCCATCTGTGGCGGATCGATAAAAAGATGAGGATGCACCAATAAAAACTATCATTTCTAGCTTTTCTCTCTCTCCTTTGAACTGCAATAAAGTGCATGGTCTTGAAACTTGTCCATTTCAAACTTCTGAGGTTCTGGAAAACCTAGCTGTGTCTAAATAGTTCAAACTGCTTGCATACCCCAAGAAACTTTCAAGTGGTGAGCAAGTTCGTCTCTGACATGCATAAAAGCTCCTGTTGAATTAGCCCCTTTCGGTTCACCCCACATCTGCTCAAGTTGTATCAACATATGCGCATTCTCTTTTTCGAATGTACCATAGATTTATATCTACCTTGGACTTGATCCTCAAGAGAAACTATCATAGATGTAGCCGCGACTAGAACCTCAGATAGATGTCTGGTCCAGGACCTCTATTTTGTTGGTAGTAGTGTTTGGACCTCACTTTTGGCTGCAAGATTATGATTCTAGAGCAGTCTATTAGCATGATTGCAGTTGGCAATTTCTTTTAGGAGCTTTAATTATTTCTCGAGAAGTTGTTGCACAAAAAATTTCACGTCTTCCAAATTTCTCTTGTGCTAATGTTCGGAAGTCTAGTTGGTAAGATATTGCTATGTCAACTTTCTTCAACCATTATTTCAGGTTATACGAAACGAGATTTTCCCATCTCCTTCCGAGTTGGCGGCATGTTGTGGTTGTATCTTGTGATTTTTATAGACTAAAAAGTAGTCCTGGTAACTGTTATGGCAAGAAATTCTTTCATGGTGCTGCCGATGATGCGTCGCACAGTGAAAAATCCATAAAAATCCGTTGCTACTGGCTGTGCCTATAGGAAGTTTGACGAACCGATAAGTAGATATGTGTGTTCTCAACATGGACATATCTATGTGTGTTATAAATTGCCCGTATAAATTGATCCTTTCATCGATCAACCAAACTAGAAATTCACAACTTATTTGAGCTAACCTTTCCATTCTCAACCTTCTTTTTTCAGTACCATGTCCTCAAGACTCAAACTGATACTCACAAGAAAAAGGTGGGCAAACTAAAGTTCTGCATAATTATTGTTTCTTCTTTCTATAATGATGTTAGCTAGGTAGCTTAGTTGTCTTTCTTGTCATTCTCATGCCAATTATATGTCCTTTCTGTTCATTTTCAGGTGAAAGCCTTAGAGCACAGATATACAGAACTTCTTCTAGAATCTGTACGTTTTTTGTTTTTGTTTTTTGAATCAGACTGTTTTCTGCGTACATTTCCTACTAAAGATTTTTTCAATATTGGAGTTTATCAATAATGCCACAGACTGATCTGTTGCTATTTGCCTTTGTGTCTCCCCATTATCTTATGTGGTTTGGCTGGCGGATAAAAAAAATTAAGGGAGCGACATATGAGGATCTACAATATGGACTAAGTGAAGATATTGAGGGTGATTATGAATCTGCCATCACCAACTTGTCCAACCACAACGGAGCATCGGCCATGTATGCTCTCCGGCTTCATCCGAGCGACCACGATCTCTCCAGTGAAGGACATTTCGTGCCTGACTTGAGCCTCAACTGAAGTCGGTCGCAGTTTCGTGGTGCTACCTCGGGTGGTTTATGTTTCCTTTTCTTATGAACACTTTCGATGTTCCATTTAATCTCGTGTGGGTATCCTCTTCTGGGGAGGTTACGAAGTTAGACAAGAAAAGAGACAAGGACTAGGGAGTCCGAGACTTAATCGAAGTGTGTTCCTTCTTGCAATTACTGTTGGTGTGTTGATTTGAGATCAGAATAATGGACAAAGCTGTTGTGTAATCTTCTGCCTGCGATTAGTAGACTTTATTAGCACGTGTGGAAACAATACTATCAGCTCATTTGTGCATGAAATAGCGCAAAGCAGTTGACATTTCGGTCTTCTGCGACGATAGTTTTGGCTTGCCGAGAATGTCTATGCATCCAACGTTGAGTTTATATGCAGATTACAATGTTCTGTTCTTTTCGTTTCCAGGAAAAGTTGTGGTTGTATGAATGTATGGAAGCCTTGTCTGGATGGCCAAGCGATGCTTTTTCCTTGTGGAAAGTGCATAATGTAGTTCATTACAGTTCATTACAGTTCATTACTGTAATGTAATTATTCTGTATTTCATTTTTATGTTTCTTTCAATAATGACAGCATAATGCTGGCCCAAAAGAAAATTTAAATAATGATAGCACAATCGAATTAGATGTATTGGAGTTGGAATTGCGATGGCTAACGTACATGCTTGACAAGACTACGTGCGGTAGTTGCTTCTTTAGAAAACGACAAAATTCAATGGGATAAACCATTAAGGCTGATGCAAAAAATATTTTTTAAAAATATTCACGATTTCAAAAATGAACAAAAGAAAAATACTTCTTTATTCATGAAAATGATTAAACTTAAATTATTGTCGATATGAATATATTTTCTGGTCATTGATTATTTTAAGCAATATAAGTGAGTTTCATTTGGAAAATATTATCCAAATTATTTATTTTTGACAAAACAAAGGAATCTTAAGATAAGTGGATCCTTTTCGATAGCAAGTAACACTCCATTGCAAGTAAGCAAAATAATATTTAAGCTCCATTTATTTCGTAGAAAATTAATGATTTAGAATTTTTTTTTTAAATATAATCATTTGTATCGCTTATAAAAACAAATGAACGAAAAATCAATTCATCCTCTGCAAAAATTTTTAGACATAAAATTTCTTCGATAATGAAAATGTTTTTCAATTGCTAATTATTTCAAGCAATACAAACAATCAATTATAAGAAAATATTTTTAAAATTATTTATATTATGCGAAATAAATAGAACCTTGAAAAATCAACCCAAGTGAAAAAAGAGTATACATGAATATGACCTTCAAATTATGACAAGTGACATTTATTTCAATTAAGTCAAACAAAAAAAAAGTACTATTTTTGCAAGAAATTTTCCATCCAAAAATAAGGCTCACTTTACTTCTATAAAAAATTCGAAAGAAAGTATAATGTCATACCTTTGTTAGGATTTTCCTATGTCCTATATCGAAATTATGATACTAAATTTACAAATAATAATTTATCGTTACCATAAACAATCTTATAAACGCATGCAATACATTACAAAAGACAGCCTAAGTAATGTAAACGTATTGTCAATAGCCTTATTTAGGGCCCGTTTGGTTTGGCTTTGAGGAAATGCCCTTGGAAGAATGCAAATACTTTTAAGGTAAATGGGTTTTCCGAAATGCTAGACTGTTTGGTAAATTATAACTGAAAAGTGCTTTAGGGAAATGCAAGACTGTTTGGTAAATATATATTAGAAAAGCCCTTTAGTATAACCAAATTAAGTTTTTAGTTTTAGTATTTTTGAAATTTCAAAAAAAGAAACAATGACTATATAAAATTTTACATTTTTATGTTGAGAGTAATGTAAAAGATATATATTATTAAATTTATTTAAAAATTATATTAAAAGAATTTGATTATAGATTAGACGCAAAGCTCAACTTTTAGCCTAGGGTTCTTTTAGGTTTGTTTTCAACTTTAAATAATTTTTTTAATTATTGTAGTATTAATCATCTTCATTAATTAATGATCATTCTAGTGTATTGATAAAAAGTTGGGCTGTTGATTGTTAAAAGATAAAAATGACAAAAAAAAATGTGAACCCAACATTTGCAAAGAGTTTTTATTATTTTTTAAAATATAAAAATAAAATCCGATATAACTCCGTCACCGATCAACGGCGGTTGGGGTTTGGGAAAAATAATCGATTTAAAAAAAGAAAAAGAAGTCAACGGATGAATAATAGAGGTGGACTTGTATTTGGCCAAGAATACCTCCAAATGCTTAATCAAACACCTAAATTTTTTTTGATCGAACTTTCGCGAAAAGTGAAAGCGGGTGAAATCTTTGAACCAAACAAGGCGTAGTAACCACCAACACAAGAAAAATCAAATTTTAAAATATCAAATAAAATAAAATAAAATAAAAACACTAGAAAAATCGGTAAAAAAAACGTCGTCGTCTTCACCTCTCGCTTTTCGCAGTTCCCGGTAAAACTGAAAACGTTCCAATTGGTTACGCACGCTGCTTGCATTGCAGCAACTCTCTCTCTCTCTCTCTCTCTACATTTCGAAATTCGAGGAAAGAGAATTCTGCAGCTGGAGATGGCGGCGCTTGCTCCGGAGCCTCCTCGCTCGAGCGATTCAGGTACGCCGCTCGGCTCTCTTCTCCGATGGCCGGAGTAAACGCGTCGGTTCGCCGTCGCCTTCATGAAAGTTGCCGTTCGGCTGATCTCCGACGGTCTTCGCTGGCCTCGCCGGTTCAGACGCGACGGAGATCGTCGTCGGGAAAAGCCGAACGGCAATGCTGCGTCGCGGCCCGCGCTATCATCGGCTCGTGCTGGTTGCGTAGCTCGGATACGTGCTCCATAGGCGATTCGTCTCATGTATAGGCGGAATTGCGCTTCGACTCTGGCTTGACGCGATGAAGATGTCGCGCGCGTTCGCGGATTCGCATGTTTATTCGTGTCGATGTTGTGTCGTGTTATAGGTGCGAGCTAGTGGTGCTTCGCCGGAACCATCGAGTAAGCATCGAGCGTTCGCTGCCGGTCCACGATCGATCGCCCCTCAGCCACGTAATGCCGGCTGGAACTGTGACTTCCGCACGGATTGGTTTCGAGCTCTCTGGTTTGAGATCCGGGGGGTGTGAAGAAGCTGTAGATGTTAGAGCGAAACGTAAATCTGAAAGTGCCTGGAGATATTGTTATGCAAGGAGGAAGCAAGGGCGCCGCCAAAATAGCGGCCCTCATATTTCTCGTCCAGCCGAAGCCAATGGTGTGGGTTCTGAAGATTCTGTTTATCAACACCCTATCAGGAATGATCGCGTAGTCGGGAATATCGAGACGGACGTCCAGCATGGCGGATGTGCAGATCCTGATTCAGCCGAAGCTTCTCCAAGAGGGACCGACTTTGAACTCTCCGGTGTGAGGTCCATGGGATGCAAAGAAAACACGGACGTTCGAGCAAAAAGAAAATCTCAAAATACCTGTAGGTTTTATTATGTCAGGAGTAAGCGAATGCGCAGTGAAAATAGTGCTCCTCATTTTACTTATTTTCTCAAAGCTAAGTCTCACATGTGTTGTGAAGATTTTGTTTATGAACACCTTGTTAGGAGACATAATTTAGTTCAGGATACAAAGATGGGCATCCAGCACCACAGAAATGCTCTGAATCCGGGTATAACTGAAGCAAGTGAGCTCAATGATTCTATCAGACAGGATTACTATATTAATCGTTCAGTCGAGCAATCGGGAAGAAGTGATGGTGATCATACTTTTGAGCAGGATAATGCCCATGATCTCTCTACTATACGTGAAAATTGTGCTGACTTCAGGGATTGCTTTAATCCTGGTATATCAGGCGAACCGACTGCACACCCAGAGACTAACTCCTCCCATAACTTGTCAAGGAAAACTGAGGAAATTTTAGCTCAAGAGCTGTTGAGTGCGAGTCCAGGTGATGAAGGGAATGCACTTCATGATAAATTGGATGGTCTGAAGATAAGTTCATCAAACCATGAGAAGATTGCAATTTCGGGACAGATATTGCCAGACAAGCTTACCCATGGTCAAGTTCATGCGTCTGTTGCTACTTCAGCAAATGACCATATTGATCTCTCGAATTGTGTATTAAATATGGCGTGTGAAATGGATTTTTATGAAGGTGAAGGTTATTCTGGGAGCTTGCATGATGTTGGACACAAAGGAGATGTTTTGCTTTTAGCTCAAGATCCAAAATCAAATAGAGAGATGTGTCTTGGAAGTCAGGATTTCATATTTTCAGCAACTGCTGTTGTCTCTAACATGTCAGAGCGTGCTCAATACAGAGAGTACAGTCTGAATTCTTTAGAAGTTGATGAATCATCTCTTCATGTTCTTGGAGAAATTTCTGATGAAATGATGGTATGCTCATTGAACAGAGAGGATCCCCACATTCCATGGCATGATGATTTAGCTTCACCCACAGTACCCTTCTATTCTGTAATATGCCAAAGCCACAAAGACTCCAAGAGTGATGCTTCCTCACCTGCTAAAGGTGAGGAAGAAATAAGCCTCCTCAAGAGAGAAGAAAATCCTCTCTATACTTCCATAAATTATCGGTCAGTGGAACAACACAAACTGCCAGATGAAGGTTCAAACAAGCTCTCTGCTAGTTGTGGAGTCAAAACTGTGTTTCCCAATATTGCGAGTGCTATTGTGGTTACCAGAAAGGAAATTGAAGCTCCTGCAGAGACAAGTCCCTTGTATAGAGAACCTGAAGATCAAAATTTTACAGAGCAATCAATTACTGGCGAGTCCCACAAAGAATGTAATCCAACAGACGATTTATCAGATGATGAATGTTCAAGTTTATCCGTTTTTCATGAATTAGACAGTAGTCTGTCAAGACTCAATGACGAAGAGTGTGAAAGTGATTGTGACGACTCTAAGCTTATGGAGATTTGGGAAATGGTATTTTACAATGATTGTACTTTTGAATCCCCCCCCTCTCTCATACACACGTACACACACCCCGATCCACCCACCCACCAACCCACACACCAACCCACACACCAAAAAGAGTGCAAGCGTGCAGGCAGAGTGCATGCTCACTTGTGGTTCTGCAATCCGCCTTGAGCATTATTGCCTTCTCTCATGCCTGCATACTTGCATGTATATGTTCCACCTCTTTTAAACGTTTGCTATTTAATTTCAGATACATAGCATGGATTTTTATCCAGGTGATCGAGATTCTTTTGTTAATGGAGAAGGTAACACCGCTGGATTTGGGTATGACAAAGTCCATTGTTTCCTTTGGCTTCCCTCGGGACTTCCATGTGTAGGCATTCATTTTTTTTGTCACACAGTACACATCCTAATTTCATTATTAGTATTCATCAATACTTTTATTGGTCAAAGATTCAGCAGCTGTACAAGTTACTAAAAGGAATATGATCAGATTTTATCATAAAAGTGACTGATTATCATAGCTTTCTTTGCCTATCATAGGAAATGGAAACCCTGCTATACAACGTAAACTCAGTTCTTTCTTTTTTGTCTAAAACTTTAGTGTCCAGGTATCGACATGAGTATAAAAGGGAGCCTGCCACTAGATTGGAACGATGTGCTGGATCTTTCATACAACAAGCAATTGCTTCGGGAGGTCCACTTGCAATTTTATATGGGCAGAATTCAAAGCATTATATCAGAAAGGATGAGGTGATCATTATTTGCAGATAGTCTAACTCAAGGGCTCTTAAGCATTATATGGAGCTACTTCCTTTCCTTAAAATTTTTGTTCTGTCACGGCAAACTACTTATCCAACTGGAATCTATGCTGTTATATCACGCCCATTAAATTATTGGGACTCAGATAATATGCTTTTTTATGAATACTTAGGATTGTTTGCACATTCAAACTTATAACCTTGGATTTGAGTTATGAGTTTCCCTATTTTGCTACCTGGAATGTCCTCTACATTTATTGCTTCAAGCAGCATAAAGCACTTGCGAACATGTCAAGTGGAACATTTCTTCAATCCAAGCTGAATGAGTCTATTTCATTTGAAATCTTGTTTAATATTCATACGCACTGTGATTTGAAAAAAAAACCCAGCAAAGTATAGTGAAAGATGAAGCAGTCTAGTGTGGGTAGGCAAAGAAAACAATCCCCTTGAGCGCATTGTTCAGGAAACTTATCTAGGAATGAATTTGTTGCTTATTGCAGTGTCCGTGTCCCATCTGTGGCTGTTCTATAGTGTACCCATGCATGTCATTGGAAATATAAGCTTTTCGATGAAGTTGCTATTTGTTGAAAGCAGTCAGATGTTTCATAGTATATCTGATGATGTAATTTTTACTGCAAGACAGACCTTCTCGTAGTACCAGACCTAGTTGTAAGCGTCAGAACAAACCAGATTTAACAGATTATAACTTATTGAAGGACACACTGCTAGTGATAAAGTTTCTAATGCATATTGACGGATCAATTTCTACTATTGCCTTTTTTTTATATCTAGTGTTTGTTAGATGCCACATGGACTTATTGGAACTTATTCCTTTTGAAAGTTATCAGCTTAGAAACTATAAAAATGCGGGTATGTTAACTGTTGTGTTCTCCAGTTCGAAAAAGTCCCAGACTTTATTAGTTGTGAAACATTCTTATTTGCTGTAATGCTGCGTTTCCCTGGTTGGTATGCTTAATACAACTCCTTAATGGCCTATTGGTGGTTGTTTTTCTTTGTTTCGAATTGAGAAATGCTTCTGCTTCTCAGGTCATACTTGGCAGGGAAACAGAGGATTTTCAGGTCGATATTGACTTGGGAAAAGGAGGAACTAACAAAATATCCAGACGGCAGGTTGAATGTTTGGTCTATCCGATGCTTTTGACAAACCCCTTTTCGCTGTTAATCTAGCTTTATTATGCTCATGGCACCTGTATGCATGGGATAGAAATTATTTTCTGATCACTTTTATGCGGTTGCTTGGGGTGACAATTGCTATTGGCTTATCTGTTACTCAGTCTTTACATTTCACTGTTCTGAATATCTTTCTCGCAAATTCTTTCTTTAATGACGATCTGGTTGTTCCAATTGTTTGCCCTTTGTGCTCTTCAACAGATGCTCGATTTCCGCACAGGGAGGGCCTGCGAACATAAATGGAAACTCTAGTTACATATAATAAGATTGTCACTCTTAAAAAGTTGCCGACATGCCAAATCCTTCTCTCTTTTTTTTTTTTCGGGAAACAGCAACTTCACTTATAGTTTGCGAAACTACCTGACATCCTGGTGCAATTTTGGCTGCTCAATTGCAAGATGGTTTACAAAGTGAAAAGATTGGATTTCCTATTTTCTTCTGTTCTACAGGCCAATGTAGCTCTTAAACATCTCTTTGCTCTTTAAGTCGTATCTAAAAATTCGGATGACTGAAACTTCATTTTACTCAGGCTCTTGTCAAGCTGGAGAGAGATGGTACTTTCTTTTTAAAGAATCTTGGAAGGAGTTCAATATATGTGAATGGGACAGCAGTTTCCAGTGGAAATCATGTACATCTTACTGCAAACTGTTTGATCGAGGTACCATCATCTTTGAAATATGTTTTGCATTGCGTTACCTCATTTTTGCAGCTCCGCTGTTTCTAATGGACGCTCTGCCCGTGCCGGCATTCGCGACTTTCACTGAAAGATGTGCTTCCATTAATAATGAACAGATGAAAGGGATTAAATTTTCATTTGGAATAAACGAGAGATCTGTGAGGCGCCACTTGGCAAAGCTCGCCAAAGAAAGCCGCGGAGCAAATCGCAACTTTGAGTGGTTACCAGAGGGGTCCCCCAACAATGCGGTTTGATAGGTAAGTTCATCAGCCTGTAAATTTCTTTGCTGAAAGTAGAACATTTACTCTTTATTCTATTCTTCCACCAACAAGATGCCAAGATAACAGATGTATCTAGATCCCTTGCCTTGAATGTGCAGTCATTTCAAAGCCAAAAGACAAAAGCAAAGAGAAATGGTGAAAGAACATTTCTTATTCGATGGGTATTGTCATCTTTATGTGATGGGAATTTGTTGCGGGGGTAGGATATTTTGTGCGTGGGGGCAATTTGGGCAAAAAGTTGGGTGGGACGTGCAATTTTAAATTCTATAATTAAAAGTGGGGACATTGTAAGTTTTGAAAAGTGACTGGTACTTGATATAAGAAGTAAAACGATGTGCTCTTCGTGATTTATGCCTAGATATCGGCAGTACACATAATCGAAAGTTAGAGCAGAGTCAAGGAAAATCAGGGCATACTACCATAGATAGGAACAGGATATCGGTACTTCGGGGTGGAGTAGTTGTACTGATGGAAGTTGTCTATAGATAGCAATGCCACGCATGATAACCAACATACCTACAGCCAAGAATAGCTGTAAATGGGGATGAATGGTATTTGGCACCGGAGCCCTTTTGTAATTAGAATACAAAGTAAGACACGTCTGATTTGATTCTAATCCCAATTATTGAAAGTCTCAATGATGAGCTTACTTTAAGTGCCCATGCAGTTTCCGGAGGTTAGGTATTTGGAATCAGGACATATATAAGTTTGAAGGATCTTTGGGAAGTGGTTCGATTATATATTGTGACAACCCCCAACTCAATAATTCGGCCTCCTCCTTTTCCACCGTCTCGGCCACTACAAATGAGAAAAAGCAGGGTAAAATGAAATGGAACATACCTTCCGGTTGAAAAAGTGATGGATATTTGCTTATAGATAAAGCTGCCTCTAAAGCAACCTTTTCTTCAAACACGGGCCATTTGTCGAAAGTAGTAGGCAGATGAAGGCGATACCTGTATCTGTCAAGCGGTGATTAAGGGTTGCAAATCGATGATTGCCGCTGGCTTGTTTGGTAGTGGCACTGCATGCCGGAATGCAATGCGAGTTCAAAAAGAGAAGGGATAGATAGAAAAGAACGATTTGAGGCGTTAGGATTTTCTGTTGAGTTCGGTAAAGGTGACTTGCAATTTGCACTTTCACTAGTGCTGAGTCCTCATTTCTAGTGTTCAAATTCCTCAGCAACATAGCTCTTCATTGAGATCCACCGTCATGAATTTCAGAATGCTAGATCCAAAATACTATGTGATTTCTCAAGCATCCTATCCCTGTCGACAATGAAAGGAGCGTGACCCAATTTCCTCCTCGCTCATCTTCTTTGGCATTTCCTGTTTGTTTCTTGGCGTCAGTACTTTCACATGATGTTCCAGGCCATGAATGAGCGACCCCGTCACGGGCCCAGTAGGTGTAGCATATTCTCGTACCGTTTTCAATGAGAAATTTAAGGTGGTTACTAACCAAACCTCGGGGACAACTCGAACAGAACCCTTTTTCTTTTCCCCTAGTCCGAACTTCGAACCACCATTAGTCCAGCCCCCTTCCATAACCCAACACCCCCCTTTTTCTTATTATTCTCCATCTCCTCCTCCCCTCGCTACAAGACGTGCATATAAGTTCAAATCCTCCATGGCGATTTGAGCTTGAGGACTAGAGAGAGAGAGGGCTCTGACAGACTTTCCCGTGCGTGAGTCCACTCCCACACATAAAAAAGATCACTGAGATCAAGACATCTCTCTCTACCTCTGCCTTTGCCTTTGCCATTGCCAATGCTGTTCCCCCACTTTGTAGATTGTACCCTTTCTCTCACCACCCATTAAATCCTCCCTCCCCCACTCCCATCCCCTTCAATCGGACGGCCCCGATCACTTCCTTCTCTTGTCCCCTCTCCCCTCTCTCTTTCTCTCTCTGCTGCAAAAGCAGAGCACTCTCATTTGCCTTTTCTCTTATCTTCTCCCTCGGGGAGATCATCTTCAATTGCCAATTTCGTGTTCTGAGAAAATGGGTACGCCGCATTTGGCTCCAGCTTCCGTGATCTTGCTCCTCCTATCGACCCAGCTGTCCCTGCTCTTGCCCGGAGCGAGCGCCGGGACCTACTGGGGAGACGTGGAGGTCCTGAAGCAGCTCAAGAACGCGCTGGACCCCAGCTCGGTGAGCCCCGGCTCGTGCGTCGCCTCCTGGGACTTCGCCCCCGCCGCCGACCCCTGCGACGCCCTCTTCAGCGACAAGTTCACCTGCGGCTTCCGCTGCGACGCCACCGACGGCTCCGGCGCGAGCCGGCTCACCGAGCTCGCCCTCGACCAGGCCGGCTACTCGGGCCCCCTCGCCGCCGTCTCCTGGGACCTCCCTTACCTCCAGACCCTCGACCTCTCCGGCAACTACTTCGCCGGGCCCATCCCGGCCTCCCTCTCCAACCTGACCCAGCTGAGCCGGCTCGGCCTGTCCCGCAACTCGCTCTCCGGCCCGATCCCCGACTCGGTCTCCTCCCTTTCCAGCCTCGGGGAGCTCTACTTGGACGGCAACGCGCTCGAGGGCTCGATCCCCCCTGGCCTCGGCAACCTCACGAACCTGACCCGGCTCGAGGTCCAGTCCAACAAGCTCTCCGGCGAGCTGCCGGCGGCGCTGAGCTCGCTCGGCAGCCTGCTCTACCTGGATGCGAGCGACAACGCGATCTCCGGCGAGCTCCCGCGAGCGCTCCCGCCGTCCCTCGTCCAACTCACGATGAGGAACAACGCCCTGGAGGGACAGCTAGCCCCCGAGACGTTCCAGCTCGCGAGCTCCCTCCAAGTCCTCGACCTGAGCGGCAACGGGATCGCCGGCCCGGTCCCCTCCGCCCTCTTCACCCACCCGTCGCTCCAGCAGCTCACGCTCTCCTCCAACGGCTTCGACTCCATACAGTCCCCAGCCTCCCTGCTCCCCGAGAGCGAGCTCATCGCGGTCGACCTGAGCGAAAACCGGATCAGGGGGCTCCTCCCCGCGTTCCTGGCGGGCATGCCGAGGCTGTCGGCGCTGGCGCTGGAGAACAACGAGTTCTCGGGGATGATCCCGACAGAGTACGCGCTGAGGGCGGCGGCGCAGCCGGCGCAGGGGGCGGCGCGGCTGGAGAGGCTGATGCTGGGCGGGAACTACCTGATGGGGCCGATCCCGGGGCCGCTGCTGGGGCTGGGCCAGGGCGGCGGCGGGGGGGCGGAGGAGGAGGTGAGGGTGAGCCTGGCGGGGAACTGCCTGTACAGATGCCCGGCCCGGTTCTTCTTCTGCCAAGGTGGCGATCAGAGGTCGGCGGCCGAGTGCAAGAGCTTCTTCGGCCCTGTAATTCCTTGAACCCGCTCTGTCTACGTGTACGTGACTACGTCGTGGTGGTGGCGGCGATAATGTATAATAATCTTTTCTTGATTTTTTGGGTCTTTCTTCTTCTTCTCTTTTTTATGTTTGGGTTTTCATCTTTCTTTTGGCGTAGGCGAGTGTGAAAAATTGGATTCATTTTGATGGACCGTCTTGGTGGGCGAAAGTGGAGAATAAGCAAAAATTCCGGGGCCGAATTGGAAATGGTGAGAGGAAAATCAAGCAAGAATTTAGACTAAATTACGGTGAAAATTATTAAATGGTTTTCTGCGAAGATTGTGGGGTGCGGTAATGCTGCTGCAATCATGAAAGGGAGAGACGCCTTCTCTTTGTCGCTTTCCCCATTTTCTGACACTGAGAATGGGACGGGGGAGCAGTACTTTTTGCACGCTTGGAGGGGCGTGGGAGCCGCGCGAGGTACGGACTGTCTGTCCTGTTCAGGTCCCGGACCGCCCTCGGGCCTCGGGATCGATCCACCGCGGACCACGATGGTAAGAAGGCCCCCGTCACGCATGGGCCTAATCGTCATCCTGAAAGTTGAACGGAGGAACGATCCGAGCTCACGTGCTCCCGAGAGGGCATTTCGTTCCATGAACGTGGACATTAGCTAGGGCTTTGGATCCATCGCGCTGAGTAAGATTTTCATGTGATCTCCTGAGGAACCGTTCTTTAGCGATCGTCGAAAAGCACTTGTCCGTCGTGGATACAAGGCGCTCGAGTGAGCAACTTCTCTTTACTATGGTTGCTTTGAGAGGGGATCGGCCATGCTCGTGGCTTGAGGTCGTTGAGCGGATCCCGATGCTTGGCCGGATTCGGGAAACTAGGAATTTTGCCCATTGATGCGAAGTGAATTTGCTTTGATCTTTGTTGCGAAAGCAATTGATCAAACAATAAATAAAATGGAACAAGAAAATAAATTAGATAACAAATTTATGTGGTTTGGCCAAGATGACCAATATTTATGGAAAAAGCAACAACGAATTATAATATTAGTCAAATGATATAATGAAGATTACAATTACACTCGAGTTATTTAAATAATCACAGTGTTTCCCAACCCTTAATTACATCTAATAACTCATCATCACCAATATAATTTATCAATCTCACGAAGAAATCTACAAAATCTTAATACAAGATTTTCATGGCTTTAAACACTCAAGATGTAATTTAGTTAATTTTTTATTTAATTTAATTAATATTTATATTAAAATTAAAATTGGACTAAAACAACATAGTTTTGGGTTATCTTTCTTGTTTTAGCTACGTTAGCGCCACATAGGAGAGAAAAAGTAACAAAAAAAGCCATGTTAGTATTTTCTATTAATCAAATTGGACGGAGTTAATAAAATGATTCAATTGCACCAATTTGATAAATTTAAAGACTTGATTATACTTTTTAAAAGTTTTATGATTTCAACTTTCGTAACAAGTTTTAAGACTTCTTATGAACATATATATTTATGTATGATTTGTAAGATTTTATAAGTAGAGTGGTCCCATGTGCCTATATCTAGTTAGACATCGTATGTTTTATTCTCCCTAGTTACATCTCACTATTTTTCTTTTTTGTTCAAATAAATTGTACAAGATTGGTTTCTAAACTGATTCGACCATAGAGCTAGCCTACCTTGTTGGTTCTCAGGAAAATCGACAGCTGTGACATAAGAATCAAAACCAATCCATTTAAAGGCTAGTTCTAGGGTTTGGAACGTAGAACTAGACCGTTTCTTCCTAGAACAAGTTGAGCAAGGGCAATTTAGTCTAGTTCCCCCTTTTAACCAACCCTTGCTCACCTCAAATCAAAATCCACATTAGAATTGTATTTTACCCCCTCCCCAGAATCAGTAACTTATTTGGAGAGTTGACAATTGTTTTGACTTTAAAATGTAATATACATGAGCCTATATATAGGCTTTAGAGCTTAACTATCTAAAGTAACAAAATATCAATTACATCAAATTAGAATCAATTAAGATAAATTTCCTAAATATATGTATATCTCTAACATCCCCTCAAACTCAGATGATTTGAAAAAAATTAACATGAGTTTGGAGAAAAGATCTAGGAAACGCTTAGGTGGATATGTCTTGGTGGAGACATTAATAGTGTGTTTAGCAGATAAAGTAGAGACAAGTTGAACAACGCCATGAAGAACATGAGATCGAATAAAATGGTAGTCTATTTCAATATGTTTGGTTAAAAATATCATTATGTGCTATTTGGATACACTTCGGTTGCCGTAATAAAAAACTATTCCACTGTGTTGACACACTCCCATATCTTTTAGTAGTCATCGCAACCATAGTAACTCTGACATCGAATCAGCAAGAGCTTAATCTGCTTTCATACTAGGTTGAGCAACGATAGTCTATTTCTTGCTAAATGTTGTTTCTTGATAAAAAAGAAACGATTGCCTATAGTGGGGCTACTTTCTTGAGGGTCACCAGCCTAGTCAGCATCAAAATAAGTCGTCAATTCCAAGGTAGATTGAAAAGAATAGTGAAGACCATGAATAGTGTACCCTTGATGTAACAAAGAATTCAAAGTACTGTAGCAAAATGTCCTGTGCAAGGCACGATCATGTACTAACTAACAATATGAACATCATAGGCAATGTCAGGTCAAGTGAAAGTGAGATATATAAGATTGCCGACAAACTATCAATAAAGTGTAGGATTTGAAAGAGGAGCCCCATATTTGACATCAAAATTGACATATGTCTCGGTGGGAGTTGTGACAATCTTGTTGTTGGTGAGTCCGACTCGAGAGATAAGATCAACGGCATATTTGGCTTGTGAAAGATAATAACTAGAGGAATTTGAATGAACCTCCAAGCCAAAAAAGTAGCTAAGTCACCTAAGATCTTTCATCTCAAACTATTGACTAAGATATTGCTTGAACTTTGAAATGCCAATATAATCATCGCCAGTAATAACCATATCATCCACATACAAGAGTAGCATAACATACCCACGAAATGTCCATCAGACAAAAAGAGCATGATCATAGGAAATGGATTTGAAGCCGAGAGATTCCATGGTAGAGCTAAATTTAGAATACCATGCATGAGGTGCCTGTTTCAGACCATATAATGCTCTTCGTAATGGACACACTTTCTTAGAAGAATAATTATATATAGGAGGAGGCACCATATAGACTTCTTTAGTAAGATCACCATTCAAGAATGCATTTTTAACATCCATCTGGAATAGAGACCAGCACTTAACTACAACAACAAGAAGAAGACTATAGATAGAAGTGAGACATGCAACAATAGCAAAAGTCTCTTCATAGTCAACTCTGTATTCCTAAGTAAAGCCTTTTGCCACTAGTCGAGCTTTATAACGATCCACATTACCATCTGCATTTGCTTTAATTTTATATACTCATTTACAACCTACAATGGACTTATCAAGCAACAAATCAATCAAATCCCATATGAGATTTATCAAAGGCCCATAACTCATTTGCCATTGCTTGATGTTAGAGAGGATTAGTGATGGCTTCTCTATATGTGCAAGGTTAAAAAAGAGAAGCAATTGTAGAGTAACAATGGTAATTACGAAGTCAAACATAATGTTGACTTACTCTAGTGGAGCGATGGATAGAGGATGATAGAATGTCAACTGGTGGATAATCCGCGAATGGAGCAAACATATCAGAAGTTGCCCAGGTGGTATCACCATAGAACCTGCATCAAGATTAGAAGGAATAGGAGAAGGGAATTCTGGAGAGGAGGATTCACAAATAGAAGGAGGTGTGGGATCTTCCGGAAATAAATATACTAAAGCATTAGTGAAGGAACATGAGGTGATGACTTGAAGGGATAAGAGAGGAACATCTTGTGTTCCCAAAAAGTAACATGACGAGACACATGAAAATGATTAGACATAGGATCCCAACATCTATAAGCTTTACGCTCAATGCCATATCCAATGAAGCAACATAAACGGGCACGACGCTCTAATATTGTACGTTCATGTGGGAGAAGATGTACAAAACAAACACTACCAAAGACTCGAAGAAGATTGTAATTAGAGATACTACCATACAAACACTCATAAGGAGAAATGTTACCTATTACAAGTGATGGAGTACAACTGATTGTGTACAAGCCTCTCCCAAAATAGTTTCGGATGAGGAGACTAGAAGAGTACGTCTAATATCTAAAACATGTCTATGTTTACGTTCCGCTCGACAATGTTGCTGGGAAGTCCTTGGACAAAAACGATGAACAATAGTACCATTTTGGGAGAGAATTCTAAGAAAGTCAGTGACTTTAAATTCCATGGCATTATCAATACAAAAAACCTCAATATCTTGAGAAAATTGTGTTTTTGTCATCGCGGCAAAATCACGGTAGATACAAGTAAATTCATATCAATTCTTCATAATATAAAGTCATTTATAACAAGAATGGTCATCCACAAAGATTAAAAAATAGCGAGAGCCTCCCACTGTGGGAGTTGGAGATGGTCCCCAAATATCAGAGTGAATAAAATCAAAAGGAGCATGAGAGACAAATTCACTAAGATCAAAAGGTAAGGCATGATGTTTTCTTAATTGGCAAGGCGGACAATCAAAATGTTTATTGTCAACAGAACCTAAATGATAATTTGAAAATAAGGATTTTAATCTAGAGGATGAAGCATGACCTAACTGAGAATGCCAAGTTTTAGATAACACTACAGCTGCACGACCAGCAAAAGAGTTAGGAATATTCAAGGAAACAAGCTCAAACAAATATCTCACTCTACAGCTTGTCCCAATCGTCTATCCATATGTAGTTCTTGCATATGACAATCATGAGAACAGAAGTGGACATCAAAACCAAATTTATACAATTGTCTTACTGAAATCAAATTTAGGACAATTTGGGAACCATGAATGTATTAGGTAAGGATAATGCGGATGTTGAGATGTTTCCTATGTGGCTAACTCTCATTTGAGAATTATTAACAAGGGAGATGTGCATTGAATGATTTTGACTCAAACAAATCGAAATTTGAAGTCATATGATTACAGCAAGCAGAGTCAAAATACCATGAATCAAAAGTCCCTGAAGCAACAAACATAACAAAAGGAACAAAGAAACTAAAAGTACCAAACTCTCGAAGAATGGAATAAACATCCTCTAATCTAAGAGTGACAAACAATCCATTAGTAGCAGGTAGATGAATTTGCATATGGACCTCAATTTTGGGGTCAATTAGCCATCCCTATAAGTCGTTTAGGTCATACTAGATGGTAATTAGCATTGTACCAGTTTCAACACAATAGATTGGGCAAAGAAATGTGAAGAAACTAGTACTTGGAGAGCTTATCTTGAGCAAATAAAGCCAAAAATGAACTTATAACATCAAAATGCCTTGGGATCCAATTAAAAATCACCAAAAACTAGTTAGAAGACCATCAAACTAGTCATAAATGCGAAGAAATCTATCTGGCTAGTGTGAGATGAACCAGTCAATACCAATCAACATTAAGTCAACAAAAGTCAATGGCAAGTCAATGATAGCAATCATAGATGACATGGCGATGATGTGGCACTATGTGTCAGATGACGTCAACACAAATGGAGAGTCGTTGGCACATGCAGGCACTTGAATCTCATACAAAAGCTCCTAGCGATGAGTGAGGGTGCGTGGCAAGGCCATTGGCGGCGAAACTTTGCTAGATGGCTCGGCAATGGGCTGTTAGAGCTAGGTTGGTGTTTATTTTTGTAAATAGATAGTGGAGGTAATGCAGTACTCTTGGCAACTCGACAGCTTCTACACATAGTTTGTGTTCCTGTATTGCAGTGAATCAATTGATGATTTTGCAGATACTTCAATGTTTTTAAGTTGGTGTGAGCTAACCGTTGGTGTCACACATCTTCTCCTATAGCTTTGTGTCTTTGAGTGAAGAAGGCCTCTGTGGTTTGTGGATCTACTCTGTAAAGTCCTCTAACTTTCCTTCCGAGCATCATTGTTGTGTTGGTGCGATTGTCCTTTATATAGATCCAATTTTTATCAAAAACAAATGAGCAGGGATATCATCTGTTAGTTTTGATACCAAAAGAAGATTTTTCTTAATTTCAAGAACAATCAGCACATCATTTAGAGGTAATGAATCGATTTCAGTATGTAACAAAGCATCACCAATATAGGCAATAGATAGGCATGAGCCATTCCCTATCATAACTATATCAGTCCCATTGTACTTAGAGGAGTTATGAAGAATACTCGAATCTGTAGTGATGTGGGCGATCGCACCAGTGTCTGTATACCACTCACTGCCTTTAGAATACTCAAGATGCATTGCTGCTAAGGCTATTAGAATCTCCTCAGCCCGGTAGGAGTTGTCAAATCGATACCAGCAATGAAGTGCATAATGTCCTGGACGTTTACAGATTTGACACTCCAATCGAATGGTATCTATTGTTTTCCCATCCTGCAAATGTTTGTTAAATGTTAAATTTGGAGAGGGATATGATTTGGTATCTTGATACCTTTGTGAAGAACTTGCATATGGTCAAAATCCCTAACTAGAACCAGAGAAGTTATTGAATTGCTTAAAGCGCTGACCCTCCTGATCCTGATTCAAGCTCTTTGGCCTGTAACTCTGATTTCTTCCAGGATATCCATAGCTGCGATTCCTACTGTTAAATGGACGTCCTCTACCATAACTACGTCATCCGCGGTAACTACCTCTTGGACCTCCAAAACCAAATTTTTGGTAAACAAGTTCTCTGTCAAACACCCCCTTCTACTGAACTTCAGATTTTCTTTGTCCATAGTAGGCTAGATTAGGATTGTACTGGCTTGAGGAGTAGCTTTGTAATCTTGTTTCGAACCTCTCTAACTGTGATATTACTTCATCATATTCTGATTGAGGTTTCAAGCAATACATGGTAGTTCTGAAATTCTCATATTCAGATCCTAATCCCTCTAGAACACCAAACATCTTAGTTATCTCATCTACAGGCTTCCCAATTGCATTTAGCTGATCACAAATTGATTTGTATTCCCTGAGATAAACAGACAATGCTCGATCTCGTTTTTTGCAGGCTTGTGACTTCCCTCTTAGTTCAAATTCTCTAGCTACAGATTTCTGTGTGAATCGATTAAGTAAAGTTTGCCATACCTCATATGAAGTTTCTAAACCAATGACCAGACTTAGGATATTCTCAGATACAGCTCCACTGATTCATGGTGATACAAGTTGATCAGTTCTTACCCAATCCGTATAATCGGGATTCACAACTTCAGCTTCATGTGCTTCAACTTCAACCTGTAATGTTTGAGTAGGTGATGGAGTTTCACCACTGATGAATCCAAATAGCTCTTGGTTTCGCAAGAATCTGTGGAACTATGCTTGCTAAAGAAGAAAGTTATCTTCAGTTAGCTTGATCGTGACGAAGTTGGAGATGTTAACATGGATTCAAAAGGGGTATTTCTGTGTTCTTGCTGCCATTTTCGTGCTCTCAGAAGGACTCTGATACCAAGTGAAGGCTTGAGAGAAGGAACGATGAAAATAGATGAAGAGTTTTGGATTTCTTCTTTCTGTATTCAAGGAAACCATTCATCTAAGAGCTTGCTATCTTGCTTGCTATGTTCTCTTATTTATACTACATGCTGCTTATGTCAAGAATCTGCATCTTCTATTCCTTTAGAAAAGATTCACCGTGATATCTAAAGTCCTTCACCAGTTAATTCCTTTCAGAATTTCAAATACTATGTCATCTTCGTGGACAACTTTTCCCGTTATAGTTGGATTTATCCAATGAAATTGAAGTCAGACTTCTATGACATCTTTGTCATGTTTCAGAGACAAGTAGAGAATCAATTTGATCGTAGAATCAAAAATTTTCAATGTGATGGTGGAGGAGAATTCACCAGCAACAAATTTTAGATTCATTTACAGAATTGTGGCATCAAAGAATGTGTTTCTTATCCCCACACACCAGAATAGAATGGGATTTCTGAAAGAAAACATCGCTATGTGGTTGAACTGGGCCTAGCTATGCTCTATTATGCCAAAATTCCATTGAAATATTGGGTTGATGCATTCATGACAGCTAATTACATTGTCAATGTACTTCCCACGCCAAAGTTACAAATGCATTCACCTTATAGCAAAATTTATCAACAAGAGCCAAGCTATGAACATTTAAGAGTCTTTGGATGTGCATGTTACCCTTGTTTCAAACTATATGCACAACATAAATTTGATCCACGATCACTCACATGTGTATTTTTGGGATATAGTAAACGCCGTAAGGGATATCGATGTCTTGTGCTTGCTAATGGTCGTATATACATTAGTCAACATGTAATGTTCGACGAAAGTTTCTTTCTTTTCACTAAGAAACTAACAACAGAGTACAAACAATATACTACTCTGTATCGACAATGGGCAAAAGAAGTTAACCTCCTGGATTCTACAAGTGCAGAACAAGTGAAATCTCACTCAAATGCACATACAGGACATTTACAAGATAGTGAAATCTTGGAAGCTGAGCACTTCAATACGTTTCATCTTGTTATAATGCCATCAAATTCATTTCACTTACAATTGCAGTCTGAAGAACAAGAAGTTTTTACTCACACAACTGAGACACCAGATGAAGTCATTGTCGACCAAGCTCATCAAAATCCTTCACCTACCTCACAAGGTACACTTTCTACCCACTCTATGCAAACTCGACTAAAATTTGGCATTGTAAAGCCAAATCCCAGATATGCATGTCTGGTTGAATATAAAGTTCCTCTTGAACCACGATTAGTTAAATCAACCTTAGCAGATGAAGGGTGGTATAAAGCGATGAAGGATGAAATGGATGCTCTGTATGAAAATTAGACATGGATATTAGCTCCTCGAACTAACCAAATGAATGTCATAGGATGTAAATGGGTGTTTAAAACTAAGCTAGCACCTGATGGAAATCTTGATAGATTAAAGGCTCGGTTAGTGACTAAGGGGTTTCACCAAGAAGAGGGAGTTGATTTTACGGAAACGTTTAGTCCTGTTGTCAAACATGCCACCATCCATATAGTGCTCTATGTGGCAATGATGAAGAAATGGTCAATACATCAACTCGATGTTAAAAATGCTTTCCTACATGGAACATAAAATGAAATAGTATATATGGGGCAGCCACCTGATTTTACACATTCTCAGAACTCTCAATATGTATGTCTTCTCAAGAATTCCTTATATGGTCTTCGTCAAGCACCGCGTGCTTGGTTTGACAAGTTCAGCAACTTTTTTCTGTAGCACAACTGATCCCTCACTCTTTGTTCTCATGATGGACTAGAAATAGTGCTTATGTTGCTCTATGTAGATGATATTGTATTTACTGGCAGCTCAGATTAGTTACTAGCTAAACTGATTAAATCACTAGGTCTTCACTTTCACATGAAAGATCTCGGATGTCTTCATTACTTCTTAGGTATTGAAGCCAAATGCACCACTAATGATCTATTCCTATGTCAAACCAAGTATGCTCTTAATCTCCTTACTAGAGCCAACATGATGGAATGTAAACCTATCTCAACTCCTATGTCACTAAGATCAGTCGTCATGAAGAACGATGAGATCCTACTAACCAATCCACTTGAATACAGGAGTCTAGTTGGTGGACTCCAATATCTAACAATAACTCGTCATGATCTTGCTTATGCGACAAACTTATTATCTCAGAAATGCAGCAGCCAACAGTTGGAGATTTTCATAAGTTGAAACGGGTTCTTCGGTGTGTTAAAGGAACTGTTCATCTTGATATTTTTCTTCATTCTCACAGTTCCATGACTTTATACAGATTCTCCAATGCTGATTGGGCTGGTTATGTTGAAACTAGACGCTCAACTACTAGCTTCTGCACCTATCTTGGTTCTAATCTCATTTTGTGGGCAACTAAGAAGCAACCTACTATCTCTCATTCTTCCACAGAAGCAGAATATCAAGCACTTGCATCTACTACTACTGATCTTACATGGATCAGCTTTGTTCTTCGTGACATTGGTCTATGTCTCTCCTCACTAACACTTCTGTTTTGTGATAATCAATCTGCCATTTCTCTTACTACCAATCATATCCTACATGCTCACACCAAACACATTGAAGTCAACTTCCATTTTTTTTTGGGAGAAAGTTTCCTCAGGTTCTCTTAGTATGTGTTATGTTCCCAGCGCTCATCAGCTTGCTGATATTTTTACCAAATCACTGTCACGCTTGGCTCACTTTACTATCATAACCAAATTAGGTATGGGCTGTCGACCCCTTCACAATTTGCGGGGGGATGTTAAGAATCATATGATGAACGCACACTATGTTGCTGAATCGACCACTGTGGTTTCAACAAAGAAAAAAAAATGAAGATGTTGCTGCTATAACAAAGACCAGAGGATGTGAAGTGAGCAAAGTGAGCGAGTCATCGGCTATATCAGTTATGTGTATACATGGCGCTGCTAATTCGACTAGGAAGGAAAGAGATGAAGTCAATAGCAAAACTTCCAACTTCATGTGTATCAATGACAAAACTTCCAGCTTCACGTGTCCACTACAGAATCATTACTCTATTTTAAGCATGTAACGGAATGAACAACTTTACTTCATTTTTTTGTTTTTCTGTTAGTTCGTTATCTTCATTAGTTGAACTGTAAAACCACCTCTTGACGATTCTTGAGATAAGCAGCATGTAGTATAAATAAGAGAACAGAGCAAGCAAGATAAAAAGCTCTCAGATGAATACTTTCCTTGAATACAGAAAGAAGAAATCCAAAACTCTTCATCAATTTCCATCATTCCTTCTATCAAGCCTTCACTGATACCAATATAGGGGTCTCAGCCTCAAAAGACGTCTTGAGAGGTGAGGGGAGCCGCAACGGTTATAAAGCAGGCCAAAGGGCTTCTCCCAAGCGATGTGGGACAGCTAAGATCCCTTTAGCATGCACCCAGATTCACCTTAACTTGGCTTTGATGCCAATCTGGGGTCTCAGGCTGGTATGAGTTGTCGAATTGATACCAGCAATGAAATGCATCATGTCCTGGACGTTTACAAATTTGACACTTCAATCGAATGGTATCTGCTGTTTTCTCATCCTGCAAATGTTTGTTAAATGTTAAATTTGGAGAGAGATATGATTTGGTATCTTGACACCTTTGTGAAGAGCCTGCATATGGTCAAAATCCCTGACCATAACCAGAGAAGTTATTGAACTGCTTAAAGCGCTGACCCTCCTGATCTCGATTCAAGCTATTTGGCCTATAACTCTGATTTCTTCCAGGATATTCATAGCTGCAATTCCTACTATTAAATGGACGTCCTTTACCATAACTACGTCCTTCGCGGTTACTACCTCTTGGACCTCCAAAACCAAAGTTTTGGTGAACAAGTTCTCTATCAAACACCCCCTTCTACTGAACTTCAGATTTTCTTTGTCCATTGTAGGCTAGATTAGGATTGTACTGGCTTGAGGAGTAGCTTTGTAATCTTGTTTCGAACCTCTCTAACTGTGATATTACTTCATCATATTCTAGTTGAGGATTCAAGCAATACATGGTAGTTCTGAAATTCTCATATTCAGATCCTAATCCCTCTAGAACACCAAACATCTTAGTTATCTCATCTACAGGCTTCTCAATTGCATTTAGCTTATCACAAATTGTTTTGTATTCCCTGAGATAAACGGACAATGCTCGATCTCGTTTTTGGCAGGCTTGTGACTTCCCTCTTAGTTCAAATTCTCTAGCTACAGATTTCTATGTGAATCAATTAAGTAAAGTTTGCCATACCTCATATGAAGTTTCCAAACCAATGATTAGACTTAGGATATTCTTAGATACAGCTCCACTGATCCATGATG
Organism: Eucalyptus virginea; assembly: GCA_014182375.1. Taxonomy (NCBI): domain Eukaryota; kingdom Viridiplantae; phylum Streptophyta; class Magnoliopsida; order Myrtales; family Myrtaceae; genus Eucalyptus; species Eucalyptus virginea. The sequence goes on along the minus strand of CM024522.1, from coordinate 26,122,363 downwards.
ATACAAGTTGATCAGTTCTTACCCAATCCGTATAATCGGGATTCACAACTTCAACTTCATGTGCTTCAACTTTAACCTGTAATGTTTGAGCAGGTGATGGAGTTTCACCACTGATGAATCCAAATAGCTCTTGGCTTCGCAAGAATCTGTGGAACTATGCTTGCCAAAGAAGAAAGTTATCCTCAGCTAGCTTGATCATGACGAAGTTGGAGATGTTAACATGGATTGGAAAGGGGTATTTATGTGTTCTTGCTGCCATTTTTGTGCTCTTAGAGGGGCTCTGATACCAAGTGAAGGCTTGAGAGAAGGAATGATGAAAATAGATGAAGAGTTTTGGATTTCTTCTTTCGATATTCAAGGAAAGCATTCATCTAAGAGCTTTCTATCTTGCTTGCTCTGTTCTCTTATTTATACTACATGCTGCTTATCTCAAGAAATGCCAAGAGGTGGTTTTACAGTTCAATTAATGAAGATAACGAACTACAAGAATAACAGAAAAAGGAAGTAAAGTTGTTCATTCCGTTACACGCTTAAAAAAGAGTAACGGTTCTGCAATGGACACGTGAAGCTGGAAGTTTTTCCATTGACACACGTGAAGCTAGAAGTTTTGCTATTGACTTGATCTTTTTCCTTCCTGGTTGAATCAACAGCGCCATGTATACACATAGCTGATATAGCCAACGACTTGCTCACTTTGCTCACTTCACATCCTCTGGTCTTTGTTATAGCAACAACATCTTCATTTCTTTTCTTTTTTGAAACCACAGTGGTCGATTCAGCAACAGTGTGCGTTCATCATATGATTCTTAACAGAGGATATTTAAATCACCTATAAATAGTGACGGGCAACCTAGTTCAAGACGCGACGGCACGTGGCAACGCATGTGGTGGATTTCAACGTCCATTGGAGATGAAATTTTAGGGTATGGATCATCTGAAGGCAGTGAGTATGATGGCAATGTGGGTGTTTTGAAATAAGCATCGAAAGGACATTGAACAGCAACTAAAGGCTTCGGCCTTGTTGTAAAAAGGCAAGAGGGACGCGACTAATGGGCCTGGCATCATGGCCACCACCATGAAAAGTCGCAGCCGATGCAGCTAGCGTTACTAAATAGACTCAACAAGTCTTCCTCAGAAAACAATGATTCCAACACCAATTTGAGAATTGTATTGATTGAAAAATGTAATATTTTGTACATATCTATGAAAAATACATGAGACTGTATATAAGTTTTAAAGCATAATTATGTAAAGTAACAAAATATCAATTACATCAAATTAGAATGAATTAAGATAAATTTCTTAAATATATTTATATCTCTAACATGAGAAAATCATAAAGGCAATTTTGTCGGAATTCACGCCATGGTATTTGAAACAAGAGTGGCATTATCTTGGACTTTCTTTATCATTGGACAATGAAAAAGCTGATCATGTTAGGTAAGTTGAACCTGAGCAAGTTCTTAAAAGGCTCATGGGATAGAAATAGGCAGGAGATCCGCCCGGGGTGGGAGATCCCGCAATGTCACCCCATATTCTCTCCTCCTTAGGAAGATAAAGTTAGAGAATGAATTAAGGGACCTAACAATAGTAAAGGTAAACATCACATCAGAACATAAGTTCTAGCTACCTCCTAATAGGCTAGTATAATAGGCGCACGTGCCTGAGGTGAGTGAGGACAGGTGAAATCATGTTACAAGTCTGGCTGCCTAGCGGCAAGTCAAAACAACCAATTGACAGACTCTGTACCCCCGTTGTTTTGACTTGCCGTAAACTCCGAGCTCGTTAAATGCCCCACTTACATCTTTAGTTTAACTCGACCGACTCTAAAGAATGCAATTATCTTGGAATTTCTTTATCATTGGTCAAGTGAACAGATTATGCAAATCAAATCCCACGACACCGAAACCTTAGAAGACCAGCAGCCTGTGTTGACAATTGAATATGGGAGTACGTACCGCCGAGATTCATTCCCCAAATTCATGACGCTCTGTTTCGTCAATAATGGCGAACCCCCACCCTGTAGTACGGATCAAGCGACCTCGCCCGTGACGACTTCTCGTACCAGGGCATCGACCAGCAAGCAACCAATAAAAAAAAAGAAAAAAAAAAACCCAAAGCCTTATCTCTCTAAGCAGGAAAAAGAAGTGCATGATGGTACATTGATCGTGGAGTAGACAATGATCATCTTTCATCTCGACACACGCCAGTCTCGAGCTTGTCGCGATGAGGACCCGAACCCGAGGGCCGAGGACAAGGAAACCAACTTCCCTTGTGAACAGTAAGGACAATGCACTTGGTAATGCATGCTAGGTTCCGCGATTTCTTGCACCAGCAATTACGGCATTCCAGGTCCACTCCTCCCGGAGAAGTCCTTGTCATGGAACTCGAGATTCTCGTGAGAACGCTTGGGAAGATAGTAATGTCGCCCACCTAATAGTTTATTCAGCGAAGTCAAGCCCAGTTTCTCGAAATCTGAGTAAAAGACCCATCTGCTATCAAAAAGGCTTTGGTCTTTTCCTCCGTTCTACGTGCATAGCGAGGGAATTTATTCTTCTTCTACTGCTTCTTCCGAGCCATACCTAATACTCATGCTTTTAGGCGGAAGATATGTTATTTTAGTACGGCCACAGGAGTGGCCTCGTGATTCTTGGCCAGATCAGAGAAAATGGCACAACTTGCTTGACGCACTAACCAATCTCACATGTCACACACATACAAATGCACTGTCTCTTCACACCCTTTTCCACTTTCAAGGACACTTCATCTTCCAAGCACTTTCCGATCTCCCTCGGAGATGGATTCTTCAACCAATCACTCGAAAATATTGTCGGTTTCGCTCCTTTTCTCAGTACTGATCATTGTCGAATCATGTCACCCTGTGGACCGAGAAGCGCTGCTTCGCTTCAAGTCCGGGATCACGTCGGACCCTTCCAACCTCCTCCGGTCGTGGGCCCCGTCGTCTGACTGCTGCGCCACCTGGGCCGGCGTCACGTGCGACCCTTCCACCGGCCGGGTCGTGAACGTCTCGCGCCCGGGCCTGTCCTCGGGCGATGACTTCCCGGTGGACACGTACATGTCCGGCTCGCTGTCCCCGTACCTGGGGAACTTGACCTCCCTCCAGCTTCTCGACCTCAGCAGTGTCAAGGACTTGCGAGGCCCAATCCCGCCCGAGCTCGGGAGGCTGTCGCGCCTCACCATTCTGTTCCTCGACTCGAACAAGCTCACGGGGCCGATCCCAGGGACTTTCCGGCACCTTTACAGGCTGAACAAGCTGTATTTGAGCGATAACCATATTTCAGGATCCGTTCCTCCATCTGTTTTCGGATCGTTGAGGTCACTCGTCGAATTAGGCCTATCGGGAAACAGATTGTCTGGGAAAATCCCGTCTTCCATCGGGAAAATGGGAATGCTGATCAAGCTAGATCTTCATGAGAACAGATTCTCTGGCGGTATCCCTTCTGAGATTGGCAACCTCAAGAATCTTAAGTATATGGACTTGTCTGAAAACCGATTAACTGGGCGTATTCCTTATTCTATCGGCAAGCTTTCATCGCTGGTATTGTTTTACCTTAACCAAAACAAGATTCGCGGAAGCATCCCGTCTTCCATTTCCGGACTCGGGTCTTTAGTGTTCTGCCAGTTATCAGAAAACAAGTTGACAGGAAGAATACCGGCTTCCATTGGCAACCTTACCAACATTCAACGGCTGATCCTAGAGAACAACATGCTCGGTGGCAACTTGCCTCACACGATCGGCCACCTCACAACCCTCACCGACATTCTTTTCTCAAACAACCATTTCGTGGGACGAATACCATCGAGCTTCGGGAACCTGCAGAGCCTCCAGATCCTTGATCTATCAAGAAATCAAATCTCTGGTCCGATCCCGACCGAGCTATCGAAATTGAAGAACCTGCAGAGCTTAGACCTTTCTTACAATCCACTAAGATTAGCGACCTTACCGAGATGGCTTCAAGAAATGAGGCTCTTCATTCTGCGTCTGGCAAAGACTGGGATCGAGGGGCCGCTTCCGAGGTGGTTATCATCCTCGTCTCTGTCCACGCTGGATTTATCAAGCAACGCATTGACCGGGAAGCTGCCACGATGGGTCGGAAACATGAGCAACCTTTCTTTTCTCAACTTATCAAACAATGGCTTCCAGTCACCGATTCCAAGCGAGTTCAAGAATCTCTCCCTCCTAATGGACCTCGATCTCCATTCAAACAGGTTCACCGGCCGCCTTAACTCCGTGTTCCTGAAACGCATCCAGGACCCTCTTGGGCGCTTCAACTCCATCAATCTCTCAAACAACATGTTCCGAGGCCCGATCGATGAGAATGTCGGAGAGATGGAGGCGATGACCTCCATCACATCGTTGATTTTGTCCAACAACGTACTCGGAGGATCTATACCGAAGTCAATGGGAAAATTGATCCAGATACAGACACTGGAGCTTGTGAATGACGGGATATCGGGCAAAATACCAGAGGAACTTGGCAATGCCACCGCACTGGGGACGGTTCGGCTTTCGCGGAATAAGTTGAGGGGTGGGATCCCGAAAGAGTTGCTGAACTTGAAGGGACTTCAGGAGTTCGACGTTTCGCACAATTTGTTAAGTGGGAGAATTCCTCCTCATAACGCCAACATTCCCGCATCCGCTTTTTCAGGAAATCCAGGACTCTGCGGTGCCCCTCTTCCTCCTTGTAAGCATCGATAGTTCATCTATAGCAACGGCTCTTTTTCTCGCTCTTTCAATAACGACAGTCCTAGGGAAGCTCATAGGAAAAGGTTCCACACCAACTGCATTAGAAGAGCTTCAGTGAAATACCCAAGTATGTATTAATTGATGAAAAGAGCTGTAGTTTTTCCTTTTTCCTTTGGTGTCCCATGATTGTATCAGTTCATTCTTTTGCATAATAATACCAGAGCTTGCAGATAATGCTTTCGCCGCGAGTAATTCGTACTGATGCCAATACAGGCAAAGCGTCGACATTTTTCACATTTCAACAATCTGAGCACAGTGGCCTCTACATTGTACCGAAAGATTAACTGTAGTAGCTTGAGGGGTTATGGCCGACCTGTTTTTCTCTTGATTTCATTTGCGTTCTAATGTCAATGGCTCAGGAAACGTGCCTGCATGCGCAGCTCATATCAGAGTTACATCACATGTTACCACTCCGAAAATGCTTGTACCTTTCTGCATTGTTCTTCAAGCGAACCTTGTCATTTAGCCGGTTGTCTTCCTGCTGAGGCAGAACGGAAGAGAATAGAATACAATAAAAAGGCCTTGAATTTCCAAATTGCCAGCTTAGTCACTCCACAATCCACTTGTAGTAAATCTTAAACAGAATGAAAAGCAGTAACGGAGATCTTTTGGTTTTTTTTATTTTAATTTCTCAGGATGCTTCTGGAGATTGAATCCAAAGCACTTCCTTACACGAGAAAAAACATACACCAGAAGCTCATACCACCATCCCATACATTATTCCTCTGACGAGTCTTAATTTTAAAATGAAGAAGAAGAAAAATTGAAAGAGAGGCTGATTCGACATGCCGAACGATGATCATCGCTTCGCGATGGAGCGAAAACGTGATCACGGGTTGTGCAATGCAAATGACATCTGTATTGCAAAAGAGGTCAAAAGTCAAAGCGCGCTTCGCTTTACTCCTGTTCCAACTGTCTCTTCATGAGATCTTGTTATAACAAAATAATTTTAAATCCCCACCTTCCCCAACCAGCACCAGTGGTCTAGTGGTAGAATAGTACCCTGCCACGGTACAGACCCGGGTTCGATTCCCGGCTGGTGCATCCTATTTTTTTTTCCCTCCCTTTTTCCAACATATTATACATTTTTGTGTTTTGCCTAAACTATTAAGAAAAATCAAAATATAATATTTTCTTGAAGTCTATTTTGGCTTGCTTGCTTTACATGCTTGTTCCCCAATGATTTTTCTTCTTTTCTCAAAGTAAATGTGAACATGTATTACTTTTTGCATTTTCTTCCCTCCCTTTTTCCAACATATTTATACATTTTTGTGTTTTGCCTAAACTATTAAAAAAACCAAAATATAATATTTTCTTGAAGTCTACCACGGGTTGCTTGCTTTACATGCTTGTTCCCTAGTGATTTTTCTTCTTTTCTCAAAGTAAATGTGAACATGTATTAATGTTTGCATTTTCAAATGAATGTTACGATGAATATTTTGTGCATAAAATATTCCCCGGTCGATGTGTGTCTTATAATATCAATGTGCATATCAACAAATTCTAGTGATACTAATTAATGAGGGAATGGCACTTGAACATTAAAAAATAATTCATGAACCCAATTGAACCAATAAAAAAAAATTCCAAGAAGACATGAAGGGTCGGATAAATGCTCATGGATTTAATGATACCAAGAGATATGTTCACTAGAAGTCCTAAAACTTATTGCAAAAGTGCAGTCAATCTTAAAACTTGTAAAGAGTGCAATCAAGTCCTAAAATTTGTCAAATTAATGCAATCAAAATTTTTGTTAACACCATCAATTTGACTCACGAAAAATACTAATGTGAAAATTTTAAATTAATTATTATTTCCTACGTGGCATGTTTTATAAATATTATTCAACTCTTATTTAAATTAGATTAAAAACTAAAAACAAATATTATTAGAAAAAGAAAATTGAAGAAAAAAGGGAGGGAATGGAGGGCTCACCAGTGGAGCTCCAAAAGGGACAGCAACCTTCGCTGATCCTGGGTGAGGGTGGCTGGCCCTTGCCCAACCAAGGCGAGGGCTTGCAACCAACCTCACCGACCCCAGGCGAGGGCCAATAAGGCTTTACTCAAGGCAAAACAACTTGATTGCATCTTCTACAAGTTTTAGAATATAATTATACTTTCACAAAAAGTTTTAGGATTTTCAATAAACATATCCCTCGTACTAATTAAAAGTTTGAATAAAACAAGATTGCAATTTTATGTGAGAGAGAGAGAGTACAAAGATCGTTAATTGTCTTTATTTTCTCAATAAAAAACCTCAGCATTCAAAATGGCTCGTTGACTCTTACCAACCCATTTTTCAACATTCAAAAATTCCTCAGTTAAAAATCGAAAAAACAAGACAAGAACAATGTATGCTTCAAGAAAAACAAAAGGTTCCAAAAAGACAAACGCCACACGTGGAGAGCAGCATCCAATCACGACACAACACGTGAACAGACAGCTCGTGGCGGCTATGTTGACTTAGTCTGGGCCGGCTCTTCCGAAGACTCGACTTGGGTTCATCCGTTTCAAAAGCCGTCAGCTATTAGAATACGAGAAGCCTAGTCACCTCCTCTTAGATTTTGTAGTCTTCTATTATCTTCTAAAATTCGTAATAAATACGAAATATATGGACGAACCTATAAAATCATTTTTACTCAAATAAAAAAAAAAACAATGTCACGTATAAATATATGTATAAAAGGGTTGGATATTATAATTACATATTTGGTCAATATGCATAAATAATTTCAGTTTACTCCATCATGACAATACACAATACGAGAAAAGAGTATAGATTTTAACCAGTAAGATTGCTTTTTGACAACCCACTATCCTTCGTTCAATTTTTTTTTCCTTTTTTTGACATCAAACCTCAAAAGTATAAGGCTTCCATTTCTTAATCGAGGGCACGAGCAGTTTATCTTGGACCAAACTGAGCAGACAAAATCGACATGATGCACAAAACCCGTGTGGAGTATCACCAAATCGCAACACCGAATTAAAAGAAAAAAAGAAATATAGGGCATGCTAACCTGGCTTAGGTACAGGGCCACTTCTCGTGGTATTCCCACCATCAAACGTCATATTTCCATTTATGTAAATGTAACAGTGGGAGCATACAATACAAGACTGCGCAATCAAACGATTAGCTCCATAAAATAGTTTAAGATTACGACTGGGAACTCTCTATAACCTAAGTTAAATAGGTAATAAGAACTTCCCTAAGTATCTTTCATTAGCGACGGAACACGGCAGGAGGACCTATTCTCTTTTTGTCGCGCATGCGTAAGCGGTAACGCACGAAATGTGCGAGTAAAATCTTAGAATAAGTTCGAGTAATCGCTAAGTCGAATGATGTCTCTTCTTGTTGGAGGGAGGAAGAGAGAGGGACGAGCGAATCATTGGAGTCGGAACATTTGGCGACAGAAAAGCTGCCTTAAACCTCGGCCTGCATTGCTTCTTCTTTTTCCACCGCCTTTGCTTTCGAAAGGGAGTGCCTTGTGCCATGCCCTTATTGTTTTACCATACGTGCCTAACTTTTGATAAGCGCCTGCAAAGTTTGAAGCATGGAGGATGCTGAAGGAGGAGAGGGTGTTAGATTGGGCAATTCTTGAATCTTATTAAACGCGTGTTTGGAAATTTAATTGACTGATTTTTAAGTAAAGGATTATCACGAAAAAAACCCAAACTAGTGCATTTATATTTGTGACAAATTTGCTATTCAGTAGTATCCATAAAACTATATTAATATCACGAAAAATTGCAAACTGGCAAACCTGTGACAAACAAAGGGTAAAACATCAAACTAGTATACCTGTCAAATGGCACATGCCACCTAATTTAATAGTTTAATAATAAAATTTAATAGAAACTAATTAAGACTAAATTTGTTACAGGTGTACCAATTTGAGATTTTTTATGATATCGACCCTTAAGTAAATGACGTTGTTACATTGCATAATTCTTCCAATTTGAATGTGTCTCGAAACATGGTATTTTCACTTGTAGATAACTTGACTAGTGTTTTGAGAGCACTTGTGAATGGGATCTTATTAGTGACGCATTTAGGAGAAAGTGCTCATGTTCTTTTTGGACTTTTGCGAAAGTTAAAAAAAAAAAGGTGCGTTGATGAGTGTTTTTGAGCTCTCGTTAATTACACTTTTCGTTCTTAAATGCACTCGGGTTGCGCCTAAAACTAGAAAAAAGTGCGTTCGAAATGTTTTTCTTAGGTGCTTAGGCTTCTGACCCAAAAAAAGAGGTGCTTAGACACTTTAAAAATAAAAAATAAATAAAAACCCTTTGGAGGTTTTCTATTTTCCTTTGCACAGGCGGCTTTTGATGTCCAAATTTACCAAGCCGACGGTAGTTAGATTTTTTTTTTTTTTTGTCTTTTCTCGCTATGATAAAGTCAAATAATTCAGTAAAGGGCATTTATACTGTAGACATTTATTTTGCCAGCAGGCTAGCACAAGGTCGGAATTAGAAGTTTACAAATGCAACTAACGTAAGGGCTTTCAAAGATGAGAGAATAGGTGCCATATATTAAAAGCCTGAACAACGGCTGTCTTCCCACTTGGTGGGGTCCCAAACGAAATTAATCTGAGCCGATTTTTAATGGTAGTAATTAAATTAAGAAGGAAAAGAAAAGTAAAAATAGTATACCATGAGCGACTATTACCATCCAAAAGACTATTTCCGTCCTCTTATTAGCTTATAACACTTCTTTTTAAGTTGAATTGACTATATTATTCTTTGCGGATCCCACTCCTAATTTAAGATTATTTCTTACCTTTTTTTTTTTTTTTTTTTTTCTTTTGTTTCAATATTTCTAGAGAGAAATTACCCATGCTTCTCTCCAACAACAATTTTTAAAAATGTGGGACCTATTATTGATTTAAAATTATTTCTTGTATACTGTTCTTCTTTTTAATTTTTTTCCAAAAAAAATCATTTGGTATATAGCTACTAATTATTTGACAAAAAAGTTAATTATTTTGTCAACGAGTTGTATATTTCTTTTCTTTTTTACAAGGAAACTATTATTTAAAAATAGCCTAAGCACAGTTTAGTGTAAAAAGAACCATCAACCAATTTTAGTATGCACTCCTTTTCTAATTATAAATTTTGCATGCATCATTATGTTATAGACAGTGTATATTTAATTGCTCAACTTTCATTTTATTCAGTGAATCCAATTGTCAAACCCTTAATGATTTATTATGTGATGCATTAGATATTTGGAATGACCCTAATATGTTTTACTATTTATAGCAACAAACTTCAAGAGGATAATCAATCAAATGAGATTTAGTCTTTGTTCTCTAACTTGCAATAGAAATATTATGTCAATCACGATAACTACCTCCCCTATTGCAACAAAAAATAACATATTTATCTCTATTTCACCTTTTCATAAAGACAACATAACCTTGACAAGAAGATGCGTCTATACACTACTCAAAAGATCCTCTGGTCCTTAAAAAAATTACTTGGTAAAGTTTCAAGTGAATTTGTAGACACAATTGATAGCTATTCTCCTTGCGCAGTTTCGTCATCAATAGAAACATTTGAGAAAAAATAATATTGTCTTCCACATGCACTACAAAAAACAATGCATTGAAAGATGAGTAACCACAATATTGAAGTTGAAATTTACAATCGTGAGGATAATTTGGAAAATAAAGTAACAATTTGTGGAGAAAACTAACAAGGCTGTCTATTTAGAAATAAATTGAGGTCACTAACAGTCAAATAATGCCTGTCTATTTAGAAAAATTAAAAAAGCAGGTTTTTCTTTTTAGTTGATATAAAAATAATTTCCAATTTATTTGTAGATTTCAATCAAATACCAGAAAAATAATTTCATTTTCTTAGAAAATTACTTATTGGAAAACATTTTCTAAAAATGCCAATTTTTTTGTGAAATAAACATAACCTTAATGAGTGAGTACTCATCTACATTCTCACGAGTTATAGGCTATTTGGACCTCACATGCAAAATCAATTGTAAGTTTTAAAGATTGGAAACAACTCGCTTGATATTTTTCTGTGAAAAATGATAATGTTCATGGGGCGGGTCTCTTTGGTCAGATCATAATTATAATAGCTGAAACAATGCTTTTATATTCAAAACTTATATCTTTAGTAAACGGGCTAACGATATATACAACAAAATTTGGCATTGCCTTTTACATGAAAAGCCAAGCCTTACAAGTGAAAATGGAAGATCCGAACATGGCTATATATCGAACAATCGATGGCAGATTTGATAATAATAGGCAGGATAACAAGAGTAACGGACAATAAGAGATAGCGTTTAGGATTCATTTATTTGGGAGATACCATACATTTTTTAAGCTCTCATCATAACCGTTCGAGGATAACTTCGAAACAAAGAAAAGAAAGAAGCGATTGACAAAAGGTTTCATCGCGAAAGATGGCTTAGATGTTCTGAATCAATCAATTTTAGGCAGGGACTTTCAAAAACTGAACAGATTCAGCGGGAAAGATATGCACTAAACTGAGCAAATCAGCGGCGAAGAATGCGGTATTTACGTGGGGAAAATTACTTAAAAGGAGTCAAAAGCGATGGCCCCAAAAATTTTCCGAAAGAAGAAAAGTAAAAGGAGCTGTAGAGGAAAAAACCGATAAAGGGTGGCTGAGTCCCTTGGGATATTCAACATGATTTTGTTGCGATGTGATTCCTTGTCCAAACTTTCAAAATCAAAAAACTTTGACGAAGACGAACTCCGTTTATTTTTCAAAAAAATTGAATGTATTAAAATATAAATTATTATTTATATTATTAAAAATAAATAATAAATGAAAAGTATTTTTATTATTAATAATAGTAAAAATAATATTCATCCATTCGTTTTTATAAGCGATACAATTAATTATTTTAGAAAAATTGATTCAAATTACTCATTCTTTGTGGAGTACAACGGAATGAGAAAATCCATTAATTATATAGACAAGGTCAATAAGGACTATATGTTTTATAAAGACGTGGCCTTTTTATCATTTACATGTCATGCATGCAAAGGGTTGAATATAAATATATGGGAAAATCAATAGATGACATAAGAAGGCATCATATGTTTTAATTTATTCACGAGGTGTGCTTTCGTCGACTTTTCATTTTAATTTTATTTAATAACGGATCACCCGAGAACCTTTCAAATAAAACTGCATAAAATATTTTAAGACTCAAAAAATATTTCTGTTGAATTTTCAAATTTTACAGAGAGTTAAATGCAAATAAAAGTAAAAATATGCCCAAACAAGTATTTATTCACTGAAGTCCATAATTTGCCCAAACGCATAAATCCAACAATTCGTCGTGTAACAAAAGGCGAATCATATTAAACTCATTAATATAAAATGTAAAGACACATGAAAATAAACATCGAAATCTTCTTTCTTCTTTTCCGCTCGATAAATTGCATAAATTAGGGTCCGCCCCCTATGGAAAACGAGCCAAATTTATCTTTCTTTCCGCCAAGGTAGAGTCGTTTCTAGGAATCTTTCCACAACGAATTTTCCGATTTGAAAGCAGCCCAACCCAACCCCTCTTTTTCAAATATTCAAATACTTTCGAATTCAAAAGAGAACAGAAAAGAAAAGAAAAAGGACAAGGAAAAAGGAAAAAAAGGAAAAGAGGCGAGGGGGCGAACCTCGTAATTTCAGAAAGAAGATCCTCAAGCAAGTACTCGAGGAGGAGGCCCGTTATCGCACGATCCAACGTATGAACGTACGAATACAGCCAACATACGAAGTGCGACCAGGAGAGAGAGAGATAGAGAGAGAGCGAAAGAGGGTTGAAAAAGTAAAAAGAATCGAGAGGAAATTATTTGAGCCTGCACGGACCCCCTTTTATTCATCCCCTCCTTCCAATCAATGCTCCACCCAACCCACCTCCCCTCTCTCTCCTCCTCCCTTCCCTTATCTTCGTCTTTTTCTTCTTCTTCTTCTTCTTCTTCTTCTTCCCCGTTCAAGGTAACCCAAGGTAACCCAGAAGAGAAAGAATCGATTTTGACGGCTCCTCCCCTGTTTTCCCGAGTCTCTCAATTTGCATGCGTGCGTGCGTGCGTGCGGAAGCCGAGGGAAAGTTTCGGTTTTTGGCCGGTTCTGAATTGTGGGTATTGCGTGTAATCCGCGTTGAAACGGAAATGGAGTGCGTCGAGGCCGCTCTGAAGATGAGTTTCAGGAGGGAAATGGCCGCTAGGCCGTTCGTTCGGGACGAGATGGTCTTGCCTGCGGCCAGTAATTCTCTGAACGCGTCGTCTTCCGACGATTTTCTCGTGGACGAACTCCTCGACTTCTCCAACGACGAAGGCTTTGTCCAAGCGCATGAAAAAGAAGAAGGAGAAGAGCGAAACCCAAAAGAAGAAGGAGAAGGAGAAGGAGAAGGAGAAGGAGGAGAAGGAGCGGCGGCGAAATTAATTTCCTCTGCTTCCTGCTCAGCTGAAGAGAGATTTTCAGTCAAAACAGAGGATTTTGGGCCTTTGCCCGCCAGTGAACTCAGCGTTCCGGTAACAATCGCAATTCTCTGTCATTGTCCAAAAATGTTTTTAATTTTCCGTCATTTTTTCCGTTTCTTTTGCTTGGATTTTTCTTCGTTTTCCTCTGAAGTGATGCATGGTGAATGAGCCAAAGTCGCAATTTTTTTTTCTCGCAGGACGATGATTTGGCGGACCTTGAATGGCTGTCCCATTTCGTAGACGATTCCTTCTCCGAATTCTCCTCTCCGTTTCCCGCCGTCTTCCCGGCGGAGAAGCCTCGGAATCCGCAAAGTCACCAGAACCGGTCCGGACCGGAGGCTCCGGCCGTGGGCAAGCCTCATTTCGCGACTCCTGCTCAGGCCAAATCCCGGAGGAGCAAGCGCACGAGCCGGGTCTGGTCCCTCGGGTCGCCGTCCCTGACCGACGCCTCCTCGAGCAGCTGCTCGTCCTCGTCGAGCTCCAATTCGCCGGCGAGTAACTGGCTCCCCTGCACGACCCCCCCGGCCCGGAAGAGCTCGGAGCCGCCCGAGAACGTAGTCTACGCGGACCGGAAGCCGCCGGTGAAGAAGCAGAAGAGGCCAGACCAGCCGGCGCCGGGCCCCGGCCAGCCGCCGGCGCGGCGGTGCAGCCACTGCGGCGTGCAGAAGACCCCGCAGTGGAGGGCCGGCCCGCTCGGCGCGAAGACGCTCTGCAACGCCTGCGGGGTCCGGTTCAAGTCGGGCCGGCTGTTCCCCGAGTACCGGCCGGCCTGCAGCCCGACCTTCTCGAGCGAGATGCACTCGAACCACCACCGGAAAGTGGTGGAGATGCGGCGGAAGAAGGAGGTGCCGGGTCAATCCGGGTCCGCCCAGGCCGTCCCCAGCTTTTGAGAATTCCCCACTTGACGGGGCGCGAGTCAATAGTTGAGAAGAACCGGACCGGTTCGGTCCGCTAGGTCCCCGCCAGAGAGAATTAGGTCCCTTAGCATTTACTTAGAAAAACATTAATTTCAGTGGACGAATGCGTTAGATTAGGTCTAGGCAATGAGGGGAGGGTGACTCATTAGTGTACCTTTTTCTTCTTTCACAGATTTTCAGATTAACAAGTTTTTAATTCGATTTGTCCCTTTTTTCCGCCCATCAATTTGAATTCTGTCCTTTATTGCCCTCAAGTCCTCAGAAACTAATTAGTAAAGCTTGCATATCTATCTATAACCATAGGTGACATTATTTGACTTCTTGGTAACAACGATAGCATTGAACACTAACTCAAGTTGAGTAAACAACACGCCCGGTTCGTTGTGCTTACGACTCGGGAATCGACCGGTGCGCTACGCCAAGTATGTCTCTTCACTTACATGGGAGAGCTTATGGAGGAGCACCCATATTGCAAAATTTGCAAAATTGGGGAGTGGGAAGTGATGTTTACTATGCGTGGAGATGAATCGATTGGTGATCGGCATGGAAATGAGGAGGGGGGGTTGAGTGTCGCTGGTGGAATGCGTCGAGGGAAAGGAATGGTGATGGAGGCAAAGGTGATATTTTTGGTGGTTTGCGAAATATCTCGATGTGGACAATGGAATTGATCTTCGGTTGCTTGGGTGAAGAAGAGACGGTGGACCACCCTCCTCATCTCTCTTTGTCCTAATTCGGGCGTTGGGTTGTCAAATTTTCGAATTAACTCGCCCTTATTGGGTAATGCTAATACGGTGAGGAATCATGGTACTTGCCGATGAAGATAGCGGGAAAATAGTAAGTTTTCGATTGAGTATAGAGAGAGATCATTACTTACATTTGTATTCAATGAAATATGTGTCGTGCACTAAGATGTGGCGGTTTTTTTTATTGATGTTGGCATGAATAGATGAGTTCATAAAAGTTGACATTGTGTTTGGATTCACCGTGATTCGAAATTCATAAGCAAATATTCGATAATCAAGATGCATGCATTTATGCATTTTTGGATGCATTATGCATTTATGCATTTTTGGATGCATTACTCCCCATTCAAATAAAATCACCAAGGTTTGAACATTGTGAAATATCCTTCAAAGTAACTATGAAAATTCGTATCCTTCATAAATCCGTAAATGATATATCTTGCTTTGAGAAAATAAAAAGATGTGCTTTCACAGTAAGGATGATGACAGAAAAGTTGTATCAACAGTTTTAAACGTTTGACCCAATGAGTAATTAATTCCTAAACTTTTGAATTTGTATAACTAGGTCCTAAGTAGGTTTTACCGGGTGCATTTTAATTCTTCAGATAAACTCAAGGCCCATATTACTGAAGTGGCAAGTCGGAATTCGACATTGATTTGTATGATCGCCAACCCTTGTGGTTGGCACAAGGGCAGTGCTAGCCCCAAATTCTCAAGCACACCTTGATCTGTCAATGCTCTCTCTCAAACTTTAATTATTCTTTTAGGGAAAATTATCAATTTTTTTTTTTTACCTATTGCACTTGCGTCAATTCAATCATAAACATTTCAATTTAGTTAATTTAGTCTTAAATTTATTGAGGATTTGCTAATTAAATTAGAAGCCTTTTAGTTGTATTAATTTAGTCTTAAAATTTTGGAACATTTGCAAATTTAGTCTTATACATTTTGTCGATTTACCAATTTAATTATTCCAGCTAATTTTAGCAAAAAATCACTGATGTTGTGATTTAGTTAACCTAGACCATCCTAAATAACATGATTAACACTTATGAGGAGAATTTTTGCAATTTATTAATTTTTCTCTTTCCTTTTTCCTTACCTTTTTATTCTTTTCTTTTTCCTTAGTTTTCTTTTTCCCAACCTTGGGTCGATGGGCAAGGGCCGCCTTGCCCATGGTCAACTAGGGCTTGGGCAAGGGCTCCGACCCTCGCTAGTGGCCAACGAGGACCACAATGCCATCCCCAGATTAGGCGAGGGTTGTTTAGGTAGGGTTGGAACAAAAAAGAAAGAATAAAGAAAAAAAGGAAAGAAGGAAAAAGTACATTCACAAAATAACAAATAAAAAAAATTGTCCAATAAGTGTCGCCCATTGTCGACAAAGGGCAGCTAATGCTGACTAGACCGCCATAATAGTGATTTCCAATCAAAATTGTCTAGAGGAACTAAATTAGCAAAGAATTAAAAAATTTAGAACTAGAATGACAACTTGAAAAGATTAAAATTTAATTGGTATGAATGTAATAAGTTTAAGGCTTCTAATATCAAAATATGCTGTAAGAGTTGAAAAAGAGCCATCTCACATTTCGAGTGTCACGTTAGCAAATTTGTTTATGAGCTCACCGAGAGGACTAAATTGCACCCAACAAAAAAGGACTCGATCATACAAATTTCAAATTATAAATTTTAATTACATGTTGAGCTAAACGTTTAGGACTGTTGATCCAATTTTCCCTTTTTAACAGTTAACAACTTTTATTAGACACGTTGCTTAAAGCCTTTTTAAGTTTAATGGGAGGTTCGAACATCGCATCTCGAGATGGGTGGATCAGATTTTCTTCATGAAAAATTGGTGGGCTGTCCATAATTCTAAAAACAAACAAACTCCTTTAGGATGTTTACAATATGTATAGTACACGCATTCTCCATATAGTGTGCTTTTCAGAACTCAGAAGAAAAAATAAAATATCGATTATGTAAATAAAAGTTTGAAGACTTTTTACATAAATTGAACCACGCAATTTACACTTGAAACCATATTAACACATCCTAATTACCATCTATATTGAAGTATCTCACATCACTTGACAACGGATCTCAAATGATTTCTATATTCGTGTAGTTTCCTTTGGACAGTTGATGCTATTCTTTTCGGCAATGTACGTCCTCTCAATAGTTAAATTTCACTTGTCATTTGTAGTCCAGTTTGCACAGAGAACCAATAAGATTAACTTTTATTATAGAACGACGAGACACCCCGAAATCCCGGATGACATGATAAAAAATCAACTATTGATATAAACAGATGGGAATCACAAGAGATATCGATCATTAGATGAGACTAGCAGTCGCCTTTTGAAAGCGAAATCTAAAAATTGTGGAATGGCGGTCTCTTCAATGAAATCTAAGAGGACATGGCGATGAATTTCCCCGCTCACTTCATGTGTAGCAACGGCCGCCACTAATGTCACCTATCAGTTCACTGCACATTCCCCTGTATTGGGACAACTTGTACATTAAATCACTGGTCACTATGCCACATTCAATTTGCCTGAGCCACACGAGTTTGGGGCATTACCTTATGTCGGCCTCATGCGTTGTTCAATCCTCCACATTTAAATGGTTGTCTGTCCTGAATTATAGGATGAAAAGAGATTCAAACCGTCTTTAACCGTTGGCGCGTTGTGATTACATCTCGAGTTTGAATCCGTTGAATAAAATCCGATTTGACTTAAATTACATGAAGACCCGATAATGGAAATAGAATATTAGGTTTACAGAGTTGGTTTCTCGCACGCACACTGGGCAAATTCAAGCTTCGATTTCGGTAACCTAGAAAGATTTTAATCAACTACAATTGTATGTTTCGTATTGTTGAAATACCTCATATCGCTTGACAACGGGATATTTTATGTAATCTCTCTTTACGTATCGGTTTAAGGTTTTGGATTGAATTATCTAGTATGTTACTAGAGTAGGTTCCGCCTCTCTAGGGGTAAGCATGATTTTAGGGTAAGAACTTGGAATCGAAGAACCGGACCAGTAAGAACCTGTTTGGTTCCAAGTTCCAAGATATGTATAGTAGGTTTCAAATTCAAAAAATTAGGGAATCTATTTCGACTGGTAAATTAGAATCTAGAACCTAGAACCTAAAAAAGATTTTATGTTTTTATTGATTTATGTCTTCGTGCTCCATGACATTTGGAACTACTAGTTCGAATTTCTATTTTATGACTGAGACTTTCACATTTTTAATGTTTCACTTTTTTCATGTGTTTAAATGTAAGTTGTGCTCAACAAAGTGGTAAGTGATGATCATTAAAAATAATAATTCATTACAATCGTTCAATTAATAATATATGTGGAACTTGAGTAGAGCATGTAATCGACTCTGAAACCTGTGATAGGGTAAGTTTCAAGTTCTAAAAAATATAGGGTATGTTCTACATTCCAAAATATAATGACCCTATTTTAGTGGATATGTTTCAGATTCTAGGCAGAACTTGAAATTGCTCACTCTTAGCGTCGACCCTTGTTAGTCAAATTTCCACATGTCACTTAGGTTTGTCAAAATGGATCATAAACTTATTTCTTAACCCATATATGATGAGTTGAATTATTATATTAATTAATTATATTCAATAAATGGGTCATATATAAGTTTAGAATATTAAAACCCAATATAATATGAGCGCTAAATGAGTCAAAAATGAAATTACAACTTATTTAAACTAAATTCATCTCTATGATTTTTTCTCCATTCTCGCCCTTATTCAATCTCACGTTTATTTACTTTACACTCTTGGCTTAGTTTTGGTATGAGTTTCTCTAGATTGAGTTAAATATAAAAGTGTTTTAGGAATATAAATTGGATTGGATATGAATCACTAACTTTCCATTCTTGGAAATAGATTAAATTGGTCAATTTGGATCGGACCATTTTCAATTCGACCCGATTCGCCCGTCTGATGGGTCTAGCTCTACTCGTGATCGGGCTTGCACGGGAGATGGGATGTTGATATATCGCACATGGTTTGATAATAGTATTTTATACGTGATCTCCCCACATCCATCTGTCCAAATTAAGCCATCAACGTTTATCGTCGAAATCGAGGGATGACGTGGGAAAATGGCTGGGCGGTTGGTCACAAGATATGCTTTCGCATGGCTGCATTGGATACATCAGGTCTCAACCAACTTCGAACTACCCAAAAAATATAAATAAAAAAAGTAGGGAATACACACATAAGAAATTCACCTTGGCACGTAAAAAATTCCAATACGAAATTCCCTCAGTAAAAAGAAAAAAGAGAGCGAGAAGAAAGAAAAAAGAAGAAGCTCGTTTCGTGGCAATCACGTGACGGCTGTGCCTCACCTGTCCCAACCACTCTCGATCCTTTTGTGGCAATTCTTCGAGAAATATTGCATGTCGTGAAACTGATTTGGTCAGAAGCTTAACTTGTCATTTAGCTAAATTCACTATATATATATATATATATATATGTATATGTATATATCATGTTGTAGATGCTCTAGCTTCAAATGAATAAGTAGAGGTCGCCACACGATTAATTAAATAACACATAGCATAGTAATTTGGAGGATGTTAGATGGGTCGGACTTGTAATCTAGGCAATGGCATAACTGCGATAAATATCGGTCTTAGTGCAATATATTCTCTCGAGTAAAATGTATCAAGTGTTTCGTCATGAGAGAAAAAAAGCTCGAACCTAGCTCAAAAGAGAGGGACAAAAAGAGACGACGCAACGTAGGATTGAGACTTGCGATGCTGTATTCTTAGGCCCTTTACCAGGGGGAAGTGTTTGGTACATAAAGCAAGCGCCGAAGGACATATTGATCCGGCGTTGCTAGAAATTAAACAACAAATGGGAGAGAGAAACATAGGTAAATCAGTGGTGAAAAGCTTAGATAGACTAATTTACATCCAAAACTTTAGATATAAGAACAAATAAAAAGGATAAATAAGGATATGTGGAACAAGTTTGTGTAAGAGGTCGGCTCTAACTTTATACTAGTGCTAAATTTTAATTTAGCAAAAGGAGATTTGATATAAGTAAGGTCATTTTTTGGATTACATATATAAAGCCAAGCAACACGATCTGCATATGATTGTTCATGACCATTCGATTCGCCATGCTACTCTTGCAAGCTTGTTCAAGGATTTCACTTAGGGAAGTATTTTAGGTCTTGAATATGTGAGTTTGAAGTGATTTTTACCCTTTACTTTCTTTTCTCTTCTTGTAGCTTTTTGAAATTTGACTTTACACAAATGCCAGATATCTAAAAATCTTTCGAAGCATGTATGAATAATGCAATATCCAAAAATCAATTTTCCATGATTCTGGAGGACTAATGGATCCGCCGTACCTTTTTGACCCTCACCAAAGGAGACTCCTTTTTATCTTATTTTAGTGTTTTGACCCCCGGAATTCCCTTGAATTGCTAAAACCTCCCCAAAAGGATGATGCAATGCCATCTCATCTCTAGAGTAAAAGCAGCGTTAATACTTCCACTAAAACTCCATTTGGTGAGCGAAAAATAAGTGATTTTAATTTTTTTTATAAAAATGAAAAATTATCATTATTGATAACAATTTATGTCTAAACATCTTCGTGTGCAATAAAATTTTCTTTTATCTTTGTAAGCAGTTAAAACTATCATATAAATTTTTTTTTTAAATCAATAGATGTTCATACCAAACTTAAGTGGCCCAAAGAAAGAAAAGCACAATAATTCTACAACGAAGGTCAACGTGCGATGCAGCGCATGGGCCGGCTTCACTTTGCCCAAAGTGACGTTTACACACATCTTGTTTCCTCCAAGTTCTCTCTCTCTCTCTCTCACTCATCCCTTCTAATTTTCTTTTTTATTTCTTTTCGGTTTGCCTTTTAAGTGAGCTTTCGGGACACCTTTTGAGTCTCAAAGACTAACGGATAGAAAAAAAAAGAAGAAAAAAAAAAGACAAAGGAAAAACGAAAAACATAAAACAACTTTTTTGAAAAATTGTGAAACTCGTTAATGTCGCGATTTCCTGTTAAAATTGAATTGAATGATTATATTGGAAAATCATCGAAACATTTATGAATAAATTGACCAAACAAAAAAATTTAGGATTGAAACTAAATTGATCAAATTAAAAAGTTTAGGATTGAATTAATTGCCATATCATAAATTTAATCTTGTTTTGGACAATTTTCTCATGATTGAGCAGTAGTGAGTGGTGATTGTACCCGACTCCACCTAAATTAACTTTTTTTTTTTAATTGGTGACTACCTACATTAATTTTTTAATTTTTGGGGCCAATCATGAAAACAACCTTTTGACTCGGGATGCTGGCTCATAATGTGTCTTTGCCTTTACGTTTTTCATTATTTTCTCTTCTTTTTCGGCATGCCACCGGTTTTGTGGGCCCACCTTTCTGTTTTGGTTCGGGGCTCGAACACTGATGTTAGAATAAGATAAGGAAATTTGCCTTTTGGGCTTCATTTTTTGCTTTTTATGGAACACTTCCTCTAATTAGCCCCTTTTGACGAATTATCACAGGGATTATCATGTGTATTTTCAAAAAGATCTAGTAGTTATTGTGCAAATCATGTTGTGCTATTCCATGATCTATTTTTCACTTTTATTGCCTATTTAGTTTCTTAGCTATTCTAATTTGCTTGTAATTGCATGCGCGGTTGGGATAATTAATTCTCGATCCGGTTTTTCTTATAGAACGGTCACTATTTTTTTTTTTTCATGTTTCAATTTGGACATCTTATTATGCAAAGTATGATGAGGAACAAATTCAGAACTCGAGATAACTCATATGCTTCCACTTGGATATCTTATTGTCCAATTATAACCTCTTATTTCCTCGGAAACAATAAAGTAAATCCACTAATTTTTTTGAAGAATAAAAAATATTAAAAAAGTATATATAGTTGGTCCGATTGGTTCTTGGTTTGGGTGGTTCAATTTCTCCTAACACATGGCCAAAGCCCAAATTTAGCTTAATGTTTATTTGTCACAATATGTTTTTTTTTTCTCATAGTTTATGCCCATGTAGGGAAAGAATACAACTTACTAATGAAAATGAGAAAATTATCCAAAAATTCCTCAACATATTATATGGCGGCTAATTCAGTATTAAAAATGTTCAATTATATCAATGTAGTACCAAACTTTTTAATAGTTGATCAATTTAGTCATTCTAGCAAATTTTGATCGAGATGTTGACATCGAACATTCTAAGTGGCAAGACCAATGTCAACATAAATAATTTTTATAATTTGCATTTTTATAATTTTTTTTTCTTTTTTTCTTGTCATTTTCTTTCTTTTTTCCTTTTTCCTTATGACAAGTGGTAGGCGGCCATAGGTGAGGGCCTTGCTCACCTACCGCAAGAGAGGACGACAGTCACCTTGGCAAGTATAGCTCTCGTTGACTTGGCATAGACGAGGGTTGCGCGAGCAAGGGCGACGTGCCTTGACTCTCGTTGGGCCTCGGCCTCGCGAGATTTGGGTGAGGGCTGATCTTTGAGGGCGACTGGAACTAAAATGGCTAATTGTCAAAAGGCCTAAAGACTGAATTTGCACAATCAAAATATTTAAGATTGCATTGATCATCATATAATAGGTCTAGGACTTTTTGGATAAATATCCTTAATGAAAAAACACGTCATTTTGGAGTGATGTAATGTCATAGAGATTATCTCAATGTAATTAGAAATCACAACATGATTCACAAAAGACAACTTCGACCTGCCGAGTTATTGGGTCGATTAGGCCTTTTTAGGATCTACTATCAGCACAAACTCTAAGTTGAAATTGATGTGGCCCAAGTGTGATCACCCTTGAGAGCCATCTTATATGATCTGATATTATTAGAATTCATCTTAGCTATAACTACTTCGACCCACCACAATTTCTTCGTTTGTCTTTTAAACAATGAGATGTAACACTTAATTATCAAAACCGTAACTTTTATTGATAGTTGAGCAACATACACAAGCAATTCCAAAAAAAAAAAAAATCCACCACAATTTATCGATTTCACTAGATACCCAAAAACGAAATGACTTATAACACTCAACAAGAAGGAAAACCCAAAATTCGTTATAATAAGAAAGCTTTAAAATGCGAGTTTATTTGTGTATTATTAGGCGTATGAAGCTAAACGAGATCAAATAAATCTCAAAGTTTGTATCCATTTTGCCTTCTCTTAGTGGCCATGGTCGCTCGTAGTTGTCGTCCTTGCTCTTCCTTCACCAAGGTTATCCATGCCCTCCACAGCCCGGCCACCAGCAGCCGCCGCCCTTTCCACTGCCTCCTCCTCCACCCCAACCCCATCCTCCTCCCTGTCCGCCTCCTCCACCGCCTCCACCACTACCGCCGCCGCCGCCACCTCCCCCTCCTCCACTCCCGCCGCCACCGCCGCCTCCTCCTCCTCCCCCACCACTACCTTTGCCCCATCCGGAGCCCTTGCCACTTCCTCCTCCTCCTCCACCGCCACCACCACCTCCACCAGCACCCCCGCCCGAACCACCTCCGGTTCCACCGCTACTGCCTCTTCTCTTTTTCCTTTTGTGCATCTTACTTTGTTTCTTGGCATCTCCAGGACCACCCCCTCCACTACCGCCGCCGCTGCCGCCTTTTCCTCCTCCTCCGCCACCACCGCCGCCACCATTAGTCATGGTTTCCGCTGCATCCTGCCAAGCGGGACTCTTGTCCTTTGCCTCCACATTGTCCACGAAAGCAACACGACGTCCACGTGAAGCCTCGTGAATGGAAGTTGCGTTGACTTCTGTCTCACCCTCTCTCACCCCGGCGACATGGAGCCGCGCGGTCACGCTTGGGAAACTCAGCGACCATGCAGCTACTAACAACGTAAACGTAAACAGCGCTCCGACGAAGCTCGAGATCTCCATGTCAAAACGCACCGGTCGAACTTGTCACTGCCAAAAATCAATCCGCGCCTCCCTCTTTTATACACTTCTGCATGGGCCGAGCCAACCCCCCATAATGGACACTGACACTGACAGCTATTTCGCAGAGAACAGTACCACCGAACCCTAAAGATTTCTTCCCTCACAAAAAAGCTGCCAAAAGAACAAGCAGAGCGAGCGATGATGATGGAGAGCTTGGCTTGTGGCTTGTTGTAGCCCCGGATCACGTGAACCCAACTTGCATCTAGGGTTAGATTAGGTGCATCAGACGTGAAGCTTATCTCATCCAACGGCGCACAAGCTTCTTGTATTGATATGCCTATGGTCGCAAGTCATAGACTCTGTCCCCACCCATGTATAGATCTCTTCCCACTCAAGAAAAAGTGAATAGTGCGATGGAAGGAACGAGCACCAAGCCATGACCACACTAAATAATCCCTTCTACTCCCAGCTACGTTCATACACAACTCCCAAGTCATTCGATTGGAGCTTCTTTTTCGTTACTTTTCTCTTGAACGGAATGGAGAGGAAGATCAAATTTAGAATTCAAACGTTTCGGATCCATTCTCTGAACTTAGCCCCATTATCATCCGGTTAACACGCATGTTGGGAGCCACTCCACATTCTATGATCTATCTCCTCTATTTTCTATTTTCAGCACAACAGAAGATTTACGACATTAGAGCTAGACACAGTCTTAAAAGAAAGCCTGGGAAGTATTCTAATTGCTCTCTGTGGTGGCGTGCCTTTCACTTGAAGGATGAAACATGCTACCAGAGGAGAGATCCATATGTGACCCGGTTCGTATAGATAAAAGACATTATGGAGGGCATGTGTGTGATGAGTTTACATCATTATTTCTCCATGTGATTCAACGGCTTGTCACGTTCGCAAAAATCATTCCTTGCGAAATGCTAATCTCTTTCTTTTTCTCTGGTCAATATCTCCACTGGGCAGAGAAAAAAAAGACCCAAGGCAATTGCTCAACTGCATGTTCCTCTCGAATTATGTTGATAAGTTTTTAGTTCTGGACAAATTACATGCTAACCGCTATTTTTCACTCGACAGGTACTTCAGATGTAATTTGATATTTCCTATCGTCGGTGGGAAAAGTACCAAAAAAATCCGAAATCTATTGCATTGGTACCAATTCAGTCCTAAACTTTTCAATTAGACCAATTCCGTCCTAAACCTTTTAATATTGGTACCAATTTAGTCCATCCGGTCAATTTTGGCCGCGGCTAGCATTGATGTGGATGTCGGCCGGTGGCCGGACGCTGACGTGGCAATTTTTATGATTTTTATGATTTTTATTTTTTCTTTTCTTTTTTGCTTTCTTCTTGGCGGTGGCCGGTGAGGCCAGCCTCGCGCGTGGTTGGTGAGGCCATGGCAGCCATCGCCAGGGCGGAGGCGAGGGCCGCAAAGCCCTCGCCAGCCACCAGCGAGGGTCGCGACCCTCGCTCGGCCTCGCCCTGGCCTTGTCGTGGGAGGAGGGAGAGGAGGAGGGACGGGGAGCGAGTGAGGGACGGGTTGTGGGACTGGCACCATCGGAAGAAGGAGAGGAGGGTGTTGGGGCGGCGGGCTAGGGTTTCGGAGGTGAAGATCGGGCGGAGGAGTGGCGGCGTGAGGCGCGGAAGGTGGGGGACCAGGGCCTCGTATTGGGATTTCGTGGAGGTGAGGGCGGCGGTGACAAGGTCGAGAAGCTCCGAGGTCGACAGCGAAGGAGGCGCCGGGGACTCGACGGCAAGGCCAGGGCGAGGCCGAGTGAGGGTCACGGCCCTCACCGGCGGCTGGTGAGGGCTTCGTGGCCCTCGCCTCCGCCCTGGCAATGGCCGCCATGGCCTTGCCAGTCGCGGGCGAGGCTGGCCTTACCTAGATCTGGGCAAAGCTGCCTCGCCGGCGGCCCTGGGAGAGGCCGGGCGAGGGCCGTGACCCTCACCGGCGACAAGTGAGGGCTTCACAGCTCTCGCCGGCCACTGCCAAGAAGAAAGCAGAATGAAAAGAAAAAATTAATAAAAAATTCGAAAAAATCATAAAAATTGCCACGTTAGCGCCGACTGGCTAAAATTGGTCGGATGGACTAAATTGGTACCAATATTAAAAGGTTTATGACTGAATTGGTCCAATTGAAAAGTTTAGGACTGAATTGGTACCAATGCAATAGGTTTAGGACTTTTTTGGTACTTTTCCCTATCGTTGGTATATGCCAAAAACATAATTAAACTCAAGTAACTAGCACCAACGCATGCATATATAAGCTGGTCGCTAACTTTGGGCTGAGAACTCTTCGTTTCTTTATTTAAACTGCGGTATCCTAAATTAGATTTCACATTATCGGGACTAATCCTTTTTGGCAAGGACACAGATGGAGATGCCCTACGTATAGCTCTAAGTTCCCAGCTTTGGAATCTGCTCTATTAGTACCGGTTCCGTGATTCTGAAATCTAGAATCCGTCTTATAGGGTCGCGGAACCATCCTGAAATTTGGAACTCGTGGGTGGAACTCGTGGGTCTCACAAGTTTCAAGGTACCGTAAACTATCTCATACCTTTTCAGAAAATTTTATTTATAATTCTAATACCCCTTTGACGTTCAATCTAAACACCTGTAATGTACGTGTTTATGTGATAGTAAAATAATCTTAAGACATAATAACACCAAAAGTAAAATACAAAAAGATAGACACACCTCCTCCCTTCGGATCACACATTTAAAAACGAAAAAAAATTTGTACAGGCAATCGAAAAATAACAAAGAGTTCATAATATATTTATTTATTTGAATATCATGTGGGGTGTCATAAATCTTTCTACTGTAATTCATGTATCAAGTCTATGGTCTAGGAATATAAGGGTGTATATAATCCCAAATCCTGGAACCTACCTAGCGATTTCTAACATCCACTCTGAAATCTAACTAGCCATACTGGTGCTACAAATTTTGCAAGTTCTCTTGCACACCCGTAGTAGTTCCTTTTCCTCCGTCGTGTTAGCTCAAAGAGTATAGTTTGTTGCCTCAGAAAACTATCTCTCTCCCTCTTTCTCTCTCTCTCCCTCTCAATTTGTGTATGTTGGGGTCATGTGGTATGTTGAATTAGTATTCATGGACAGGACTATATATGCAGCCAAAGTGAGTGAAAACTACACCGATATGTCAGGACTTTGGTTGTATAGACATTTCTTGCTTGCTAAGTACCTGGTTTTTTCGAACAAAAAAAGTTACTTGGTTTTTAAGGCATGTGAAAGTCCACCAACAGGTTCTCAGTTCTAAAAAACCGGCTGATTGTACATCACAAAGAGGCCCCGTTAGAACTGAACCCAAGTAGCCCGAGTTTGTAAAGTAAACTATTCATCCTAAAATCCGTAGGTGAAGCTGGTCCATGTGAACCCAATCCATATTATCTATTGAATGAGGTGGCCCACGTGAGGCCCGCCTAATCTAATGGGCTCTCATGCACTAGATTCACTCGAGAATGACTCGTTTATCCATTACCATCGTTAATGCCACATCGCCTATGAATTGATTAACCAATATACTTGGGGACATGCGGACTATTGGCCTATGTCATTTGATTGGAAACTAATGAACCTAGGGTCGGCAATCTTTCACACGATCGATTTACACGATACATAATTAAACATATTGAGTACATATTAACCATGTTTATATCTTCAACCCATTTATACACATAAGATAAACTTATAATTCACGTTTGTGCGGGAAACATGATATGCAACCTATATGAACGCTACGAAAAGATTATTCATCGATGAGTTGATAAGAAACTAGTTCTAATGGTAATGGTGTCTTATTTTCTTAAGAGAAAAAAAAAATATATCGTGCGGTCATGACGTCGGACCTCAAACGATGTAGCTTTGTAGCTCCATAAATTGCTTTATATTTTTTGGGCCAAAAACAACATTAATTGTTTACGAAACCAATTACAAATACCAACCGCCGATTTCTCTGGCTTCCTTTGGACCTTTTGGTTTTCTTGGACCCAAAAGCTTTGCTTCCAACCCACCATTATTCCTTCCATCCATTGTTTTGGATTCGGGCTTCGAACTTCTTTGGTTTCGGAGCTCCAAAGCGCCCAAGCAAATCTCTTTTTTGTGCACATAGACAAGACAGATTCTTCAACGCCGCTAATTCGGATTGTCTTGTCAACTTTCTCGGCCTTGTTTTCTTCCAAATTTCGTAATGCATTGCAAACGAATGAAAATAGGAACCAAATTCGTACGAGCACATAACTTGCTCCATCAAGTGTAAAACTCTTCGAATGTGATGGATTGAATTAATGTTTGACTAACTCGAAACTATCAGTAAATATAATATAATGAAGACATGTTATCATCATAGTACTTAAATATTAAAGCATTCATTTAATAGAAGTAGTTGCTTCAGATCCCACAAAAATTTTTTACTATAAAAGCAGAAGATCTCGAGTTTAAGTCTTTCTCTACCACTATTCACCTCCCCAATTAATATACTTCTACTGCTTTAATCTAAGGGCAAGGTCAAAACCCACCTTAACTCTAGTAGTTTAAGCTTTTATACAGCATTTGCTGGTGATCCGATACAGTTCTATAGTTATTAACCCTAAAAGCTTGCTTGCTCAGTGGTCTTGTTTGAATTACGGCACTTGCGCATCTTTTGGAGTCACCCTAGAAGCAAGGACATTCTTTTGTTCAGTAATTATCCTTTGTATTTGAGGCGGGAGGACTGTAATAGCCGATGAAAGTTAATCGATTAGGTGCTCAAACCTCCCAACAGCCTGTCGTTACAACACCAGCGAACTCCACCAGTAAATGGCCTGCTACATGTCTCGGTATCATAGTAATGCATAACATATTATAGTTTCTCGCATTCGCGATAGTGGCTTGCGTACTGCTGCCAGCTTTTCAATCTTCAAAGTCTTCGACCAAAAAAAAAAAAAAATCTTCAAAGTCAACACTGACCTGATCCTCTTATAGGTGGTTTCCGGATGCGTGCATCTGGCTGTTTCCAGATGGGAACTCGAATGTGAGGTTATGAACTCTCTTTCCATAATTTATCAACAAGCTGCAGCTTATCCATTAGCCAATGAATCCTCTCGAGGTCAACGCACCTCAAAAACCCAAATGGAGAGAATTCGTTTGGTGCATCGGGTCATTATCTTCACCAAACTCCGATTGCTTGCCGCAACTGTAGTTCAAACCTGGGGTCCTCCGATTTGACCCGATCAAGGGATGACAAGATAACGTTCGCTACTGGTTGCTGATTCTTTGATCAAATCACATATTCTTCTGGGAAAGGAAAAAATATACATTGCCGTCGCATCGTCGGCTTGATCTTTTTTGCGGCTGCGAGTTCGACAGGGTGTATCATTGAATTTTAAATGCAAATCGTGAGTCATGTGTTCGTGAAGGATGAAGTTTGCGTTGGTCTTGCTTGCCGTGTTTTCCTTGGTAGGTGGAGAAGGGGACTCGCATTGATGTGGTAATTTGGTCGACTCGGTTCTAGGAAGATACAGCAGATCACACCATATTTCTATCATTATAAGGATTTTTCAATATTATTATGAAGGCTCATGAGTTTGAGTGAAGAGTACACCAAAAATGGGTGAAGTTCTTCTGAGTCCTAAATCTTATCAATGGACTAATTAGTTTATAAGAGTTTTTCAAGTTATTCCATGGTTCAGGCACATAAAATCATATCGATAAGGAAGCATATACAAAATGATACATTATTGAAACGATGAAAGGCTCTCTTCCAAAATGATACAGCCATATATATATATATATTGCTCCATTCTTGAGCGGAGGAAATTTGTTCCAACCATGTCTATGCCTCAAATTGGGATGGATGGTTTCAATTTCAAGGTTAGTTTCGAACAAAAAATCTGAAATCTACCTGGTTGGGACCTATTTCAGGTTTTTAAAACTAGGAATCAAATAGGCAACCCTTTGGATTGGCTTGGAACTGAATCGATTGGTTCCACTGTAGTCCCAAAAACCGAGTTGCAATTTTTTTTATTTTTTATTTTTTCCAATTTAAAGATATTTTAACTTATTTTTAAAATAGTTGTTACATTAGCTTCCAATTGGCAAAATGGTTGATGCACTTCAAGACCTTCAGCATCACCGAGAATTGAATCTCCTTTACTACGACTTCTATATGTTATTTTTCAAAGGGATAAATGCATTGGAAGTCTTAAAACTTATTACGAAAATGTAATTACGTCTTAAAACTTTCAAAAAAATGCAATTACGTCATAAAACATTCAAAAAGTGCAATCAAGTCCTAAAACATATTGCGAAAATATAATTTACTCTTAAAACTTCTAAATAATGCAATTAAGTCCTAAAACTTGTCATGTGCAATTGAATTTTAAAACTTTCAAAAAATGTAATTATATCCTAAAACTTATCACGAAAATACAATTGAGTTCTAAAACATTCAAAAAGTGCAATCAACTCCTAAAAATTATCTCGAAAGTGTAACTTAGTCTTAAAACTTTCAAAAAATGCAACTAAGTCCTAAAGACTTGTCACATACAATTGAGTCATAAAATTTTCAAAAAGTACAATCAAGTTATAAAATTTGTCAAAATGGTTCAATCAAGTCCTTACATTAATTATACTTTTTGAAATTTTTAGGACTCGATTGCCTTTTTTGAAAGTTTTTACTGTACTTTTGTAACAAGTTTTAGAACTAAATTGCACTTTTTAAAAATTTTAGGTAACAAACTTTAGGACTTTCAATGTACTAATCCATTTTTCAAATAAGATTGAAGATAGGTGAAAAGCTAGTTCACTCTTACTAATCGGGTGCAAATGGTAACATTTCTATTTTAGGAAATAATTTCTTTTAAAAAATAATTTGTTTTTATTTTTATTTTCTGAAATAATTTCTGAGTAAAATAACGCATTTGATAACTATTTAAAATTTATATTCTTGAAATAGAAAAAAGAATAGGAATACATTTAGTACAATCAACAAAAAGAATAGGAACGCGTTTGACCACTACCGACCGTCACTGTTGACCGCTCGTCAAGCGCTGCTGCCATTGCCTTCTACTTGGCAACAATGGTTGGCCGGTGGCGACAGTGGTCAGTCAGCAGTCTGCAGTTCGCAGTGGTTGGCGGCAGAGGGCTATCGGTGGTTGGCGACGGCGAGTTATCAATGGTCAGCGGAAGGCAATGACAGTCGACAACGACAGCTGGCCAGCGGCGAACGGCAGTCGGTGGCAACTAGCCAGCGAGTGGCAGCCCACAGGGAGCAGCAAAGAAGAAGAGGAATAAATAATAAATAAATAAATGGCTTATTTGTAAATTGTTCCCGAAAATAAAAAAACTACTTTTTTCTATTTTTTGTTTATGTTCCAAATTTATCCCCTAGCTACTTTTTCTATTCCAGAGAATTGAAAAATTAGTTAACGTTATCAAATGGATTTTTGTTCTTTTTTGTTCTAAGGAACAAAAGAACAGAGGAAATTCCCATGCGCTACCTTGGTGGATTGTAAGTTATGAACATCACATCTATACAAATTTAACTAAATAAATAGTTGATACCCATGTTTGTAATCTACCAAATGAATGATGGTTGGTGTAAGTTTAGAATATGCTTTGGTTAATCTCGTGGAATCCATTATCAAGGAACGAACTTATAAGTATGGATTAGTTGCACAAAGCCCTTTGATTTGTATAGTACGGAGCTCTAATATTGTGTTGTGTGCTCTGCTCATTGAATCTATAACTTGCATATCGCCTGGTTGATGGGATTAATGAAGTATCACGCTTCGAAAAATTGCATTAGTGTGGGAATAACCTATTAAAGATCGATTTTCTCGTAAGAAAAGAATAGGGCTTTGCCGTGGTAAAGGATTTTCTACAATTTTGTTGCACTCTTTCAAATAATAATGATGATGATGAACCACTGCCGCGGTGGCTCAGCTGGGTAGGCGTTAGACTTCCATCGAGGAGGTCTAGTGTTTGAAGCTCTTGCAACATAAGTTGCAGGAAGGCTAACTTTGAGACTCTTGGTGACTTACCCGGTGGCACGTGTGTGGTGGCTAGCATGTGTTGCCCCCAGTGGTTTACCTCAAGCTGCCGGCCGTGCGGGGTTCCCAGGGTCACCAAAAAAAAAAAACAAATAAATAAAATGATGATGATGATAATGATAATAATACAAGGATTCAGACTTTGTGAACGACGATCAGTCCGTTAATACCCTAATCATCTTTCTTATACTTTGCTGTACATGAAGTCTTAAATTTGGCCTTTTTACTTAGAGATTGCGTGCTTCAACCCAAGTCGGCAAGAGAATTTCTTTTTATTTATTTATTTCCCTGAACAGAGAAGAACACGAGGAATATTTTAAATTACAAAAAGCTCATATAAAATTATGAAGATGAGGACGATTATTGTTAAGAGATCTTAATCGAGCTTATAAATTAATTTTTATAAAGTCATATGTGAAAGGGAAACTTTGGAGAAGAACGAAAAAAGATGAGTTGGCTGCTTAAAAATATAACATTGTCTCGCAAAAATATTAATTGCAATGATTCAGCTCTGAGATGCAAACGATCACATCAAAACATCTTTTAAACAACCTTCAATGATATGTGCACGTCAAAATAAGTCAGTAGTAACATTAAATTAAAACGGTCTAAAATTATAGATCTCCAAATGATAACTTGATTTGAAAGATTAATAGTTTCCATGCTTTCATTCTTTAATAAATAAAAACAATTGATCTTGTTTTGAGAGAGAGAGAGAGAGAGAGAGAGAGAGAGAGAGAGATTGGGAAAGAATGAAAAAAAAAAGGTCTGCCATGTCAGCGACATAACTTGCCAGAATAAAATCTTTCTGTACATGTAAGAGAAATTCTTTTTTGGCCTTAGTGCAAGTTGGACGGTCTGAAAATGCGTGCGGTTCTCCAACTAGGATGAGTTTTTCTTAAGCCTATTGCCTATCCAATCTCAACACATGAGTGCACAGGATATCCAGATCAACTCAAATTGCGCCTACTTGTGGCACCAACACAAAGCAAATGGAATTAACAATGGATGTGAGGTCACGGTGACCTTACTCATGTTGTTATTCAGGTCCATGGACCTAGGAAATATATGTGTCCATATCCGTCGGGTTGTTGTACAATTACATAAGCCTCACGGCCAATTAAAAATAAAATAAAATACAATAACACCGTTAGTTTTGAAGGTCGCACTGGTGCAGGTGAGCTACAATCTGAATGGATAATATCGTGCTAAAGGAGGATTCAGGTGGGGTTGCCTGGTGTGATGTCACAGTCAATTGGGGATTTCGATTACTTTGATTTCAGATTGTTGTGCTAGTAAGAGAATGGGTCTCGCGTGACTTCAAACCAGCATGAGGCCTGTTAAAATCGCACAGGTACAAGTAAGCTGCAATCAGGGCGGATAATATCGGGAGATCGATGAACTTGGGTGGGTAGTGCTTGATATATGTGCGAGACATCTGGCTAACAGCTTGTGTGGTAATGATTGTGATATGATCGAGATTACCAATTCAAAAGTACGAATTGATGAGGCCATTCTTTTGGGTTTCCTAAGGGAGGGGTTTTCGTCGTGAATCATTAAGAATTACCAATTGAAGGATGATCCCATTGGACCCTGTCCTTTTCAACGAGATGAGGATAATGTCAGCTATTGGAGGTCGCCCTATCAAAACAAAGTGATCCTTGAGGCATTAATAAGATTTTTTTGAGATGGACGGTTCACCAAATCTACTTGGAGAAAGTGTTAACCACATTGCTTTCACTTTTTGCCAATTTGCCGGCCGGCCACCTCCTCCCGCTCAGGAGGAGACCCTTCATTTCCCTATGCCACGCCCCTGTGTTTCAAGGGGGAAGGCGTCGCGGGGATCTAGACGGGTTACCCTGGGTCACCCCCCGTAAGGGGGGTTTCCACTGTGGCCGGGCCCCCTGTGGGGGTTCCATTTTTTTTCGAGGGGGAACCCCTCCCTCTACCCGGACTACTTTCCGGTGGTCAAGGCCTTTTAAGGACGTGCCTAGGTCCGCTTAGATTAAAATGGGACGACTTGGAAAATAATCATCACCGGCCATGGTCGAATATATTGAAAAGTTATGTTTATTTTTTTTAAAAGAATCTTGTAAACTTAGCAAGCGTGATGCATGTTCGAGTTTTCCTTTGATCCGCCAATAGTGAAAAGTTCATACAAGAGCACAAATCCAAATTCGGTAGTTGGCATCTATATTTTGCTAGACGGCAAACCGCGTGATGCGGGACAGCAATAAAAATAAGACAATTTTAATAATATATGACAATATTATATTTCAATATAATATGACAAATTATCAACCGAAGCTAGGTGTTTTAGACATACTTATCGAATATAATTATGTAAGGAGTACTTAAAACAAAGTTTGTGTAAATTTTGTTAACGCATATTGCCACGTTGAACCAATAAAAAATGTAGAAAATGAGTTGAGATTTTAGGACGAAAATGAATAACTCAAAACAAAGGTGATAAATAAAATCACAATTAATAGCATATTATAATAACCATACTCATCTCACAAATCACACCCTCAACGACAGGGGAAATTGTCCAAAAAGTCATAAACCTATTGCATTTTTACTAATTGAATTCTAAACCTTTTAATTTTGCCAATTCAATCCTAAACATTTTTACTTTCTTGTCAATTGAATCAATCCGATTAATTTTGGTTGGAAGATGCTAACGTGGATGCCGGCGGTGCCATGTAGGATTGTTGGCGTTGATATGAACAATTTTTAATAATATTTTATTTTTTTTAACTTTTTATTATTTTTCTATTTTTTCCTATCTTTTTTTTATATTTCTTTTCTTTTTGGTTTTCTTCTTTTCCTTTTCCGGTGGCTAGCCACCAGCCATAGGCAACTACCGGCCACAGCTAGCCAGCTAGCCTTGCTTGTCACAGGGAAGGCCCAATCGAGCTTGGGCAAGCCCTAGCGAGGGGAGCCCTCACCCAAGTGCGGCTAGAGAAGGGTCACCTGGGCAAGGCCAACCTACGCCTAGGCTAGGGTGGCCTTGCCGAGCATCGATCGGACGACAACAACACTAGGTGAGGCTGCCTTGGCTTGGGTGAGGGACGGCCTCACCAGATCTGGTCTGGGCAAAGTCAACACTCACCTGGGCGAGGGCGAGCCCTGACGAGGGCTCCCCTTGCCCAACGAGGCCGCCTTGGTCTAGGCACAGGTCGGCCTTGCCTAGGTGACCCTTGTCAGGCCGCGCCTGGGCAAGGGCTCCCCTCGCCGGGGCTCACCCTCACCTGACCAGGCCTCGCCTGTGGCCAGTCACCGAAAAAGGTAAAGAAGAAAGTAAAAAAGACAAAAAAGAAAAGAAAGAAAAAAAAGGGGAAAAAAGAGGAAAAAATAATAAAAATTCAAAAAAATACTATTAAAAATTATCTACTTCAACGCCAGCAGTCCTCCGTGGCACAACCAGCATCCACGTCGGTATTTTCCATCCAAAATTGGCCAAATAGACTCAATTGTAAAGAAGTGAAAATGTTTAGAATTGAATTGACAAAAGTGCAATACGTTTATGAATTTTTGGACAATTTTCCCCTCAACAACATCTAGAAAATCCATGAATATTATAACTTGTTATGGAGAGAAATAATGAAGAGATGGTAAGAGTTACGTAATTGATTCTTCTTCGGTAGAAAATATTTGATGGAAAACTTCTCTTAGGCAGCAGCCCACGTCGTGAATTATTATAGTTAATCTGTTTCCTTATAAGGAGAATTATTTGAACTTATAACAACGAGCCTGTTTTGGGCCCCATCTCCTTTGACTTCTTCCTTTTTTTTATTTAACTTGCTGTTACGCATCACTTATTAAAACTTGAAGCGTATTTTAGATTTGGAAATTTAACCCAGCTGATAGAGACCATTTCCTTGTAATTTCTACATATAATATGAAAATGACAGTGTTTTGAAAATTAAAAAAATTGTATTTTTAGGGTTTATAACAAGTGTAAAGGGGCACATGTTAATAACATCCTCATCCTAAACATGTACATCTCTTGAGGCCCATAAGAAAGAGGAAAGGCTCCTATTGGTGATGAATAAGATAGTTTAAAAACAGATAACGACACAAATAACTTCTAAATTTTAACTCTATATGTAACGTGGTTCATAAATTTGTTCGATATGATTTATGAACTTTACCTCAATATATATGTGGTCCATTAACTTTTGAGTTTGTTCAATGTGATCCATAAATTTTAGCCCAATGCGCAATGACATTCCTGAACTCATAATTTATTCAATGTGCTTTTTATATTTTTAATATATGTTCAAGTTAGTTCCTAAATTACATGAAAATGTTCACTATTATCCTTCTATTAATTATAGTTTAGAGAAAATATTGAACATCTTCATATAGTCGTGAGACTAGAATGAACATGAATTAAAAGTTTAGAAATCATTTTGAACAAATTGTAAGTTTATAAATGATATTATACACTGGACTAAAATTCATGGACCACGTTATACATTGAGCTAAAATTTAAAGATCATCTGTGTCACTTTCCTTGCTTACAAATATGTTATCACCCAAGCTCCTACCTCAAAAGCTTATGCTAAAACGTGCTTCGACATGACACACGTCGTGTTCAGCTACAAAGGACATAAAAACAAAACAAAATGGCCGCTGCTCATAATTTTCACACTATAGAAACCTAAGCAGTAGCAGTCTATTTACTAAGTAGTTGATCGGGCAAAGCACTTCACAAATGATGACACGATTTTTGAGGGGAAACGAGTTTATAAAATCACTCAAAAAACAGAAAGAATAAGTCCATTGGGGGGGAAGATATCGAGCGTGAGTTCGAGCAGGCCGTGTAATACTAAAGACATCACGGAGGACCATTGGATGGCTGGTGAAATGAATCTCGAGGGCAAGGGACGCATTTAGAACCGAAAATAAGAAATGGATTATTCTAATAATTTGGCTCCATAATGTGTTGCAATATATATACACACACACAGAAATAATGTATACAGGAAAGCCAGTAATCTAACTTAACAAAGAAATTAGCAATCGTAACTCGATGCGCAAGTAATATTGAGTTTGCAAACAATGTATTTGAATACTGTGGGCGCTTGAAAATTCAAGAAACGTAATAGATACAAGTAGCAATGGCATTAAAGGGGAAACAATCCCGATCGGTGCATAAGCCAGTCATTACACAAAATAGATGCAGACATAATCACATCAAATAGATTGTTGAGTTGTTGTTGTTGTTGTTGTTGATTTAAGGTGCCAATTCCATTAATAGTTTCTCTAACTTTTGACTAACTTGGAAAGTACCAAATTGTCATTTCCATCAAAGTTCCTGAGCTAGAAAAATTCTCTGATGCCTGGATCAATTGTCTAATTTGCAACTTCATTCGTGCACACCCAAGCAAGCAATTTGGCAGTACATCCCTACCCGGAGACCCATTCTTCATGAATAACGTGTGAGCCTCGTGCTCGCCAGCCTCACTAATCTGGCGAGCAGTGAGCTTGAGCTTGCTAGTGGGTCAATCTCATGCTTGTCAACGAGAAGAGGAAAACAAAGAAAAGAAAAGAAAAAAGAAAAAAATAATTTAATAATCGTTTTAAAAAAAGTAATGAAAAATCGATTTTAAAAAATAAAATAAATGAAAAAGAGTGTATAGAGGAAAAGAACCACTTCATTTTCAAGTTTCATCCAAATATCGAAAAATAATTATATTTTTTTGGAAAATAACTTTTTGAAAAAAAATTTAAAAAATGTTAACGTTTTTCACGAAACAAATGAAGCCTTAATTGACGTACATTTGTTAGAATTCAACAATTCTCAGATAAATTGCTGATGTGACAAATACGCGGCCAATTTTTCGCACACCACGCCATGTCCCTATGGTCCCCTTGTCGGCATTTCGTCCAAATATCGATTGGGATTCGGTTTAGAGTGCACTCGACCGAAAAGAAACGCAAATTAAGTTCATTGGGTGATTGAAGTCAAAGCTTGGTGATTCGATTGCAAACTTAAATAAAATCTAGCGATTAAAATTGACTCGGTTGCGAGCGAACCTCGCCAGTCTCCATATCTTATGTCGCGATCTCTGTCTACTACGTGGCCCGTATGTAGCATCAGTTTTTCCCCGTTGAAAACTGATGTAACCGACAAACACGAGACGACACTCTCATGTCGGCCAATGATCCGCCGGCTGGAGTTTGAATCGGTCAGCGTTGATTTCAGGGCGGTTAATGTGAAGCAAACGGAAGGGGACTTTTGACTTTCGGGAACGCTTGACGATCTCGGGTT
The DNA here is from genome assembly GCA_014182375.1 of Eucalyptus virginea. NCBI lineage: Eukaryota > Viridiplantae > Streptophyta > Magnoliopsida > Myrtales > Myrtaceae > Eucalyptus > Eucalyptus virginea. The sequence continues at coordinate 26,084,193 of CM024522.1, read as the reverse complement.
TGTTTATTTGCTCCATGGGACTAGGGTAGTAATTAATAATAGGTACACCACATGTCACGTCTCAACATTGCATCTAATTACTTTAGAGTTATTAGCGTGCTTGGTGAATCTCATCGACCAAAATGATTCAAACCGCTAATCACATGAATCCCATATGGTGAATCTCACGGACCAGAATAATTCGAACCGCTAATCATGCGAATCCCATATGATGAATCTCACGAACCAGAATAATTCAAACTGCTACTCACGCAAATCCCATGTAATATCATATGGTAGAGTCCACTTCCTCTATATAATCTAGAGTTTCGAGATCACGAAATGCCTTTTACACAACCGCCATCATATTCTTCTTAAATAAATTGAGTTAATCCCATTTAACAAGAAATTGCATATTTCTGTATCTTAATTCAAGGCTTGTATGAATATCATCGGTTTAAGAGTTATTCATTTAAATTATTGAATACCATCGGCCCCTTAGCTTTGAATTTCAAATGTGAAAAATAGCCTTGGTGCAACATATTCATCCACAACAAGGCTATAAAAGCCGCAACAGCTATGATAAAACTCACATCAATATGCTATTTGGGCGTGATGTCCCAAAGTTTCATGAGGCATTTGGAAGGAAAGGTGAAAAAAGAGAACAATATAGGATGTATTTGTTATGGGGAAAAATTTCTTGATAAAGAAAAATGTTTTTTTAGAAATCATTTTTAGGAAAATGTTTTTCTCTTCAGGTTAGAGATTTTATTTTCCTAACTTTAAGCATGCATAATTTCTTTCATCGAACATGATTTTCCATTGTTTAATTGTTTTCAGTAGACCAAATACTAGAAAGTTCAAAAAATCTTTCACTCAAACTAACACACCCTAAGAAGCAATTTTGGAGTCAATGAAGTAAGTTAAAGTATCTAACACCGCTTTTCTACATGGTCTAAATGCTCTTTAAATACACACAGTCTTCTTCCACCAATGAGATTAAGCCATGCTTTGTCTTGGTGTACTATGTGTGTGTGGCCTCGTATGTGTCAAATTTCACATGTCATTCATAATTTGACTTGCACTTGAGAGAGGTATCAAAGTATCCCATATTGCTTGTCTTCAACATATATATTTCGGCCTCTTTCAATTTTTTTATTTATTTTTTATCTCTTTCAATTTATCAGATCAAGTTTTTGGATCAAACGTTGAAACCGTTCATGCCCTTCTTTTGTTTTGTCTTTTTTTATTCTTTTTGCAAGTTGATACCCACCGGTGGTGTTGAATTTGTCATGTGAATGATAATAGTTTAATATTACCGGCAATTTTCACCGTGGCTATCCTCCCCTTATCCATTTATTTAAATGCATAAGCATTATCGGTTTTCGCATATGATCTCATCAATATTACCAAGTGGCAGAAAAGAATGTATTAGATACACCTAATTGTGAGATGGTAAATATATACATACAATAATTTCTCGAAAGTGAATGATTAATGTGCTTGAAGACTCAGTTTATTTTGCAAAAAATGAATGATTTAAAATATACTTCCTAAAAACAATTGCTTGTAATGCTTACAAAAATGAATTAACAATAAATATTTTTATCATTCACTGAAATATTTAGACATAAATTATTTTTTTATAATGAAAAACGTTTCTATTGACTAATTATTTCAATCAATACAAGGGATCATTTAAAAAAAAAATCTAAATTATTCATTTCCATGTGATAGAGTTTTTTTTTTTTTTTTTTTTGGCCAAGAGCATGACAGAGTTGAAGTGGCCAATTCATCCCATAAAGACCTGGTCTTATGATTAATTAAATTGCATCCAAACATTATTTGAGCTCTATATAAGAATAGTGGTAAGATAATTTAATTATTAAACCATGTATTTATTTAACATTTTAAACTTTTAGAATAATTGATGATGGTCTCACAAAATTTTTATGAGAGTTCAAAATCTTTTCTATAAAGTCAAGCCTACGAGTGAGGAGGAGGTTTAGAAAATTAAGAAATTCAATCATTCTTTCGTTTAACGATTTAAGTTTTTAGAACACTTGACAGTGATTTTACAAAAAATTTCAAAATAATAACTAAAATTGCATTGCCAACAAAAACAAAAGAAGAAGAATGAGGAGGAGAAAATTACTAGTTACAATCAAGCTGAATAATGGCTTAATTCCCAATAAATCCTCAACAAAAAACTACAAACTGTCCCTATAATCTCAAATCCCTCCTTTCTTTCTACGTTAAAAAATTGTCCTAGTTTCTTCAAAATGATTAATATTGGGTGTCTGTTGTTGTTCCATTTAAATGTGAGGATATTAATGAAGACGCGGGTTTCGATAATAAAACCTTTAAGGGGCCATAATTTTGACAATTTTTAATAAACCGATGGCAATTTTTGGACTTGGGTGTAGATTTTGGGTTATAGTGAAAGAAAAACTTTAGGTATAGTTAGGATTGAAATGAAAGTTAAACATTTTTAGGGAATTAGGCCCCAGATATAATTGTGTTTGCCTTGTATAGTGACTCTTTCAATTTATCAGATCAAGTTTTTAGATTAAACGTTGAAACCGTTCATGCCCTTCTTTTGTTTAGTCTTTTTTTTTTTTTTTTTTTTTTTATATTCTTTTTGCAAGTTGATACCCACCAGTGGTGTTGAATTTGTCATGTGAAGGATAATAGTTTAATATTGTCGGCAATTTTTCTCCGTGGCTGTCCCCCCTTTATCCATTTATTTAAACGCATAAGCGTTATCGGTTTTCACATATGATCTCATCAATATTACCAAGTGGGAGAAAAGAAGGTATTAGATACACCTAATTGTGAGATGGTAAATATATACATACAATAATTTCTCGAAAGTGAATAATTAATGTGCTTGAAGACTCCGTTTATTTTGCAGAAAATGAATGATTTAAAATATATTTCCTAAAAGCAATTGCTTGTAATGCTTAGAAAAATGAATGGACAATAAATATTTTTATCATTCACTGAAATATTTAGACATAAATTATTTTTTTATAATGAAAAGCGTCTCTATTGACTAATTATTTCAATCAATACAAGGGATCATTTTTAAAAAATCTAAATTATTCATTTCCATGTGATAGAGTTTTTTTTTTTTTTTTTTTTTTTTTGGTCAAGATCATGACAGAGTTGAAGTTGCCAATTCATCCCATAAAGACCTGGTCTTATGATTAATTAAATTGCATCCAAACATTATTTGAGCTCTATATAAGAATAGTGGTAAGATAATTTAATTATTAAACCATGTATTTATTTAACATTTTAAACTTTTAGAATAATTGATGATGGTCTCACAAAATTTTTATGAGAGTTCAAAATCTTTTCTATAAAGTCAAGCCTACGAGTGAGGAGGAGGTTTAGAAAATTAAGAAATTCAATCATTCTTTCGTTTAACGATTTAAGTTTTTAGAACATTTGACAGTGATTTTACAAAAAATTTCAAAATAATAACTAAAATTGCATTGCCAACAAAAACAAAAGAAGAAGAATGAGGAGGAGAAAATTACTAGTTACAATCAAGCTGAATAATGGCTTAATTCCCAATAAATCCTCAACAAAAAACTACAAACTGTCACTATAATCTCAAATCCCTCCTTTCTTTCTACGTTAAAAAATTGTCCTAGTTTCTTCAAAATGATTAATATTGGGTGTCTGTTGTTGTTCCATTTAAATGTGAGGATATTAATGAAGACGCGGGTTTCGATAATAAAACCTTTAAGGGGCCATAATTTTGACAATTTTTAATAAACCGATGGCAATTTTTGGACTTGGGTGTAGATTTTGGGTTATAGTGAAAGAAAAACTTTAGGTATAGTTAGGATTGAAATGAAAGTTAAACATTTTTAGGGAATTAGGCCCCAGATATAATTGTGTTTGCCTTGTATAGTGACTCTTTCAATTTATCAGATTAAGTTTTTAGATTAAACGTTGAAACCGTTCATGCCCTTCTTTTATTTAGTCTTTTTTTTTTTTTTTTATATATTCTTTTTGCAAGTTGATACCCACCAGTGGTGTTGAATTTGTCATGTGAAGGATAATAGTTTAATATTGTCGGCAATTTTTCTCCGTGGCTGTCCCCCTTTATCCATTTATTTAAACGCATAAGCGTTATCGGTTTTCACATATGATCTCATCAATATTACCAAGTGGGAGAAAAGAAGGTATTAGATACACCTAATTGTGAGATGGTAAATATATACATACAATAATTTCTCGAAAGTGAATAATTAATGTGCTTGAAGACTCCGTTTATTTTGCAGAAAATGAATGATTTAAAATATATTTCCTAAAAGCAATTGCTTGTAATGCTTAGAAAAATGAATGGACAATAAATATTTTTATCATTCACTAAAATATTTAGACATAAATTATTTTTTTATAATGAAAAGCGTTTCTATTGACTAATTATTTCAATCAATACAAGGGATCATTTTTAAAAAAATCTAAATTATTCATTTCCATGTGATAGAGTTTTTTTTTTTTTTTTTTTTTTTTTGGCCAAGAGCATGACAGAGTTGAAGTGGCCAATTCATCCCATAAAGACCTGGTCTTATGATTAATTAAATTGCATCCAAACATTATTTGAGCTCTATATAAGAATAGTGGTAAGATAATTTAATTATTAAACCATGTATTTATTTAACATTTTAAACTTTTAGAATAATTGATGATGGTCTCACAAAATTTTTATGAGAGTTCAAAATCTTTTCTATAAAGTCAAGCCTACGAGTGAGGAGGAGGTTTAGAAAATTAAGAAATTCAATCATTCTTTCGTTTAACGATTTAAGTTTTTAGAACACTTGACAGTGATTTTACAAAAAATTTCAAAATAATAACTAAAATTGCATTGCCAACAAAAACAAAAGAAGAAGAATGAGGAGGAGAAAATTACTAGTTACAATCAAGCTGAATAATGGCTTAATTCCCAATAAATCCTCAACAAAAAACTACAAACTGTCACTATAATCTCAAATCCCTCCTTTCTTTCTACGTTAAAAAATTGTCCTAGTTTCTTCAAAATGATTAATATTGGGTGTCTGTTGTTGTTCCATTTAAATGTGAGGATATTAATGAAGACGCGGGTTTCGATAATAAAACCTTTAAGGGGCCATAATTTTGACAATTTTTAATAAACCGATGGCAATTTTTGGACTTGGGTATAGATTTTGGGTTATACTGAAAGAAAAACTTTAGGTATAGTTATGATTGAAATGAAAGTTAAACATTTTTAGGGAATTAGGCCCCAGATATAATTGTGTTTGCCTTGTATAGTGACCTTTTCAATTTATCAGATCAAGTTTTTGGATCAAACGTTGAAACCGTTCATGCCCTTCTTTTGTATTGTTTCTTTTTTTTTTTTTTTTTTTTTTTTTTTTTGCAAATTGATACCCACCGGTGGTGTTGAATTTGTCATGTGAAGGATAATAGTTTAATATTGTCGGCAATTTTCACCGTGGCTATCCTCCCCTTATCCATTTATTTAAACGCATAAGCGTTATCGGTTTTCACATATGATCTCATCAATATTACCAAGTGGGAGAAAAGAAGGTATTAGATACACCTAATTGTGAGATGGTAAATATATACATACAATAATTTCTCGAAAGTGAATGATTAATGTGCTTGAAGACTCAATTTATTTTGCAAAAAAAATGAATGATTTAATATTTTTTTCCTAAAAGCAATTGCTTGTAATACTTACAAAAATTAATGAACAATAAATATATTTATCATTCACGGAAATATTTAGACATAATTTTTTTTAATAATGAAAAACGTTTTTATTGACTAATTATTTCAATCAATACAAGTGATTATTTTTGAAAAAAAGATTCTAAATTATTCATTTCCACATGACAATTTTTTTGTTTAATTTTTTTTTGCCAAGAGCGTGACAAAGTTGAAGTGGCCAATTCATCCCATAAAGACCTGGTCTTATGATTAATTAAATTGCATCCAAACATTATTTGAGCTCTATATAAGAATAGTGGTAAGATAATTTAATTATTAAACCATGTATTTATTTAACATTTTAAACTTTTAGAATAATTGATGATGGTTTCACAAAATTTTTATGAGAGTTCAAAATCTTTCCTATAAAGTCTTGCCTACAAGTGAGGAGGAGCTTTAGAAAATTAAGAAATTCAATCATTCTTTCGTTTAACGATTTAAGTTTTTAGAACACTTAACAGTGATTTTACAAAAAAATTCAAAATAATAACTAAAATTGCATTGCCAACATAAACAAAAGAAGAAGAATGAGGAAGAGAACATTACTAATTTCAATCAAGCTGAATAATGGCTTAATTCCCAATAAATCCTCAACAAAAAACTACAAACTGTCGCCATAATCTCAAATCCCTCATTTCTTTCTACATCAAAAAATTATCCTAGTTTCTTCAAAATGATTAACATTGGGTGTCTGTTGTGAGGATATTAATGAAGACTCGGGTTTCGATAATAAAACCTTTAAGGGGCCATGATTTTGACAATTTTGAAGAAACCGATGGCAATTTTTGGACTTGGGTGTAGATTTTGGGTTATAGTGAAAGAAAAACTTTAGGTATATTTAGGATTGAAATGAAAGTTAAACATTTTTAGGGAATTAGGCCCTAGATATAATTGTGTTTGTCTTGTATAGTGACTCTTTCAATTTATCAAATCAAGTTTTTGGATCAAACGTTGAAACCGTTCATGCCCTTATTTTGTTTTGTCTTTTTTTATTCTTTTTGCAAGTTGATACCAACTGATAGTGTTGAATTTGTCATGTGAAGGATAATAGTTTAATATTGTCGGCAATTTTCACCGTGGCTATCCTCCCCTTATCCATTTATTTAAACGCACAAGCGTTATCGGTTTTCACATATGACCTCATCAATATTATCAAATGGCATAAAAGAAGGTATTAGATGCACCTAATTGTGAGATGGTAAATATATACATACAATAATTTCTCGAAAGTGAATGATTAATGTGTTTGAAGACTCAGTTTATTTTGCAAAAAATGAATGATTTAATATATATTTCCTAAAAGCAATTGCTTGTAATACTTACAAAAATTAATGAACAATAAATATATTTATCATTCACGGAAATATTTAGACATAATTTTTTTAATAATGAAAAACGTTTTTATTGACTAATTATTTCAATCAATACAAGTGATTATTTTTGAAAAAAAATTCTAAATTATTCATTTCCACATGACATTTTTTTTTTTAAAATTTTTTTGGCCAAGAGCGTGACAGAGTTGAAGTGGCCAATTTATCCCATAAAGACCTGGTCTTATGATTAATTAAATTGCATCCAAACATTATTTGAGCTCTATATAAGAATAATGGTAAGATAATTTAATTATTAAACCATGTATTTATTTAACATTTTAAACTTTTAGAATAATTGATGATGGTTTCACAAAATTTTTATGAGGGTTCAAAATCTTTCCTATAAAGTCAAGCCTACGAGTGAGGAGGAGGTTTAGAAAATTAAGAAATTCAATCATTCTTTCGTTTAACAATTTAAGTTTTTAGAACACTTGACAGTGATTTTACAAAAAATTTCAAAATAATAACTAAAATTGCATTGCCAACAAAAACAAAAGAAGAAGAATGAGGAAGAGAACATTACTAGTTACAATCAAGCTGAATAATGGGCTTAATTCCCAATAAATTCCCGATAAATCCTCAACAAAAAACTACAAATTGTCGCAATAATCTCAAATCCCTCCTTTCTTTCTACGTCCAAAAATTGTCATACTTTCTTCAAAATGATTAACATTGGGTGTTTATTGTTGTTCCATTCAAATGTGAGGGTATTAGTGAAGACGTGAGTTTCGATAATAAAACCTTTAAGGGGCTATGATTTTGATAATTTTGAAGAAATCGATGTCAATTTTTGGACTTGAGTGTAGATTTTGGGTTACAGTGAAAGGAAAACTTCAGGTATATTTGGGATTGAAACTAAAGTTAAAATTTTTTAGGGAATTAGGCCCCAGATATAATTGTGTTTGTCTTGTATAGTGATTCTTCCGTATCATGACTATGATGTCATCGGAGGGTTTACTTTGCACCTTTAGGATCACCTACTTCTCCTCACGTCAAGAACATGGACTTCTTTTTTCATCACTCAGCGGTTTTGTTCTCCCTAAGAACCTATATGTGGTTCTTGTTTTCCCTTTTGTTTCTTCTTCTCTTCGCACAAATCTTGTTCATTCATTTGTGCCGTTTCTTCGATCAAACCAAAGAATCGCCCTTCAATTGCTAGTAAAGAGGGGGATGATAGCTCGATTCACTTGTCATGCTAATCATCTTTTGTTACCCTTTCATCTATAAATAAAGAATTGAATCGAAAAACTTGCTTTGAGAAAGTTTCTATCTGTTTCACCGAGCTTAACATTACAGACCTCTGATAGAAGTAAAATCACTTCTATATTACGAAAAGATTATGAAAAAGATTTTGTTGTAACTCGCAAAGGTGTAGAACAAGGTTTTTTTTTTATTATTATTATTTTCATAATGGGATTCTTATTAGCCAAACATTGCTCGAAGTCAAAACTCAAAGGTTAACTTGTCCATTAGTAATAAAAGTCAAAAGCGCAGGAGTCCTTTTCTCAAATATATGTTTAGAAAGATTTCTCAAATCAAGACTGATAAGTCATCGTGGATAATCGATTTACGGATGGCATGATCGTTCTAGTGCCATTTACTTTGTGGTTCAAAACACTCTTAGTTATTCTCATTAGTAGAGGGGCGCATGCCTAATTAAAAATAATTATATTGATGGTAATATAAAAAATTTCGGGAAAATTATCAAAACATTCCTAAACCTATTACAATTTTTCCAATTTAGTCTTAAACTTTTTTAGCTAATTCAATCCTAAATATTTTAAAATTATACCAATTCAGTCATTTCGGCTAAATTTGTGGCGCTAATGTGAATACCGGCTGGCATCCACCGACGCTAACGTGATATTTTTTTAATAATATTTTTTCAATTATTTTATTTTTGTCTTCTTCTTCTTCTTCAGTTCGATCACCGAACCAGCTAGAGGTTATAGTCAATAAGGCCTCGCTGTCATGGGCGAGCTCCCCCTCCCTCAAATCTGGCAAGGGTGAGCCTCACCATCGCGACGTTGGGTGAGCTCCCCGTGGTTGTCATGGCGCTAGGTGAGCTTGCCCTCGTCCTGACGACACTGAGCAAGGGCAAGTCTAACCATGGTTAGGCAAGACCTCGCCTTCACGAACGAGCTTGCCTAGCGTCATGACAGCAAGATCAAGCTCGCTGGTGACGGCAAGGCCTCGTTGGCCATATCCTCTAGCCGGTTCGGCAACCGGCCAGAAGAAGAAGAAAGAAAATAAAAATTAAAAATTAATTAAAAAAAAAGAAGAAAAAACCTATTATTCAAAAATTGTCACATCTACGTTAATTGGACAGCCGATCAAATTTGATTGGATTGATTAGATTAACATAATTGTAAAAAGGTTTAGGACTGAATTAACCAAAAAAAAAAGATTTAAGACTGAATTGAAAAAATTATAATAAATTTATGACTGTTCTGGTAATTTTCTCAAAAATTTCTTATACGAGCAATCTTAGAATAAAAACATCAATTTAATGATGGAACTAATCTATTTTGCTAAAACAAAAAAATCGTAAATACGTCGTTTTCTAAATTTCAGTCGCAGATTTTTTTCTTATTTTACATTCACAGTGTACATAATAATAGTCTACGAAAAATCTCCTTTAAGAAATAAAAGAAACAATTTCCCAATCATCATGTCCTCAGAGCATGATGCAATTATTTTTCAATTTGTGTGCTAGCAATAATAATAATAATAATAATAATAATAATAATAATAATAATAATAATAATAATAAAGAAAGATGCCATTTTGTTATTACGCTTTAGTGACGACTAACGTCGTATCTTGCCTCGTTAAACTTTTTTTTTTTGCAATGATTAATTATTTTTTGAATTTTATTAAGAACCAAAAGAAAAGGTCAATCGACAGATTGAGCTATTTCCTCTGACTATGATGGGGACACGGACCAAGTAAAAGATCACAGGTCAATTCAATGTTTACTTTCTAATAATAAAATATCAAAAGGAACAAATTGCTTTGCCATAGGAGATTACTAAAACCTGCATTATATAGCCCAGGTCTATATCACAGGGGATTGACTAAGTCATATGCTGCGAAAACATAATCCCCATATGGTATGTTACCTCGTTATTATATTTTTCCACCGAACGTTACCTCATTAATTAGCATAGAATTAAAACAATTGAGGAGCTAAGGTAGGCAGTCTCAATCGAGACTTTGCGAGCATGCTATCGTTCGCTTTGGGAGTGGTTCCATCCACGTCCGCAAAGCTTTAAAATGCGTTGCGTTAGTTCAATATTGCGTAAGACTTTATTTTCTATCGCAAGCATTGTCCATAATTAGGTGGTGTGGGGATATTTGAAACCCGACATTCTTACCCTATCTCTCATACTACCTTAAGTAGGCAATCTCACCTGAACGTCGTTTACTCCTTACACTATATTGTTTGCTCTAGTCACGGTTCACGCATGCCCTTATGGCTTTATGCATAAGACTTATCTATCAACTCAATAGCGCACATTGAGATGAGTTGTGATTGGCGGTATATGTAAAATTCAATAAGGAGATGTTAGGGAATTGAAATATTTATGGTGCATGACTTTTGATAGAAGGAAAAACAATTAAGTCAGAGTTCATAGGCAATAATACCGTGCTATTATACACAAGATGATCGTACTTCAAGTCATGAAGGAAGCTTCTCGATAAGTACTGAATTAATTAGGTATCCATACATTTATCATTCTAGAGATTTATGATAAACTCTGCAAGTTTCATAAATCAAGTCTAACTCTTCTGTCTTTATAGATTTTTCTTAGAGCAGCCTATACACAATTGATAAGATTTCAACAGATGATCTTCAATTCCTAAATGAGAAGTCCTTTTGTGTGCCCCAACTAGGTGCTCCCACCCCGCCACCCCGGGATTTTTTTAATTGTCTTCATTCATGTTTCAAATCTAATTAATCAATTACTAAAAATGTAAATTAATTTTCAAAATATAAATATTCAAACTCCTCTTGGTTACACGGAATATTGTCAACTAGTGTTTCTTAACTCATCCTTACAATAGAAGAGTCGCATCATCAAATTTAGGGAAAAGTGTCAGGAAATTTCTAAATAAATAAAATTAGTGTCAATTTAGTTATAAATCTTTTAATTATGTTTATTTAGTTTTAAATATTTTGATTTAGTGAAAATTCAATCTTTTTAACTAATTTTGTTTGGATATCATTAACGTGAATGTCGATGGATTGGTAACTAAATCTTAAGATGACAACTCAACGTCAATCAACGTCCGATCAGCTGGCGATTAACAAGCACCCTTTGTACATTATCCATCATGTAGATTTACAACTTCGTAGTTGACCTAAACTTGTTATTCGTGGGGCTCGTCGGGGCTCATCCAGTATTATATAATCCCAAGTACACACACAAAAAATTGCTGGAAGAGCGAACGAGTGGCGTGTTCTCATTGGACGAGGCTCGATTTTGTATGGCAATCGGACACGTCTTAGCAATGTCTACACTAATTTTATGATGGAGAGCACGTACCAACTACAATGCATGAGTTACACCGGAAGGAAGATGTTCATTTAGTATACAATTTGTCCAAAAATAATATAAAGTGTGTGTGCTTGCCTGCGACGTGTAATTAAAATAAAAGTGAATACAAAATTTATGTCTAGGTTCACTTTAGATCCCTGAATTTTTTTCATTTTATTTATTCAATATGGTGCCCAAACTTTTTAAATAAGATTCGGCATCATCCCGTTGTTGAATTCAATTTTGAATCATATTTTTACGGACGCTATAATCCAGATTAGTAATAAAGAGGTAAAAAAACATGCAATCAGCATCGTTGGGATTTGATAGGTGTAGCTCCTTTCCATTTTACTTATTTCCCATCTTTTCCTATTCTCCATTTGTTCCTTATTCTTTTTGGCTGCGGACCACGTCCTACACTGCTACCTTCGCGGTTGTTGTCAACTCGCCATCCACCACCACCACCGGCCCCACCTTGCGCAGTCCATCTCGCCTCTCTTTCTAGCCATCCCACTAGCCGCGGATCAGAACCTACAGCATCGAACGGAGGCGGTGGGGCGAGCCTATGATCCGTGGCGCTGCAAGCCTCGAATTTGAGGCGTCGTGTGGCTACTTCCACCATTGAGTTGCCGCCGCCGCCGTTACTCGCACTGTCATCGCCACCATTCTCTTTCTCTCGCTCTCTCGCTCTCCTGCATGCACGGTCGCGTCGACACTGAGTTGGAGGTCTCTCGAGGCTGCAACCTCCGTCTTGCAAGATAGCGGCTTCATGACAGAGCTTGTTGACTTGCTGAAGGGGAAGGGGGTGGAGAGAGAGAGAGAGAGAGGAGCATGGCCTGGGGGTAGGACCAGTGGCGGTAAAGGCGACGGTCGGTGGTAAATGGAGGAGGCAAGTTATAATTTTTTTTTTTTTTTTTGGGGTCAAATAGACAATTAGACCTTCTTTTTTTATGTTGGATCGGAGAGACAAGTTTGACTTCTTCTTCTTAAATAAAGTTTGGCTTCGAGAGCGACATTTTTAGGTGATATTCGGAGTAACAAGTTATCGGTGCTTCTTTATGAATGAATGGTGTATGATTTGTTCTTTTTGCTCACGCAGATTTGTACTAAAATGCAACATAAAGAGTGTTTGCCCCAATGGCCATCCTTCCAACATGAAAGGGAGAGATGGAGGGTTTGAATCCCCACATTCTTAGGGGGTTGGGGTGGGGACGAGTAAGTTTCAGGAGTGGGTTTCGATTCCCACGCCTGCAAGGAGGTAGGACAAAAGTTTAAGAGTGAGTGTTAGAGTAGGAATATAATAGGAACGATAAAAAAAAAAAAAAAACTCATCAAATTTAAAGACATACATGGCCCGCCTTCATTGTCAATGTTTGTGTAGACTTCTTACGGGGAAACTGTCTAATTGATCCCAAACTTATTGTTTGGATGTCAATTCGAACATATACTTTTCAATTTTATCAATTTATTGAACCTTCATGTTAGTAGGTTCCAGCGCAAAATTTTAGTGTATTGTCCAGAAGGACTATACTAGAATTTTGCACAAAGACTTATATTAGATTAGCAAAATTAAAAAAAAAATGAAGATTAAATTTGTATCAATATAATAGATTTAAAATTAATTAGGTCCTTTTCTTTGTTGACGGTGTCTGCCCTATATCTTTGAAAGTTCAAAAGTAATCTTGAAAGGGCGTGAGGGTAGTGAAGTTTAATCACTTCACTCTATCGACAACCAAAAAATAGAACTATTTAACTCATAACCTATCTTTGCTTAAAAAAAAACTCATAACCTATCACTTGAGCTTGTGGCTCCTTTGTTTGGTCGAAAAGAAGAGGAGTGAGCTTAGACCTTTACTGTTTCCTGGTACGATAAGACATCGAAAAGTGAGGACAAGAGGAGATAGAGCCGACATATATGTGTATGTACACGACGCACTAAAGTATAAGGGACTATATTTTAATAGAAAGGAAGAAATTAGAACATAGCAGGAAAGGAACTATAACAAAGAGAGTTCTGTTGCAAGTTAAATGATGTTAAACCAGGCATACACAATGTTGGTAATAACGTATTGGTAGAAAACACGTAACGCGATTTACTGTACGATGATATATAAGAATATTAGGAAATAACCCCACTCTTTATGTTGGATTTGACATCTAGGATTTTTTTTGCGTTTGAATTTGGGTTGATTTAAGGGTATGAACTTCTAGTTTTTGTTGTTTGATTTCATTATTGAGATCATTAATGTTGATAGGTTTGGATAGGGATATCTTGTTTCTATCAAAATGTCTTTGAGATCGTAGATGCAGTGTTCTTGGGACAGATTTTTATAGAAGATTATAGTCTATCTAGATATTCTTTTTTGGCCTGAGGATCAGATATTTGATTTGCGATGTAAAAAAATTCCTCATCCTTTATTAATACGTTTATTTTAGGAGTTAAGTCATTAGAAGAAGGAAATTTTGATTCTGAAGAGGTTCCATTTTCTTTAATGTGAACTCTTTTTTCTTCAAGAAAGTCTTCTGATGATGTGTCATCCTCGGTTGCGGCCATGGCTTCATTGAGTTAATAAAGATCATCATCAATTGATTACCCATTGAGTCTTGTATTTTAGTCTACAATTTTTAGAGAAATGTCCCATTTTCCCACGCGTATAACATTTAATAAGGATGCGTATGACAATATTTCTAAAACAGTAATTGATTTCTCAATTTCTATTTCAGAAATTGAGAAGTTAAAAATTTTAGCTTTTGATTTCTTCTTCAAATCTATTTATAGAATAGAAATTTGTTTCAGAATTAGAAAAATCAAATTGCATTACCAAACGGATTTCTGTTATAAACCTGTTCTGGGGAAAAAAAAAACAAAGAAATAGAGAAGTAGAAATTTTATCATACCCGCCCTAACTTTGCTGATTTTTCTTTTTGTTCTTTGTTTAGGTCTATTTTGTTATGGCTTAGATTTGTAAGTTTTAGATTTTCTGTTTACTATTTGTGGAGGACAATATCCTATGTATTTTTTTATTGCCTGTTCATATATGAGGGATCGTAATGAGCACAAAAATCAGCTAATTTATTTTTTGTAAATTTTGTTCTTCCTTAAGTTGTCTTTGTAATTTGATGTATTGCACCTACTCATTCCTCGTTTTTGGACATTAGATATTAATTCTCTATATGAGAGGCTTTGATAGAGTATTTGGCTTTTAAAATATTGTCGGATTTTATTACGAAGTTATTCTCATATTAAATATGATAATCGTGCTAAAAGTTTTTCTTTCAAAAGAAGTTGATCTCAATCTAGTTTGACCAAGACTCTTGTGAAGAAAATATTTTTATATTCTATTAATCTTCCTAAAGATTTGCATTTGAGATTTAAGAAGAGGTCTTGATTAGAGATGAGCAGTTCTAAAGTCTATACAGGTTTCATATGGAACCTGGAAGCAACCCATTGGAACTAGACTTATATGTTAGAATTGGTTACTCAATTTTTGAAATTTGGAACCTACTTTGTATACCCTAAAACCTGGAACTTATCATATTATAGGTTTTAGGGTCTACTCAAGTTCCACTTATATTATTAATTAAACAATTGCAGTGATTAAAATACTTGGTGCTACAATGTATTAATCATAAAGACATACGAACCACTGCCTTGGTGGCTGCGATGGTTTGGGCTCTCTCCCCCTCACGAAGGGGAGGAGTTCGAATCCCCTCACGGTCACTTGGGGTCTTAAGTGGAACGCCGGGGGTGGTAGGTCCTCCCGCTTACATGTCCTTCCAGGTTTACTCGCCAGCTGCCGGCTGTATGAGGTTCTTGGATTACCAAAAAAAAAATCATAAAGACATACGAAAAATATGAACATTAATAAAATAAAAATCTTAATCATAAAGTGGAATCTCAAATTGGTGCTTTCAAATTATATACTCATCATTGAATGATGATGGTATAGAATATTGCAAGATCGCGCAAAGACATAAACCAAGAAATACATTAAAATTTATTCTAGGTTTTAGATTACAGGTTATAGGTTTTAGGTTCTAGATTCCTTCAATTAAAAACTTGGAACCTACATATCAAAACAAGTTCCTCATTTTTTGAAACCTAAATACCTTGAAACTTGAAACCTACAAATTCCCATCAGTTCGATTTTCAGGTTATAAGTTCTACCCTAAAACTATGCTCACCCCTAGTCTTGATTTCTATTTCTATGTATGAAAGATCACTCATAAAGGGTTGCAAAATAGAGAAAATAAGTGCACTGAGATAATTATCCCACTGATCATTTAGTTGTCAAGTGACACCCGCAACTACAATATTTATCACAGCATAATCAGAAACATCTTGCTGAGTTTTCATAGGCATTAGCAACCATGACCATTTGATTTAAAATGTTGACAATATTAATATCATCAACACCATCTATGTTTCATTAGGAGGATTCTTCAAGAGCTTTATGAGGAGGAATGACTCTAGAATAACAAAGTTGTTTCATCCATGTGATTTTATTTAATTAAGGGATGGATTCATTATATGATTCGATCATGAATTTATCAAAAGTTTATATTTGATTTGGGTATCATTTCATGACAAGATTTTTTTTTTTTTTTAAATTTAGGGGTATCAAGTATGGTTGATTTACCTAAAGATTCTCGTTTCTTTTCTATGGCTTTAAGAAACTCTGAATTATATCTTTTAGGAATCTTGTACTAAGATGGAGTTTTAAGTGCCGATTTTGATTTATATCTTTTAGGAATCTTTTACGTTTTTCTATAACTTTTTTAGTGTATAAACTATTGATTTCAGCAAGCATTTTAAAAGGGGAGGTTATGAATTCACTCTATCAATATGGAATTCTTGATTCGTTCCATGTAATATCATCATTGAATTTTTAATTTATTTAATATAATATCTAAACTGTAGCCTATTGTGGCTTATGAACTTTTGATATATTCAACATATCCTCAAACTTTTAATTTGTTAATTTGTTCAAGCTGGTAGAGCCCACTTTGTAGTGCACGTTTTGCTCGCAAAACCTTTGTTTGTCCCTTTTAGGGGACAGACCACGTTCCCTTTTTAATTTTCAAACAAGAAAATCGGGCATTCTCTAAATTCCCAATTTGACATTCTTGGAAGTTGTGCTGATTAAGGTACATCCACTAAGACTGTATTTGATAACTTTTTTGTTTAAAAATTATTCCCTAGAATAGAAATTTTGTTCCGGAAAACAATTTTTTAACAGAAGAATGCGTTTGATAATTGTACAAAATTTTTGTTCCTGGAATAGAATAAAAATAAAACACGTTTGGTAAACTTATATATATATTTTTTGTTTCTTTTAATTTTTTAATATTTTTATTTTATTTTTCCTTTTTCATTTTTTTCATTTTTATTTTTTATTTTTTCTTCATTTTGGCCAGTCGTCGACCTCGGCCATGGCCGGGACCGGCCGACGAGAGTCGGCAACCTCGCCTAGCCACGGCGAGGCTCGCCGGTCAGCGCCAAGTCTGCATCGCCTAGCGATGGCCCAGTGAGGCTTGGCCTCATTGGGGGCCGGCAATGCTCAGCGAGGTCGCCAGCCATTGCCGAGGTTGGCAACCGGCCAAAAAAAAAATAAGAAGAAAAGAAAGATAAGGAAAAAATAGGAGAGAGAAAAATTGTTTCTTGGAAGTGTTCTCGAGAACAAAAAGCAAGTTTTTCTTGATTTTTGTTTTTGTTCCAAATTGTTCCCAGGAACAAAAGTGTAAACAAACGCATTTCTGTTCTTTTTTTGTTCTCCGGAACGAAAGAACATAATTTTTTGCTCCGGGGAACAGAAACAAAAGTAAACAAACAGCCCCTAATTTTCCTAACGGGGATTCATGGCGGATACGAACCAAGGCTGAGTTTCTCTCGTCTATTTCAGTTCGTGAATAATCAATAGGAACCTGACCATCCGGGACACGATTCATCGATGCGAGCAAATTGTGGTAATGATATATAATTGTAATGCGGGAGAAAATCAAATCGATTTCAAAAAATCAGTCGATTCCCTCTAAATCACCTAACACAAGAAGCTTATCACCCACACCCACGCACGTATATGTTAGACATTCGATGACCTTTAAGGGAATATTACCAACGTTCAGAATCTTTTTAACGTGAACTCATGGGTATTCCTTGCTAGTTGGAAAGAATAATATAAATTAGCAATTTAGAAGTGTGAGGCGTGCCGGCACGTTCAGCGTATTTCTTGCTGGTTTGGAAGAATAATATAATCAGCAATTTAAGAATGTGAGGCATGCTAGTACTGATATGTTAAAATAAAAAATATAGTTCCGTTGGGCATCCCACTAGAGGATTACCCGGGACGGCGGCTCGCTCACAGGTGGAAATACCCTTCTCCTTCCTGCTACAGACCCCTCAACCGACCTAGGAAGGAAGAAGCCCCCTTAATTGTATTTATGCGTTTATTTTGAAAGCCCTCCTACCTTTCACACCAGGCAGAAAAATACAAGATGTCATAAATTCATCTCGTTTTGGTGAAATCAATCCTATATAATGTTATGTGTGATGAAAAATGTAATTATAAATTCATTAAAAACCATTTGTAAACTTGAAAATCATCACCATTTCTAGTAGAAAAAATTATCCAAGTCAAGCGAATTTATACGGTATTTATGATGGTCTTTATTGTGCGGGCGATGTTTATTTTGTAATCCGTCGATCGAAAATACGGAAAAAGTATGGATCTTAGCGAGGATTAACATGAAAGGTAGGAAAATCATCCAAACGTTACAGAAATAGAAAAAATTGAAAATTGGGGAAAACGAAATCTTCACCAACCCCCATTCCAACTGTTGGTTCATTATAAAATTCCCCCAAAAAAAAAAACCTGTCTCTCTAATATCAGCTAGGCTTAGTCTCTCTCCCTCAAAAAAAGAAGAAGATGAAGGGGTTCTTGTATAAAATCCCCACCATAACACCACCTTGAAGACCAGCAACTCTTATCGCTCAGTTGCACAGCCCAACGACGACCCCCTTACTCAAAGAAGGGACGCAGATGAGAGACGCCATGGACTCTCTTCTGCAAGCCCTGCAGAACCAGCCCCTCCCCGCCGCCGCCACCCTCGTCCTCGTCCTCCTCGGCCTCGCCCTCCTCTCCCGCCGCCGCCGCCTCCCCTACCCTCCCGGCCCCAGGGGCCTCCCGATCATCGGCAACATGCTGATGCTCGACCAGATGACCCACCGCGGCCTCGCGAGCCTCGCCCGCAAGTACGGCGGCCTCCTCCACCTCCGCATGGGGTTCCTCCACATGGTCGCCGTGTCGTCCCCCGAGCACGCCCGCCAGGTCCTCCAGCTCCAGGACCACACCTTCTCGAACCGCCCCGCCACCATCGCCATCAGCTACCTCACGTACGACCGGGCCGACATGGCCTTCGCCCACTACGGCCCGTTCTGGCGCCAGATGCGGAAGATCTGCGTCATGCGGGTGTTCAGCCGCAAGCGGGCCGAGTCCTGGAGGTCGGTCAGGGACGAGGTGGACAAGACCGTGCGGGCCGTCGCCGGCAGCATCGGCACCGTCGTGAACGTCGGCGAGCTGGTGTTCGCGCTCACCCGGGACATCACGTACAGGTAGGCTTTCGAAATAAATTCACCGAGCGCATGACGAAAGCCGACGCTGAGCAGTATCTTTTTACTGTTTCGTAGCATATGCCGAACCAAAATGAAAAAAGCTAATTTTTTTGTTGAAGCAATCTCATTCATTTCTTTTATCAATTTAACTTCATAGACAAATTCTTTTTACTCCCAAAAATTAGTATCTAAAATGGCGATTCTTTAAATAAATGAGAAATGGATACATGCAATCCAACCCATTCATGTAATAATTTTCTTGGTGACTAAGGTCTCATGCTCTCTAAATTATCTTGAAATAGAAGTGGGTACTTTTTGCGAGAAGCTTAAGTACAGTAAAAAATATATACGAGTGCACACTCGGATCACATAACAAGGGGAAAGCAAAACTCTCCCTCTCAATAATTTATTACATGGTCTATAAATCATATAGATTAATATTATTTCGACCATGAATTATATAGAGCTTATTATGAGACCGTAGAATTAACCTTTATATATAAAATCGATTTACATTATTTATTTATTTTATAAATTTTCTTAATTCTCTCTCTTCCTCTGGTCGAACCGAAATGGGATGAACCATACACTTCACCATCACCCAGTTTTAATGCCCTATCCTATTGATACGTGCGAACATGGATTTCCTGTCAAGTGTCAGATAAGACGAATTTTTTTAAGAAAACAAAAGAGAGAGAGACAGTAATGCCACGTGTATATTGAATTCTGTTTTTTTATTTATTAAGTGGTTCGATTTGTTTGATTGTTTCTTCGATTTAATAAATGAAATCTCTTGCCCGATTTATTCCAGAACCTAAATATGCTGTAGAGGAAATTCGTAATTTATTTAGCAATTTTCCAGAGGGAGGTGCTGTAAAAATCCATATTTCGTTTATCATATTTGTTTACAGAATTATGTTACGAGATTTTATCAGACAATTAGAAGTTACCACATCCCGTATGTTTATTTATTTTCTGGACCAATGCCTCTGGAGCATTACTATTCAGGCTTTATAAATTCTTTACATTATTTACTTTTTTCATCGTTGAACTCTATAATTGAAATTTCAATATTACTTAATTGAGAACATGAAAATCGCCGAGTACTGAACATGAAACTTGTCTTTGGAACGACAGGGCTGCGTTCGGAGCGAGCGCGACCGAAGGACAAGACGAGTTCATCGGGATATTGCAGGAGTTCTCGAAGCTGTTCGGGGCATTCAACCTCGCCGATTTCATCCCGTACCTTGGCCGGATCGACCCGCAGGGGATCAACGAGAGGCTCGTCAAGGCTCGCGGGTCGCTCGACAGGTTCATCGACAAGATCATGGACGACCACATGGAGAAGAAGAACAAGGACAAGACCCTCCTCAGTGAGGAGGCGGAGACGGACATGGTGGACGACTTGCTTGCCTTCTACGGCGAAGAAGAGGTGAAAGTCAACGATTCGGAGGATCTCCAGAACTCCATCAAGCTCACCAGGGAGAACATCAAGGCCATAATCATGGTAAGATCGAAAGCCCCTTTGTCCTGACGTTTTCTCATCATGTGTTTTCAGCTTAGGACAATCGTTTGAGACAAACCGAAAGAGGGTCTTAGGGATAGCATTCGGTAAGAAGATAAGTCTAATGCCAATTCAAAATTAGGATAAGTTCCGAATACAAATATTGACAGTTTTACCATGACATAAGAATATATGGGCAAATACAATCTCAAAATATGATTAATTTATGCGTTAACGTGATGTGTAGATTCAAGATGTTGGTCTTATTATTTCTAGACAGGATCGATGGAAGAATTTTAAAACTCGAGTAAGATTCCTAGAGCACAAAGATGGAAGTAAAAAGGACAAAAAATTCACCTACGAGAAGAGAGTGATGTTTATCGGCAATGACGTAAGCGAAGCACCGTTTCCATTACAAAATTCGCAAATCAATGATATCTACCGACTTTATAAATCTTGTTTTAATTGAACAAGTTTGATTTGCTGATTGATTTGCTGATTGACATAAGCCTCTCGCTGCTC
Source organism: Eucalyptus virginea (assembly GCA_014182375.1). NCBI lineage: Eukaryota > Viridiplantae > Streptophyta > Magnoliopsida > Myrtales > Myrtaceae > Eucalyptus > Eucalyptus virginea. The sequence goes on along the minus strand of CM024522.1, from coordinate 26,062,893 downwards.
GTACCGCCCTTCATAATATCAAATTCCGACTTGAGTTATTAATGTTACGCGTGTGGACATTGCGTTCACGCATGTGACAAGAGTGCTCAGCCTGTATATGCGTGTGCATGACCCGACTGATGTTTACGAATTTTGTAGGATGTCATGTTCGGTGGGACAGAGACGGTCGCGTCGGCGATTGAATGGGCGATGGCGGAGCTGATGCGGAGCCCTGAGGACCTCAAGAAGGTCCAGAAGGAGCTCGCCGACGTGGTGGGGCTTCACCGCCGGGTCGAGGAGTCTGACTTTGAGAAATTGACCTACCTAAAGTGCGTGATCAAGGAGACGCTCCGCCTCCACCCGCCGATCCCCCTCCTCCTCCACGAGACGGCGGAGGACGCGGAGGTCTCCGGCTACTTCATCCCCGCCAAGAGCCGCGTCATGATCAACGCGTGGGCCATCGGGCGGGACCCGACCTCGTGGGAGGACCCGGACACCTTCAAGCCCTCCAGGTTCCTGAACGAGGGTTCCCCGGACTTCAAGGGGAGCAACTTCGAGTTCATCCCGTTCGGGTCGGGCCGGAGGTCTTGCCCGGGCATGCAGCTCGGGCTCTATGGGCTAGAGTACTCGGTGGCCAACCTCCTCCACTCCTTCACGTGGGAGCTGTCTGACGGGCAGAAGCCCGGCGAGATGGACATGAGCGACGTATTCGGGCTCACCGCGCCGAGGGCTCAACGGCTCATGGCGATCCCGAGCCCGAGGCTGTTGTGTCCCTTGTATTGAGACGAGGCATCGAACCGAACCGAATCGAGAGGGCATCCGCGAAATGTGTGTGAAATGGCTGGCTTTGCATGCGCTTCACTCCTTTGCATGGCGTTCCTTTTGTTCCTATGCAATCCTTTTTTCTTCTTATTTTGCACCACCCCTTTTTTATCCCTTGAGAGTGAGCGAAAGTCAGTCTCACCTTGCTTCGTTTTTCTTTTCACATGTTCATTCAATAATTGTCGCTTCACATACAAACTAAAAGGCCAAAGATTTTCAATTTGGGTAGAGGAAATATTCTGTGTTGCTTGTACAAATGAAAATAACAATAAAAAAAGCAATAATATTATGTTATCGTTAGTCTTTCCATCTCGCTTCTATATTACTCTCGCTCATTATCTAGCGTTCGTCAATCAATCAAGACATGCTGGGGCCGATGAAATGAAATCCTTTGCCGAGGGATCCAATCTAAGCAATGTGTGTGTATATATATATATCCCGAAAAATCTCAAATCAATATACCTATGAGGTAAAACTTTAAATCGGTATATTCATTAATTGTCACGTATCATTTAGCTTGATAAATTGACAATAAAATTTAACAAAATTAATAAAATAAATTTACCATTAGTATACTTGATAGTTTTTTGTGGCATCGTAAGACTTTTTCATCTTGCTTCTATATTATACTTGCTTATTATTGAGGGTTTGTCACTCAATCAAGACATGTCGGGCCAATGAAATCTTTTGCTGCAGGATGCAATCTAAGCAATGTCTGCATCCTTCTCAAACATGGTGCGGTCGCAGTCGTTTCGCTTCCCCGAAAGCCGGGCAACAACGTGCAGCGGCGTTAGCTAAGCTCGTGGAGCCCGTGAAAGGGGGGAAGAAGACGGGGAGACGCGTTCGCTTTCTCCACGACAACAAGAAAACCATCGAAGAGAAAATCAAAGGTGGGTCGTCGAAGGGAAGCTAAGCGAAGGGGGGGGAAATCAATAATTGGACCAAGTGGGGCGGAGGGGAAGCGACGTCTGCGTTGGGCGAAAGTCGAGGCATGGATCGCCATGCGTTCAACGCCTGCCTCCGATTTGACGTGGCTCTGACATTACATTTAATGGGCAGCCGGCAGATAAGATAAGATGAGCATTTAAACGAGTAAATAATGATGAACTTTTAATGAGGAACCAGACCCTCTGCCGTGTTGGCCCGTCCGCCCGTCGGCACATCTCCCCCGGCATCTCCTCCTGAAGCTCCACACGGCGATGCGCCCGCCACAACCTCTCTCAATTGTCAATTGAATAGGTCCACCCATCTGGTGTCCGGCCACGCTCGGGCCCTATCTCCCTCGCTAAATGATTGTGTAAGTAATAATTAATTATTAAACTATCTTAAAACAGTTCAAATTTTTAAAATATTTAACAATTATTTACACAAAATTTCACGCCATACAAAACAAGAAGGCCCGACTTTGAATTTTTTGGTCTTGCCTCATCAATTATATATTTCTACACTTACGCAACATATTAACATTAAATAGCACGTTCATTTAATAGATAGATCCGTTTTCTTGACCTGTTTTGAGCGTGCTCATAATAGGTTAAAGTAAGCATGAGGGAAAGCAAATAGTGCAGGCCGAAGTAAGGGTGAACATAATTTTAGAAGAGAACCAAAACCTAAAAAACCAAACCAGTGGAAACCAGTTTAATTCCACATTATAAAATATGCAGAGTAGGTTTCAGGTTCAAAACTTTGGAAACTTATTTCAACGAGCAAATTCTAGATTGTAGTTTTAGATAACCGGAACAACTCATTATGTTTTTTTTTTTTTTAAATTGTTTTCACGCAATTTTGCGATATTTTATATTGTTCGATGATGTATCTAGAACTACTAATTTGAACTTTCATTTTAAACACACCTATGACCAAGACTTTTATTTTATTAATATCTCATATTTTTCTTATATCTAAAAATAAATTATGACTGTAACAATAAATAGTGATCATATGATAATTTAAGTGGAATTGGGTAGACCTTGAAACTTGTGATATGGTAGGTTTTAGATTCCAAAATATGCAGAGTAGGTTCTAGGTTTGAGAAACCATTCCGATGGATAGATTTCGGGTTCCAGAAGGAACTTGGATCGACCCTAAACTCAATCACTCCCATGTTGAAGAGGTTTGCTCTATCCTTTGAAATTATTTTATTTTTTCAAAGAGGGAATCTCTTGAGTCCTCCCTCAAATCTTCATGTTCTTAAAAGGAAATATAATAGTCCCATCGATATTTGGCCGTGACATGAGAAGTTTAGACTATTATAATATTTAAATACTAAATTAAAGAGATGAAGAAGATAAAATTGGAGAATCTGGTTCATCTCAACTCAATGAAAATGAAGATTGGAAGATGATACTTTACTAAAAGAAAAATTATCCAAAAAATCATAAACCTATTGCATCTTTACTAATTCAGTCATAAATCTTTTGACTTATTGTCAATTGAATCAATCTAACTAATTTTGGTTAAAAGGCACTAATGTGGACACCGGCATAGACGTAAATAATTTTTAATAATATTTTAATATTTTTTGAATTTTTATTGCTTTTTTTTTCTTTTTTTTGATTAGGTGAGGGCTCCCTTCACGATGAGGCTAGCTTGGCCTGGGCTAGGGCCGACCTCACTTGGTTTGGGCGAGGGTCAGTCTTGCTCGCCCTCACCCAACTAGCCCTTGCTTGTGATAGACAAGGCCAGCTCGTCTAGTGGCCAGCCTCCGGCAAAAAGAAGAAGAAAGGGGAAAAGAGATAAGAAAAAAATGACAAAAATGTATAATTTTTGAAAAAATATTTAAATTTGATTAAAAATTGTCTATGTTAGCGTCAATTGTATCACGTGAGACTGTCGACGTCGGCAAATTCTAGCCAATATTGGTCAAATGCACTCAATTAGTAAAAGTGTAATAGATTTAGGACTCTTTGAACAATTTTCTTCTTTATTAAGACTTGAGGAAGGCGTCAGTTCTCATTTTAAAAAAAAATATATGCATTAATATATGTTCTAATATTTTTTAACACAGACTAGCATTTTTTTTTTTTAAATTGACATGGCAATAATGCCCCATATTTTATTAGTATATAATGTGGACTAAGAATTCCCCCTTTATTTCGCCCAAAAGGAAGAAAACTCATATGAAGTATGATACAGTTTTAACGAATAATTTACAGTATAATGTATATTTCAATTATACACAAATGAAAAAATTCACACCCGTGCAACGGTCGGATATGCTGCTAATAATACATGTAATTGTATCTTAGGACCACCTAATATACAAGAAAGATTTCATCTCCATTTGTTTCATGAAAAAAATAATAATTTAAAAAATATTTTCTAAAAATGATCGTTTGTGTTGTTTCAAAAAATTAATGAACGAAAAATATTTTTATCATTCAAGAAAATCTTTAAACATAAATTGCTATCAACGATAAAAATATTTTTCATAACTAATTATTTTAACAATATGGGTAATCATTTTCTAAAAAATATTTTACAAATAAATTATTTTTCACAAATCAAACCCATCCTTAAATAGTCCATAGCTTTTCTTGTAGAATGACAATTCTAAAGCCACAGCTATAAAGAACACGAGCCATGCTTTCCCTTCCAGAATTCAAGCGAATTCCTTACATCAAGATCCGGATGGTGGCGAGCCCAACAGCAGAAAGAGACACGAGAGTGCCAATGCAGTACTTGATCAGATCGTACTTCGCAGCTTCCAACTGTGCCTTCAAGGCATGAATTTCCTGAGGATCGAATCGGTAAGCAATTCGCGCGCGAATTAGACCCAAAAAAACCGGACAAATTCAGGCCATTATACTAACCCGATCGAGCTTGTTAGTGAGGTTGGTTGTTTGGGCGTTCTGACTCGCTAGATCCTCCCTTATCCGCCTACATCGTGTCAAATCAAAGTGAGCATGCGAAAGTGAGCATGCGACGGTCGGCACGCTAGCATTGCGAGATCTACCGAAAACCAGTAAGGATCGAAAAGTGTTTTGCGTTCCGTACCCCCTCTCGTGATTCAAGTCCAACCGCTGCCCGGCTGCGATGTTATCGATTTCGTACCTATGGAGGAAACATTGATCCTTTAGGAAAAGTGAATGATCGAACGATATTCATGTGTTTGGAAGATGTTTCGGCCATACCTCAACTCACTCCGCAGTTTGTCTATGTCGCCGCGTAGTTTCTCGTTCTCGTGTTGCAGCGAGGAAAAATGGTGTCCCTGCACGCTCAGTCGATGAGGATCCAAGGCCATTGTATTCACAGAACCGAGAAAGCTAACAATTCCAACCACGGCAACGGCCATGAGATCAGAAGGAAAATCGAAAAGGCATAAGGAAGCCGAGTTCAGTTCACCACAGTGAAGTACAGGTGAACAGAAACCAGCGGCGCTCAACTTTTCCGGTGATCGACGAACGTTTTTCCATATGTCCGTACCTGCGAATTCTGTACCTCAGACTTGAATTTGGACATGTTGGATTCTTGAGCCATTTCAACCTGTGGCGGTTTAAGGCACATCCTGATCAGTGCAGCAGACTAATGGAAGAAAGGAAATCTGCAGTTTGAACTGGAGCAAAAGACACTTTCGCTCGCGATGTCACATTAGACAAAACGCAACATGCATCGACATTGTATCGCTTCTCTAAACACACAGACGAAACCGGTCTCGAATGTCCATTGATCGTCGGAAGAAAGGACCTTTACCTTCTGCATTTCGTCTCTCGAAACAAAGTAGCAGGACACGTTTCGCATGCTATCATGCGAAATGTCAGTTATTGCCGACGTTATTACCTCGGCCTGTTTGGTCGGTATGCCTTCTTCCTCCAGCCTCCGAACCTATCCATGAACCGTTAGTACGAAAGGATAAAGATAGTCGGGTCACACAAACTAAGTTAAGCTGAAACATCGATCGAGTTTTCCTTTTCAGAGATCGACTCTACTTTTCTTCATACGCCAGAAAATAAGGTGAACATGAACAATTTGTATTGATTCGAGATAAAGATAGAAGTAATTACTAAGGACAATGTGTCCACGAGAAGCAACCGCTTTCCATTGACGAGTTGAGAAAACTGTCTACATCGCAGAGGCGGGCCCGAGGAACGTGATGATTGAACCCCTGATCCGGGCAACGAACCAAACGTGCCCGATCTCAAGAAACAGGCATAGGAAACGCCCCCGGATCGCCTTGCCAGCTTGCAAGCTGCGAAAGCAGCCATTCGAACTCCTCCTCAAGAATGCCGGATCCAGAAATCCAAAAGCCTGACCAGAACAGGTGGCTCGTGCATGTTAGCATATACATCATTTGGAGTCAACACTCTCTTGGATGCACATTCCTCAACAGCTAAACAATCCGGTTAGCGCACGATAAGAAGACGTACGTTTCTGAAGCTGTCCTGATCGCATTAGTCTTGAACGGAGATCACGTCCGCGTCGCAAGTCCGCTGAATAAATCAAAAGAAAAGCTCATCAACTAGCGAGATCGAGATGAGGCGAAAACCAGGACGAGCTTGTCTTTGTTCCTGATGTTGGCAACGATGTTATCCATTGTGAATGTCGGGATAATTGACCATTAGACGCGGACCTAATACCAGTCTCTCTCTCTCTCTCTGGATGTTATGTGATGTTTGTTGATCCGCAATTTACTACGAAGCAAATGTGGCTTCACTCGTTCGTTTTTTTCCCCTTTTCGTCTTCAATAAAAAGAAAGAAAAAACTAAAAAGGTGCGGCAAACAATTGTTTGTATAGCCTACGTTAGTTTCTAAATTATCGGACAGCTAAGAATAGAATAACCATAGCCCGGAGAGTTTGAAAGTGCCTAGTTATAACTTTTGGCCTTCTTTTGGAAAATTTATCCGAAAAATTCTAAATTTATTATACAGTGACTAATTCAATCCTAAACATTTTGACGATTTGCGGGGTAACCATTAAGGGCACAACGTCGAACTTGGGATTTTCACATTTGTATTTGCAACAAGGTGCATTCTCCGATCAATGGCATGATGACATATTAAATTTTGCTACCCATGATACTTCTCCTGAAGATAATGTTGATGAAGGTAAATCGCATGTTCACCAAAAGAATGTTAATTGGTGACTCGTCAAATTCTCCGTTGAATTCTCCATGCAATTTGGCAAATGAAGATTCTTCTATGGATGTCCTTACCGATTCTTCAATAGCACGTTCACTCAAATCAAATCATTCAATGATTACTCAAGCATGTGTTGATATTATGAAGCCTAATCCAAAATATGTCAATTTACATATGATGGAGAAGCCAAACAATGTACGCTCTACTTTGAAACGTCTAGGGTGGTTGGCAGCAATGAAAGAGGAACTTGAGGGATTGCATTGGAATAAAACTTGAACTCTTGTTCCATGTCCTTCAAATACTAATATTGTGGGATATGGATGGGTTTTTAAGTTTAAGTTAAAGGCCAATGGTACATTAGAAAGATTAAAAGTAAGATTGGTCACTAAGGGATAAAATCAAGTAGTAGGAGTAGATTTCCTTGAGACTTTCTCACCAATTATTCGACTAGGAAGTATAATAACCATCCTCACCGTTGCTATTGTTAAAGGTTGGCCCATCAAACAATTAGAAGTTAAAAATGCCTTCTTACATTCTCTGTCGCAACCTGTTTATATGAAGCAAACGCCAAATTTTGAGGACAAAAAATCATCTATCTTATGTTTGCAAACTAAAGAGACTTGTATGACCTTAAGCAAGCACCAAGAGCACGGTTTGATCGTTTTAAAACATTTCTTTTGGCATCTGATTTCTTTTGCAGTATTGTAGATCCTTCATTGTTTATTGAAAAATTAGATCGTGGCATTCTAGCTTTGCTTTTATATGTAGATGACATGATTGTTATAGGTGATGATCCAAAATTGCTTGATGGGTTTATCTCTACATTGAAAAGCGAATTCGCAAGTAAAGATATGGGCTCGTTACACTATTTTCTAGGAGTGGAGGTTAGAATATTCTCTGGTAGCTTTTATTTGTGTCAACAACAATATGCCTTGTCAATTCTTAAGCGTGCACAAATGGAGGGTCGCAAGCCAGTTTCCACACCTATGGTTGTTAGTTCTCATTCTAATATGGATGTAAGACTATTTTTGGATCTTATGTTATATCGAAGTATCATTGGAGCTCTTCAATATCTCAAGATTACATAGTCGAATATTTCATATGCAATTAATTTTGTTTGTCAATTCATGCATCAACCTACCATAAGTCATTTTCAAGTTGTGAAGCGCATTTTACGTTATGTCAAATGCACAACAAATCGAGACATGCAAATCTTGTCCACATCAACTTTGGATTTGTATACCTTTTGTGATGTAGATGGGGCAAGTTGTCTCTTGACTCGATGATTAACTATTGGATTTTGTACTTTCTTAGGTAGCAATTATATATCATGGAGAGCTAAGAAGCAATGAACGGTTGCTCGATATAGTGTCAAGGCAGAGTATCATGCTTAACAGCTGTAGAGATTACATGGATATCATTTCTTTTGAGAGATTTGGGTATTCATCTTTCTAGTCCAAAAATATTATTTTGTGATAATATCAGTACACTTTATTTGTCGATTAATCTAGTGTTCCAAGCAAGAATTAAACATGTCAAAGTAGATTATTATTACGTGCAAGAAAAAATGGCTCCTAGAATACTTGTGATTAAGTATGTTCCATCTGTGCATCAAATTGCTGATCTCTTCACGAAATTGTTGTCTAGAAATGCATTTGGAAACTTATGTCACAAATTGGGAATTTGGAACTCTCCTATTCTAAATTTGAGGGGGAGTAAAGGTATTGATTTATCAATTATTGAAGAAGAATTTAGAAATATCAATCAAAATCTAATCAAAAACACAAACGATGTTAAAATCAAGAGGTAGATAACTCTTGTAATATTATGATATCTTCATTTATTATTGGGTTAATACCCTGAAAAACTCCAAATTAGTATACTTGCAACAAATTTATCCCAAACTAATATTTTGACTACGAAAAATCTTAAACTTGTACACTTATGACAAATTTTATCCCAAGTAATCACAAGAAACTCTAAATTGGTACACTTGTGACAAATTTACCTCAAACTAATTTGTTCGACTGCCACAAACCCCAAATTAGTATATTTGTGACAAATATACCATTTGTTAAACTGGATTAATAACATTAAAAACCACAAAAATGATATAACTGTAATAAGCAGATAGTAAAATCCCAAACTAGTAGATTAGTTCATTGTAACGTGTCGTTCAACTCAGTAAATTTATGGTAAATTTAACGAAAACTAACATATGGTAAATTTGTCACAAGTGTGCCAGTTTATGGTAAATTTGTTAAAGGTGTACCAGTTTGAGGTTTTTTGTGGTCAAAAAAATTAGTTTTTGGTAAATTTGTCATAGATGTACCAGTTTGGAGTTTTTCATGGTATTAACCATTTATTATTTCCATTGTTATTTTTTTTTTCTTACAAATGTAACATTTGTGATATCTTTCTATGTAAACAATTGTGCTTTGAGATCAAGAATCAAACACTTTTGTTCTTTTAACCACCTCGCTAACTAGAAATCCAATGAAGGAAGAAGAAAAAAAGGGAAAAAAAGAAGAAGAAGAAATGTCTAAGTGTAAAAAGGCTGGCACTAATTGGACAACCACGTCAGTAATTTTTGGCCAAAATTGGCTAAAAAGACTATATTACCAAATCTCAAAAGGCTTAGAACTAAATTGACAAATCGTTAAAATATTTATGACTAAATTGAGAAAATTGAAAATTTTATGGTTGAATTGGCTGCTATATAATAAGTTTATAATTAAATTGGTATAATACGATAGGTTTCGAGCTTTTTAGACAATTATCCTATCCTAGCCTACTTTCCTCTAATCATTGATTGGTGATAACAACTACGAACAACATTCATGTTTGTTTAATCTCAATACGAGCGATGCCAATCGGAGGGGGTTTCCCTGTACCAAGTTTCCTTATCAAGATACAAGTTTGTCCGAGTCGCTCAGGCCCTATCCACTAAATAGCTCTTACATGTGGTGGGCCCATACTAATTTAAGGGCTTGAGAATGGGCCCAAACGCCATCCCTAGGAGATAGCGTGGCCCGACCCATTTTTTAGGATCTTGGGCCCTAATTTTGGCTGTGTTTAGTTCAGCATTTGCAAGTGGCTTTAATACTGAAAGCCCAAATCTATTTGGGGAAATGTAATTGTGTTTGGTAAATTTTTTTGCAAATGGACTTTGAGTTGAATGTGCTTTTGGTTAAAAAAACTTTCGCAATGGGTTTTGATGAGTATAATATATGTATATTTTGAAAATTGAACTAACCCTTTGCCAGATCGGCGAAGGGCTACGACCGTCGGCGAGCCAGATCTGGCGCTGACGGCCACCAATGCCAAATCTGGCTCGTCGACGGCCATAGCCCTTCGCTGGACCGGCAAAGGGCTGCCTCCTTTTTTAATTAAAATAAATAAATAATCGGGGGCAAAATCGAAAATATGAAGAATTAGTGATGGTAGTTTTGGAAGGGAAAAAATAATTTCAGCATTTTGAAGGTAATTTGAAAGCTGAAAGCTGGCTTCAAAGTTGAACCAAATGGTCCGGCATTTCCCCAATGGGCTTTCAGGCCTAAAAGCCCATTGGAAATGCTAAACCAAACGCAGCCTTCAAATACTCCCTTTGGTCTACCTCTTTGGCTAGACATCCCGCTCCTTGATTAACCACCCCTCATTTATAGTTAGATGTATCGGTAGTTCAATGTATCATTCGGATGTTTTAAGGATATCATTCCACGAAACCTTGACGGGTTGGGGTTTGAATATCAACTAAACATCGGTGCTTTGGTAAGAAATAAAAAAAAAAAAAAAGTTTGGATAAGAATGGGAATTCGGCCTAAAATTAGTATTTCTTTGCGTCGATACTTTTTATGAGACAAACAAAAAATAAATAAATTGGATCAAAATTAAGATCTTGCCTAAAATTAATATATCTTTGTGAGACAAGAAGAGGAGAGGACATTAATAAGTACGAAAAACACACTTCCCAAGCCTTTAGAGGCGGAAGTTGTGGACCCATGAATATGTACCCAAAAATCACATGAATCAAACTTATAGCATAAGGTCGTGGTATTTGGTTCCCATTGCTTCAAAATCAAGAGATTATTCGCAAAGGACCATGGACCTTGGTCCATGACTCTTTTCTTCATAGCTTTAGAATCAAAAGTGATGGCAAAAGCCCATTCTGGAAGTTATTTCAAGGCAAAGACTCAGTTGAACACATGGAAGAGGAAAATATCCCAAAGACACCTATTAACATAGGCCAAATAATAGTTTGTGAGAAGGGTAACGATGTGCAACTTCAGTAGCATAGTAGGGAGAAAAGAAAGAGTAAAATTATAGAAACCTTTAACTTAGCCTCTGAGGGTGAAAATATGTTGAAATTTCCTTATATCTTAACTAGAGACAAGGCCCTTCCTAGCGAGCTGAATTTAATCCTAGCACCTACTAGTTCAAATAAGAAGAAACAAAGTGGACAGAAAACTCCCGTAAACAAAAAGATCAAAAGAATTAGTCCTTATAACACTCAAGCAGTAGATGAAGACCAACTTCTTGAAACGCCAATCCAAGTATTGGAAGGCTTAGAAAAATGGGCTGTGGTGGCTAACCTTAATCTAAGAAGCATGGACACTCTCCGGGACCCTTCGTGTCATATTCGACACTCCGACGTGTCCAACATGCAGTCAACTGCCTCCGACACGCGAGTCGGAGATTCCGACATGTGACTCCGACACGCATGAGGTTATTTTTATAAATTTCCAAAACTCTTGGGGTCTAAATATAAATATATGAAAAATAGAAAAAATAAAATAATAAAAGCTAAAACTTCAGTCGCACGTACGGGTTCTGGAGTCTTCGCTTCACTCTTCAATCGCACGCGCCTGAGCACTCTAGTTCTCTTCCTTCGCTATGAGTATTGTCGGTGTTGCTTTGCTAGTCGCACAGCCCACCCCACCAGTCGCCGACTCGTCGTAGCCCCCCGCGCCTTAGCCCCACCCGTCGCCACAGTCGCCTCTGACCCCGCCTTCGTCTCTTGCAAGCATCGAGCCGTTGGCCCGACAGCGAGTCGTCGCCTCTGCCTCTCACAAGCATTGCTACGTTGCTCTTCTTCATCTTGCGATTTCATCTTTTTGCTCATCTCAGGTTAGCATATTGGATTTCTTTATAATGTGATTTGGGATTTTTCGGCAAACCCTAGAGTTAGTTCGGGGAAAGGGGGATTAGTGAATGTTTTGTTAGATACAAGTTGAGTTCCAAAATTGAATGAAACAGATGGAGCTCATTGTTGGCTACGCTTGTTGATGTCGAAAAATTGGAGCTCCAGTTCTTTCATAGCGAGACTTTCGGCACCCTCGATCGTTGGGCTTTATGTTATCATGTATTTCATCCGAAAAATTTGGACCTTCCCATCCCATTCTGCACCCTCGTCGTGCTGTGCTCATCTGGATGACTCTATGAATCACGATCGTGGAACTGAGGGTGCAACTATTGGCTTTTTGGAATAAATGAGCTTGGTTATTGACTTCTATTGCTAGTGCTAGTTGGGGATGTAGCGAACTGGGTTCCTATGTTGTTCATCGGACGGAGTTAGCTGAAGTTCGATTGGTGCTATCGCGTTTTGGAGTTAGGTTCTTGTGATGGTGCACGGGGTTTTGTTATAGATGTTTTTTAGCCTAAATAAGTAGAGTTTGGCAATCTGTAGCCATCATGGGAAGGGAATTAACCTAGCCGGTATTGAAAGGTCCCATAGCAAAGTTGTTATTACGGGAAACTTCGACAAGTAGTTTGGAGCAACATCCTTTGGAGAGTTGCTGCCTTATTCTCTATTACTAGTACATAGACAGAAAATCATATTTTGTGTGTGAAGAGTCAGGTTACAAAGCTTGTAAAATCTTTAGAACATCAGCTTTTTGTCGGGATCCTAGTGATTTTCAATATGCATTTACACAAAATCAATTTGCTTTAATTTTTATGTATTGAGTGCTCTATTTTGAATAAGTCATCTATGAAGTAAGTGGCATCGAAATTGAAAACCATAAGGGCATATCGGTTTTGCTATGATTTCTCTCTATTTTTATTTCCTTTCCACTTTTGTATTGTGAATACTCATAATGACTTTGGTTGTGTATATGTGATGGTCGGGAATTGATGATGGAAATTTGGTCGCTGCTATTCGCTGCCGTATTGCTGTTGTTCTCTATCATTTGCTGCTGTATTGCTGCTGTATAACTGTTGTATTGTTGCTGTGTTTCCACTTTGTCTACTGCTGCTTACTGCTTCCCACAACGTGCTTCCGATTGGTATCCAATCTTCTTTAGTTAACTTTAACTAAGAAACCTTATAGCGATTGATAATAACATGTTTATTTTATTTTATTTTTTTGCAGAATGTCTTCAAGTTCAAACATGGCTAGTAGTACTTCAAGCACACAATCACCTACTTCTAGCAATGAAGTTGTAAAATAACCATTATGGAGGTATGTTACTAAGTTAGTTAATCATATCGTTGCGGGGGAAAATTTGTCTTGGAGATGCAACTTTTGTCGAAAAGATTTTAAGAGTTCATACACGAGAGTGAGGAGCCATTTGATGATGATAAGTGGAAAAGGAATTGGAAAGTGCACAAAAGTAAGGAAAAAGAGATCTTTTGGAGATGGAAAGATTAGAGGAAGAGATCAATACTAAATTAATGAGTATCTCGACTAGAAACGTACATTTGCCTTTTACTAGTTATTCACTTAGTGGTGGTAGTGGTGACGGAATGAATTTATCATTTAACTCCAAAAAAAGGAAAGGTGGAAGTAGGAGTGAAAAATCACTTAAAGATGCATTTAATATGACTCAACGGGAACGTTTAGATTGTGAGATTGCTATGATGTTTTATTCGGCGGGCTTGCTGTTTAACCTTGCAAGGAATCATTATTTTCAATCATCTTTCACTTATGCCGCTAATCATAATATTACGGGTCATGTACCACCGAAATATAATTTGTTGATGGCCACTTTGTTGCAAAAAAAGAAGGCAAATATTGATAGGTTGTGTGTACCTATCAAAATCATGTGGAAGAAGAAGGGTGTAAGTATTGTAAGTAATGGATAGAGCGACTCACAAAGAAGATCGCTTATTAATTTTATGGCAGTATCGGATGGAAAACCAATATTTATAAAATCGGTTGATTGTTCGGGAGAAATACAAAATATGCATTTCATTTTTAACTTGCTGAAAGGAGTTATCAATGAAATTTGGCATGAGAATGTGGTCCAAGTAATTACAGATAATGCTTCAAATTGTAAGGGTGCGGGACAACCCATTGAGTAAGAATTTCCATCCATTATGTGGACGTCTTGTGTGGTGCACACCCTTAATCTAGCTTTGAAGAACATTTGTGCCCAAAAAAATTAGAGAGCAATTAAATAATTTATGATGAATATAGTTAGATTTCAGATATTGTTAAGGAAGTTATGCAAATTAAGCATTTCATCATGAACCATTCTATGAGATTAGCAATATACAATGAGTTTGTTAGCTTGAAGTTGCTTTATATAGCATATACACATTTTGCTTTGATGATTGTGATGCTTAGGAGATTTAAGTTAATAAAAAGTAGTTTTCAAAACATGATGATTTGTGACAAATGGAATATCTATCGAGATGTTAATCAATAGAAAGCTAAGTTTGTCAAGGTAAAGGTGTGGGGTTCGATGATCGAAAAAGTGAAGAAAACTATATATGCACATGAAGTGAAGAGGTTAGATGAGAAGTCCACATTTTATGAGGTGGTTCACACAATTCTTGTAGATCTATGGACAAAGAACAACGCTCCACTCCATTGCTTGGCACATGCCTTAAATCCCAAGTAAATTCTAAAATTGTATGAGATTATTACTTTAGTAGTTATTCTTTCTTTAACATGATAATATAATACTTATCTTATTTATTATTGTTTTCTAATTTTATTTCATTTTATTAAATAAAGATACTATAGTGATCAATAGCTTGATAAAGATCTTACTCGAATTTCTCCATACAAGAATAAGGAGATCAACCAAGAAAGACTAAAATGTTTCAAGAAATACTTTCCTAACTTGAATGAGCACAACAAGGTGAATTTGGAATATATAAATTTTGCGAGTAAAAATGATGATTTTAGAGATTTTGATTCCATTTAAAATTGATATTTTATGGATCCTAAGGCTTGGTGGATTAATTATGGTGCATGTACACCGATGCTTCAAAGCATAGCTTTAAAGTTTCTTGCACAACCTTCTTCTTTATCATGTGCTAAAAGAAATTGGAGTACTTACTCATTTGTGCACTCGGTGAAAAGAAATAAGATGACCCAAAAACGTGTAGAAGATTTGGTTTTTATTCATAGCAATCTTCGTCTTCTATCAAGAAAAAGCCCACAATAAGCAGAAGGAGAGACTAAGATATGGGATATTGGCGGAAATGCATTTGACTCGTTTGAAGATGTTGGGGTGCTTGAAGTTGCAAATCTTTCACTTGATAAGCTGGAGATTGAATCTTTTTTTTTTAGAAGAAGTAGATAATGTGGATGAAAGACTTTTTGTTATATTACTTAATGGAATGTTGATTGTTTTTTGCTTATTATTGAATTTTAAATTTAATAGTGGAATGTGGATTATTTGTTTTTTCTTTCAAGTTTTATAGATTATTTTAATGAAATGTAGTTGAATTTGTCAAATTAAAAAAATGAATGATATTAACAAATGTAGGTAGGATTAATGTTTTTAGTATAGATTAATTCTAGGCTCTTTTTATTATTATTATTTAGTTATTTATGCATTTATATATAAAAATATTTATTTAATATAAATGTGTTGGAACGTGTCGGAATTATTTACTTTTTGAGAAATGACGTGTCGGCATGTCGTGTCGCGTCGTGTCGCGTGTCCGTGTCGGTGTTACATAGACCCTAATAAGGCACCAAAGCAAAAATGAAGATTTTTAAGTTAGAAATTATTAGAGGTTGGGCACACCCTTAATAGTTTGAGTTTTAAGAGTCTTAATAGCTCAAGAAAGGCCCACGATACTATTTCTTATGGAGAGAAAAAACCAAGAAGAAAATATTCATACGTTAAAGAGGTAGTTAAAGTTTTATAAATATTTTGTCGTTAACCCAATTGGGACAAGGGGAGGCTAAGCAATTATGTGGAATGTATTTATTGCTCTTTCGACTATAAATGCTTTAGTTGACTGGATAGATGTTGTTTGTGAAGAGGAGAATTATAAAACTAAAATGAGAGTGACTCTTGTACATGCACCTACAAAATACCAAGCAAGACTCAGGATGTAGGATGATATATACAAAATCAGTGCGGAAAATCAGTTGCCCTAGCTTTACGTGGGGACTTCAACGAAATCATGTATCATTGTAAAAAAGGAGGCAAAAGATTGGTAGAGCATTATTGACTTCATGCTTTTAGGGAGTTCCTCAATAGCTACGAATTAATGGACCTTAAAAGAAAGGGTTGCGCATTTATTTGGTCTAACAATCGAGAAGGAGAAAAGCTTGTAAAGGAAAGACTTGACAAAGCATTTAGCAACTTGAAGTGGAGGCTAAAATTCCCTCAGGCAGAAGTGTATGCATTACCAGCTATTAGTTCTGACCAATAGCCCGATCTCTTGTCTGTTTCTGAAGCCCAAAAGAGGAGAAAGAATTTCAGCTTCGACGCGTTTTAGCTGGAAGACAAGGAGTGTAAATGTGTAATCAACAAGGCTTGGACTTCAACAACCAAGGACAGTGTAGGTCTTCTGGTTAGAATGGAAAATGTTACCATTGCATTACAAAGCTAGAGTAAGCAAAAAATTTCAAACGGGCACGAAAGAATAAAGCAATTAATTGAGGAGGTTAAGTGCTTAACAAATAGACGACTGCTGAAAAGGAAAAAAGAACAACTACAGAAGCAAAAATATGAAATTGAAAGACTATGGAGTTAGGAGGAGATGTATTGGGGAATGCGTTTGAGGATTAATTGGCTCAAGTAGTGGGATGAAAACACAAAGATTTCTCATGTCACTACCTTACAAAGGAGACAACTGAACAAAATCTCAATGCTAATGGACTCCACAAGCCATTAGACTCGAGACCAAGAACAACTGAAAAAAAATGACTTATGATTTCTACAGAGAGCTTTCTTGCTCTATTGGATTTCGAGACTTTACTCCATTGTTGGAATACTACACCTGTCGTGTAAAGGAGGAAACAAATTTGAGGTTGTTAGAAGAAGTAACACTAGAAGACGTGAGGCAAGCAACATTTCAACTTGGAACACTATTGGGAAGACATGAAATGGTTTAAATGGCTAGTTCTTTCAACACTATTGGGAAGACATGAAACTAGAAGCATTCTCAAAGGTGAGTAAATTTTTCCAAATCGGAGTGCTAAATCCTCAATTGAATAAAACTCCTATTTTATTGGTGCCAAAAGTAAAGAACCCAGATAAGCTGGAACAATTTAGACTTATAAACTTGTGCAATTTTGCATACAAGATCATTTCTAAAGTGCTAGCAACTAAGTTGAAACCATGCTTCCAGATTTGATCAAAATTAAATAAAGTGCCTTTGTAAGAGGTCAGCAAATCCAAGATAATATCCTAGTTGTCCAGAAGGTTCTATACCAACTACGGGTTCAAAAAAAATAATAATTTCAAGCTATATTAAAATTAGACATGCAAAAGGCATATATGATTGGATTGAATGAGATTTTCTGGAGGCATGTATGATTAGAATGTGGTTTAACAAAAGATGGGTAAATTTGATTGTACCATGTGTTACGACAACCTCATTAAGTATTAAATTGAGTGGAGAACCCTTGCCTTACTTTCAACCTACAAGAGGAATACGGCAATGGGAACCTCTATCCCTATACTTATTCATATTGGTTGCCAACTTCCTATCAATGTTGATGAAAAAAGCTATGAACGATGGCACCATTAAAAGGATAAAATTAAATAGGTATTGACAAATACTATCTCACATATTCTTTGTAGATGATTTAATCTTCTTTCTAGATGGAAAACTGTAGGAATATTAAAACTTGGCTGCAATACTACACCAATATTGTTTTGCTTTAGGCTAAGTAATCAATTTGAACAAGTCGGGCATATATTTTAGCAAGGACTACCCTAATGAATAAAAGGGAACATAACCACTGCCCTCGGCGATGCAGTTGACTCGAGCTCTCTCCCCCTCACGAAAGGGAGAAGTTCGAATCCCAGAGGCGTCGTTAGGAATTCTTACCTAGAGTACTGTAATGGTGGGACCTACAGTCACCCCCCCAGGGTTTGCTCGTCGGCTGTCAGCTTGTAAGGTTCCCTGGGTTACCGAAAAAATAAAAAATAAAAGGGAACATAACAAGAGAGATAAGAGTCCCGAAGATAGATGAGATTGGAAAATACTTAGGCATTCCTTTTGATTGGGGAGCATCCAAAAAATAAATGTTTGCTTGGATCCTAGTAAGAGTTAACATGAAGTTGGAAGGGTAGAAAGAGCACTTGCTGTTTAAAGTAGGTAAAGAATCCCAATTAAAGTAGTAGTCAAATCATTACCTCAATACGTGATGTCCCTTTTCAAGATACCAATTGATGTATGTTGGGCAATTAAGCAAAGAGTAGTAGCATTCTAGTGGAAGAACCAAAGCTCTAAAACTGGAATACATTGGAGGAAGTAGGAATTACTAAAGCAAAGAAAAGGCATGGATAGCCTTGGATTTAGGGACTTAATATCCTTTAACAAGGCAATGCTTGGCAAACAAGCTTGGCGATTAGCATAAACCCCTTTCCACTCTGTATAGTCAGATTTTAAAAGGAATCTAATTACCCAAATGAGAGCTTCTAGAAAGCAGAGAAGGGATATAGGTCCTCTTGGAGATGACAAAGTATATTTATGGGGAGAGTAACAATTGAAGACTCGATAATGTGGGCAGTAAGGAATGGCAAAAGCATTAACATCAAAGAAGACAAGTGGCTCAAAAAGGGAGTTATAGAGGACCGGCCAATGTCAAAGAACCAACAAAGATTGTAGAATTGATAAATCAGGAGGAAAACACATGGAAAAAACCAATCTTGCGAGGATTATTTGATGAACATGTAGTGAATGAGATTTTCACAGTCCATATCAGTCCACGAACGACCAAAGACAAGCTAGTCTGGACTAGTATGAGGGAAGGGGAGTACACTGTAAAGAGTGGCTACAACGCTCTTTGCAAAAACGACAACACAACTAATACAAATTAGGCATGCACCTCATATCAAACTCCAAATAAATTATGGAACAAGGTCTGGAACATGAAAACTCCCCACAAAATTAGAAACTTTATTTGGAGTTTATGCCAAAATGCCCTCCCAACCAAAGAAAACTTATACAGAAGGAATATTAGATCGGATCCTGTTTGCCAAATTTGCCAAGTGCATGCCAAAACCTGGAGCGTTTGGATTTGGCTTTTCCAAGCCACTTTAGACCTCTAAAGCCCTTTGGACTAAAAATGAGCATTTGGCAAAAAAATTTGTAAAGATTCTTAGCTTAAAGTTTGCCTTTTGAAGGCTGAAAGCCCAAGGCAAGGATGACCCTACCTTGGGCATTTCAGCTTTCTCGGTAAGCTGGCTGGGGATTAATGAATTTTTGTTCGTTTGTCATTGTTGCCCTCATAACTTAACGAAATTCCAAGTTTAACCCTTTTGAAAACCCTAGATCTGCACGCGCTTTCCTCTTCCCTTCCTTACCCACCCACAAGTTATCGTCTTCTTCTTCTCTCTCAAATCCATGAGCCTGACCCACCCGCAAGTTCTCGTCTTCTTCTTCTCTCTCAAATCCACGAGCACACACCAAGAATCGTCATCAAACCGAGCTCCCCCATACAACCCGAAAGCCCTCTTCTCAAGCTCCTATGGAATACGCCTCTGGTTTCGCTGCGCCTCTGGTGTCGTTGTTCTTTTGCTCAGCTATTTGGTCACGGCTTGGTCATCTTCTATCTTCGCTCATCAATCGTCATCAAACCGAGCTCCCCCATATGACCTGAAAGCCATCTTCTCATTACACTCCAGTGGAATACACCTCTGGTTTCACTGCGCCTCTGGTTTTGCTGCACCTTTGGTGTCGCTGCTCTTTATTGCTCGGCTATTTGGTCACCGCTTGGTCATCTTCCATCTTCGTTCATCAGTTCCCAATGCTCGCCTCTCTCTTGGTGTCTACTTTCTTCGCTGAATCAAGTCGCTCGGCTCTCTCGTGTTCGCCTCCCTCTTCGTTGAGAACATACTTGCTCGTCTCGCCCAATCCAAGTTCTTTTGATTCAACTCATTCTTATTATGCTTTTTCTAGTTGTGATTGTTAAGTGTGTGGTGATTTTGTGAATGATACTTTTGATGCCATGCTTGGTGAGTATATATATCGATGCTCGAGTAATAGAAACTTTTTGAGAAATAGTTAGAGAGGATTGGGGAGATGAAAATCGAGCGAAATGTCAAAAATTCATTAAACTGCAGATATGGATGGGAGAGAGACCATTATAGCGAAAGATTTCTTCGGCGTTTTCCCCTCTGGGACCTCAGTAAATTCATTGGAATTTTAGCCATAGAGCAAGGGACCTAAGCAGTAACTAAAATTTGACAAGGCATCTTTTGATGAGTCTTTTCTCCTTCTATTTTTCTTTTTGCTTTTATTGGCTCTCACTCCCTTGCCATCTGCAAGACGAACATGGTTACGTCTGCCTTCTGCTCCATTAATTGATAAAGAGTTGCTTCGGTTCATAATGTTTAACTTTCAGCTAAAAGGTTTCACTCGCCATAAGAGTCCCAATTTATGGTCATGCGCATGCCATGAAATGAATGATTCTCCGCCTTAAATACCACTTGCAGACTGTACAGATTCTCGTCCAATATAATAGATGCAAGAACCCCTTGGTTAGAATTATTAAGGAACCTGTTCTTATGATAATTTATTTAAAGGCACCACACAATTAGAAGGTGTTTGTGGTTCCTTGATCACACAGTACAATAGAAAACTGGTTTTCTCGTGTTAACTTCAATTCCAAAAATAAATGATTGGTGACTTTTTACTAGGCAAATTATTGGTAAATCACCGACGCTTCTATAGAATTACCAATTCATTTATAGATTACAACTATAACACCAATCTCATAAAGTAAGCTGTCCAACTAACTTTCAAATAGCCTTAGCCATAAAAGCATCAAAATAATAAGCATTGGGCAATGGAAGTTTTAAATCCCTTGGCTTCGGGAAAGTGATTGGAGCCGCTGTGAGGCAGGCCAGCATTTGTGACTGCATTTCTTGATGTGTTTGTTATCCTAGACTATGTCCGTTAAATTAATGAAACCCGTTAAATTAATGAAACCAGAAAGTCATTTAACATACTTAGGACACAATACTCTCTCAATACACTTTAAATCAAATTTGCTATGAGTAGCTGTTATGAGTAGTTGTTTGTTGTGAGTAGCTGTGATGAGTAGCTGTTATGCATAAGTCTATCTCAAAATCAAATTTAGTAATATAGTTATTTTAAATCTCATGATCGTTTATCTTATGGATTATTAAATCGCAATTTTAGACATGAAAACAGAGCACACAAAGTAAATATCCCCTTTTTAGATTTTCACTCTCAACCCTTTTCACCATCTAGTGAAAAATCCCCCAAAAGCCTAAAGAAAAAGAAACAAGAAACAGAAAGATCAGCTCATCTTTTCCTCTCTGTTCTCAATTCTCACTCTATCTGCCACTACCTCTCTCTATCTCCTTGGCTTCTTGTGCTGGGGTGTTTGGTATGGAAGTAAAATCTTAGACCGTCTAGCAAATATTTTTCTGTGCTATGCATAGTTCTATCTATATATGTGTTCATTTATCTAGAGGGAATTGGGTCGTAGTTAATCTCATTTATTTTCATTTTTCAAATGTGTTTGTGTTTATTCTATTGAAAGATGGCGAGTTCATCATAAGAAAAGGCTTATTGGAGCTCGGAAGATGTAGAAACGTTTTGTCGATTGTGCATTGAACAAATTGAAAAAAGGCAATCGTCCTACGAGCAACAAAAGAGATGGATTGACAGCTATAATTACCAAGTTTGAGGAGCTGAGAGGCAAAAAATACGATAAAAATCAAATGAAGAGTAAATGGGATAATCTAAATGAAGAATGGAAAAGATGGAAGCAATTGATTCAAAAGGAAACAAGACTAGGTTAGGATCCAAGGAAGAAAACTATTGATGCGAGTGATGAATGGTGGGAGAGAAAGATTCAGGTGTTTATCTTTTTTTGCCATATTTTTTTTTATAAGTTCATCTTTTGTAATATAACTCATGAAAATATTTTATTATAACAGGCCAATCATAAGCTTAAAGTCTTTCGAACGAAAGGCATACATCCGGATATAGAAGTTTTGTTGGACAGAATGTTCCAGGGTACGGTTGCCACTAGAAGTGTTATTTGAAATCCTGCACAAGGTTTATGCAATACTGAGAATCTTGAGGCCACACAAGCTAATATTGGTGATTGTGCAGAATCTACTGATGATACTTTAGAGTGTGATGTAGGTGAAACGAATGCCCAACTAAGTCAAAGTAAGAGCCATAAAAGAACGGTACAAAGTTCCGCGAAGGAAGCTCGAGGAAAGAGAGAAAAAAAATTGATCAGACCTGCTAAGTTAGCATCGCAAATTTACAGACTTTGTTCAGTAGTTGAAAGTAGGAGCAATGCAACATCAGTTACAAGGGAATTTGACCCTTACAAAGAGATTATGCAAACATTGAAAGCCAATCTTGAGATTAAGGAAGACAGAAAGTTATTCTTCTTTGCACTATCTCATCTTTCTGGGCAAAAGAACGCTTTAAGTGCCATAACTTTGCCCAAATGGACACTTAAGTGCCATAACTTACAAAATGTACACTTAAGTGCCACAGTCAAAGAAAAACGGATCACTTGAGTGCCACTCCGGCCAAAACGCCGACGTGGTATTTTTCCGGCGAAGCGCGCACAAAACAACGCCGTTTTGCACGCTAACATAGCCAAATAATGCAAAAACAGGGTCGTTTTGGGTTGACGTGGTAAAAAAATAATAAAAAATAATTAAATTAAATTTAGTTAAAATATTAAAAAATAATAATTTTAAAATTAATTTTAGTTAAAATAGTTAAAAAATAATTTTTAAAAAAAAAAGGGAACGGGGGAGGCGGCTGAGGGATCAGCCCTCAGCCGCCGCCGCCGCCGCCCCGCCGCTGCCGGGAAGGGCCGGCGACGGCGGGGGGAGGGTCGGCCGGGGTCGCCGGTCGACCGGTGGCGAGGGCTCGCAAGCCCTCGCCCAGATCCGGCGAGGGTCGGCGGCCCTCGCTCTGCCGGGCCAAGGGCCACCGCTCGCCGGGGGTCGCCCCAGCGGGCGACGGCCCTTGGCCCGGCCGCTCGGCGGCAAGGGCTCACGAGATGATTACGGATGGAGTTTACATATATATTATGGATGATAATTGTTTCATTGATAGACTTTTCTTATTGTTTTGTTACTTTAAATAGATATGGACGACTCTCCTGACATGAAAAAGATGACGAGGAATATTGGCAACTTGTGGAAATTACTCAAGCCGCAATCGCTTATCAGGCAATATACAGTGACAAAAAACCTTGTAGGGCATTATCATATACAGGAAATGCATGAGTAAGAGAGTTGATGGACGAAGATGTTAATCCGATAAGGTGTTATTAAATGTTTAGAATGAATAAGATTGTATTTAATAATTTAATGCATAATTTAATAACACGTTATGGTCTTGAATGAACTGGGAATATATATATATTTTTTTGGTAACCCAGGGAACCTCCGCATGCCGCTTCGCGGGGGAGAGTAAACCCTGGGGTGCCGGGGTCCCCACCGCTGACCCCTAGATACGCGGGTAAGTCACGCGTTATGCATTGAAGCATCGCGTCCAAGAAGATTCGAACTCCTTCCCTCCCGGATAGGGTACTAAGCTCAAACCAGCGCGGCCACCGCGGGCGGTGGTATGAACTAGGAATATTGATATTATAGAAATGCTTGGAATATTTCTTCATATTTTAGGACATGGTATGGGTAATAGGTTAACACAATAGTGTTTTCAACGTTCTAGAGAAACCATAAGCAGGTACTTTAGCTTAGTATTAGATAAAGCATATGAAATGGAAAAAAAATTTGATCCAACCAGCTAATTAACAATTTAAGGATGTTCCAGATAAGATAAAAAATAATTGAAGATTTTTTTCCATATTTTAAAGTATGTTTTGATTATACAATAGGAAGAAGGAATTAAAAGCAAATTTTGATTATATAATAATATTTGCATTTTTGTTTTAGGATTGTATTAGAACTATTGATGGTACTCATATCCCAGTGGCGATACCTGTAAAAGATTAGATTCGTTTTATTGGTCGAAAAGGTACACCGACTCAAAATATCTTAGCAGTGTGTAATTTTAATATGGAATTCACTTATGTTTGGGCTGATTGAGAGGGCCAAGCTCATGATACTCGTATTTTCTATAAAACTTTAGGAAGACGTGATGTGCAATTTCCTCATCCTCCTCCAGGTTTGTTAATTAATGGTTTTTGTACATTAATATGTATTGATGTAGTCTATGTTGATTAAATTTATATTATATTTGTGCATGTAAATATTATTTAGTAGATGCTGGATATCCAAATCCGACGGATTATTTGGGACCGTACAAAGAAGTTAGATATCATTTGTCAGAATTTCAACAAGGTCCTACCCCTACAGGCTATCGAGAGGTATTCAATCGTGCTCATTCTTCGCTACAATCGGAAATTGAGCGAGCTTTTGGTGTCTTGAAGAAGAAGTTGAAGATTCTAAAGCATATGCCAAATTTTCCATTTGAGAAGCAAGTAAAAATTGTTATAGCAGCAATAACTTTGCATAATTATATATGACGAAACGCCGCCAATGATGGACATTTTGCAAGAGCAGATTTGGATCCCAATTATGAATATTCAGTTGACCTTGATAATACGAATAAGGGGGCCGGTACTTCAAATGACAATTTATCTTATGACATGGCCCGTTTACGTGATCAAATAGCAATGAGTTTAGTAAATAGTTAAGGATGTTTGTAATTCTCAATAAAAACCTATTTCTTTCTTTGATGCATATGTAATCATGTTTATTATAATGAAATTACTCTTTCTTTTTAATTAAGAAAAAGTCCACTTTGATGTATTTTTTAACTTATGAATTTGTTAATATATCTCTTATATATATATATGATGGAACTCTTTTTTATTATAGAATATTCTAAATTCTTTTTTTTATTTGAAATTGAAATAGCGATTTCCTTCCTTCATCTTGTGTCAAATTCCCCTCGAAAAAAAGAAATATTTGTTCTCTTTTATCAATAACTTTTTTCGTAAAATCTCGTCTATTCCAACACGGAACGAAAAGGACAATATACAGGATGGGTAGAAGGGGTTGTGATACTTGACTCCATTCATGATCCGAAACTAAGGGATTTAAAGAATACACCAATCCTAAAGATCCATAAGATTAATTGTGGATCCAACACAACAAACAAGAGCAAACAATAGAAGCATTTGAATTTTATATATATAAAGTCATTGAATTTGTTAATATATCTCTTTTATATATACATTTCAGTGCAAATATATATATATAAAAAAAAAAAGTCATTGAATTTGTTAATATATCTCTTTTATATATACATCTCAGTGCAAAAAAAAAAAAGTCATTATTTTTGTTTTCAATTTAAAAAAAAAATAAAAATTTAAAACTTAAATTGGTTTCGCTAAAGGACTTCCCAAATATGTGTTTACCAAACAACATTTCCCCAAAATTGCTTCTCAAGGCGCTTTTCAATTATAGTTTACCAAACAGTTTTTGCATTTCATCAAAACCCTTTAAACCAAAGGCCTTTGCATTTTCTTAAAGGATTTTCCCAAAAGCTTTCCCAAACGCACCATTATTCCTTCTAATGGACAACGACAGTGTGGGATGACCCTACACTAAAAATCCAGATATCTAAAGATATGTTTGGTTCATCATTCTTAAGGGGCTTTCAGCCTCCAAAACCCCTTGAGGAAATGCTGGACCGTTTGGCAACCATTTAGTTTTAAAGTAAAAATCAACATTGTGAAGGCTGAAAGCCCAATGCTAGTAGGGACTAAGGGTGCGTTTGGGAAGTCTTTGGGGGAAAGTCTTTAGGAAAATGCAAAGTCCTTTGAGTTAAAGGTATTTTCCAAAATGCAAAGTGTGTTTGGTAAATTATAGTTTGAAAGCCCATTTGAAGTACCTTTGAGCAAAACGGTGTTTGGGGGAATTATATTTACAAAGGGCTTTGGTGATAAAAGAAAATTTCAAAAGAAAAAAAAAAAAAAAAACCGGCAAGGGCGGGTGGCGCGCGGACGTCCATTGAAGACCGCCGGCGAGGGTCGCCGGACGTCGGGCGACCACTGAAGACCTCCGGCCAGGGTCGCCGGACGTCGGGCGACCATTGAAGACCACCGGGGAGGGTCGCCGGACGTCGGGCGACCACTGAAGACCATCGGCGAGGGTCGCCGGACGTCGGGCGACCCCGCCACGACCCGGATCTGGGGCGGCGAGGTCCCCGCGACCTCGCGGCCCCCGGATCCGGGTCGCGGCGGGGTCGCGCGACCTCGTCGCCCGGATCTGGGTCGCGGCGGGGTCGCGCGACCTCGCCGCCCCGGATCTAGGTCGCGGCGGGGTCGCGCGACCTCGCCGCTCCGGATCTGGGTCGCGGCTAGGTCACGCGACCTCCGGCGACCGCCGCAACCAAGATCCGGGGCGGCGAGGTCGCGGGAGGACCTCGCCACCCTCGGATTTGGGTCGCGGCGAGGTCGGCGACCCAAACCTCGCTGCGACCCACAGCGATCGCCGCGACCCAAACAGGGCGGTGGTTGCACCACTCCCCGGCGACGGTCGCCTGGGCCACCGCGACCATGCCGAGCCGTCGGCGGCCGCTCACAGCTTCGAGGAACATGTTGTCGGCCTTCAACGGAGAAGAAGATGAACGAGTACAATGACGAGGGCAAAACCGAGAAAATTGAGAGTAGCTGAGGATAGTTTTGGAAGAAAAAAAAAAAAGTGAACAGTGTCACTTGTATGCCGAGAAAGCTGAAAGCCCAAGGCACCCCTTCACCTGCCTTGGGCTTTCAGCCTTGAGAAGGCCAGCTTTGGCCTAATGGGAATTCTAAAGCTGTTCCCAAACACCCCAGCTTTAGCCCAAGTATCTTTAGGAGCCCAAAGCTCCTTGCAAAGCTGATTCCAAACGCACCCTAAGGCCTCGTTTGGTTCAGCATTCTCAATGGGCTTTTAGCCCCCAGAGCCCCTTGAAAAAAATATTAGATGTTTGGTTTAGCATTTTGAGATCTCATTGGCCAAATACTTGCCTTTGAAATGCTGAAAGTCCAAAGTAGGTGGGGACTTACTTTGGACATTTAGCATTTTCAGAATGCTACTCCTCTCAATTAATGAATTTTGGCTAGTTGCCTATTTTACCCTCAAAATATTATGAAAAGTCCAATTTTACCAATTTACAAAACAAAACCCTAACTCTCTCTCTCTCTCTCTCTCTAGAACACTTTCCTCTGTTCTGCTCTCAACTCCATCACGCGACGGCTGATCTCTCTTCTTCATCTCTCTCTCTCTCTCTCTCTCTCTCTCTCTCTCTCTCTCTCTTTGTGATTCGGTCGACAACTTTCATCTTTGGGCAAGAATGGTTTGTCTTCAGTGGTACCCTTTGCTCTCAACTCCATTAGGCAAAAAGTATGTAGTAACAACAAATGTGTTATTTTTCTCAGATCCTTGCCTTATGCTCTTGCGTAGGTAGAACATCCTTGCAACTCCTGCGATGGAAGAATTTTGTTTGATGAAGATCTAATAAAGGCCAAAGTTTGTTGCAACGAGCGAGTGAATCCGAATTCTGAATCTTCTACCCTCTTGACCCTTTCTCACCCCTCATAAGATCCGTTCTTTGCATGGTTTTTCGAGGTATCCTTTTTGGGTTTTTCTATTTTTGGGTTGCATTTGTATCCATAAATACTTTCTCCTTTGTACCCGTTGGAGTTGTGATTTTGCCTTGGGGATGTTGAATTTTGTATTCCTGTTGATCGATTTTTGAGGTCAGAAAGTGCAAGGAGTGAACTTTGTCGAAATGCCACAATGGGTGTGATGGTTTGTGTTGTGGGTGTTAAGTAATTGCAATGAACGAGGTTCGGTTTAGTCCTTTTTCTTTTGTGGGGCTTTGCATAAGGCTGCGCATGACAACGCTTCTTGGTTAGGGAAGAGTTTTTTTTTTTTTCAGAAATAGTTCTTTTTTATTTCTATTCCGGGGAACAATTTCTGAACAAAAGAACTCATTTGATAACTGCATAAAATTTCTATTTCTGAAACAGAAAAAGAACAAAAACCTATTTGATAACTACACAAAATTTCTATTCCAAATTTTAATTTAAAAAAAATAAATAATAACAATAAATAAGAAAAAGGAATAGATTAGGTATTACATAAAATTGACAAGATCAAAATATTGTTAGATTAATAATACATTTGCTTAGGTGTAAGAATTCTAGTCGAAGATGAACCTGTAACATAGGTGGTATTGTAATGGAACGTGAGCTATTATCTTATATCTGTGTGTGAGGATCTTTTCTCATGTAGTTTATAGCCTATTGAATTTAGGTAGCACTTTGTTGGAATCAATATTCACAAACTGAAGTTTTGAACTATAATTCTCAATAATATATTTTCTTTTTGCGAATTGTAATGTTTGGTATAGCAAATATTGCGAAAAAAAGCACAAGGGATATTGAATTTGTAGTGATTTCCTTTGGACTAAGTTTTTACTCTTTAAAAAAAAAAATTGTAATTCTAGTGCATGCATGGCTTGAGGATTTTGGTCTTCTAATCTTGACATGGATGTCAGGTTAGGGTTGGAAATTTCCAACTATTAGAATGGTGCATGCATGGCGTGGCTTTGCTATCATTATGCATTTAGTTCATAGTATGCTCCTAGAACACTTAGTAAAGACCTCAGTCTCTTGCATTTTGAGCCGTCGATGCATCCCATCTTGATGCTACTTTTTACCTTGCTTCTTCCGAATTACAAACTATTTCATTTTTGTGTTTCACATAAGCTTATAAGGTTTTAGCTAATTTTGATTAAGGGAGGTGTTTTTCCTCTCCTCTTTTGCTTTGTTTCTTTCTTAACTAAGATGCAAGCTTCGGACGGCGGTTTGTAAATTTTGAAGTGTCAACTATACAATAGCTTACAATTTGCTTCTTTTTTGTTTGTCTACATTTATGATACATTCAATGGCATTTGTGCTCATGGAGATAGAATTGGATGACCTTAATACTTTTAATAGAAATGTATTCATAATAGTTTACAAACACATTGCAAAAGTTTTCACAAAAAAAAAAAAACATATCGCAAAAGTCGAAAATAAAAAATCATGGAATCTCTTTGCATATTGTGATCCTTTGCCATCATATTCGCAATATTTTTTCCTGATCATGTTTATCTCAGCTGCCTCATCACGTGATGTAGGTCCAAATTGATACTCCGGATCTCCATATAGAGTAAAGTTCTTGTCCATCTTGTCTTGGTCGCGAATATAATTTTGGAAAGTACAACATGCGATTACAATGTATGCTTGCTTTCAAATTGAAAATGGAAGCATGTGTCTCAAAATGGAGAAGAGGTTTTTTAATGCCCCAAATGATCTATGATAACATTTCTTAATGAAGAATGCTTATGGTTGAACAATTCTTTTGATGTTCTGGGCCATCTCATTCTACCTCTATAATCATTCAAATGATACCGTTCACCTTTAAATGGAGTTAAAAATCCTAGAAGTGCTGCATAACCAGAATCTACTACATAGTATTTTCCTACAAGAATATATACATAAATTTGTTATAATATGCAATAACTATACAATCATAAAGAAAAACACTTGATATAGACAAAATAAATACCTTGTGGTGATCGAGGAAATTGCAATCAAAGAGTCTCGAGTGCTGCCGAGAGAACCCAATAATCATTGATAGATCCTTCCCACCCAGCATATACGCAAATAAATTTATATCAAACGAACAAGCACACATCACATTTTGAGTGGTAGTCCATTTCCTGCCTCTAAATGGGATTTATTTCGATATAGGGACGGATGCATTAATGTGGGTGCCATCAATAGCACCAATGCAGTCCTGTGATTTTATGAAAATATAGCGTTAGACAATATTATCAGCTATATATATATATATATATATTTATTTAATAATGTAAAATTGATATAAAAATCATACCTTAAAGTAACGTCTATGGTTATGATAGATAAGAATCTCCTTTGGAACAATCAAAAGAAGGCGGCTTGATAATCTCTTTTGATAATTTGAGAAATGCTTTTAACACTAGAGTAAAAAACTTATTGATTGTTTGTCCCAAACGTTGGAATTTCTCATATAAATCTCTATTGGAGTTTTTGTGATCAACCATAGATAAGAAAATCCAAACTTGTTCATCTACCCTTACATATCGAGTATCTTTCAACCAGCCTCTTGCCTTCATTAGATGACATAGGTTAAGAAAAACATGTCTCTCCAACCTAAATGCTTCATATATCCTATCTGAATGTCCGTAAACAATTTCCCTTACCCATTCGGCTCCTGATAATTTATTGTTCTTAATAGGCTCTCTCGTATGCAAAGACATGTTAAAGGTAACAAGAGATAACCATGTTATTGTTATGTCAATATCAAACTCATCCATATACCATTCAACTGCAACTACCTCTCCATTAGACACACTAATCGATTCATCTTTCATAGTACCTATGCCATCTCACAAATACAAGAAAATCAATATAGATATGTGTAAAAATAAAAATAAAAAACAATAGAAACCAATAACGTAAGTAATAGAGTAAAACCAAACCAAATATAAAAATTTAACACAATCCATCATATCTAAACCACAACACAAATGCAAAAGTCTCAACATCAATATCTTGAACAACAAAATAACAACCAACAACATAAAAAACATAGTCTAATAAAACTCCATGCAATCCACGATACATTTCCTAACATCCATTAAAAACATTGGAGAAGTCCATATCTCCTTTCAGTTGGGGTTTTGATAAAAGCCTCCCTCCACATAGCATTAACGCAGGCTCGTTCCACTGCTTTGTTGTAAAGATCCTGCTCCAACGTAGGCATGTCAAGTAGGATATCAATCATAATAGATATGGAAAATGGATCTATAGGTGGTTATGTGACTTGTGAATTGACAGAACCACTCACAGATTGACTAGCCCTACTTTTGATCATCTCTTGTAAGGCTTTGCAGGTGCTAGCAATACCAAATGGTTAACTCTTCCTTCTCCTCTTACTATTTGGAGTTTTATCCATCCTATGTTTGTCATGAACTGGAGTAGAAGTTTTGTCAAACATAAAAACTTCCTCATCAGTATGGTGTTTACCAAAGTCCTCTAATCCATCGTCTACATCATCACTACCAATGCCAAGTTCATCCAAAGTCACCAAATCTTCGGCATTTCCTGCTACATACTCCCCAATAGCATATGTATCACCAAATACAATACACAAGTCGGGATATTGAGAAAACCCATCATTCTTGAATTTTGCCCATTCAATATTATCTAGCAATTTTCACAATAATGACATATATTAGCAATACAATTAAACATCTTGCATGTACATCTATAGTGATCTCAAAATAATCAAAAGTTAAATCATACTTTGACGTGAGATTCTCATATAATTGGATCATCAATAACAACTATTTTGTTCACATTATCCCAGCCAAATCTGGATTGTGAAAGAAGTTTTTTGAAACTAGCATACTGCTTTTTCAATTTGTTCACCTTGTTTTTCAACTATACTTAAGTATATTGAAGTTCTGCTCGTTTATTGAATTCTATCTGTATGTTATTTCACCCTGCTTTGTTGAAAGTAGAAGATGTGCGATTTCCCATTTTGATCTCTTCTACCAACAAACTGACGTATAAGTTGGTTAAAAGCTCAGTCCACTTTGTGGTGAATGCCTCTTTTTGGGATGCCATGTAACCTTCACTAATTGAGCATAATATGAGTTCAAGATAATTAAAAAGAGAGTGTAACATGCTGCTTCCTTCTTTTCTCATCATCATTTTTTAGACTAAAGAAAGACACAAGTACCAAATCCAGTTATAGGATGATATTATCTTTAAACCTTGGATAGCTATTCAATGCATAAAAATGTCATTATAGCAGCTACAAGCATCAAACCAAAATCAATGGATCCAACTCTAAACCTTGGACAGCTACCCAATGCATAAAAGTTTTGTCCTTTTATGTCATAATCTAGAACCTGAAATGTTCCTTAGTGCACTCGGAGGAATGCCCTTTTCACTTTGAGTTACATTTTGCCTTTCAATGTGTAAATGCCGCTATACCATCAATCATTGCAACTTCTATGTAAGTCGTATATTGCCATCCAAACATATTACGCTTGCCCTATACAACCCCTAGTCCTGTTGTGATTAGAGACTCAACTTCGACACAAGAGCATGCAACTTCCACACCGTAAATTTGTTAATTAATTCCTTCAGCCTTCATGTTCTACTTATCAGTTTGTTTTTTGTCCCTTTGATAAAATTTCAAATGCTCGTTGTTTCAAGTCATATCATGGTGATCCTATTTTAAATCCATTTACACCTTGGGAAAGGCCACCTTTAAAGAACGTGTTTTGTATCTATGGGATAGATTTCAAGACTGAGGTATGAAGCATTCTCAACATAAGGATTTATGATGCATCGAAGAAAACAATGCTTATGAGTTGTCATAATGCCGATATTTTTTATTTGGTTAAGTGATTCCTAATATAGTAACTTGGATTGGCTAAAACAGAGCTTTTATAATAGCTATCGCTAAAATAGAGCATCAACAACTTCAACTACTCACGCACACGCACATGCATACATACACAACTATCTCATTTCATTTCATACTCCCACTGGTTTTGAGAGACAAAGAAGCATAGAGAAAAGTGCAATAGAATTTTGGTGCTGTTCATCATATCAACTCTGGTTTGTTTTAGTCAACCTAGCTGATACATGTAAGAATCAAGGGCGACACAAGCACGAGGGAAGCAACGTGAGAGAGGTGTGCACAAACAGAGGCAGCACGACGGAGGCAACACGATTCAACTTCAGAAAAAATGAGAATCACCAGTAGAACAGGTACTATGAGAAGGAATCAAAGCAACAAACCTGATTTAAGGCAAGACGACCACGAGGCGACGCGATAAAGGCAATTCGACCAAAGAAAGGTGACTAGAGGCGACGAGACTAGAGGCAACGAGATTGGAAAGAGGCGATCGGAGGCGATGGCACTGCAGGCGGCGGATTCAACTTTAGAAAAAGTGAGAATCACCACTAGAACAGGTACAATGAGAAGGAATCAAAACAACAAACATAATTTAGGGCTAGATGACCACTAGGCAACGCGACCAGAGGCGATGTGACTGGAG
Source organism: Eucalyptus virginea (assembly GCA_014182375.1). Taxonomy (NCBI): domain Eukaryota; kingdom Viridiplantae; phylum Streptophyta; class Magnoliopsida; order Myrtales; family Myrtaceae; genus Eucalyptus; species Eucalyptus virginea. The sequence goes on along the minus strand of CM024522.1, from coordinate 26,029,455 downwards.
AAAGGTGACCGGAGGCAACGCAACTAAAGGCAACGGGATCGGAAAGAGGCGATCGGAGGCGACAGGACTGCAAGCGGCGGGATCGAAGAGAAGTGACCCAACCGGAGCGACGCGACCAAAGTGAAGTGACCAGAGACGATGGGATTAGAGATGACGGCACCGAAGAGAGGCGAAGGTGATAGGACTGGAGGAATCGGATCGGAGAGAGGCGACCCAATTAGAGGCGATGCCACCAAAGAGAACTACGACCGGAGACGACGGACCAAAGAGAGGCAGTGACCGGATTGGAGAGAGGCGACCAAAGGCTACGAGCACGGGACCAGAGAGAGTCAACCGGAGGCTACAAGACTGGAGGCCATGAGACCAGCGATGACGGGACCGGCGGCAACGGGACCGGAGAGAGGCAATCGGAGGTGATGAGATCGAAGAGAGGCAAGCGGACGAAGGGAGAGGTGAGCTAAGAAGGAAGCAAAAGAAAAGTTAGGGTTACAGAAGTTGTTTCTTTTTTTTTTTTCTTGAGAACAAGAAGCAACTTTTTTTTTGTTTCTTGTTTCTATTCCAAAACCATTCCCGGGCTAACTTTCTATTCCGGGGAATAGAAAAATAACTTGGTGTTACCAAATGGATTTATGTTTTTTTTTTTTTGGAACAAAAGAACAAAAATCCTAAGGAACAAAAACATTGTCATGTGCTGCCTAAGTCACTGCTGGTTGAAGAATTTCTCTCTTTCTCTAGTTGTGCAGAAACTCATTAATCTTTTAGAGGGTTTTCATTGAATTAGTGTGAATAGGTTAGATTTCACGTATGTTTATGCACATTTTAAGATGAGGCAGTTCAATTAATAAGCTGCAATAGAGGTCAAACGTTTAGTAATTATTGAGAATAGGTCAGGGTTCGTCTTCCTATTTTTGCGTGCTATTCTCAAATTGTCAAATATGAATTGACGGAATACACTCGTTTGTACTCGTTTGTTTATATTCTTCATTTGGATTGGTTCATGGTTGGTCTTGTTTGTTTGTGTCTCTTAAATTTATTCATGTCACTTTACTAGCAGATGAGTTCATCAAAGGAAAAGGCATTTTTGGAGCTCGGAAGATGTAGAAACCTTTTGTAAGTTGTATATCGAACAAATTGAAAAAGGCAATCGTCTTACAAATAACAAAAGAGATGGATGGACGATCATAATTAGTAAGTTTAAGGAGCTAACAAGCAAAAAGTATGATAAACAACAAATGAAGAGTAAGTGGGATAACCTCAAGGAAGAATGGAAAAGATGGAGGTCATTGCTTTATAATGAAACTGGACTAAGATGGAATTCAAGGAAGAAAACCATTGATGAGAGTGATGAATGGTGAGAGAGTAAAATTCAGGTTTTCCTCACTTCTTTTTTACTTTCGTGTTAAACTCACTTTTAATGATACAACTTATATAAATGCTTCACTATAACAGGCCAATCCAAAGTTTAAGGCTTTTAGGATGAAAGGTATACATCTTGATCTTGAAGTAAAGTTAGATATAATATTCAAAGATACAGTTGCTACTTGAGGAATTACATGAAATCTTGCATAAGGTTTATGTATTGATAATGATGTGAAGGCCACACAACTTAGTATTGATGATGTTGTAGGGTCTACTGATGAAAACTTGGAGGATCATGTGGATGAAACCGTTGTTGAACCAACTGGAACTCAAACTCGTAAAAGAGCCGCGCAGACTTCAAAGATGCAAGCTCGAGGAAAGAAAGATAAGAAATTGAGCACAAGAGAGGAGCTCAAAACACAAATTAATAAGCTGCTTACAGTTGTTGAGAGTATGAGCACTACCAATGATGCATCTAAAGCAACAAATTTAGTCAGTCCTTATGAGGATCTCATAGAGATATTGGATTCCATACCTGAGATTGTGGAAGACGAAGACTTATACTTTTTTGCAATTTCTCATTTAAAGGAAAAGATAGACAATAGGCAAGTTTGGGAAAAATACACTATCGGTGCCATAAATTGTGTACGGCACTCACTTTAGTGCTAAAAGTTTCTATCGGATCACTTAAATGCCAAATTAGAGAAAAAAAAAACGATTACTTTGGTGCCACCGGCGAGAGATTCCGGTCAGATTAATTACGTGACTTTTATATTTTAAAAAAAAAAAGTCACGATAGCTTTAAAACGACGTCGTTTTGCCGTTATACATGGACATTCTCACAGAAGCAACGCCGTATAGCTCATGTGGATTGAAATTAGGGTTTCCGCCGCTCGTCACTCGGCCACCGTTGTTCGCCCGCCATCGCTTGGCCACCGTCGCTTCGTCACCATTGTAGTTGCTCGACTAGGTGCGCGAGAAGAGATTGAGATTGTTGCTCAAGCAAGAAGTGGTAGGAAGAATATGAAGCGAGGGGGGAGGAGGAGGAGGAAGAAGAGGGATCGAAGGTGCCGCTAGTGCGCTGCTGGTGCCATTACTAGTGCCGCTGCTGGTGTTGGTCTTCGAGGAAAAAGAAGACGACGTTCCTTCTCTCTCTCTCTCTCTCAATTTGGGGATTTAGGGTTTCTAAGTTAGGGGAAGGCGCGAAACGACGTCGTTTTGTTGTTTGGATGGCTGACTGTACTCTTCGACGAACCACGTCGGCTTCAAAAATTAATAAAAAAGTACCACATCGGATTTCCGGCCAATTTCATTAGCGTTGACACTGAAATGATCATTTTCTAAATTTGTTGGCAATTAAGTAATCCGACGGAAACTTTTGGCACCAAAGTGAGCGTCGTACATAACTTATGGCACTGATAGTGTACTTCTCCCATGAAAGTTTTCATGAACTTAAAGGATAATACAAAGAAAGTAAAATATCTCAAATATGAGTTGAGAAGAGAATCAAGTACTTCGTAGATAGGAAGTTGGCATCTTATTGTTTTCATGTTTGAAGCCTAATCATTTCACTTTGTTTCTATCTATGGATCTTTACTTGTAGTCATTGTGAACCTAATTTCAATTAATGTTTGATGTTATAATTGTTTTCATTTGGTGTTATCTTAATGTGATAGTTTGCATATATGCGATAGTTAATATATTGTTTCTCTTTATATTTTGTTACTTGAAGCAATTATGGATAATTCACATACAAGGGAAAATCATGAATAAGAGGAAAATGAATTATGGGATTTTGTCTCAATTGCTCAAGCTCCAATTTTTTATCAAGCGATCAACCTTTGCAAACAACCTTACATGACCTCAACATATATAAATTATGTATGATTAAAAGAGTTGATTGGCAAAGATACTAATCAATAAGGTACTACAATATGTTTAAAATGCATAAGATTATATTTAACAATTTAACGCATGATTTAGTAACATATTATGGCCTTCGAGGATCTCGGAATATTGATATTAGAGAAATTGTTGGTATGTTTTTTCATATTCTAGGACATGGTATAGGTAATAAGTTAGCACAAAAGCATTTTCAACGCTTCAGGGAAACCATAAGTAGGCACTTTAGCTTAGTTTTAGATAAAGTATGTGATATGGGAAAAGATTTGATCCAACCAACTGATCAACAATATAGAAAAGTTCTAGAGAAGATCAAGAAAGATCGATGATTTTATCCATATTTTAATTATTGCATTGAAGCTATTGACAGTACACATATTACAGCAGTTGTACATACGTATGATCAAATTCATTTTATTGGTCGAAAAGGAACAACTCAAAATGCGTTAGCCATATGTAATTTTAATATGGCATTTGTCTATGTTTAAGCCAATTGGAAGGGATAAGCTCATGATACCCATATCTTTTATGAAGCTATTGGAAGACGTAGTGCATATTTTCTCATCCTCCTCTAGGTATGTTATTTAATGGTTTAGATACATCCATATATCTAATTGGCATATGTTGATTAAATTTACAATATATTTATATAGGTAAATATTACTTACTAGATGCTGGATATCCAAAGCCGATTGGTTATTTAGAGCTATATAAAGAAGTTAGATATCATACAAAAATGTTCTTCACCTACAGGATATCAAGAAGTGTTCAACCGTGCTCATTCTTTGCTATGCTCGACAGTTGAGCAAGCCTTTGGTGTATTAAAACATAAGTGGGGGATTTTGATTCATATGTCAAGTTATCCGTATGAAAAGCAAGTGCAAATTGTCATAGCGGCAATAACTTTGCATAATTATATACGAATAAATAAAGTGATTGATACAGATTTTGAACAAGCAGAATTAGACCCCAATTATGGATATTCAGTTGATCATGATAATGCAAATGAATGGGTGAATGCTTCAAATTCGTATTCATCTCCGAACATGGCACGTTTATGTAATGAAATAGCCATGAGTTTATAAAGCCATAAAGGTTTGTAATACTAAGTATAATGTATTTCTTTTTTCCGAACATATACGACCATGTTTACTATCATAAAATGACTCACTTTCTAGTCAAATTTGTATGAGAGGAACTTGGTTTTATCTTTTTTAATGATGACCTCCCTTTTATATGCGGTGCTTACTCAAAAAAATTAGCATCCACAAATGGGTCGCTTCACCATCCATTGAATAAGTTTACCTTTTTTTTTTTCTGTATCATTTTTTTCTAACAATCAATAGCCTAATTTTTTTATCAATACACTAGAATAATCATTAATTAACAAAGATGATTAATATTACAATAATTAAAAAAAAAAAAATATTCAAAGGTGAAAACAAACCTAAAAGAGTCATAGGCCAAAAGTTGAGCTTTGCATATAATTTAGGGTTAATACCCTGAAAAACCCCAAACTGATACACTTATGACAAATTTACCACAAACTATTTTTTTGACCATGAAAAACCCCAAACCGGTACATCTATGACAAATTTACCCCGACTGACCATAAAAAAAACCCTAAATTTGTACATTTATGACAAATTTACCCCAAACTAATTTATTCGACCGCAAAAAACTCAAACTGATAAACTTGTGACAAATATACCCTTCGCTAAATTGGATTAATACCACGAAAAAATCATAAAAATTGTAAATTCTGACAAACGGATCGTAAAATCCCAAATTGGTATACTAGTCAATTGTCACATGTCATTTAACTTAATAATTTGATAATAAAATTTAACGAAAACTAACAAAGGGTAAATTTGTCACAAGTGTACCAGTTTGGGGTTTTTCGAGTATTAACCCTATAATTTATAATCAAATTCCTTTAATATAATTTTTAAATAAATTTACCAATATGTATCTTTTACATTATTCTCAACGTGAAAATGTAAAAGGTTATAGTTATTGTTTCTTTTTGCAATTTTAAAAATATTAAAACTAAAAAACTTAATTTTTTCACATCAAAGGGCTTTTCAAATATATGTTTACCAAATAGTTTTGTATTTCCCTAAAGCAATTTTCAATTATAGTTTACCAAACAGTCTTGCATTTCCTCAAAACTCTTTGGGCTAAAGGCCTTTGCATTTGGCTAAAGGCTTTTTCCAAATCTTTGAACCAAATGAGGCCTAGCTTTGAACTTTCAGCATTTGACCAAATGCTGAAATTATTTTTTTCTTCCAAAACTATCATTACTCATTCTTCAAATTTATGATTTTGCCCTCGTTATTATTTTTTTAGCATTATTGTCAAATTTTATATTTAAAAATTGCATACATTATTCTTTTCAATTTTAAACAAATAAACATTAAAAAATTTCGACAAAGAGTTTGGTCCTTTTAAAAAATTATATATATGTATTTGATTTTTTAGCATTATTTTCAAATTTATATTAAAAATTTGCATACATTATTTTTTCAATTTTAAAAATATAAAAATTAAAAAATTTTGACAAAGGATTTGGTCTTTTTTTTAAAAATTATATATATGTATTTGATTTTTTAGCATTATTTTCAAATTTATATTTAAAAATTTGCATACATTATTTTTTCAATTATAAAAATATAAAAATTAAAAAAAATTGACAAAGGATTTGGACTTTTTAAAAAAATTATATATATGTATTTGATTTTTAGCATTATTGTCAAAATTTATATCTAAAAAGTTGCATACATTATTTTTTCAATTTTAAACAAATAAAATTAAAAAATTCCAATGAAGGGTTTGGTCTTTTTTAAAATATATATATGTATTTTATTTTTTAGCATTATTTTCGAATTTATATTTAAAAAGTTGCATACATTATATTTTCAATTTAAAAAATAAAAATTAAAAAATTTCAATGAAGGCTTTGGTCTTTTTTTTTTTTTTAATTATATGTGTGTGTGTGTGTGTGTGTGTGTGTGTGTGTGTGTGTGTGTGTGTATTTGAATTTTTTTAGCATTATTGTCAAAATTTATATTTAAAAGTTGCATACATCATTTTTTCAATTTTAAGCAAATAAAAATTAAAAAATTCTGGTCTTTTTAAAAAAAAAATTATATATGTATTTGATTTTTTTAGTATTATTGTCAAAATTTATATTTAAAAGTTGTATACATTATTTTTTCAATTTCAAATTAATAAAATTAAAAAAACTAATATTAATCACCAAAATGGCTTTTCAAATGTGTCTTCTACCAAACGGCATTTCTGTCAAAGTTGCTTCTCAAAGTATAGTTTACCAAACAGTATTTGAATTTGCCTAAAGTCCTTTAGGCTAAATTACTTTGCATTTTCTCAATGGGCTTTCAAAATGTTAAACCAAACTCACTCAAATATCAAATTCCCAAAATTGATGAATGATTGGTAAATTGCATACCGAGCGAATAGAACTCTCCAGATTTCGAACTCATCTCGGTCATGCTTTGGAAAATTTAGAAATCAAGAAATAGCTTTGTCTTTCGAGGAAGCCCTCTAGATCCAAAGCCCATAGTTGAATCAGCACAACAAACACTTGAAAACTTCAGAAAATGGGGAAGCTCAGATAGAAAACCAAAAGATGTGAATAAGAAGGAGGAGGGTATATGGATTCCGCTAGAAATGGGAGAAATAAAAGTCAACAATGACGCTGCGCACCAACCTAAATCATACGAAGGATCGATTGCCTGGGTGCGCCACAACTCCGCTGGAATCTTGATTGAAGGCTTCGCAAAGGATGTCTTCGTCTCCTTCGCAAAGCAAGCGGAAACCCACTAGGTGGAAACCCTGAAGTTTCTCTCTCCTCATGCAAGTGAAAGACTCCTTTTAGAGTCCGATTATCTTAGTTTAGTTAAAAGTTTGAAGTCTTCAGTTCAGCTGCTGCAGGAAGAACGTGCACTAATAAACGACGCATGTGGGTTGATTCCTATTTTCCCTCATTTAAAGATACCATTGTAATAAGGCCATAAACCATGTGACTAACTAGATAACTAAAAAGTACTAACACTTTCCAGAAGCTTTGTGTCATGTCCAACATGCTCCGACACGCGATCAACGAGTATTAGAAAATCTAACACGTGGTTAACTCTCCTCGACACATGAGTCCGAAATTTCGATACACACGAGATCAAATTTAAAAATTTTCAATACTTGATAAGTCAAAATGCAAATATATATATAAAAGAAAAAAAAGGTAGGGATCATGACTAGGGGTCGCTGCTGTCGCTATTGCCACCGTTGAATGGGGACTGACAATGCGAGGTCTTAGGTGGCGGAAGGGGGCGGCCCTCGCTGGCTCAAGCGAGGCCATCGTCAACTAGGCAAGAGTTGCCAAGGCTTGCCCAAATCTAGCGACCCCACACCCTCACTTAGGCCTGGAAAGGCTCGCCGACCATAAGTAAGGGCCAACATCACACAAATCTGGTAGACACCTCAGCTCGTGGCTAAGCCTTGCCCAAGCGTCCTCACCTGGGCTGACGAGGATCGCCTCCCCTCTGCCGCCTAAGGCTACCGACCTCGCCAACCCCTTCCGATGGCGGCAGTGGTAGAGGCAGCGATGTGCCTAGCCATTACCACGACCCTACCTTTATTTCTTTTTTCCAGTTTTTTTAGAATCATTTTAGCTTTTTCCAGTTTTGTTTTTTGAAATCTTATTTAAAGAAAAAAGCAATAAAGAATGCCACGTAAGATAAATAAATTAATTTAAAAATACAACAATACTTGTGGTGCACATATTCCTAAATTTAATAGTGAAACATGGATTACTTTTTTTCTTCCAAGTTTTATGGATTATTGTAATAGAATGTAGTTGAATTTGTCAAATTAATGTTGGAGTAATATTTTTAGTATAAATTAATTTTAGGCTTTTTTATTGTTTTTTTTTATTTTGTGTATTTATATATATAAATATATTTAATATATAACGTATCGGAATTTTTTATTTTTTTAAAAATGACATGTCAACGTGTCGTGTCGTATTTTGTCCCGTGTCTATGCCGATACTACATTGGATAGCAAAAACCCACAAGAAGAAAGCCCTCCCTCTGAATTGGTTGGCCCATCCTCCACAGGCCCTAAAAGAACTTGCTATGTAATGAAACTCTGCTCGTGAGTTCCTTTTCTTCAAATTATTAACGAAAAGTACATATTTCGGACCAAAAAGAAAAACAAGCTTGCTCTATAATCCCCCTTAATCGCAAAAGATGAAAATCGACATTGATTGAGAACTGGCTCGCGAGACTCTCATATTTTATTATATACTAGATGCCCCTTTTCTTTTTCTTTTGGGGTCGGAATATACTAGATGCTGAAGGGGAAATAAAAATATAAAAAAAATTAATATTAATTGAGAATAAATTGCCGAGGCTGTCTTCCGGAGTCGTTAGAAACTTGGAACCAACCTCACCCCAGCTTCTTCTTCTACGGCACGGGGACCCGACCCGGTTACGTTAGCAAATACCCGCCCCGAAAAATCGATTCCGATTCCGTGCGCCGGAAGCGATCGCCCCAGGAATTCCCCCCCACCGGCCCGCACGCATTCGTCCCAAATCCGTCAACAAGCGATCGGGAAACAACGCCTCTCGATTTCGCCCTTCCCCTCCGCTCTGCAGCAGCAGCAGAAATCGACGCGATTGAAGATCCGACCCGACCCCGATCGATGTTGCAGAGGCCGCGACGCCGCTGCGAGGGCACCGCCATGGGCGCCATCGTCCTCGACCTCCGCCCCGGCCTTGGAATCGGGCCTTTCTCCCTCGGTAATCTCGCCTGCCCTCCGACTCGGTTCGGATTCGTCCGGTTCGATTTTTTGCTTCTTTTTGCTTGGCGTGACTTTGGGAGGGGGCGATCATCGCCGGGTGCGGTGCGATGATCGCGGTTCGCGGAGCCGATCATTTCCTCGTCTCGTTTCTCTGCGTATTTCGATTTGGGGAAAATTTTAGCTGATCGGCGGCAGTAATCGCGGTTCCTTTTCTTTTTTTTTGTGTGGCCTGTGCTTATGTTTCTGTTGATGCGGAAAATCGCTGTACTTTGTGCAATTTTGGGCGTGTGCGAGCTTGCTTCGATGCTTGAGTGCAGTCGCCGGCGAAACCCGTGTGGTGTTATTTATTTTTTTTCAGCTCATTCGTGGGGCTGCTGTTTAGGCGAATGGATTGTGCTCCCTTGGACTGGTTTGAAATCTCTGTCTTATGGTGGGTGTACGTGTGTTTTTGTCTATGTAGGGATGCCCATATGTGAAGCGTTTGCGCAGATTGAGCAGCAACCCAACATCTATGATGTCGTCCATGTCAAGTACTATGACGAGGTCAATGTTCAAAATTTGCCCATTGTTTCTCTTTCTTTGACTTTCGTTTCAAGTGCCCTGTGATTCCAATGGGCACTTCTATGGTACACTCGATGTGTGGTACAGCTTTACAACATTACGATGCTTCATTGTGATCAGATTCAAAGCTTCATAATTGTGCGGTACTTTGGTGTGTGTTAGAAATTTCCAATTTTGCCGGAATTTGTGGTTTGCACTAGTGGAGTGTTTAAGAAATGTTGTTTGTAATGATGGGCTGTATTTTTTAGAGTGATTATCAACTACAAAGCACAATTATATGTGTAGGATCCCCTAAAGCTGGATATCGTTATCAGTTTTCCAGATCATGGTTTTCATCTCCGTTTCGATCCTTGGTCACAGGTTCGTTCTCAATTTGAATTGCTATTATCTTTATTGGGCATTAAGTTAACTAATATAGTTCTCTCGGTTGGTGCTTGTAAGCCGGTGCCTGTTTTAGTCGTTTATTCTGCACAATGTCTTTATGATTGATAGCTGATTTGGAATCTTGTACTGAATTTGGAACTAGAGGAATGTGTTTTTTGCCTCTTTACTTTTCAAGGGATACAAAAGCTTTATACACTTGAAACATGGAACTCTTTGTCGAGACCTACGATGGGGTTGATGTCTGTATGTCATGCTTGTTATGCTAAAATCACTCTGCTATGCGAACAACGTACCGCATTTTCAAGTGAGGGGAAACCTGTACGGTAAACTTTGTGCAGAAGCCCTTTCTTTTATACCCTAGGCTGTAGAGGGCATTCTCTTTAGAAGGAGTCTACTGCTTGTCCGAAAGACGGTTGTTATAGGTAGACTTGTCAAATGGATGGGTTGGATGGAAAATGGTCCAACCCAAATTGACCCTTTTAACCCATTTTGACTCATTTTACATGTAATACAAATCTAGTGATCCATATCCAACCCTACTTATACCTAATTCTTTCCTAACCTGACCCATATTGCTATAACACTTCCACATTTTTTGCAATCTAGAAAAACTCATACTCACTAAGGTAAGAGCTCAAAATGAGTGAGCGTGACATTGAGTGAGGGCGAGAGAGAGTCATAGGGGTGGGTTGAATCTAAATTAGTTGTGTACCCATTTAACACTCATATTATTTTGGGTTTTATCATTCTAAATCCATTTTTGACCTATTTTCAAAATATAATATACCCATATAACAACTTAACCCATCAAATATGGGTTAAGAAATGGATCTTTGACCCATTTTGACAAGTCTAGTTATAGGTATTCAAATTTTGATTCACCAGGTTATCTCAACATGCATGCTCACATTTTTCTATTCAAACTTTTTGAACAGGCCTCATGCAATCCATATGTTTTCACCTCGACCTAATTGAACTGGCATGTGCATCCAATATAGCAATAGGAGCTTCACACATTTGAATATTCCAACAATTTAGGAATCATCTGATTGCTTTGTGTTATATTTGTTTTAATTAACAAATACTTTATGAAATATTGGACGTCAGTCTATGGTGTGTCAAGTTTCTCAGTTCTGCTGTCCTTGGACTTGGTTTCAGAGGTTGCGTCTGGTTGAGATTTTTGACGTCAAGAGGCTTCAGATGCGCTACTCCAATTCTCTCATTGGGTTGGTTATGTTCTTTTCTTTTAGTTATAGTGCTTTTCATGGCAATGACTGTGGACCTTAACCCATCTAATACTTCAACTTTAGTGGACCATCGACTCTTGCCACATTTGTAGCTGTATATGCACTTTTTGGACCAACTTTTCCTGGAATCTACGACAAAGATAGAGGTGTCTACACTCTTTTCTACCCAGTATGTATATCTGAAACCTAGTATTTACTTACTTAACTCTTTCAAGAATGTTCTGTGTCCATGGTAGATCACAATTGAAGCCTGCTACTTTTTATAGGGGCTATCGTTTGCTTTTCCTATTCCAAGCCAATATACAGATTGCTGCCATGACAGAGAAGGTATTTTGTGGTTCAGTTGATATATACTATCTAAGTTTCATGAGATATTTTGCTGTTGATGTTTGATTTCATCCTTTTCCTTTGAAAAAGCGGAACTGCCTCTAGAGTTTCCCGATGGCACCACTCCAGTTACATGCCGTGTATCTATATATGATAGCTCCACAGACAAGAAAGTTGGTGTGGGATCTTTAATGGATAAAGCTTCTGTTCCTCCCTTACCTCCCGGTAGTCTCTACATGGAGGAAGTTCATGTTAAGGTTTGATATCATTCTCTTTAACTGTAATTATGATTCGGATCCCATTGTGACTACTAAAGGAATTAGGTTTGTACATGCCTATGTGTGGTGTTGTGTTTTTAATGTATATGGCTCTTCTATGTTCATGCTTATCACTAACCTTTGTCGAGCAAATATGGTGCATACAAGAATCATTGGTCCGGAAGGTCTTTTCCTATAAATAGATCAAGTTTGGCTGTCTGGTTTGCCTATTTATGATGTCTTTATTATGGGGAAACATGACTTTAAGCTGTTGTGTCTTGGTTTATCAGCTTGGAGAGGAATTGCATTTCACTGTTGGTGGACAGCGTATTCCTTTTGGTGCATCTCCTCAGGTAAATTTATGGTGTTGCGCTTAGTATTTGGGTTTTCCTCCCATATGTAATTTATGCTGGTCATTGCAATACATACACTCTGTTTGATATTATTTACTTTATGCTTCCATTAATATATTGGATTAAAGAACTTATTGCAGTGGTTTAAGAAGTAGTGATTGCTTTGATTGTTGTCTGACATTAAGTTGTTGACTGCTGATGAATAAAATCAATAGATTATGATGTTGAGTCTACAAATGTTATTTTAATCTGTTGTTACTTTGGTACGTGCTCTAAGATTTCATTTTTTTTATGCAGGATGTGTGGACTGAATTAGGTCGTCCATGTGGAATTCATCAAAAACAGGTTAAAAGATTGTCCATATCTTCTCTTTCAGAAATTTCATTTGCTGGCAAGAATCAGTCCTTCAGTTAATTTTATTTGTCAGTATTAATTTAAGCTGAAAACAAAGCTATACTTCTACCTGAAAATCTGTGCATGTCACTGCATACTTGTTTGTGTCTGTTGTGCGGGAGGCCTGCAGGGTGGGGGGATTTTAGATTGCATCGAGGGTGTTGGCAGTTGTAGCAACAATTTCAGGATTTGCTTGTAAAATTTACAGTAGGAATTGGCTGTGTCAAAGGGCTAATGGGCCTGGCTGGGGTGTCAGATGTTTGAGTCTCACATAGCTGTGAGATATGAACCACGAGTCTCACATCACTGCATACTTGTTTGTGTCTGTTGTGTGGGAGGCCTGCAGGGTGGGGGCACATTAGATTACATCGAGGGTGTTAGCAGTTGAAGCAACAATTTCAGGATTTGCTTGTAAATTTGCAATAGGAATCAGCTGTGTCAAAGGGCTAATGGGGCCTGGCTGGGGTGTCAGATGTTTTGAGTCTTGCATAGGTGTGAGATATGAACCGTGAGGGTTATAGTTTTTTTCCATTAACTCTTAGGTGACTAGGAATTGTTTATTTATATGCGGATAGTTTGCTACCCCAGGTAATTGTTGGTTATGGTCATGGTCAACGTCGTCGCTCTGCTTTCCTCTTAGGAATATTACTGAGCTTCTTTTTATTTGGATAGTTATGTAACCTGCTCAATAGGAATTCAATACTCTTGTTAAATATTCTTTGTTGGCTTAACAGGTCGATCAAATGGTGATACACTCTGCCTCAGACCCACGTCCAAAGACAACTCTTTGTGGGGATTATTTCTACAATTATTTTACTCGGGGCTTAGATATCTTATTTGATGGCCAGGTCAGTATATACAATCCTATTTTCTTGATCCTCACCATTTTCAAGTTATACTCCTTTCTCATGTAGCCCTCATAAATTTGCAGACTCACAAAATCAAAAAGTTTGTATTGCATACAAACTATCCAGGGCATGCGGATTTCAATTCATATATAAAATGCAACTTTATTGTCTATGGTTCTGATCGTAAGTTCTCTCCCTCTTCTCAGCTGTTGAAACATAGCTATCTCTACTCCTATAACCAGAAAACAAGATTTGGTCCCTCTTTTAGTTAGTTCCAATTTCGCCCCTTAGTAAGACTTCCTTAAGAGACACAACCAAGTGCATTAAAGTTAATATTACTCAGTTTCACTGCTAAATTTTAAATTGCCCATGTGAACTTCTGCTCACATTCTTAATATATGTAAGAGTACTCAAACCTTTTAAATTTGAAAAACTACAAATATGAATCACACCCTCTCCTCTCTTTCGAAAACATGATGTTCATTGCTAGTGTTATAGAATAGATAAATTTTCTCGTCAAAGCTTCAATTCTCCATGGATGTTTGCATGGGCACTTTTGTTTTTCTATCTTGGGAGACAGACCAGCACATTAGGGACCTTAAAGTCTCTCTTTCTTCAATTAATACGTTCCTTGCTTCATCTAAGCTCTATAGACTCTCAAGTTACCTATTTCTTTGGTAAGAAACTTGGCGTTATGTAATTTTGCACATTGATCTAATCTATATGGTGCCTAGTACCAGTTAAACAACTTCCCAGTTAAACAACTTCTCTATTTTCTTTGTTTAGTTTAAATTTGCCATTTTTATTGGAGATGCTGCATGTGCTGAAAGTCTAGTTAAGTTAGAGGAAACAAGGGGAAGTGAGAGGAACAGAGAGTTTTCTTCTATTGGTGAGAGAGGAATAGACAATTTATCTTGTGCTTCAACAGAGGATACTGTTTGATGGGCTGACAAACAATTTCCTTGTGCGTAAAAAGAGGATACGTTTTGATGGATTGACATTCTTCTCTCTGCATGCAGTTGGCGGTTCTTTCCAGGAAGTGGGTGGTTCCAAAAACAGGATTACTCCAGGCACAAAATGGGAGCAAGTAAAGGTTTACTCTTGTCAGAACACAAACTTGAAAAAAATAAATAAATAAATAATAATAATAATAATAATAATAATAATAATAATAATAATAATAATAATAATAATAATATTCCTGTTAGAAATTGATTGAGGAAATCATAGTTTGTCTTCTCTCGTTCTGTGGACATTGCAGCATTGACATAGTCAATTGCACAAAGGCTCAGTTCTCTTAAGAGGCAAAATACTAAATTATTGTATCATGCTTTTCGTCTGGAAAAAAATAAGTTGAATTTCTCTCTAGACTAATTTTTGGATCTTATTTAGCTTCATGGTTTTTTTGTTTCCTGTCAAGTGTATTATGTCTGCATGTGTTCAATAGAACATTCGAATTTGGGAGTTTGTCATGCACTGCTATCCTCACGTGCTGCTTCAGTTGGCTTCTGACTTGTTCCCCCCCCCCCCCGCCCGCCCTGCAAAAAAAAAAAAAAAAAAATTCTCGCTTGTTCATTTTGTCATTATGAAGGGCACCTAACTAAACAATGTAAACCCATCCGTAGGAGGTCCTTGGAGACTGTGGTCGAGCTGCTATACAAACTCAAGGTTCTTCTAGCAATCCATTCGGATCCACTCTTGTGTATGGTTATCAGAATGTTGCTTTTGAGGTGAGTATGAGCTACAGGGATACCTCATTGTTTCAACTATGAGAGAAAGAGCTCATTAATAGCGTCATTCACCTGGGGACTTTGTGAGCTTGCTTCTTTGACATGAGAGAGAGAGAGAGAGAGAGAGAGAGAGAGAGAGATCGTTTAGAGAGACGTTTATCTCGAGTGATTGCTAAAGATTTCCTCTGAATAAACAGGTGATGAAGAATGACTATATAGCAACTGTGACTCTCTTCCAGTCATGATGGCTGTTGTAAGGTACTTCTGCTCTTCCTTTTAAAGCTCTTTGCTTATTAACAATTTGTTCACTCTACAGGGAATTATGGCGCAACTTGATGATTATTTTCCGATTCGATAGTACTGCCAAAATCAGTTCCTTTTGAGTGGTTGTTGATTTTCTCTTAGCGGACAATATTTTGTGGTTCCAGTTATGCAGGCGCTCCGCTCAAACTGGGGTGAAGAATATGTACAGTTGACTTCGGTTTATTGCTGAATTGGCCAATAATTGGCACAACAGTTGGATGCTTGGGGGGGAAATTGTACAGCTCTGTATCAATGTACATAGTTGATTCATTCTACCATCTCTCTGCTTTTGCATGTAGTGGAATCAAAATCTATCATCATTGACATCTTTGACATTTTCGCAAATCCTGCTTTCCATTCCGTTTCTCATTCGATTGTGTTGACTCGTTTAAGTTTCGTTCCGAGAATTTCAGAACATGAGAATGATGCCTGTGTTAAAGAAGTCTCACAATCAGGATCAGACCAAAGTCGGAGTGATAAATTTCCACCAAACTAAACCTTTCTGGTTAGTGCGGTGTGGTTTTGACTTGAATTTCTTCCAAATGAATTCTAGGTGAAGGGTTATCACGTGGGTAATAGGAAAACATTTTAGATGTGAAAGCTATCATAGCTGTCTCGCGGCAGTATAATTTGTCTTTTCACGCAAAACAGGCCTTCTGTCTAAAACTGTCTAATTTCATCAGTGAAAATCAATATGTAAACGCGAGATGTGAAATTTTAATGTGAAAGCTGTTTGCGCATCTTTTCCTCGACCTATCAATGCTATTTGTCTTTGGTGATTGATCTTTCCTAGGAATAAAAGCACCGTTAATTTGTGAATTTTTACCTATTGTTCAATTAGATCCTTGAGAGCCTCTGTTGCATCGACCGAGAGAGAGGCAGGATGGAAGAACTTGTTTTGCAGGGGGTTGGGGGTTGCGATTGGGGCGGCACCTGCCCGAATCTCGATGAGAGTCACCATCACTCGCTGAAAACCGGCGACCGCTGCACCTTTCCCACGAACCCTTACCTAAGCTTTAGTGTCACGGTTCGATCCTAGCCCGAGATGCCAAGCAAAGGGCTGCACCATCTCTCTCTTCCCCCCTACTTCGTTGGGGATTTGTTCATTTTTCACTCCATGGTATCGTTCAGATCAAGTTAGCTCCGACGCGGCAATTCCTATCAGTGTTGTGTACATGCTTTTAATTCGTGGAGAGAGAGAGAGAGCCCTCGTAAAAAGGTGAAATTGTAGCGCCCTTGTAAAAAGGTGAAATTGTAGCTAATGGTGGGTAGGTAAGCTCTTCTCTTTGGTCCTTCTGTTTTCATCCCTTTTGATATATTCGAAGCTAATTTAAATTCAAATCCTTATTGAGTGTTCACAATCAATGTCGACATTTTTACATTTTGTTGGCCAATGTTATTACCTCAATATAGAGATAATGACAAATTTTATTTTTGGTTTTAGATGATAAATTTGTTTTTCATATAAAAAAGCTTCACATACAACCTATTTAATCAAAGATTTTATTCTAGATATTATCTTAAATATCAATACTTTATTTGAACACAGTAGCATATCCTAGACCACACAACTCAAAAATATGAAGATAGAGATTTGCCTAAAATTAATAACGAAGAGTACTTAATGGTGGAACAAATCGAGGATTATGCGCTGCCTTTAATTGATAAAATTAATATTTGACATCATACCACTAACTATTTCAATCATTTCATTATGGAGTACATAAAACATCTTTACATGAAAAAAATTTAGAAGTATGCTATGTTAGGTGAATAATATTAAAAAGATTTAATTTTCCTTATTTGTATTTACTTATGATTATTTAATTGTCTATGGAAAGAGTGGGAAAAATATTTCAAATCACACAAGCTTAATAGGCTAAGAAGTTAAGGGTAAACATAGTTCTAAGATAGACTAGGAAACCGACGGGTCTAGTTTCAAGTCCTAGAATATATAAGATTGGTTCCAAATCCCAAAACATGAGAAACTTATTCCAATGAATGAGATTCTAGGTAAAGCCTTGACGAAACCTAAAACTGCTTATCCCTATTTATAAGTGCCATTTTGCTTCTTAAACCTAAATTAATTTGTTAAAGTTAAAGCAAAGCTATGGACTATCAACAACTAGATATAGCCACTAGAGTCCTTGTTTGGTCGTAGCACACTTAAAAAGTCTAGAAAACTAGGTAACTAAAAAAAAACAACAACAACAACAACAACAAAGTAGGCTTAACTAAAGATGAAAAATAAAAAATAGAAATTAGTTGTATCCTAAATAGACCTTAAAACCTTGATAAGGTAGGTTCCAAGTTTTAGAGTATGCAAGGATGATTCCAAACTAGGAACCTGTTCCGATGGGTAATTCTAGGTGGAACCGCTCACCCTTAATAGAAGGGTCACACAAACATATTATTTGCCAAGATTCTATTATGTGACTAAAGCAACTGCATCTTCACAGATGAAAATAGAAAATATGACTTATATCAGATCGTTGCATCGGTGCATGATGGCAGGGGTAATCTTCTAGTTACAAGCAATTACCCGCAGTGACTTTGATGTCCCTTGGTTTGGCCAAAACGTGGAAACAATTGACCCTTTGGTCTGGACAAAGACAAACTGAAGACTATGACATAAGGCCAAAACACAAGATTCACGTGCCTCCAAGAGAGAGAGGTGAAGGAGAAGATGAAAATCAGGCACAGAGAGGAGCCATGCAAATAAGACAGGGTCGTCGATCGCACTTCTCGCACCGTAGTTGCCACCAAACCCGCTTCTCCAAGGTTATGATTATTGTCATTGCTGCCAAAGAAGGAAAAAGAAAATCCTTGGTGGCTTAGGAATGTCAGGCATCATATATGAGAATCAAAAACCAGAAAGGCCAAGTTACATGAAATGGACACTCGAACTAGGTAAAGTTGGGTTATATCTCAGAAGACTGGAATTCTAGTCTTCAAGCCTTCCTTTTCTGCTATTGCAAGCAGGGTGTGGTGATCATGTATACCAATTCTCAAAGGCCAAGAACAGTGACAGTGTTATGATATTTCGCGGAGAGAACAATATGAATGTAATTGTTGCGTCCATGCTAAACCATTTCACGATGAGATATTTTCAAGTTGTAGCGGGTAAGAAGACAATTATAAGCAAACAAGGAAGAATCAAGCACAAGCAAAACGCTGTCAGTCAAATATAAGTTCTTGATAACAAAAGTGAAACAAGCAGTCAGTATGACTGCTCGGCTCTTACGTGTTGAGCTTTTTTCTGTAGCAAACCCCAAAATGTAATTGGGGTCAACTGGGCATACTCAAAGAATACAAAATCTCAGCAGTAGCCCACATTAAGGATAGGGATAAACTGACTTTGCGAGAATCGCATTTAGCAGAACTGAGTGAAGATTTGACTAAGTCGTTACTATCAACTTGTGCTTCCAAAACAGGAAACTTGAGTCATGCTGCCAGCTTTTCAGTCTGAACTAGGAAGAATTAAGTCTCAATATAAATTCAAATGGCTCACGCATTTTACTAGCACCCTTTTGAGTAAGAACTAAGACCAATTAAGCATTCATTCTTCTGACTAGCATCGCCATTTTCAGATCTTCAGAATACAAGTCCATGAAAAACTGGAGTTTCATAGATGTTTTCCTCAAAAAGACATCTCTTACTGGTCAGTTCATACCAGAAACAAGGATCCAGCTCAGTATTTCACCTTCGTAATAGATTTTAAGAGAAATCAACTTATAGCCATCGACTGCTTCTGCAACCCCCTCTTGCTTTACATAAGACCTCTGTTGTGTGACTTGCATCAATGCTCGTGACTGTCCTCTTGCAAACACATTTATTTAACTAACTGTACCCCCAAAAAAACACAGAGCGAACATCACACAAATGTGCAGAAAAATGTCATCAACTCTCCAACTACAGGTATCACGACTAATCTTCCAACTATTACCAACACCAATATGACCGGACTTCTCATGAGACAACATATCACAGGTTTAGGCCAGTGCCTCCCCCTTTTGTTACTAATTACACACTTGCAAGATGTGAAAAGCCAGTCACAGGGAATATTAACAAACACTAATATGCAGAATCCAATATCACATCCGAGACATGCATATTCATTATTACTCGCTAACCTCATTATAGGAAGCTTGGTCGTGCATTCTATGGGGTTTCATATTCAGATCAATCATTTTTGAATCCATCTTGCCATGCCCATCAGCATCAGCATCAGCATCAGGCACCTCAACACTGGATGGTCTATGGTTTTGATGATTCTCCCCTGATATAACTATAGGGCCCTGATTTTGCACTCGTTTGTCATTTTGATCCACCAATGGCAAAGCCTGGTCATCGCTCTGTGCAGATTTATGCCCCGGAAACTACAACAAAAGATGATACCTCGAACTTGAATAGACAGACAAGAGCTTGATGCTGATAGAGGCAATAAATTGTGTGACCAACCTCAACTCTCTGCCTTAATAGAAGGTATCTTCCATGCGTTCTTTTGCCTCCAACATGAACAATCATATCGCATTGCAGACAAAGCGAGGTTCCATCTACCTCACAATAGAAGAAAGCTATACGAACAGTTCAATAAGAACGTCACAGGATTGAATGTCTTGAGCAGAAAACAGTGGGGCATATGCACGACTAAACTCAAAGGAAAGAGTACCAGGTGCATTTTCGCATATATCACAGCGAGGAACATCGCTGGGACTCGCAAGGCCAACCCTGACATGCCGACTAGCTAGCTTATTACACATGTGCACCTGCAGTCCATTACCAGCTATTAACGAATTAAAGTTCACAAATCAGAATTGTAGAAAGCATGGAAAAAGCAAGAAGCTTTCTTCTATCAAACTTTGAGAGAGATTGACGCAAGATCAGAGTCCAAACTATCTAAGCCTAAGTTCACTCCAACGATGATTCTTACACTGATAAAGGTGAAAGGATGCAGAAAGAAACACATTCAAAAGTAGGCAGAAGGAAAAACCAAGGCTTAGTTTCCTACAAATCATGGGCTTATTTTGACCTTCAACCATGAAGAGATCTTAGCGGTGAAGCGTCCTGTCTGGATACGACAGATCCATATCCAGGTCACAGCCTAGCCAGTCGGGCCAGACTGGCCCCAATGTACCCGATGTAACCATAGGTCCACGCCCATCACCATGTTGATGGAGCATTACAAGATGCAAGCAGACGAGGCGGTTTATGCGCATCCTTGCTTGGATACTGATGTTATGTGGGGGTGTTTGGCTTGGGGAAGGCTTATGCCAGAAGAAACTTCCCAACCATCATCATCCACGTTCCCAACAGACAAGATTATCAATCATTCCGGTCAAGCACTTGAACAAACGAATTCACACTCGATCCGGTTCATTAACTCTTCAAGAACAATCCACTGACAAATTCATTTGGAGACAAATTACAGCAATGTCTGAGAGATGACTGATTTACCGAGCCACCCTCCATAATCATCTCTAAGCTCGTAAACCTATCAACAGTCAACGCTTGCAAATCGATTCTACATGCAAAACCACCACCAGTCCCTAGAGGCGACGAGGGCATCTAAACGCATCAGCCCAATCCACGAACCACACAAAGAAGAAATAATTCATAAATGAGTCGAGAGACCTTGTCGTCGCAGGCACTGCATAGAGCAGCCTCGTCGGCGGCGCAGAAGACGACCGCGGCGGCGCTCTCGCAAGCGTCACAAAGGGTCCGCATGCCTGCTGTTATCCCCACCACCCTCCACTCTCATTTCTCCCAGAAAAAAGAAGAGAAAATCAATAAACCCAACACCAAGCCAAGAAAACCAAGAATGCTCGCGCTGGATTCAAAGGGAGGGACAAAACCCAATAAAGTACAGGTGGGTTCTCTTCTCTTCCGACGGATCGAAAGAGGGGGGCACGATTATATGGCGTCGGGTGGGAGGACTAGGAATAGAGAGAGACGAAAGACAAACCTTAGATGGGAGAAGGGTTTGGTTTAACTAAACAAGCAAAAGGCAGATTCCAGAACGACCAACATTTGCCGGCGTTTATTATAATGATTTGGTTGGTCACAGAGACACGCAGCGCAGCAAGAAGAGAGAGAAAGATACAGAGAGAGAGAGAGATGGGTTTGGAGTTTTTCCTTCGTTTTTTGTCAAAAAGAACTCGTCAAGATCAGAGCTTTGGTTCAGGGCGAGAAACAGTGGCGTCGGGGGCAGTTTTGAGCCACAAAGCTGGAAGCAAAGCAGTGGGGCTTGACAGTGGCCTCCCGAGCATCCTCGCCCACCAGTTTCATATCTGACCACGCCCCCGGCTGGCCCCACCTTCCCTCTTCCTCTCTCTTCCTCTCTCTCTTTCTCTCTCTACAATGTCTGTCGTCTTTGTCTATGTTTGTCCGCTGTAAGTACATCGATAATTCCATGTTTTCTTGCCCGGTGAAAGAGGGAGGGAGAAGACAAAGGAGGAGGATCGCGATCTCATGAGGCTGGCCACGTGTCGCGGCTCGTGTTGTCGACTGGGTCCTCGGATTTCTAGAAACTTTCGTTTTTTTTTATTTTATTATTATTAATTTCCCCCCATCTGATGTGCTCGATTGTTTATTGGTGGATGATTATTTTTATCCGTGATTAGAGAGAGGGCCTTATCCGGAGACTCGACGCGCGATCCTTCTTGCGGTATGGGGACCGGCTTCACGCGTCATAAGCAAGACGTTTAAGGTTGTTTTTGGTAACATCTCCATTTCTGGTAACAATTTCTATTTTGTAAAAAAAGTTTTATTTCTATTTCTTAGATAAGTTTCTGTACAGAAAAATCGTTTGATACAACGATAAAAATTTTCTTTTAAAAATAGAAAATGAACAAAAAACATTTAGTCCAACCCCACAAAAATTTGTAACTTGGAATTTTTTTAGTTTTCTTAATAATGTTTAGAGATTTTTCAATTCCTTTGAATTTTTCACTTTTTTTCCTCCCTTATTCTTCCTCTTCTAGTTGGTCGTCACACTTTGGCGATTGCCGACGACAGGCCAAAGGCAAGAGCGAGAGCGAGGTGGACCTTGCCAACCTTGTAGTGCAGCTTCGCCTGTCGACCTCACCCAACCATAGTGAGGTCGGCTTCGCTAGGTCATGGCACCAAAGTTTGGCGATTGACTAGAGGAGAAAAAAGATGGAAGGAAAAAAGATAATGACATTAGTTCAAAAATTGTTCCTGAGAACAAAAAAGTAGATTTTTATTTATTTCTTGTTTCCGTTTGTTTCCATTCCAAATCTATTCTCTTTTCACTTTTTCATTCCCATAAATAGAAAATTAGCTAACATTACTAAACAGATTTATGTCCTTTTTTTCTTTTCCGAGGAACAAAAGAACATATGTTATCAATCATACCTTAAAAGGCTTCAACCTAGGCTTGGTCCGAACTTCAGGATTCTTAGGATGTAAAGCAAGAAGAGGGCATTATCGGGTATAGTGCAAGAAAAAGATATTGTACCAATTGGGGGTGCGACGTTGGGGCGCGTCCTTGATAGATTGTACCTCATTCATAGACTACATTACACAAGCTAAAAGTTTAAGGATGACATTACATATTGACTATTTGTGTTATCATCCCTATGAAATATAAGTTATATACATGGTACCAAATTAAATATGAGAAAAAGGGGTCCACAAGTAGCCCAATGGTGCAAATTTTATACAAAAACTCAAGCAACACATAGGTCCACCACTTCATATATCCACGTGTATGCACAAATGAGGTTCGCATCAACCTCCATATTGTTAGCATAGATGCACGCACGCACTATAAGAACGAGTGGCTCATAACTGCGATACATTCTAAAAAAAACGAAAATAAAAAATGACATCTAAAGAAGTCTCGAACCTCTCGGTACTTCCCCACTTCAAGCCAAATCTTTATCTAATTTGGCAATGAAGATGTGAGCTTTTTATTAAAGAATTCAGTATTTCTACTCAAAGCATAGACAAGATCGGGGGGCTACCACAAAACTTCAAAAAAAAAAAAAAAAATTGGGGGACCTAATGAAAATAGAGGGATGATTTTTCAAAAAGTCTTAAACCTATTGTACGGTGGCCAATTTGGTTATATATTAATTAGTCCAAATTTGACTACTTAGCAATAGAGTCATTTCAGCTTTTGCATAAGACTTTTAATTTAGACGGTTCATAATTTTGGTGAACAAAGGGAGAACTTGTCAATGATTGTGTTGGCATTAATGACCAGATTGGAGAAGATATTGTGAGATAATAAGTAAGACCAAATGTTTAGTTGTCAATGATTGTGTAGGCATTAATCCCCTGTTGATGCATGTTGTCGGCCTACTTAAAATTCATTTGGCAAAGTCAATATTGAGGCAGTGATGGTGGCTGAGATTTAGTATTTGGAGACTTGTGTTTAACATCTTGCGTGGAAATCAATTTTAATTTGGGGGCATTTTGGTAATATTGACATAACTCAAATTTGAATGAGTAATTTACAAAATATTTTCTCAAAAATAATCATTTGTATCTTTTAAAATAATTAGTGAATATAACATATTTTCATTGTTGACAACAATTTATGTTTAAACATTTTGTGTTCGATAAAAATATTTTTCTCTCATTTATTTATGTAAGCGATAGTTTTTAAATAAATGTTTTCCAGAATATTCATTTTTTGTGAAAAAAAAAAAAAAAAAACTTAAGGTGTGTTTTTTTAATTGAATAGAATTCCTGCAAATACATTTTCTAGAATTTCAATGTCTTGAACATGAAAATGGTAAGTCAATTAAAAAATATATTCAATTAAAGAAAATAGTTGTACTTATATTAGGAAAACGATTTCTCCTCTCTCTCTCTCTCTCTCTCTCTCTCATATCCTGACAAGCATCCATAATTCAATTTTTCTGTTTTGATTTATCATCAACAAATTATGTCCAAGTTTATTAAAAAATAATGCTTGCGATTTATGATATTCCCTCTTAAAAAACCTTATCTCATGGCTTCGAGGTGAAGAGCACACAGTATTTGTTAAAATGTCAATGTAGAGCCACTTCACTTCTTTCCAACATAGACCTCAAAATCAAAGGAAAAGAACGAAGAAATTGAATAATTTCATATATGTTTATGTTTATAATCACTAGACTTTGCAACTTCTTTTTGCCCATATTTGCTTTTTAACGGTATTTTGTTTGAAATTCGTAGATCTTTTATCATTCACCCAGTGTTCTCTATGCGACAACTATGAATTCATAGCTTTGAATTTCATTTTTATAATCTGTAATCTCCTTTACGTACTTCAAGAACATTACAGAATTTATCCTTAACGAAATTATTTTCAGTAAATCCAAACCCGGAAACCTACTTCCTTTTCAATTTCACGCTCACAACCAAACAAATCAATCACTCCACTTGAAAATGAATTTCAGATAAAACCATTTCCTCCAGCACAATTTTTTCATAAAATAAACACACCTTTACTCGGAAAAAAGAAAATATATGGACTCCATTTCTGTCTTGGAAAATTTGATATTTATAGATAATGGCTTCGAAGAAGGCATTTTTTAATTCCGATGTTTGGCTGAAATCTAAAAATAAGCCAATAAACTATTTGTTGTCATTTGGAAATGAAAAACTTCCTTCTATTTCATCATAAAGAACTTTCTTTCTTTTCTCTTTTTGCTAAAATTTCCTAGAAAGAACTCATGATCCTAAATATGCACGCACCATTCGTGGAATAGAAAGGCTATGTATGCTATATCATTGGACCCGTTGCAGTCCAACAAAGTTCTTTAAATTTCGGGCCGCGAAAGGCCCAATAGGCCGAACATCTTCGAACAGGCACACTCTCGCTCGCAAGGGAACACCTGAAAATCCGGGTTCCCCAGACCAACCCGATCCACCACGGTCCAAATCCAAATTAGTCCATTTCCATCAAATGGATGATGCCCAGGAAACTCCAGCATGAATCGAACGAGACGAGTCAACTCAAGTAGTAAAATCTCGCTTGCCTCCGGAAACAGAGACGTGGTCCGGCTTCGCTGCTGCCACGTCGGATCCACGTAATCTCTGTTCGCCTATCGTTGTTCATGTAAGCTGCCTCATGGGATTTTGGATGGATGGAAATGCAGAGGAGCACCGGTACATGCTAGGAGTTCATGATGACATAAAATTTAGAATGTCCCCATCGCATTAGGCACGGTTTTGAACATTTGTCCAAATTAATAATGTCTAAGCTCAGTTAATTAGTGACCTTGACAAGTTCCGAAAATGCCTGGCTCCTCACACCCCAGCGTTGACTAAAGCGAAGAGATTGTGGCAACCTCAGGCTTCCGACCTATCCAATACCGGTATAGGAGTTAGGAGGTCGCGATGAGAGCTTGATCGACTTCAACTTCAATAATTAAGGAAAATGAACTCATCTCATCGGAACTAAATCTGCAAGCATTCATAACTCTCTCTCTCTCTCTTCCTCTCTAAGGGCTCTCTAAGGACTCGTAGGGGAGTGTTTTGATTAGGACAGTGCTCTCCCCAAAACGTGGGATTTGTCCCTTGTCTTTACCCCAGGAACTCGATTTCTTTTAAGCTTAATGCCCTATTTCAGGTCGGCCCACAGGGGCTTTAAGTACGTGGGCCTTCGCTTTGGACCGAACCACAAACATCCACTAAGTTGCCTCATGATTGTACTGCTTTCCCCCTTTCGTTTCGGTCTTTGTTTTTTTCTTCCCCCGATTCCTGGATTCGTGGTACTTTGTTTATCTTCCTCCTATCGATCCTTTGTATCGACATGGGGCAGTGCTATACTTTCCTCCTTACAATGCCGAATACGCAGAGCTTCAACCCAAGGCGCGAGAGGCGAAGAGCTGAACGAATTCTGACTTTGCAAATTCCGGATCGAGCCGATTTGGAGAATCATGTGCTCTATGCGCGCAACAGCAATGCCGATGCGAGTTAAATATGTACATGAAAGGATCTGCGTGGAGTCATATCAGCAAATGCCCCAGGTAATAATTTCCATAGCTGTCGCGGCATGCGGAAAAGGGGGAGGCGCATCACCAGCATGACCTCACTAATGGAGTGAAAACCCTTTACTCCTTTCTGTTCCTGGCTTTTAAAGGCCCAGCACGTTCTCGCTGCTCCTCCTTTTATGACCCTCTCTCTCTCTCTCTCTCTCTCTCTCAAAGTATCTTGGGACAGTTATGCAGTGCATTAGTTCACTTGACCACCCTGGGTTCTGAATTTCATATAGATTTTACTTGAAATCTACCTGTTGAAACATGTTCTTTATTTTTTTGCACCTAAAAACTTATTTTGCATATCCTGGCACTCCTATTTCTCTTGGAATTTGAAATCGAATAGGTTTTGGTTTCAAATTCCAAGGTAAATCCCGAAACCATACTCATCCTTACTATGGACTGGAATGGAAGAGCATACTGTCGAATGAGACTATCATAGTACATTCTTCTCCTCTCGAGACTGCCATCGATCTAGTGTCGAGAGCTGAGGTTCAAACGCGAGCCAAGTCGACCCGGGACTTCCCATTTCGAGCCGCGAATTCCACCTTCCCACCAAGGGTCTCTTGCCTTCGAAATGAAAACGAACTCAAAATTCCTTTTTCACTGTGCCTGTACTTCCCTTCCCTCCACGGCTCGAGTGCTCGATTCGCCTTTAAAAAAGGGCGGCATGATGATGCTCTTTACGGGATTTTCCTCCTCCACCTTTACTCAACCTAACCCCCCCTCTTCCTCGCTCCCTTTCTTTAGAGTAATCTTTGACCCAATCACTGGGAAGTAACGACACGGCGAGTTGCACATTTTCGGGAGGCGTTAAAAAGCGGCATCTCCCCCGGTCAAACGACAGTGCAAAAGCGACACCAATGGAAAGGGACGCGAAACATTGCTACAAGAAAGTCAAAAGCAGGACAGCAAACAAGGAACAGGAACAGCGACAGAGGATTAAGGGGAAAAGATGAAGGGGAGTTTTACGTGGATTGAGACAGCATTTCCTCCTGTCAATCATGATGGGGGGAAGGCTTAGGCCTTTTATCAATCCATATCGGTCGATACAACATGAACTTATGGGGTTGTCGTCCCGGGGTGTAGAATTATTTGTGGATAGAATTAAGGGACAGAAAATTATATAATAAACTCATGTGACCGTCTTTAATTATCTATTAGAATAATAACTAATTTTGAGCCTATAATTTAAATTTATTATGGGATCCATTTCTCACATAGTTTAAACAATGTTATGCTAGCAAAATCTAAATTGAATATTCTAGCATGATTAATATTAGGATTAGCAATTTGGGATGGAAGGACAAGTGCAGCAGCATCTTTTTGACTTCTTTAACTCTTTAAATTCCATAATTGAAGGGCGGGGGAAAATACGAATTCCAAAATGCAAATGATTTAGTTTGCCCAATGCCGCAAAAGTGGACTTCTCTCGACTCTTCAGTCTTCGCGCCTGTGTATTCTCGAAAATTTTGTGTTTAGAAGGCCAAATTTTGATCAAAAAGGTATATATTTTTTGTTTGGGCTCTTCGTTTAGTCGGGAGGGAGACTATCCATGCCTTTTTTCTTTCTCCATTAGCGATAGGATTGGGAAGGGCAATCAATACTGATAATCATATCTTTTTTTTTTCCATTAGTGAAAGGATTGGGAAGGGCGACCAATAGTGACGATCATTTTGGACACTATAATAAAGGTAATTTTTTTTAACTTTTCATTTACTCAAGAGGGAGACCGACAATGCCTTTTTTTTTTTTTTTTTTTTTTCATTAGTGAAAGGATTTGGAAGAGTAACCAATGTTAGCTACCATTTCTGAACGCTGCAATAAAGTTATTTTTTTTTTGGTTTTTCATTTACTCGAGAGGAAGATTGACCATGCCTTTTTTTTTCTCCATTAGCAAGAGGATTGGGAAGGGCAACCAATACTGATAATCATACCCTTTTTTTTTTCCAATTAGTGAAAGGATTGGAAAGGGCAACCAATGCTGATGACTATTTCTAGACACTACAATAAAGGTAATTTTTTTTACTTTTCATTTACTCAAGAGGGAGATTGACATGCATTTTTTTTTTTCATTAGTGAAAAGATTGGGAAGAGCGACCAATGCTAGCGACCATTTTCGAACACCGCAATAAAGTTAATTTTTTTTTTTTTTTTGGCTTTTCATTTACTTGAGAGGAAGATTGATCATGCCTTTTTTTTCTCCATTAGTGAGAGGATTGGGAAGGGCAACCAATAGTGATAGTCATACCTTCTTCTTTTTTTTCCAATTAGTGAAAGGATTAGAAAGGGCAACCAATGCCGACGACCATTTCTGGATGCTATAATAAAGGTAATTTTTTTTACTTTTCATTTACTCAAGAGGGAGAGTGACAATGCCTTCTTTTTCTTTTTTTTTTCATTAGTGAAAGGATTGAGAGGAGTGACCAATGTCGGTGACCATTTTCTGAACACTACAATAAAGTTAATCTTTTTTTGGCTTTTCATTTACTCGAGAGGACCAATGCTAGCGACCATTCTAGATGCTACAATAAAGTTAATTTTTTTTGGCTTTTCATTTATTCGAGAGGACGATTGACCATGCCTTTTTTTTTTTTTTTTTTTTTTTTTTTCAATTAGTGAAAGGATTGGGAAGGGCAACCAATGCTAGTGACGATTTTTGGACTTATACCTCACCACCCATGACCCGAAAGCTTGAGTTGATAGGTTTGTCATCACAGCCATAAAATCTCTATGTAAGAGGTATGTTGCACTTAGGTAATTCAGTATGAATTGTTCAAATGTAACTCAAGATGTGAAGCTAAACTTGCAACCTTGTGAAAGATGGCAGCTCTTTGATTATTAGGCCTGAAATGATTTATCACCAAGCAAATCGGATGTTGCGCATTCTTTGCATAGATGATAGTGTCACGGACCAAATTCTCCCATGCCCTTATGAGACGAAGAGCAAAGACTTGCGGCATGAAGGTGAAGAGTGAGTCACGCAAAATGGATAATACAACTGGTTAGTAAGAATGTAATCCGAGGCATTTGTTTTAAGGATTTGGAGATGTGATCATTTCATAGGATTTCTAAAGGTGAGGTAAGATTTCCGCGCAAAAATTGATATGGAACTGATATCACTTTCCTAACGAGGCCATAATAAGCCGAAACCAGTTATTGTACTAAAGCGTTATGTGTATCTCTCACTCGAAAGGGTTGGATGCTTGATCTAAATTGGAAGTGGCACAATCGAGTGATTTCGGCTCATGAGGTGTTGCACGAGTTATTTCATGGTCAAGAATCTGTTGATCCGCGACATTAGTGTATCGACTTTATTCGTAGAAAATAATTATTTTTTTATAGAAATCTATAGGGAAAAAAAAAAAGAATCGATTGCGTCTAAATTTCGAGTGTTAAGAAAGAAAATGAGAAGGGACGGCAGCATCATGGTGTTTAAAGACAAGTTAATGTAAACCGTGTCAAGGAGAGAGAGGTCGATGAAACGATGAAAATCAACTTCCCATTCGGGGACACCACCACCACCGCGGCGGCCACAAATCTCGCCCTTTCGCGCCCTTTATTAGGCTTCCCTTAAATGGGTCATTTAATGAGTAGCCCGCCAGTTAATCAGAAAGGATTAAGCCCCCACCGCCCATTAACAATCATCATGCCTTATTAAGGCCAAAATGTCCCTCAATGATTTCAGCCCGCATCTCCCCCCTCGCAAGGACGAAATTTTTTAAAAAATTATAATGATTGAGCGACGATATTTAATTTGCTATTAATAAATAATTATGAGATCTATTCCTCCAAAATTTTTGATTCTAACAAGCTGCTGTTTTGAAACAGTCTCAAAGGTTGTCGTGTTAGTAAATCTCTTTTAAAAATAAATAAAAAGGAAAAAATTTTAAAACTAAAAAGAGAACTGGACCCGACCCGGCCCGGCCCCACCACCGGGAAAAGCCTTTTTCCGGGTTTTGAAAAGGGGGGAAAGAAACAAAACAGAACAAAACCCCCCACCACCACAGTAGTACTGAACACAACTCTCCCCCTCCTCTCCTTTTCTCTCCCCCTCTCTCTGTCTCTCTTCACCTCCAGAAATGGCGACGGCGACGGTGGCGGCGACGACGACGACGACGACGACGAAGGCCTCTCGCTCCGCCGCGCGCCCCTAGCCGTTCCCGAGCCTCCCTCCCTCCCTTCTCCTCCTCCTCCCGCCTTTCTCGCCGGCGTCTCGCGATGGCTGCTCCTCCGCTCCCTCTCCGCCTCCTCCTCCTCCTCCTCGTCGCGGCGGCGCTCT
Source organism: Eucalyptus virginea (assembly GCA_014182375.1). Lineage (NCBI taxonomy): Eukaryota > Viridiplantae > Streptophyta > Magnoliopsida > Myrtales > Myrtaceae > Eucalyptus > Eucalyptus virginea. The sequence continues at coordinate 25,998,688 of CM024522.1, read as the reverse complement.
CCGTGCCCCCTCCGGCGCGCGCCGCCAGGACCGCCGAGGCCATCGCCGAAATCGAGTCCCTCACCTCCTTCAAGCTCGACCTCCACGATCCGCTCGGCGCGCTCGACGGCTGGGATCCGTCCACCCCGTCGGCCCCTGCGACTGGCGCGGCGTCGCGTGCGCCGCCGGCCGGGTCACCGAGCTACGGCTCCCGCGGCTCCAGCTCGCCGGCCGCCTCACCGACCGCATTTCCGGCCTCGCCATGCTGAGCAAGCTCAGCCTCAGGTCCAACGCCTTCAACGGGAGCATCCCCGCCTCCCTCGCCAAATGCAGCCGCCTGACCGCCGTCTTCCTGCAGTACAACTCGTTCTCCGGCGACCTCCCGCCGGAGATGGCGAACCTCACGGATCTCCACGTCCTGAACCTGGCGCAGAACCGCCTCTCCGGCGAGATAGCCGGCGGCCTCCCTGTCAACCTCCGGTACCTCGATCTCTCCTCCAACTCCTTCTCCGGTGACATTCCTCGGGGCCTATCCAACTTGTCTCAGTTGAGGCTCATCAATCTCTCGTACAACAACTTCACCGGCGAGATTCCCGCACTGTTCGGCGAGCTCCAGGAGTTGGAGTATCTCTGGCTCGATTACAATCTCTTGGACGGAACTTTGCCCTCGGCGATCGCTAATTGCTCTTCGCTCGAACATTTGAGCGCCGAGGGGAATGCGCTCAGCGGAGTGATACCTTCGGCCATTGGCGCCCTCCAGAATCTCCAGGTGGTCGCGCTCTCACGGAATAATCTCTCGGGCTCAGTGCCGGCTTCACTGTTCTGCAACGTGTCAGGTAACTCGCCGTCTCTTAGAATCGTTCAACTCGGCTTTAATGGGCTCACGGACATCATTGGTCCCAAGACCATGGCGTGTTTCGGCGTCTTGCAAGTTTTGGATCTCCAGGAGAATTCAATAAGGGGCACGTTTCCTTCGTGGTTAACCAGTGTGTCCACTTTGACTGCGTTAGATTTTTCGAGGAACTTGCTTTCTGGTCCGCTTCCTGGTGAGATTGGAAATTTGTATAGACTGGAGGACCTGAGGTTGGGGAATAACTCTTTTAGTGGAGCCATTCCCGTCGAGATCCGAAACTGTAGTTCTTTGCAGGTGCTCAATCTCGAAGGGAATAGACTTGCTGGGGAGGTTCCTGGATTTTTAGGCGAATTCAGGGGTTTGAAAGTTTTGTCTCTTGGAGGTAATCTGTTCTCAGGTTTGGTTCCCGCTAGCATCAGTAATCTCACGGGGCTTGAAACTTTGAATTTAAGGGGCAACAGCTTCACCGGTACTTTGCCGGAGCAGATGATGGGGATGAGCAACTTGACTACATTGGACCTGAGTGGAAATAGATTCTCAGGTCAGGTGCCTGCATATATTGGGAACTTGAGCAGATTAGTGGTCTTGAACATGAGCGACAACGATCTTTCGGGGTCGATTCCAGTTGGTTTGGGCAATCTTTTTAAGCTGACGACCCTCGATTTGAGCAAGCAGAATTTGTCTGGCGAGTTGCCACTTGAGCTTGCTGGTTTGCCGAGTTTGCAGGTCGTTGCTCTGCAGGAGAACAACTTATCTGGTGATGTTCCTGAAGGGTTTAGTAGTTTGGTGGGTTTGCGTTACTTGAACCTCAGTTCCAATTTCTTTTCTGGTCAGCTTCCTTTGACGTTCGGGTTCCTTCGGTCACTGGTGGTTCTCTCGTTGTCGGGGAACCGGATTTCTGGTTTGATCCCACCGGAGCTAGGAAATTCCTCTGACCTTGAAGTTCTTGAGCTCAGAGCAAATTCTTTTTCTGGTCATATTCCCTCTGATCTCTCTCAGTTGTCACATCTGAAGATACTTGATTTAGGGAGAAACAACCTGTCTGGCGAAATCCCGAAAGAGCTCTCAAAGTGCTCATCGTTGACTTCTTTGTCTCTGGACTCAAACCATCTTTCCGGCAGCATTCCTGACTCGTTGACAGAGCTATCGGACCTGCAAAAGTTGGATCTCTCCAACAACAACTTAGATGGGGAAATCCCTGCCAATTTGACGCAGATTTCTGGCTTGTCGAGTTTCAACATATCGGGGAATAATCTTGAAGGCGAGATTCCTACAACGCTTGGTTCTCGATTCAACAATTCTTCGGCATTTGCCAATAATCAGAACTTGTGCGGTAAGCCGCTGCAAAAGAAGTGCCAGGACTCAACTGCGAGGAATAGGAGGAAGAAGTTGATCCTGTTAATTGCTGTGGTCGCATCTGGAGCTTGCCTTCTAACCTTATTTTGCTGCTTCTACATCTACAGCCTCTTGAGATGGCGCAAGAGGCTGAAAGAAAAGGCAGCCGGTGAGAAGAAAACCAGTCCAGGCAGGGCAAGTTCTAGATCAAGCGGAGGGCGTGGAAGCACTGATAATGGAGCTCTGAAGCTCGTCATGTTCAACAACAAAATCACCCTTGCAGAAACAATTGAATCTACTAGGCAGTTTGACGAAGAGAATGTATTAGCCAGGACACGGTATGGATTGGTTTTCAAGGCCTGCTTTAATGATGGGATGGTGCTGTCAATCCGAAGACTACCTGATGGATCGCTTGATGAGAACATGTTCAGGAAAGAATCCGAAGCACTCGGCAGAGTGAAGCACAGAAATTTGACGGTTCTTCGCGGCTACTATGCAGGGGCACCCGACTTGAGGCTTCTGGTCTACGACTACATGCCCAATGGAAACCTGGCCACGCTCCTCCAAGAAGCATCCCACCAAGATGGCCACGTCCTCAATTGGCCAATGCGCCATCTGATCGCCCTGGGAATTGCCCGTGGATTAGCGTTTCTCCACTCTTGCTCGATGGTTCACGGGGATGTGAAGCCCCAGAATGTGCTCTTCGATGCCGATTTCGAAGCCCATCTCTCAGATTTTGGCCTTGAACGGCTAACTGTCGCAGCTCCTGCTGAAACCTCCACTTCTACTGCAGTCGGCACGCTGGGTTATGTATCACCGGAAGCAGTACTTACTGGGGAAATTACCAAGGAATCCGACGTCTACAGCTTCGGCATTGTGCTGCTCGAGCTGCTGACGGGGAAGAGACCAGTGATGTTCACACAAGACGAAGACATTGTGAAGTGGGTCAAGAAACAGCTCCAGAAGGGCCAGATCACGGAGCTGCTCGAGCCAGGGCTGCTCGAGCTCGACCCGGAATCGTCCGAGTGGGAGGAGTTCCTGCTAGGAGTGAAGGTCGGGCTGCTCTGCACGACCCCCGACCCGCTCGGCCGGCCCACCATGTCCGACGTGGTTTTCATGCTCGAAGGCTGCCGAGTTGGACCCGACATCCCGTCGTCGGCCGACCCGACATCCCAGCACTCGCCGGCATGACCCGAAATCATCCATTAACATCCTCCCACTTTTTCCATCTAATTTTTTTTTAGAATGTAACAGTGACGGTAGCCCATTTTTTTCCTTCTTTTTTTCTTTCGTCGAAAATTATCCCGGGGTGTTTCTTCTGTAGCCTTTTTATTATTTGACGCTTTTGCCATCTCGCGCTCGTTCACTCCATTGGGCGATTCTGGTGCTGGCCTTGGAGTTTGCAGGGGCGGGTCCCGTCAGGAGGAGGAAAAAAAAAAAAAGTCAGCACGTGCCGGTCAACTATTAGGGCTGGCCGGGGGGCTGGTGGGGCCCCCACGTGACAGCAGCAGGCTCCCGCCAAACCCTGAGCGGGAGGGCTGCAGTCACGTGGCTCGAGCTCCGAGCTTCAGAGGAAAATGTAGCCGTTACTGCAGTGGGCCCCCGGCGTGGATTAAAAGAACTGTCCCTTTCCCCAGAAAGAGAGCCGCTGGCACAGCTCGATGGAGCCTCCCCCCCTTCTCCGGCCGCCACGTGGGCGCGCCTGTTCGCCCCTAATGTGTTTTTTTCTGCCCGGGGGCAATGGTGGGCCCAGGACTTTTGGGCCCCCGCCGGGCCCAGCGATGGTGTGAAGTCAGAGCAGAGGGGGAGGGAGCTAATGTTGGCAGGAGACTACGGCAGATGGCGCGCCCCCACCAGCTCAATTCATTTTGAACTTTTTGTGGGGGCCATCATCTCTTTCTTTCTTATTTTTATTTGGGTTGTTTGGTTGATAATTTCTTTTTTTCTTTTCATTTTTATTCCCTGAAAATTTGCCCTCAGTTGTTAGCAAATTAGCGGTAGACGTCATCGATCCACAAGCTTCTCTAGCATTGCATGCATGATTTATAAAATATGGATATCGCAAAAACCAAGATATTCCGTCCGTGCTGTGATTGTTATTTTGTAATGGGGGGGGATCGGGGAGATCCGGCGGGGCAGGACAAGGCGATGTCGTATCCGACGAAGTGACCGTTGAGTTGTCTGTCCACCTACCCGTTTTAATCGTCCCGTAATCAATTGCCGCGCTTGCCGAATAAGATAATTTCGTGGCTGGGATTTTCGAGGCACTTTGATTGGGGCTGTCCCCCGGAGGCTTCCCTTCCCGTTTGATTTTTGCCTTAGGACCTCGACCCAAAGAAACCTGTCGACTCTTTACCTTCGGGTGGCACGTCGTTTAAGTAACAAGTTCATATAAATATGGCAGTTTTCAGCGCGTTCGATGTCTTTATTTTTAAGAGTCTGCTGTCGATGTCGTTAGGAAATTGTAAACTTCCCTCGTGAAAGTACTAAATGGATTTCGAATGGCCAATTGATGGATCCGCATGTTTGAGTTTCTTGTGGGCTCCTGCTATTGCTCCAGATGCTCTGCAATCAAAGAGGAAAAAAAAAGCAATTTTCGAACAGCCTAAGATCAGCAAGAAGCCAAATGACTCCAATAATATAAATGATTTCAGAATTTTGACCCAATTTGATTCTTGAACTTTAATTTATTTAATATAATCTCTCAACTTTAGTTCAATATACATTATAGTCTCTGAACTTTTTATTTATTTAATTTAGTTCTTGAATTATATAAAAATGTTTAATATAGTATCCAAATTAAAAAATGATAATGTTGAGCATTTTCAAAGTTTTTACTAACTAAATTAAATATATACCAAAAGTTTATGGATCATAATGTATATTGAGTTAAAGTTAATGGATTATATCAATTCGATTAAAAGCTTAAGAATCACACTTGTCATTACGTCAAAATTTAGGGACTATTTTTGTTATTTTTCTATAGGAAACGAAGCCAAGTCCAAGATGCGATTTCCCTCGAAGCTACACGTGGGCTTAATCCCACTGAAAGTGACAGTCGTCTCGATTCTGTACGTTGGAGTCTAGTGTTCTTTTCACTTGGCCAGAAACATCAAACGCAACCCATTTATTGCTTTAATTCGGCTCCGTTCTCACTAAAATCGCCAAATGCGCCAAGCCAAAAACGTCTCTTTCTACCACGCCTCCCCCCAGTCCCCTTCTTCCCTCTTCCTTTTTCGCGATAGTCCTTCATAACGTGCCAGGCCTTCACATCAACCAATGATGAAAAATTGGAAATCCATTGCACGAAGCCTGAAAACTTCCCCCATCTTTCGATTCCACATGAAAGTGTATAAATCACGTGTCTTCTTTTTCCCCTACTTTATGATCATAGTTCCCGCCAATTGCCATGATCACGATGCATCATTACAGGGCATCGTCTCAACAATGTCAAGATGATGCGGTACGGTTAAACTTGTCAAGATGACTTCTAAGTCATCGAAAATATTAAAACCCAAATGAAAACGTGATCTAATAGTTAAATGTTTTAGCACTAGTTTAATGAAACGTAATTTAAAGGGCACGATATAAGGAGCCAAAAGGAATTTGAACGCAGGTCCCCCAAATTTTTTCTGGTTCATGCAACATCCTTTCAAGAGCACCGACATCGAATGGGCGATTTCAATTGTTTTGCTTCCAAAGTTCTTGAGTTGTTTGACTGTAGTAAAAGAGATTGTATCATCATGAATTGGGGCCAATGCGACAAAACGTAAATGATGACCAAAGCGTGAATGGTGAAAAGTTAAAAAGGGCGGTGTTGGAATGGCGCTTCGTCTTTAACCCTCCTCTCGCTTGACTAAATCAATCTTTTTTACCAAAAGTTTCCATCATGAATGTATGTTTTTTTGGGGTAGTTATCACTTGAAATGGGTGTGAATAGCAAATGCGGTGGCTCTAGCAACATAAATTTTTAGGACAAGTACTTACCTGCCACTCTACTGGTAAACTTCACCTCAACTTTGAAGTCATGCGTGCTATATTTCAATTGAATGATCCAAAAGAAAGTCGTAAATTTTTTTCGTTGAACACAAATATCTCAAACTTTTTGTCATCTCACTGATGTCCCCAACCTCGTACCAATGACCAAAAAGTACCCTCTATCCATATGGCCATTAAAAATCTCGACGTGACAGTTGTGCATGGCAGTTAAAAATTTGATGTGACTACACTCTTAGTCGACGTGGAAGCGTATATCCATCACCAAGTTAGATCTACACGCCGGCATTGTCCGCGAATGCTGTCACGTTAGGTTTCTAATGGTCATTATGAATGGAAGTCTAAAACATGAGGTACTTTTGGATCACTAGTATGAGTTTTGGGATATTGGTGGAACGAAAGAAAGTTTTGGACATTGATTTCCCACAATGAAGTTCAAGATTTTCGGTGGGACTATCCCAACTCTAATTGTATTCGTCCAAGTGAAGCTCTATACATCGCTAGTGCCCAAATTGTTCTTTTCTAGAGTCCATTTCCTTATCTTGTCCTAAACTCACTACTAGCCAACCAATGGTCAAAGAACAGGATCCACTAGATGCTCATGCATTTTCAAAGGGTTTCGATTACATTGGTTGTAGGTTCCACACTGTTCTTTTATTCCATAAATTGTCCTCAACTGCCTAACTCCATGAAAAGAATCGCTCTCCGTGACTATTCCTCTTTGAGATTGGGTCAGCCTGATAATCAAAGGGGTCCAACAAAATCATTACAAAGCGTTTTTGTCGTTTTCCATCGAATAAGGAAAACACGGAAGAGACTGAATCAATTGACAAGCCAAGTTTAACCTTAATCTCCTGGAGTTTAATCGAATTGGTTAAGATTCAAGGCCAAATCATGCCTCTGGAAGTCCTGTCGTGGCCTCCATTCGGAGTGAAATCGGTCCCAAGGATCACCCAATCGCGTCGTGATGGAGAGACTTTCGTGCGCCGATGGATTAATCTAACGGGCTCAAGCATTCGACATCGCACACCCACAGAAAAAGCATTAATTAACGGAAAGCAGTCGGGTCCAATCATTAAGAAAAGACCCAATATTTTTTGCCTCTGGAAAGGTGGTGATGTCGAGCATCGATTTTCCACTCAATGCACTGCAATCTCCCACATCCTTTTTAGTACAGATGATCTGCCCTTCGATCGGTTCAAAGAAAAATGGATTCATCTCGGCAAACAGACGAAAACATGCGTTCGTTCCTCGTAGCGACCGTGACAAGAGAAGCAAACCAAACTAGCCAACCGGCTGAACGAGAACTCTTCTTCCCCCCAAACTCAGAGAGTGAAACTGAGTCAAACGCGGAATGAGCATGTAAAAGGATCTAAAGATATAAGATGAACAGCTAAATTCAACACAAAGAGAAAATCCATTCACAGCTACATGAATTTCCCTTGGATTAGCAACAGATATGTATTACATAAACTTGCATATATTATATATTTCTTAATTTTTGGCATAATGGAATCGCTTGAAAGACAATCGAATGAAGACACAGGACCATTACCTAGCACCAGCATCTACCCACAGCATCCTTGCCATGCATGCGTGCACACGTGGACCACCCGCAAGCAGAGACTTGCACCGGACATTGATTTTTGTTCATAAAAATCATATGGGCAATGGAATCTTTTGTGTTAGGTTCATCAAGGAGATTATAACTATTTAATTTTGGAGTTTAAGTAATCACCAATGCTAATGACTGCAATTCCGGTCTCGATTTTACCTCATACTGGTGTTCATTCATTGCATTGGGCCCTCGACATTTCGCGCATCTATCCGTGTTGTGGCTGGGTCCCTTAGCTCTAGGACTGTGTCACGCTGCATTTGGCACCCGATCGAGGTCTACTTATTGAATGGTCCCATTCGAGTAAGGATACTCGATAAACTCTACGATCAACGATACGTCATAAGGCTCGTTGCCATGTCATCTGCAGCTTTTAACACCATAATCCGATGATAAAAACCATAAAACCAGAAATGAAGGGACATAAACAAGTTTTGTGCAGGATAATATCGATGATAATTATCTTTGTTCGTGATTATTGTAGGAGAAAAGCCTGATTTTTGGTCAGTTGCACAAGGCCGCTTGCTGAGAATATTCTTGGTTAGAGCAAAATGGCTGGGCTTCACAGACATTTGCATGTTGGGCCCGTCTTGGGCCCAGAAGCATCTAAGCAAGATGCTTAGCTATAAACCACATTTGATATACTTTTACTTATGCAACAAAAATCAGCCCAAAATAGTTTAGACTAACCAACCCAGCTAAACTTTAATTCTATCAGTAGCCAAGTGCATCATGGCTAAAGGACCAGAAGAAGCTTTGCAAGTTTATCCATGAAAACACGAGATTTTCTTTTCAGTAAGTGAAAATGTTTAAAGTCAACTTCTGCTTCTTTTTCCCCTTTTTTTCTTATGATATGATGAAAATTTAAGATATATGATCAGCCAATCACTTTGAAATTAAGATAACTAAGTAAATTATACATTGTGGGTAGTCACTGTTTCGAAGTATCCAATTGACCATATGATAAATGCTTAACTAGTTTTTTTCTGGAAAGTAGCTTTTTTTCTGGAAAGATGGTAAGTTTTAAATCATTGGTGCGTTTCCTCTCGAAGGAACTTGTGTTGTTTAGATTCCAATCCCAGACTCTAAGTAAATGACATCACCAAAGCATTGACAAGCTAATAACTTGAGCTTCATTTCCACTCTATAACATCTAGACCCATTGGGTCGGTTTAGGTTGAAAATAATTCGACTCAAATTGATCAATTTCCAAGAAATACAAATCCATTGATCTATATACACCCGACACATATTAATAAAATATTTCCATATTTAACTCAATGTGAGATAATTCATACTCAAATTGAGGCGCGAGAATAGACCCCAAAAAACAAAAATAAAATTGAGGGGCAAGCACGGGATTGGATGAGGGCAAGAGAGCCATAGAGATGGGTTGGGTCTAAATAAGTTGTGAACCCATTTAACACTCGATATTATTTTTGAGCTTGACCATTCTAAACCTATTTATCTCCCATTTATTGAATATAACTAACCCATTTAACAACTCAACCAATCAAATATGAACTAACATCTATGATTTTGGGTCTTTTATTTCCAGATTTGTTAGGATTTCAAGTGTCATATGACCATTTTTTTCAACGAGACAGAATTGATCTTTTGGAATAGCATAAGGCTGGAAGGTGAGTCTTTGTATAAGCATAAGAATGTCCCATGTCAACGGATGATGATTATGTTATATTACCTGCAGATGGGAGCGAATTAAGCTTTGGAATAAACCCGTGCAAGGCACGGGTAGATCAACTAATACGTGACAAAATTTGTAGTGTTCGCTTGAGCTAGCACTATTTATCTAAATATATAATTGCCAAATCTTCTCTAAAGATTGACTCTAAAGTCAGCACACGCGACTCTAATTTGTAAATGATTGATTATTCTCACTCTTAAGTCATTTACTACCTATCTATTATCCTTGGCCCTTTCCTTCCCGTCTCTCTTCATCATTTTTATAATTCTATGTACAACTCCTTTGTATAAAAGAATTTTTTTACATTGCCATTAGCATAATATTTTATATTAGGGATATGTTCAGCAGAAGTCCTAAAACTTGTCCAGAAAGTGCAATTGAGTCCTAAAACTTACAAAAAGTTCAATCAAGTCCTAAAACTTGTTAAGTTGGTTCAATTGAGTTCTAAAGTTAACACCGTTAAGAAAGTTAACGGAAATTGCTGACGACATCATCATATTTTAAATGATTTTTTTATTTTTCAAATGGCTTTTTAAAATTATTTTTATTCAAAATCTTTAAAAATTAGATTAAAAACTAAAAAGGAAAATCTAAATTTATTTTAAAAAACAAAATTGTTCAAAAAAAAAAAAAGGCACCGGTGGACTTCGCCGCCGCCCATTGCCGGAGGGGGTCGGCGACCGTCGCCGCCCCCCGGGCGGGTGGCCCGACCCTCACGGGGTCGGCGACCGTCGCCCGCCCTAGGCGAGGAGGCTTGCCCGGATTTGGCGAGCCTCGCCGGCCTCGAGCAAGGGCCGACGAGGCCTCGCCCGGGCGGGCGACGGTCGCCGTTCTCGCCTAGGGCCGAGCGATCGTCGCCCGCCCCGGGCGACGGTCGCCGTCCCTCGCCCGGGGCCAAGCGACCGTCGCCCGCCTTGGCGAGGCCTCGTCGACCCTCGCTCGGGGCCGGCGAGGCTCGCCGGATCTGGCGAGCCTCGCCCGGGGCGGCGACGGTCGCCGGCCCTCGCCCGGGGCCGGCGAGGGCCAACCACCCCCGCCCGGGGCCGACGATCCGTCGCTCGGCCCCTCCGGCGATGGGCGGCGGCAGTGGCGGGGAGAAGAGGGCTGATTTTTTTAAAACAATTTTAAAAATAACTTTATAACTTTTCTTTTTAATTTTTAGATAAAATGAATAAATTTAATTTTTTATTTTTAATTATTTTTTAAATGAATAAAAATCATTAAAAAAATCCACATGGAAAATAAAAATAATTTAAAATGACACGTCAGCATTTTTAACGGAAAAGGCTAACGGTGTTAACTTTAGGACTCAATTGAACTAACTTGACAAGTTTTATGACTTGATTGAACTTTTTGTAAGTTTTTGGACTCAATCGCACTTTCTCAGTTTTTAGAACTTCGCTGAACATATCCCTTTATATTATTATACAAGTACTCGTGAGACATTGTAAAAATACGAAATACGATAGGAATGAATATCACGTTTACTATTTTATTGTATAGGTTGCTCATAATGATTAATGTTACGTTACCATTAGAATCTTTCTATATAGATACGTTAATTTGAAGTTTCCTTTGTGCTTAATTAAATGTTTGTAAATCATTTTTAATTATAAGTTTTGCACAACAATCTGCGCAAGCGTGAATTATGTCTAGTACACACGTGTTGAGACATCTTAGTCTATTGGTTATCAATGGACTAATTTACTTCAATAAGGCTCCATTTGTTTTACAAGAAATAAATAATTTAAAATATTTTTCTAAAAATGATCATTTGTATCTCTTAAAATAAATATTTTCATTTTTTACAACAATTTATATTTAAATGTTTACATGGATGATGGAAATATTTTTCGCTCATTTATTTTTATAAAAAATACAATTATTTTTAAGAAAATATTTTTAAATCATTCATTTTTAAAGAAACGAACGGAGTCTAAATTGGTGAAATTTGTAAATCTAACCGAATTGTTTTGATTGCATACAAAATATTCACCACAATCATGAGTTTAAATTTAAGAGAGATCAATGCATATTAATAATGCCATAAGTGAGAAATGTTAGACCAAATTATCTAAGAGAAACATGATAAATAAATCCATCACAAGATATTAATTGTGGATTAAAAAAAGGCTTAATACCCTGAAAAATCCCAAACTAAAATATTTATGACAAATTTACCTCAAATTAATTTTTTAATCAGGAAAAACTCCAAACCGGTATACGTATGACAATTTTACCCAAAATGTTCCACATAAAACCCCAAACTAGTACATTTGTAACAAATATATGCCCTATTAAATTTGATTAATACCACAAAAAACCATAAAAATAGTACAATTATAACAAACAAAGAGTAAAATCCCAAACTGGTATAACAGTTAACTGTCTAGTGTCATTTAACTCACAATATAATATTAAAATTTAACAAAAACTAATAGAATAAATTTATCACAAGTGTACCAATTTGAGGTAAATTTATCAAAAGTGTACTAGTTTGGGGTTTTGGTGGTCAAAAAATTAATTTTGGGTAAAAATATCACAAGTATACCAGTTTAGGATTTTTCAGAATATTAACCTTTAAAAAAATAATTATATCATTACATGTATCTTCAAAGTCTGCGCAAGGCTTGGGTTAATGATTAATTTTTTTACATGAAGGGTATCTAATGTCACCCTAAATCCTATAGGAATTTGGGTAATGACATGATTGTCTTTTCACCCGAAGGACACAATCTCAAACCACCCAAAAACCAACTTCCAAAAGTTCCGACTGAAAGTGCTTTCTTTCCTATCAAAAACTAACACCCAAAGTGCTCTTGTACTATTGTTGCTAACCAAGGTTTCGATGAAAGGATGGCCGTGTCATTACCCCAATCCTTATAGCATTCGGGGTTTGACATCTAAACTTTTGACTCAATTGATTGTTATAAATGAATGCAAATTGTCTAGTCCATATGCACTAGATGAGGCTCCAACAACAAACTCATGGCCGGGGCACCTTAGATAATCACAATCAAGCTAAACCAAAGCTCTTGAGCATAGCTTGATTACACATGCATCGTTCCATGTGATACTTAAAAAAAGAAGATGAAATTATCACATATGACACAAATTGACTCATTCAAGCAGTTTAAATAAGATATGACTTGTTTTAGATGAATTGGTAATTCGAACCTCTTGCCCGGTTTAGTGGGTTAAAAGAAAAGATTGAACCCTTGAGCGAGCCAAGAAAACATTGTATAGGCCTGGGGTTGTATTCGTGTGGCAAAATTACGGCTAATTTCTAGAACTTGTTAGTTTTGAGCACCTTAATTTTAGAATTTTCATTTCATGCATTTGATTCCATAACTTGTCAATTTTGATAACCGAGCTCTTTTGTTATATTCGTGGATGGAAAATGCCACGCGGCTTGTCCTATTGTATTTTTAATCTTGTGCCTCCATTTGCCTACAGGCATGCGGCCCTACTAGTAAAGAAATTGGGGGATGGGCTAGAGAGTATATAGTTTGGGATTCGATCCTTGTGAGTATTGTGCACACATGTACAAAAGAAATGAGTAAGACCCAAAAAAAAAAACAATCTTATGCCACATAAAAAAATATTAAAAAAACTTAGAAAAAGTCTGAAACATAAGTTCGTAAGAATTTTAAAAACTAAAATTGAAAGTTACAAATTATCTGAGAATAAAGAAAGACTACAAAAAGAAAAGAAGATCGTAAGGGGTGACTAGGAGTAAAGAGACTGGGGGATGGGCTTGAGAGCATTAGGTATGGGGTTTGATCCCTGTGAGTATCACGCACACATGTAAAAAGGAAGGGAGTGAGATAAAAAAAAAAAAAATCTTATGCCCCATAAGGAAATATAAATAAAAGAAAAAAACTTAGAAAAAGTCTGAAACATATGTTCTAAAGAATTTTAAAAACTAAAATCGAAAGATAAAACTTATCTAAGGATAAAGAAAGACTAAAAAAAGAAAAGAAGATCGTAAGGGATGATTGGGAGGACCAACTAAAAACCCAATCCATTCGCCTCACCGAGGTTGCAAAGAGCGTCGACGACCATTGCCTAACCATCAGTGAGGGCAATCACAACCCCAATGAAGGTTACCTATGAGGGTCGACCAATTGGAGAAGTAGCATGATAATCCTATAAAAATAGATTTATTTTATCTTTTTAAACAATAAATAATGCAATATTTGATAGAAAATATTTGGATTTCCTTCTATTTATTCAAATTTTCCTTATTTATGCAGTATAATGAGACGTAAAGTAAATAAGGAAAAAAATGGCAAAAAGAAGGAAATGAAGAATTATGTGATTGGGAATTCAAATCGGGTTGCGTTACAAGTTGGATGCAAATAAGGAATTCTATTATTCATTGCCCGATTTTATGCGAAAAATAATCAATTGCCTTGTGATTAGAGTCTTGGATGTATCCTATAAATAGGATAACATTAAAAGAACTTGGAGGGACAACTAGATCTTTATTTTTAGATTTTTTTCATTATTCAAAGAGTTTTTCAAGTATTTTGAAGAGAAGATAAAAGTAGTGATATAATTCTTATTTTTTTTATTCAAGATGTTGTGTTTAATTTATATTTTAGTTTATTCTTTTATTATGTTTTAATTTTCTTTTCTTAGGGCTACGATGTAGCTGGACATGATGATATATTCATACTTTTTATGTTTTGTAGGTGATTTTATTCATGTGAGTTATGTAATATTGTGCTTAATGCTTTTAAAGGACTGGTCACCATTTGAATAATGCAATGTGCATATTTGAGATTGAGAAGTAATAATATACAATTGTTTCTCATAATATATAATCATGAATTAAATGTGGATAGAGGTTATATGTTAGTTGTGTGGTTTTCAATGATAAGATAGTCTAAAAGATTTATTGTAAACTGAGAATGCTTATAGATTTTAATGCACTTATATTTATTTAAATTCACATGGAGATATGATGGATTGAAAAATTGAATAGGTCTATTATACCTAGAGATCTTATAGTAAATAGATTGGAAAATTTCACTATCATATGTTTGATATCGTTCTTATATGCATAACAATATGAAATTCTTATATAGTGGTTATGATGAATTAGATGTTTTAACATATTTATTTGATTGATTTAAGCATTTAATTTTGAAATTTTGCTTCTAAGGTTGTCAATTTTAATTTATTCTCAATTCTTTTTTGATTTGTTAAAAATTTGAGTTTGTCCATTTTAATAATTAATCGGTTTATTAATCATCAATCTTTGTGGGACAATATTCTTTTTCATCATTATATTACTTGCTCTACATGTTGGTTTGTATTTAGAATTTTACGAGCCACCCCTCTTCCTCCCTACACCCCTACCTTAATTTTTCATCTATTACCTTATTATTAGTCGTTATTTTTATTTTTATTTTTCTGTTTTTACTTTTATTGAAATTTTTTTAGAAAAGCCACGTGTTTAAAAAGAAGAAGATATAAACCACTTGTTATTTTCCGTCCATTAGCTTAGAAGCTAACGAGAGTAACAAAAGGATTTAAGTGCAGTGAATTGACAATTTTAGAAATTAAATGTACAAATTGTATGACTAAAGTGCACGAAGTTTATATTTTTTGGACTTGTAATGTATAGTGCTAACTACATTCATGAGATTATGGACAAGAAACAACCTATGAGAAATTTGAGAAAGATTTTTGAATGCTCTTATAGTATGACATTTTTGTATATCTAATCAATCAGTGCTCAGATATGGGGGTGAACATATAGAATCGCCGAAACCAAGACCGGTTGGACCAGACCAAACCAACTGGTTTTGGTGTGGATTCAATTCTTGGTTTCATAAAATTGAAATCGATGATTTTTAGTTCGATTCTCGATTTTAAGGTAGGAATCAAATTGATCGGATTGCCCGAACCAGATTGATTTATATTTTGTTATTTTTCAAAGAAGCAAAGTGTAAATCTAAACCCTATTCTCCCCTTACGCCATGCTCATTCCAAATGAAGAAGCGAATCTTTATTTCTTTTGTATTGTCGCTTTCCTTGCTCCTTTTGTCTCTTGCTTCTTTCTTTATTTTACTTTCTTTCTTTTCTTGCAAAGATTCACCGATTTTAACTCCCTTGCTTACTTGCACCTTCCTTAAAATTCATGAGCCCGTTTTTTAAGGAAAAGAATCCACTGAATCCTTCTCCTTTTTTTCAAGCATGCCTCTAAATCACGGCCTCATCATCTCTCAGTCTTCTTTGCAAATCTTGGATGAAATTCTAGTTTTGAATTGCGACATGAATTGGCAATTTAGTTAATCCAAAACTTTCGGTCAAGTTATGTAAATCCACCGGTTTTATTGGACTACCCACGAACCGAACTAGGCCCAAGACCATGTGGTCTAGTTCCCAGTTCCAAAAAGGGGGAACCGGTTCTTTTGGTCCGATTCCCGGTTTCTGGATGGGATTGGACTAAACCGGAAACCAATCAACCCTACTTAGATAGCGCCATCACTTTCGGAAAGACATTAGGAAATCTTAACATTCAACATATTTTCCGATTGATTTGGATGGATGGAAGCACTAATTTCACGGACCCTCCTGAAAAGTGACAGAATTATCACATCTCCAGTAGGCCACGCCATCCAACGCCCGCACTTCTTTAAACTTCTTCATTTTCAAGTCGCAGTAGACTTATATATCTGCCAGTGCAGCAACCCGTGCATGTGTGATGTGCCTGTGTAGGTTGGCCGATCTTGGGCCTTTATAACATTTGTCTTGTCGAGCCTTACCAACATAGGCAAGGCTTGATAATGTAATGTACCTTTTTGAGAGGTAGGGCGGGATTTATCAATCAGCATAATAGCTTGTATACGGAAAGATATGGGATTCGGGACAAGATTGACACCCGACAGAACTTCAAGAAGATAATTTGGCACACGCATATGAAAACTATGTTTCTAGAGCATACCTTGTCATGTACGATGCCTTTCAAAGTCAACATGAGGAAGCTGTTTTTCAAGGTTTTGTTTCCATTTAATTTACTTTAAAAATCCATGCCCGGGTTTCACAAGAGAGAGCTCTTGAAGTCATCTGGTTGAAGAGAAGCTCGTATATGCATTAAAGGGTATGTTTAGGAAGGCTTTTAGGGAAAGTTTGTGGGGAAATACAAAGGCTATTGAATTAAAAAAAGTTTTCCAAAATGCAAATTATGTTTGGTAAATTATATTATAAAAGTCAATTGTGAAGTACTTTTGACCAAAATAGTGTTTTGAGAAATTATATTTGCAAAAGACTTTTATTATTAAAAAAAAGAAAAAAAAAGAATTGACTGGCCAAGGGTAGGCAATCGCTAGTGAAGTGCAAATGGTCCGGCCAAGGGTAGGTGGTCCAGTGAGGGTCACGCGACCCAGATTGTGATTTGGGTCACCACAACTATTGCGCGAAGGTCGCTGCGACCTAGATCATGTGGCCCGGGACCTCCACACGATGACCCTTGCCGGAGGGTCGGGCGATCCTCACCGGATCACTTGCCCTTTGTTGGCGACTGCCTATCCTTTGTTGGCGACTCCTGCCCTTAGCGAATGACCACACACAAATGCTAGTCCTATTCAATAGAGAAGGGAAGAAAATGAACAATTATCAAGGGCAAAACTGGAAAAATGAAAGGTTAGTGAGGATAATTTCAGAAGAATATTTTTTTTATTAACTCAATGCCAGAATGCCAAGAAAGCCTAAAACAACTCCTAAGCTGCCTTGGGCTTTCAACCTTCTGAAGGCTTACATTTGGGAAATAGAATTTGAAAAAAAAATTTGTTAAACACACTTTATTTGGCCCAAGAAGCTTTGAGACGGCAGTTCCCCAATGCACCCGAAGAACCACTTGAGCTAACTCGTTTTCTAGGTCATGATATAGAGATTAGTTGACTCTCTTCCCATCAACTCCATTCGAAACTCTTCAGTTTGTTTGAACTTATCCTGTCGAGCTCTATGGGTCACTAAAATCGAGAGGCTTTTCTCAAGTCAAATCAATTTTACTTACAGGACCCATGCTTGGCTTGGCCCGGGCTATTTCCTCCCAATCGAGCATCGACAACATGGTTCTTTCCACTTTTAGCTTTGTCGTGTCATAGAAAACAAAAGGAAAAGGAAAGAGAAAGAAAGAAAGAAACACTAGTTACGATAATTCCTATGATTGATTGATTTCATATGAGAAGTGTCCAAGATCCAAAACGATGCAAATATGTCATGTTGCCGACGGGAGTTATGATGCTTCAGTTCTTGCTTTTCTGAATGCTTCAGTTCTTGCTTTTTTGAGTTTTCTTGACAAGACCTTCTATTGCATGCGCAAATTCATCAAGTCAAAGGCAAACTAAAGATTTACTTTTGATCATTTTCCTTCTCTGATGGCAAGGAACCTTGATTTAATTTGAATGACAAATAGTCCTCATATTAAGTGCATTCAATCATACAAAGGCATGAGAAATACCAGATTTTCTTGGAAGGGCGCTAACCTTTGCCAAAAGGAGGCATCGAGACTGAGACACACGTTCAGAATGATTGTCATTCACTCAAAGGCTTGAAGAAAAAGATGGGACCAGGATTGATGGTAGCAACCCAAGGTTAAATGAGTACGAAGTGTATGGGACATGGCAACTAGAGGTATAATCATTTTACATGACTTCTTCGATAAATCGTGAATGAAATCCACTTTTGCTTTTGTCGAGTTGCACGTGTGAGGTGTTAGATGAAAGAAGTCTCACATAGAAAGTGGCATAAAGGAATTGATATATTTTAATTGGTCATAATTTTTAGGTTAAATTTTTGAATGAAGGCAAGTCCAACTAAATATGTTATTGGCTTGGGACTGACATGTCTTACAATGATCTTCTGGAATGAAGGTATCGAGTTTTTGTTATGTCTCACAAAAGCTTTTCCCTCAAAAATCAGAAATCTACCAATAATATAAATTAGCATGCCCATGAATTAGGGCTAATTTACTGGTTCGATTAATTAGAATTGAAAAATAATGGGAAAATTGCACCAATAGTCCCCAACGTTTTGCTCAATGTGCATTAAGTCCTAAATAAATGAAATTATGCAATAAGTCCTAAATGATTCTGATCCGCCACAATCACGTTCTTCCGGGGATCGCTGAGCTAATTTTGCTGACATGACACATTGAAATCCAAATTGATATTTGCTAAATTACCTTTAGCAAATGAGACACTAATGTGACGTTAATACCTTGCCAAATCAGAAAAATTCAATTCTTAAAACAAAAAGAAACATAAAATAAGGGAAAGGGACGGAGGGAGGGGGGAGAGAGAGAATAGTGCCCGAAGTTCAATGACCCTAAACAGTGATGCTTAACCGTAGACAAAATATATTGCGAATTCAAATCTTTTTACGTTATCACGAAGAATGATATTATTCCCACGTGTTCTTTCGTCGTGAGTACCAACGCGTAAGTAACCAAATAATGAAGAATCTTGACGAAGTAAATGTGGAAAGGAAGGGGCAATAAAGCTTAGGGCATCAAGAAAAACACAACCCCTTTTTGTCAAATTAACACTGACATCATTCCTCAACAAACGCAAAAGAGGAGTCTCTAGAACCTAAAGAGGGCTTGTCGAGCAGCACAAGCAAACACAAATAATTAACTTGTCAATTCCCCAATGTCACAAACATGATTTTGCAGTTGGACCCCTCTAGCGATAGCTTCAGCCACGGTGCGAACGAACACGAGGCAGAGCCGAGACCAACCACCGTCTCCGTCGTCATCATTGTCACCATCATTCGTCGCCTCTCCATCCGATAGAGATCGCCATCGAGGCTTGCATAATTTTCAATATTCTTTCTCAATCAGTTGGGTCATATCTTTTTGCTTTCACTCCTTTGTGCCTGCTGTGTACTGCTGCAGAGTTCCTGTTGAAGTGTATCACGTATCCACCCGAATCATTTCGGCATCTCTCTTTTCTCGCTACCTTCCATCTCCAAAGTCACACTCATGAAGATGAACAGGGATGGACACTGCACAGTTATTTTCGAAGGGAGAAGGTAGTCATTAGTGGGGTGCTATCATGGTTCATGTCCCCCCGAAAGAAGCTTGTGTTTCACAACTCTTGGTGTAGAGAGAGAGAGAGAGAGAGAAGAGTGATGTTGAAGAGTTGGTTAAAGGCGTTGATTTGTTCTTTCGAGATAAAAAAGATTACTCGGGGCCATTTGTCTTCCACCACCTAGATCAACCATAAAATCAAGAATTGCGCATAGCTAATTGACAGGAATAATGAAGGGTAAGGTGTTCTTCTTGCATTGAGAGAGAGAGAGAGAGAGAGAGAGAGAGAGAGGAGAGAGAGAGAGGGTTTGGAGGAGGGTCGATGTCAAAAAGGTTTAAAGATCCAAATTGGACCCGCCAAGGATCTCCTTTTGCTGTTTACGCTAACTCTTCTATCTCCTCTCCCCAAGAATGAAAAATGTGATGAATGGCCCATTAAATTATATGAAAGAGGACAGAATAAGGCCAATCACTCCATATAAAGGTAAGTCGAAATTCTCAATATTCGAAATCTTTTGGCCTGATTAATCTACATGAGTATACACAAACTGCCTCTGTACAAATACATTAGATTAAGCTACATCTGATAAATGCCGAGAGCAATCTTCAAAATAATTTAAAGTAAAAAATATTATGATTTAAACACGAAAAAGTGCTCAATCACTCTATCAATCTCTTGAAATTTACTTTCCCTTGTCCTATGCTTATTAGTTTTGCAAGAAAGGAACGTTTCTTTCTCGACGTGTTGAAATTTGAAACACCACCTTTTAGGGTTTATAGAGAGAGAGAGAGAGAGAGAGAGAGAGAGAGAGAGTCTTGAAGTTGAGCTCTCACCGCCCCAGCTTAAAAATGAGAGGTGTGGAAATGGTGGGTGGGGACCGCCGAGAGTCTCATGACTTCAATGATGCGGTCCGCCGCATGATTGGTATGTCCACGGCCGACAACCACCGCCTACGTGGACTCACCGCCCACTTCCCTTTTTATAGACCGTATAATATGACCCCTAGGTCTAATTAATTGCCTTATCCTTGCAGCTCTAGCTCACGCTATTTAATCTGATTAAATTTCACCCCTTAAAGGTGGATAGCATATGGGCTCACTAATCTAAATAATACCACGCGCATGTATATTAATCTTCAAGCGATTATCCACATGTCAATAGTCAGACTAATTGGTACTTCTTATAACCCCATCGACTGTACAATGTTGAGCTCAGGCTCGGCCTCAATTCTTTCTCAACATAACCTCTTGCTACAGTCGGATAACGAGAAAGTTATTCATCGCAAAACTCGTTTTTATCAACATGCATGGAACGCTTGCTTTGACCGTCAACACAAGATGCAAAACGTGTTCGACATAGGGTGCCAAAGTTGACCTCATGCCAATATGCTCAAACATAGCATCATTACCCTAATTTCTAGAAATTTTGGTTGTCCACGAGAAAACTCATTAGCATTGTTCCTCAAAGTCATATGTTCACAATTCAATTTCATATCACCTAATCAATGTCCATAATCATATGAACGCACAGAGGTCACCAAATGACAATTACCGTTTGGTACTCTTCTAAAGGAAAGAGATGTTTCTTTGTTTGGGGAGGCCAAGGTTCTTGACCAGCTTCTTTATTAGAATTCAATCAGATTTATCCATGTTATCATAGTACATTAGAACCCTAGAATAAATCTTGGCTTTATTACAAGTGATTGACATGGCAATTAGTTAATTTGTCTCATTTGGTTCTCATGTCTAAACAGAAGGTCGCGCAAAAAAAAAAGAAAACGAAAAGAAATTTATTCGTCTCCTATTTTTGTCTTCAACTCATTACTTTTCATCATTGCCATTTGATCTTTTAAGATCCAAACAATGATCTCGGGTCACCGTAGTGAACAAGGATCCTTTCACTATGTCGAGGTTCTACCAAATTGGCTATCGATTATCATTGCCCATATCATATGTCGGAGGAAGATATCCTTGGCATTGGCAGGCACCATGGAGCTGCATCTATGATGGCTTGAGCTATATTGGCCTCTATATGCTTGTTCCATCATAACGGGGACGTAGTAAGCATTTTGTAGAATTTTATCGATATTGTATCGTCGTTACAAATAGTTCGCTCTATATCTGTGCTTGAACTCCCGATCATTTTACTGTTTGGTAATATTTGTTACTCGTGTGGCTTTTGAGTTGTTCGCAAGGGCCAACTTGATCCTCTTTCTCAAGAATCTCAATCGAGGGAACCCGAAGAGGAATCACTGGCTCCAATTACTACTCATAAACGATCCATACTAGATTTGACTTGTCTTTGCCGATGAAAACAAAGCCCTTCCAGATTGGATAATGCTATAACGTAGATGGTTGAAGTTTGTGAATTAACTAAGTTGAATTTATAACGTAGATGGTTGAAGTTTTTCATATCTCAACAAAAAAACCTATGCTTGAAGGTGCTGATTAATGCAACTACAGGCGAAATCTCCATATTGCTAAATTTTACATCCAAGACAGGGAAAAGAAAAGAAACACTGTAAAAGAAGTAGAGAAGAGCCTTACCTTCTTCCCATCTACAATGAAATGTCGAAACACGTGCGTGCCTCGTTTCCATGATTATTAATGATTTGCACAACAAAAGTCAGAAAAACTATTTATGAAAAAGCCTTCTAGACTTACGCGGCATCTGATGTTCATGATGTTGCTTGCAGTGCTCAGATCATCAATTCAGTATGCCTGCCCCGTTATGCATTTGAAATTTATAAAATCACTTCGAAAAATGTGACACATACTTTTGCCCATTTAACATTTTATGATATATGGAATTAAATATTCATTAATTTGTACCACATATCGCTGGTTTGTTTGTTATTTCCTCTCTTTTATTTTTTTTTTTTTACTCTTTACGATTTGGTTTGTAGCTATAAAATCCAAGAACACAAAATCGTAATTAGCCGGTTAAACAGAGAAAAACTAGTACAGCAACTCACCGTTATGGCCCTCTACTTAAATTTGAGTTCTCCACAGTAGGAATCGGATTCACAACCATCGGTTTTAGCGTGGGACACCTTACCACTGAATCAATTTTCGGAAGGGTGATTTCTATTACTATAAAGAATGGTGCATGGGGCTTCCTGCTACTCCCTTTCCTTGTGTGTACATATGCTTTGAACAATTATCGAAAAGGTGACCATTTATTCGGTTTAAATTGCTTTAAGCTCTCCAACTATTTTATGAAATTGACAATCTTTTTTTTTTTTTTTTCTGTGGCTCACTAACCTTTTTTTCAATTAAGTTAGCAATTAGTTTTTGTTACCAATTGTGAGCTTCTTACCAACTATTCTTCTAAGTTACCACATCCAGTTACATTATATGCAAGCCTTCGAACAATTAACTTACCAACTAATTTTGCATTGCTAATTTTATTTGAGTCGGTTACTAATGTTTATTTCAAAGACATGCCGATGGGAGGCTATTCTGAGCAATTTCCTTGGATATTTGTTGATCTTCTAAGCTGGTTATTTTCTTGTCAAGGTTGATGAACGAATTTAAACTCAAGTATGATGAGTCTTTAAGTGTGATGGAGGTTCCAAGAGTTAAAATTCCAGTTCCTAGGACTTTATTTAATTTATAGTTCTATGTCTTTGATGTTTGTCTATTTTTTATGTCATATTTCCTCTATATATAGAGAAGAGTTCTCAAGTGTAACCAAGAGAATTGAATGAATATACGAGAATTCCTTTGTTTGAGTGAATTTCTATTCGATTCTTTATCCAACGTCATTGGTGGTGGATCAAATAGTTCTTTATCCTTGACCGGTAGAGCAATTCTTTACACCTTGGTGGTGAACTACCTTATTTTCATTCTTTATTCTTAGTTGGTGGCTTGTGCATTTATACTTTGGTGGGGAATCTTCTTTATCCAATCCATAACTCAGAAAACCCTTATTTCCGAAATCACTCATCCCACTCACGTATTAGTTATCTCACAAAAGATAGTTATGCAAAATGTGAAAAAATAGCAATCATACAAGAATGTTGATAAGCTCTTAAAAAGGTACATAAAAAATAAGTCACTAATACATTCTTGATACTTATCTGAAACTTAAAAACAATTGTCCAAAAGGAAAAAGTTCTTATTTTTGGGCGCAGAAAACACTAGAGTTCTACCCAATCCAAGATGTGACTTCTCTCATAATCCAAAGTTGGGATTGCTACACCTGGCGATGAACCAAATATAAAGATTGATCTCTTCTGCAATGCTGGGAACATACAGATGGCATCCTCTTAATGATGCAGCATATTACCCTCATAAAATATCCTCTCTCAAACTACATCTTGAGTAAACTTGTAGTAAGTACCAAAAGAAAATATATCCAAAGGATATAAAATACCTCAAAAGGGAGGAGGAAGTGGGGGTCCTCATGATCATAGTCGGCCTTACAGAACACCAAATACTTCGTCCCTCTCCTTGCTTTGTTTACCTTCTACGTAAAGTTCTGCGATCCATCCACCAATCCCGGTCTTCCACGTCGGCACCCCTTTTTCCATCATCTTCTCTCTTTTCCAATTTATACCAAGTTCCTTCTAGCGAGTACTTGTCAGGCCTGACATCGGTTTTGCAGAACGCGCATTTGATTTGGTTTAGATCTTCGCATTGACCCATCCGACCTCTTTTGAAAGTGACATGAGTGTTTGTACTCCGTCCACTGTGTGCCTTCAGTTTGGGAATTCAAGCTCACGACTGATGTTACTCCAGCAATCTGCTTGACAGAGAGAATCTTCAAAGTTCAAGACAGAAGCAGCATAAAAATGGTATAGACTGGGAAAACATGGAATCCTTTCTGTATTACTATGGTTGCACTGTAGTTATGTTGTGCGGTCGCTTGTGAACTTGGCGACCTGCGTTCTAGGGTTGCGATGCTTTTAAAACTGGATGCGACAACTTCCTAAAAGATGATACAAGCTCAATGCTTTTAAACCGCAAGAGCCACCTCGACCGATCCTTCTCGCTCAATGAGGTCCGTCGACCAACACTGCTTAAGAACTCTGATGTTTTAAGTGAAGGGATTCCAGAACCCATATCTAGGTAGAAATTTCTAACCAACAAGACAGCACGACTCAAACACAGATTTTGGATTCATGTTAATTATGTTTGTGTCATAATTGTGTTAACCTGTTTGGCATGATCAATAAATCAACTGTGTTTGATTTGAACCTGTGTAACTCGAAATTGATCTTTTTTTACCTTATTAATTAAATGGATTGCATCGCGAGTTCTACCAAAGTGAGTGAAAGCTAGATTTTTCTGCCATTCATATATAATGACAAGTGAATAACGGTTCACATAATTTTATTTTATTTTTACTTTTTTATAATAAAAAAATTGTTGTTGTGAATATCATATTAAGCACATATTTTGTTAGGAATGAAAACCATGCATACAAAAACCCAGTCTTAAAAGAGCCTCTTTGAGTCCGTGCGAACTATATTCAAGTTGGATTGATTTGATCTGACCTATTTAATACCATAAGTTATGCTAGTAACATGGGAATTACCTAAGTATTATGCGGGTTATGTTAGATTTTAGTTCCCTAGTCCAATTATTAGTCGCATCATGCTCAACAATGTATCTTTAACTTGAAACAAAAAAAAAAGAAAAAAAAGAAGCTTTTACATGAAAATTTATTTATCCCTACCACATCGAATATGGAGAGTTCGTGAATACAGTCATACACCCCCAAACTATCATCCTATTTGAATTCTCCATCTTTTGAGCATTTAAATGATGAAATATGCTTTTTCATTAGGAAAAGAATATATAAATGGCCGCATAATTTAGTTCCACGTCGCTGAGGGGCAACGTGGTAAATTGGCGAGAGGGCTGGAGGCGAAGCCGCCAGGCGTGATGAGATGAGCCACGTCGGCCACGTGAGCGCCGAGCGCTCTCCCGGGTTGGTCGGGCGGTTCCTTTGGCGGCGACACGTGGCGTTGGGGGTCGTGCCAGCGTGGCGGGTCATCCCGAAGTTAATATATCTCGAATCTCGTGATTGGCAGACGATGAATTGAAGGAGCAGCGGCAATGCGAGCGATGCTTGTCGATAAAATTTATTATTAAGGATTATTTTTATTTATTTATGAGATCATCACCGTATACGAATTTAATTAATTAAGAATAAGTGTTCATATCTATATTCTGGTTTGCGTAAAAAAAAAAATGAAGGAGAAGATGGAATCGTGGCGAATCTGCTTTTATATATGAAGTAAAAGTTCGTCATTGACTTCCCCCGTGATAATTACAGAGATTTCAACTTAAGAGACAATGAAAGATTGATATATTTAATTGCTTGCGAGCTTTCGTATCATTTTCTAGGAAAACAGCTTTAATATCGTACCAAACCTACATTAAACTATTCACTTTTTGTGTGAACAATAACATCATTCGATCCGAATCCCTAACTTGAAACTAACTCTTCTCTTTTTCAACTTCCTCCAACCCTTCCGACCGATTTTAAGTGGGAAAATTTAATCTTCTAGGACGAAAATCTCTTTGCAATGGCTGCAAATGGACAATTGGCAAATCACGTGGAAAATTGACGATTGCGTGGTTATCTAGTAAAGTGGGTTAACCGAAATATGTTGGTTCATCTAGGAAGAAAAGCCGAGAAAACTTTTGTTCCAAAGAATCTTTTGAAAGAAAAAAAGGAGGCATCAAATCGAGTTCGCTTCTAAATTTTTCCGTGCAAGAATATTCAAAGGAAAGAGAAACCAGGAAGCTTTGCCCCAAAGTCATTAACTAAAGACGACCGAAATATCATGACGAGCCGAAGAACCACGAGAAAGGAGAGGAAGGGGAGGGGAGGGGACCCTAAGCTTTTGGAGGAGGGGAGTTCGTATAGGGCAAAGGACAGGAAGAAGGTAGAGAGGAAGGGGAAGGGATGACGTGAGCGAGCTTGGGGTGGGGGGACAGCCAACCATAATACACCCCCATGCGCAATCGAGCGGTCCTCTCCTCCCCGTCTTTTTATTTTTTATATTCTCTCCATCCACTCTCCTTCTTCTTCCATCTCTCTCTCTCTCTCTCTCTTACCTTCCTTTGTCTTCTTCTTCTTTAAGAGCTTCTGTCTCGAGCTAGTAATTGCACCGAGTCTGCAAGCCGATCTCTCTCTTTCTTATTTCTTGGAAGTCTGTCCAAGGTGAGGGGATAGGTTTGGATTTTGATGGGATTGAATTTGTCTTGTTTTCTCAGCTTTTCCGTTACTTACTTTCTTTAAAATGGTTGTTGTTTCTTCATGAGTCTGAGTTTGTACAGTTCGTCGTCCGATTTCGTCCTAGCTTCAACTCATTTGCTCGCTGGCTGCTGAATTCTTCCTCGTGAGGATTATAGGGTTCTCTGAATTCCTCAGTCTTAGCTACGCTTTTGATAGAGCTTCCAGGTTTTTAGGACTGGAGCTCATTGATTTCTTCTTTATCCTCTTCTTCTTCTTCTCTCTCTCTCTCTCTCTCTCTCTCTCCATCATTCATCAGCAGAAGGCTGTTGGTCTGATCTGCATGAACATTTAACCGCAGAAAGCTCACACCCAGAAAGTTAGATTTCCTCAAAATGGCAAGTTTTTTTATGAAAAGATGCAAGGTCGCTCTCGCTCTCTCTCTCTCTCTCTCTCCCCCCCCCCCCTTCTTCTTTCTCCCCGTGAACCACATTAGTTATTCTATACACAACTCGAATATTCAAACCCTTCTCTCTCTTTCTCTGCTGGCCAGTGACGGATGAGTATCAGAAAGAATTCAGTCGTGATGCGTTCCTTCTGACGAATCACATACCCCCTAGACTTTGGCTCTCTTGCAGTGGAAACACAGAGATAGAGATAGGTCAGATGGTGTGCAAGCCAAATTGTCGACAAACAGACAGGAACCTCTGAAACTCTTTACATGATTTTTCTCTCAGAAAGCCCCTTTTATGCTTTCTCTCTCTCTTTCCTTCTTTTGAAATTCAAGAATGGTGTCCTCTCTCTCTCTTTCTCTCACACACATCCCTTGATCACCTTTTTGCTTTCACAAGGAACGACGCGTGCTAACCAGCAATGACGTCATCCTCGTCCTCTCTCGTCCCATTCGAAGCTTAATAGAACTTTTTTTTATGGGGGTGCTTTAGGTTATCTCCTCCTTTTACTGTATATTGATAGAATAGAAGAACTTCTTCCAGAAAAAGTAACTATTTGTTTTGT
Source organism: Eucalyptus virginea (assembly GCA_014182375.1). NCBI lineage: Eukaryota > Viridiplantae > Streptophyta > Magnoliopsida > Myrtales > Myrtaceae > Eucalyptus > Eucalyptus virginea. Next base: position 25,970,951 of record CM024522.1, on the reverse strand, counting down.
TAGCTAGCCTTCTGGAATGCTTATTACGGATGTTTGATATTCATTAAAGTTTCTAGACGCATTCATTTCGTTGCCGTTGATTTTGATTTTTTGCATTATTTTACTGGAGGCTCCGTTGTTGATGAATCATTCCCACCATTCACCAACACAAGACAACATCATTGGCACAAGCCACTAGCTTGTAACACCTGCACAAAACACTTACCAAGTGACCATACCCTCGTTAACCTCCCCACTTACCCTCATGGTTTTCATCAGAAGAACCAAACTCTTATGAATGATGATTGCATTTCTCTCTCCACCTTTTTCCACACCTTTTTTCTTTTTATCCCTAGCTAGACACATATCATTGTGAATAAAAATGATGGGCGTGGTTCTATTTTTCAACAACCTGCTAATAGCTAGGCTCTTATCATTTCCCTTACTGTGTGGTAACAAATGGGTGAACATTGCTCACCACCAAATGAGCTATGATTCTATACATATTCCTATGGCAATTGCCACCTTTCTCTAAAAGGGCCCATCATTCGTTTTTAATTGTTTCTCCTATTTTTTTCTCCTTTTTCCTAACTCTCTTGTCTAGTTCTTTTAATCTGTTCCTCTCCTCCTCTCTTCAAGTTAGATCCAATCGACCATGATTAAAGACTCGCGGAAGGATAACTGAGTGTTTTATTTCATGGTGGATTTGATGCAGTGTGTTAGCAAAATAATTTAAGTTGATATGGAGACGATGGAGTCGTGTGTACCGCCAGGGTTTCGGTTCCATCCGACTGATGAGGAGCTTGTTGGCTACTATCTGAGGAAGAAGGTCGCCTCACAGAAGATCGACCTTGATGTTATTAGAGACATCGATCTGTACAGAATCGAACCATGGGATCTCCAAGGTAGCAGCATCTTCATGCTCTCCTAGTTATATATAGATTATCTAAATCTGGTAAGTTCATGATCTGGCGTGTACAAAGATCAGTCAGCTTCTTCTTGAGGTAGATCACTAACTATGTGAGCATGTGGCTTCTTTAAATCGTGACCGATCCAATTCGAGAACCCTCAAGAGCATATTACGCATATATACAGATAAACGTATCTATAGGCGATGTTGATTGTGGGTTCCTTATTTGAATGCAAAAGAAGGAGGTTCTTCTATAAAACCTAGCTGCAGAATGGCTAGATCTAACTGTGATTACCAATAAAACCACACATACTTAACCTCTTGACTCGTAACCCTACTTTTGCATATTCTTTTCTCATTAGACTTCTTTTGACTCATCTCTTGGTGGTTATGGATGGACAGAGAGATGCAGGATTGGGTATGAAGAGCAAAATGAGTGGTACTTCTTTAGCCATAAAGACAAGAAGTACCCAACAGGAACGAGGACCAACAGAGCCACCATTGCTGGCTTTTGGAAAGCGACTGGGAGAGACAAGGCCGTTTACGACAAGGCCAAGTTGATCGGCATGAGGAAGACCCTCGTTTTCTACCGAGGAAGGGCTCCGAATGGTCAGAAGAGCGACTGGATCATGCATGAGTATCGGCTCGAATCTGATGAGAATGGACCCCCTCAGGCAAGTACTGTATACCTCCGCTTCTCTCTCTCTCTCTCCCTCTCCCTCTCTCCACAGTACTCTCTCCACAGTAACTTCTATACCCCGAGAGAGGGAATGCTAATTTGACATTATACCATCAATAAAAAGGGTTTGCATTCTTAATCTCCATAGGAGATACTGACGAACGGCGTCATTCAAATACAGATGGTATCACGCCAATAAGTTGCGCATTTTTCGGCACAAGCTTTTTCCTTCTCTTCTTTCTCATGAACACATTCAAGACATTTCCATTGAGCATGCGAATTCGAGTGGATAAGGGAGAATAGTCATCATTGTCCCCGGCATGAGCTTTTAAACAGTGCCTTTGACCTAGCTTGGGTCGAGAAAATAAAACTCTCTCTCTCTCTCTCTCTCTCTCTCTCCCTCCCTCCCTCCCGAAGATGATAGCCTCTCACAAAAAACCTACTTCTCTTTTCAAGTTCCTGAGGATGCTCTTATTTTGCTTTAATTGAATAGAACGAAGTTAGATATACTAATTAAGACAGTTCTGCTAAATTGATGCATTAAATCCGTGTTTCACTTGACATATTAATTTAATTGAGTGGAACGGTAGATAGCTTCAATCTGCTCAAGTTACGGGTTTGTTTTTAGTGTGTAAGCCGGCCACCACCATAACAAAGTCAAAAGGTACTGTGTTAAAAGCAAAATGCATGCACGACTTTGTCTTTCGATTCCCTTTCCCCGTCTGCACTTTGTACTCAATGTGTTTGTGGAAAAAGAATATATTCCGTTTCCCCTCTTAGCAGACTCTCTCTCTCTCTCTCTCTCTCTCTCTCTCTCTCGCGTCATTGACTATCTCCTCCTTCACTTTATCAAGCAAAAAGGAAGCTCATTAAAGCGTATATTTCAAGGAGTAGATGGTGCTACAAAAGGGACAACGAGAGAAAGGAAGAAGCTCAGTTTTCTTGGTCCTCCTTTCACCTTTTATATGTTAGGCATGATTTGCGGATTGCTCGCGAGCTCGCCTTGATATCTCGGCATTTTGTCTGAGTCTTTGTCAACACACACTGTGCAAATTGATTGCACTTTTTCCCATTGAGATGGATAAATTATTAGACAGATGACAACTTGCAACTTTATGCGACTCTCAGATGTCTTTTGTGTATTTCATTGTATCTATACATGGTATGCACAAATACAGCCTTTACTTATTCTGTGTGCTTCACAAATGAGCATATCAAAATACCCCAAAATGTAATTAAAAAAGAAATCTCGCATAGGACTTTGAATTGAACTCTTCTTGCATTTCTTTTTCTTTCTGTTATCTAGCGTAATGCACAAGTTTCTTGTGTAGGGGATTTCCTTATCTGATACATTAGGGAGTATTTTTTCTCAGGAAGAGGGATGGGTGGTTTGTCGAGCATTCAAGAAACGGACCACTGGGCAGACCAAGAGCACCCTCGAAGGCTGGGACACGAGCTACTTCTACGATGAGCAAAGTGGCACAAGCTCGGTCATCGACTCTGCCGAGTGCATCTCGAGGCCAGTCCTTGGGTACATGCCCAATTCGAGCTTTGTGTGCAAGAAAGAGATAGAAGTGGCGGAGAACCTGAAGCTCTTCAACCCGGACGACAGCTACTTCCTACAGCTTCCTCAGCTAGAAAGTCCATCTCTTCCCTTAACGAAGAGGCCGATGAGCTCGGTTTCGCTAGTTTCAGAGATCAATAACAATAACCACAACAGTAACAATAACGAGCACTTAGAGGAACATAATGATGATGATTCCAATAAGAGAGTGACTGATTGGAGGGCCCTTGACAAGTTCGTTGCTTCTCAGTTGAGTCAAGAGGAGAGGTATGAGGGCGATGGAATAACCGCAAGCTTTGATCAGCATGATAGCTCGGACATGGCTTTGATGTTGCTAGAGAATGCTCGAGAATGCGAAGCGACCAAGTTGAGCAGTTTCTTGACTTCAGGCGCCGGATGCGACGCGGGCAGCATATGTTTGTTTGAGAAGCTATGAATCTGTAAGGAAGAGAAAGGTTTTATATCTGATAAGAGCATATATGGCCCTCTGACCTTGAATGAGGAAGAGTGGATATTATTTCTGTTGAACATAATGTGTTGTGAAAGTTTGTATCTCTCTCTCTCTCTCTCTCTCTCTCTCTCTCTCTCTCTCTGTGAGTAAGAAGCATTTATATCAATTCAAAGATATAATAATTACGGTCAAAGCTACGAAAAAAGTTGAGTCACACAGGATATTTCATTTCAGTCAAAGCTACGAAAAAAGTTGTGTTCAAAATATAGATAATTGTTACCCCACTCCATTCTTAATCGGTGCCTAGAAATTTATGGAATTTCATAATCGATTATGTTGTAGACGCTCCTAGAACTCATAATGAATTCTCCATTCCTCATTTCTACACCAAAATCTGGCATCAATTAGCGAAAACAAGGGTTAACCACGAGTAATGCCAGATTTAAAAAGACGAAATCCAAAATGAGAGAAAGCTTATGAACAATCTCAAGAAATCTCCGGGAAGTAGGTAGAAGATACCAAACTGCTATGTTGCCAACCTAAGGGTATCAAATATGAATAACAACCTTACAATCTCAAAATTAACTATCTAATGATACCAGACTCTTATGGTGCCAACTCGAGAAAACTTGAGTTAGTTACAAAACAATCCTAAAATATTGAATGCGGTATAATAAGAGAACGTGCCAAACCTCCACGATACAAACCCTATAGTCACATAAACAGTTAAGTGCCAAGCAAGGAGATTGAGGAACAAGAAAAGGGACCAAACTTGATTGATAATCTAAAAGGCGTGTACAAATCACTCGTGGCGTTGCAAATAAGCAACAAAAACAGTAAAAGTAAGAGCAAGACTAAAAGTACACACATTCACTCAACCAAATCACAAGATTTTACTTACTTTGTCCAAGTTGGACAGGAGTAAAGAGCCGGTAACTGGCAAGTACTTTCACTTTTGAATATGAATCTTAGGAGTGAGGATGTGCTTGAGAGTAATGTGTGTGACAACATACAAGTTGTTACAGAAGATGCACCTAATCCCAGTAGTGAGGATAATGTGAGGCAGGAGGAAGTGGAGAAAACGAGTTTGGCTGGTCCACGGGGCCCTTATGTAAATGTCGGCATATGTGGATATAAGCATAGAGGCAACAAAAGGATTATAGCTTATATTATATGCAAGATGTTATGTTTAAAAATATGGCTGAAGTTTTTAAACCAATGATTGTTTATTCATTTAATTTTTGTTATTGAAAGCAACCCCGTTAGAACATGGTTTGGTAATGAGTCAGGTAGAGCTTGTTGGCATGCGAAATATTGGTTCAGACACCCCGTTTGGAAATGCCCAACTATAGAAACGAGAAATTGGCCAGAGCTCTTTAAAAAAATTGAAAGTCATAGCAAAAAGTTATAACCAACTCTCACTTGAGTTGCTTACCAGTGTCCATTTGGTTATCTTTCATTAAATAATCTTTCTATTGAGTTATCACATTTATTTGTCTTGCTTAGCAAACTCTGTTTTACAATTAAGTTACTAACTAGTTTTGCCTAACTAACTTTTACTTGAGTTAGTTACCAATGTTCAGTTGATTCTCTTTATATGACTACCTTCTTTTACCTTTGACAACAAGAATATCTTGTCTTTATCCATCTTTATTTACCTTTCCTGCCAATTACTATATGAAAGTACCAAGCTTTATTTTAGTAAGTTGCAAACTTCTTTCCTGCCTAAATAATTAACCCAACAGAAAATTTGGTAAAGCAAAATAAACCAAAGAAACAGTTGTAACTAACTCAACTGAGAGTTACTCATTATTTATTGGAGAAAGGTTGATCCATCACTTAAATTGAAGTCAGTAATCTCATATAAGGGTTGATAAATTTGAGGCGTAGTTAAGAGATATAAATAAAAGTTAGTGCAAATAAAGATAATTTGTAACAAAAAGAAAAATAAGCTTGGTGAGTAACTTAAAGTAGAGGGTAACCCTAAATTAGTTGGTAACTAAGCTGGAGGAAAGCTTATAAGTCTAATTGGTAATTTCCAAAAAAAAAAAAAAAATGGTACATATAAGGTGCTGATAAAAAAAAATGTAAATAACATATTGTAATCGACAAGAAAAGTTGAAAAATAGAAAAAAAAAAAAAAAACCACAAATAAATGTTGCGTATAGCTTAAAAGATGAATTTGTAACCCAATGCCATGTGCTAATTTAGTGGGATAAAAATTGGCAAGTCATGCTAATTTAGGTTGGTAATCCGAAAAAGAATTATTATTTTCGTATAATAGTTGTCAAATTCAAAGTCTTAGAGAGTCATGCAAATAAAAGTTGGTACATTATTCTAAAGATTCATAATTTTCAAACTATTAAAAAAAAGTCACAGACCAAAAAAAAAAAAAAAACTATTAAAAAAGGTTGGTAAAATCACGAAAGTGTTGGAAAATACCAACAAGTTAACTGAAAGAACGTGATCAGTCAAAAAAAAAAAAAAAAAAAATTGGGCTGCTATTTTTTCCGTTACCAACGACATGTTAACACTTGTCAACAGTCATTGAAGTTTACCCGCACAAAAAAAAAAAAAAAAGTTTGCTTTCTTTTGCATGAGACAATATGATTCTCTTCGATTGGTATGATTTCTTACCAATATTATCTACACGAGGCGCACAAAAAAAATTCTTAAAAAATTTATCCTCTGTAACTTGTAAAGTTTGATAAAGTGGGCCATTTTGTCTCAATATTAAAAACTCGAACTTTAATTCTTAATGATGACAAGCTGATTTTCGCAAAACAAACTAAAGGCTATCAAGTCTTATCATTTTGAAACTTTCTGTAGGAAAAAAAATGTGGGGAAAAGAGACAAATGCAGTTACCACTTATAAACATCATTAAAAGGACCTTGCGCCCTCTACAATATGTTTGGTGTCAAACTATATATATTAAAAAAAAATTAGTAAGTTATTCTAAAAATTCATAATTTTCAAACTAATAAAAAAAGTTGGTAAAATCATAAAATTGTTCGAAAAATACCAACAAGTTACCCGAAAGAAAATTATATATTGTTACCAACAGCTTATTAACACTTATCAATACTCATTGACATTTACCGGTAGAAAGAAGAAGAAGAAGAAGAAGTTGCCTTCCTTTGCAATGGACAAAATGATTCTTCTCAAATGGTATGATTTCTTACCAATTCTATCTGCACGACACGCATAAAGATTTCTTAAGAAATTATCTTTTTGTAACTTATAAAGTTTGATAAAGTGCGCCATTTCATCTCAATGTTAAAAAAAAAGCTCAAACCCTGACTACTAATAATTATAAGTTGATTTTTGCCAAACAAACTAATGCGGGTACTACTTTTGAACGTCATTAAAAAAAGTTGATTTTTACAAAACAAGTGGTATCATTTTGAAACCTTTTGTAAATAGCGAAAAAAGAATGAGGAAAGGTGACTAATGCAATTGCTACTCCTGAACATCATTAATAGGCCTAGCGCCCACTACGAAATGTTCGATGTCAACCATTTGAGCTAGACTTATTTGATTGCACTGAAACCGCCATCCTTTAGCGAGTTCAACACCAACCATAGTGTCGGCAACCGAAATAGGTGCTACATACACAAAAACACACATAGAAAGGAAACTCCAAACGCTAGGTAGGATGAGATTCTTCTCTACCCTATGAAATCAAGAGCTCATCTAGTCCGACCACAACTGGAACAGACTCATAGAAAGTTGGTACATTGTTTAATGCGAGCTCAGTTCTTGTTTCTAGTTCCATTTGCCATCTTCTTCACCTTTTTGTTTTTTGCTCTGCCCGAAAACAAAACGGGAGCAGAAAAGGGAATGAGGAACTGGTGGGGTCGTCGAGGGGCGGGACCGAGGGCTGTCTGGCATGCGCGGAACCAATTGGTGGCGCCGGCCGGGCATGCTCGCTCGTGTCGTGCGTCCTTGTTCCACATGTCCCCTCGGAGCTATGCACGACAGAGGCCACTGAGAAAAAGAGTCTCGAGATGAGGTCCACGGCATGCTGCTGCGAGCAGTTCCCTCATCGCTTTGGACTTGCGGGGCTTACACAGGGAGACATGGCTACTGGCTTCCTCGTCAATCGTTGCTTAGCAGCGGCAGCTGCAGACGTGGCTGCTCGAGAGGGCGAAGCCCTCCGGAGGTTGTGCAGCTGCGCCTCCCCGGAACGGAGCAGCAGTCGCGAGCCCGGATTCACGGTCGGCGGATAACGTCCGAAGCGCTCTGACGAAAAGAGCTGAATGGCTATAAGTAGTACTGGAGACGGTGTGTCCCGTGCCCTCGAGTATAAAATACCGTCCAGGACGAGCCACGACAAGCTCGGCCATCAGATAATTGGAGCAGAAAAATAATTTGAAAAGTAGATGAGTATTTGGCGCTACGTGTTTTGCAGATTGTTTCATGTTAGTTAACAAAAGAAATCAAGAATTTACCCTTACTCTACGTCCCAAATTAGAGAGGACTACGCCATGCAGCGAGTTTCTCCCAGAGCGACACAGAAAGTGGACTCATCATGCTAATTGTAGTCTTTGGAGCACATTGCATACACATGTCACATGATATTTTGGAACAATATCTTAAGTTCTAATAAAATTGATAACGAGTCTAACCTAAATCTGTCCGGATGCTAATTAAGCTGCCAAGTAGAGGACATCGGTCCCGTTCCTTAAATAGAGATCATCGCTTATGCATCACTTCCAATTCATTGCTTCAATAGCAAGAAATCAACTGTCCAATAGTATAAGATCTCGCACTCTTTGTTAGATCACCTCAAATGGAAAAATTACCAAAAAAGTTCTAAACCTATTGTAATCGTGCTAATTCAATTCTAAATATTTTACAATTTTGTCGATTCAGTACATCCAACCAAATTTAGCTAATCGGCACTAATGTGGACGTGGGCCGTTTGCCGCTATGGACATTTTTTTAATAATTTTTTATTTTTTTGAATAATTTTTTTCCTTCTTTTTTCTTCCTCTAGCCAATGAGGTCAGCCTCGCTGAACATTGGTGAGGGCGACCCTTGGCCAGCCATGGCAAGGGTGAGCATCACTATCACTAGGCAAGGCTCGGCTAGCTTGTGCTTGCCATGGTTAGGTGAGGCCTTGCTAGATTTGGTGAGGCTCAACCTCGCCCAACCATGGCAAGATCGAGGTATGCCCTTTGTCAATGACCGGCAAGATTGACCTCACCGGCCCTCGCCTTTGGCTGGTGATGGCCAACTAGAAGAAGGAAGATTGGAAATAAAAAGGGAAAAAGAAAAGAAAAGAACAAAAATTATTAAAAATTTATCCACATCACCGCTTATTGATCAAAAATTGCTAAATTGACTAAATTGACATAATTACAAAAGATTTAGAACTAAACTGACAAAAAAAAAAAAAAAGTCTAAGACCGAATAATATAATTACAATAAATTTATAAATTTATTTATTTATTTATTTATTTATTTCTCTCGGTCTTGAATGCATTGCAGTCAAGTAACGCATGCGCAGCTAATGGTCGGTGCTAGACCGAAATAGACGAGTCTAGAAACGAATGCTCGCCAGTCGCCATGATTGTTGCTCTTTTTGCCTAACAAACACCCCGTGGTTCATCAAATGATGAAACTACAGTACACCGGAACTGAGACTCGTCCGCACCTTGTCGGGAGACCATACGAATTGGGCTCAGCTAAGGTCGTGGGCCTTGTGAAATCTCCAATTGCTTGGCAAAACAGTCGGGCCTGGGCCTGGGCATGGGGTGGCCCAAGATCAGGCTTCGAAATAGATCATATGCACGAGTCCTGCCGTGAAAATGACGAATATTCAAGCAAAGCTGAACAATGCTTTAAGAGGGCCAATGGAGTGTGCTTGACTCTAAAAGGAAAGCCCACTCACTGGTCCTAATTCTCTCGACCTTAGTTATCTTACCTTCTAGGGCAAGGTCTAAAGACGGACCGAATATGTGCCAGAGTGAACCTCGGATCATTAGAGTTGACGAGATCCACATGGGATCCATCACGATCCGTACTCGATTTCATACGTTTTAGGCTCATTGAACGGGTTTTCTCAGGTTTATCCTTTGGACACGTTGGACTAATATGGTACTGCAAGCTGAGAATGGTCCAAGATCTTGGTAGGTAATAGAATGACAGCTTTCCACTGAAACCAATTTTGAATGGATGGCCTCTCAGCTGAGATGAATAGTTTTTTTGACATTTTGGGATGAACAGAATTTTGATTGATCATATGCAGATTAGGGCCCACATGATTAGAAATGGCGATTTCCGACAAGACACGAGGACTTGAGTTGAACAAGTCATGGAATTTACTGGCTAAAATTTATGCTAATTGTGTGCACGCTATAGTCATGTCAACCCCTTTGACACGGTTAATAGACCGGTCGAGTTCAAGTTAAACTCATGTCACTCATTTAATGGAATGGGTCTCGACATATTGACTAAGGACATGACTTCCTTTTTTTTTTCAATATCTTTCTTTAATTCCAGAACACAAGATCCATTTCTATAGATAAGATAAGTCTATCAGATAACATCTTCATGTACCAAATCCTAGGTCTATCAGATAATATCTTCATGTACCGAATCCAAATATTTGGATATCGATACATACAATATCTTTTTTCCACAATGGGATGGTGAAGAATGAATGTGAGAAAGATATGTTCATTTTGAGTCTCCTTTTTTTTTTAGTTGTATTTTTTTTTACAAAAATAGGAAATTAACTTCTCATTTTTTTCTGACACAAAAAAGAAAATAATAGAAAAACATTCAAATTGTATTTTTTGCTTCGAACCGCGAAAGATATACTCTGGAGTTTTCTATTCATCTGAAGTAAAAGGAAATATAATAAAAAAGACAATAAAAGAAAATGAAAGAATACAAAAGAATAAGGTAATAAAATATGAAATATAGAATAGTAGAGTACTTTAATATAATAGAAATGAATACATTGATTTTCTCAACTCATGAGCAAGATCCAAGAATAAGATTAGTTGATCGACCAAGAGGAGGAAATCTGTAGATCAACTGATATCGGGAGAAATGATCCCTTTCTCCTTGAAAAATTCTTTCAAAAAATTTATCTATCTAATTGATGATTCATATTGATGATTCATAAGGTAATTTAAGGTTCAGGTGCTTATTAAAAATAGGAACAAATAACCGAATTGATTTCATGGATTTACCTAGTTCAGGTTATGGACCAAGAAAGGTTTTTTTTTTATCTTCGAAACCCATTAGATATTTAATTTAAATTAGCTAGATGTTTCTTCGTTTTATCGCTGGTAAATGAAATTGATTTTACTCATTGAAATAATTGGACCAAGTATTAATAATCTTTTCCATAAATAACGCAAAAAGAACATTCATAATCTTATTGATTCTTTTTTTCAAATGATTAAATTATTATATTAAACTTATGAAGCACATAGGTTTTGTGGGAAAAAAAAAAGCCATAAAAATAACATATTGGGGTTGTCATGTCACATTTGGATTGGAGTAATCCTATATGATCCTTTTTAATTAAACCGACTACATAGGCCGTGTTCAAATTACTGATTTAATTAGTGGGTCAAGGTCGGTTTGAGCTTTTTTAATATACCAACATATCTTTGAATAGAGACAGCACGAATACGTCTTTGACTTCAGAACGTAAAATAGTCACCGCGGCACGTAATTAACGGTCCGCGTGGGCTTTGGCAAACATTATTAGGGATCATGCGATGTTTTTCATTTTCGTCTTCCACGTTGTTCCCCTTTCAAAGAAGAAAAATAGGGTCGAAGTTAAATTCCAAACCCTCCTTTTTTCCTCTGATAGGAAAGAAAAAGAAAACTTTCGACCCCCTTTTTTCAGCGATTTCCAGGCAACCCGTGTTTCAGATCATGACCAGCGCCCAATCCGCATCCAGCGAAGGCGCGGATCGATGGGGAAAGCCACCGTCCTGCACAGTGTCTTCCCTGATATTCCGATTTCCGCGTGCACCATCATGCACACGCGTCGCCCAATGCTACATTCGTTCCTGGGACTCCCCACGGAAAATAGCTAATCCCATCCCATCAAGCGCTGTCGGAGTTCGACCACTCGCGACCATTCGCACGTGGCTTCGGACACACAATCGGAGAGAAATTCCTCGTTCTTTTATATTACATCTTTCTCTTCATCTTGGCAAACCTGACATCATGGCACATCCTCAGCTCCTGGTAGGCTGAGATCCATCGTATGATGCTTCTACCCGCCAATCTCCTAACGAAGCATCACAGCTATGACACTCTAGGGCTTTGTCTATATAGCCAAGATCATTTAGAGCCGTGTTGAGATTCGGCAGAAGGGTCATAAGCACGATTTCCCGACCCCCAGGGTAGTCTCAGTGTGTACCAATTTAAGAATATACTAATGCTCGCGCAAGCTGAGCTACCAGGGCAAAGCATTTTTTTCCGTGAAAACTTAAAGAGCAAGAATTGCTTGGAAGCTAAGGTGGGTACGCTCTTGATTCCAGATACTTCGATCCTATTGTGTGTACAGAGAGACGAGATGACTACTTTAAGCTCCATACCGAATGATCAACATCAGCCATGTCGATTTAGAATGTCTTTGGGCCAAACTTCAACACCATCAATTTCTATATTAAACGTCTGAAACCTCAACCTTGGAAATCCAGTCTTTTCATTGGCAAAAGTAGGATTCCGGTCGTGCGGCCCAATCTCACCCAAACAAGAAATTTGTAACCAAGAAGAAGCAACTGGCATCGAATCCCTTGCAGCTAAGGAAAACTGAGTCGATGAAGCGCTGGAGAGAGAGAGACGAGAGATCAAAGCGAAGGTTCAGACTTAGCTATCGACCATTCGTTGAAACATCAGAAACTATTTTTAACCCTACATACAACCCATCTTCTTCATCAACCCATATTTTTATTGACAGAGTAAGAAGAAACTACTACCAGACGCGAGCGACGTTTCAACCCCATATTCACATTCACATCGTCTACCCCACCCAAAAAAGACAAAAAGCCCAAAATTACAGTACGCTCTCCGTCTCCCCGTCGCTCCTAGCCTCAAACAGCAGCTACCTTCTTGGCCCTCTTCGCGGCAGGCGACTTGATAGACTTGGGCTGCTTTGGCTTCGCAGCCGCCGCCTTCTTCACCGGCTTCTTCGCGGCCTTCTTCGCCGGCTTGACCGGCGCCTCCGGCTTCCTCGACCGCTTAGCCCTGGGAGTAGTGGTCGCCATGGCCATGGGCGGCGCCTTGGCCATGGGCGGCTCCTTGGACTTCCGGGTAACGGGGGCAGCCTCCGCCTTCTTCGACGGCTTCGCCGAAGGCCTGGCGCTCTCCTTCTTGCCCGCCTCGGACAGCTTGTACGAGGCCTTGACCTTGATCAGCTTCCCCTTGGCGGCCGAGTTCTTCAGCTGGAGCGCCAGGATCTTCCTGAAGTTGGCGGGGAGAACGGCCTTGTGCTTGTCCTCCATGTACTTGGCGATCGCGTACGGGCTCGACCCGCTCTTCTCGTTCAGCGCCAGGACCGCCTCCTTGATCATCTGCACCAAAACAGAAAACCAGCACCCCATCAATCGAACGTTCTGCAGATACACTAATCGCTATCCTCGTGATCGCAAAAAACCAGTACCTGGAAGTAGGGAGGGTGCGAGGCGGTCTTCGGCGGCCTCTGCTTCTTCTCCCTCGGAGCCCGGGGCTTCCTCTCCTTCGCCGGATTCTTCGCCTCCGCCTCCTCCTTCGGCTTCTCCTCCTCCTCCGTCGCGGGCACCGGCACCGGCGCCGGAGCCTCCGCCGTCGGCTGCTCGACGGGCAGAACCTCGCCCTCTACAGGGGTCGACATGGCGTAGCTAGCAGGTGTACTGAAAACGCTAGAAGCTTCCGAAAATGGTTGTGCTTTGTGCGAGAAAACCAAACACTATGACGACACTGAACTCGGCCTCCATGCCATTTATACCGGGGCAAGGATCTCCGACGAAACACAACGCGCACTCCGATTGGTCCGTCTCGGCGCCCACGGATCGCCAGGTGGGAGGGAGGAGGGATCGGGGCCGGACACGTGGGGGGCGATCGGGCCGTCGGCTCGGGTCCCTTGCCTCGGATGGGAATATTTTTTTCAGAGTGTCCGGGGGGGGGTCAGGGATTATGGAAAAAAAGGCGTGGATAGGATTTTGCCTGGACATAGAGAGAGGTTTGGTCTTCTGGTGGAGAGAGAGGCGCTTGGAACTTTGAAGGGGCGAAATTGGGTTGTGTTTTCTTGCTAGCTTTGGGGCCAAATTCGATTGCTTCTGCTTCGAATTTTTGGACGAAATTCGTGAGGGATTGAAGACACGAAAGTGTAGGTTTCAATGTGATTTGAATGATCGAAAACGGTTGGGGTTTGAGTACTGTGTGGAGGTGCGAAGTGAGGAGGGTTACTTCGATCGCTTTTTTTCGTTTTTTTTCGACTGTGTACTATATAAATTATGGTCAATGGTCAACTCTAACAAAAATCAATTATATAATCATACCGATATGCAAATACCAAATAAAGGTAAATACACCCCATAAATTGAAACTTCCTCGTACTTTCACCTTAAGGAAAAAAATAACACGGATAATCGACAAACTTTAGCTTAATAGACAATATCATCCTTGAATTTCTAATATATTCAATTTTGTCTCTGAACTTTAATTCAATATATACTATCGTAACTAAACATGTAGTGCCTGATCAATTGAGTCTTTTGGCATTATATGAAAACGTTTTATGTTCTCCTTTCATTATGCAAATTAACAAAATTTGTTGATATAAACTTCCAATCCGATAATTCTAAATGGTGCACAAAAGAAAAATGTTACCTGTGGATTAGATTATCTATGTAATAAAATCAATTGAAATTAGAATAAAATAATCTTTCTAATTTTTTTTTAATTTATTCAATTTGGAAAAATGATTCTCCCTGCTATTTGATGAGATAAATTATTATATCGAATTTTAGTCAAATATCACATGTGGATAATTCACGTGTAATGTTATTCCTTTGTCAATCCTCCAAACTTACCAAGTCGTAAGCCACATCAATAAATCCTAGTGGAAGGATAATATAAAACATCTAATTGTCCAAAAACTTAATTGAACATGTACAACAAATTCAAGGACCACATTATAATTAAGTCCATGAATAACATTGCATATTAACATAAACTAACAAAAATTAAATTTATTACAAATGTATCAGTTTTGAGTTTTTGGTGATTAAAAAATTAATTAAGGGTAAATCTATCACAAAAATATTAGTTTGAAATATTTTGTAGTCAAAAAATTAATCTAGGATAAATTTATCTCGAATATACTAATTTGAAGTCTTTCATGTAATAACCCTATTTGAAAGGAAAAACAACTAAAATGAGAGGTACATTGAAAAAGGAAAACGAGTACTTATTTTTAAATGGTGCAAGTAAAATATGTGCTTAGATAGTAAATCGAAATTAATTCTTAACCTTTTTCTATTATTTTGTGAAATGTAGTTTTAAAAGAAAATGAATCAACGAAAATATTTTCTTACTAAAACTTAGAGATAGGAAAATGATTTAAAAATAAATAAATTCAAAGATCATTTTCTAAAATATGGCTAGGTACCAACCCTTGGACCAAAAACTTTATACTTAGGTACAAGAACCCCAATGCTCAATCCTGCACCCTTGGCAACAGGGCCAAGTCCTCACATCCAGGTTGGGTCCTTAGCACTCGTGCTCAAGTCCATCAAGGCCAAGCCTTGGACCCTAACACTCATGCTCGAATGAGCCCAAGTCCATCAAGACCTTGCCTGAGTCCCTTGCACCCAACTCCCCTACGCTTGTGCCTTGGTTCATCAATGCCAAGCATGGGCGCCAAGGTTCTAGGCCCACCCTTATTGGACCCAAGTCCAGGCACAAGGGAAAAGGTCACAAGTGCTAGATTTGGGGCCTGACCTCAATGGACCATGGACCATGGCACGGGTACCGATACCAAAGTCTCCGGTTGTCCTCAAATTCTTGGGCTCAGTTTCAATGGATCCCCGACCAATACCCATGCTCGTGCCCAAAAGTCGACGATCAGATCTTAAGACCCCGATGCCGGTGCCCATTTCACTAGCTATCCATTCGCAAGCCACTAGTACTTGAATAGTGTACATTATTAAGAAAAATCAAATGAAATCTTCCTCCTCAAATGATAGAAAATATTTTTCAATTCATTTGTAGATCTTAACTAGATATTGTAAAATATTGTCATTTTCTTAGAAAATGACTTCTTGAAAAATATTTTCCAATAATATCAAATTTTTTAAGAAATAAATAGAGCCTAAGACATAGTTCAAAACGACTATTTATCTTGAAAAGAGGGAGAATGTAATATGTTCAATTTTGTCTCTGAACTTTAATTTAATATGCACTATCATAAATAAACATGTAGTGCCTGATCAATTGAGTCTTTTGGCATTATACGAAAATGTTTTATGTTATCCTTTCATTAATACAAATTTACAAAATTTGCTGATATAAACTTCAATCCAATAATTTTTTAATGGTGCAAAAAAGAAAAATGTTACATGTGGATTAGATTATCTACGTAATAAAATCAATTGAAATTAGAATAAAATAATCCTTCTAATTCTTTTTTGATTTATTCAAATTGGAAAAACAATTCTTCCTATTATTTGATGACATAAATTATTATATCAAATTTTAGTCAAATATCACATGTGGATAATTCACGAGTAATGTTATTTTTTTGTCAAACGTCCAAACTTTCCCAAGTTGTAAGCCAAATCAATAGTGGAAGGATAATATAGAACATCTTATTGTCCAAAAACTTAATTGAACACATACAAAAAATTCAAGAATCACATTATAATTAAGTCCATGAATGACATTGCATATTAACATAAATTAACAAAAGAAAAAATTTATCACAAATGTATCACAAAAATATTAATTTGAGGTATTTTGTAGTCAAAAATTAATTTGGGATAAATTTATCACAAACGTACTAATTTAATATCTTTCTTGTAATAACCCTAGTACATTGAAAAAGGAAAACGAGTACTTATTTTTAAATGGTGCCAGTAAAATAAGTGCTTAGATAGTAAATTGAAATTGATTCTTAACCTTTTCTCTTATAATTTTGTGAAATGTAGTTTTGAAAGAAAATGAGTCAACGAAAAATTTTTCTTACTAAAACTTAAAATAGGAAAATGATTTTAAAAAAAAATCGAAGATCATTTTCTAAAATATGGCTAGGCACTGGCCCTTGGACCAAAAACTTTATACTTAGGCACAAGAACCCCAATGCTCAATCCCATGCCCTTGGCAACGGGGCCAAGTCCTCACATCCAAGTCGGGTCCTTAGCACTAGTGCTCAGGTATGGCCAAGCCTTGGACCCTAACACTCATGCTCGAATAAGCCCAAGTCCATCAAGGCCTTGCTCGAGTCCCTTGCACCCAAGTCGCTTATCCCTTACACCAGTGCCTTGGTTCATCAATGCCGAGCATGGGCACCAAGGTTCTAGGCCCAACCTCAATGGACCCATGTCCAAGCCTAGGGGAATAGGTCACAAGTGCTAGATTTGGGGCCTAACCTGAATGGACCATGGCACGAGTATCGATACCAGAGTCTCCGGTTGTCCTCGAATTCTTGGGCTCAATTTCGATGGATCCACAACCAACACCCATGCTCATGCCCAGAAGTCGATGATCAAATCTTAAGACCCCGTGCTGCTGCCCATTTCATTAGCTATCCATTCGCAAGCCACTAGTACTTGAATAATGTATGTTATTAAGAAAAATCAAATGAAATCTTCATACTCAAATCATAGAAAATATTTTTTAGTTCATTTGTAGATCTTAACCAAATATCATAAAATATTGTCATTTTCTTAGAAAATGACTTCTTGAAAAATATTTTTCAAAAATATCACATTCTCTAAGAAATAAAGAGAGCCTAAGACATGCTTCGAAACAACCAGCCATATTTTATTGAAGACTCTACTATTGTTAAAAGACTATTGTGTAGTCCCACAAGAAGAACAACAACACGAACTATTTATCTTGAAAAAAGGGATAATGTAATTCTAGAAGAAAAGCAAATTAATCCGAGACTAAAGACTAATGGGGTTTCTCTCTCATTTGTTTAGTCCATGAAATATGCACTAGATCTATGCCTAAGCAACAATCAAGATGGTAAGAACACAAAATTCCATCGCCCAACAAATTACATTACGAATTCGTTTTATTTTGGACAGCTGAGGAGATAGTTGCCAAATAAGACACAAGTATAAGCTCTCAGAGTGGAAACAACAGATTCTGAATATTTATAATTTTTTTTAACAAGTTGCAATATAAATCGTGGAAACTCTTATCGATGCAAATTTGAACTTTTTATCAAAAATTAAGAAGACTAAAAACATGATCCTTAACCTTATCTATCTAATAGGGGTGCGAGCATACCACCCACAGACTCAGACATGTCCAAAACGCATGCAGTGAAAGCAGAGCACCAAAACAAAGAATCTCCTCCATACAGCAAGCTTCTTTCTTCACGCAATAAAATTCCGCTTTATGGAAAATTCTCTCACTCTACACTATGCATGTCGAGTGTCCACAAGACCTCACGAGACAATAGTCAGCCAACCAATCACATCATTCACGATAACCCAGTAGTCAGCTAGCGCTAACACCAAATACGAAATGACAAATTAACATCAGGAGAAAAGAGGAGGATTGTAGTACGGGCAATCCGCCAATTTACCAAATTAATTCACATAATAATACAACGAACTACACGTGGCCATTTCAACGCCAACCAAAAACTCACCACATCAAATCTTAATATAGTCAGGATTATCCTTATCAGGTTCCACTCCAACTAGTATACAGCAACTATGGAAGGCATGCTAAGAAATCTACAGAAAGTCTCTTATTGGTATAAATTACAGTTGATGCCTGCCGTAGATTCAACTAAAACATCTTACTAGAAAACTGTCTAAATAGTGAGACAACAGCATGTATGGACACAGCTAAAAGAAAGAATGTATGAAAACCAATAATACAAGATGGCTCATCTGTTGCCTGCAGATAGCAATCTCACTGTGGTCAACTCTAGTATAAATTACAGTTGATGCCTGATTCAGCTAAAATATCTTTCTAGAAAACTGTCTAAATAGTGAGACAACAGCATGTATGGACACAGCTGAAAGAATGTATGAAAACCAATAATACAACATGGCTCATCTGTTGCCTGCGGATAGCAGTCTCACTACAGTCAACTTGCCAAGAAATTACAACTTTACCAGGTATAGATAATGGAAAAGTAAATGGTCCAGATCTAGAAGCATAAAATTAAAAGGTAGCCCTAATTTATAACAGTTGACCAGATGTCATAGCCGATGCATGTAGAATAGAAATGGATGAAAATCACTAGTCTTGAAACAACTACGGTTCCATAAGTGAACTGTGTCTTATTCCTTCAGAAACTTCGTTTTTCCATAAGTGATCAAGGCAGTAAAAAACACAAATTTTGGAACAGATCTTTTAGAAGGGAAAAAAGAAGCTTCTGAATAAGATGCAGATTTTGAATGACACATCAGAAAATCATTTAGAAAGGAAAGAGAGGCCATCAAAACATTAGCAACTTCAACGCAAAAAGAAGCACAAAAACTCTGCCTACACTAGATGAAGACAGCGAAGATTGCAAAGACTAATTTAACTACAATGCTAACTGAAGATCCCAAAATCGCCTCTGTAAATGAACGGTGTGACTGCCTATAGTCACCTCAGATATCTATTCAAATGAAGTTTACTAAGCACTTAAGTTTCCAAAACCCACTCACAACATATATTCCACTATGTACCAAATATTATGACACCCCATGTTACATCAAGTACTCTGAGAACTCTTTCTAATTCTCCCTAATGTGCCTTACCACAATGCCAGTAAGGAATATATACGGTAAGTCTAGCGAGAGCATACTAAATAATAAGGGAGAAACTACAGGTGCTGTTGTCCTCAAAACTCACCAAGTCAACGTTCAATACTTCATCACCGATGGCCCAACTATCTTACAGAGATTATTCACATCAAAATCATGATGATCACAAAGACAACCATTCTTAAGCCACCACAAACACTTCTATCCTATAGGAAAACCCAAACTCAAACTAGTTCCACATTATTGCCATCCACATCATAATGAGCATGTGAAATCTCGTGTAAAGGACATTGACATCATAAAGTAATGACAGTCAACTTCAAAGTTTGCAGAGTGATTACAAACAACCTTCGAATCTAATTTTACCTTATAGATGAACAATTACACATAAAAGAACTTTAAACTTGCACAAGGTTTACTTACTTTCTGCGTGGTTCTAAAACTGTATGCTCAGAAAGATCATTGACATGACCAACAATGATGACGTGGAAGACAAACAAAAATCTCTATGTAAATAATGATCACCCCAATCCTAATAAAGAAATCTGTCAACCTATGTTGACTATCTTGCAAATTTATGGCATTTGATACCACTGTTACCATGATGCTTTCTTTACGCCCTTAATTCTTCCCAATTCCCACATTGAATGGCTGAGACAAGGATTTCTCAAAATCTTCAACTACTATAAATCCCAATGCATAAGCCATAACGCACGATTGACTTTCATAGCTACTTAAACTCCAAGGCACCCAAGTAGACTTTTCCATCTATAGGAACAACTAAATCCTACTGAAGATATGTTCTCATGGAAGATAGCCACTAAGCACAGTAAATACATACCATATGGATGTAAATGGAATAAGAGACCACCAAATCAGATTACTATTCTGCTTATAGAGAACATCTATGAACCGAAATCAATGGGCTCAGGAATATCCATCCACCTAAAACGCTCACACAATTAACCATGTCAAACAGCAAAGGATTCATAAACCATAAGAAGTTCAGAAACATTAGTTGAGATGATTCTGAGCTATACCCCAGAAACCTCACCAATTAATTTTTGGAGCACCATTGCCTATGGAGTATCTGCTTTAACCTGCCCATCTTTAATATACTTTTAATATAAACAACAACTTGATCCGCTGAAGCTGATGGAGAAAGTCACCTCAAGCAAGAAATCCTTGCCACATTCATGCATAGTAGCCGAAAACCTCTGATGATTGTGCGCAACTTAAAGCCTACTTAAGCTATCTTAATTGCAGCTAATATTGTCTCCACATGGGCCTCCACCAAAATCATTAACTTTAAAATCAGCTCTCCATCAATTAAAGTAAACTGAACTCTCAAAACTTTGGACTACCAATAAATTCACTTGATTTATTTCATTAAACCAAAACATAAAAAATGACCAGCTGCACATGAGATCCACAAAGCATACAACATCTGCACTTCAAGTGGTAGAAAACCTCAAACTCCTCATATGTAGTGCAAAAGCATAATGCACTTCCACTTTCACACAAAATGATATCACTTATCGGTCCCATCCTCAAGCCACCTTATCTACAAGACTCTAAAGTCTTCATCATAACCTAACAACTATACGGAATCCAAGAACTGACGAAATGTGGGATAGATATGAAAAGAGGTTAGATAGTAGATGCAATGTAAAAGAACAAAGCAAAATATCTTATAGGAGAAAAGTAATCAAACTTAGATGTTCTTGCAACAGGGCGCCTTTCCCCATTACCATTGAAGCATTTCCTGCATTTCCAAACTTACCTGAAGACAATAAATTGAATGCTTCAATAACCAAATTAGCATAATTCACATTCAGATATAAGAAAATGGCATCTGAACAAAATGGGTTACCTTAGAATTTGAATCTAGTGGTAGTAGCCACCTCCATAAGAGCGATCATCCCCATAATAAGATGGATACGGACCTCTGCCATACTGCAGCATTTCCTAGATGTCAGCACAGCATATTATGGGCAGATTAATATTAAGTCAGGAAGCTATGGTTTTGCTTAC
The DNA here is from genome assembly GCA_014182375.1 of Eucalyptus virginea. Taxonomy (NCBI): domain Eukaryota; kingdom Viridiplantae; phylum Streptophyta; class Magnoliopsida; order Myrtales; family Myrtaceae; genus Eucalyptus; species Eucalyptus virginea. Next base: position 25,949,377 of record CM024522.1, on the reverse strand, counting down.
ATCAGAACCATAATGATCATGTGGATAAGGCCCACTTCCAACTCCAAAAGTATCTGAAGCAGAAAAACCAGATAAGCCAGTAAGGGATAGGAAGAAAAAAGCAGCATGTCAGCAAGAATCAGAAAAATTCTGATGCTGCTAGCAGAAAACATACCATGATAAACACTTCCATGTAATGGTAACGAAGAATCCATATAATCAAAACGAGGACGTACTCTACTTGGCTCCATGTAATCAGCATATTGATCCTGAAAATGCAGGAAGAAAAAAAAGGTTGGATACAAGAGATAAACTAAGATATGATTTTCACCAAAAAAAAAAAAAAAAAAAACTCAGATATGATACTTACAGTAGAAAGACATCAGATAAACATGATGACATAATAGCAGAAGAGATTTAATGAAGAAAAAAAAAAGGAGGAATAACAGTGGAGATACTTACTGTCATAGGAAAGGGACGCTTCAAACCATGGGCAACACTCTCATAGAAGTATGGGTCATCAAACTGCCTGCCCTCAAAATGTCTGTTGTATTGTTCTTCAGGAGAGTAAGGTAACCGCCTAGAAGGCATATGCATGCCAGGGCCTCTGTCAGGATAACCGCGCCATGATCTATCAATAGGTGGTCTTGAAGACGGGCCTACAGGGGCATGATGACCAGACATATAATGACCAGCTCGTGAAATGCCCCTTCTTCCCCCTGCATTGACTCAGGACATCAAATCAACAACACTAGCCACATAGAAGTTACCAACAGAAAAAAGCCAAATCAACAACCTCGTCCAGAAGATTGCCTCCTATGAAAATCGAGGTATGGATTATCAAACTCATGGTCATAGCTAAAACGCATTCTGCTGCTTTGACTGCGTCCACGTTGATGGAAACCCCAGCTATGATGATCCCCTCTGTTGTATGAATGTCCTCCCCACCCAAATCCCCTTCCTGTTCATAAAAGAGCCCAACTAAGATGGAGATGGGATTGAAAAAAAAAAGAATGAAAAGCAGGAAATTTCAGACAATACCATGTCTGTTATTGCCAACGCTACCACGACCAATTCGAAATCCACCAGACATTCCACCCTTCACTGCCTGAGTTTTAGGCCTTGGATTGGAAAGTCTTGCCCTAACTTTAACCTACAATCTCCATATAAACAACATTTGCAGAATTCCACTCAAGCAATCTTTCAAGGAGTCACTAATTTGTGTGCATTCTGCATCTTTATTGTTGTAAACAATAAACATGGAGGACAGAGGCAATAAATAAGAAACAGAACTTAAGGAAATAAATCAACAGAGTTTGAAGCCATTCACCTAGCTTAATGCCCATAGGAAAAAAAACGGCTCACATTTTTCTTAAAATCTCTTCATTTCAAGTAAACACGTTTCTCACATATTCAGCAGAAAAATAAGTACCAAAAGGCAGAAAATAGAATGCACAAGGGAGTACCTTTGTGTTAGCATCACCTAACTCTGAAGTATTGATTCCATCAACACAAGCAACAGCTGCCTCGTGGCTAGAAAAATCAACAAACCCAAAATCTTTCCTCTTAGCAGTTGACATGTTTCGGGCAAGGACTACACGTACAATCTCTCCGAAAGTTTTAAATTGCTCTCTTACACGCTCCTCATCCCAATAAGGAGGAAGCCCATCAATGAAAACCGATTTCACTTGAGCCATGACCTCCGGGTCAGGGTCACGTAGTGGTTCGGCAAAAGCAACTTTAGCCGTTCTATCTGAATGACCAAAAACAACATCAGGCTTTTGAAGCCTCTTATATGCTAGCATTGCATCAGTGTGGCAAGAAAACTCGAGAAATGCAAAACCACGACTCAACCCTTCACGTTGAGCATCTGGAACAAGAGTTATGCTTTCTACCCCTTGAACACCATACTCCTTCAGCTTTTGGTTTATCTGCCATTACACAAACAATGAAAAACCGGAAGCTGAGCTTAAGTAACAGCTATTGCAAACATTTCAACACTCACAGCTTCCTTTGTCCATGTGTTGCAGATATTTCCAAGGAACAATATGTCATTGTCCTCACTAGGTGCAGTGCCGCATCTCTTTCCACGTATCTACAAGTAACACCAAGTGAAAAGCATCCTCAGTTCCTCTCTTTGCTACAACCAATTAAAATAGTTTTTGGACAATAATGTGTTGAAAGCCTAATTGCACTGGTAAACAAAACAAGATAAAATAGTAGTAACAGTCTCTCACAACAGGATTCTTCATCTCTGCCAGGGCCCGCTTTGCATGCTCCTTGTTTGCAAACTTAACAAAGGCAAATCCCTTATTTTTATTGGTTGAAAAATCTTTATGCAACCTAATCTCAACTATCTCACCAATCCTCTCAAACACCCTCCTCACATCCTCTTCAACAGCATCACGGTCGAGACCACCAACGAAAATTTCATGCTCTTTCTTAATCTTTTGTTCCTTTGCAATAAGCGATAGTTCCTTATGCTCCTCTTCTAAAGTGTTCCCTTCTTCAGCAGGTTCATCTCCATCATCCTCACCAATGTCTTCCTCTCCAGGTTCTCCAAAGTCCAATCGATCACCATACTCCTCCATGCTCTCATCATCATCCCCATAGTCATCATTTCTAGTCTGAAAAAAATCTCCTTGAAACTTCTCCTGAACATTCTCTTGCATATTTTGGGATTTCTCTCCACTCCGTGCATTATTTCCGACCAGTACATCTCTTTTTTCAATAACTTCCTCTACCCGCTTCACTTCATAGACTTCACGATCATCTGATGGCTTTGAAGTTGCTTCAGCATTTATCTCTTCCTTGAGAGAATCCTCATCACCTAGAGGAGGAGCTATTTCAGCTTCCACTTGCATTCGTTCTTTTTCCTCGAATACTGTAAAATTGGCAAGTGGAGAATTTACATTGTCCACCAGATGCCCACCATCTTCAATAGCAGATTTTTCCACTTGCAACAGAGCCTGTTCCTTGCCCACCAGTTTAAGGACATCCTCAAGGGGTTCAATGATTGCCAAATCAGATTTTTCCTCTCCTGAGGGTTCTTCAGCATGCTTAGACACACATTCAACTTTTGTGTTATCATCTTCGCAATGGGCGTCAGCTAATACCACCATCTCCTCCGGAGTTTCCTCTTCAGGAACTTCAACAGATTCAGGAAACTTGGGCATCTGTGAGGATAAAGCTTTTGCTGAAGCAGGAGACTTAGTACGTCCGGCTGTTTTCCTCCCTGTTGACTTTGGAGTTGTCCCAACTTTTGTCACCAGTGTCGCTTCAGCAGCAGCATCAGCCGAGTCTCCTACTTCTTCAGCTGTAACAATATCTTGAAGACCAAAGATGATAACATTCACGTGAGCAAATGTGCAATCAAACAATTAAATGCGTAATCAGAGAAATATGTCATGTACAGCGATGGCGACACGCAATTTACCCTCGATTGAAAACCCGAAAATTAAATACGCAAAGAGACGACCTTTGCTTCATTGCCGTTGCACACTTCGTGCAGCTTAGTAAGCATAAGAGACAGAATACCAGATAACTTAATCCTTATTGAAACGCCCAGAACCTTTGATGTGAGATAGCACATGCAAAACACGAGGATACATACAAACAGCGAGAGGTCAGCGAAACGAAACAAATGAACTTTCGGCGCAATTCATCGAAGTAGCAGCCGGGAAAGTTCCCGACAGCCACCGTCTCCAACATCGCCGGAGTAACTCGAGCAGCCAAGCCACGCTAATCCCTAATCATGCGGAAAAGCCACGAAGCAATCACCACGATCAGAGGCTTAAAACATACCTCGCGAAGGTTCGGCTGCAGGATCCGAATCCTCGTTCCTGTCCGCCGCGGAGGCGGCCTTCCTCCCTTGCCTCGCCCGCGCGGCGGCGACGCGCCTCGTCTCGACGGCCCGGGGCGTCGCGGAGCCCGCCGCCGCGTCGCTCGGGTCGGAGCTCGGACCCGGAGCCGGGCCCGGGCCCGGACCGGCCGGTTTCCTCACCCGCGGCGTCCTTCTAGGGGCGGCCGGCCTGGGCGCGTCGGCGTTTCTCGTCCTCATGTCGAGAGGGGACGCGCGAAGACGAAACGGGATCGGGTCGGAGCGCGAAGGTCTGGAGGTGTCGCTAATGGCGATTTGGCTGGACACGAGAAAGAGAGACGTCGACGTCGCCCCGGAGCACGGCGGCTTATCCACGAGCAGAGGTTGCCCGCGACGTCGTTTTTGTGTTGTAACTTTTGGGGTCGTGAATGATGATTTGTGATTGTCCGCGCTGTTGATCGATATGCTCTGTGAGAAAATTCAAGTTCTAATAAAATCAAGGTCTTGCAAATCTTAAACAGATTACCTCGACATCGAAATATCTTTCATTGAGAGTCGTTCTTTGAATTTTTATAAGAGAAAACAGGTTCCGTGGGAGTTTTGAGATAGAGAAAATTACATGAGCACGGAAAAATTGATAAATATACTTTAAGGGAAATTAATCAACGTTTTGCCATAATATAAATGACGACAAAACAAAATAACAGCAAAGTACAATGGCATAATTTAATCGACGATGAAGATATGAAAACTATGATGACAGTGACATGACAAAAGTTAATCGACGATGAAATATTTGAAAACCACAATTACGGGAATTAAAAGATAATAAGTTTTGTTTGTTTGTACGAAGTCTTACGAAGGATCTATTTTGTAACCATCAAATTCTTGGCTATTTTTATTCTTTTATTTCTTGGAACAAAAAAGGAACAAAAATCTGGCAATAGATTTGGAGCAAGAAATATAAAAAAGTTAATTCTTTGTTTTTGAAACAATTAAACAAACAAGCCATTTTTTTCTCTTTTATTTTCTTCTTTTTCTATTCTTTGTTTTCTTTTCTTTTTCTTTCATTTTTAGCGTTTGATTCACTTAGAAAAATGAGTTAACGTAAAATTTAAGAAAATAATTTATTCTTTAAAGAATTAGAAATCATTTTCCAAAATATGATTAGATTATAGCGTTTGGAACTGAAACTCATATTGGTTCCCAAGTCTTCGACATCCAACATGAGGTTCTCCAATACCTAAACTTTTGTCTATTGAGGTCGAGCCCGAAACCCAAGTGCCCATGCTCAAGTTTATCAAGGTTGCACTTAGGACCTAAGTGCCCGTGCCTCAATCCCCAACACTTGGGTCAGAGTCCATTGAGATCGAACCTAGGACTTTAATATCTATACTCGATTTCTTGGTTGCCCATGTACAAGTTATTAGTGCTTGAATATTGTATATTTATTTAGAAAAATAAAATTAGATTTTCTACACTAAAACAAAGTGAAAAAAATTTTTAGTTCATTTTTAGGTTTCAAAACGCAAAAAAAAAAAAAATATATATATATATATATATATATATATTTGTTATTTCTCTAGAAAATAACTTTCAAGAAAATATTTTCCCAAAAATGTCATATTTTTCATGAAACAAACTAAACCGAAAATCAAATTTTAATCAACCGAAAGCCAAATTTGTGAAATCTTTCTCTAAGAGTAAAGTAAGGTATCCATTTCTAACTTCTTGAATCGAACAACAAACTTATCTATTGACTCATTATCACATTGAAAGAGTTTGTCTAAATTAGCAATTTATACCACAGGTATTTTTTTTTACAAATTGAGAAGGGAATTGTTTTTCCATCTTAGTCAAAGAATGAATTGAATAAGGTAGATAAATTCATATACCAAGTAAAGGCAGTTTTTGATGAACACAAAGGGAATAACCAAACACGAATTCATTTGTTCCCGTTTCTCTATATTGGGCAATAAGTGGACCAATGTGTTCAACGGTCAATTGGTCATCTTTGCTAGTGTAAACGACAAAATCAAGAGTTTTGAATTCTCTTGGATATGGAATGTCATGCACCCAATTGTGACGTGGCTTTCTATACACTGATCTAACAATACCTCTATCGACACCTATTCATTGGGCAACCATATCTGTCATTTATTGAATATCTAAAAAAACTGATAGACCATAGCTTTTTGCTCCCTAGCTTCAGGTTGATAAGCTTGACCTTCTTGCCCCCTAGCTCATGATCTAGGTCCTAGTTGTCGACATTATGATTAACAAGCGACTTAAGCCTATTGTTGACTGGATTAATCTAGTTTGCATTAACTTGGCTATTTCTATTGACTAGATTAATTTTGTTAGGATTTCTTGTAAAATTCTCGCTAGAGGTGAGATTACTTGGCCTACAATATTTTCACTGTTCAATTGACTAAGAGTTGGAAAAACATACTGGCCAGCCGCAATGTTATGGACTAATTGGATGTTTCAAGGCTTGAGATGACATCAGTGAAGACAACGATCGATTTGACCGCATTATAGAGATGTCTCGTAATGTGATTTGTCATCTCCTTTTGCTATTCCTTGAATACTTTTTTCGTGGTAGCCATCAAAATGGGTTTTGGTGCTAATTCCCTTGCTTGTTCTTCTATAAGACGTCGCGGGATGTCAGCATTCCCATATTGGCTTGTATTTGCCATTGTAGTAGCATAAGAGGTCTAAGCCTTGGTGACCCTTTCGTCCAATTATTACGTGTAGCATGATCAGGCTAGGTGATTCCTTGTTCTTGGCCTTGTTAGATTTTAGAATAAACCACAAACAATCCCACAATGCATGCCAAAAGGATGTTTCGCCGAAATTTGTCTTGACGATAAAATACCTTTTAATAAAAGTTGTTCTTCGATTTTTTTAAGAGAAGTTTGGTTTTGTGACAATTTTGAACAAGAAGCATCACATGAGTACAAGAAGATCGATATATGTTTCAATGGAATTTAATCGACGTCAAAATACGCAATAATGTCGGAATTTAATCGATAAGGAGGATATGAAAGGTACAACTAAGATAACACACAATAATTTAATCAATGATGAGACATTTTAAAAAGTACGACTACGATACATGAATTGAAAGATTTTTGTTAGATAACATGTTTTGTTTGTTTGTGTGGGGTCTTATGAAGAGTACCATATGATTATATAAAGCCTACAATAGACTATTATAAACGGTTATTAAAAAAATAACTTCCTAGTGGTTAGGAGTTGGTATGATATTCATAATCTCAATACTAATCTTAAAGAGCTCAAATATATAAAAATATCACTATTTATCTGTTACACATTGAGGTGGATAACATTATCTAGATAATTGACGTTTTCAATAGCTTTGTAAGTTGTCGATACTCTTTAAGTTGTCAACTACTCTTTTTATCAATGACTTATGCTTTTGACCAAACTGCTATTATTGATTAAGCTGATTTTACACCAAAAGATGGTCATTTTTTAGTGTAAAAGTTATGGGTGAGCAGAAAGAATTGCTTGGACCAGACCGGACCAATCCGTCCTAGCGATTCTAGAGAATATCGGTTTAGGGCCTATTTGTTTGTGTTCTTTTTTTGTTCCCCGGAACACAATTTCTATTCTTTTGTTCTAGGGAACAAAAAAAAGAACAAAAACGCATTTGTTTACATTATTATTCTCGAGAACAAAAATCTATCTTTTTGTTTCCAGGAATAGAAACAAGAAACAAGAAAAACTTATTTCTTGTTTCCGGGGATACTTTCGAGAAACAATTTTTCTCTCTCATATTTTTTCCTTCTCTTTCTTCTTTTCTTCTTTTCTTCTTCTTTTTTCTTTGGTTGGTCACTGGCCTGAGCCATGGTTGTCGAGGGCTGGTGACGCTCTGGCGAGGTCATCGGCCCCCGGCGAGGCTGAGCTCGCCTAGCCACCGGCGAGGCTCGAGCTCGCCTAGCCAAGGCGAGGCAGACCTCGTGCTTGTCGACAAGGCTCGACCTCGCCTTGGCTGAGCGAGCTCGAGCTCGAGCAAGGCCGCCGACCCTCATCGGCCGGTTGCGGCCATGGTCGAGGCCGCGACCGACCAAAAGGAAGAATAAGAAAAAAGAAAAAAAAAAAAATTAAAAATAAATTAAAAAATAAAAAAATTATACAAGTTTACCAAACGTGTTTCTGTTCTTTTTTCATTCCATGAACAAAAATTATACAAGTTTACCAAACATCTTCTTCTGTTCAAAAATTGTTCCCCGAAACAGAAATAATATTTTCTATTTATGTTATCTGGAACAATTTTTTAATAGAAATGTTACCAAACACACATTTAGTTACTGATTCCAAAAAATTAGAAATGATGATTTTTAGTCCGTTTCTCAATTCATGTGTGGAATTGTTCACACGGGAACCGATTTTTTTAAAAAATTCAGAGAGATCTATAAAAATCCCTAACACTTCACCGAATCTCAAGCCCAAAACCAGTCACTATGGTTACCTTCCATAATCAGACAAGTAGAATGCAGCTTCGGCCACCGCCGACATATGCCCCCTCCGCGCTCTACTCCTACATGGCCTTTAACTACTTTTGAGAGCGATGCCCAGGACTAGGAAGACGACCTTCGGACCCCTCAAGGAACTCCGCTTCGACCTCGAGAAACCCGCCAAGCAACCCTCCTCCAGCGCCTGGACATTCTCCAGTCTAGACGTGTCAAGAAAAAAAAAAAAAAACTCATTTTGGACCCAATTACAATAAAATGGGTCGTATATGGGTTAGTTAAGTATTGATAAATGGGTTGTAAATGGATTTAAAAACAAACCCATATATCATTTACAACCCATTTAACTTATAAAGGTTTTTAGTTGAGTCAACTTATTTATGAGAAATCATTCTTTTGAGTAGTTTTTATAATTTTTATCTTTTAAAAATTTTAGATTTTTAAAAATTTATTTTATTTTATTTTACTTTTTCCCCTACGAATCGGGTTGCCAACCCTCACCGAGTCACCAGGCGAGGGCTGTGAAGCCCCTGCCCAGTTGCCAATCGCACTGGTGAGCTCGAGCTTATTGGCCTCGGCGTTGGCAAGACTCCAACCTCCCCTGATTTGGCGAGCCTCGAGCTCGCAATTAGGCAATTTGGCAAGAATCGAGCTCGCCATGTTAGGGCGAGCTTGACCTTGTCGGAATTGGTGAGGTGGAGCCTCGCTCGAGGCTACTAAGGCTTGAGCTTACTTATTGCTAGCCACGGTTGTTGTAGCTGGCGAGTGGGAGAAGGAGGAAGAAGAAAAAAAAGAATTAAAAATAATATTTTTAAAAAAATAAAAATAAAATACTTAAAAGGAGTGAGTGGAAAATTAAATCAAAATTTCTATACTAGGCGAAAAATATTTTCTAATTAATTTTGAAGTTTCAACCGAATATCGGAAAATATTATCATTTTCAGAAATACCAAATTTTTCATGAAATAAATGGAGCTTCATATTTTTTAAAAAATTGTTAAATTTATCCATTAAGTTTGTAATTGTATGGAGGGTTAATACTCTAAAATATTCCAAACCGGTACACATGTAACAAATTTACACTAAACTAATATTTTGACCACCAAAAACTTCAAACTGATATATCTTTAACAAATTTACTCTAAACTGATATAAAATTTCCATTAAATTTTACTATCAAATTGCTAAATTTGATTCACTATTATACCAATTTGGGATTTTACTTTTCGTATGTCATAGTTGTACAATTTTTGTGGTATTATGGTATATTTGTCATAAATGTACCATTTTGAGATTTTTTACGGTTGAACAAATTAATTTAGAGTAAATTTGTCATAATTGTATCGAATTGATGTTTTTTGTGGTCATTTAAAGTATATTTGTCACATCTATATCAATTTGAGATTTTTCATTGTTAAGAAATTAGTTTGTGGTATATTTATCACAATTGTACAAGGTTTGAATTTTTTAGGGTATTAACCATTGTATGGAAGTGTTTTGATGATATTTTTTTTTTTAAATCATAAGAAAAAGGCTATTCCATATTTGATTAAATATTTTACAATATGAGTTAGGTCAAGTATAAGTGTGGTATGAGTCGGGTCGAGTATAAATCAATAAATATACATTATTAATAAAATGAGTCATAAACTCGTTAATGGGTCAATTTAAGTTTAACCATTTATGATCTGATCCAAGCCCAACCTTATCCACCCTTTTAACAGGTCTACTCTAGTCCTACTTTTGACGCCCTTGGCATGGTTGAGACCTGCTTCTTAATCTCCCACATAAAGGACCACGTCAATTCCGTCACCTTCACTTGGCATAACACCTTCAAGTAGAAGGAGAAGGCCTCCCGATTCCATTGGCCTAACTGAGAACTAGTTCGATCCAGTTCTTGATTCCTACTTGGGAGTCGAACTACTAAGAACCAATCGTCCCTACTAAAGGCTTACTCAATCAATTTAATACAAAAGTCAATCTTATTTTCATGATTTTTCTTCGATTAAATAATAAATATTGCTATTTATTTCATCTCATGATATTATGTTATTTTGTCCTATGAAATAAGGTGAAGATAAAAATAAAAATAAAAATTAGACGCTATTTGAATTGCCACGTAGGTTCTTCCACTCATCGATTGCCACGTGTGCAGATGTCAAGCGCGACTCCCTTATATAAAGGCGCTCGGATCCCGCTCACCGATTTATTCCCTCTCGCTTTCTATCCGTCTTTTCCCTCTTCTCGAAATCCTTAAACCTAAATCGTAAAAGGAAAAAATCCCTTTGAGAGAAATGGGTCTGCTCACAACAGTGGTCGCCGTCGCAGCGGCACAAACAGAGCCGGCCATCGACGACGGTAGAAATAGAGCAAACCATCATCGCCACTGCAGTCTGCCGTCCATGAGTTACCACCTTTTGCGATTGTAATTATCCCAACCTAAGAGCGGTAGCTAATGTGTTTCACTTATTGAACATGATTCTTCGGTCGGTCTGAGACCCCTTGGATGCCGAAGGCGTCCTTGGAGGCGATCTCGTTTCCTACAGGGTGGAGATGTTAGGGTCTCTCTATGGATTTTCTTTCCTTTTGCCATACCATGCGCCGGTCGCATGGACCGCCTGGGGGTAGAAAGCACTTCTTCCGGGCTCCCAAAAAACGAGCCAGGTACACTTACATCTCAAATTAAAAAAAAAAAAAAATTTGTCAAAAAAATCCATCTCGATCTGCGCACACGTTGTCAAAAAAATCGACGGCCAGCATTTTGCCATGGCAGCAAAGCCTTACCTACCAAAGGCCAAAAGAAGGAAAAAGAAAAAAGCCAGCTGTCCCCTCGCCACCCACCCCTCCCCAAAAGGGAGACCAGCCAAAATCCATATCATTCCTTCACTGTCAGCAGGAAATCCCCTCGGGCCACCGCAACGGAGGCAACCTCTTCATTGCCCTTCCGCTTCTTCCCTCCACCGGCCGCGTCGCTTCGTCACCTTCCCAAAACGAGCGCCATCGCCATTCCTAGGGTTGTTCTCTCTGGTGGGGGGGTCCGTGCGTATATATATATACGAGCTCCGCCTCCATGGACCGGCTGGATCAGCTTCGCATCTTGAATAGCTACCGGCGGAGGACGCGGCGAACAGGGAGAGTAGCAGCACCAGGGAGCGCCCGCTCGGTGACTCGCGAGGCGTGGAGAAAACATGACCAGCAGGAGCGGGAGTGGCGGCGGCAGCGGCAGCGGCAGCAGGAGCGGCAGCGGCGGCGGCGGCGGCAGCGGCAGCGGCAGCAGGAGCGGCGGTGGCGGCAGCGGCGGCAGTGGGAGCGAGAGCAGCAGGAGGCTGAAGCGGGTGTCGTGGCCTTCGGATGATAAGCTCTGTGAGGTACCGACGTGCGAGAGAGAATCGATCGGTCGTGTCACTCTTGAGTTTGATTTCGCGCTTGTCCTGCGCGCGCGCTCGGTTAACGTTGATTTCGCTTTGCATGAAGAGTTCCTCTTTTTTTTTTTTTTTTTTTCTTTTTTTTTTTCTTCATCATTTTGGAGAAATGAGTGTTGAGAGTGCTTGGTTTCAGTATGATACAGAAGAAATGAAGAGGAGTAGCAGGGCCGGGGAATCAAAGCGCGTGTCCCGGTGGTCTTCGGATGACAAGTATCGTCAGGTATAGCGATGGCTCGACGCATTTTTGCATGCAAAGGATCAATCGCGCTCGTTTCTTTTTGAGTTCGATTTTGAGCTTGTCCTGCGCAGGCTCGGTTAATGTTAATTACGTATTGCTTTAAGAGTATTTTGTTTTTCCATTTTGGAGAAATGCGTGCTGAAAGTGCTTGTTTCAGTTTGATGCGGAGGATATGAGGAGGAGTAGCAGGACTGGGGGATCGAAGCGTGCGTCGCGTTGGGATGATGAGCATCGTCAGGTATAGCGATGGCTCGACACATTTCTTTTTCATGCGTAGGATCAATCGCGCTTGTGTCTTTTTCGAGTTTGGATTCGAGCTTGTCCTGCGCGCGCTCGGTTAACGTTAATGACGTATTGCTTTAAGAGTTATTTTTTTCTTTTCATTTTGGGAGAAATACGTGTTGAAAGTGCCTGTTTCAGTATGATGCAGAAGACATGAGGAGGAGTAGCAGGGCTGGGGGATCGAAGCCCGTGTCGCGGGCTTCGGATGATAAGCATCATCAGGTATTGCGATGGATTTACGCATTTTTTTTTTCACGTGAAGGATCAGTCGTGCATGTGTTTTTTTGAGTTTGAATTCGAGCTAGTCGTGCGTGCGCTTGGTTTGGCTTGTCCACGAAGGAATAAAAACAAAAAAGAAGCGTGATGCTAATCTCCGCGTGCTTTGAAAAGTTCTTTTGCATTTTAAAGGTGCGTCAGAAGTGCTTAATTCGTTTGAATCAGTAAATTGCTGCCGCGTGCATTTAATTTGGCATTCCGGAGTTGCTGCTTAATGGACGGTAAAAGGAATTTGTATTTTAGTTAGTTGATGATGATTTGATCCCGCTCTGTTCATTTCTAGTTCTTTTGAGAGGAATACTTTGCTGCTTCTTGGATAAATGGTGACAGATTGTTGCTGTCCCTTTAGAACTACTCTTTTCTGGTTAGTAGCAGATATTTCTGTCTCTACGATGGTCGCATTATTAATTTTCCATGTTCAATAATTTAAGACTTGAGTTTAAATGAGCTTAAAGCTACAATGTGATCTGGATCTCAACTTAAGTGGAGGAATGTACTTACAAAGGACTATTCAGGAATCACTTGCCAGCTTTATTGGTTTAGTCTATTTATGTGCAAATTAAATCTTATAGGATCAGACATCTGAGAATTCTAATTAGTGTCTAGAGTGACCTATGAGCAAAATCAATGTTCTCCGAAGATGTAGGTTATATAGTATTCATGGGCATACAATCAACATTTTGGAAAAAATAACTTGAGCAATATTTACAGCCCCAGTTGGCATTCCATTACTATCCTTTTTTGTGGGATGTCTTCAACATATTTGCAAAGGGTGATCGGATTTACGTTTTTTCTGAGGCACCACAGGTTGTTCATGGAGAGACTACTTCATATGGTACAATGAAATATGGAAACTTATTCCTTTTTCTGATTGATTAATTACCAATTACGAAGACTAAATACTTTGTGAAAAAGAAAGTCTGCCTGAATGTCAAAAGTAAGTGCCAAAATCGGGATATGAGAGGTTTTACAAGTCGTTTATAAGCTCGAGGTGCAGTCACAATCTTGTTAGTTACTTGCTGAATTGTATCGCATAGAAAAGTTGAGCAGCTATCCCCAGACAATTGCTTGACTTAGATGAAGCTGCAGTAATGTAATTTTTTTACTCTAGAGAAAGACTTTAAATTGTAAATTCATGTTAAGGACATACTTTTGTGTTCCAAAGCCTTAAGCTTCTCTAAACAATGTTATTCGAAGACTTGCGTATGCTTAGCTGTTCAATGCAGAATCCATTATATTGATTAACATTTTAGGGGAACTAATCATTTTCTCTGATTTAGCGGGCTTTTAAGCGCTGACGAAGCATTTTATGCGTTATTTAGTGAGAGATTCGGCTGTTACAACCAATACACAGACGACTTGTGAAATTTTCCCTGCCAGGCCATGTTCTAAGATAACAGTCCCCAATTTAAACCAGCAGGTCAACTTGTTTTGCTAGTAACAATTTCGTATGGGTTGACAAAAATAAACTTTCTTGATGATCTGGTTTCAAAAATATAACTTTGCTATCTCATATTAAACTGCTGTGTCTTTTGAAGTGTTTTTGACTGCTTGGCATGGCAGTCGGTAGAATTGATAACTGGAACACTTGCTTGAATGGTTAAATGAAGTACATAAATAGCTTAATGAGCTAAACTTTAGGATAATTGACACACATTGTTAGTCTGGGGGCCTTGACTCTAAAACTGCCTTTCATGTATAAATCTCTCACCGTACTTTTTTCCATATTCTTGGTGACTAGCAATGATGGGAATGCAAATTGACTTTTGGACATGAAAGTAATATGACAATGTTTATGTACATTCTTTTGGGTACAATTCTAATACAGGTAGGTCTTTAAATAACCATTAAACGGAAAATTTGTTTCTTGCATGTTTGATGATCTGCTTTATAAAGGGTTCTTTAGGATTATTATGCAAATTTTGGAATATGGATTAAGCAAGTGATAAGCTTTTCCCACTTCAGAGTTTGATGGATAAGTCCAAAGATATTGTGAGAATTTTAAAGGGGGCTCATAAGAAGATCATGACCTTCTTATTAAGGACTTTGATGAAGCCATGAGAAGTTTATTAATTGCTGAGTATGCATTTTGATGAAGGATAGCAGAAAAGAAACTGGTTAGAAGCTTCCTCCAAAGGACTTTGAATTTATGATGAAGATTCGGGAGTTTAATGATTTGCCAAGTATGCATTTACTAAGGATTCATCAAAAAATCCTCAAAAGAAGGTTTCCCTTTTTTCAGTAGCATTCAAATTTCGTTTGGAGGAGTATCTTCCTAAGATGATTGACATTGCTAATCTAATTAGCAAGTGTTAATTTAACTTGAGCCTCTCATTCTGATGGTCAAGTTACATGTGTAATTCTCACTGTACTAACTATGTTATGAGGTAATACTGTTAATGAACTGATGTTCTTCTCTTGGTATGGAGAATATAAGACATTTCTATCTGTAAGTGGTTATTATTATGTCAAACTTGAGTACCATGGAAGGTTGTCCTTCCATGTGTTTTGTGCAGTCTGTGTCTAGGGATTGTACTTCACATGTTGTATCGAAAGCTAAGCATAATTTTCTGGCAAATCGCTGCAGATATCGGATTTGAATGGTGCGAAATTAGACGCCGTGCCACAGGTATATGGAGGCAGCGATCCGGCAAAACATTCAGGAGAGCATATTCATGTCCCTTGCATTCGGTGGACTTGCCCTCCCAAGGTAAGATTCTCCATCCTAAGATATCTCAAGCTCATGTTAGCATTATATATTTTCTCTGGCATTAAATGCCGTCTATAGCTAGTTAATGTTTTATCTGAATGCATTCATTGCCCTTTGTTGTTAAAATTAAATTTACAGTCCTGGTTTTTCTTTTTGAATAAACTTTGTAGTTCGCTGTGAGTAGCGACTGGCTTGTTGCCGCTGGTGAAGAAAGTGAAGAGGCGGGAGCTGAACACGGTAGAGCATTCAAAGTGCTTGAGACGTTTTACCCACGCCCAACATATATACCATCTAAGTAAAACATCACTCTTTCCTCTGAATGATCATTTTTCTGGATTACATGATTCTGCATTTACGTTCTCCTCCTCCTCCTCCTCCTCTTCTTCTTCTTCCTCTCTCTCTTTTTTTTTTTTAATTGGCAGCCCATTTGAACCCCCTCATGTAAAGCACGAAGACTATGATGATAATCTCACGCCAATCATTCCCATTATTGGCGTTGAAGAGATGGACATTGGTTAGTCTCGACCTGACTTGGAAAGCTCAGCGTTAATTTTACTTCCTCGAATTTAACGCCTTCTCTTTCTTTAACTTCTGTCAGTTTCTGAAAGTCCTTCCTTGGAACCTCTGGTAGATGAATCGGAAAATAAAACTTCGCTTGATGATCCTTCCTTGGAACCTCTGGTAGATGAATCGGAAAATAAAACTTCCCTTGATGAGAATCAGATGACAAGTTCAGGAGATGAGACCATATCTGCTGGAGATGTGAGGATATCTGCTGGAGATGTCCAGTTAGCTGCTGCTGCAGCGGCGATATTTTTCAGTGTCCTTGTGAAGAGCACTGAGCAGGGAAATATAATTGATCCCGATCTGCTGGTCAAGTTCCTCTTTGACCCCCAAACGATTGGACAGTTTATGAAGAGTAAAACTCCATCGCCTGAGTCAAAGCAAGCTAGTCCCCAAAATTCTCAGTCAAGCCCTCCACTTTCTCAACCAGAGACACAGCGGACAACTCTTTCACTTCCCATGTCAAGCCCAGAACTTCCCCCGACTGAGTCAAGGCAAATTGGTCTGCCAACTCCCCTGTCGAGGCCCGAAGTTTTGCTGTCCGAGTCGAAACAAATGTGTCCACCAAACCTTCCATCGAACTCAGAGGAAAAAAGTTCTGTTCCTGTATCAGAGGAAAAAAGTTCACCGGCGCCTACATCAAGCCCCAATTTGTCGTGCTCCGATTCAAAGAAAGTTCAACAACCGACTTCCCCAGCAAGCCCCAAAATTGTGCTACCTGAGTCACAACATATTCATCCATCAATCCCTTTGTCAAGCCCTGAGGCTTCCCAATCTGTTACCAAAAATATACATCCATCAATTCCCGTTTCAGTCCCGAAACAGTTGCCAACCGAATCAAAGCCAGAAACTCCAATTCCTCTATCAAGCCCTGAGCTTTCACTACCTCAACCCATGCAAACAAGTCCACCAAATCCTGTGTCAAGCCATGAGCTGTCGTTTGAACCAAAGCGGATAACTCCCCCAGTTCGTCCTTCTCAGAAAATTCTGCCGCCAACCCCTGCTAATGCAATCTTTTCTGCACAAAACCAGATGCAACCTCCATTCAGGGCACCGCAAGCTCGGCCGGTTGTCGCTCCATTGCCTGGGTTAGATGGAGTGAAGGCTCAGAGTTCTGCTCTCCCTATTCGATTTGCCGGTCCTCCATTAGCAACTTCAGGCACTCTGCCCTATCGACCATCTTTCACCTACAATGTGGGTGCTCTACAGAATCCCATTCCAGCCCCGATTATGGCGGCAGAAAGAGCACGTCCTCCGAGTGGTCTCCTGCATGCGCCGATTCCAAATCCCTGCGCCATGCCGAATCGGCCAACTTTCCCTCCTAGGTTGAGCGTTCTACCTCGTCCTGCTCTCGTCCCGACCATGTGGGCATCAACAGCAGCACATCCTGGGAGTGCTTTACTGCCCCCGCGAATACCACCTTCCAGCAGTATGCCAGCTCGGCCATCCTTCACTTATCAGGTGAGTGCTCCACCGAGTCCTGCTCCTGTCTCAATTAAGGAGGCTGTGACACCACAACCTGTGAAAGATGCTTACTTCTATAAGAACTTGGTAAGACAACACGGAGGAGAACAGCCAGAAGACTCGGTGCACATTGCACCAAATGCGGTGAATCAGAATCAACTGCAAAATCTGACAATGGACCAAAAACTAGGGCCTAAAGAAGAGAAGAAGTTTTGCATGTTCTTTAATACTGCAAAGGGTTGCCGACACGGGTCCAATTGCTCTTACCTGCATGCATTGTCTTCTCAGCAGGTGAGCGACAATCCAGCCGGGGAACGGAGTGCGAAGAGGACGAGATTCGATGTCTAGATTCTTGGGAGGTGATGGCTTTCATGAAGAAATCGGAATGGATAGCGACGCCTGAATAAATAGGAACCGGAGGGAGGACAATTTGGGTTACCTAGTTAAATTATTTCGCGAGCAGATTTGACTCTTTGGGTGTTAAAACTGGAATTTTTGGCTTTGCCTGTGCAATTCATCTTGAGGAAACTATTACTTTAATTTAGCATATCTTATCTGCAGCGATTATGATAAAAGTTTGGATTATTATCACTAAAGAATCGGCCTTGCAAGTCCGGTTCCTTGGTAAATTCTTGCGACCATCGAGCATAAATCACTGTTGCCGACGTGCAGCTGGATCGGTAAAATGCTCTCTTTAATCTAGTTAAGTCAAATCAACTTCTTTTTACACCAGGCTGAATTGGGCCGGTCTGAGGAATAGCTTAACCGCTGGCATTTAGCGGATTTCTAGCGGACCATCATCGGGATGTTTTCATCTCTTGAAAATCCAGATTGCACTTGAATTACGGCTTGGTAATCTCTATTGGATTCTCAGGCTCCCCGCCAAGAAAAAAGGTTACACCCGCGATTAGATCCTTGATCTCCTATTCCGATGAGAGGTGATAAAGAGGCTGTAAAAGATAATTGGACTTTCAATGTCCCGGAATGTATTTGCTAAATTTGCATCGGATCTTGATATAAATTCGGATGGTAATGCTTCACTTATTTCGTAAAAAAATATGATGCTTTTTAAAAATGTTTTTCTTTTTGTAAAATGATAATTTATTGGTGTTTGAGCAGAATATCAGTGTATCGGTTGACAAAAACATCTCTGCCGATTGTAAATAACCCATTTTTTAAAAATAATAACTCTCCCAACTACAGCTAAATAGCCTTTGATTTCTGATAGAGAATTGAAGAAGCATGGCCACCATGGCTGATTGAAAAGCCCTGTGGAAAGCATCACTACTGATTGTGAAGTATTCACATCACGGGTTGCAAATCTTTCTGGGTATCGGTCGTTGATAAAAAGAAATGGAAGACAGGAGCAGCATCGTCATCAAGCGCTCTGCGGAATTGGACATGGCGGTGGTTCACTAGCCGAGGGATTCGAAGTGCATTTGTTTGAGTGAAAGAATTTATCACGAATTAGTTTTTTGAATTTTTACGCATTCAGTTTGTTGAAAATGATCGATCAACAAAAAATCATTTACCATCTAAGAAGATATGCATGCTTAAAGTTAGGAAAATGATTTTTTCAATCTGAAAAGGAAAAAAATTTCTTCGAACATGATTTTTCGGAAAGTATTTTCTTCGTAAGGAAATTTTCCCTTAGGCAATTTTGAATCACCTAAACCAAGTTCGAGAAGTCTTACTCGATCGAACAAGTTTCTAGAGAGAGGGGCTTTAGAAAGAAATGAGCTTTATATTGCTGAAATAGTTGGATGGATCCAAATGAGGGGGAAGGCACTCCTTCTTATACTCGAGGCCCTCAGATTACATCTGTTGATCTAGAATTTATCCGGCGGACGAGATCGCATCGCCTCATCTACCGACATTAATGTCAACTACCATCTACCGACATAAATAAAGCTAGAGATTTCTAGAGTACGGCTCAATGATGGTTTCGCCCGCCCTTGGAAAGTTCGAAAAAGAGACTGATTGGGAATCCAAGCGATCGCAGGAGGTCCTCCGCATCAAGGCACGGCCTTTTAGTTACCGGAACCTCTTGGCCGTGACACAAGAGCCTAATGAGAAAGTCATTTTCCTCCCTTTGAACTAGTGTTAGAACCACCAATTAAAAATAATTTCCTCTATCAACTTAGGGCCTTTAGGGCCTGTGTAGCAAAAGCTATTTCTGTTTCTGGGACAACTATTTTTGTTCTTTTGTTATAGGGAACAAAAAAAGAATAGAAACGTGTTTGATAAAACTTTTGTTCCTGGAACAAAAAAATCTATTTTTTTGTTACCGTGAATAGATTTAGAATAGAAATAAAAGGTTGAAAAAAGTACTTTCTTGTTCCCGGAAACAATTTTTTCTTTTCTCTTCTCTTTTATTCTCTTTCCTTTGCGTCTTCTTCCTTTTGGTCAGTCGCCAGCCTCGATCATGGTCGACGATCGGCTGACAAGCTCGCGCCGCCTAGAAGAGGTCAAGCCTTGCAGTGGCGATGGTTGGCAACCGGCCACAAAGGAAAAAAAGGAAAAAGAAAAAATATAATAAAAATATTAAAAAATTAAAAGAAACGATGAAATTATATAATTCTACTAAATGCATTTCTATCCCAAGAATATAAATTTGGTGCAATTACCAAATGCATTCTTATACTTTCGATTTTGTTCCTGAGAACAAAAACAAAAAAAAACCATTTATGATAAAAAATTGTTCCTGTAAACAGAATCGTTATCAAACACGCTCTTAATTTCTCTCTCTGTAAATATTGGATGTCATTTTTCGTAAACTAGATAGAGTAATATGTTTGGTCCAATCACATGTTTAGTACAATTTAAAATAAGATTGAAAAATAATAAGAAGATCAATTAAATTGAAAAACTAAAAACTAAAAGATTCAATAACATTATTAAAAAGTGAAAAGAAAAGAAAAAAAAAAAACCCTAGATTGCGGCCACCGCCGTTGCCGTAACAGCTGCTACAATAAAAGAAGGCGACCACCTGCGTGACCTTTGCATGGTCGATGTTGCGGTGGTCTAGTACGACGAAATCAAAGTGACCAAGCGCAAGGGAGAATAGAGAAACGAGGTTGAGGAATCGTGGCTATCAGATCCATAGATCTAAGATTTCTCTGCATGACTGTCGCCAATGGAGTGTGACTCAAATCCACCGATCTGAGATCGCAACAGGGAGAGGAGACGACGAAATTTCAGGCGACCACAGGCATCATTTGTGCACGGTTATGCGACGATCTTCGTCATGTAGATATCTTCGTCGAGGATTGTGAAGGTTTTCGTCGAGGTGTGAGGTCTTCCTCTTCGTCTAGTAAAGGTCTTGAACAAAATCTAGGGAATTTCAATCATAGGATAAGATAACAAATGATCATATATGAACTCTAATTTGAATTGCCAAGGAAAGTACAAATGACCAATGACAATGCATACATGGACTCTCATCAACCCGGACTTGAAGGAATTTCAATCAACTAAAGGACGTTGTATAAAGCACCGACCTTACAAACATTACAAAGGAGTGGTGCATATGTCCGAAGAAGCGGCGCCTACATTTCAAGAACAGAGGAGGCTCCCTACCGATCATTATCTTGATGGCCCTGCTAAAGGAGACCTACCATGGCTCCACCGCCATCTATGGCACTGTGATGGAACCACAGCCTCCGCCATCCATCACCAAACGCCGCGGCAGAGGTGTGGCTTCCACGTCCTCACCCTGAAAAGCCCTCTCTCGTGCCGCTCTGCCACCATCCGCCACCAAGCACCTCCCCCTCCCCCACCCCCCCCTCCGGATATGGCCAGCAGGAACCAAACCACTTCCCGGTTCAAAAGCCAGTTTAAACCATCTAAAGACAGCCTATCCCACGTTTGATCCAAAGATAAAATTGTCAAAGGTACCACCATCACCAATCCACCACACCCAAGCCATTGCAGCTCTGTTGAGTCAGGTCAAGCCATTAGAAGAAATTTCCCCAAACAAAGGCAAAGGAAGAGTAGGAAATAATAGCAATTGCCATTCAGCTTATCAAATAATTGAAAGCTCCCAAGCAACACAAACAATCATATATAAAATGACCACGGCTCTCGCAGTTGTCCAAAATTCGTCTACAAAAGGCACCAACTAATCTTTGGAAGTGAACTACAAAAGGTCCCCAACAAGACAATCCCCAAAGAAAGAAAAATAAGGAAAAGATAAAATAGCAATGCTCCTTAAGTGGTCTTATCGGCCTTGGAAGCAGTAGCCGCAGCTTGACCTCTGAGCCTACCGGTCCTCCTTGCAGCGATGAGACCAACCTTCTGGCCAGGAGGAGCATCGCGCCTGACTGTGCTCGCATGCCCAATGTGTTGGTGGTTACCTCCTCCATGAGGATGCTCGACAGGGTTCATTGCCACACCACGTACCTTAGGCCAGCAGTTCCTCTTGACTCTGAATTTGTGGTAAGCATTGCCAGCCTTGAGGAGAGGCTTCTCAGTCCTACCTCCACCTGCGACCTGCCCGATCATTGCCCGGCACCCGCTTGGAACAATCTTCTTAGAGCCGGAAGGGAGCTTGACTCTGCCATCCAATGCAAACAATGTGAGCTCGAAGGTTATTTAGTGAGCTTCAATTATCAGGCGTGGGAACAGTAAAATATAACGTCTATGGGGGGCACTAATATAATATCACAAGCAAATCAATATCTGATAATGCAATTTCTAATCATTAAGTGCACACCGTCTCATCACAATATGAACACTTGATAGGTCAAACATCATGTCATCGCCTTCCTTTGTTATGAAAATTCTTTCTCACTGTGTAGGACTTTAACTTAAATGTTAAACACAATACCAAGTTCCAAAATTTCCTTTGTTCCCATGAAAATAGTCAGGAATTTCCCCTCATCTCATAAGCATCGCTGCTGCATTTATGTATTTAGAACATCATTTAATCTCTTCACTTTATCAACTCTACTATACCTACCCCTTCCAACTGGCTCCCATCCCCAAAGCAGTAGATGACTTCACAAACAGAGCCAAGAAAACATGCAAGGAGTGACCCCCACTATGCAAAAATAACGAAAAATCTACCCAGTGGAAAAAATGAATAGTGGCATAGTGCCTAAGCATTGCAGTGGGCTAAAAGCCCACCAAATCCAACAATGTAGTCATATAAGCAAAGTATTGAAGACCATCCACAAGTTGCAAAAAGAGTGAAACTGCCCAACAATTACAAGCCATTTCCATCTCATCTCTGAGATGCCAAATTAAATGTGTGCACATTCTATAATCAGTTGCCTTGCCAATGACATTTTTCCAATAGAGTCCACCGTAAAGACTAATAACTTCAACAGCAAACAAAGTTACAAACAAGATAACATATTAAAGTATCTCCACCCATTTTTCTTCTGGGGCATCGCTGAAATACACCAACAAACAGAATAGAGAAGCGTAATCACGCAATCGAGATAATCATCGGCATCACAACGCTTTTGAGTTCTTATAGACAAATGCTCAATTCCAGTGCACGCAACCGGGCTGACATTGGGCTTACGGATAATACAACTAACTAAAAGTTTAACCATTTCAAATCATAGAAGCAACAAGCCGAAACAGCGAACTGTAAAGATAATCCCAAAACATCGCGATCCGAGTTTGCCATACCGGCCCCGGGGTTCTTCCAAATCAAATCGACCACAAGCAAGAGCAACCCAACACTCCATCACGACTCGCATCTGCTATACGCTCCGTACACCTCAAACACACACTTAAAGGACGACCCAATCCTATCCGATCCAAACAAGAAAAAGGAGCAAACGAAAGGGGCGCACCTGCTGGTGTCGTTATCCGGGTTGTGACTGATCACGATGGCGTAGTCCCCGGACGCGCGGGCGAAGACGCCGCGGTCGCCGACGTGGTGCTCGACGTTGCAGACGACGGCGCCCTCGGGGATGGAGCGGAGCGGGAGGACGTTGCCGACGACGAGGGTGGCCTTCTTGCCGCAGTAGACGAACTGGCCGGTGTACATGCCCTCGGCGGCGACGAAGAGCTCCTTCTGCTTCTTGTAGCGGAAGGGGTGGCGGAAGGCGACGCGGGCGAGCGGGGCGCCGCGGCCCGGGTCGTGCACGATCTCGGTGACCACGCCCTTCAGGTAGCCGTTGCGCTCCCCGAAGTCGAGGCTGCGGAAGCGGGCGGGGCCCTTGCGGTGGTGGGTGTGGGACTTGAAGACGGACCCGGCACCCTTCCTCTGCGCCCGGATGACCCGACCCATTCTCGCGGCGGCGGCGGAAGGGCGGCGCGCGTGCCTGTGTGCGGGTGTCGGAAATGGAGGTGGAGGAGGAGGAGGATTACCTAGGGTTCGTGGGAGAAGGTTGTATAGATGTATATATAGCAGTAGCAAAGTTGTAATTGGGCTTTGATTTTGAGTGACTTGGGCCTTTTTCTTTTGAGGTTTTTGGGCTAATGGGCCCTTTCCTGGGTCATCGCGTGATTTCTAACACTAGAGGCTTTTCTCTTTCTATGTCAGTTTTGATGTTTAGGCCCAGATAAAAGCCGAAATCTCACGTGCTTTTATCTTAGAAGCATTGATTCCAAGGTGGGCCAAGTCCTACAACCAGGTTCAAAGAAAATTGTGAACCAAACCAGGCTGGAATGGTTGGCCGTTACAAAAATCTTTTTTTTCGGTTAAGTGATAAAGTGGGAAAATTCCAAATAAAGACTCGGAGTGAATCTATTTTTTCAAATAAGGTGACTGAGTAAACTTTCAGAAAATAAGAACTCAAGTTAATTCATTATTTCGAATAAGAATCCGAAGTGAATTTTTGTGTCGAATAAAAGGCACAAAACGATCGAAGTTAATTTCTATTAAGAACCTTAGCTTGCTGGCAAACATTTTCCGGTGATTAAAATAGGGACAATTTTGTCAGAAATTTGTGATTGGGAAAAAAAAGGGAAAATTCTAAATTAATTAAGTTTAGGTTATTCATTTAGATGTTTTATTTTTTCTTGTCCCCGCTGCTCCTCAACCAAATCACTGTCCAGTCATCGTCGCGACTCAATTCTTGTCGCTCCTTGCCTTGCTCGATTGGCGAAGAATTTGGGTCTTCGCAAACAAAGAAAGAAGCATATGATTCGTGTCTCAATCGACGGAGAATTTTGGGTCTTCGACTTTGCGGAGGATGGGTACAAGGAATAGGGAGAATTTTGGTCTTTGACTTTATAGATGATGGGTACAAGGAACGGGGAGACCATAGAAAACCTAGGTTTTTTTTTTTCTTTTTTTCTTTTTTAGGATTTGTTAATTTTCTCTATATTTTTTTGAGACAAAATTGCTTAAACTGTCACATGCTTGATAGGAGATGAATATTTGGCTGACTAGCAAGCTCATGTCCTTATTTGGTATTAATTCAACCACTTTGAGTCATTATTTGAGCATAAGTCCTACTTTGCGCCTTTATCCGACACAAAATTCATTTTGAATCATTATTTGAGAAAATTGGCCTACTTTGGATCTTTATTTGAAATTTTCCCTGATAAAGTTGTTTGAGAATTCAATTTCCAATAATTGCAAAGTTTTTTTCTTTTATTTGCGAAAGAGACCTCAACATCAACTTAAAATCAATTCAACCTAGAAATCGGACTAGTTGAACTGATTTTCGAATGAAATTAGGAATGTCATTTCTAGGCCGCAATTAGCTCCGCAAAATCAGGAATCGAACCCATAAATTGGCCTTGAACTGGCCGGTCCAAAATCGGTTCACTCTGAATCCCAGATGAATAGGACCCGGTGGACATCCTCAAGCTCGGTACCCAATCCGGACAACGGAAACACTGTCAAAAAGGACACTAAAGTTTAGGACTGTTTCACGGCAACTACGGATAATAATTAAAGCTGCAAATTCAAATTTTGGAGGCCATCGAGTGGCGACAAACTTGCCCGAAATGGAACCAACTCGAGCGCAATTAGGAAAATTAGCAAGTACCAGCGCTCCCGCCAGTCGCGCCCCGGGCGTTTTCTGTCGTACCCTCCGCAAGGGCAAAACGGGTAAATCGAGAGAGCGGGCGCCGCGGGGGCCGGGGGCGCGGGCCCCGCCCCGGGCCGACGTGGCGGCGCCCGCTTTTCGCGGCTGGCGTGGCGAGTGGCGAGTGGCAGGGGAGGGGAGGGAGGAGGAGGAGCGTCTTGTGATGGTGACGTCCGCCCGCACTTTCGCCTTTTTTTGAAGTTCTCCCTCCTATTTCTGGGCGTCGTCTTCTTCATCATCTTCACTTTCCTCGCGCTCGTCCCCAGGCTCGAAGCTCGCCGCACGATCGTCGAAGCTCGATCGGCCTCCTCCTCGAGTTCAAAGTTCAAACCGTCGCCGCTTCTTCTTCTTCTGGTGAGTTCAGCTCGAGATCGCTTTCCTCCTCTCTCTCTCTCTCTCTCTTCTGTGCGTGCGCTCGCTCGCTCGCATTTTGCTGGCGATCGCGCCGGCGCGGCGCTTTGATCGGCGGTCGCCGGCGGCGCCTCGAGCGTCCGCCGAGTAGAGTGGAGATCGCTTTTTCCCGGCCGTTTTTTTAAGTAAGTCCTCGGTCGGGGCTGCGTGGTCGGGGGGAGCGCCTGGACGTGGATTGTGAATTTCTCGTCCATGGCGTCGTCGCCGCTGCTCGTGAAGCTGAGCTCGCTCCGGTTTTTTCGCTTCTTTTTTGTTCCTCGAGCTTTGCCGATGGATGCCATCGCGAAGCGCTGAGCTCTCTCTCTCTGTAGATAGGAGCGAGCGAAGTGGGACTCGGCCATTGATCCTGCTGCTTCGTTTTGCGTTTGGAGTGGTTTCGGTGAAATTTAAAGCACGACAATCGTTTTTTGTCCTATTTCATTTTATTTTTTGTTTTGTGGCCAGTTAGCTGTGTTCTTTGTGAGTTTTCTTTTCACTCTGTTTAGATGACACGCGGTTGGGTTAGCTCTGTTTTCTTCAAATTTTGTTTCTTTTTTTTTTGGGTGGCTGGTTTAGAGCTGCATTGATTGCGAGGCATTTAGCATTTTTGGAATGATGTTTGGCTGCTTCTGTTCTCGATGAATCTTTTTTCCTATGACCGTGGGGAGAACCCTCTCCGTTCTTGGCGGATTTTCGTCCTACACACGACGTGAGCGAGAATTTGAGCCACTGAGAAAACTGTTCTGAGCTTGTGGGAGTACGGGGTAATTCATGCCTGAGGTTTCGATGAATTCGGCATCGGATGATCATGCTCTCATGTCTGTTTCAATACTGATGTGATTTTTTAGATGATCAGTCCACAAATTTCGAAATCATTCGCAGTAAAGTTCACATTTTTTTTTTACTCACAGGTCATCTGTTGAGTAGTGCCTTCCATTTAGTTGTTTTTTTTTCTCATTTTTGTTATTCGCTCTATGCCCCCTACCCGGGAGGCTAGTCAGGTAATTAAAAACAATTATGTATTATGATCTTAGGAAGCATATAGTGAAATGGACCGTCGTGGCTGGCCGTGGAAGAAGAAATCGTCGGACAAGAACCTGCCTGACAAAGCTGTTGCCCCATCTGATCCTGCAATTACCTTGTCTAAAGCAGCATCGCTAGGACATGAGGTATGCTCATTGAACTTGGGTCGAAAGCATAATTTGGTGGGCATAAGAAAGCTGTCCATATCTGCAAAAATAGTTTAACTGGTTACATTCATCTTCATTCGTTGTTGTCAATTTCACTTATGCCGGGAGCAAGGGAGTAGTCCTTTCCATTTTTTTTTTCTTTTAACAACATTTTAGCAAATCACATTTTGCTCTTGGTCAAATAACTCCTGCCTAAGTTTCTCTGTTTCCGTGGGCAGGACTATGTAAAGGTAAGCTATGTCCAGATATCCGTGGATTCATATAGGCATTTGAGTGGATTGGAAGGTCATGTCACTACACTGGAATCTCAAGTCACTACTTTGGAGTCTCAAGTTAAGGGCTTGAACGAAAAGCTGTCTGCAGCTTATGTGGAGATTAGTTCAAAGGAGAATCTGGTCAAGCAACATGCCAAAGTTGCTGAAGAAGCTGTTTCAGGTAAAATCCCTAGTAATGAGCTTAGCTCTCTTAAGTAGTTTAAATAATCTCTATCCCTCTCCATCTCCACCCAATCTTGCAGATAAGAGCAATAATTAGCACTTCATCTGTCAGATTTGTCAATGACTTTTTGAAAAGTTCACTTAGATTGCTTCAGTGAACATATGAGTATGATAAAGCGATAGTTGTCATTGCCTCTCATTAAACTTTTCAAAAAACGAGATCGAAATGGTTAACTGTTGTGGGGACTGGAAAGTACATTAAGCAATAGAGTTCATAATACCTATCTTTACATTACAGTTGTCATGCCCAATATAGTTTTTACATCATTACCTTGTCTTTTTCTCAGGATGGGAGAAGGCAGATGCAGAAGCTTCTGCACTGAGACAGCAACTTGAATCTACTATGCTGTTGAAGCTCACTGCTGAGGACCGGGCATCCCACTTGGATGGTGCTCTGAAGGAGTGCATGAGGCAGATAAGAAATGTAAAGGAGGAGAGCGAGAGGAACTTGCAAGAAGTAATTCATACCAAAGCCAAGCAATGGGATGATATGAAACTTGGTCTTGAGGCAAAGGTAGCTGAATTAGATAGTCGACTTCTCCAGGCAACTGCAGAAAATTCTGCGCTTTCCAGGTCATTACAGGATCATATTGATACAATATTAAGTGTCAATGAAGAAAAGTCTCAAGCTAATTTAGAGATTGAAGTTCTTAAACGGGATATCGAGTTATATGAGAAGGACATGAACTCACTGAAATATGAGCTGCACATGGTTTCTAAAGAACTTGATATTAGAAATCAGGAGAAGAATATGAGCATGAAGTCAACTGAAGCTTTAAACCAGCAGCATTTGGAGGATGTCAAAAAAATCTTGAAACTGGAAGCAGAATGCCAAAGACTACGTGGCCTCGTTCGCAAGAAATTGCCTGGTCCAGCTGCATTAGCTCAAATGAAGCTGGAAGTTGGGATCTCAGGCCGAATCTCCACTGAACCTTGGCTAAGGAAGAACAAAGCTAGAAATCCTAGTCCCAGGTTGCCTCATGAGCCCGAAATCTCCTTTGACCATCCTCAGCAATGTTACAAAGAGTCTGATTTTCTCAGTAAACATTTGCTGGCAACGGAAGAAGAATCAAAGATGTTGAAAGAAACTTTGGCTGCTCGAAACTCAGAATTGCAGACTTTGAGAAACATGTGTGCCAAAACTGTTGGCAGGCTTAAGAGCTTGGAAGCTCAGATTCAGGCAGGTGAATTGAAACAAACCCCTGAGTCCAACATGGGTTTGGATATTAAAGATTTCTTAAGTCAAATTGCAAGCACCCCGCCAAGCGCCAGTTCTACTTGTGAAGATGGAATTGAAGAAGAAGGAAGCTCCTCTGAATCTTGGGGTCCCCATATCTGCAGCATGTCTCAGTTGAAGAGTGCTAAGATCATGGACAAATCTGATGAGCGGTCACATGAGAGCGACAGACAGTTAATGGATGACTTTCTTGAAATGGAGAAATTGGCCTGTTCATCTGATGATATATGTGTAAACACTTCCGCCATTAGAAGTACAGATTCTTCCGGCAACACAAATAAAGAACGTGTAGCACCAGCAGATACTACAAAGTCAAAGGATGTGAGTGTCTTTCCTAAGGAGGATCCTGGCATAAATTCATCGTTGAATCAGGATGTGCCATACCCTAGTCCTCCAACCAGACAGCTGCATAGAGAGGATCTGCAATTGCCCAACTTGCTCTCAAAAATCGGTATGATAATTGAGTCTCATGCTCCAGGTGTGGATGTAGGAAACGTTTTGCTAGATATAAAACATGCTGTACAGATCCCAGATTCTCCATTACTTCATTCAATCAGTCCTATCTCAAAGGAAGTTCATCCAAGTGATAGATACGGTCAGCATGCTACTGCTGAAGATACAGTGAAAACTGCAGAGAGTGTGATGTCAGTCATTCTGGGTAGCCCTAAGACTAGCAACGAAAATATGAGAAAGCAAAACCTTGAAAAGGCAGTTTCTCAGATACACAAGTTTGTATTTTCTCTAGGCAAGGAAGCAGCCTTTTGCCAGGATTTTTCCAGTTATGGGCATGGGTTGGAAGAGATGATACAATCTTTCTCCAAGTCTGTTGAGAACCTTGCTTGCAACAACTTAACCTTGGCCGACTTTGTTATTGAACTTTCAGATATCGTTGGTAAAGCTAGTGAACTAAAATCTGGCATGATTAGCTATGCAGGTCATGAGGGAGATAATAGTGATGGAGAATGCATAGACAAGGTTGCTTTGCTGGAGGGTAAGGTCATCAAAGAAAAGCTGTCAGAAGATACATATACAGATGAATGTGGCAATATCCCTTCTACCTCCAATATTGAGGATTACAGTGAGGGATTTCAAGAAGAAAACACAGACTCCCAGATTGGGTCAAAGGTTGCACCTCATAAATATTCAAAGGAGGATGTGAACCTCTTCAAGTCAGAGAAAGATGACCTAGTATCTGGCATAGCTAGGTGCACTGATCTTGAGACTACAAAGCTTCATCTGCTGGAAAAAGAGAAGCTTCTTACAGGACTTAAATTGCAGTTGGAATCATGTAAAAACTCGCACAGCTTAGCAGAGGTTCAACTAAAATGCATGACAGAGTCTTACAAATCATTAGAAATGCGGGCATGTGATTTGGAAGCTGAAGTGAAACTTCTACGTGATAAGATCAAGAAGTTAGAGGAGGAACTTGCTGAAGAAAAGCACCATCATCAGGAAACTCAAGCTAGGTGTGAGGATCTTCAGCAGAAAATCAAAAGGTCAGAATTTGTTGCCTCGCCTTAATATAACGGATATCGCTGTCAGTTAAGATTAACTTATCCCGGGGTTTGAACTTACCAATGAAAAACTAATCATCATTCATTTCAAAAATAGGCTTTTGGAACGGAGGTGGTTTCCTGTTTTTCTCGGGCTTGAGGTCGGATAGGATTTAGGCCCACATAGGTATATTGGCGAGAGGTCATGGGAGTTCCTTCAAGCTTAAAAAATCTCAGTAGGAATGTCTTGCAATTTCTTAGTTGGTGAACGCCCTTGGATCAGAGCTGATAAAAATCATGCCCATGTCCAGAAATAAATATCACGCTTGTGCAATTTCAAATGTTGTACTTTAATGTCAGCTGCCTTTCATAGCTTCTGAGTAATTGTCATGCCATTCGGGCTTCCAACTTCATCCATAGGCAGCAAAACTTGTTTTTCATCGGGACACTTTTTTTTTTTTTAATATTTTTGTTTATGAACTTGATGTCCAAAGTACTTACCAAAAAAAATAAAATAACTTACCAAAAAAAAACTTGATGTCCAAAGTGTATCTTACGTGACCTTTTATCTCTTTCCGAAGGAAGGAGAACTGCACAACATGCTCATCATCTGCAGTAGATCTTGACACCAAGAGCAGACAGGTATGGTAGATCCACCTAATCTTAAATAGCTATAATCTTCCTTAGACTTGCTTCATATCTTCAGGAAGTTAAATTGGAAAGAGTCATCAGTATACAATGTACATGTACATATTATTGCAAGGAGAGTAATATGCAGAGGCATTTATAAGTTGCTCTCGAAGCACCATAGGTATTCGATATACACATCATTTACGATCATGAGGAATATGACCACAATTTTGTCATTGTCTACTAGTGGCTGTTAATTTGCTCTTGTGGTTTTATATTTTGTTCGTGGACTAAGGATCAGATGCCTCGCCAATGGATATGTCCGTGAAATGTATCTTTCTTAGTTCAAAATCCTAGATTGTAGTGAACATTATCAGTTACTGTTTTCAACCCTGCTAACAAAATAGATTAGCTACATATTCAAGTGCAGACTGCTGAGCATTGAGATTCTAAAGATGCATTTGTTGCAATCTCCAATTTTCTTCCCAGTCCCTATAACTATTCAATGACTATATCCAGAGATGTAAATGATCGATTTCATGATTGAAAGGTGTGAATGCATGTTTTCTGGTCTGTCAGCAATTTTGTATCCCTTAAAGTTTTTCTAATACTCTGGCAGGAGAAGGAGATAGCCACAACAGCACAGAAACTTGCTGAGTGTCAAGAGACCATTCATCTTCTAAGCAAGCAACTGACGGCTCTGCAACCCCACCGAGAAAGCAAGGTCTCTCAATTTGATGAGAAGCAAAACGAGGAAAGCTTGTAGAGGCTAAGCTGAGACGATATCATTCTAATCAAAAATGAAAAAGGCCGCCTCAACAGATCAGATGAATATGATCAAAGCTGAACTGTGTAGTGTTGATTTCAGTGAGCGGCGAGCATTGATTGAAAAGTCCTCCTGATTTTCATACCGATTAATTTCCACTCTCTGGAAATGCAAGACTCTTACGGGTTAGTTTGGTTCCATCCTGATTATCCGACAGATGTCTTGCCATTTTTAGTTAAAGAATGCAAAGTAATTCGCCTTTTTCCCACTAATCAAGTGGGAGCTAACATGCTTGTTCCTGGATGGCCAAATGAACATGCTAATTCGCATCATCTGGAGCCTCGCTAGCCCGTCATCGATAAAACTTTGACAGGCTTCTATCGTAGTCCATTCTCGTAGCACCTTGCTCCGACTTCAGCTACCGTAAGAACCGTGGAACCGTACCTGGCAATTTAAAATTTCTGCTCGGCACTTTTGTGATGTTAACACGCTTGACGATCAATCTCACGTTATATTGATGGGGATGAGCTACAATCACTAATCTTGCGAGATTCGTCGTATGACTGGGGTCCCGTAATTGCTACCTATTTCATTCTCGGGTGTATAGACATTGAAACTCGGCCTTAGCAATTGACGGTGCCCAACCAATCAAAGTTACTATAGGATGACAGGTTGATCTTTCCTAAGAGTTCACATCAACTGAAAGGTTTGGCATCTCGTTGTCTGACTCTTTGCTTTTTGGGGCCGTAACATGTTCTAAGGCTTGGGCGGTGAGTTGGGTTCTGAACATTGAGAGATTTTTCAGTCCATTTTCAGTGTGAGTGTTAAAGCATTTAGGAGGATCTTTCCTTAGTAGTTAGTATGAAAGGGCACGGAATAAACCTGGTGTACCAAATATGGGACTAATTTTTTTAAAAAGCACCAGATCTAAGTTAGGTTTTAATTTTGACCCAAACTTTTTTTGTCTAAGAAATCCAGTCTCTGTAAGAATGGCACGTTTGTTACATTACACAATCTTCTGTGTCTTGGTAGCAGAATAAGAATGGCCGTTTCGATAGTAAGGGTCATTTTTGTGTGTTCTTTTTAGAAACTCATGCATGTTATGATCACGCTTTTATTTATTTTAAGAAAAATCAGAGCATGCGGCGATTATGAAGAAGTTTTATGCAAGCAATTTTTTTTTTTTTTTTTTTTTTTTTGTAAAAGGTAAGTATTAAATAGACTAGAGCCAAAGAGCACCAAGAAACTATGCAGCAAGATCTCGGCACCAAAAACTTGCACTCACAAGGACAAGATAGTTAGAGTGAGTGGAAGGGTGCCAAGGTAAAAGCAAGACCACCTGCACAGGAGCAGAGGAAAGTCAAAACAGCGGCAAAAGCAAACAAAGTACCTAAACAGGGAGCAAAAAGTAACAAAAAGTCCCAACAACAACACAAGTGCAGGGAGAGGATTTTAGAATTTTAATTACTCACTCTTTCGCTAACTATCAACTTTAGGGTGAATAAGATTGATTGTGAACAACTTTTATACAAATGGTATATGCTATAATTATCCTTATTTTAAAAGTATAAAATACAACATGCATGATTTTCAAACAGGTTTAATTTTTTGAATGAGAAAATTACTAAAAAAGTCTCAAATCTATTGCACTTATACCAATTCAGTCTAAACTTTTCAATTTGATCAATTTAGTTCTAAACATACAATTTGCCAATGTAGTCCATCGAGCCAATTTTGACCGAAAGTTGTTAACGTGGATGTTGGCCATCCCATGTGATATTGCCGACGCTAACAAACAATTTTCGAAATTTTTTATTATATTTTTCTTTCCTTTTCTTTCTATTTTTTCCCCTTTTTCCTCCACCGATTAGCAAGCCTTGGCGATGGCCAGCGACTAGCCAAAGGTAGTGACTAAAGAGGGTCACCCTCGACAACCTCAGGCAAAGTTAGCCTCGCTAGAATTGGCGAGGGGTGACCTTGCCAGTCGTTTCCCATGGCTAGGCCTCGGTCCATTTGCCGATCATCGCTGAGGCTTAGCGACTAGTGGAGGAAGAAGGGGAAAAAGTAGAAAGAAAATTAAAAAAATAAAAATAAATATCTATATCAACATCAATCGCTCCATGTGAGACAGCTAATGTCAATGTCAGTGATTTTTAACCAAAAATGGCCATAGAGAAAAAATAAGACTAGTTGTTAATTACCAGCCTCTCAATCAATTCCTATAAGATAATAAATTTCCTCTACCTCATTAGAACTCTTTATTCTCTAGCCTTACTCAAGCCAAGGTTTACTCCAAGGTCGATCTTTAAGTTGGATTTTGGCAACTGGACATTCAACCTGAACATAGATACAAAACTACATTTTGCATATGATATGAGTAACGGAAAATGAAACCAAAATTTGTGGCAAGTATGCTATCCCACATGCACAGCCCTTCAAACCTCAAAATCGGTACTGCCTGTTAGCTACCAAATTACTTTTTCATTTTTTGACTCATATGAGAGAAAATTTTAAGCTAGCATAATTCTTATAGACAAGTTCTACATTGTTGCAAGTGCAAAGCATACTACCAGAATTGATAAAAAAAAACATCCCTAATTTTAAAGCATCATACTAGGCAAAAAGGAAGATAGGAGAAAGCTTTAAGGATCCATAGCAAACTACACAATATTATTTTTCAAGAGAGGACACGTTTGGCCCCTTAACATTTGCAAACACTGCCTTTATAGGCAAACACTAAAGACAAACACATAATTATTGGTGATAGTTATGGAGATCACCAATAATTTTTATAGATGCTTTATGGTCGACAATTGTCAATTATTTGTACATGTCGAGTTTCACACTAACAAGTTGAGTTTTCTACTTCTAATAGACTCTTATATGTCATTTTTCGCTTCTGCTATAGTATACTATAGTGCCAAATAGTATTGTTACAATGCTATGAATAATGCCAAACAATGCATGAAGAGTATAGTGCCTAACAGTACATGAAGATTGCATGAACAATGTTTTGCTATAGTATTTAAGCCAACTTTTTCTCCACACGTTTCGTCTTGCCTAACTTTTTCTTGCGTATGGCTTCTTCTTGCGTCGGACTTCTTCACATGTGATAATAGTGTTATATTATGTCCACACGGCAAATGTTTTACTATAGTACTTAAGCCAACTTTTTCTTCACAAGTTTTGTCTCATTTGACTTCTTCTTGCATTTGATTCTTTCACATATTATATTTATGGATTGGTTCTTCTGTGTTGTCGTCCAAGCTATCTAAGTCACATCCATCCTTCTACCTTTTGTGTTGCCTGATGAGTCTTTTAACTTCTAGGGCTTCAAGCTAATCATACTCTATGGACTCTAAAGGCTAATGTGAACTTGATGGAATGTTCGTGGGATTGTTGAGAGTGCTTTTCTCAGGATTATCTCTACACTGTTGTCGAGTCCTTCTAGGAGCTTCTCCACTTCTTCAATTTCTGGAGCAACTTCATTTAATTTAGACAACCTTTGTCTTTTGGATGATTGGTAAGAGCTTGTCAAAACATCGGTGGAGCTTGATGAAATGCCAGGTTGTGGTAAATTCTCAAGTTGAAGTGATGAGCTTTCTTTATTGAGGGTTAGATTGAGTGCAAGTTGTAATTCACTATGATCGAAAGGGTCCTGAGACAATGGTCCTTTCCATAGATCTTGTGATGATGAAATTGGATCTTGTGGAGATGTTTGTGACTCAGAGTTATCCTGCATGTCAATTCCATAGTATCTCCTTAGGTAAGCAACGATCGTCGATCGAATTGTGGGATAGTCATCACAATGATCCCAAAAAAACGTTATCAGTTTCTGTTGGCCATGCTCCTGGTGGAATGACTTGATTACACTAGCACAATATCTTCTTCAATTCTCGATACCATTGAGGGTAAGCTGAGATTCTACAAGGAAGAGTTGCAAAAATCTTATTTGGAACAAGTTGGGGTTTATATGCAGATACTCTAACATTTGCTGGAGTTTAACACATATCTCCAATGGGTTGGACAAATAATTATCGCTTGAAAATAAAGCAATTGTATAAGGTTTTGAGATAGGCTTACATGTTTTGAGTTGTGCTTGGAAAATATTTTTCTATACACTTAATGGTTTAAACCAACTAAGTATTTGCCCAAAATATTTATGTTTGGTTTCTTCTTGGATGATCCTACTAATGATGAGAGGCATCTTGGTTGTCAAAAACTCAATGGCTATGGTATAAAGATTAAACAAATACCAACAAAACCATTTGAGCTTTTTGGGAAATTCTTCATCTGGGGAGAAAGACAAATGACAAATAAATGGATATTTTGGGTGTAGTACGTCTGGGCAAATAATAAGACCACCATAATCGTTGATAATATGGAAATGGTATTGCCACATAAGACTTCCAAGATTTTCAAAGAGAGTGTTGTCTCCAATAAGGTTAGGGACTTCTGGTGGATAAGAGTATGAAAACCATTTGGGCTTCATTTCTTGAGTCTTAAAATCTCCTCTTAAATTTCTCACCACATACATATTTATAGATGTGACACTGCTTGTTCTTTTGATCGTGATAGAAAATCAACGAGTATATTTTTTTCCCGTAATATGTTTGGTTTCAAAAAGATAATTTGAGAATTATTTTGCCACCCAAAGGGCTGAGGATGTGGGATTTGCTTTTTCTTGAATCTCAACATTTGAGAAAAATAAGGATATATCCATCTCCACGAGGAAATGATGTCTTATAAGATGGAATTCAAATTTCTTAATGCCATATTTTACTACAATGATTTCTTTGAATGTATAGTAGTAATTGCTTGCGTGAATCTTCCACTCTTGTGTCTACAAACTCTTAGCTTCCCATCAATTTCTTCAAGAAAAACAACAGTATAATATTCATCATTGGCATCTCTTTGCAAAATAGTGGAAGGAATTTGCGATGAGAAAGATGTTGTAGAACTTCTTTAAGTCTTTTTACCGATTAAGTTTGTCGTGGTCCTCATGGAGGAGTGTCATTCTTGAGCATTTATTGTGGTAGACTTACAAACTCTATGATTTTTGGGACAAAATCTCTAAGATAATTAAATATCCCAATGAATTGTTGAACTTGCTTGTGAGAGAGATGACCATCAAGAAACTTCTTCGATTCCTCAACGATATGAGGATCGGGATAATATGTTCCATCTATGAAGTGCATCCCAACGTTATGGAAGTCTTCTCAGGGATCCTCACTTCTCGTGCGGAGCAGCCGGGTTTCAAATTCTCTTGGAGGTGTAAGGCCACTAGATTATCACACCTTTTCTTTGCAGATGATGTCTTTCTCTTTTGCCGTGCGGATATGGCCTCCACCTTGCTCCTCAAGGATGGCTTGGACACATTCGCCGCTTGGAGTGGATTGAAGCCGAACAATAGCAAAAGTGAGGTGTTTCTTGCAGGGGGCTCGGATGACTTGAAGTGTCGGATCAAGGACACATTTGGATTTATGGAAGGGAAGCTGCCGGTGCGTTACTTAGGAGCTCCAATTATCTCCTCAAGACTTGGCAAGGCGGACTGTGTATCCTTAGTGGATCGTATCACAGCGAGAGTGCAATCCTGGACTCATCGCTTTCTATCCTTTGCTGGGAGAGTTCAGCTTATAAGGTCAGTCCTCCATGCTATTCAAGCTTATTGGGCCAGTGTCTTTGTTATCCCTATGGCGGTTCTTGACCGTATTGAGCAGATCCTTAGACAATTCCTTTGGAAGGGTCCTGCCCTTGGAAAGGGAGGAGCTAAAGTGTCCTGGGAGGATGTATGCCTCCCAAGGGAGGAAGGAGGTCTTGGAATTCGCAGTCTTCGAGAGTGCAACAAGGCTGCGATGCTTAAACACATCTGGATCCTCTTCACGGATAAGGAGTCCTTATGGTGCAAGTGGATACACTCTAACTTTCTGAAAAGAGGGATCAATTTCTGGGTGGTAAAGGCTCCGACACGTTGCTCGTGGGCATGGAAGAAAATCCTCCAACTTAGATCTGAATTTCGACTAAAATTCTGCTGGAGGATTGGAGATGGGCGAAGGGTTTCCCTTTGGTTTGACCATTGGCATCAAAGAGGTCCGCTGGAGTTTATTTGTTCAGAGCAAACTATATTGGATTCGGGGCTTCCTAGGTGTGCAATTGTTGCGACCTATTCTCTTCCTCGCAGTCAAGTCTTCGGGATCGTATTAGATTCTTGGAGCCAGCCCCTTCCGCTCCTTTCCGACGGCCCGGATAGATTTATTTGGAGTGACAATCCGTCTGGTCTCTTTTTAGTCGCCTCAGCTTGGCATATTTTCAGGAGAAGGAAAGCAAGGGTGGATTGGTCTTCCTTTATTTGGAATAAGGCCATCACTCCGAGATACCAATTCAATCTTTGGGCGATCATAAAGAATCGGCTCCCTACTCAAGCCTTCCTTATGTCTTATGGGAGAATTGGGAGAGAAGTTTGTGCCTTTTGCAAGCTCACGCCAGACTCTATTGACCACCTCTTCTTTGGTTGCTGCATCACGGCTAGTATGGCTTACTTTTGGGCTTCCAGGAGTAACCTCCCGTGAAGGAACATGACGTGGGTGGAAAATCTGCAGTGGGCTATGAAATTCCTCTCAGGTAAAGACTTCTATCATTCCATTGGTCGATTCTCTTTCGGTGCTCTTTGCTATCTCATTTGGAAGTATAGAAACGACATTCTCTTTAGAGAGCATCCGGTCGTAGTTGCGGTCATCAAGAAGCATCTCATTAAAGTTGTCAAGGATAAAGCCTTAACTTTCAAGAATGTGGAAGATTGCCCGAGAAATAGGAGGTTACAACGGACCTAGGGCCTTGACCCTGCTATTTTCGATTCTCCTATGCCGATCGGCTAGACCTTCTTGATCTAGCATGGCGGGTACCTTCTCCTGCTCTCGCCGCTTCTCCTGGCTAGCCTGCACTTTTGATGGGGCCTATCTGGATTCGTCGGTGCCTCGCCCTCTTGGCGTCTTTTGGTTTGTTGTAGTTTGGAGTCTGGCCCTGCGTGGCCCTTCGTGTGGTTTTCTTTTTCGTTTTGTTGGTTGTTCCGGCCTCATGTGGCCGTCTTCTTGGCATTTATTGTTTGGCCTGCTAGACTTACAAACCGCTTTTTTGCGGTGCGCTTTCTAAGATAATTAAATATCCCTTCCACTCGATTAGAATTGTGTCTTCTTGAGTGCAAGTTTTGTGGTGCCCATCTTGTAAATTGGTTGGTCAAGCTCAATATATTATTACCCTTTACCAAAAAAAAAATAAAAAAAAATAAAATAAACTCGATTTCTTTTTGTGCAATAATCATATTTTTCTAGGATAACATAATCTCATGCTTTCGCACTAGCTCTGCAAATTAGGTTAGTAATTTACAATGAAAATCCTCATATGGACTATGGAGGAGGATATCATCAATATAAATTTGGGCACTAGCCATGCTAGGCTAAAAAAATTCTACACATAACCTTTTGGAACAATGGAGGAGTTGTCTTAGGCCCAAAAGGGAGTGCCGTTCACTGGAAATATTGATTTGGGATACAAAATCCATTTTTGTACCTGTCTTCAAGGTGAATTCCCACTTGCCAAAATCCAACTTTAAGATTGAACTTGGAGTAAACCTTGGCTTAAGTAAAGCTAGAGAATGAAGAGTTCCAATGAGGTAGAGAGAATTTATCATCTTGCAGGAATTTATTAAGAAGCTAGTAATTAATGACCAATCTAATTTTTCTTCTATTCTGCTAAGCACGTTTGTTTGTATAAAATACTTTGCAAACCCATTGAGAATCTAAGGGCTCAATTAATCCTTGATAAAGCAAATCTGAACATTCCTTCTATGCGAAAAGCAAATGTTTCATATTCATTCCCATGTGACTAACTTCGGTGAGATTGATATCCTCGTTTTTCTTGAAAGGAAGATGGATGAAAAAAGCCAGGATTTTTCCACAAAGGGTTACGGCATTTTTGAACAAAATTTGAGTGCGAGTCTGCACATGCTTCAATAAGGGTTTGCAAAATAGGGTCTAAATGTTCATATGAATAGTGAAGAATTTTTGGATGTCTACAAATTCCTTGAATTGTCCATTGAACCCTAATCCATTTGGCAAAATTTTGAGTTTAAGAATTTATGTAAGGATCCCAACCGGTAATGATATTTTTATCTGGTGAGCTAGAGCCAAGGATTTTGATAGTGGTCATACAATGGGAAAAGAATTGTATGGTGATAGGTTTGTTTCGAACTCTAGTAACAAAGGTATATCTAGAAGCGGAGTTAAAATACCCGGTATACAAAGTTCAATATTTTTCTAGAAGTATCTTTGTATAAAAAATAGAAGCACTAGCTCCAATGTCAACGAGAGCAATGATAGAAATAGGCTTGTCATATTTGGATGGGTACATTTTAATAGGGAAATATGAGAGAATAAATGGAGGATTTGCACAAAGATCTTAGATTGTGGGAGGTTCGGGTTTCCCAAAAAGAAGAAAAATTATTCTTCGGATTCTTCAAACAAACTTTCTCTAGTTTGTGACCGTGTATGGATGGCTCACACAATGTGTTTGGTTCATTTATCTTCCAAGGAAAAAACTGATTCAACATCATCATCATCTTGGAGTGATATTCCAATTTCCTTATCTACTTTCTAAATCGAATGAGAATTTCTTCCCTTGGCTTTTGGACAATTTTTTTGCAAAATGGCCTTTCTTGTTGCAGACATAGCATTTGTTAGATTATTTATGCTTCCCAGAAGAAACTCATCTAAAGTGTTTTGAGACCGCACAATCTAATTTTGAAGTTGATTCAAAGATACTTTGTTTGGTGGAGTTGAATGAAGCAATGGTTGAAATTTGCTGCCAACTTTAGTCTCGCAAAAAAGTCTCAAGTGGATTTGAGACCGCATAAGCAGAGGGAGGTTCCTAAAAAGGTTCAGGAGTTGGCTTCTTTTCTTCTCTAACCTTTTTTTTGCCTTTCCATTTCTCTTATGCGGTTTCAAAGTGTAATAATATCACTTTGATCAATCTTTGGGGGTTCTTCAAAGATTGAAGCAATCGATGTAGCCTTGGGAGAAATCACTTCAATTGGAGTTAGACTCCAAGGTTGAGAAAATGGGTCCAAAGGAGAAATGGACTTTCCTTCTTGTAGGAGCTTGATCTATCTCTTCAATTTTTCCATTTTAACCATTTGATCTTCCAGGTAATGATGAGGAGTGAATCTGCCAATATCCATTTACTGTATTTTCTTTTGAAATGTCTCAAACAATTTATTCGTGACCAAAGTTGTTTGATCAACCTTTTGGTCAACATGATCAAGACGAGTTTGGACAGTTGAAAGTTTGATATCAATTGTCTTAAGAGCATTATTCTGGGCCAAAACATTTTTTAACTACTAATTTAGAACAACCTTAGTAGTTGTGATTTTCTTTTGTCTCTTGTAATCATCAACATCCGTAGGGTTTGGGACTTTAGGCATATGACGGAACTAATGTTGAACATCTGTAAATTCTTCTAATGCGGAAAATATGGCACTAGAATTAGAAGTTTCTAGGGGTGGAAAGTCTGAAGATTACGATGTACAAACAGATGGAAGGACATGTGGTGGTTCTGGTTTTGGAAAACATGACGGCTAAGGTGCTTTGAATACTTCTAAAGTAAAAGAGCTTTTCCTTTATTAAATAAGTTTGTAGGAAGATGAAACAACTGGTTTTTGTGGGAAAATTTCTTTTTGGGTGGTGACTGAGATGGCGAGGAAGGTTCACATGATTCTAGAATCAGTTGAGGAGGTTGTAGTCGCCTGGTCAGGGTGGTCCATATATGACCATGAATTGGTACTTTCCTTCGTCCTCACCAAGAGGACCTATAGTGAGGTCTCCATCAAGGTAGCTCTGGTAAAGACTACCTTTTCACTGTTTCTTTTTTCTAGACAATCTATCATCTCTTCTTCATCTATAGGATTTGTAAAAAGGGAACACTAACAATCAAAATCCCAAAAATAGTGTCATGTACGGGGATTCATATAGTAATGAATGGGTCATCCCTCTTGGTCAAAGGGCTCAATCATAGGTTTTTAGTTTCGATGACCATTGTCAACTAGAATGTCAGCTACAGAAGGTTGCATAATAAAAATAGTAGAAAAGATAGAAGAAGTGGCTTCTTCTTTTTCATTACTAAATTTAATGACAATTGTACCATCTTTTTTCTTGGTAAATTAGGATTTTGTGGACTAGATTGGCCTAGAGTTCTAGTGGCTCTTTTCATAGTTAATTACCTAGGTGTCTGGGAGCAACTCAACTAGCTGATCTCAAGGAATCTGTTTGGGTAGGTTAATAGCATGATTCTAAACTCAAAAACAATCTAATAATGTAAGGTAGCAACAATAGAATATGGAATTTAACGAGCTCTAGTAATCTATAGCTGAACCTTAAGGGTTGAGAGAAACCATGGATCTGAGAAAGCCATATTGAAGTTTGGAAACAACGTAACAAACATTGTTCCTACATTGAGGGTAATCTAGATGGTACCAATGCAAGCATGTTGATAGTCCAAAAAACGAGTGTCTAAAAGAGCCGTTTGAATGACTATGGGTAACCATTTCCCTCCATAAAAGGATAAAGCAAGTCTAATTGCATTAAATTGGAGGTGCGTACATCCTTGCTGTGTCCAATGTTGTGGGAAATCAAAAGGAATTTGGAGGGTGACAAAATGTTCTCGAATTTTGAGGACTGGGCATACTCTTTGATCTCTTGAGGAGTATGCTTAATAGAACAAATGGGAGAGAGGGATGAAGGCTTAGCAAAAGTAGAATATGGATTTATAAGTGGAATGTGAGTCTATGAAATTTTTTATTCTTCATTGAGATAAGGAACCTAAAAAAGATAGTCAATTTTAAAAACATTAGAAGTACAAAATTCTAAAGGAGGGCTAAGAGAAACTAGGCATTTACAATAGTAGGAGGGGAGATTTCGGAAGATTTTATCATGGTATGGAAATTCTCCCATTTTGCATTGAATAATTAACTCAAAATGAGAAGTTGTCAGAAGATTTATAACTCAATTGACAAAATTAAAAAGTTTAGGATTGAATTAACACAAGTACAATAAAATTTAAGACTTTTTTGGTAGTTTCGCTTTTTTTTATCGAATCAGACTCACTTAATCAACAATTAGTAGATACAAGATTTATACAAGCCTTACACCCTTTGAATTGATGAAAGCGTTATATTATTAGGCCCTAATCTAGTTGCTAGTGTAGTGTATTAATAAAGCAAATTGAACACCGATTTATACACATCAAAAATATGTAAAGGCTTTTAAGGACAAATGTTCCTTATTTGATTGTGCAAAAGCAATCTAAAACATTTGTTTACAGTATACTTGATGAAAAATTGAAGATTACTGAAAAGTTCTAAATCAATTGCATGGATATCGATTTAGTTTTAAACTTTTCAATTTTGTTAATTTAGTTTTAAACATTTTGATGTTATCAATATAGTTATTTCGATTAATTTTGATTGATGTCAGACGTCCTACATGTCACAATTGATGCTAACATGAACAACTTTTGCAATTTTAAAAAATTATGAATTCATTTTTTTCCTTATTTTCTTTTGATATTTTTTCCTTCCTTGGATTTTTTGCCAACAAGGTTGTCCGGCGATGGTTGGCAACCCTCGTCAGCCACAATTGAGGGTTGCCCTCGCTAGAGGCTGGCGGTGTGTCCCTTACTGGTAGCCGGCGACAAGTGGAGGGAAATGCCGGAAAAAAAGAAAAGGAAACAAAGAAAAAAAATCTAGCAAACATAAGAATTGTAAAAATTGTCAACGTCAGTGAATTCCGGCTAAAATTAGCCGAAATGATTATATTGATAAATTGTAAAAAAATTAGGACTAAATTCGCCAAATTCAAAATTTAGAACCAAATTAACATCCATATAATAGATTTACGACTTTTTTTTGGTAACCATCCCCGTTCTAGATTACTAAGACCATGAACGCAAATGCAATCCAACGGCCCCATGTACAAAAAAGTCTTTCCCTAGCAAAAAGACAATATTTATTTATGAAACATGTGTAGTCAAGTTCAAGAGGCAGAAGAGATTGGATGAATATGACAATGCATGAAACCTGAATGCATTATTGTCTCCTGATCCCACGTTAATGCTTGTCCCGTCAACAAACCCAATAAGAAAAGCTAATTGAACCACGCAAGTGTTGATTTAGCAAAAGATGTGCGCCTTATGTAGTGAGATGACATTGATATCGATCGATTCACACCGAGCATGCATAGATACGAGCAATCAGGGAGGGTCTGTAGTGTATTTATTGGTGCCTGAGAAGCCAAAAAAAAAACCAATTTTAGTGAAGCAGGATGACTTTGAGATGTGAAAGATTGTGGCTTTTCATCCATTATTCAAGGATAGCCATGTGCGATTTGTCTCCCGTATCAGAAGTTAGGAGCCTCATCGCGCGGGTAAGTTCTTCAGTGGTCATCTCCTTCAGTCAACTCAATCACCCAAACATGAGGCTTTCTTTGAAAGGGCGGCACCGTATATTTTCCTGGTCGGAGAAAATTACCTCCAGTTGTTCTTTTAATTTAAGTTTATAAGTGGGTGACAGCTCCCTAATCAAAAACTAGGTCAGAGAAAGTTTTCTTCAATTAGGGATGAAGGAAAATATACCCGTTTTCACGGGTTGGGTTGTTCTCTGATAAGAGGAAACTCCCTCCACCCTAGACTTTTATGAACACCATTCTATGTAACGCCCATGTAAACTTACCGTAATAAAACACGCGGAAAGTTCAAATCCTAACTTTAACTCTTGAGCATCAGCCCACTCCTCTTCTCTCTCTCTTCGCAATGACCCGATCCCACAAGGGTGGGAGTGATTGTTGGGGCCAGATAATCTGGACAAGAAACGGCTCCTGTCAAGCTTTTAAGATGATGAAGGGGGCACAAATGAATTGAATTGCACATGGAATAGGGGGAGAGCGTGCTTGGAAGTTGAGAGAGAGAGAGAGAGAGAACTAAAATTACTCATGAAGGCACTTTTTTGACGTAACGAAAAGCTCTGTTTTGAAATTCCAAAATTAAACAAGCTCGGGCTAGAGCGCTAGTAGGATGGATGACCTCTTAGGAAAGTATATGCTGATACACCAAAGGACAAATTGTGATGGTCGGTATAGGATAGACTAAAGAGGACAATACCTCAAATGAGTTAATTTAGAAGCATCCCACACTCTCTCTCTCTTTTAATAATTAGGATTATTGAGGTGTAGACTTTCCGGAAAGAATCCACGAATACTTAGAGCATGACACGATCGTCAATGAATTTGTTAAAGTAATACAAGCGTAATCCACGAATCTCTCTCTCTCTCTCTCTCTCTCACACTATAATTAGGGTTACTGAGGTGTAAACTTTCACAAAAAGAATCCACGGATGATCAAAGCATGACCCAATTGTCAATAAGTTTGTAAAAGTAACACAAGC
Source organism: Eucalyptus virginea (assembly GCA_014182375.1). NCBI lineage: Eukaryota > Viridiplantae > Streptophyta > Magnoliopsida > Myrtales > Myrtaceae > Eucalyptus > Eucalyptus virginea. The sequence continues at coordinate 25,904,434 of CM024522.1, read as the reverse complement.
GTATTCTGGGACTCTCTCTCTCTCTCTCAATAATTAGAGTTACTGAGGTGTAAACTATCCTAAAAGAGTCCATAGATTCTCAGAGCATGACACGATTGTCAATAAGTTTATAAAAGTCATATGAGCGTCATCTTTGTGTGTCCAAGTGTATCAAAATGGATCGAGAGAGTTGATTTTTCTCGCGGGATACTTTAAGTTTCAGCATATGGATGGAAAGTCGCTCGCTTACGGCAGGAACGCGATTCAACTCAACTGATTAAATGTATTGACATCTCGTGTGCATGTCAAAAAGGGGGAAGCCACTCGATCGAAATGGACAGAAAATGCTGTAAGCACTCTTTTGAGACTAGAATGGCACCTGCACAAGCTATAGCAAACCAATAACATCCTGATAGGAACAAAACTCGGGACCGGAGGCTTGCTCTTGGCATGTCTGAGTCATTGCCGGGCATGAAACTCCTCCACTTTGAGTTGCGTTACTCCCTTTAAACAAACTCGTTTCCATCGCCTCGTTCCTTTGCCAAGATGGATTTAGCTTAAATGGTGAACTGGAATTGCCTTCTGTAGATATAGTTATCCCTTGCCGTTAAGACTGCCGGGTTCAAACCATGCGGCAATTCTTCCAGGCCTTTCACGTCTCGAACAGCAGGAGGAGAGCATTCCTGGGATATATTTGTAAAAAATTGAATCTTCTTAGCTAACTCACCGGTTGGTAGTATGAACACAAGAAACCCAGTAAAAGAGATCGACCAAACAAAAAAGAGATAACAATTCTAATGTTGGCAATTGTTGTCTCTTAGTGTTTTATGCGTGGTGTACTTGGCGGCTTTACGATGCCGAATTGGGAGTAGAAAAGCATGGGGCGTATGTTTGGCTTTCTATAGGGCAAACCGATGGCATGCACGTTTTATAATGCGTACTTCTCTCTATCTCTCCGACTACCATATAATTTTCGATTTCACCTGGACAGCTTAAAAAAGGGAAGAAGATAAAGCCTGTCGCGTCACGTAGCATATTAATTTTATGGACCCGTTTCAGTCGAGCTAGCATCACTCTTTTCGGCAATATCGTCTCTGACTTGAATTGCTGGAAAAAAGCACTCGATGTCCTTTCACTTCCTTGTCTGTCTGGACATTATTGATCGTCAGGAAGGATGGGATTAGGATTATGATCGAGAGGAAGAAAAATGAAGAGCACAAGGGACACTGCTCTTGAGTTACTCTGACAATTTAAAGCAATTCTTGATCAATTCCATTCATACATGTAACATGCAAAACCACAAACGCGACACTACAAATATCCATCACAAATTGGTCCGAACCAACTAAGACCCCCCTAGAAGGACTAGATAAGTTATTTGTCATATATCCGGAAACCAACTCTGTAAAAATGCAAATCGAATCTTCCCCAAAGGGCTTCTCTCTGTCTCCGTCTCCATCTTTTGTTCTCATCATCTTATCATGGAAGCTAGAGACTGGAACACCGGTTCTTCACAAGGAATGGTGATTCCCATGTCATGGTCGAACCCGTACTCTTCTTCAGCTCTCTGAAGCAGGCTCTGGAACTTGGGGTGATCCAGCCAGGAGATTGGGACGATGTATCTGCTCCTGTTCTCTCCTACATACACCACAAAGTGACCCCTCGGCACGTCCTCTGGCAGGCCAGCTTCCTCATTGCTGTTGTACCCATTGAGGATCTCTTACCCAAGCTCGAGCATTTCTTGAGGATCTGTTTGATGGCCGCTGTCTGAGGCAGCTTGTTTGACTTCTTCATTGCCATATAGTTAGTCCAGTGTTCTTAGGTGCGCTTGTGTGTTTGTTTGATCTTGGAGAGAGGGAGAGATTATTGGGTTTCTCTCTTGGGAGGGTTCCTTTGGGAAGAGTCGAGAGGCTTTGGAGAGGAAGTTCTAGGAGGGAGGCGGTGGTGGTGGGTGAAGGAGTGAAGAGATGCAGAGGTATTTATAGGGGGTGTTCTCTCTTCTGTGTCCGTGTTGTTAACGTTCTTTTTAATATAGGAGGTACCAATTTGGAACATATTCATGTGACATGTTAGAAGTAGGAAAAAGTAAAAAAACAGAGTAAATAAAGGGAAAGACTATTTGCTGGGCTTACTGAAATTAGAAAGGGCTAGGAAAATCGTGCAGTGCCCATGCCAATGTGCTGTGGGGTAGTGCCCTAAATTGCTCCTTTCTCGTAGGGCAACAGGGGACCCTTACATATAATCTAACTTTGTCTCTATGCAATGGGTGGTGTTCCCCATTCAGGTTGGAGGACTGCTCACATCAAAATAAAATATCTTCATATAGATACGATGCTAGCACCTGCAGCGCAGAGAGAGAGAGAGAGAGATTGGTCATGACCAGTTCACATTAACCAAGCACGCATCACGACCGATGTAGGCTTTGACTAGTTAGGTTTTGATGGTCTTGGCTCGACAAGTTGGCTTAGCTGAATTGGGGTTCACGAGCATTGGTTTCTTAGGAAACTGGCTAGTAAAACTGTTATGGGAAAGCACATTTCGTGAATCTGAACAAGGACGACAGAAACTCCTGAGAGAAAGGAGATGGAACAGAGGGAAGAAAGGAACAGAAAGAAGAGGGGGCCTCCTGATCTCAGCTCTATAGGGGTGTGCAACGGAAACCGCCTGAACCGGAACCGGACCGGACCGGCCGGTTTTGGGTGGTTCCTACGGTCGGCGGTCCGGTTCCCGGTTCCAAGGTGGGAACCGACCAACCGATCGACCGGATCGGACTAATTTTTTTTTATATATAATTTATATACATATAATATATAAACACATATAATATATGAATATTATATATGAAATTTGTTGCAATCAGAATTGCAACTGAGGTAACAACCTCTTATGTGGCCAAGAGATCACCAAAGCTCATAGAAAACTTATTTATTAGTTTTATCATCTACTCGATGTGGGATAAAGCTCTAGAAGTTCCTCATGCTCACTCTCTCTCTTGCTCCCCTCACTTGCAAACGACAAGGCACTTCAAGCCTCAAAGAGTCCGACATCAACTAAACATTTTAAAGCATAGAAGAGAGATTGTCTGTAAAACCTAAGCCAAGCACAGATTTTACTCAAATTGTTCATGGCTTTTATGCTTAAAATTAAGAGTGAAACACATAAATTATGATTAATATTCACGCAAGTGAAGTTTGAATATTTTGCACGTAAAAACACGTGTGAGTAGTTTTATTAGATCGCTCGAGAACCGAATTGGATTGATCGGTCCGGAGCATAGTCGTTCTTTAATGAATGGTCGTTATTTAGTGAAAAAGAAAGTCCGATCCTATTTGGCCAACCTGGACGGGCCGAACCGATGGTCGGGTCCACGGTTCCCAAAATTGGGAACCGGTTTTCCCGGTCCGGTTCCCGGTTCCACCTTGGAATCGGACCGAACCGGGAACCGATCACCCCTATTACTCGATTACCCACTTGTTTCAATAAAGTGGCATATGTCCAAAATGAGTTGGCAAAAGGCCTTAATAACACTAAAAAAGTGCACCGAGGTACGATGGACAGAGACTGAGACGTTACCTTCTCTCGGCTCTCACTTCACATTCCCTAACCTTTTGTCAAAGCCTTCATCTTCTCCCGGCCTGGGGAAGGGCCGAAGATAGAGAACCCTCGTCGTCCTCAACCTTTAACCTTTTATAGCACTTGACTGTGTACACCGGCTGAGTATTAGAGCAATTGCTCTTGAGTTACATTGCAGTCGCATGAGCCATGTATAATGTCGCAGAGCAGGAACTTATGTGGTTGCGGAACGATGACACTGCCATACGCATTAGCATCAGTTACGTCCCATGATTAACATAAGAGTGCAACAAATTCTTCATTGCAATTCATCTACTATCGGTACCCTTGAAAGCTAGTGATCTCTTCGTTCACTGAGCTCTTCCGCATCACTCTTGGTAACTCAGTGCTGGAGAGATGAAATTATAAATTGAGACCGAAGATTGGCAAAACAACACTAACACAGTCAGGTTTTACCGCATACCGATGTCAATTAAAATATCAAAACTCGAGTTATTTCGAGCACGACTTACGTCGTTGTCATTTTCGTTCTGCTTTGTCTTGAGATCCGCTCATGCTTTTCTGACAAAATCGTGACGCATGTGTTACTTCATTTTTCTCACAATATAGTCTGTTCATGCTTCCCGAATGCCTCAACCTTGCGCATTGTAAATGAAGATGTCCCTTTGGCTTTGCCCTTCGACTCTGAGGACTCAGAGCGATGAGTTACTTCATAGAGAGACCATGCCTCCATTTGTACTCTTACACGTCTATACACATGAGAGGAAGACTAGCGGGATCCGGCCAGTGGACCATTTCTTCCGGTGTCTGGAAAATAGCTTCGGAAGTAAATTTAACTGAGAAGCTATATGGCTCACTGGCAATTCCGTGCTACGGTCCATGGTCAATGTGGTCCACTTCAATCTAATTGATGACAGCTTAAAAATCATTGCCAATAGATTGACCCACACTATATTCTTTTCCCGTCTTTCAGGGGGCCCAGGGCGTGCGGGGGGTCCTTTACGGAGGCTGCCTCTAAGGTTCCTCACCAAAAGCCACGGCAAGAGTCCTTTTCAAGAGCAAGAAATTAACCTCTTAAAGGGGACGTCTCAGTACAGCAAAAAAAAAAGATTCAAGCATTAGATATAACATCCCTGGATACAATTTACTACATCTCGAGGTACAATTTTTCTCGAAGGGAAGGAGGTGAAAAAAATACCCTTGTGCACCAATCCGACATGGAAAAGCTAAAAATGCCTCCATCCGATGAGAATACAAGTCCAAAAAATGTCAAAACAAATGAAAACAACCAGGAGGAAGCTCATCATCTCAGGAGGACCCCCAGGCAAAGAAGGTACAAAAGGGCACAAACGATGCATGATTGAATCATCGAAGTGTTCAGATACAAATGCAACACGAGTTTTTCACACGCTCCAGTTAGTTATGACTATTTTTTCTGCATTAAAGGACTACCCACCCACATGATCCTGCCAAATTCTGAGCCACGACAATCACACACTATAGGACTTTAAGGACGTGTAAAATTCCTGATAAAATCAAGCACCGCTCATTCTCACTGGATAAGAGGTGAGAGGCCCAGAGAGCTTTTCCTTTTTTGCTTTTCATTATAAAGAAAGTCAACAAAAACCAAATCAAGAATGAGTACTAAACAGTGTTTAGTAAACACAAACCAAATTTTGGACATAACTACCAAGTCCTCGCAGAACCTGCCAAATCAACTTAAAAATCAATGTTTCACACAATTGTGTGCTAATACAAACTTCTTGAGTAAGGAACATCAATCAAGCCAGACATAATGAGAATATTGGAAGCTAGCAGGTTGTCTGCAGAGGCAGCTGTCCATGTTCTGTGAGGGGAAAATAGGTAACATAAATAAGGACAAGATGTACAGGATAACCTATCCTTGTCAATTAAGGAATGAAAAATATCTGCCAATAGCGATTCAACAGTTCCGAAGAGAAGGTGAAACCATGGAATAGAAACATGTGATGAACATGTTACTCTTGTCTTCCAAGTACTTTTCCTTTTTTTTTTTTTTTGGTTATCATAGTCTTCTAAGTACTTTAAAAAGACAAAACAAAGGCCATGTCTCACTATTCTTCGAAAAGTATTAAAACTTGTGTATCTTGCTTCCAACAACTTATCCCCATAAAATTAGCTAATCATAGGATACAACCAAATAAAATAATCAACAAACACGATGTCATCAATAACATAAACACATCCATGGCTGCAAATACAGAACCATAAGTCACCTGAATGACTGATTTAAAAGATTAACAAATTAAGAGTTTGATTCAGTTTTTAGCATCTAAGACAAGTTGGAATCATTGTAGAAAATGTGAACATTAGATTCCTAAATTGTCACTACGGCCATATAATGATGAACATTAACTAGACTCCCCAATAATTATAAATATGGTGATGACCTGCATGAAAACTAGATTATGACCAGAAGACAAATTAAAAGTAATCACCAGTTATAATAACAACAGCTGTCCTAGGACATCAGCCACCATATATATTTGCATGTTGCTCTTTATAACAACCGTATAGAGAAATGCTAGATGGAATGAAGCAGCAGAATCCCAGAAATATCTATCACACTAGGACATATAAATCTTGTGAGAAATGCAGAATCTCAGTTTAAGAGCAGTATTTTCCATTAATGCTCCGTTCGTTTCGCGGAAAACAACTTCCAGGAAAATATTTTCCGAAATTTACCCGGTCAAAGAAAACATTTTCCAGTCAACGGAAAATCCTCTCTTGAAATCATGGAAAATGATTTCCTCTTTTGAAAAGAGGAAATCATTTTCCTGGCCTCTGCTCTCGCGCTCCTTCAGTTCTCGTTCTCTCTCTCTCTTGCTCTCCCTGCTGCAATGGCTTCGACGACGTCTTTCTCCGGGATCAGCCTCCGCCCTCCCCGGCCGCTCCTGCCCGCCTGCTCCGGCCGGGGCGCCGCCGCCGCCGCCGCGCTCCGCTTCCCCGGCGGCTCGAAGCCGCTCGGGAGGATCCGGCTCAAGAGGGAGCACCGCGGCGGCGCCGGGAGGCTCGCGGGGAGCCCGCCGTCCAGGCCGCTTGTCGTGCGGTGGCGAGCCGTGAGCTCGTCGGATCTGGCGGCGGAGCTCGCGGCTCGCCGGATCTAGCGGCAGAGCTTGGGCTCCCGATCCAGGCGAGCTCGAGCTCTGTCGCCAGATCCGGCGAGCTCGGGTGAGATCGGCCGAGCCTCGAGCTCGCCGGATCTGGCGGCGGAGCTCGCGGCTCGCCGGATCTAGCGGCGGAGCTCGCGCTCCCGATCCAGGCGAGCTCGAGCTCTGTCGCCAGATCCGACGAGCTCGGGTGAGATCGGCCGAGCCTCGAGCTCGCCGGATCTGGCCACCGGGTCTTGGTCGGCCGCTGGGCAGCCGGCCATCGTCAGGCAGGAAGGAGGCGACGGCGGAGGAAGGAGGAGGAAGAAGGAGGAGGAAGGAGGAAGGAAAAGAAAAATAAATATAAATAATAAATAATAAAAATTTCGATTTTTAAAAATATAAATAATTAAAAAAATCATTTTAAAAATATAAATAAATAAAATAAATTTTTGGTCAATTAAAAATATTAAAATTCAATTTTTGATAATTTTTCCCAAACAATCAAATGAGCTAACGAACTAGAAAATATTTTCAACTCAAATTTTAGATTTTGACCGAACACCGAAAAAATAGCCATTTTCCTGAAAACGACTTCCAGAAAAATGTTTTCCTGAAACACGATATTTTCCGCGAAACGAACTGGCTTCTAAATGGTTAAAAAGTTTGTGCTGCCATTTGTTTTAGAAGTGGATGCTATTAGATGAAGGCGTGGTTTAAGATAAAAATAAATGCTCCGCCAGCTTGGATTTTGCCCAAGACTAAAGTGTGAGGATATAAAATTGTAGAGACAATTAGAGGCTAGGAAAATTTAAACTTAGGACCCCCTACTTTGATGTAGAATCTCCAACGCAAAAGTTTAAACTGTCAGGTGAACTATTTAAATGCTCCCACAAATGGTTCCCAAAATTGCTGGAAGTCACAACAGATCAACCCAAGCTAAAGACATAAGCTAACTGGGATAGCAAAGTAAAACAACCACCCACCCAAGAATTTCTCTAGTGGAGTTATACGAAGTGGAGGAAGATGAGGAATCCTCAGAAGAAGAAGAACTACTGGCATTCTGAAACAATCTGAAATAAGACTAATTACTACTTCTCTTCATGTGTTGATGGCTACAAGATGTACTGTGCAATGATTGAATATTGCAAACTTATATGAAGCATACAATGCCAAAGTTGAATACATGGACAAATGCAAGCCATCTTGGTACTAAAACACAATTAGTGGGATAGAATGAAGCTAAGAACCAATCATTCCCATAATCTTCTTACTTAGTAAATAGATGAACATTTGGCACAAAAAACTGAATATCTGAAACTTACCATTAGAGCAAAATCTTCTTCCTCCAAGAAGAGCTCCTCGCGAACATGAGCTCCATCACTTTTCGTAGATAATCTCCATGAACGGCTATCAACAATTTGGAAAGAGAACAAGCATTCCAAGAAAATAAAAGATGTGAAATCCATAAACGTGTTCATTTCGATAAACTAACAAAAAGCTCCCCCCGATCATTGAAATTGTAAGTAACAAGTAATTACATTTCCCTCATCAATATCCCCCCGTATATGTTTAGCTGTCTTCATGTACTTTTCTGAACATCTGGAATAGTAGTTCTGACTTACAACTGACTCTATTTCTCATCGTGATTATTGGCCAATGACAAAGAACCATGCCTATAGGTAATTACAGTTTTTGACTATCATTCCACGGAGTATAGCATGTGAAAAAATTACTTAGGCAGAGGGAAGAGGCTTGATCAGGACAGATGCACCATAGGGAATGTTCCTAATTATAATCCACATCGGATTCCCAATAGACCAAGGATGATGAGTACACTGTTTCCATGGCTAATGTAATTAACACTAAGCATTTAACTTGGTCAGTATAAATTTTGCTTGGTAATTTCAGTTGACTCCAGAAAATTGATTCAGTTGTTACTCTGTGAGATAATATTTACTTCCTATAAGAATGAGTGTGTAAGAATTTACAGACATGGGAAAAGTGGCATCTCTACTCTGCATTCAGTTCCACATTGCAGACATTATCAAAGAGCTGTAAACAGAGATTGATATCAAGCTTCCGACCAGTTACATTTTTCTGGTCAGTGTATTCCTAACCGACATGCACTTGGAAGAAGTAGAAAAAGAAATAAATTTAGTGATAATTTATTTCTTTGTTCCTCATTCAGCCAGATTCTTCACTAACAGATGGTTAGACCCTTTTCCTTCAGATTCTCAAATTCTGAACAATCTTGCAGGAGTAAAAACTCAACAAAAGGAGAATGTTTCACAATATTTCGCCAATCCACTATGCGACGTCATCTATCAGTTCCTGCATGAGAAAGCCGAAGCAGAAACTTCAGAAGTCTCACATGACATATTTACTCGTAAGCAGGGGCTGGCTTTGACAGTTGAGGCATCCCATCCATCACACTAAGTTGTCTCCTCAGCTTGACAATATGAGCTTGCACCTAAATGCAAATCATGTTTAAACAGTGTTAACCTTTAACATGACTCCCCAGCCTTTAAACCTCTTTCCCAAACAAAGATGAAGGATGCATTATTGAGAACTGAACGAATGAGTATTTCCAATTTCCAACTGTATGTGACATCAGACACTATCCAAAATTCCAGTTTTAACAAATACATGAGAAAAAAGATTATTATCCAGGTGTCGCATGGTAGAAAACCGAGACATAGATTTCTGGGGGTGTGGAAGCGGGGATGGAGAGGAGGGGGGGTTGAGCTGGTGGCAGCAGCAGCCCCTCTTGCCAGGTGCTTGTTCATATGTGCTGATGAAATTTGTCATCAAAATCTTGTCCCTTCGCTTTTTGTTCAAAATTGCTTGACTCAACACCACCCACCCCACTTCCTATCCTGAATACACCATAGATGCAAGCCAACACTTAAAAGCTCCAAACTCCAATCCTAATTCCTTTGAATATCACAAGATCATCAAAATGTATGTGGATGCCTATTCCCAACAACTTCAGAACAAGCATAAGAAAGTTAAGAATGAACGATAAACAAGAACAAAATAAGGCCTCTCTGACCTGCTGGCGAGCTGCGGCGAGCTTCAGTAGCTCATCCGCCTCTGAGAAATTCATGAACCACTGACTAAGAGGATGATCTTTAGTATCGCCTCTCTCCCGTTCACTAGTGTTTTCTGGGGCTACTGCAGGGTCTATAGAATAAACAAAACATACAAAGGGCAAGCATAGATAATCAGAAGACATAAAAATGAAGCTTTACCAGGAGCAGAAATGTTAAAACCAGCGGGCATCCGCGGCACTATAACAGCTGGATTATTCTGAACCCGGGCATAAAAAGCTTCTGAAGGTTCGGGAAAGACAATCTCATCATAAGATTCAACGACAACTGGTTTCTTGGTTGATTGAGGACCAGACTCATCTTCCGGGTACAGCTTCAAATGGTGATAGCTACAAGCCAAACAACAGGTAAATGAAAACCGCCTCCCACAAGGACAAATCGATGAAGTAACAGCACAAAGAACTCACAGATCCAACTGCTTGTCGCACACATCAGGATGAAAGAAAAGGGAGATAGCGATTTCGAATTCACCCCAGCCACATTCCGACAGCTCGAAAGGCGGAGCCTCCATGACTCTCGTGGGATTGTTGAAACTGGGATGCAATTGGAACACGACCCGCTTGATCACCGCGCTGAGATCCTCATTAGTCGCCCCGCGGACATACACCGTCCACTTATGCGATTGGGACCTTATCAAGGGGGAGACAAACAAACCGCTCATTTATCAACGCCAACATCAAGCCACCAACAGTACACAAACCCAAAACTAAAAGATCGATAATTTATCGATACTTACTCACTGGCCTTTCTACCGAGATAGAACGCGATGGTTCCGTACACGATCGGCAAGCTGATTTCCGCGTCCTTGAGCCTCCGGCTCAAGCCCTAGCAACAAACCCAGGAGCAACAACATCAACAGCAAATCAAAAAAAAAAACTGAAAACGCCTCAAACCGACCGACCGACCGACCCATCACTCCACTCATTCGCCGGCGAATGCAAAAACAACTCCCTCCCAACACGAACCCGCCGTCGCATTCAATGTCGCGACCCGAACTTCGAGGTTCTAGCAGTAGGAGACTGGGCTGCGAATGCAAAGAGAAAGAGAGGGGACGGGGAAGAAGGGGCACCTTCTTCTCGGGATCTTCGGAGAATTTCGCGATCTTGAGGCGCTTGCCGGCGGTGGCGCCGCCGTCTTCCGGCTGGCCGTCGCCCTGCTTCCTCGCGGACATCGTCGTCGGCGATTCCGGATTGCACTGAAGATCTCGACGAACGAGGGAGTTCAATATCGAGCGGGAATTTGGGGGATTAGGGTTTTAGCGGGCTTAATTCCTTCCTTCCAGTTGCCTCTTTTTTTGGCCGTTGCGTTTGCTTTCGATTTCCTTTTCTCTTTTTCTTTTTTTCCCCTTTTATTTCGATAATTGTTTCCCACAATTAACCCCTAAAACTTCATATCAAATTTCATTCGTAACCTCTCTCACCATCTCGTGAAAAATAAATAATTTAAAAAATATTTTCTTAAAAATTGATTAATTATATCATCTATGAAAAATAAATAAAAAAATTATTTTCATCATAAATAAAATGTTGACACGTACGTTAAAATATTTTTCATTAACTAACTATTTCAAGTCAAATATTTTCTAAATTATTTATTTTTCATGAATTAAACAGGAGTTTAATGTACTACTCTTTTCAGAAATTAATAAATCTCATGGTCGACATTATTTGTTGGTACATCCATTTCTCTCTCTATTTTTCTTTTTCTTTTTTTGGGTAAAAGTCAAGTAATATCCTGATATGGTCCAAGCGTAAAGATATAATCTGCCCCCGTCTTTATATCGAATAGTGCTTCTATTTCCGATTATAATTATTCCCATTTTCTTCAATAAGGTAGGTTATTTGCTAGGTCATAATCAATATTATTTGCTAGGTCATAATCAATTTGTAATATGAATTCGGGACTTAGAAAAAAAACTGAAGTTGAACCCATTCTTAACATCCTGATTCAATCTCTCTCCGTAAATTGAAAATTTGAAAATCTTTCTTTCAAAATCAAGAAAAGTCATGAACATAAAAGTTGTAGAGAACATCCGCAACTTTCCATACTTTCAAATTTCATTAGAATCAGAGTTTATTTGCTAGATCAGAACATTTTTCAAAGTATCAATCAAATCTCAATGCATTTATAGATATTCAATTCTTACGTTAGGCCGATTTCTTAAGGAAAATACATTGAATCTGATAGAATTTTGAAAAATCATGAAAGCTTTGTTCATTTCATGAAAAGCGTTTTTTTGAATTTTCGATGTCTATTTCACAAAAATTAATTGGTAAAGAAAAATATTTTCCGCTTTTCAAATAGTGGAAATTTTTTTCACACTCATGCTAGTCCCCACTTCTTTCTTTATTTTCTTTTTTAATCAAATTTTTCATTATTTTCTTTTATTCTTTTATTTTTCTTTTTCCTTCTCCTTTTTCTTTGGTTGATTGCCGATCACGGCGACCGACCACGGCGATTGACCACGGCGATCGACCACAAACGAGCCTTGAGCTCGTTGACCTCTAGCAAGCTTGAGCTGGAGCTAGCCACTCACCAAATTAGAGAACACAAGTCTCAAGCTTGCAGCCTTGGGCCTTGCCAAATCGACAAGCCTTTTTAGGCCAGCGAGCTCAAGCTTCCTTTGCCCAGTCGCCATGGCTGGTGACAGAGAAAGGAAGGAGGAAAAGAAAAATAAAAGGATAAAATATAAAATAATAATAATAATTTATTGAAAAGAGTTCATAGAGGAAAATCGAATCGAATTTTTCATATCGCACTGCAGAAAATATTTTTTAGTTTATTTTCAAGTTTCAATTGAATATCGAAAAATATTATCATTTTTCTGAAATATGACTTATTGAAAAATATTTTTCAAAAACTCCGCATTTTATGAAAAACAAACAGAGCTAAGCATCAAACAATCAAATGAAAGCAATCTGAAAACTTCACAAAGACCTAATAGATTGTGAGACTGACCCATTTCAGTCAAGAAGGGAACCAATTTACACACGATTCAAATGGGCACGGATTGTCCAGATGTTGAATTCCAGCAAAACAAATTGGAAAAGCCCGAAGCCTAATTTCCAAGAGAAGCTGGCAAAAAGCTCGTCGCTCCTGCAAAGTGCTAGGGAATGCCTTCTAACTCCTATTTGAAAGGCAACATCCTAGCGAGCCGCCGGAGGACGCGACAACCGACATTTGTACGAGGATTCGCCACCCCTATACGAAGGATTTCGCCACCGAAGAGGACATGACCAAACCGAGAGGACGCCGACCAGGAGTGCGCTGTTGTAAGTGCTCGGCTCGCCTTGCATCGAGTTGTTACGGGAGTCACTGTATGTCTCGTTCTGGAAGGGCCCGCCGACAAGTGCTCCGACCGCCACGTTCGGGTTGGGGGCGGAGAAGTTGAGCCACTAAACCCGTCTTTGCACCCGGTGGTCGCGTCGACCGGGATGGAAGACCCTCTGTGGTGCACATACTGAGGGTAGTTTTCCCCGAACCCAACTAGATAGCTCAGCTTCATCGGGTTTTCGCCCAACACGTAATCCACCTGAGAAAATATGAAACGAGAGCGAGGAGCAGTTAAAATGATTTGCACTGAAATAGTTAAGACAATGATTATGGTTTGTATTGACTAGAAGTATCTTCTTCAAGGACATTGACAGAAGCTTTCTGGAAAGAGGCAAAGAAACCAGGATGCCAACATTGAGTTCTTCATGGATTTGTTGAAGATGAAGGTTTTGGACCCAAAATAGACAACATTAGATTTGTTGCTTTTGCAATCCCGAGAGCCGGATAAAGAATTCAGGACTTTAAATCCTGGAAAACAGTGTTGACATGGCACGAGTCCTAGCCGACCATAAAAAAAATGAACTATTCCGGCATCAAAGTGTACCTGTGAAATTGCAAAATCACGAAGATCGCCTGGTGTATAGGATCTTTCGCTGCAAAACAAAGCCTCAGTACCAGAAGTGAGCATGTAATCGCTGTAAAGGACGGCTAGAAATGCAGAGCCGACAGGATGCAACAGTGAGTTCCATTCAGTCACCCAGATCAGCCCACCTGGATCACAGGCAATCTCATTCCTCATATGAAAAATAACAAAAGACAGGACCAATGTGGATCCTGATGAAGTCATGTTTTGCTTCAAAAAAAAAAAAAAAATCAGCCCAAATTTCATGAGAGAAAATCTCAGTGTCAGAGGGCTATCCAGATAAAATCGTGAAGAGGAATTTCTTTTTATCCGTGTTCAGGCGCTTACTTTCTGTTCTGCTTGACGTGGCAGTTGGCGAATCGGGCAGAAGGCTACACATCATCATCTCAGCGGTTTCCCTGTACATCTGGAGCGCGAGATTCTCAGTGATCGGAACTTCGCTCGCTCCGAAGAAATCTACACGCGATAGTAACACCTGCTTGAAATTCAAGAAGAGTCATGTCCTGTTTTCCATACGGCAAAGATTCATCCCTAAGTTATGAAATCCTGGCTCGACAAACAGGTACACACTACAAACACAATTTAGCCACTTCCATAAGGTAAAAGCAAAAAGAGGATCCTGACATATACCTGGACTCCTGGAAGCTTGTCGTTCCAACTAATCCAGCTCGGTCGTCTCCAATTACCAAATTCCTGTCCGTGGTCAATCGTTGCATATCTTAGGTACGATCTGTCGGCAGACGCAAGGTAGAGCCAGCTAGCTGCCCAAAGCAGTTCATCTCCATAGCCTGAAGAGTTGTAGAATCTTTGCTCGCTGGGGGCCGTGACACTGTAGGAACCCCGATAGGTATCAGCAAAAGCAAATAGCTGCTGCGCATGCATCAGCAGCAAACTCGAATAAGTGGAGTTGATCTTCTTGAAGACCAAAGAAGCCGACGCCATTGCAGCGGCAGTCTCTGCTGCAACCTCTGTTCCTGGAAACGACGTGTTCACTTGTGTAAGGGGTCTTTGCAAGGCCATGGATTCGGGCCTTTGCCAACACTCGTGGTCCAAGTCGGGATCACCCACCTTCAAGAACGACACAAGGTATAAATTTTAAAGCCAAAAAAGAGGAAGGATCAAAATTGTAAACAAGCAGGCGCTTCCTCTTCGAATGCTCATATTAGACTGCCAATTAGGCGGTTGAGAATGAACGCCCCAGGGATACTGAAATGAGAATCTCAGTTCCTATTGACAATTCAAACTGGCTTATCAGTCATGCTTACAATCGCCGGCAACAAGTTGATGTTGCAGCACAAAAATGGCTAGCAAACAGAATCAGGGAAAGGAAGCGAGATAGGTTTTGTAGGTTCATAGAAGGCAATCAACGACAGATTCTGATGACCATCTCATCATTCGCTTGATTCTCATGGAAAATCATCTGAGAAGTTGTGAAATGAAAGCACGAGTACCATTTAAGCAAAAGTCGAGAAACTACTTTGTAACGTTTAGCATAGGCTTTTAAGAACTAGGCTTGCCTGAATATACAGCACATTTGGTGAAGGATGAGCACTGATGAGATAATCAGTGATCCATTTGAGCGAGTCCTGTGCATTTCTCAACTGCTTCACCGCATCCATCTGATCTCCATACTCCAGAATCGCCCATGAGAGCATTGTAGCAGTGAAAGCCATGGGGAAACTGAACTTCATCGAGTCCCCTGCGTCATACATTCCTTTCGATAAGTCTAAGCCTTCTTCGCTGCCATCCATAAACCCTGAATCGCCCCTCCAAGAAATCCTGTTGTTCACCAACTTACCAGCTGCAGGAACATATAGCACTATGAAGAAGATATTCACAGAGAAGAATTGCTATCTCCTTTTTCAACATTTTTGCTATCTCCTTTTTCAACATTTTGCTAACTATTAATCACAAAAAAAAAAAAAAAAAAAAAAAAGAGCAGAGGCCGAAGAGGGGGATGTGGTTGCCTAAACATTTACAACCGTACGTCTGAATTGATGCCCGTTGTCCATCTGCATCAACAAAATTAACAATGAACTACATCTACTATTTTTATCTTTTTTGAGAAGGCCATGTGGACAGACATTTTTGAACGTCGAAGAACTGCATAGCAATTCTGAGAGCGTCTGCATATTTCTGCTCGACCGGACTGTGGTGGACCTTCGGCGCCTTGGAATGGAAGTCCTTCAGAATTGTAAGCGCAACCGCCACAATCACCAGAACTGCTATGACAGTCACCAAAACCCACCAAAACCATCCCTTGGACTTTTGTCCTTCACCAGCCATCTTAGTCTCCATTGAACTCTTTCCAACACTCAGAACTAAAACACAGCAAGAGGGTCAATGCTCATGTTCGAATAAAGGGTCACTCGTTCTTCCCGTCAAAGTACTCGATTTTCTGTGCGACTCGATGCACGAATTTGGAAGATCCCATAACCAAGAACCAGATGAAATCGGTGGGCTTTCAGCTGATCACAGAATGGCAGAGGAGAGCAACTGTGACAGTTGAAACTATGGATCGGTATGCCACTAAGTTTAAAGGTATCTTTCCTCTTTTGTACCAATGTCGATGTGACAGATTCGCCCGTCCGTCGTTTCCTCCGTTTGGAATGTTTTGGACCGTTGGATTGAGGTCCTCGTGGGAAGGAGGGTCGAGATCTCGCCGAAGAGGGATGCCACCATGGAATCGGAGACAAATGCTATGGCTGCAGATCATGTCAGAAGAGCGGCAGGGGGTCGGGGTGTGCTTCATTTTTCTCGTTGGAAGAACTGGCGTCAGTGATTGCTCAGAAAAATCACAATCATTCTAAGTGCCACGTGGACCTGAATTCCTTTTCACATCTTATGAGACGTAGCTCTACTAATAATAACATCATGTGGCGAGATAACACTATTTAAATTATATTTTCAAAACCCCATTAATGATCATATCAATGAAATAGTATGACATGATTGATTTGGTTGCCAATTTCCACATTTGTCAAATGAGTAAGTCGGATCGGCTGAAAATAATTCGATCCAATTGATCCATTTAATTTGTTTTAACGCATTTCTATGCAATACAAATCTAGTGACTCATACCCGATTTATATTATTTAAACACTTCAATATCTAACTCAATCTAAAAAAACTCATATCCAAATTGAGACGAAAATACAGATTGGGCGAGGGCAAGAGAAAGTCATGGAATTGAATATTTCATCATGCATATATCAACATAACTCCTTTAGAGCGACAAATGGTATCTTTTATAAATAGGAGATTGGCGACAAAAGAAAGATGTGAATTACTAAATGGATGTCTATCTACGTGTCAAACGAAGGCCTAAGTTTCATAACCAGAACTGACATGCTCGTCGTGCACATTGCCAACAGTCCTCTAAATTTGAGAAAGCTAATGTTTCTAGGGACCAATCCTTAAGTACGCTCAAATTCGTGCAGAAAGTGGGAAGTTGAACTGTGATACGATGGAGTATGACTCTACTTAAAGCAACAAAAGAAGCCCAAAGCAGTAAAACGACACCACCTCCGAAAGTCGGTGAATCAGGCGCGCTGGATTCCCGCCAATACGTTGCTTGGTGGTTTGTGCAGAGGGTACGACGTTTTTCTCAATGCAACAAAGAGATGACGATTATCAATATGTTGAGTTCTTCATCTCGAATTGTGGTCAGTGGTCACGGTGAAAGGGATTTTACACACCGAATATCATGTTCGGTTCTTGTGATGCCTGTTTACCTGATGACTAATGTGAGGATGACCGGCTCTGTGAAGAATCGGATCAGCAAGAGGAGGTGGTGGAACCCAGAATGGCCGTGCTGTTTGAGGATTCATCGGATCATGCGGATGAAGATTCGACCCAGCAGCCGGGTGGGGAGTACAAGAAGCTCGAGCTCAAGAAACACTTGCCATGTTGAGGAAAGATACAGGATAGTGAAGACGCTTTACAAGTACAGTGGTCGCAAGGCGATAGGCATTGATTTCGCAACTTATAAAAAATGTGTGGAGGTGAAGATGCAACTTTGCTTTCTGATTGTTGTTCGAGCTGAGCTAATACTAGGGGAACTTGCAGGTGCATTTTGAGGTTCGACCATATGAGAACTGCAGCTGTCCGATTTACCACTGTCTATCGAGCCCGGCCAGGAATTCGCACTCATGCACTAAACCCGAAGTTTTGGTGGATGCAAGGAGCATTGGTTGGTGTCATTCATGGTAATAGGACCTCGCGAGAAATCGAACAAGGGTGCTGAGGATCTGAAAGGAGAGGAAATGCCAGAGGCTTGAAATACGAATTGCGATCAAGATGCTATTCCCGAAAGTAACAGCCCCATGTTGTAAGTCCTCGCCTTCCAGTGATCGACAAAAAGGATTGAAACCCCGCAGGCACCTTCGCACTGAACTTGTGCACCAGTCGGAGCACAAGGAATTACGGTCGAGGCCAGAGAAACGACCGTCTTACAGAGAGCCACCACTGCACAGCCTGTTTCTTATGCCCGGCATAGGGTGCACGCGAGCAATATCTCATTACTGAGATGGAAGGCGGGGGAGTAGCCCGTGTTCGTCGGCACAAGCCACGTCCACAAGAGCGCATTAATCGGGTCCGAACAAAAAGCCCAAAATGTACAAGAGAGCTGTGAAGACACAGAGTGTGGCCAAGTCAAAAGCTGAAGATAAGTCGAATGCGGATGCAATTATCTCAGTACATCGACGCTTTCTCGCGGACGGTGGCCTTAGTGTCATTAATGGAACCGAAGGAACAGATGGCCCTCTCAGACGGGCGCTGTGGGCTTGTTTCGGAATTCGACAGGGAGAAGATATTCGTGTCATTTAGGGAAGAGAAGCGGTTGCCATAGCCGAAGGCCATGCTTCCATGAAACAATGATAAGCTGCAACAAAAATCTTTTGGGATGGTTTTCACATTCTCGGGCGCAAGCACCGTACGGGCTTGGCTGCCACCGACTCGAGTTCATGCGGGCAGGGGAAGAACAGCATTTTGTGTCGGCATTGCAACCGCTGCTTTTGTTTGCAACGTTCAAATGATCAGTACTAGCTACCAAGCAACCCATCAATAGAAAGATCCTGCGCAGAAGGATATGCATTTTACTGGGAAGTGGCAAGCACAGTAGTAATCCAGAATGTGGCGTTAGCAGATTGTTCTTGAAGCTTATGCTGATCCAAGTCCTTGGTGAAGCTAGTTGCTACAGTCGTCAGTGTAGCTTTTCGGCCACATGGGTTCACAAATTCAGTTATTTTATCTACTTGATACTGTCAAATTTGCACAACTCAATCCAAAAACACGGTAGTTGGTCGGGATTAATCCGAGTTCTCGAGCTGCATTGATGCATTACAGGTTTCGGGTCGATGCATTCGGCACAAGTATGAGCTGATCTCAATCTATACTTAGGATCTTCATCCAAATTACAGTAGCTATAAACATCTCCACTCTATAGACCAACTAGTGCCGAACTGGAAAAGACCAAAAAGGGGGAGAGCAAGGGAGGCAGGAATCGAATCTGTTTGCTCTTCAGGAGCAGAAACGAGCGCGAGCTTTGGATACGATCAGCCCTTTAAAATGGAGGTCGGCGCCAGGGGAGGAGTGTCCAGCTGGTACAGATTGAGCGAAGGACCCACGAACCTGAACAGGATCCAGGCTCCGATCACGACGAAGATGGAGGCGTAGGCGAACTTGTTGAGCCAGAACAGCAGCCCCTTCTCCCCCACGTACAGCTCCAACGCCTTCTCCGCCACGCTCATCTCCTCCCACTTCTTTGGCGTCGGCGGCGGCCTCTCTGCGGCCGCCGTCGCCGCTCCCCGGCCCGCCCCGTCCTCCGCCTGCTGCCTCCTCCTCCTCGACCCCCTCCGGAACCGTATCTCCACCTTGTCCGGCGGCGTCACCGGCGGCACGGGGGCGCTCCGCTCGTCGTCCCTGGAGCCTCCGGTGGCGCTGGCCGTGACGGCGGCGAGGCGACGCCGGCGCCGAAGGAGGAGGAGGGGAGGAGACGCGGCGGCGGCGGCGGCGGCGGCGGTTGAGGAGGTTGTCAAGGCGAAGACGGACGGCGGTGGCGAATTCGGACTAGGAGCGAGGGAATGGAGGATGCCAGCCTCCATGTTTTTCCCCGCTTGTGCTTTCTCGAGGAAGGGGAAAATGTGTGGATGGATTTGATGCTTTATCCTTCTCATTCATCCTCTACTTCCTCTTGTTTTCTGTCGAGAAAAATGGACTGAAAATTCTTAAGACTTAAAATTTTTAAAAATACAATGAAAATCCTAAAATTTATCAGAAAGCATAATCGAATTTCAAAATTTTCAAAAATTATAATCATTGGAAGAACCTAATTAAACCAATTTGACAAATTTTAGTATTATGTTGCATTTTTTAAAAATTTTAGACTTCAATTGCACTTTTATGATAATTATAGAACTTAATAACACTTTTGAAGCAAATTTTTGAACTTTTAATATACCTACTTCTTTTCCTTTTTAGTTTGAGTCCAATAACTGGAGGCTGCCTTTAAAATTTCATTAATGCCAACAAAACGCATATATATACCATCGTAGTCCACTGGATTACAACATCAACCGAAGAACGATCTTATTTAAGAATTATGCTGTACTCTCTCTACATTAAAATGTTCTTTTGCTGCCTGGAAACTCTCGGTCTCATGACATGCAGAATGTCTAAGCGAGCTGGTTGGAGCTCTTCTTTTTTCTCGTTTCTTCGCCGGATGCCGCCGGCCTCGTCTCCTTTTTTACCTTCTATTGCATCTGTTTCGGCTCTTCTTGGAAAGCATCCTTACCAAGACGCAGACCAATTCGTATCCTTGCGTGCGTCTGATATACAAAGCTTCGATGGGTTCTTCTCACTGATTGATCGACTTTCCGATTTTGCAGTGTATCAATATAAGGAGCTATAAAGCTTGCCCCGTACCTCACGTGTGACACAATGCGACATCGCACTGGGATTTATCAGTATGCATTCAGCTGAATTTTCATAATACCATAGAGAAATTAAGTATCCTAGGCTCCAGCGATGATTCTAAGCTTCTACTTGTGATAAGATATGGAGAACTATTCTGCTAAACTGTCACATTCTTCAACATGGGAAGTTACTAATGCGTGATAGTGAAGGTTACTCATACAAAACCATAAACGCAGCTGAAAATCTATTATGAAAATCAGACCTTTAGAATTCTGCTGATGCAGAACCAGATCAGATACGGATACTCGCACACATTGATATCAAAGCCAGCAAGAGTGGAGTTTTTCGAAAGAAGACCGGAACCATATAAAGCTCCAAAGGTGTTCAGCAGATCAAGAAGAACAGCTTCCAAAGAATGCGATTCCAATTCCCACAAATTTATATTGAAAAGGTCATAGAAACTTATGATAACAGACTTGTTGGCTGGAAAAAGAGATAAAATTCCAGTTTCCTATCAAACAAGTGACGACCTAGCTATCTAACTATTTCTTCGACCCAAGAAAAAAAAAAGCGTTCTAACTATTTACAAGGCAGTGAAGTTAAGGCACAACTTCCAAAATTACCCTCACACTGGGAGTGTTTACAACACCTGTACAGTTGTCTCTCTGTTGTTTATAAGTATAAACAACCTTTTCCTGGATAAGTCAGCATCTTAAACTCTTTCCAAATTATAATTGGTGGGAATAGTAGACTTGCAACTGCGTTGCCTCTGAGCAATGACTATCCCGACCCTTCTACTTTCTTCCAACATAAGCTCCCAATTTAGAGAGATCAGGAATCCAGAATGATAATTCCGATGATCCTGTTGCAAACATGAGGTTTCCTGGGGCCCATTTTATGACAGGAGGCTCTGTGTCAGTACTTAACCAACTTGCAACCTGAACAAAGGGAAGCTCAGTTCACCGGGCCTATCAACAGTATTGCACAAAACATCGTGTACATATATACCGAAGAAAGCAGTACTATTGAGTGAAGTAAGTAAGTTCAAACTTTAAGAAGCTATATATTTCCTTTGAAGAGTTGCAAGCCAATGGAATAAATGACAAATAGAGAGGGTACGAAACAAATGTTCTATGTCAAGGCAACAGAACATCATGAACATGGCATTAGGAAACCATGCATATTTATCGTCCAATGGCTAGACATCAGAATTGGAACCCCCATCTCCATGAATGATGATCCTAATAATACAATTGAAATATCCGACAGAATCAACACCAAGAAATACCTCTTTCCCGCCCCTTACGCTCCACGCATAGACACTGCCATCTCCAGAACCTGCCAAAAGAGCAGTCATTCCAATGTAATCAAGGCAAAATAAAAGTTCTACGGAAGCAACGGGACAGAAAGAGCAAGGCTGCTATTAATATACAAGTCAAGTCACCAGAGGAAGTGGCAAACAGTAGTTAAGTAAGTAAAAGGAAAATAGAAGCTCCCAATGTGATTCCTTCCATTTAATGAGTTATTCCATGTGTCCATAAAATAGCATACCATCTACGCTCCCTAAAAGTTAATCCGGGATTCAATTGCTATGCTAATAAAGGTAAAATCATTCGTATTTGGGTCCTTAAAAGGGAAAAGGAATTACAGCCCAACTGTAGGACAGACTAAACGAAATATGACATGAGTAAAGCCAGGAGAAAAACATTAGTCTTAAGAAAAGTAAGTAGCAATTAGAGTTCAGCAGCGAAATGATTCTTGTGGACACTCTTAAATAACCAGGATTCATAGTGGAACCACCACAAGCAAAGATGAACAGTTTACCAGAAATGACAAACATTCCTTCAGGGCTAAAAGATGCCTCCAAGGTGGACTTGCTTGATGTTGGCTTGACATTGAAAGTGGATAACTGTTTGAAATTAACCAAATGAGAACAGATATAAACAGACTTTAAATAACACTAAAATAAGTTAAGTCTTATAACTAATTTGGGAAAACTCTAACCAGTGTGCCTCGGAATGAGTCGAGAACATGTATATGCCCATCTGTGGTAGTCAAAAGCATAAGCCTTCCGTCATTGCTAAACTTGACAACGTTTGCATCAGACACATCTCCCCCAACAGAAAAGATTTCGAAAGGACCCTAATTTTTCATATATAACCACAGTCAGTTTTCGCAGCAGTGCTTGGTAACCCCAGAATTTAAGGCATCATGAAAAATTAACATGTGTCATCCTACACACATTACTTACTTTTTCATATTTGCGAGCATCAAACATCCTAACACATCCTCCAAAAGCAATTGCAAACACCAGGCCCGGATCATCATAAGCTGTGGCAGGCCTTCCTTGTACACGTAAAAGACCCTATAAGTGCAGATAGCATTTCAGCACTTGAATTCATCTAAAGAGGAAGAAAATTCAGAAGTGACGATGAATCCACCTGACACTTCTCAGCTCGTTGATCCCAGAGTAAAACAGTGCGATCCAGAGAACCAGAGATAAAGCATTCATTGCGTGGGCACAAGCTAAGGGAAACAACCCTGAATGAAAAGATAACAACACTGCTCTTACACATAGGACATGCGGAAGCAGTCACTCTTCTATTAAAACAACTAGTCTCATAATCAAACCTGTCATGGTGACCTTTAAAGTAGCGCAGGTACTTGTTGTCATGCAAGGATAACAGCCTCAGTGACTCTGTGAAGATTGAAATATAAGTATATGATGCTGGAACAAATATAATATTCCCATTGTTCTGAGTACATACCATCCCAACCATTCTTTGAGGAGTATATAACAGTCATCGGATGAGAAGTGAATGAGACCAGCTCAACCCCATACTTTTTGCTATTAATTGTCTTCAGACATCTGGAGATGAAAGGAATCCTTGA
Organism: Eucalyptus virginea; assembly: GCA_014182375.1. Taxonomy (NCBI): domain Eukaryota; kingdom Viridiplantae; phylum Streptophyta; class Magnoliopsida; order Myrtales; family Myrtaceae; genus Eucalyptus; species Eucalyptus virginea. The sequence goes on along the minus strand of CM024522.1, from coordinate 25,880,918 downwards.
GTTTAAATGGTTATTCTTTTTAAGACCTTGATATATTGCAATACTAAAATGCATAAGAATCAGTCTCGGACAAAAAAAATAAAAGGGCATCACTGCTTCTAAATGCCCAGTACGACAACAGTCAATAGGCTGAATGGTACTTGCACGTGAATATTATAGTAGACAAGATGCGAAGAAAAATGCAACTAGATATCTCTTAATTTCTTCTCCAACACTCAGTACTCCCAGCCTACTCTTCAAACTCACTGATATAGATTTCATGATCTGGACAATTATTGAGCATCTGTGAAATCTTGCTGAGCGTTGCGCAAGCAACAGAAGTAATCTAAAGTTTGACAAGAAGGCCTATTATATCTTGGGAGGATAGCCGCTAGAGCCTATCGGACCGAGTTTCGTAGAACCAAGTCACAGATCAAATTTCGATTGCAATTAAGGAACCAGATAGAGAAAGAGCTTACGTTGCACTTGCCACATCATAAAGGCGAATAGACTCATCGTCGCTGGCTGTCACCAGATAGCTCGAGGCCCGGTGAAAATCCATGGAACTGATTCTACCACTCTGCAAACAGCAATTACATCGAGTGGAAGCCATTAGTAATCCAAGAAAGCAACATCCGCGAGCATAAAAGGCAAGCTGAAAATGTTCAAACTCGGACCAAAGTCACCAAGGAGGAGGGCACAAAATTCCCAATTCCCACATAAAAGCATGCACAAGAAAACCCGTCTTCGTTTCGAAATTTATGCAACACCACCCAATGATAATTCCACAGCAAGATGCCCCATTTCGAGGCGAGAAGAGCTTCTCGCCGCCAATGACGAATTGGGTATTCGTGCAATTCAGCTAAATTACAAGAAGTGCGGCGCAATTCGACCGTAAGAAAAGCCTAAGCTAGACTGGACTGGAAATAAGAGCAGCTCACATAGTCTCTGAACGTCATGCCGACTTCCATGCTCTGGAGGATCTCCTCGGTGAGCTCCAGAGAGACCTTGTCCTTGTCTTCTCTCTCGGCTTGCACGCCTGCAAAAAAGAACCGGAACTGAGCGCGCGGGCGCGAGAGAGAGAGGAGCGAAGAGATTCGATCGAAACAGCGGCTGAAAACAGCAGAAGAGGCGAGAAGTGCTGATGGCGACGTACCGCCCATGTCGATTGTCGCACGGGAATTTCCGATGGAGAGAGATCCGGTGGAGATGCTGTGCAGACGCTGCGAGAGGTCTGGAGACGTCCGGGGGCGGAGAGAATCGCCAGAGCAGCCGGCGAAGAGCGAAGCTCAGGTTCACGTTCAGAACGGGACGGACCGGGCCGGGCCGGGTCGGGTCGGGCCGGGCCGCTAGTAATCCTCTCTCATCCCTCTAAACAGCAACCAACGAGTTGGTCCAATTGAGGGGAAAATGTCAAAAAAGTTGTAAATCTACTGTAAAATGTCAAATATAGTTGTGGAAACAAATACAGTATTTGTATTAATTTAGTTATAAACCTTTCAATAGTACTGATTCAATCCTAAACATTTTGAGTAAGTGTCAATTCAGTCGTAAACATTTCAACGATGCCATTTAAATCATAAACCTTTTGAATTAGTGTCAATTTAGTCATAAACGTTTTGATTTGGTGTTAATTTAGTTTTTTGGCTAATTTTGGTTGGGATATTACTAATGTGGATGCTGGTTTACTTTTGTGGCATCGCAGCATTGATGTAGACGATTTTCATATTATATTTTAATAAATTTTCAATTTCTTATTATTTTTCCTAATTTTTTTCTTTTTTTCTCTCATTTCTTCTTCTTCAGAGAACAACCATTGGCCATAGGCAATGGTCAACTATCGGCCATGATCGAGCAGCCTAGCCTCGCTTGGCCATGGGATGCCGAGCCTCAACAAGGATCAATCTCGCTAGATCTGGCCTAAGCGAGGGCAACCTTGGGGAGGGCTCCCTTGGCCAAATCCAATGAGGCCACCTTGGCCTAGGCGAGGATTGGCCTTGTTAGATTTGGCATGGGGAGGGCGACCCACTTAGGCAAGTGTGAGCCCCAATGCATCCAACAAGGCAAGCCCTCACCCAAGCTAGGGTGACCCCCGAGGAAGGCTCCCCTAGCCAAATCTATGAGGCCACCTTAGCCTAAGTGAGGACCGACCTTGCCGATCTACCGGAGGAGCCTTCATCGGGGTTGCGCTCGACCAAGCAATGTTTCACTAGGGCTAGATTCGGCAAGGCCACGCCCTAAGAAGGCTAGCCTACCCTATCGCAATTGATGGCCGATCATCAATGAAATGAAGAGTGAGAAAAAAAAAAGAAAAAAAAAATTATTATTAAAATGTTAGTAAAAACTGTACATGTCAGTGCCAGCGGTGCCATGTAAGCGAACGTCAGCAATATCTAGCTAAAATTAGTCGAAATGACTAAATTGACACTAATCAAAACGTTTATGACTAAATTGATATTAATTTAAAATGTTTAGGATTTAATTGGCTCCGTCAAAAGGTTTAAGAATGAATTGGCACCAACTTAGAAAGTTGAGGATTGAATTGGGCATCAATGCAATATATTTATGATTTTTTTTTATACTTTTTCTGTCCAATTTATTAGGGATGAGCAAACCAACCGCATGAACTAGCCGGCTCTAAGAGGCATCAGTTTAGTTTCGATTCTATGTAATTGGAAGTAATGAATTTCAATCTGGTTCGGGGTGTGGAACTATCCACCCAAACCGATTTTTTTTTTTTTTATTTCTCACAAATATGAAAAATCCCTAATATCTCCACAAAGAACCATCAAGCAGGAAAAAGAAAAAAGAAAAATCGATTCTCATTCTTATCGCCTCTCGCTCACGCTCACGCCTCTTTTACTCGACTCGGTCGCACTGTCTCTTGCCTGACTCTCAGATGCCACCCTCTCGCTTGAGTCACTTGACGCCTCATGATCCCATCTCGAGTCTCAATTCTTGCCTCCCTCTCTCTCTGTTTTTGGGGTTAATATCCAATGCTTTTTTTTTTTATGCCGCTGGTTCTTTTTCCATAACCTCCTCTTTTATTTCTTAAACCATTTCAGCAATAACTTGACTCCTTTCAATGTTTGTTGATTCTCTAGTGATTCTATTATTTATATGTTGCTTCAAGTTTTGGGAATTCATACTTGTCTTTTTCCTTCCTAGTCACCTTGGAAATTTTACAATAATCTATGTTGGTGTTTTGGGCTTTCTAAATTTTTTTCGTTTCAGTTAAGTTTTTATTTCTCCTTTTTTCTATTTTCGGGATCTTACATGTCATTTTGTTCATTTGTTATTCTTGCAAAGAACCATCAAGCAGGAAAAAAGAAGAAGAAAATGCCACCGTTTCCATGACCAATGGTCCCATTCCTAGTTCTAAAATTTGGAACCAGTCCCTTCAATTCTTGATTTCTAAATGGGAATTAGATTACCTGAAAATCGATCACCTGTGCAATTTATGTATCCAACTATGATTAGTTTTCTTTAATTCACTGGATCCGTTTTATAACTAAGAGAAGAAGAAGTCTTACAAAACCAACATTGTTTAGCTCGAAATTCTTCCAATTTTTCATTTCTAAAATCCAATGGAATTCCTAAATTTAGAAAGAAGTAATGGAGATGCAGTACCATCGAATAGAGATTTATTTTTTAGACCATGTTTCGATCGTCGTTCGACTCCATCCAAATTCGATTTTGTCCGGATCATTCGTGTAGATCAAAACTCACTCGACCAGAGATTTCGGTACCTCAAAACCGTCATCGTTGCGGGCCTTCCGGGGTCTCACGGCTTTATAGTTTCAAAAAGCTTTGCAAGTGTCAAGCTCAAACGCACTATGGATTCGATTGCACAAGGAAAAACTGTGAAGAGAGTTGAAAGAGATCGAGCAACTCTGTCCACCTTCAATCATTTACAAGCACGGACGATGTACCGACAGATCACCGGACATGGTCCTAGAAAATCACCCCTCGGGACGATCCCCGTAACATGTCCATAAACCTCGTAGAAAAAAAAAACCGACATGAAAATGTCCCTCGTAAGATGAGCTGTAGAATTTTTTTTCCATACACAAGTTAATGTACAACTGCAGAAACTACGCCCGGATCACATGACCGGCACCGGCATGACCATCTCGGCCGGATCGTCTAAGGGCATGCCAGAGACAGTGGCGGCGTCATCGTCCTCGCCCGAAGCCTTCTTCTTCCTGTTGATGAACTCGATGCAGTCCGCGAGGGCCTCGCTGTGGTGCGGGTCGTTCACGGGGTAGTACGGGCGGTGCTGCCTTGAGGGCGGGGGAGGCGGCGGCGGCGGCGATGGCGACGACTTGGAGAGGGCGGACAGCATCATGAGGCGGAACACCGCCTCCCGGAAGCGCTCGAGCAGGGTCGAGGGGGCGAACCGGTGGCTCCGGGCGGAGCAGGAGGAGGAGCTGGCGACGGGGGCCCTCAGGCGGGGGATGCACTGGGCCTTCGCCTTCCTCGGGCTGCACTGTTCTTCTCCTTCTTCTCCTCGCAGCTGTTTCTCCATTGTTCTTTTCTTCCTCTTCGGCTTCCTTCCTTCCTTCCTTCCTTCCTGACTGCGTTGAGCAGTGCTGTGTTGTGCTGTGGTGCGGTGGTGGTGGTGCGAATTATTGAATGGTATGTTGCTGGGTATTTATGCAAGAATCTTTGGAGACAGGTAAGGTAATTCATAATTCTGATTTGATGTTTGACTATATTGGGTTCGGAATGGGAGAGTAGACCGCGGCTGGGGTGGCTACGAGCTTAGCCGGCAGGGAGAGCTTGTCGAAGCACTCAAACCCACAAAAAAGAAAGAGAAAGAATTCGACCAAAAAAAAAAAAAAAAAGAGCAAGAAAAATTGAGATGAATATGTAATTAAGCCCTACTTTTCGTATTGCTCATTTAAATATTTATTTTGGTATTTATGGCTAAATTATATTATAGACCGGATCAATAAGCTGGCAAGATAAACACCGGGCCTCAGAAACCTTGCCAAGGAACTCGATGCCATAAAATTGGTTGGTCCGAGAAGGTTAAGGTGCTGGGTCGAGCTTGAAAAGAGAATTTTGTTCTAAACTCACTCGGTTTGCCTTTCGCATTGATTCAGGCTAGGTAGCCAAGAAGGACGACCCATCCATTAATCAAGTCTGAATCTATCATATGAGTATGTTATGAGGTGTTTACAGCAAAAGAGTGAGGTTATACTTAAAATCATTAATTACATGTTTGTTAAGTAAGAATGGAGCTATATTAGAGGTTGGGAAAAATGAAAACTAGGTATGAAAAAGTGAAAGAAAAAATGATTTGGGCAAAAAAAATCTCACTCCACTCTTTTCCAAATGGTAATTTAATCATATAATTCAAAAATGTTCGATCCGCTTTTCAAGAAAGTCGTATGCAATAGCTTTTATACATATTGTGTAGAAAACAATTTGCACCTAAAGATTTATTTCTGTAAAATTTCGCTTATGGATTTTATTTGCTTTCATGAGAATATCAATTTTTTTCCCCTAAAACGCAGTTCAATTTCGGACCATACGATTCCCCAATTTTTTTTATCCTTTCGTCGACTTTTTTTTTTTGTTTGCTAATGGCCTACGTCTCGTTCCTTGGAGATGAAGACAGGTCGTTGTCTTAGGCCGCAAATCAGGGAAAGAAAACATTCTCTTGGGAGCAACAGAAAACGACGTCGCCGACGTCGCTCCTCCGTGAAGATATCGACTCGCATCTAATTTGCGGGATCGTCCAGAAATGCTGCAGCATTTCCCGATCTGTTCCCCCCTCTCGTCAGTTTGTCTTTGTACTGCTACCTTCTGTCGCCACTCGCAACAATCTTTTTATCTTAAGTAATTATGTTCCTTAATATAATCGCTCCCCGAGGCAGGAATGTATAGACCCGACTATCCGGAGGTTCATCCAAACATCCTTAAAAATAAGTCCGACAAAATTGTTGACACCACTCATTTGCTTGATGGAACATGCGCTCGGATGAGTTTTTTTGGTTTGGAATAAATGGACCCGTCTCACGCGAATTGACCCCCCTCAACACATTTAGGCGTGTCGACGCATCGTGTGTTTTGATTTGAGAAGATTGATAGTTTTAACTCATTTAATACTCATATTCAAGGACTTTTTTTTCAAGGGGAATACTATGAAAGACCTTAAAAACTATGCTCTTGTGATGCATTTACTTTTATTTTTTTGTACCTCCAAAAACCCTAAAAAAAAAAATCCAAAAATTTAAATGTCACACTATGTTCAGAACAAGGATCTAGCTAGGCTCAATTTTTTAGATGTACAATATTCTTATGAAGGCTAGTGCAAAACATACTATTAGGATAATGTGCTATCTTACCATTCTAAAATCTCTAATACTAGATATAAATTTGAAGACCAAAAGGGAGAATTAGCTTTGCGTGGTTCAAGCACACAAACACACGATTTTATTGGCGAGGCTAGTCTTTTTTCAATATATTATAGATTGTGCCTTTTATAGGCATAAGGTAAAGAAAAGACAAATAAGATTACATCATTGACGACACAAGGCATATTAATGTTTAATTCCAAGACACCTAGGACCATGATTCTTTCTAAAATATTAATCATATCATTCTAAACATTAATTACATCACAACTCATCGCTCTCGCTCATCTTGAAATATTAATAACAGATGAGTTATCACGATATTTTTTATAACAAAAAAATTAAGTTATTTGTGTCATAATGTGCAAATTTAGGATTTTTAGAGACGTCCAAAAAATTCAGGGTATTTGTGTTATAGTTGGCATAATTTGGAGGTTAATAAGCTTTTTTTCTTTATTATTAAAAGTCTATAGAAGAGTTCGAAAATAGAAAAGTTTTTAAAAGGAGGGAGTTCCGCAAATCGGCTGGCTTTCGGCCGAGGGCGGCAGCCGAGCCGAGCCGAAGGGCAGGGCGGCGCGGCGCAAAGCGAGTACGAGATTTTTGTCCGTATTCGGCAGAGGTTTCACATGGTAACATGTGCGGGGGGGCTTTATATTTTCCCCATTTTTATTCCATCATGCCTTCGCCACGTCCCCCCATAAAAATCTTAAAATTTCCGGCCGACTTACCGACCATGATCGATCGAACCAACCCCCCTTCGCCCATGCATGAACGCGACACTGAAATTCAATTCACCAAAATCTTGCAGTATCCATTATAATATTGATAACGCGATTTGGCATGCTTTCTCTCAATCGGTTCGAGTTCGAATGGACGGGAACGGCGTGCCTCGAGCGCATCTACGCAGCTCTTGTAACATGGAGATGGTCTACGAACACGGTACGGCGATCGGGTGTCTCATTTGTACTGGACGAGCGAAGACTTGGTCGTCATCAACCAAATTTGTTTCTCAAGAGGTGCTCTGGATTCTTCTTGGGCACTTAGGGATCTAATTGGTAACGTGCTAAACAATGCTTATTTAAACAAAAAAAATGAAATCCGTTTGATAACATTTTTGTTTCAATAATTGGAACATAATCAACAAATACAAAAATTGCTTTTGTGTTCTCGAAAACAATTCTAGCATCAAGCATTTTCTTCAATTTTTTTAATTATTTTCCTTTTCTTTTTTTTCTTCATCTAGCGAGCAATTTCGCCGGTGGCTAGGTGAGGCTTGGGCTAACAAGGCTCCCTGAGGTCATTGATCTTGCAAAGACAAGGACCAATGACCAGCTAGCGGAAGAAGAATAAAATGAAAAGAGAAAAGAAAAAAGAGAAAAATGTAATAAAGTTATTTTAAAATTAAAAAAAAAAATTCTAAGTCACAAAAAAATTTGCAAATCATATAAAAAAAATAGAAATTTTATGCAGTCATCAAACTCTTTTGAATACTCAGAATTTTCTCAATGAAACAAAAAAAAAAATCATTTATGAGCAAAGATTATTCCCAAAAACAGAATAGTTACTAAATGCATGCTAAATCAATCCACTAACCTAAATTTACATTCATCGAGATCATGCATGCATGGGTCACAATTCGTGAAACCTCTTGTACTCGTGACACTTGTGAGTAATACTTGGGGTTATTGAGTGAAGAGTGATGATGTAGAGAAGATAAACACAACTGGTCCATAGGAATGATGTTCGGACTGTTGGTGCTAAGAGTTATAGGATCGAAGGATTATATTACTTAAAAATTTTAAAGGTAGGTTAGCTTCCCATGCACAAACTAGTTGAGAATTGATACCGCTTTCTTGATAAGACCATAGTAGGCTGAAATCAGTTGTTGAGCTCAAAGAAATGTACTATCTCGCTCGATAGACTAGACGTCCGAGCTAAGCTGGGCATGGTATGATCTCGTATAAGGAAGCTATTCACCATTTGTTCTCTGAAACAACTATGGAACGAGGGCTGACGTGGTGAATTCTGCTCGTTAGGTATCTCATGGGTTGTTTCGTGGCTAAGGATTTGCTAGCTCGTGCCAATTTGGCATCAAAGCAGGTTCCCTTTAGTAAGTGGGTGAGTCGAAGAAAGATATGATTCCTCGCTCTAGTGTGGGTTGAACTAGAGAGTACTGGTGGTCTACCCGGTCCTACAGAGGCGAAGAGTGAATTGCCAAGACAAAAGGTGCTTAGACAAAACGTAGCTCTCAACTAGCTTCTAGGTTGACAATGGGGGCATAGGGAAGAACCACTTCCTTGCCGAGAGAGTTGAGTTGGAGAAGAACCGATGATAACGTTCCTGGATCGATCGATGAATCTAAAGAAGAGGTCCATTGCAACGTTTATAACAATGAAAGAACCTCCATTGGTCTGTTAGATTACTTAGAAGCTCTAAAGTTGGGGTTGGCCTTCCATGCATGAACTAATCAGGAACCGATGTTGCTCTCCTGATGATGTCATAGCAAGCCAAAACTAGCCATTGAGTCCAAAAAGATTTGTTGTCTCGTTCGATGGACTAGATGTTCGAGTTAAGCTAGGTTCAATACGATCTCGTATAAGGAAGTTATTCATCGTTTGTTCTTTGGAACGACTATTAAACGAGGGCTAGCCTGGTGAATTCCGCTCGCTAGGTGCCTCATGGGTTGTTTCGTGACCAAGAAACTGCCAGCCTGTGACACATGCGTGACATTAGGTGTTATGCACTGAGCACTTACAATGCTTTCATGTAAATGTGACAAATGGATCAAGCTAGGCTGTTGGGGGTACTAGTCATAGAACAAATTTTAAAAAACCTTACTAGACACACCCATGACTAACATGTTATTAAACTTTACATAAAATCAATCGGACTGAGCTCAAGAAGAGAACGACTTGCCAATGTTCCCTCAATTCAAACATCAAAGCAATCGCACGAAAGCAAGTCTCGACGGGCCTTGTGGATCGTTGAGCTCATGATGGTAATAAACAAAAACTGATATGATGGCATAGTGTCTAGAACCAGGGGATACTGGTTAGACGTGCTGGTTCTAGACATTGTCGAAGCACGTGTCTAATCAGCAGAAAGTAAGCTTATGACTGGGGTTTCCAGCGGCAGTTTGGTAATCTAGAGCTTAGCCTAGATGCATTCCTTATTTTAACGTGTTAGTGCTTGCATGTCCTATCTCTCATAATTGGAGAGAGTTTTTCTTCCTTCGCCCCTAGAAATACCCCTAAATTTTACATTTTAGAGTTCGGACGAAATAGTTTTAGGACATAGTTAGGTCCATCATATCTAATTATATGATTTAGCATTTTGTTGGGTACTCTTCTCAAGGAGGGTGAATCTTTCCCACGCTCGAAGCAGATTTGCTGTCGCCGACCTCCTTGGTTGGAGAATAATTTTCTGACAAATTTGGGAAGTCATGAGAGAGTCTATTTGTTCTGGAAATAGAAAAGTGCAACGAGAGAAACTGTATCCCTGATCTTTTTTTATGTGTGCTATCTCTAATGGGAAATTTATTGAAAAAGTTCTAAATCTATTGTATATAGGTTAATTCAGTTTTCAATTTTGTTATTCAGTCTTAAACTTTCCAATTTTACCAATTCAAAACTAAATCTTTTGACAACTTATCAATTTAATCATAAATCTTTTGATTTGCTAATTTAATTTTTAATTTTTAATTTTTTTTATCAAACTAATCCTAAACCTTTTGATGAATTGCTAATTTAGTCTTTCCAATTAATTTTGGTCGGATATTGCTAACGTGGCTACTCGGTCAGTGTTGATGTTTAAGTTAGAAGACAGATAAGTTTGAGAGAAATGTAAAGTGAACTAACAATGTTTTCGGGCATATATTTCGAATGAGCTTTTAGCTTTGTATTTATGGTGCGTTACATCATGGAGCGGCAGGTAAGGTGCTGGTTCTAAACATTGTGCGAAGCACGTGTCTAATCAGCATAAAATAAGCTTCTGACAAGGGTTTTCAGCGATGGTCCAGTAACTTGAAGCCCAGTCTAAATGCGTTCCTTATTTTAATGTGTGAATGCCTACACGCGCTGTCCCTCTTAATTGGAGAGAGTTTTTCTTCTCTCATCCCTAGAAATATCCTTGAATTTTACATTTCAGAGAGTTCAGATGAAGCAATTTTAGGACATACTTAGATCCAACATATCTAATTATATGATTTAGCATTTTGTTGGGTACTCTTGAGGGTGAATCTTTCCCACGCTCGAAGCAGATTTGCTGTCGCTGACCTCCTTGGTTGCAGAATAATTTTCTGACAAATTAGGGAAGTCATGAGAGAGTCTACTTGTTGAGGAAATAGAAAAGCGCCACGTGAGAAACTCGATCCCTAATCTTTTTTTATGTGTGCTTTCTCTTATTGGGAAATTTATCGAAAAAATTCTAAATCTATTGTACATAGGCTAATTCAATTTTCAATTTTATTATTCAGTCTTAAACTTTCCAATTTTGTCAATTCAAAACTAAATCTTTTGACAGCTTGTTAATTCAATCATAAACATTTTGATTTGCTAATTTAATTTTAAATTTTTAAATTTTTTTATCAAACTAATCCTCAACTTTTTGATGAATTGCTAATTTAGTCTTTCCCACTAATTTTGGTCGGATATCGTTGACATGGTTGCCCGGTCAATGTTGACATTTAAGTTAGAAGACGAAGAAGTTTGAGAGAAATGTAAAGTGAACTAACAATGTTTTCAGTGTTGCGTTTATGGTACTACATCATGGAGCGGCAGCTAAGGTGCATTGGCCCAAGTCGGGAGGACTTGTATGGACTCACTGAAATCAGTAGATGAGAAAAGAGTCCTCGTCATGAGCACGGCCTTGCCGATCCAGAGGGAGCTCGGAGCGGTGTCAAGCTTCACCATTGTTGGTGACTAGCGAGCATGGCCCTGGTGTTACAGACAGAGAGAGGGAGATTGTTATCGAGTGCCGCTGTACTAACGGCACGGTTCGATTGCTCGCCGCAGTGGCGGGGGCGGGGCAGTGGCCGGTACTGAATTATAAGGGGGAGAGAGAGAGAGAGGAGAAATGGGTAGAGAGGGGGAGTTGAAATTTGGTGTTTCTCCATGCGTGATAGCGCACGAAATGAAACATTCATGTGGCGTGGTCTATAAGCGGCACAGTTCATAAAACTAGTACATAAAGCAACCAATCTTCATCCACATAAATCTTCCCCACCAGAAAGTTCGATTTCATTAGCAGTACCAAACATTTACAAGCACATGACGCGTTTGATCGAGACGAATGCAATTTATTTGAGAGCCACGGATGTAGACATCGATACAATATGGTACAATACTATACCATCAATACCTAAGTACATCACAGCCTCTGGGAAAAATTCAGCTAATCGGAACAAAAATGAAAGATGCTTCCTGCGGTAAATTTCTCATGCTCAAGACTCTTGCTCCTTCTGCAGAGGAAACATGGACGAACTAGTAATCCTCTCTGTGGTGATCAGGTCCGCTCTTCTTCCTTGCCAGCAGCCACCCCACGACGGAGACGAGAGCCTTCTTGCTTTTCGTCTTGTTTGCGGACAGTGGCCTCTCCAGCCCGGTCTCGCGCTCTTCACTACTCGTGATCACTCGGGTCAGCGACGGCGGGCTCGCGAACTTCACGTACCTTGTCGTCTTCCTGTGGAACTCGAACTCCCTCTCGTCGTCGTCGTCGTCGTCTTCATCGCCAGCGCTGTCGTCTTCTTCTTCCTCTTCGCTGGTCAGGGATAACTTCTTCTTGGCCCTGCCAACTCTGGTGACGTTCTCGATGAACTTGACGTCCTCGATCTCGGGATCGAGAGAGTGTTTCGGAGACGCCGCGGCCTTCAATCGCTTCACCTCTCTCCTGGCATTCTCGAGCTCGTCTTTGAGGGTTTTGAGGGAGTTGGCCAACCGGTTGTTGTCTGCTTGGGCCTTTGTGAGGTTTTGCTTAGTTTCCTCGAGCTCGGTCGTTAGGGCTGCGATTTGGGAGTGTGCCGCCCGGGCGGTTTCACTAGCTCCGGCACGCATCTGGCACATAACATTACAAGAACAGATATATACAGTGTACGTCGGATGTCACGTAAAATTCGAGCTATATTCTGAATAATGCGAGAAGGCTATTTCACTATGCAAGAAAGTTATTGTTGTATGCATGGGATTTATGAATCTAAGTACGTATGATCTACTTCACCCTATAGAGATACTTTGGAAGGAGAAAGTAATAGGACCTCTTTGAGCTTATTGGCGATGATCTCCCCTGCGAGGACCCGTTCCCCGAACAGCGCGACCGCCTCTTTCACCGACTTGAACGGTGGCCTCGTGTCGATCTCCGCTCGCCCGACAACCACCACCGCTCCGCCGCCGCCTCCTCCTCCTCCTCCTCCTTTATCCTCCATCCGCCTCCTCCTCCGACACCCTCCTCTAAGAAGCGCTCACGGAAAGGCAAGGAGGCAAGACTGATCAATGTCAATGGCGTCATCGAGACGCCTTTAAGTACGAAGTTTCCAAGGCATGTGTGGATAGAATGCAGGTGCGGATACATCGGAGCTCATGATGAGGTCGGTACTAATGGCGACGCTATAGCTGGTTGATGATCTTTAGTGGGATTTGAATAGAAATCTTGGTAGAGAGAGAGAGAGAGAAAGGGAGAGAGAAAGAGGGGGTGGAGTTGATTTCCTTTGCGTCCACTACACACTGAGAGTTTTGTTAAGGGAAGATGACAAAGAAAATGGTGGTTGGACCATCGTTTTTGAGGGTGTGATTCGTTAGTTCCGAGCCGATCGGACCCGTCTTTGATTAGGACCTCCCTCCTTCTCCAAAGTGCTGCTTTTCCATTTCGTTTTCGGCCTCAAGTAAGTCGGATGAACTAGTGAATTGTTTATGAATTAGGATGCACGTTTAAGCTTCGCGCAGTAATCCGTCGGTTTGCTTTGCAAATCAAATTTAAGTTAGTGGTGGGGGCAAATGCGAGGGAGTCCTGAACGTTTCTGCCCGTCGATCAATTGAGTCTTTGAATGTTCAGCGCCGGTCGATTGATCCCGGAATGCTTAAAGAATGTGCAACCGGGTCCTTAATGCAATCGCCGGTCGACGCTTGTCAGCATTGGAACAAGCTGTGTTGGACCGATTATGAATTAAGGACTTGATTATAGGTTTTTTTTAAGACTTTGATCACTCTATGAACCAACATCAAACGAGACTCGATTGACTAACGGGTACGACATTTTGGATGTCTTCCACACTTATCCCAAATCAAATGTATACTAGTATATTGCCGGTTGGTTGCTGTGGGAGTACCAATTATCATATGCTCTAAACCAAAATACATGGAACGTTCGTCGGTTTATTTTTAATTTCGAACCCACAAACACCCATTTAAATTGTAACTTGAAACGGCCGCAATGACCAAAATGCTAAAAGAGCAAAAGAACGAGAAAAAAAAAAAAAAGCAAAGGTAACTGCGTGTGCAAAGGCCCTCTAGATAATGATTAAACATAATGTTCATCGCATACTGCATACTTCCAATTAGGAAAAAAAAAATAGGTCATCATTTCTTTTAACGATATTTAAAATCCTACACTTTCTCTAAAAGCTTTCTTGTTTTTTTCTCGGTTAAACAAAACTAAATACGCTGACGGTATGGACTTAGGAAACATATTTAAGGTAACAAATGAAAGAAAGCATATTATTGCAAATCTTATAAATTAATTTGAGTTGTAAAACTTGGGATCATGGATTACGTACACTTTTCAAGAATACATGTGTTAAGGAAAAAGAAATGTTTTATATTTGCAATTCTATTTAAATTATTGGTGGCTCGACAGGCCCAAAAGGCCAGGCTTTAAGAAAACATGATTTCATAGCCCCTCAAGCTGGGCCTAATGTTTTGCTCATATTAATGGGTTTCAGGAAAACGGATCATATTTTGGGCCTTACCAGACTTGATGCAGAATTCCATCAGTTAATCATAGGTCTATCAAACTCATGTGGTAAAAAATGATCCAACCTAAATTGATATTTTTATATGTAATGCAAATTTAACAACTCATATTCGAACTGGCTCTACTCAACTCGAGCTTGTATTCATAGTGATTTCTCTCATTAAATTATTGACTTTTAAGAATGGATGACTCTGATTGGCTCACCGAGTTAATGAGAGAGCTTAGGCTAGGACTTCACACAAATTATAAGTAATGTGGAGACATGGGTGAGCGCAGTGTTGGCGGATAAGAATACTTGCGTGAATGGATTCAAGGGTTAGTTCAACCTCAAAATCAGATTGATTGAACCGGTTTAAGACTGATTTAAACTATTTCCGAGGAGAACCCACGATACCGACCTTGGAAACCCAACACCAAATAGTCCCAACTAGCTCTAGGTTCAATTGATAGCCTAAAAAAATCTAACATTACTTAAAAAAATAGAATCCTTCAACGACAACAGCTCCTACTTATTGAACAAAATTGGGAACTAGCTCAATTTTGTCCGATTATTGAGTTGAACTGAACACAATGCTCACCTTTAACTGTTGTCATCACGCGGGCCTATCACCACCACCTTGATATCGATGAAATCTTAGTATTTTAAATAAATCTAAAAAAATTGAGAAAAATTCAAATGTTTTTTTTTTTTTTGGCCAAGAGAACATCTTAAAAGCTTAATGAATAGAAAAACACTAAAATGAAGAAAATAATAATAAAAGCAACATTGAGTGTTCGTGGAATTCTAAAAGCGATGAACATGTCCAACAAGTAATACAATGATGAGAAAAGATATTGTCCCACATAAATTGATTATTAATAAATTAATTAAATATTAAAATGCACTAATTATAAGATTTATCTAACTAATCAAAATAGAATTAAGAAAAAATTAAAATTGACAAATGTAGAAACAAAATTTCAAAAGTATATACAACAAATCAATTAAATAAATATGCTAGAGCATTCGATTTCACCACAAATACTATATATGAATTTCAAATTATATGCATACAAAAACGATATCAAACATGTGATAGTAGAATTTCCAAATTTATTTACTACCCAATCTTTAGGTTTAACAAATCTACTTAGTTTATCAATCCACAATATCTCTAGGTTAATTTATAAACATAAGTGCATTAAAATCTATGAAAATTTCTGGTTTATAATGAATCTTTTAAATCGCCTTATCATTGAAAGGTATACAAATATATCTCTATCCATATTTAATTTATGCTTATATATTAGAATGAGCAATTGCATATTATCACTTCTCGTTCTAAACATGCACATCGGATAATTGAAATGATGGTTAGTCACCTAAAAGTATTAAGCACAATAATATATAATTCACGTAAATGAAATCACTTGCAAAACATAAAAATTATGAAATTCATATCATTATGGTTAGGCTATATCGTAACTCTAATAAAATAAAATTAGCACATAATAAAAGAAGAAACGAAAATATAAATCAAACCTAACATCTTGAATCAAAGAATAAGAACTTTGTCATCACTTTTGTCTTCTCTACAAAATGCTTGAAAAACTCTCAAAACAGATCTATTGTCCTCCCAAGCTCTCAATGTTTTTCTATTTATAGGATACATCCAAGACTCTATCCCAAGGTAATTACTTATTTTTCACATAAAATTAGGGAATAAATCAGAGAATTCCTAATTTGATATCCACTTTCCAACTCTTTGTGAAAAATTAAGGAATAAATCAGAGAATTCCTAATTTGATATCCACTTTCCAATTTTTTCTGATAAAATTAGGGAATAAATCATTGAATCCCTAATTTGATATCCATTTTTCAATGCCTTTAGATTTGAATTCCTGAACTACTAAATTTTTTCTTTCCTTCTTTTTGTCATTTTTTTTCTTATTTTCTCTATATCTTATTATGTTGCATAAATAAGGAAAATTTGAATAAATAGAAAAAAAAAAATCCAAATATTTTATCACGGATATTGCATTATTTGTTGCCTAAAATTTGTAAAATACCTCTATTTTTATAGAGTTATCATTGAGACCCAAATTTGCAACATTGCTCGCTTACCCTAAAACTACAAGCCTACAATAAACAAATAGAAGGGAAGATGAAGAGCTTTTGCAAATGCAATCGGCCTTGCCACAAAACAACAACCAATCAACCAAATCCTCAGGTCCTTCAACTCCACCTTCAACCAATCATGTCATCTTCAACTTCTCTCAACTTAGAGTGTGTTTGTTTTAGTAAAAACGTTTTCAAAAAATTAGATTTATGGACTTCCACTTGATTTGTTTGCCGAAAATGACTAATCAACCGAAAAGACTTTATGGTTAAAGAAACATTCATTTATGAAATTAGGAAAGTGAATTTCTAAATTCATTGCATTTGGTCATTCGAATATTTTTGCTGAATAAAATAATGTCAGATAGAATAAACATATGATAGAATTTTAAATATCCCATCTAATATTTGTTAATGTCCAAATAAGTGTTTGATTTGTAGGATTAAAATTAAAAATAAATCATGGAGGTCGTAAAAACTATTCATCCTTCTACAATACGCCATCCACATCAAACATCCCTCTTTCCCATGAGTTTGAGGACATCTTCTCCTTTTCCAATTTCCCTTTCGTTGCCCTCAATGGATTTGGCCTTGCTCTACCTTTGACTTTATCACTTTGAGATGCCTCGAGTTTGAGATCTCCGTCGATCTCATGTTCTTCGTCATTAACGTCTTCTTTGTCTATGGTGAATCCATCCCACTTCAATGGCTGCAAATACCGCATTACTTCCTTGTGACTACGTTTTGACTTGTTTGGCAACCTCAACGGCTTTCATCAAGACGACACGTAGATATGTTTCTCAAGTAGGCAGCTCCTTCGATCCAACTCGCTTTGAGTGATGCAATTGAGGAGCTTTGTCGCCTCCGCTGCCGCCTTTGTTGGATCATCTTCTTTGCAGAGGAGGCATCGGGATCTGATGGGGATCACGGTGTTCTTTGCCAAGATGGAGTTGAGCGATATAAGGAAGAAGTAGAGTGTGACGTCCCAATAGCATCACATATGAAACGCAAGCGGAAACTAATTATTAGTATGTTAATAGGATCTGTCTTAATCAATAATTACGCTTTGATATTCTGACCTAAATAATTAGCATTTATAATATTACACAGTCTTGGAATCTTATAAGGCATGATCATCTAGTTTTGTCGTTTATTATCAACAATTCATTTATAAACATACACGATTCATCATAGAAGTGGCACCATCTCATTGCCTTCAATAATTATCACCTGTTTCTTATTTATATAAACATGGGAGCTTACATGTACCACACACATACATAGGGAAATATTTATATGATGTTAGTCAAAAGTGCACGTGTTAAGCCTGGGTTAAGCCTGGGAAATGTAAAAATGAGCCTAAGTTCGCTACTCCTTAAGCTAAACCCATGTTGCTAAAAAAAAAAAAATCATCAGCTTCCACTCAAACTAGGTTCTTTAAGCATCACTTGCTCCAGCTCTAGGCCCATCGTTTTTGAAACAAAGAGGTTCTAAACAGCTCTTTTCATGGTTAATGAACCAAGCCTCAAATCGCATAGGCATCTAGTCGACACGCCCATCATCCATCCATAGTGTGATTTCATACCGGTGTAGGTCAAGTCAATGTCGGGGATAAAAACATCATGAAAAGACACACAGATATAAGCAATGGCCCATATCATGCCACGTGTGGAACATCCATTTTAACAATTTGAAAAAGATGAAGGAATGAGCAATGCCCAGTAAAGAAACAATAGGGCTCTAAATTAGGTGATTCATTAGTCGCTAAGAAAAATGCAAGTTTCAACAATAAGTGGGCACACATAGACTAGGACAAATCATCATATAGACAACTTTATTGTTATACTTATTCATATTTATATGCACCACAAACAAAGGATAATAATATTAGCACACGACCCTCATTTATTTGACCAAGCCAAGATTTTGTGCAAAACACAAATGGACACACGCCAAGTGTATTTAATCCATCATGTGTTTCAATATCCACCATCGAATCCCTACCATAGACATCTCACTCCAAGGCATTTCAATATCACACAGCTGAGGCATCCCAATTACATAGCAGGGGTATCTCACTCCGAGGCATTCCGAGATCACACAATCGAGGTATCCAAGTTACATAGCATGGGTATCCCATTCCTTAAGTATCATTGGCATCACAAATCCGATTGTAATATTTTAAAGGGATAAGTGTTATCAATTTAAATCCTAAAACTTGTCAAATTGTTTCAAACGAGTCCTAAGATCCAATTTTTATTTTCCGGGTGTATTTTTTAATTAATTTTTATCCATTTTTTAATTAGATTTAAAAATAAAAATTAAATTTATTCTTATCTTATTTTCAACAAAAACTAAAAAGAAAAGTTAAAAATTTTATTTTTAAAATTGTTAAAAAAAAAAAAAATCCTTCTCCCCCGCCGTCGTATCGCCGGAGGGGCGGGCGATGGTCGGCATGGGGTGGCACCCCGAAATGAGGCCGCCCGGGGCGACGGTCCCGGCCCCGTGAGGGCCGCGACGACTCGCCCTAATGCATTTTCGTGACAAGTTGTAGGACTTCTAACACTTATCCCTATTTTAAATTTAGTTTAGCACATTTCATGTCACACCTTAAAATAATCACATCACAGCAGCATGTTAATCAATTAGGTGCACAAGATCATTCCAAAGTCAAGACTATGCTCACATACATGACCTCATGGTGTACTTCATTCATCTCACGCAAGAGACTCAACTATTCACAATTCCAAGTCATTTTATCACAAGTAAGAGAGAGGATATATTAATTAGCTATGTATAAGAGACCACAAGACTCCCAAACGGTAGCCAAAAGTTCAAACGAGTTGTCTACAAATATTTGTAAAAATTTGTATTATAGCATAAAACATGCAATTTTGAGCAGTTTGGAAAACTACGTGGGTAATTTCAAAAATTCTGAAAATTTAGTAAAAAGATAATTTTTCTATGAAAAATTCTGAAATTTTAAGAAATTTTAGAAAATATATTGATAAACATTTTCCATTAAGGACCTGTGGGTTTACGGCACGGCTGTCGACTACAAGCCGGTTCCTCCTGTCTCAAAAAAAAAAAAACATTTTCCATGAAGGAATCTAGTCCTATTTCTCACTGTATAGAAAGTGGAAATCCTTGAATTAACCCTTGAACCTGTAAAATTTTTCAAACTCTACCGCACACTAAGAAAAGGCATGTCGGTACTCAAAACTTAACCAATCACCACCAAATTTTAGTAAGTCACACACAAAAAGTAACCCTATAAGTTTTATGAAGAGTATAAGACTTGATTCTATCTTGAAAATGACAGAAAAATCAAACAACCAATTGATATCCTTTATTTTCATCTATCTGCAAATTACTACACTAGATAAAATTCACATTTTTCACTTCTTGTACTACTCTTAGAAAAATTTAACAAAAAATTATGATATAAAGTAAACAATTTACTATAACTTCT
Organism: Eucalyptus virginea; assembly: GCA_014182375.1. Taxonomy (NCBI): domain Eukaryota; kingdom Viridiplantae; phylum Streptophyta; class Magnoliopsida; order Myrtales; family Myrtaceae; genus Eucalyptus; species Eucalyptus virginea. The sequence continues at coordinate 25,861,042 of CM024522.1, read as the reverse complement.
ATAAAGAATATAAGCCTAAATTCGTGGTAGATTCTTCGGTATGAAATTCACAAAATTTTGTGACCAGAAACGCATGATTCTGGATAGACCGCCTATATCATTAGAAACCCCACAACGCGGCCTCTATTACTCTACACCTCCTTAAAATAGCTTTGTTCAAACCTCAAGCACACATAGGGTGCGTTTGAGAGTGACATTTTCAAAGATCTTTGGGTGTTCAAAGCCCTTTGGGGCAAATATGTAGTGTTTGGCAAAATTTTTTGAATGTTCATTGCACAAATACCAGCCTTTTGAAGGCTAAAGGCCCAAGGCGGCCTTGGCTTTCTAGTATTCTTGGTAAGCTACAGTGCACCTTAAAAAAAAATTCATTATTCCTTTCTTACCCTTAAAATTTTACTAAAATTCCAAGTTTGACTCTTTTAAAATAGGGTTAATACTCTGAAAAATCCAAAATTGGTACATTTGTGACAAATTTACCATAAACTATTTTTTTTACCATAAAAAACCCCACACCCCGACTGACCATAAAAAACTATAAACTTGTACATTTATGACAAATTTACCATAAACTAATTTATTTAACTGCAAAAAACCCCAAACTGTTAAATTTATAATAAATATACCCTCCGCTAAATTGAATTAATACCACAAAAAAATCACAAAAAATTGTAAACTATGACAAACAATGTATAAAATCCCAAATCGATATACCAGTCAACCGTCACGTGTCATTTAACTTAATAATTTAATAGTAAAATTTAACGAAAACTAACGGATGGTAAATTTGTCACAAGTGTACAAGTTTTGGGTAAATTTGTCAAAGGTATACTAATTTGGGATTTTTTGTGGTCAAAAAAATAGTTTGGGGTAAATTTGTCACATGTATACCGGTTTGGAGTTTTTTAGGATATTAATCCTTTAAAATAAAAACTCCACCCTCTACTCTTATTTTCCAAGCAAATACGCCACACCACACACGCCGCTTCCCTTCCCTTCCCATTTGCTCTTCTTTAACTCTTTTGAGATTTCGCTCTTGCCACTTCAAAGCTTACCCCTCCGATCGTCAAAGCTTGCATCTCCAGTTATCTGTCAAAGTTTGCCTCTCCAATCATCAAAACTTACCTCTCCGATCGGTTACCTAAGCTCATCTGTTTGGTCACCGAAGCTTCAATGAATACTGTCTCCGCCTAGGCCCTCGTCATCGCCATTACATTGTTTGCCATTGCCCAAGCCTAATCCTACGGCTCAACTCCCGCACCTGCTAGCAATGGTGAGCGCCCCCCTCTCTCTTTGTGTCTCTTGCATTTGGTAAGATTGAGATATGAAGTTGGGATGTACAGCATTGTTGATTTTTTCTTTTTTATGTTGTGATTTTTTGAGATGAATGGATCGTGTTTAGTTTCTCTAGCAAGACAACCATTCTCTGATGAAGAAATTTGGAGAATGCTTCCCAATTCATCCCTGCATATAAAAGTTATTATAGGTTTTCATTGTAAATGGCTTCTTCATTTCCAAAATCCAATTTTGGGAAAATAGTTTTATTCTAAATTAAATCATTTTTCAGCTTAAAAATTTCATTTGAAACAATACATTGATTAATTCGTGTGCTATGACATGATGAAGAGAAAATCTCAACACTTTTCAATGCCATTCTTGATTTTTAATTTTTAAACGTGGAATTTCAAAATTGTGCAAGTCAAAGAAAATATTGTTACATTAGAAATGTGCGCTTCCCTTGTTGCAACTCTTCATCTGGATACTTTTTGCATTGATTAGTAATATACACAATAAGTTACTTTCATTATTTGAATCTGAAGGGAAAGATATTGTTATTGGAGTCTGAAACTGTGGGTGTCGGGTATCCTCTAGTGCCTTGTTGGTGTCAAGAATTTTTGCCTTTTATAGTAAAATGTGTTGGTAGTAGTACCAAATTATGAGTTATTTCTCAAAAGTCGTTACTATGTTTTTTTTTTTTTTTTTTACTATATGATTTAAGATTAGGTAGTGGAATGTTCTTTTTCTTTTTGGTTTTAAGTGTAATGGGAGGTTGTTCATATGATATTTTGGCTTCATGTTGACTCTTGTGATTTGTAGTAGTTCTAACTTCCTACTTGTCATCAAAATAATTTTTTTTTTTGTGACTTCCTACTTGTCATCAAAAATAAATATTTGTGAAGATAATACTTGGAAAAGTAGTACTTTCATCAATAGTCTTGTTGTGTGGTCACTGATAGGACCCTAGTCAAGTTTTTTAACAGCTTGACCATATTGTTTTGGAGATTTTGGAGATGTAGTATAAGAATGCCTTACCATAGGTTTTCTTAATGTTTGCAATTGTCTATTTTATAAATACTTTTGTTATGCGATTGTTAATTGATCATTTTCATTAATTTTAAACATGCAAGGTATTGACTGTGAATCTTTTTGGTGATGCACAATTGAAGCAAGCAAACTAATATTAAGGACTTAACATTAAAATTTTATTTAATGCTATGAAGGGTTAATGAGTTTTGTTGATGTTAATTGGACTTTTTAATCCAAGCAATTGTCAATTATATTATGTTTGGGCAATGCTTGTTAGAAAATTTATTGACTTCCAACAAGAACTTATGAGAACTCAAATAACTATATTGAATGCAACAATAAAATTATTACTATAACTTAAATAATTCGATGTGAAGTTGACCATGCAACAACATAATTGCTACTATGATTCAGACAACAAAATGTATTGACTTTCACCACAAGCTTTGCTGATGTTGACTCTTGTGGTTTATTCATATTCTTTCTTATTCACTTCTCTTTTGACTCAGAATGCAGGAGTCAACTCTCTTTGCTCACAACCGAAGTGCTCACCTTTCACTTTGTTCAAAAGGTGTTGATTGTCCCACCTCGAACCCAAGTTCTTTTATTTCTATTTCTTATGTTTCTGTTCTTTTTTCCCATTTACATATCTAGCTTTGTGTGCTCTTTCATGGGTTCATATGAATTGTATTTTAATTTATTTGTAGTGTCCCTTGTTTTGTGTTCATAGTTAACATCATCTTTTTCATTTTTTTTAAATATGTTTGTATTTATTTTATTGGAAGATGACAAGTTTATCAAAGGAAAAAGCATATTGGAGCCCTGAAAATGTAGAAACTTTTTGTCGATTATGCATTAAATAAATTGAAAAATACAATCATCTTACGAGTAATAAAAGGGATGGATGGACAAATATAATTAACAAATTTGAAGAGCCGAGGGGAAAAAAGTATAATAAAAATCAAATGAAGAGTAAATGAGATAATTTAAAGGAAGAATGGAAAAAATGGAAGTAATTGGTTTAAAATGAAATAGGACTTGGATGGGATCAAATGAAGAAAACCATTGACGTGAGTGACGAATGGTGGGAGAAAAAAATTAAGGTGTTTATCAAATCTTTTGTTACTTTTTTTTTTTTTATAAATCAATCTTTTATAATACAACTCCTAAAAATATTTTATTATAACGGGTCAATCCTAAGCTTAGAGTCTTTCGAACGAAAGACATGCATTCGGATGTTGAAGTTTTGTTAGATCAAATGTTCCAGGGTATAGTTGCTATTGGAAGTGTTACTTATGATCCTGCACAAGGTTTATGCGATAATGATAATGTTGAGACCACACAAGCTGATATTAGTTATTATGTAGGATCTATTAATGATACTTTAGAGCGTGATGTAGGTGAAACAAATGCCCAACCAAGTCAAAGTAAGAGCTATAAAAGAACGATAGAAAGTTCAACGAAGTAAGCTCGAGGAAAGAGATGAAAAAAATTAATTGGACCCCATAAATTAGCATCACAAATTGATAGACTTTGTTCAGCTATTGAAAGTAGGAGTAATGCAACATTGGTTGCAAAGAGTTTGATCTTTACAAAAAAATTGTGCAAATATTGAAAGCTATACATGAGCTTAAGCAAGACAGAAAGTTGATATTCTTTGCACTCTATTATTTTGCTGAAAAGAAATACAACATACATATTTTTATGAACTTGGATGAAGATGAAGAAAAAGTTGAGTGGTTAAAGTATAAGTTGGAAGAGCATAATAGTCGCCACTAGGATGCTAGTTGGATGAAGTATAAGTTGGAAAAGCATAATAGTCGCCACTAGGATGCTAGTTATGTCTTTGAGCTCTTTTATATTAATCTATGTTGTAAAGTGAGACTTATTTTTAGTTGCTAATTTGTACTATTTGTGAACTCTTCTTCTAATTATGTTATAACGTGAGACATGTGTTTTCAGTTTGTGTTATTATGATTTGGTGGAATTTGCACACACATATATATATATATATATATATATATATATATATTATATAATATTGATAATAATTGTTCTATTGATGGATGATTATCCATCACTTTTCTTACTGTTTTATTACTTAAAATAGAAATGAACGATTCTTCTAAAAGAGAAATCCATGAAAAAGAGGATGATGAATATTGGTAACTTGTAGAAATTACTCAAGCCACAATCGCTTATCAGATAATATAAAGTCACAAAAAGCCTTATAAGATATCATCATATACAATATATGCATGGTTAAAAGAGTTGATGGTTGAAGATGTTAATCCAATAAAGTGTTATCAAATGTTTAGAATGGATTGTGTTTAATAATTTAATGCATGATTTAGTAATATGTTATGATTTTGAAGGAACTAGGAATATTGATGTTAGAGAAATGCTTGAAATATTTCTTCATATTTTAGGACATAGTATAGGTAACGTGTTAACACAAGAGTGCTTTCAATGCTCTGGAGAAACTATAAACATGTACTTTAGCTTAGTATTAGACAAAGTATGTGAAATGAAAAAAAAATTTGATCCAACCAACTGATTTGCAATTTAGGGATGTTCCGGAGAAGATAAAAAATAATCGAAATTTTTATCCATATTTTAAAGTATGTTTTGATTATATAATGAAAAAAGAACTAAATGTAAATTTTGATTATATAATAATATTTGTCGTTTTTGTTTTAAGATTGTATTGGAGCTATTGATGACACTCATATTCTAACAGTGATACCTACAAAAGATTAGATTCGTTTTATTGGTCAAAAAGGTACGCTGACTCAAAATATCTTAGCAGTGTGTAATTTTAACATAGAATTCATCTATGTTTGGGCTGGTTGGGAGGGACAAGCCCATGATACTTGTATTTTCTATGAAGATTTAGGGAGATGTGATGTGCAATTTCCTCATCCTCCTTTAGGTTTGTTAATTAATGGTTTTTGGACATTAATATGTATAAATATGGTATATGTTGATAAAATTTATATTATATTTATGCAGGTAAATATTATTTAGGAAATGCTGGATATCCAAATTTAACGAGTTTTTTGGAATCATACAAAGAAGTTAGATATCATTTGTTAGAATTTCAACAAGATCATGCCCCTATAGGCTATTAAGAAGTATTCAATCGTGCTCATTTCTCGCTACGATCGGAAATTGAGCGAGCTTTTGGTGTGTTGAAGAAGAAGTGGAAGATTCTAAAGCATATGCCAAATTTTCCATTTGAAAAGCAAGTAAAAATTGTTATAGCAATAATGACCTTGTATAATTATATATGACGAAACGCCACCAATGATAGACATTTTGCAAGAGCAGATTTGGATTCCAATTATGGATATTCGATTGACCTTAATAATACAAATGATGGGGCCGATACTTCAAATGACAATTTATTTTATGACATAACGTGTTTACGTGATCAAATAGCAATGAGTTTAGTAAATACTTAGGGATGTTTGTAATTTTCAATAAAAATTTATTTGTTTCTTCGATGCATATGTAATCATGTTTATTATAATGAAATTATTCTTTCTTTTTAATTGAGAAAAAGTCCACTTTGATGTATTCTTTAACTTATGAATTTGTTAATATATCTCTTTTATATTAGATCTCAGTGCAAAAATATATATAAAAAAAAGTGATTATTTTTGTTTTCAATTTTAAAAAATTAAAAATTAAAAATTAAATTGGTCGCGCTAAAAGACTTCCCAAATATGTGTTTACCAAACAACATTTCCCCAAAGTTGCTTCTCAAGGTACTTTTCAATTATAGTTTACCAAACAGTTTTTGCATTTCATCAAAACCCTTTGACCAAAAGATTTTGCATTTCCTTAAAAGACTTTTCCCAAAAGTTTTCCCAAACACATCCATAATTCAGCAACTAAAGCCTACACCAAACACCAGACCCCCCAAATAAGAATGAAGCTTCCCACCCGTAAACTAGCTACTATTTAGATCGACATGCATGACACCTATTGCAGCACACTCGACCACTTATCGAACCAACGATGACACCACAACTCCTCTCCTATGCATATACTTCCTAAAACCACCGTGAAACCCATATGCAAGTCACTAAAGAACTATCTAACCTCACGACTATCTAGTTAGACCTTAAAACACAACAATCAAGGATCGTTTCTCCCCAAACCCGCATGTCTTGCACCTCACTCAACAACCTACAGATAATCTTAGCTTAAATCCCGTTGTTTCCTTACCTAGTTAATCCTCGCCTTCCTCATGTGCTAGCTCTTCAAGATCTCGCTCTTCTCGAGCTTGAAACCGCAGCAAAATTGCAGAGGAAGAAGAAGAAATATTTTGTTTAGCCAAGAGAGAAGGAAAGGAAAGAAGGAACAAGAGAGTGAGAGAGAGGGAGATGAGTCGGATGGGAAAAGTTGGGGGGAGAAATATGAGAAATGATGAGTTTTGCCTTGAGAATATTCCTTAGTAGCTCATAATTGAAAAAAATTTCAAATCCAAGGCCATGATAACCAAAGGGATAGGCAAAGATGCCAAAGGAAGAAGAAAGACGACATGAGTAGCTCATTGCATGCAATTTCCATGCATACATGCTTAGTGCAAGAAGGTTTTGGGGACTAATTTGGAGATTTCCCTTGCATTGGATCATTAATCCCTTAATATTTCTACCTCTCTAGAATTCGGTCCTACAAGAATGAAAATTGAGTCTAAGATTATAACTAAGACAAATCATCATAAAGTGTTAGGGTTAATTTAGTGTTTACGCGTAAATTCATAGATGAAATTAAACACGGCAAATCAAACTTTCTGTTGACGAACAATTTTTTTTTTGTCCAAATCAGGCCTTATGCATACATCCTTGACTCTATTGGCCCTAATTGTTGCCCATCGGGCCCTTTACTCGGTCCTTCCATGTCAAGCTTAACTCATAGCCCATTGAGCCCATGCTCGTGGCCTCCTCATGGCCCACTAAGTCCTTAAGTCCGTGTCTCCCTTATGGCCCATTGGGCTCATCACCTTACCCACTTCTAATATTCTAAGCCCATATTGGTTTATTCATAATTCTAGGATCATAAAATTAGGGTGTCACATAGAGCCCATGAGTTCTAATGCTGTTTTTTTACGGTAGTTGAAGGTGGGAAGTGGGTTATCGCCGGTGGGAGGAGCGGCGGCCATTGAAGTTTGCTTAGGCCATTGTGGCCATTGAAGTGGGTTATCGCCTTTGAGTTGCATTTTGCGCGCATTTGGTCTTCCAAATTTCACATATCCCTATTATGGTCTATCTTACCTTTTAAATGAGATTTTTTTTTTAATCCAGGCTATATCCAGTTATATTCGGATTTTTTGTCACTCAAACATCGAATAGGATGAAAATTATCTTATCTAGAATTTTATCTAGCTTATCAAATGCAACCTCTTCGGAATTGCTCCTCTCTCTTGAGTGGACTTGAAACTGACTTGTCTCCCTTTCTCTCTCCTCTCTCTCTCTCTACTTGTCTATGCCGTTACCAATCACCTCTTTGCTCTCCTTGCTCCTCGTCTTCCCTTGGTCCACTGTTCTTCACTCCATCTAAAGGCCAAAGACCTCCCTCTTCTCTTTGTGCTTGCGCCATGGTGGTTGCGTCTTCGTTGGGCATGGGCAAGCATAGAAGCCATGGATGCCACAACTCTGATATTGTCGTTCGAAGTGGCATTCGATCCCTCGTTGCTTGTTGCCTCTCAACTTTGACGCTCAGCCTTGCTTTAGTAGCTGCATGCAATCTAGTCCCTAAGCTGCGACTATAGGCGCCTCTCTTTGTCTCTATGTCTTTATTGACAATGTGGCTTCACACTCTTTGATCGAGCTAATCTAGCACCGTTGTGGTTGGTTTAACTGTGATAGGGGAAAAGGAACAAGTAGACAAAGAATAGAAAAAAAAAAACACAATTGAAGGAAAAGAGAGGAGGGAGAGAGTTGATGTGGTAGGAGTGAGGTCTTTGTTTTCTTTTGAACCGAGATAAATTATGGATTGAAATTATTTTCCAAATAAGATTTAAACATCCAAAAAGGTTTTCGGTCACATATAACTAAACAAAGGGAAATTAACCATTTTTCAAGTAAAATGATTTTCTGAAAAGTATTTTCCTTGATCACGTAGAATTTCCCCCAAACAAATGTACCATTAAATAACTTCAATTTCTCCAATTCATCCTCCCTCTTAGCCTGGCAACACTCCCCGTCTAAGCTCAAGTAATTCTTGCCCAAGACCCCCTCTAATGCAATTTATTCGACCTCTGCCTTGCCATCAACGACTCTCTTTAGCCACCTCTCCGCCTCCTGATGGTATGCCATTCTCGTTTAGAACGTCGTACATGAGGGTCACCTCATGTGACCCCCTGAAATGGGGTATGTTCTCAACTCATTTATACTCATATAGAGTTAGGTGTTTTTGCTGGGCTCTTTTAAACCCATTTCTAATATTTTAACCAACCCATTTATGACTTGGCCCACAAAAAAATGAAATAAATAATGGGTTTTGCACCAATTCTAACACTTCTACTAAATCATAATCAACTTGGGCTCTGTTTACTCAAAAGCTAATTGAGGAGGCTTTTTGCTAATTTGTGTTTTTTTTTAATGGATGAGCGGAAGCAAGGCATATTTATTGATTGAGCCTAACTGCAATTAGGGGTGAACAACCAGGCCATCGGCCATACACGTGACTGATTTCAAGCCAATTCACACTAAAACTGGTTTGGTTCTCGAGTCAAAAGATTTGGGAAGCGAACTTGACTATTGTGATTTTATTTATATCAGGAACCATCTATTTTATGTGGATCAACTCCGAAACTGACAAAGATAACTTTCAGATTTTTTTTAACCTGGAATTCACCAAACTTCGAAATCGATCACTCCAGCCTGCGATCGCTACCCGTCCAAAGCCTATAACGTGGCATCGATCCCCTACGAAACAAGGAGAACGAGATTCTGGTCGCACTTCCAATCGTTTGGGCCGGTTTGGGCCCAAGATCTCCCCCTTAAGCCGATCGAACCCGGTCGGCCCGCGTTCCGATTCCGGTCGGACCGAACCGGAACCCATCGTCGTCCACCGACTCGCGAAAAACCGCAGTCTATTAAGCTCGACAGTCTCCCCCCCGCGACAAGCTCTGCAGTCATGAAACCCACCCCGAAGAATTCCATACCTCCTTCGGGGACCTGAAAGAAACCGAATTCACCGCGAGAAGTAGAAGAAGAAGAAGAAGAAGAATCTCGAAGAGAGAGATTCCAGGCCCGAGAAAGGGGGAAGGAGGAAGGAGGGAGATCGGTGGAAGCTCCAAAAACCCTTCCCGAGAGAGAATCCTCATAAACCCTAGCGAAGCTCCTTCCCTTCGCCGGAGCAATCGAGCGCCGCGGCGGCCGCACCCCGCTCCTGCTCGTGTGTGTATAGGCGGATGATCCGTCTCCCGGAGCGGGGCTTCGGGGGGTGGTCGCGCGAGGGAGCGTAGCCCGATCGTCGTCGCTGTCCGGCGGGGGGCCGGTTCGGCTTCGGAGGAGCCGCGCGGAGCGACGCCGTTTCCGGCGAGTCCGCGGGGTGGGAAAGATGAGTCCGATTCAGAATTTCGAGCAGCACTCTCGCCATTTGGTGGACCCTGATCTACGTACTCCTCTCTCTCTCTCTCTCTCTCTAAACTCACTCGCTCACTTCACGAGCGTGATTGCGTAGGCACGGATGTTCGTACATACGTATAGGAAGGATCATAGCGTGTGTTGTAAGCGGGGAAGGATGTTGGGGTGTTTGAGCTTAGGTGCGAGAACTTGTTCCGTGTCTGAAAGGGGGAAATGATAATCTATGGTCGTAATGATATGGTGAAGGGATCATGTGGGTGTAGTGCTTCTATCGTGGTTTAAACTTTAGACATCTAATTGTTCCGTGGGCTATCTGTTCTTCAATAGAGGGTTTCTGTTCTGTGATTTCAAAAAGTAGCTTTGTAAATTTTATTTCTCATGCCGTGTTTTGGAATGAGTATCTGCTGGTGTGACCATGAGGTTTTTTTTGTTGTTTTGAAAACAGCGATTCAGGCGAGGCTGGTGATGGCGGTGGAGGTACGCGACAGTCTAGAGATAGCCCATACTGCAGAATATTTAAATTTCCTAAGATGCTACTTCAGGGCATTCTCTGTAATTTTAGTGCAAATTACAAAGCCTCAGTTTACTGATAACCCGGAGCACAAGCTTCGAAATATCATCGTGGAAATCCTGAACCGCCTACCTCATAGTGAAGTCCTACGCCCATTTGTTCAGGACCTACTAAGGGTTGCCATGCAAGTTCTCACCAGTGATAATGAAGAGAATGGCCTAATTTGCATACGCATCATATTTGACTTGTTAAGAAACTTCAGACCAACATTGGAGAACGAGGTGCAACCATTTCTCGACTTTGTATGCAAGATTTACCAGAACTTCAGATCAACCGTCAGCCATTTTTTTGAAAGTGGAGCATTAGGTGGTGAAGATGTTAAGCCAATGGAGACTAGCTCTTCAGATCAGGGCATTTCTACTGGTGCATATGGGGGGACTGGGCAGCTCAATCCAAGTACTAGGTCATTTAAGATAGTGACAGAAAGTCCACTTGTGGTCATGTTTCTATTCCAGCTGTACAGTCGGCTTGTTCAAACGAACATTCCTCACTTGCTGCCTTTGATGGTAACTGCCATATCTGTTCCTGGACCAGAAAAGGTTCCTCCCCATTTGAAAACTCAGTTCATTGAGCTGAAGGGTGCTCAGGTTAAGGTTGGTAATATCTTCATTGTGCAGGATTTGTTCGTTTTATGAACTTTTTCTTCTTTCAGTTATAAGTTCCATAAATGGTTCGAAGTAATCTAGACTGTGAGTCTGTTTGGTACAGTTCCAAGAAGCTACAACTTTGAAAAGTGTTGCTTTGGCTTTTATGAGAGGTTCGGCTAACTCTTCACAATTGGAAGCTGTCTCATCTAGCTATGAGATGTTGTAGTTACTGCTATACCAAAGAGACATTATCAATGTAGGAAAGAATCAAATTGACGCTCATGAAGATTTGTTGTAAGTTTAAGTGAATGATGTCAGTTATAGTATAATAATACTCTGTGTCTTTTCTGTTTTTATCACGGAAGAGACACTCAGACTTAATATAGCAGTTATGTGGCTTAAGGGAATAGTAATACGTGTAAGTTTCTGAGGTTGCTATCACCTACTTGATCTGTCATAGCTGTATCTCTACAAGATCACTGAACCCTTCAAACAGACAGCTAGAGCAATATTCTTTTCTGAACTGAGAGGAAGAGAAGTAATTTTTAGAACTTGGAATCCCCTCTTATTTTATTTCAATTTTGTGTGCTAATTTTGATTTATGGCATGAGGATTAGCTGAAATATAGATGTTTTGATAGTTAATTTTGTTAATCATATTATGTGATGTTGTCCTCCCCGACTGCCTCTTTCTTGTACTGTGTCTTGCGTTGGAAAGAGTAACTATTTGTCAGATTATGCAATCGTAATTAGAATGGGCAAATAAGAATCAATTGACCTGCTTTCTCTCTCTCTCAAGAATTTGGCTAATGCTTTGAATTGGCTTTACGAAATTCTCTGGTTTGTCGTACTTGTTTAACTTGGCCACCATTCTCATTCAGGTTTCTTTCATCAATTATGGTTTACTTCATAGTGAAGAACAATCTAAGACCAAAGCAAATGAAAAGGAGTTGTAAAATTGTGTTTCCTCCTCTTCATATTTAATATTAGATTTTATGAATTGGGTAATGCATCTGATATCTTATGGATTTTGTGGAGGCTTGGGAGAATTCATTCTCAACTGACATCGATTCAATATACGAAGTTTCCTCTTTCACGTGAAATTTAGCTTATACACTCATACATTCTATTTTGCTCTTGTGGTATGTCTCATCATGGAAATCTTGGAAATTTGCCGTTTGTTTATGGGGGAAAGTGAGATATTGGGAGCTCTAATTGATCACATTAAAAGTTTATATCATGCTCTAGTCTTAATATTAGGATAAGTTCTTGATAATGAAAGCTTTCTTCTATCCAGGTCAGAAACCAATGCTGATGGTGTCAATTTGCTATCACAAGATAATGATTAGCAACAAAGATGGGATCATAATATGCAAATTTATATGCTTTTGTCTCTATTAAATGGTCGTAATTTATATTATTGGTGGAACTTAATAAGCCAACTCAGAATTTCCAAATCATAGATAGCACGTTTTCGGCTTTGCAGATAGAGCTATTGGCTCACCTTTAACTCTGTTTCTGTTCGTTAAAGTATTTCACATCGCTTGTCTATGGGGTTTCAATGGGTCTTCTATTCATGTATGTAGTCTCCCTTATTAATTTTTTGGTTTAGAGTTTCTAACATTGTGTCAGGGCTAAAAGTATATTGTCACAGGCTAATAAAATGGGATAACCTTCAGTACCAAAAACTTGTTGATACCTTTTATGCTGTTCTTTTTGGATTTATATGTGGATTCTAATCCCTTTCTTTCCTTAAATTATTGCAGACAGTCTCTTTCTTGACTTATTTGTTAAAGAGTTGCACTGATTACATCAGACCCCATGAAGAAAGCATTTGTAGAAGTATAGTCACTCTGCTGGTTACCTGCTCTGATTCTGTAACGATTAGAAGGGTGGGAACTCCATGTTTATTCCTCTTTTGTTCCTTCCCATTTCTTGATTGCTGTCCAAGTAAACAGTTGATCTAAATTTTTTGATACAGGAATTGTTGGTGGCTCTAAAGCATGTACTGGGAACAGATTTCAAGCGGGGATTATTTCCTTTGATTGACAAATTACTGGATGAAAGGTAGAGGATATACTTTTAATAACCATTGAATTGGTAGGGTCGTAATTTGATATTTGGGAATATGTAATTTGCAGTTAGATCAAGCGAAATAAGGTAATGAGAAAATGTGCTTGTTCATAAGCAATATTTATGGACAGAAGTGCATGGATGGATACCAAATTTTCTTTTTGACAAGATAAGATTTTATTGATAAAGAAGCTGTCCATTGCATTAGAATATACAAGAGCAGATTGGAAAACAACAAAACACTAGTTTATGGTAAGATTACAACATGAAGCTGATAAGTGCCTGAAATCAACAAAAACGGAATTGGGTGAAGACTATGTTCCTTCCAACAGTCTTTTATTTAGTTCCTTGGAATGCAATGCATGAGACAAAGTGGAGCTACGCTTGAGCCTTTTGGACAGGTGAGAGTAGGAAGAAAAGCTCTAGCATTGACTAACTTCGCATAACCAACATATACAAGAGCAATTGAAAATGAAAATTGCTGAATCAATAGCAGTGAAGGAACAAATGATCTCTGGATTGTCCAAACACTTTACGGCTGCCAAAATAGAATTCCACACCCTAAGATTCTTAGAAGTGAGGATTTTAAGAAGCTGCCAAACAATAGAAGGATTTAATAGGGAGCATTAGGAAACCCGATAACAATGGCAGGAACTAACTAGATTGATTGAAGTTAAAGCTATTAACAACTCTATGATAGGGCTTGGCGGAGAAGATTTTGCTTGAGATTCCACTCCCCTCTAGACCGCCAAAATTGAGATTGGAAGGTGGAAGAAGGAAGCTAGCACCATAATCAAGTTCCCAACCATTAAAGTCTCCAATGAATATAGGAATGTCGATATAGAATCGACCTACCAAAAGTCAGAAATTATACCGTTTTGATCATTGGAAGTGAGAAGGGAATCTGGATTTAAGAGAAGTGCCATACCAAAAATCGTATTCTCAAATCTTGTGCAGTGATTAAAAAATTGATGATTCCAAATATCAGCCTACATGTATAATCAATGTTTTTTCAGCCATAACCACCAGGAAGCAAGCTGTATTTGGCACTAATCACACTCAACCCAATGAGAATTTCTATATGGGGGAACCTCTATAGCCATTTACTAAGAGGAGCTTCATTGAAAAGAGTCTACTCTCCCAAGCCAAGACCTCTTGAGAAATGAGAGCAGAAAATGTTCCAATCAAGTGAATGAATCTTATACTCATTGCATTAACGACCTCATAAAAAGCCACTTTGAAACTTCTAAGCTCAAGAGGTTGCCAACACAGGAATTCCTTGACACCCATGGAGAAATTTCAAAGAAGACTAGTAAGACGGATGAATTAATAGCCTTGAGACGTGAGGCTCACTCTTATCAGGAGCACTTTGACCTTGTTTTATGTCTATCTTCCCACTGCTTGCCCTATTGTGGACAAACAAGAGGGTATACAAAAAAGATTCTTATGGCAGAGTGGAGAAGAAGAATTTAAGAGTCATCAGGTTATGTGGTGTATAGTAAAGCTTCCATTATGTCAAATGGATTTGCTCATTGATTCATTTACTTGCAAAATGGAATTAGAGATTCATGCAGGAAAAATGATTTTTTGAATGATAATGCAGGAAAAGAATATGTTATGGGGAAAAGTAGCTACTGCTAAATAGAGGTATGATAGGTTGAGAAAATTGCAGTCGAGCCATTCCCATTGCAGATGGCAATGGGGGCATTTAGTCGTCTGGTGATACTTATATTGTAAAGGTACTCTGCCAATGGATAGTTTTCCAAATTTAGTTTCTAGATTTCAGTGTATCGGTAAGTTCCCTCTTCACTAAGTTGTGAGAGCATAATTGCAAGGTGCAGTTCCACTGAGCTGCACATGAGCGAGTGCTTGAAGACCTTCATGTTTTGTTCAAATGTGTTTACAGGACCAATGATGATAGTCCAAAAATGGTCACTTGGGGTGGGCTCTCTCACTGAATTACTGCCAAATTTTGTTACTCAAAATGAACAATGTCAGTCATCATATGAGACGCAAAATTCCATTTAAAGGCTTTTCTGATATAGATGCACCACTGGGATTTAGTGCTTTCACTTGGCCAAACTTCTTATAATGTAAAGTGTTCGGGGAGTAGGTTGGGTCACTAGTTGCTCCACTGAGGTGGTTTATTTTGTGATAGTAACTTAGGTTGAAAGGGTTGGGGAAAGACCTAAAATGATAAATTTAGTTTGTTGTCATTATATATAGAGTTTTATGTTTATTCTCTTCCAATCTGAATTGAAAATGGAAATGCTGCAAATAGAAAAAGAATAGACTGTCAATTTTAAATTGAAAGCTATGACTACTACTACATGTAGATACCTAAATGACCCTGTACTTTCGACCCTTTTCAATTCTACCCTGAACTTGGAGAACTTTCAATTCTACCATGAACTTTGATGTCAGTTTCAGTTCTTAGGTGCAGTAATTCTCTTGTATAATTCTGAACTGATGTTTTGGTTGCTAAAAAGGAACAATCGTGATGCTAATGTGGTCAGATGTTTTGAAATGGATAACTACATAATGTATGCCATGTGGCTAATAGATGGTCTCTGACTATGAAAATCTATCCTATTTATTTGTCGGTAGTAAATTCTAGTCAACCTGTTCAAATTTGTGGCATTTAATAACGTGTGCTTGTATGTGTACTCACAACAGGATTGAATGGAAAATAACTTTTAGAATTTGGGCAGGAATTGGAAGGTCTTTCGCTTTGGGCTTGAATTGGAAAAACATTTAAATTTTTAGTTGATTAAGCAAAATAGTTATATTTGGTGAGGAAGTGTAATGATTTACCAATGG
Organism: Eucalyptus virginea; assembly: GCA_014182375.1. Taxonomy (NCBI): domain Eukaryota; kingdom Viridiplantae; phylum Streptophyta; class Magnoliopsida; order Myrtales; family Myrtaceae; genus Eucalyptus; species Eucalyptus virginea. Next base: position 25,845,087 of record CM024522.1, on the reverse strand, counting down.
ATTTTAAAGATTGGCAGCTTCTGCTCATTCTCTGTGATGTTCTAAATTGGTGATCATATTGCTGTATCTTAATGGTGTAATCCTAGCTCATAAGGGTTTATTCACCAAGGAATTTCATTGTCAACTCTATATAGTGTTTCTTTGACATGCAAAATGTCATTTTACTGCTCCCTGTTTATTTTAACTCTAAATTGTTGTTGCTGAACTGATTCGCGATTCACGTATGTGAACTGGTTTTACTGTTTTCATTCTTCTGAAGTGACTTTTTTTCTCTGGAAATAAGAGAAGAGATGCCAGTAGTTGCTTTAGTTCCACCAGTACATTTGTGGAGCTTCTTGTGTCTGAAATAGTGCTATTGTTTGTTGTTTTAATGGTGTCTCAACTTATATGATAGTATACATAACTTGAAATGAGTTTTTTCCCCTGCATTCTCCAAGAAGAATATGGAATGAACTTTGTTTTTCTCAGCTACGTTATCCATTGGTAAACTAAAAGAACAATTGCACCTGTTCTCTTGCTGCATACTCAGTTGACCTTTTTTTCTCTCCTAAACGGTCAGTGTGCTAGTAGGACCTGGTCGGGCATGCTTTGAGACCTTGAGGCCATTGGCTTACAGTCTGCTAGCGGAGATAGTACATCATGTTCGGTCGGACCTTTCTTTGACGCAGGTGAGCTTTTAGTTCTAGTGGATGTAGTATATTCTTCAGTTGTTGGATAATTAGGAGCATGCTGTTATTATAACCTGGGCTTGTGCATCTCTGTGTTCTTGATTTTCTATCTTGGTGTTCCTGCTTAATTGAAAAAAATTCCTCATTCTTGGGAGAAGGATCTATTCGTTGATGCTTTGCTGAAGAATGCCACTATAACGTCTGGAGCATGTTCCTTGGATTTGAAAAATTTGATTTGCTCGATTTCTAGGGAGATGCTTTGAGGGTTCTTCTATGAAGTCTGATGCTGCACTTAGTTTGTTTGTCTCGTTATAATTTCTCTTAAATACCTGAGCTCCTCATGATAGGGATTACTATTTTCTCAAGGATTTCAGGCTACTTTTCTGTTTTATTTCCCTAATAGCTCTTTTTTATTTCATGTTTTAACCTATGTTGACCAATGATTATTTATTGTTTTGCAATGCAGTTATCAAGGATCATATACTTATTTTCAAGCAACATGCACGATGCTTCGCTGTCGCTTAACATTCACACGACTTGCGCTCGCTTGATGCTGAATCTGGTGCCTATGCTCGTCCTTGTCAATTCTTGCATTTTTAACATGCTCTTGTGGCATATATCGGTCTATATTTCACAAGTTTGGTACATTGTGTATGTTTTTTTTGACTTCTTTATTAATTGGTTTCATGGGACCAAGGTGGAGCCCATCTTCGAGAAAGGTGTTGATCAGCCATCTATGGATGAAGCCCGGAATCTGCTGGTCCGAGCTTGTCTACTTTGTCTTCATTTGCTTTAATATCTTTTTTGTTGTGGCGAAATGGTTTTATTTATTACTTTTTACAGGGTCGCATTTTGGATGCTTTTGTTGGGAAGTTTAGCACTTTCAAGCGTACCATTCCCCAGGTAGTTTTTGATCATGGTTTCACTTGTAGTCATTTTTGATTGGTTGGCCTTGTATTGAGGGGGAGGATTGGTGCAAAGATTGTGACTTGTGGGTAATGGTCCTATTGCAGCCGACTGTCTGTCTTCCAGTGTTAAAGTAGAATAGAATTTTCTTGTGGAGCAGCGGATGATCTTCTTTTTTTTTTTTTTTTTTTGGGGGGGAGAGGGGGAATAAATCTTTGTTAATCTTGAAATATCAGTTTTTTTTTTCCTGATTGATAGCATGCTTGATCGAGAATTTACATCATTCTCCTGTCAACTGCCTTTTCCCAGGACTGGCCTTTTTATTCTGTTGAAAAGTTACTGTTACACTTTCGACAATAGCTCTCAATCACTTGCAAACAATTTGTTTTAGCTTTCCACCTGTCCATAGAATATGCTGATATGTAATGAGTTATGGAGAAGTAATCTTTGTTTTTTGTTAGTTTCAGTTTTATTGCCTCGTTTTCCTAGTTTTTTATATTCTTATTTTTTTGTGGTAAATAGCTATTGGAAGAAGGAGAAGATGGAAAGGAGCGAGCTACTTTGAGGGCGAAACTTGAACTTCCAGTGCAGGTTTGTTTCATGGCTGTACATTTTCTTTTGTCACTTGGGTTTTCTATTCGTTGATGCATAAATGTAGCTTATTTAGGGTGCGTTTGGGAAGGCTTTTGGGGGAAGTCTTTGGGTAAATGCAGAGTTAAAGGAGTATTCCAAAATGCAAATTGTGTTTGGTAAATTGTATTGTAAAAGTCCATTGTGAAGTATTTTTGAGCAAAATAGTATTTGGAGAAATTATATTTGCAAAAGATTTTTTTTTTTTTTTTTTTTTTTTTTTTTTTTTTTTTTTTTTTTTTTTGGTCAGTCCTACTACTCTATTTCTATTTGGAGAAATTATATTTGCCCCCAAAAGATTTTTTTCCATTAAAAAACCCCGTTGGTTAAAAGATTTTTTTATTAAAAAAAAAAAAAAAAAAAAATTTTTTTAAAAAAAAGAAAAAGAAGTTGGCTGGCCAAGGACAAGCAGTCGCTGGCGAGGAGCAGGCGGTTCGGCGAAGGGCAGGCGGTCCAGTGCAGCCAGTCCGGCAAAGGTAGGTGGTCTGGCGAGTGTCATGGCGACCCTCCAGCGAGGGTCGCATGAACCAGATCGTGCGGCCCTGCCGCCTGGGTCCTGCGACCCTAAAGGTTGTGATCTCCGCGGTGACCTTGCGATCTGCGTTGCCCGGCCCAGGCGGAGGTCACGGCGCGGGGGTCACGTGACCCTCTGGCAAGGGTCACAGCGACCACAATTGGTCGTTGCGACCCTCGCCAGAGGGTCTCGCGGCCCCGGCGACCTCCGCGCGGAGGTCACAGCGCAGTGGGTCGTGTGACCCTTGCTGGCTACTGCCTGCCCTTCGCTGGCGACCGCTCACAGAGAAGAAGAAGATGAATAGTCATTGAGTGCAAAACTGGAAAAACAAAAAACTAGCGAGGATAATTTGGGAAGAAATTTTTTTTATTTATCCCCTCAGCTCAGCATGCCGAGAAGGCTGACATTTCCCAAATGGGGTTAAAAAAAAATTCAACAAACACCCTCTCTTTGGCCCAAGGGGTTTTGGGTGTTCAAAGTGCCTTCTAAAAGCCACTCCCAAACGCACCCTTAATCTGGGAGGCCATCTGGATTAGTGGTAAGCTGAGTGCATGGGCTGACAATCAAGGGCAATGCTTATCGATTACCATCTCTCAAACCTAGTTGTGGATGGTTCTTATGTATACTTGTTTGAGAGTAAATTGCTTCTAAAGGGAGGAGAGTGTGACCATAATCATAAATTTATTCCTAAAGTGTGGGGATCCTAGGGAGACTGCTCATTTTCTTGGTGATGATTGAATAGGCTACATAACTGTTCTGGATAAGCTTATAAAGTTTTTTAGATGCTTATGCAGGGTTGATGTCCTCTTTTGTGGTGGTGCTGTTTCTTTCTATTTTATTTTAGGTGGAGGTTTTTCTTTTGGGGGGGAGGGGGGTGGTTGTCTTTGACTGTCTTCAAGTTCTGATGTTTTGACTTTAGGCACTGCACTTAGAAAATAAGTATTAGGAAAGTGGACACAGATTTACTTGAGAATTCTGGTAGATCAGGTATTAGACATGAACAATTGGGAGTCCATGACTTCTGAAATGTGCACAGATGTATTTTGATGATTGCAAAAGCATCCTCTGAAAACTGTTATGGTTTCCATATGATGGTGAACAAGTAAATAGGACATATATTCTGAAAACTGATGTATTGTTTCTATTTGTCTCTTCTTAATTATGACCTATTATGCATTTGCAGGCAGTTTTGAACATGCAGGTCCCCCTGGAACATGCTAAAGAAGTCAATGATTGTAAGCACCTGATCAAGACATTGGTTATGGGTAATAAAACTTTTTATTTTCTTACATCTTTTAGTAGTTATATCGTCTTTGCTTGTTGTGAACCCCAGTGTTCCATTCTTTTCTCTGGCTAAATCTAATATTTGTGCAATTTGTGCTACTGACAGGAATGAAGACAATCATTTGGAGCATCACACATGCGCACATCCCCCGTTCTCAGGTTTTTCATTGTCTGATTTGGCCATCAGATTCATAGCTGTCATATTTCTTCTTATGTGATTTAGGTTTTTTATCACACAAAAAATTGATAATGAGGTTTTCTCTTTTATACATGGAACACATGAACAGACTGTTGGATCCGCTTCATCTAGTTTACCAGCACCTCAAGTATTTAAAGGGATGCGCGAGGATGAGGTACAGGAAAGATGATTGTAAAGGCTCTGTCTTTTGGGTACTAAGGGTTGGTCATTTGGCTTAACTACACTTTTTGATAGGTTTGCAAAGCTGCTGGTGTTTTGAAGAGTGGTGTTCATTGCTTAGCCCTCTTCAAAGAGAAGGATGAGGAAAGAGATATGATGCAGCTATTCTCTCAGATTTTGGCAATCATGGAACCTCGGGATCTTATGGACATGTTCTCTTTATGCTTGCCGGAGCTTTTTGACTCCATGATTTCAAACACTCAATTGGTTCATATTTTCGCTTCCCTCCTGCTAGCCAATAAAGTATATAAACCATTTGCGGACGTGCTCATTAATTTTCTTGTGAGCAGCAAACTTGACGTCTTGAAGCATCCAGAGTCTCCGGCGGCAAAGCTGGTGTTGCAGCTCTTTGGGTATATATTTAATGCTGTTAACAGATCTCCTTCAGATTTTGAAAGAATTTTGCAGCCTCACGTCCCTGTTATAATGGAAATATGCATGAAAAGTGCTACTGAAGTTGAAAAGCCACTTGGTTACATGAAACTTCTTCGAATGATGTTTAAAGCACTTTCTGTATGCAAATTTGAGCTCCTACTTCGGGAGCTGATTCCTATGTTGCTCCCCTGCCTAAACATGCTTTTAACCATGCTTGAGGGTCCAACTGGAGAAGACATGAGGGAGTTATTGCTGGAGTTGTGCCTATCGTTGCCTGCACGATTAAGCTCATTATTACCTCACTTGCCCCGTCTTATGAAGCCTCTTGTCTTGTGTCTGAGGGGAAGTAATGAACTGGTGAGTCTGGGTCTGAGAACACTTGAGTTCTGGGTTGATAGCTTAAATCCCGATTTCCTGGAACCAAGTATGGCTAATGTCATGTCGGAGGTGATTTTAGCCTTATGGGGCCACTTGAGACCTGCGCCATATCCGTGGGGTGGAAAATCTATGCAACTTCTTGGCAAGTTAGGTGGTCGCAACAGACGCTTTCTCAAAGAGCCTCTTGCACTTGATTGCAAGGAGAACCCTGAACATGGACTTCGCTTGATACTTACATTTGAGCCCTCGACCCCATTTCTAGTGCCTTTGGATCGATTCATAAATCTTGCTATAGCAGCTGTAATGCACAAAAATGGTGGCATTGATGCTTTCTACCGGAAACAGGCATTGAGGTTCCTTCGTGTTTGCTTATTATCTCAACTTAATTTGCCGGGAAATGTTATGGACGAAGGATATACACCCAAGCAATTGTCCACTATTCTAGTTTCGAGCATTGATGCTTCTTGGCGACGTTCCGAGTCCTCAGATGTAAAGGTTAGTGTGGTGGTAATATTTTCTTCACATGTTTGACTTCTAAGTCCTCTGTCTTTTATCATCATTCCGAATTAGCTGGACAATTGTGACATAATCAATTCCAACCCATGTTTTATTATATTTGTTTTTGTATTTATTGGACATGCCATTCAATTTGAATGAATTTACTTTGACAAAATCAGTATTCTTGGGTGTCGAGTGAGCATGGGATGGGAAGGTAGAAAGTCAACTCTAGTGTCGGCTACATCGGATCACCTAGGTCAAGTTTTGTTGTTCCTGTCTTGCTCTGATTTTTAATGTGATCATTTACTAGCTAAAGATATCATGGACAAATGGCGACGAGGCTCCTCCAATTAAGGAAATGGGCTAAGATATCCACAAGTTGGCAAAGTGAACCATATAATCAAGAATCTTATTGTATCTAGGGTTTTCTAGGAGACTCTAGAACATTCATGTGGGTAATAAGAGCATTTAAACACTTATAATCTGTAGCTTCCCATTGATTTTCCCAGTTAGATTGGATTGAAAATTTCAATTGTAAGGAGGGAGGCTCTGAAAAAATAGTGGTGCCCTCTCTTTCATCTGGAACCACGCAAGTATTTGAGCAATACAAACATCTTTGAGAGCTTCTCTCTAGGAATCCATTCCTTGAGTGTGAGTGCGAGCGAGAGCAAGTAAGGCTTGCTACAAGGCAAGTTGAGGTCTAAGTGCCACACGGATCACGATCTAAAGTATCGTTCCATGACATAGCAATGTTAATGGTGAGAGTTTTTGCATTTATTATGGTGGTTGTGGATAGTTGAAACAGAAGCTAGCATAACTTGATTATTAGACAGATTTTTGTGTGCCATACAACATACAGGTACGCTTCTATTTGTGCACTGGACTGATTCTCATTGTCTCTTAAAAGACGACCACCTTGCAATGGACTAACGGTTGCCCATTCCACTTACCATCAGGACTTTTTGGTGAACAGCATAGAACGATGCTCAATGGTGTAAACAATCTATGTAGGGTTCCCTACTAAGTGGGAAAAGGCTTGGTGGTGGAAAGGTGGTTCTTACAATCAAATATCAACTCCACTAATATATATATACTTGCTTTTTAATTCCTAGTGATCCATTTCCCCATCAATTAAAAATTGGTTATAGTCTTAAAAAATGGCCTTGGGGAACAAATAAAAAGCAAACAAGTTAGCAAGGTGAGATGTTGACGTATGCCGAAGACTTAAGGCAATCCTGCTTTAACAGTAGGGTAGCTTAATGCTTCCCATAGTCATTTTAAAATATGAGCTAACTCCCATATTCAAATAGATGAAGGTCCCATCATTTTAAAACGCAAACTGAGAAAATTGACATGATGATAAAAATATCTTCACCATAAGTTCTGCGTACTAGGAAATTTGCATTGGATCTCAGACATTGATATATTCCTAAGGGAGGTTAGATGTCCCATTGTCAGAGTCTTTGAGTCAGCAAATTGAGTCTACCGAAGCTCACAAAAAAGAAAAAAAATGCTAAAATTTCTTGGATCATTGTAAAATTTCTGTGGGAGGGAGAAGTGCAGTGATTATCATTGAGCTTAAAGTCCATCACGTTTTGTTTATTTATTTTTAATCTTTGTGCTATGTAAGATTGTGGTTCTGTTGCTCCTCTAGGAGATATTTCTTTTCCAGCCTCACCCATTATCCTATTGATGATCTCTGTCCTTTCAAAGAGGGGCCATTGGGGCAAAAACTCCTGGTATATATGATAACTAATGATTTAGTTAGGTGGAGCTTTTTCCACGCCCATTTTAGTTAAATCACTCTTTTTACTTTAAGTGACCAAGATACCCATCAATATCTGTACACTTTTTCTCTGTCCGACATTTTCCCTCTTCTCTACCTTCTCTCTCTACTACACCAGCTTAGCTCTTATCTCTCAAATTTGCAAATCTCCTTTGAACTGATGCTTCTTTTAAGGGATAAATGATCACAGAGCTTATCCTCTGTGAAGCTTCAGTCTGATATCTGTTAAGTCTTTTTGGCCACCAAAGCTTCAGTTTAGGACCATTCCCCATTGTTTTCTTTTGTTTTCCTCTTGGTTTGAGTTCTAAGGTAGTGGGTTTATAACGATAATTTGCCCCCATTTAAGTTCTTTGACAGGATAACGATGGCAGCTTGAATTAAACGGTTTTAGTGATATTTCAATGTTCTTAAAGGTTATAAATAGTTTTTATTTTTATTTTTTTGGGTCATATGCCTTTTGATTGGGTATTATTTATCTCAGATACTGATTCTGGCTTGCCCTGGCCAATCTATTTGAGGATTATTACTCTTTTATATACTTTCTTGGAGGTGCTCCAGTCAGCTATATCATCCAGTCCTGGGATGTTACTTTAGATATAACTTCTGGAATACTTCCCATAGTTAGTGGAGTTTGTATGGATCAGATATGTGCTGAACTGGACTTCTCTGTGTCCAAACTTTTCCTCTGGGCAGTGAGTTGTATTCCTTTTTAATGCTGACTTTGATCTGCATCTTTGGAGTTTGCTGGTTATGTTTATTTTTCAAATTAATTAGTTCCTATCCTTGATTTTATTGAAAATTTGACAAACTTTCATACTTTTTGGCGTAAAGTTTGTTAATGTGCTGTGGGTCAGCGAAAGATTCATTTGGACCTGATATTGAATGGTTGAAATTTGATACCCTCCGTTGCTTGACTTTTATAACTGATTTGTGCAGGCAGATTTAGGTGTGAAGACAAAGACTCAACTCATGGCTGAAAAATCTGTTTTCAAGGTGCTGTTAATGACTGTTATTGCAGCCAGTGCGGAACCAGACCTTGTAGATTCAAAGGATGATTTCATTGTTAATATTTGTCGTCATTTTGCAATGATCTTTCACGTCGAGACTTCATCAAGCAACACCTCTTATACAACAACTGCTGTCGGCGGCCCTATTCTTTCATCAAGTGCCAATGTCAGCGGAAGGTCAAAAAATAGAAGTTCCAATTTGAAAGAATTGGACCCTTTAATATTTTTGGATGCCTTAGTTGATGTGCTTGCGGATGAGAATAGGTTTCATGCAAAGGCTGCCCTTAGCGCCTTAAATGTATTTGCTGAAATGCTTCTTTTCCTTGCTCGTTCAAAACATTCTGATGCATTGATGTCAAGAGGAGGCCCCAGCACACCTATGATTGTCTCTAGTCCCTCCATGAATCCTGTATATTCACCGCCACCAAGTGTTAGGGTCCCTGTGTTCGAGCAACTTCTGCCCCGTCTTTTGCACTGTTGTTATGGAAATATGTGGCAAGCACAGATGGGAGGTGTGATGGGCCTTGGTGCTTTAGTTGGTAAGGTCACTGTTGAGACGTTGTGCTTTTTCCAAGTGAAAATTGTGAGGGGCCTGGTGTATGTTCTCAAAAGACTTCCTGCTTATGCTACCAAAGAGCAGGAAGAGACAAGTCAAGTGCTTACACAGGTTCTTCGTGTGGTAAATAATGTTGATGAAGCAAACAGTGAAACACGCAAGCAAAGTTTTCAAGGGGTAGTTGAATTTCTTGCTTCAGAGTTGTTCAATTCCAATGCATCCATTACCGTGAGGAAAAATGTGCAGACGTGTTTAGCACTTTTGGCTAGTCGAACAGGTAGTGAGGTGTCTGAGCTGCTTGAGCCACTATACCTACCTTTGCTTCAGCCTCTCATATTGCGGCCACTTCGATCAAAGACCGTTGATCAACAGGTAAGGAATGTTTAATGGTTAGAGTTATCATAACTGGTTAGTACTTACTCCACTGTTGCCCTATAGGTTGGCACGGTCACTGCTTTGAATTTCTGCCTAGCTTTGAGGCCTCCACTCCTTAAGTTGACTCCAGAACTAGTCACTTTTCTTCAAGAAGCTCTGCAAACTGCTGAGGCTGATGAAAATGTGTGGGTTGTGAAGTATATGAACCCAAAGGTTGCTACATCATTGAACAAACTAAGAACTGCTTGCATTGAGCTACTCTGTACTACAATGGCCTGGGCAGATTTTAAGACTCCAAATCATTCAGAGTTGCGTGCTAAGATCATATCAATGTTCTTCAAGTCCTTGACGTGCAGAACTCCTGAGATTGTCGCAGTTGCGAAGGAAGGTCTTCGACAGGTTTTATCCCAATACCTCTTATTAAGTCATTTGCTTTACTGTAGTTTGTAGCCTTCAAATGGGGCCTGTTTACCTGTAAAATCAATGAGCCAGATACCATTGTTTAAAACAGTGGTCTGTAGATTCAAAACTTTGCAAATAATAAAAATGGTGATCTGGAGAGGATCTGTAACCTTATTCACCTGTCTACTTCTACTTGGGCACCAACTACGACTGTTCTAGGGATGCATACTGCTAGAAAACAACATATTATCTTAACACAAAAGAACTGGAAGACATTTCTGTCTTTTACTTGATTGGTAATTTCAATCATGCTTAAACAATTGTAAATTTCGGAACAGGGTTGAGGATTTGGAAACAATTTCACGTGTTAGTTACTTGCTAGAAACATTCCTAATCCTAATTCTCTTCTTTTGGTTGTGTCAAATTAAGTTCATGAAGTTTCGGATTTAGGGGTTGATACGTCTCTTGTGACCATTCTCTTTTAGGTTATAAATCAGCAGAGGATGCCCAAAGAACTTCTTCAAAGCAGCCTCAGGCCTATATTAGTCAATTTGGCGCATACCAAGAATCTTAGCATGCCTCTTTTGCAAGGATTGGCCCGGCTTCTTGAGCTCCTATCCAACTGGTTCAACGTGACTTTGGGTGGCAAGTTGTTAGAGCACCTAAAGAAATGGCTGGAACCTGAAAAACTTGCACAAAGCCAGAAAGCATGGAAGGCAGGTGAAGAACCAAAAATTGCTTCAGGTAAAGCATCTATCGAAGTGAACAAGTTTTTGATTCTGCACTGCCTGTGCTGTGTATGTGCACTATAGTTCTCATCTTATATCATGTTTTGTTTTGTTTGTCTGCAGCGATAATTGAACTTTTTCACCTGCTTCCAAATGCTGCTGCAAAGTTCCTTGATGAACTTGTAACCTTGACAATTGAGTTGGAAGGTGCTCTTCCTTTGGGACAAGTTTATAGTGAAATCAATAGTCCATATCGACTTCCACTGACGAAATTTCTGAATAAATATGCAACGCAAGCTGTAGACTATTTTCTTGCTCGATTAAGTCAACCGAAATACTTCAGGCGGTAAGAATATGGGCATAAAAGTACACTTCGATTGCATACTGAACTAAGTACTGATTGAGGTTCTCATCCAGGTTTATGTACATCGTTCGATCAGATGCTGGACAGCCATTGAGAGATGAACTTGCTAAGTCACCACATAAAATACTCACCAGTGCTTTTCCTGCATTTATGCCCAAACCTGAAGCTACTGTGACTGCTGGATCTTCAACTGCTACTCCTATGGCTTTGAGTGATGAAGGCCTTTCTTCTGTCCCTCCATCTGATAGTTCTAGCTTGCCTTCATCCAACTCTGCCGCAACTTCAGATGGGTACTTTCAGGGTCTTGCTCTTGTAAAAACAATGGTTAAGTTGATACCTGGCTGGCTGCAGAGTAATGCTATTGTCTTTGAGACTCTTGTACATCTTTGGAAATCACCTGCAAGAATAACTCGGTTGCGCAATGAACAGGAGCTGGACTTGGTGCAAGTAATTTTTCAATGTCTCTGTGCTTCAAACTTCAGATGTGTGCGGCTAGGGCATTTTTATACCGCCTAATTCCATCATGCATTGTCATGACATTTTTTATTTCATTCATCAGCTACTAAATGGATGTTCAATGTTTGTCTCTTTTAGACTTTTTAAAAATATTCCATGTCCTGTTGGCTTTATATAATTTGTCAATAATGGATCGTGTGATATTTGCTGCTTGATTGATCTGGCTTTGCTGCTTGACTAAGATGCTTCTGATGCTTGTTTTATGGTCATTCTTGATTAAAATTGATTATGTTCTTTTGTCTTTAGTACTTTTATGTAGATCATTTCTGATTGTGTACCATCTTAACTTGTAAATAATGGAAGTTGAGCACTTCTTTTATGCCTAATATTTCTTGTAAGTTCCTTTGGTATGAACTATGTTAGCTTAGCATTATACCCTGTGCATAGTGGTCTTGTTGTCAAATTAGAACGACCATGTACTTTCTTCAGGTGAAGCTCATGATTTTGATGTTTCTTGTTAGTTCTAGATAATTGAACCTTAGCCTACCAAGTTTTTCACTAAGTGCTATTACATTTGAAGCTATGGCTTGCTGTTTTACTTTTTGTTCATGTATCAAGGTATAACATTGCATATTCTAAATTAATAAAAATTGGTGTGCAGGTGAAAGAAAGCAAATGGCTTGTCAAGTGCTTTCTAAATTACTTACGGCATGGTAAACCCGAATTAACTGTTCTCTTCGATATCCTCACCATCTTCTTATACCATAGTCGTATAGACTACACTTTCTTGAAGGAATTTTACATTATCGAGGTATCTCAATTTTTCCGAGCTTCCTTAATGTCCATTGCCTCATTTTCACCTTATTTCAAGTGATCAAAACTAAGTGACTTCCATCTCTCCTTCCAGGTTGCAGAAGGTTACCAACCCAGCATGAAAAAATCAATTCTCTTGCATTTTCTCGACCTTTTTCAATCTAAGCAGCTTAATCATGATCATTTGGTGATTGTGATGCAAATGCTTATTCTACCCATGCTCGCTCATGCTTTTCAAAAGAAGCAGACTTGGGACGTAGTTGATCATGCCATGATAAAGACCATTGTTGACAAGCTTCTTGATCCACCAGAGGAGGTGATATTTTGTATCTTGTCGGTTTAATGTTCACTTTGATCTTGTGATGCCATCTTCACAGAAGTTTCTGTTTTACGAAACCTGAAGTAAGTTGATGGTTGCGTTTGATTTGTATTTCCATTACTTTGCTTTACAGGTTTCTGCCGAATATGATGAGCCATTAAGGATAGAGCTTCTGCAGCTTGCCACTTTACTTCTTAAACATCTCCAGGGTGATCTTGTCCAACACAGGAAAGAACTTATCAAGTTTGGTTGGAATCATCTAAAACGTGAAGATAGTGCCAGTAAGCAGTGGGCATTTGTCAATGTTTGCCATTTCTTGGAGGCGTATCAGGCCCCGGAAAAAATAATACTCCAGGTACTTTTATTTCTGGATTCTCTATCAAAGTAGACTATATTATATTCAATTCTTTGAAGTTTTAGCTTTCTGGCTCTTCTGAACATGTTCAGAATGTTGTTTTGTTGAGGGGGCAGTGTATTCTTTAGCTGTATATCAATAAGTGTATGTATGTGTCAACTAGGGTAAGATTTCTGAGAGCTATGGTTGTAAATTTCAGGTTTTTGTTGCACTTCTTAGAACATGCCAGCCAGAAAACAAGATGTTGGTCAAGCAGGCACTTGACATTTTGATGCCTGCATTGCCGCGGAGGTTACCCCTTGGGGATTCGCGTATGCCAATTTGGATAAGATACACAAAAAAGATTCTTGTAGAGGAAGGTCACTCCGTCCCTAACCTAATTCATATATTTCAACTCATTGTACGCCATTCAGATCTCTTCTACAGCTGCAGAGCGCAATTTGTGCCTCAAATGGTAAACTCTCTCAGTCGACTTGGATTACCATACAATACCACGGCTGAAAACAGGCGTCTAGCCATTGAACTTGCTGGATTGGTGGTTGGTTGGGAAAGGCAAAGGCAAAATGAAATGAAAGTAGTTGCTGATGCTGATGTCGCTGGTCAAAATTCTGATGGGTTTGGTAATTTGTCTGCTGGAGCTGATCCCAAGCGCTCCGTAGATGGGTCTACTTTTTCTGAAGACCCTAGTAAGCGAGTTAAAGTTGAGCCTGGTCTGCAGTCACTTTGTGTCATGTCACCAGGGGGTCCCTCGTCAATCCCTAATATTGAAACTCCGGGGTCCGGTGGCCAGCCTGATGAAGAATTTAAGCCTAATGCAGCTATGGAAGAAATGATAATCAATTTTCTCATAAGGGTGAGTTCTATCTGGCCTGCAATTTCATCGTAATGTTTGTTGAGAATGCAGAGCTGCTTTTAAATTTTTATATGTAAACACAATTTGCTTGTCACTTTCTTCAGCTGTCAGAAGACTATCGGTGTATCGAATTCCTTTATGATGTTTTATTGTTCTCTCTTTTTGGGGTTGGAGGGAGGTTTTGACTTGATCAACTCTAATTGGCTGACCTTGATATGTTGCCGCATGACATTCAATGTATGAACTATGAACTATCCATCTTACTGATTTCATGAGTACAAGGTTTGGCTGGCGTGCAGTTTGCTTCATGATAATGTTAGTTACTCCACAATGACCATTTGGCCAGTGTCTCATAAGCCTAATGAGTTGCTGTCACTCTTTGCTGTGGTTGTCTAGTTGATATTAAGAGTGTCACTGTCTACAGATTAGATCTTATTCTAATTGTGGCACTGCAAAATGTATTGCACATCCATATTGCATATAACTGCATCCTGACGCTTTACTTCTTCAATGTAGGTTGCTTTAGTCATAGAGCCCAAGGACAAGGAAGCAAGCAGTATGTACAAACAAGCTTTAGATCTCCTTTCACATGCTTTGGAAGTTTGGCCAAATGCCAATGTCAAATTTAATTATTTAGAGAAGCTGCTGAGTAGTATTCAACCTTCCCAGTCAAAAGATCCTTCCACTGCTCTGGCTCAAGGCTTAGATGTCATGAACAAGGTCTTGGAGAAGCAGCCCCATTTGTTCATCAGAAATAACATCAATCAAATTTCACAAGTATGTCCGAAGCTTTGTTCTTCCATGCTATTTCTCTATAAATCAATTGTAGAGGTTGAGTGACAAACTTTTTGTATTGGAGTGCTTAAATGTTCTTTTCATTTCTGGTTTCTCTTTTCCACTTTTCAGATTCTTGAGCCGTGTTTCAAGTACAAAATGTTGGACGCAGGGAAGTCATTATGCAATCTATTCAAGATGGTCTCTATTGCATTTCCATTGGATGCAGCTACGACGCCCCCAGATGTGAAGATGTTATACTCGAAGGTCGATGAACTGATACAGAAGCATATTAATGCTGTCACTTCTTCCCAGGCATCTGTTGAAGATGGCTCGGCAAATACTATCAGCTTTGTGTTGCTTGTCATTAAAACATTAACCCAAGTGCACAAAAACTTTGTTGATCCCCATATCTTAGTTCGTATTTTGCAAAAATTGGCGAGGGATATGGGTTCATCTGTAGGGTCTCATTTAAGACAGGTATGCCCCTCATAGTTTCTTCTGTTCATTTTGACACTTTTCTGTACACAATTTCTAGATCTCATATTCCGTGTTGAAGAACTTGTTTTTCCTTCCTGCTGATAATTGTCTTATGCTGTGATGGCTTCTCTTTGTTTTTAATGATTTCTCATCGAAATTCTGTGAGCCGCTCCTGATGTTGAGCTGAGTTATTTCCTGGGTATCAACTTGGGGTTAGGTTCTTATCTTCCTTTTAAAATATCTGAAGCCTAAAATAATTTGATGGGGATGAAATTTTCGGTTGTAATTATATAAGGAATAAGTACCCTAATGTTGAAGATTCCACTGAGGTGGTAAAGTCTTTGATTGGCTGTTGCAGGGCCTGATCATTGTGTTGTTGCGAATACCAACTGTTTGAAGGTTCTTTGTTAATTAGGTGTTAGTTTGTAAGATGTTCCAGAGTCCTGGAATTACATTCTACCTATATCAGATTTGTAGTTTTCATTCTTAAATGGTTGAGAGAGTTATTCCTCTTGTAGGTGAAAGTGCACCATGTTTTAAGGCTTGTTTTGCTGATATTACTACAATTGTCTTCACCCTTGTGCAATGTATAAAAATGGGCTTCCACTTAGGATTTGTTGCTTTGTGACAGCTCTCTCAATGTGGCTGTCAGATTCTCTGATTTTAAATGAGGGAAATTCCTTGCTGTTTTGGGTTTTTCCTTTGTTTTGATTTTTTTGGAGTCATGTCTCTTCTTAACATCTTTTTCTTTACAGGGTCAGAGGACCGATGCAGATTCTGCCGTTACTTCTTCACGCCAAGGTGCTGATGTTGGGGCTGTTGTAACAAATCTGAAGTCTGTTTTGAAACTTATCAATGAAAGGGTCATGCTTGTTCCTGAGTGCAAACGATCGATAATTCAGACATTGAATAATTTACTGTCAGAGAAAGGTGCTGATCCTAGTGTGCTACTTGGTATACTTGATGTAATCAAGGGGTGGATTGAGGATGACTTCAGCAAGCCTGGTGCAACTGCTTCATCATGTGCTTTTCTCTCCCCAAAAGAAATAGTTAATTTCCTTCAGAAGCTCTCTCAGGTCGATAAGCACAACTTTCCCCCCAGTGCCTTAGAAGAGTGGGATAGTAAATATCTTCAACTTCTTTATGGAATCTGTTCTGATGAGACAAAGTAAGTTGCATATTTGGTGGTCAGTTCTACTTTTCTGTGGTTGGCATCTAACATGGGATATATTCATTGCAGGTTTCCACTCCCCCTACGGCAGGAGGTGTTTCAGAAGGTAGAAAGACAATACATGCTTGGCCTAAGAGCAACAGATCCTGAAATGAGGAATAAGTTCTTTTCCCTTTATAATGCATCTCTGCAAAAAACATTGTTTGCAAGGTTGCACTACATTATCCAGTTGCAGGACTGGGAAGCTTTGGGTGATGTCTTCTGGCTCAAACAAGGGCTTGATCTTCTTCTGGCAGTATTAGTAGTGGATAAACCTATTACACTCGCTTCAAATTCTGCCAGGGTGCCAGCACTTGTGTCTTCAGGTTCTTCTGATGGTTCACTTCCACAGGCACAGGTTATTGATCAGCCAGAGGGCCCTGATGAAGCTCCTCTAACATTTGAAGGCCTTGTTCTCAAGCATGCAAAGTTTCTCAATGATATGAGCAAACTTCAGGTTCTTATTTCCTTTTTCTTTATGAATAAAAGTTGTTGCCATAGAGCTGCTTCCGTTGATTTAATGCTCATGAAATTATATATTGTTGCTGAAGACATGGCAAGTGTATATGTACGTCAGCAGTTGAGTTCACTTTGTAATGCTTCCTCCCACTTTCCCTGGTTATTCAATTTTTGTGGTTTAATTGACTGTGGCATCACCATCATGAGAGTGGTTGTATGCACTTATAATTTCATACGTTCTAGATACTGTGTGGCAAGTACTCTCAATGCATCCATTTGTATTTACAGAAAAATCAATTAGAATATTTTTTGCACCATTACCTTGGAAATTTTTCTTTATTTGTTATTCTTTTGTTCAGATTGTAGTATTTTTCAGTCACTATCTTCAACACTATCAGTATATATTAAACATTGTATGTTAAGGTTGGCTTTTTCCTTTTTGCAGGTGGCTGATCTGCTTGTGCCTCTTAGAGAGCTAGCCCACACTGATGCCAATGTTGCATACCATTTGTGGGTGCTGGTGTTTCCGATTGTCTGGGTCACCTTGCTCAAGGATGAACAGATAGCACTGGCTAAACCAATGATTACTCTACTCTCAAAGGATTATCATAAAAAGCAGCAAGCAAACAGACCAAATGTTGTGCAAGCACTTTTGGAGGGTCTTCAGTTAAGCCACCCTCAACCTCGCATGCCTAGTGAGCTAATAAAATATATTGGAAAAACATATAATGCATGGCATATTGCATTGGCTCTGCTTGAAAGTCATGTTGTGTTGTTCATGAATGAGACAAAATGCTCTGAATCTTTGGCGGAGCTTTATCGATTGCTCAATGAGGAAGATATGAGGTGTGGTTTGTGGAAGAAAAAGTCGGTTACTGCAGAGACCAAGGCAGGGCTATCACTGGTTCAACATGGATATTGGCAGCGTGCTCAAAGCCTGTTTTATCAAGCAATGGTTAAGGCTACTCAAGGTACTTACAATAACACAGTACCAAAGGCAGAAATGTGCCTCTGGGAAGAGCAATGGCTTTACTGTGGTACCCAGCTTAGTCAGTGGGATGCATTGGTGGACTTTGGCAAGAGTGTTGAGAACTACGACATACTTCTTGACAGTCTTTGGAAGTTACCTGATTGGGCATACTTGAAGGATCAAGTAATTCCTAAAGCGCAAGTTGAGGAAACTCCAAAACTTCGTCTAATTCAAGCATTTTTTGCTCTTCATGAGAAAAATACAAGTGGTGTGCAAGATGCTGAAAACATTGTGGCGAAGGGGGTTGATCTTGCATTAGAACAGTGGTGGCAGTTGCCTGAAATGTCTGTTCATGCAAGGATTCCTCTTCTTCAGCAATTTCAGCAGCTAGTTGAAGTTCAGGAGTCTGCCAGAATTTATGTGGACATTGCTAATGGAAACAAGCATCCTGGAAATTCTGCTGTTGGAGCACATGGTAATATGTATGCAGATTTGAAAGACATTTTGGAGACCTGGAGACTACGAACACCGAATGAATGGGATAACATGTCTATTTGGTATGACCTGCTTCAGTGGAGGAATGAAATGTATAATGTTGTAATAGATGCATTTAAGGATTTTGGCACCACAAATTCTCAACTCCATCACCTTGGCTATCGTGACAAAGCATGGAATGTCAATAAACTTGCTCACATAGCTCGTAAGCAAGGACTTTACGATGTTTGCGTCAATGTAATACTTGACAAGATGTATGGCCATTCAACCATGGAAGTTCAGGTATGTACCAGTCTCATGAAGTAGCAAACAACTTGCCTTTTTTTCCCCCTTCTCAGTAATGGTAACTTGTACCTCACAATTTTGTAGCTGTTGGCTCTTGAAACATCTTAATCTTTCCAGGAGCTAGATCAATGGTTTTATAGACTATTTTTCTCGCGAATAAAGAGCAACACACACACCCCCAATATGTGTATGTATATAAAATTGTATATTGTGAGCTGGTGATTCTCTGCAGTTTGTGTCATACAGAATCTCATTTTCTGCTTCTGTCCTCACCGTTGAAATGAAGCTAACAGATAATATCTGTGGTAAATGTTATCTTTTCAGGAGGCATTTGTTAAGATAAGAGAACAGGCAAAAGCTTATCTGGAGATGAAGGGAGAGCTCACTAGTGGTCTTAATTTGATAAACAGTACCAATCTGGAGTATTTTTCTCCAAAACATAAAGCTGAGATCTTTCGTCTCAAGGGAGATTTTATGTTAAAGCTAAATGATTCTGAGGGTGCTAACATTGCATATTCCAATGCTATCACCCTCTTCAAAAATCTGCCCAAAGGATGGATAAGTTGGGGAAATTATTGTGACATGGTATTAATCCTTCTGTTTCTTTTGCATGCCTTATTATGCTCACAGCTTGGAACAGTGGTGACCTAGCATCTACTTTTACAGGCTTACAAAGAGACTCATGATGAAATCTGGCTTGAGTATGCAGTCAGTTGCTTTCTTCAGGGTATCAGGTTTGGTGTGTCCAACTCTCGAAGTCATTTGGCTCGTGTTTTATTTCTCCTAAGTTTTGACACTGCCAATGAGCCTGTCGGTAGGGCATTTGATAAGTATTTGGACCAAATTCCCCATTGGGTTTGGCTTTCATGGATTCCACAGCTGCTACTCTCCTTGCAGAGGACAGAAGCACCTCATTGCAAACTTGTCTTGCTAAAGATTGCCACAGTCTATCCACAGGTTAATATTGCTTTTTATCATGAATGTGTGGATGTACTGTTTTAGCTCATCATTAACCTTGTTTTTTTTTATCTCAGGCTCTTTACTACTGGCTTCGTACATATTTACTGGAGAGGCGTGATGTGGCCAATAAATCTGAAATAAGTCGAATGGCAATACAAAGAATGCAGCAAAATGCCTCTGGGGCTAGTGCTGGTTCTCTTGGTTTGGTTGATGGACATGCTCGGGTTCAGAGCCATGGTGGGAGTACCTTAGCCTCAGAAAATCAAGTCCATCAAGGTCCTCAATCAAGTGGAGTTGGACCTCATGAAGGTGGAAATCATCCACAAGAATCTGAAAGATCTGCAGTAAATGAAAGCAGCATTCACATTGGAAACGACCAACCTATGCACCAAGGTTCTTCAAACATAAATGATGGTAGTCAGACTGCTTTCAGGCGTAACAGCACTTTGGGTTTGGTAGCTTCTGCTGCCAGTGCATTTGATGCTGCAAAAGACATAATGGAGGCTCTTAGAAGCAAGCACACTAATCTTGCTAGTGAGCTTGAGGTGATGCCTTTTTTTGACATATATATATCTCTCTGGTTACGTGCTAGAATGCAAATGTTGAATCTTATGGTGCTCAAGCTGGAGGATGGACTTAGATTAGTGCTTTAGCTTCTCAGCTAGGTCCTTTCAAATTAGAAGAGTGCCCCTAATCTGTCTGATGACGTTGCTGTTATTACTAGTTTATCAAACAATAGTTGGTCTACATTGACTTCACATTTTGAACGCAGTGGGTTGCTTTCTGATGAAGTTTTTGTCTTTGGGTACAGATTCTGCTTACAGAGATGGGTTCAAGGTTTGTTACTTTGCCAGAAGAGAGGCTACTTGCTGTGGTTAATGCACTGCTCCATCGCTGCTACAAGTATCCGACTGCTACTACTGCTGAGGTTCCCCAGTCACTCAAGAAGGAGCTTTCTGGAGTATGTAGGGCTTGCTTTTCAGCTGATGCTGTGAATAAGCATGTTGAATTTGTGAGAGAGTACAAGCAAGAATTTGAGCGGGACCTTGATCCAGAAAGCACAGCTACTTTCCCATCGACCCTCGCGGAATTGACTGAGCGTCTGAAACATTGGAAAAACGTTCTCCAGAGCAATGTTGAGGATAGGTTTCCGGCTGTCTTGAAATTGGAAGAAGAAAGCAGGGTCTTGCGCGATTTCCATGTCGTTGATGTTGAGGTTCCGGGGCAGTATTTCAGTGATCAGGTAAATCCCAAATGTGTCAGCTTGGTGTATACTTTCTCAAACGAGAGCAGCACTCTGTTGTAGAAGCTCGCTTAGTAGAATGATCTCTATTCATGATCCCTAATGCTTGATCGTGTCTGTCTCCACT
Source organism: Eucalyptus virginea (assembly GCA_014182375.1). Classification (NCBI taxonomy): domain Eukaryota; kingdom Viridiplantae; phylum Streptophyta; class Magnoliopsida; order Myrtales; family Myrtaceae; genus Eucalyptus; species Eucalyptus virginea. The sequence continues at coordinate 25,824,399 of CM024522.1, read as the reverse complement.
ATTTTTAAGGTGTTGTGTGCTACACTTTTAAATTCTGTATTGCAGGAAATTGCTCCCGATCACACCGTCAAGTTAGACAGAGTTGGAGCTGATATTCCGACTGTGCGAAGGCATGGAAGCAGTTTCCGGCGTTTGACTTTGATTGGGTCCGATGGCTCACAAAGGCATTTTATTGTTCAGACATCTTTAACTCCTAATGCTAGAAGCGATGAGCGCATTCTTCAGCTTTTCCGCGTGATGAACCAGATGTTTGATAAGCATAAGGAGTCAAGAAGACGCCACATATACATTCACACACCCATCATCATTCCTGTCTGGTCCCAGGTGAGGACACTACTTTCTGGAGATGTCACTTGTTTGATCTTTTCCATACCCTTGTGCGTGTCATGCAGAAAGGAAATTTTTGCACGCCTTAGATTTTCACCTTTGTATCTCCTGGAATTTTACATCATCCATGTCCTAAATCTAAAAACTTACTAATCAATTTCTCTTTCTGTCGTGGTGGTTTAGTTCTTGTCCACATAAATCAGTGGAAAATATTTGATTCTGACTGATTAACTGCCTGAACAGGTCCGACTGGTAGAAGATGATTTGATGTATAACACCTTTCTTGAGGTTTATGAGAACCATTGTGCAAGGAATGACAGGGAAGCTGATCTCCCTATTACCTATTTCAAAGAGCAGTTAAACCAAGCGATATCTGGCCAAGTATCTCCGGAAGCTGTCGTAGATCTGCGACTTCAGGCTTATAATGATATAATGAAAAATGTTGTAAATGACAACATCTTTTCTCAGTACATGTACAAAACTCTGCTGAATGGCAATCATATGTGGGCCTTCAAAAAGCAATTTGCCGTCCAGCTGGCCCTTTCAAGTTTCATGTCCTTCATGCTACAAATTGGGGGGAGGTCTCCCAATAAGATTCTGTTTGCTAAAAACACGGGGAAAATATTTCAGACTGATTTTCATCCAGCCTACGATGCAAACGGGATGATTGACTTCAGTGAGCCTGTGCCTTTCCGTTTGACGAGGAATATGCAGGCCTTCTTCTCCAACTTTGGCGTTGAAGGTCTCATCGTTTCGGCAATGTGCGCTGCGGCGCAGGCTGTGATATCACCTAAGGTGAGTTTTAATTGAATAATGGATGGTGATTTATGTTGGAGGCACCATGGTTGACTTAGCCATGTAATATTTTGCAGCAAACTCAGCACTTATGGCATCAATTAGCAATGTTCTTCCGCGATGAGCTGCTGTCTTGGTCTTGGAGAAGACCCCTCGGCATACCCCTGGCATCATTTGCTGCCGGTGGTAGCTTCAACCCAATTGAGTTTAAACTCAAGGTCACTACCAATGTTGAGAATGTTATTAACCGGATCAACGGAATTGCGCCACAGTCATACTCTGAAGAGGTAACTATTTGGCCAGCAACGTAAAATAAAGAGATAATATGTATCTTTTGGCTGATCATTTGATTCGAATTTGGCATCTACAATGTTCTGGCAATGATCATGACCCGTTTCCTCCGTGTTCCACTTTCAGGATGAGAATCCAATGGATCCACCACAATCGGTGCAAAGGGGTGTCACCGAACTGGTCGAAGCTGCCTTGACTCCGAGGAACTTGTGTATGATGGATCCAACGTGGCATCCGTGGTTTTGAGTTGTAGCTAACATAATGGAGAAACTAAGACTGTACATCAACCATAGGGGCAGAGGCGATTAGCAATATAGGCTGTAAATTATGTTGTACAGATAGTGTTGATCAGTATGCACAATCCTTGTAGCCGAGGTTTGATATTAATGTTTGATACCATTATGAGCTCTAATTTGATAATGCAAAGTCGTGGATGGGGGTAATGATGTTTTTGACTCTTTACTTGGTAGAAGAATGATACTATTGAGTATCATAATGCTCGTGGGACGTTCATTTTGAGTTGTAGCTAACATAATGGAGAAACTAAGACTGTACATCAACCATAGGGGCAGAGGCGATTAGCAATATAGGCTGTAAATAGTGTTGATCAGTATGCACAATCCTTGTAGCCGAGGTTTGATATTAATGTTTGATACCATTATGAGCTCTAATTTGATAATGCAAAGTCATGGAATTGCATTTCAAGTATTTCGTTTCACCAATAAGATACGAAGACTGTCTTCACATTCACCGAAAAGATTATTTATCTCAGAAAGGTTTACGTAAAATCCTGGGATAACACCAATGACTGCTGTCTTATTTGTCAAAGAAAAATAGAATACGTTATAAAGGATTAATTAGTCAGCTGGATATTCGGGAGTCAAAAAACTTGTAAGTGAAAAATGAACTATCTGATTTTTTTATTTGATCTTGAATTTTAATGAGTTTTTCATTTTCAGCAATTCATGAAAAAATGAATGGAGGAATAACCTATGAACTTTTCATTTGCAGGGATGTTTTTGGCTCTTTACTTGGTAGTAGAAGAATGATACTATTGAGTATCATAATGCTAGTGGGACGTTCATTTTAATGTTAAATTTTTCATCGGGTCATTGAAGTGCCATTTTTGTGAATAAAACAATCACACTTAAGTATTATTGTCGATTTTGGGACTCGGTTGTTCAATGCCCATGAACGAAGAATATGAAAATGCTGAGGTAGGAAATCAGCAAAACGATAATTACTCGAGGATTTGTTTGATGCCCTTCATCTCCTCCAAATGACCCTTTTTCGATAAAGTTCTTCACCGGGAGGATTTGTTTGCTCGATTTTTGCTGGTTGAAACTTGAATGGCAGCAACTCCTCATATTCGGATGCCTACGGCACTTGCAAGGTTCGTTTACAAAAGAGATAAAAAAGGCTCATAAAATTTGTTCCGGAATTCTTACATTTCTGAAGTGATTCGAGGAAAAGTAAAGGCGTATTTCACATTTGGAGAGCAAGCGGCCCAAAGACAGATTAAACAGGTCCATCATTCGAAAGGAAATATAACAAAATTTCCATTGATTTATTCGAAGAAACAATAGTTTCTGGACATCACCACCACCACATATTTCCTCACACTTTTCATCTACTTGATGAAATAACCAGTAAACATCATCATCCAACCAATTCTTCCCAAGAGAAAAAAGAAAAACCAGTAAAAACGGCAAAAGGGTGTTTGTCTGTCTGTGTCATCAAATCACCACTCTCTTATCAATCTGCATTTTCTTCTTCCTCAGCAAAACGCATGTGCTTTCCTCTTGGTGTCGGCAGTCCCTTCAACCGCACGATGCCCGGCGAAGCATCGCCCTTGCAGCCGCTTCCCTCTTCTTCTTCTCCGACGATTTCATCGTCGCTGTTGTAGACAAACCTGGTGTGGCTTCCTGCGAATTCCGGCATCTTCTCGCCGTTCACCCACATTTTGCTCATTCCTTGACACAGTTCATCCACGAGAGATCCATCCTCTTCTTCGTATTCGTCTTCCTCCGCCTCCTCCTCCTCCTCCTCGCCTCCTTCTTCTTCGATGAGTGCATCCTCATCATCTTCATCTTCGCCATGGGCGCTTGCATTGACCTGAATGGACCAAACAGAGGCACTGTCATCGTCTGTTGCGGTCGATGACTTCTCTTTGGATCCACTCTCTCCTTCCGGTCCTCCTAGGCAGGTGAGCACAGACGTGCATTCAGACGAGTCAGAAAGTTCGGATTTCTCAGAGAAATCCAACAGCAGAGACCGAGTTATGATGCTCTTTTGCGACTCAAGACTCTCTTGCTCCTTTCCATCAAAGATGTCACTCACCACCTGCTGAATGCATCAATAAGGAGCCCAATAAGCCAAGTGTGAAGAGTCACAATCTTAATACTCCAACAACAGTACAAATCAACATAAACTCGAGTAATTATAATCAGACCTGAGAAATTAGCTGCTCTTCAACATTGACCAAAGCAGTTGAGGACACCAAGCCACTGTTCATGCTTCCATCATCTGATAGACTCAGCACCTGCGGCGTGTTCGCCGGAGTTGGCGCAAGAAGCCCCACTGGGGAGTTGTTAACCAACCCTTGAAGGCGAACCAACGGCCTGTTTTCCATAGAAGCCCTCGAAAGAACGGCCTCCTCCTCCACTTTCTGCAGTAGGATCTTGACTTGACCCCTCAACAGCGCCTCCCCGGAGCCAGGGGTGCTCTTGGCTCTGTTGCTCCTCTTATTCGCAATCGACGAAGACGGGGTCCGCAAGCTGTTCCCGGCCGCGACCCCGACGATGGGAGAATCATTGGTTATGTCGATGAGCGCGGACCGATCTTGCTGCTGCTGCTTCCCATTAGTCCTCTGCCTCAAATCAGAATCTTCCAACTTCCCTGAAATTTCATCGAACTCTTTATCATCACAACAGGTCTCAAAACACAAAAACCACGATTCTAATCACAACGGAACACCCACGATTCTAATCACGACAGAAACGACGACGCCATGCAAGATACCGTAAAGTTTCGATTTTGAACCGAAGAGAGAGAGAGAGAGACTCACTCATTGGAAGATTCTTGCCGTTGCTGGTGGCGGTTTGAGACCTCGTGACTCTCCTGTTCGACGAAGGGGTCTCCATTGAAGTCGCGCCGAAGAAGCTTCGAATCAAGAACGAATGCGAACGGATGCGAACGAATGCGAGTCTCCTCTGTGCGTCTAAGAGAGAGAGAGAAAGGGAGCTAGAGAGAGAGAGAGGATGTGAGGAGAGGGAAAGGAGGACGGGTTTAAAAAGGAGGAGGGGGAACGGCGTTTTCAGAAGGTATTAGGTGACCGTTAGAGCGCATGCCCACTTCCTGTACCAAAAAAAAAAAAAACTAGCCGTTGGGCTTTCCATCGTTTTTTTTTTGAACGTATCCCTCCCCCAAGGGGCCGTGTCGGCCAATTGGACTCCGCCGCGTGTCCTCCACTGCAGTATCTGGACAGGGAAAAAGAAAAATTTCCAAAGAGGGGAAATAAAAGCCTTTTACGGATGATTTTATGGATTTTTACCATCACAATCATTGGCTTTGGAAAAAAATTCTCTCTCTTTTCTTTTTTTCATCGTACATTTGATGACAATCTTTTTCTACCGGTAGAATACGAGATACAACTTTCTACATCGAAAGCATTTCATCATACCCCTTTTGTTTCATTTTATTATTCGATATTTAAGTTTTTCAAATGAATATCAAAAATAATGTAGGGTGATTAAATTATCGTGATCTCTCAAGCCATGTGAAGTTTTCATTATTATAGACGATAATGCGACTAACGTAATAACTGAATTTTTTTTTTTTTTCATATTGATGGAATGTGATCTAAGATACAACTTACTCCATGAGTTTTCCAATCCTTACCCACATGTTCTCAATGGTTTGGACTTCAGATGAGAGCTCAAAGGTCACCCATGAAAGAGGAAAAATAATATGACAGATACTTGGAATTTTCATGGACATTATTAAAATTTAAAAAATACAAAAAATTAAATAAAATCATGGTTAGAATTTGTAGAATTCTGTCGTAGTTTCAATATAATCCCCCCATCAGAAAGAAGAAACGTGAATTTAAATATTAAGTGGGCCCATACGCACGGTAACTTATATTACAAGCCTAATAAATTCATGAAAATTGCAATTTCCCATAAATTAGTTTGATAAGCTCGAGAATTCTTGGAAGGGATAAAACATGACATGTTCATAGGTTTAAAAAAAATAAAAAAATGGGAAGGAGTCGTTCTGTTTTATTACATGCGTTTTCAAAATTTTGAAATTCATTATATGAAATAAGCGACTTGCTCAATCATATAATTTTTTCATTTTATAAGTTGTCTAGGAAATTTTTATTTTTTACTCTTAATTAACTTGACTAGCATTGTAGACGCATGTGTTAACTATGACCCTTAAAGTATGTGAACATCACAAATCGATTATTGTAGAGGGTAAAAAAACCGAACTTGATTGGCAGAAAGGGATTGGCTCAGGATAAAATTGCCATTGTGCGTGAGATTACTTTTTCTTTGTTAATTGAAATTCACTCTCTATGGGTCTATGGACTCGTGTTGCAATCGATGTTGTTGATCATATGGGCCACGTAATCGATGGTTATTATGAATCTGATCCATGTGAATTTGGGACCAGACCATGCGAGGAATTTGCCTAGACAAGAGTCTTGTACTTGCTATTCCAAGGACCTATGAAAGGCCAGCACATGCTGTGGTGGCATTGACCAATAGATAGGTCAGATTCCCTTGACCAAGTTTAAAATGTTCTCCCTTTTCCTTTAACTCTAGAAATCTGAAATCATACTTAGAGCCGCATCCGACGTCCATTTTTAAATGAATAATCTGACTTGATTCTCGAATTGCCCCGCTTATTTCACATGGAATCGTTGACCATCGTTGTGCAATCCCTTACTCGGAAGATCTCAATTAAGAAAATTTTCTATTATTTATGCATAACGGGCCGTTTTCTTTTGAATTTATTGAATTTTGTAGTTGGATTAAGTATATATCTATGCATGGATTTGCTTATATTATTGAAATAACTCATTTTACACCTTCTTGAGATATTGGTCGTTCGTTATAGCCAAATTTATTGATGAAATTGACACTGAAAAATCATTACAAGAAACCCCACAAGAGAAGTCGATACAATTTTGTTGGCCAGCAGCAAGAGAAATGAAACATCAGAAATTGAAGAATTCATGGAACGAATAGAATTGATTTTCAAGGGCATTTGGGAATGAGGTTGCGGGTGGTGAGATTCGCGTAGCAAGGACAGGTTTCTCGGTTCCCAGCCGTGCCGGGGGGCACGCAGTTGCACTTGGCGCAGCAACTCCCGCACGCTCTCTTGCACAGGTTCGGCCTCGACGACAACTTGCACCTCGCCTCGCAAGCTGCTCCACAATCCATGGGCTGGAGGGAAGGAGCGGGCGCTCCAGTTTTATCCATCTGCAACCGAGAAGCATTCGTTTGTTGATCATCAGCAGAAAATATGATCTACGTAAGAGAATAAATTGTTTTTTTTTTTCTTTGTGATTGAGGTGCTGAACATTTAAATAATGAATCTTATATCTTCAAGTATATAGTAAGAAATACGTGTAATTACCGTCTTCTGAGCCTCAACAACATGGAGGAGCAAAAGCGAGAGCAGAATCAGAGAGGCGACACAAGACTTCCTGAAGGCCATGGCGAGGATTGACGAGAAGAAGCTAATGAAATCAAATAAACGAAGAGTATTTGTATTGAAACGGTTCGAAAGGAATAGTATTACGACAAGGGTTTTGCCAAAGTAGCTGGGAGGGGGAGAGAGAGAGAGAGAGAGAGAACGAGCGAGCTGTAAGCAGTGATGAATTGCAAGAAAGACTGTGAGCTCTGAGGCAGTTTTATAGTGCAGAAAGCAAGGATGGTATCGGTGGGAGTGGCTGGTGAAGGCACTTTCGCAGACAAGCAACGTTGTATCTGAGTTTGCATGCACTAGTTGACCGTAATGAAAAGAATATTAAAACTGAGAAGCACACGGCGAAGGTTCTCAATGCCAGACCGATCCAGCGAACGCGAAGCTCAACTTTCCCTGGGAAACTTTACAGACATTTATGATATTGGATTAATGCACTGAAGATATGACACAATCTTTCCCAAACTGTAAATACAGATTCGAGTAAACACCTAATAAGAGAGAAAGAAAAGTCCTGATTGAAGTGGTAAAGAAAAATTATATTTACCAGGCTGTGACTTTGAAGAGAGCCGGAATCTTTCAAGGTGCAAGCTGTTGGTCAAAAGAAAGTCAGAAGAAAATGATAGAAAAAGGAAAGCAAAGTTCGACTTGTCATCTTGGTGACTTCGGATTGAGAGAAAGGAAAGTGACGGCAACTTCGCTTTCGCGTTGAAGTCGGTGGCACTTCAAGAGGCGGTAGAACGCCTGTAAATAAGGCTCAGCGTGAAGAATATAAATATAAGTCACCAGATGCAAAGGTGATCTTCAAGAGGGGAGACAATGCAGCCCAAGTAGCCATAGAGAAAATTACTCTCTATAAAGGATATGCAATCTTATTGGTTCCACTTAGAAATCAAACCGAATCACCCTAAAAAAATAGGTCCAATTCCCCGATCCAGATTTTTGGAATTGATGAGAAGGTTCAGTTCCTGGCTCCGAGTGAAGACCCACCTAGGAACTGGACAGACCAGACCGATTTTGGAATTGATTTTATAAAATTCTAAAAAGTAAAAACCCTAGTTTCTTTGCTTCTCACCTCTAGGTTGAGGTTTAATATAAATTTATTTAACTATGTTATTTGTTTTCTTTTCAAGTAGTTAGAATTTAGAGCAATATTTTTATGGATGAACGAGAGATGAAATTTTATAATTTATGGTTTATGTTACGTGTTTCAACTTTTTATTGTTTATAATTGTATGTGGCTTCGTTTTCATCTTATGGATTATTGTTTTTGGCAGATAGGGATAGAGTTGTTCATCTTTTACTTTGACTCTATTTATTACAAATATTATTTTGCTGTAAAAAATGACATAAAAAAAAAGAACAAAAGAAAAATAGGTTCTTGGGTAGACCTTGGAACCAGATTAGAAAAACGAGATAGGTTCTAGGTTCTAAAAACTAGGAACCGATTCTAACAAGGTAGGTTCTAGATTCTAAATTTGGAACCTACCCCCTTTGGAACTGACCATTCCTATTCTCTATGAGTAAGAGATAAACAAAATTATAGTGAGAACATGTCTCCATATAAGCAAGCGTGCTTTGAGTGTTTTGAGTATGGTGAGAGAAAATAGATTGTAATAGTCGTGTCAGATTATATTTGAGTATTATACTTGTACTGTAGTTTGGTATAACAAGTGTTTTTCGAGTTGTGTATTATTATATTACTACCACAACGCTTCCACATACCCTATAAGTGGTATTAGAGTGTATTTGGGAATACTCTACAATTGGTATCATAGCAAGGTTTTGAACCCAACACTCCAGCCTTCTCCTATGAAACTCTGGATTTTATGGTCCTGGGATTTGCACAGTGGGTCACGAACTCATTGCGGGCCTAGTTTGGGGATTGAAGGTGATATGAGATAGTCGGAGGGCTTAAATCGAATAGTAAGTATATACCGTCTACAAAAGCTAAGGGAATTTATATGATCAGCTAATGTCTTACTATCAACATGAAAACACAAATATGGAGAAACCGGTTTTGAAAGTCAATTATCTTCCTGGTTTAAGTCTTGGTTGACATGTTTTGCACTATGGGCTTAGTGTATCGTCTTTCTTTGTGGTTGAGTGAGGGAGATGATGGTGATGGGATCTTTCTATTCCTACCAAAAGGTTTCTAGGCAAGCGATATCAATGTTTTCACACGTCTCTCAATCTCTTCTTATCAATGAAAGTACAGGTAATACTACTTTGCCACTCTAATCGTACCTAAGGAAACAACATAACGGATCTTGAGTCGCAACAAGCATTCACCGACTACGTGAACCTTGACATGGACGTTTCCATAGAGAGTATCAAGTTCCTGCATCCATTACCCGTTTTGGCATTTGATCAAGTAGTCAAGTGTGCGGCCATACCCACATATGGATGGAGCCCCTTTACTCCTCGTGAAACATGTGAGACAAGAACTTTTGCAAAAGGCTTTTATCATGCTATGGATTCCCGCAGGCTAGTGAATCGAAACGTTCATAGGAGGGGGTGGACTTTTGTGAAATTAATAGTATTGTACTCATGGAAAGGTGTATTCACATCAAGAAATTTGCTTAGCCCTTTAGATGGAGAATCAGTCATCCGAGATTTGCCCCTCTTTATCCTCAAGAGAATGTCAAGCTCATAAGTCAAAGAACTTATTGGTGTTGCTTCCAGTGGTGCCGCCCAATATGCTCGTAGCAAAACAAAACCACTCGAAAGCCATAGCACTTTTCAAGATAGGCAAATATGCAAAACACTGAATAAAACCGAGAATGAGAATAAAGCTGATTTGGTGATTGCGGACTTGAGATTCAATAAGATTTTGCAATCAGCCAAAAGAGAGGTCTCCATATATAGAGACTGGTCATCTGGGGCTTTGTAGCTGTGAAGTGAAATTGTGATGTCTTCAGTGTCCCTCAAAGGCTTCCGATATTCCAATAGATAGGTTGGAAGATATAGATCGGAAGATATCAGAATGCCGATGTTGGCACCTTGAAGTCTTATACCATATTTACCAAGAAATATGGAACCCTCAAGCAAATTGGCGAATTCCTTGATACCCCTCAGAGGCTTCCAATATTCCTTCTGACGCGTTGAAATTTTGGTTGCTAATGAGGGATATTGAAGGCTTACTCCATGTAGGTTAGGATCGTATCGCATTGACTTAAATCCATCATGTTCGTGACAGAACGTAAAACAACTGAACCCTCGAGTCTCAACTCTGTGGAGCTGACGGCCAGGTATGTTGGGCGTCAATTCTAATGGCATTGCTGCAAGTGCTTTCTCTTTCATCATCACCACGCAGAGCAGTGTTCTCTCGAGGATTCAAGCTAGTGTCATGGTGACTCGAAAATTACTACTTTGATGGAACAGGAACACGAGATAGCCATGTTGAAGTTGAAGTTCAAGTTGAATGAGATCTTTCATCTTGAAGAACACATCGTCTCTTTTTAAACGAAACTTACAACTTCTTCTCATATTACAAGAATGGCGTTGATGAGTAGTTTAATACCTATACGCTCTTTTGGAAAAGAGAACTCCCACCGTAGTATGTATTTCACACTACATGTACTTAGCGATCAAATATGGACATGATGTCCCATGAGTCAACTATTTTGACTAAAACTTCTTCCCTTCGTGAATTTAAATATGTCATAATGTGAGGAGTTGATGTTAGCTACTTTAGCTTGTTATCTATGGCCAAGTGAGACTCGGTATGAAGGGACAATCCTAGGAAAGCGATCAAGTATAAACTAGGTGATATGAGGACAGAAGGAACATTATTTGATAATACATTCATGTTTTATACCCATTGTCGATAGGTTGTGTCGCTTCTTATGTAATGCGACAAAACCATGAGTAAATTGTTAAAATGAGATTAAGTATAGCCCTTTTTATTTTAAAAAATGTCATGTCAGCGTCGCCTGATCAAAATTGGCCAAATAAACTGAACTAACACAAATACAAAAGGTTTAAGACTGAATTAGTTAAAAAGAAAAGTTTAGGATTGAATTGACACAGTTAAAATAGGTTTATGACTTTTTTAGTAGTTGAATTACGAATACATCGACACATGGATGTATTTATATTGTCGAAATAATTCATTTTTACGCCCTAAGAGATATTGGCCGTTCGTCATAGCTGAATTTATGGATGAAATTGACACTAAAAAATCATTACAAGAAACCCCACCAGATAAGTTGATACAATTTTGTTGGCAAGAAATAAGAGAAATGAAACATCAGAAATTGATGAATTCATGGAACAAATAGATCTTTTTTTTTCAAGGGCATTTGGGAATGAGGTCGCGGGTGGTGAGATTCGCGTAGCAAGGACAGGTTTCTCGGTTCCCGGCCGTGCCGGGGGGCACGCAGTTGCACTTGGCGCAGCAACTCCCACACGCTCGCTTACACAGGTTCGGCCTCGACGAGAGCTTGCACCTCGCTGCGCAAGCTGCTCCACAATCTATGGGCTGGAGTGAAGGAGCGGGTGCTCCAGTTTTATTCATCTGCAACCGAGAAGCATTTATTTGTTGATCATCAGCAGAAAATATAATCTACCTAAAGAGAATAAATTATTCTTTTTGTGATTCTGGTGCTGAACATTTTAATAATGAATCCTATGTCTTCAAGTATATAGTGAGAAATAATTACCATCTCCTGAGCTTCTACAACATGGAGGAGCAAAAGCGAGAGCAGAATCAGCGAGGCGATGCAAGACTTCCTGAAGGCCATGGTGAGGATCAATGAGAAGAAGCTAATGAAATCAAGTCAATGACGTGTAATTGGATCGAAATGGTTTGAAAGGAATAATATTTTGACAAGGGTTTTGCCAAAGTAGCTTGGAGAGGGAGAGAGACAGCGAGCTGTAAGCAGTGGTGAGTTGCGGGAAAGAATGTGAGCTTTGAGGCAGTTTTATAGTGAAGGAAAGCAAGGGTGTTGATGGTGGAAGTGGCTGGTGAAGGCGTTCTCGCAGACAAATAACGTAGTATCTGAGTTTGCATGCACTAGTTGACTGTAATGAAAAGAGTATTCAAACTCAGAAGCACACGGCGAAGGTTCTCAATGCCAGATTGATCCAGCACATGAAGCTCAACTTGCCCTGGGAAACTTCACAGACATTTATAATAGGGATATGTTCAGCAGAAGTCCTAAAACTTGTCCAGAAAGTGCAATTGAGTCCTAAAACTTACAAAAAGTTCAATCAAGTCCTAAAACTTGTCAAGTTAGTTCAATTGAGTCCTAAAGTTAACACCGTTAGCATTTTCCGTTAAAAATGCTGACGTGTCATTTTTAATTATTTTTTATTTTCCACGTGGAGTTTTTAATGATTTTTATTCATTTTTAAAAAAAGAATTAAAAACTAAAAAATTAAATTTATTCATTTTATCTAAAAATTAAAAAGAAAAGTTATAAAAGTTATTTTTAAAATTGTTTTAAAAAAAGCAGCCCTCTTCTCCCCGCCGCCGCCGCCGCCCATCGCCGGAGGGCCCGAGCGACGGTCGTCGGCCCCGGGCGGGGGTGGCCGGCGAGGGCGAGGGCGGCGACCGTCGCCCGCCACAGGCGAGGCTCGCCTAGATCCGGCGAGCCTCGCCGGCCTCGAGCGAGCGCCGACGAGGCCTTGCCCGGGGCGGGCGACGGTCGCTCGGCCCCGGGCGAGGGACGGCGACCGTCGCCGGCCCCCGGTGAGGGCCGGCCACCCCGCCCAAGGCCGGCGACGGTCGCCGGCCCCTCCGGCGATGGGCGGCGGCGGAAGTCCACCACCCTTTTTTTTTTTTTTTTGAACAATTTTGTTTTTTTAAATAAATTTAGATTTTCCTTTTTAGTTTTTAATCTAATTTTTAAAGATTTTGAATAAAAATAATTTAAAAAAGCCATTTAAAAAATAAAAAAATTATTTAAAATATGACGTCGGCGCCACGTCAGCAATTTCCGTTAACTTTCTTAACGGTGTTAACTTTAGGACTCAATTGAACCAACTTGACAAGTTTTAGGACTCAATTGAACTTTTTGTAAGTTTTAGGACTCAATTGCACTTTCTGGACAAGTTTTAGGACTTCTGTTGAACATATCCCTTTATAATATTAGAGTAATGCACTGAAGATATGGCACAATCTTTCTCAACCTGTAAATACAGAATGGAGATAACACCTAATGTGAGAGAAAGAAAAGTGCTAATTGGACTCTGGTCCTTCTGGTGATGGGATTAAATTTACCAGCCTCAAGTTTGAAGACAGCTGGAATCTTTCAACGTGCAAGCTGTTGGTCGAAAGAAAGTCGAAAGAAAGAACTAGAAGAAGGGAAGCAGAGTTCCACTTGTCAACTTGGACTCTGGCTTGAGAAAAAAAAAAGTGACGGCAACTTCCCTTTCTTATTGAAGTCGGTTGGACTTCAAGAGGCAGTGGAACACCCACAAATAAGGCTTAGCGTGAAGGATATAAAGAAAATTCGTTAGATGCAAACTTGAGCTTCAGGATAGAAAAGACAATGCCGCCCAAGTAGACAGAGAGAATTGCTCTCTATTAAGGGTATGCAATCTGACTAGTTTCACTTGGCAACCGGACCAAACCACCCTATAAAAACAAGTCCAGTTCCTAGATCTAGATTTTTGGAACTAATAAGAAGGGTCGGTTCCTTATTTCAAGTGAAGACTCACCTAGGAACTAGACCGATTAGACCGATTTTGGAATTGATTTCACAAAATTAAAAAAAGTAAAACCCTAGTTTCTTTGTTTCTAACCTCTAGGCTCAGGTTTAATATAAATTTATTTAACTATGTTATTTGTTTTGTTTTCAAATAGTTAGAATAGAGTAACATTTTTATGGATGAACAGGGGATGAAGTTTTATAATTTATGATTTATATTATGTGTTTTGAACTTTTTATTATTTATAATTGTATGTGATTTCGTGTTCATCTTATGGATTGTTACTTTTGACATATAGGGATTTATGTTCTTCATCTTTTATTTTGACTCATATTATTTTGTTGTTAAAAATGAAATCAGAAAAAAGAACAAAAGAAAAATAGGCTTTTACATAGACCCGGGAACCAAACTGGAAAAAGGGGATAGGTTCTAGATTTCAAAAACTAGGAACCAATTTTAATAAAGTAGGTTCTAGGTTCCAAGTTAAGGAACCTACCCACTTTGGAATTGACCACCCCTACTATTTATGAGTAAGAGATAAACAGAATTATAGTGAGAGTGTGTTTTTATATAAGCAAGTGTTGCTTTGAGTGTTTTGACTATGGTGAGAGAAAGTAGATTGTAATAGCCATGTCATATTATATTTGAGTATTATACTTGTACTGCAGTTTGGTATAACGAGTGTATCTCGAATTGTCTATTATCATATTACTACCACAATGCTTCCACATGCCCTATAAGTAATATCAGAGATATATCTATGAATACTCTACAATTGGTATTATAGCAAGGTTGTGAACCCAACACCCTAGCCCTCTCCTGTGAAACTGTGGATTTTATGGTCTTGGGATTTGCACGGCAGGTCACGAATTCATTGTGGGCCTAGGGGATTGAAGGTGATACGAGATAGCCGGAGGGCCTAAATTGAACGGTAAGTATAAACTGTCCACAGAAGCTGAGGCAATTTATGTGATCAGCTAATGTCTTTCTATCGACATGAAAAAACAAATATGGAGAAACCGGTTTTGAAAGTCAGTTATCTTCCGGGTTTAAGTCTTGATTGAAATGTTTTGCACTATGGCCTTAGTGTATTGTCTTTCTTCGTGGTTGAGTGTGGGAGATGATGGTGATTGGATCTTTTTATTTCTGCCAAGCGTTATCAATGTTATCACATGTCTCTCGGTCCCTTCTAATCAATGAAAGTACTGGCAACATTACTTGACCACTCTGATCGTACATGAGGAAACAACATAACGGATCTTGAGTCGCAACACACATTCACTAACTATGTGAACCTTGATGTGCATGTTTCCATTGAGAGTATCAAGTTCCTGCATCCATTACCCATTTTGGCATTTGATCAAATAGACAAGTGTGCGACCATACCCATACATGGATGGAGCCCCCTTATTCCTCATGAAACATGTGAGACGAACTTTTTCAAAAGGCTTTTATCATGCTATGGATTCCCGCAGGCTAGTGAATCGAAACATTCATAGGAGGGGGTGGACTTTTGTGAGATTAATAATATTGTACTCATTTAAAGGAGGATTCACATCAAGAAATTTGCTTGACCCTTTAGATGGAGAATCAGTCATCCAAGATTTGCCCCTCTTTATCCTCAAGAGAATGTCAAGCTCATAAGTCAAAGAACATGTTGGTGTTTCTTCCAGTGGTGCCGCGCGATATGCTCGTAGCAAAACAAAACCACTCGAAAGCAATATCACTACTCAAGATAGGCAAATATGCAAAACACTGAATAAAACCGAGCATGAGAATAAAGCTGATTTGGCGATCACGGACTCGAGATTCAATAAGATTTTGTAATCAGCCAAAAGGGAGATCTCCATAAATAGAGACTGATCATCTAGGGCTTTGTAGCTGTGAAGTGAAATGGTGAAGTCTTCAGTGTCCCTCAAAGGCTTCCGATATTCCAATATATAGGTTGGAATATATAGATCGGAAGATATCAGAATGCCGATGTTGGGACCTTGAAGGCTTACACTATATTTACCAAGAAAAATGGAAACCTTGGGTGAATTGGCGAAGTCCTTGATACCCCTCAGAGGCTACCAATATTCCTTCTGATGCGTTGGAATATTGGTTGCTGATGAGGGATATTGAAGGCTTACTCCATGTAGGTAAGTATCGTATCGCATTGACTCAGGTCCATCATGTTCGTGACAGAACGTAAAACAACTGAACCCTCGTGGAGCTGACGGGCAGGTATGTTGGGCATCAATTCTAATGGCATTGCTGCAAGTGCATTCTCCTTCATCATCACCACGCAGAGCATTGTTCTCTCGAGGATTCAAGCTAGTGTCATGATGACTCGAAATTGACTATTTTGATGGAATAGGAACACGAGATAGCCATGTTGAAGTTGAAGCTGAAGTTGAATGAGATCTTTCATCTTGAAGAACACATCATCTCCTTTTAAACGAAACTCACAACTTTTTCTCATATTCCAAGAATGGCGTTGATGAGTAGTTTAATACCTATACGCTCTTTTGGAAAAGAGAACTCCCGCCGTAGTATGTATTTCACAGTACATCTACTTAGCGATCAAATATGGACATGATGTCCCATGAGTCAACTATTTTGACTAAAACTTCTTCCCTTCGTGAATTTTTGACTATGTCATAATGTGAGGAGTTGATGTTAGCTACTTTAGCTTGTTATCTATGGCCAAGTGATACTCGGTATGAAGGGACAATCCTAGGAAAGCGATCAAGTATAAACTAGGTGATATGAGGACAGAAGGAACATTATTTGATAATACATTCATGTTTTATACCCATTGTCGATAGGTTGTGTCGCTTCTTATGTAATGCGACAAAACCATGAGTAAATTGTTAAAATGAGATTAAGTATAGCCCTTTTTATTTTAAAAATGTCATGTCAGCGTCGATCAAAATTGGCCAAATAAACTGAACTAACACAAATACAAAAGGTTTAAGACTGAATTAGTTAAAAAGAAAAGTTTAGGATTGAATTGACACAGTTAAAATAGGTTTATGACTTTTTTAGTAGTTGAATTACGAATACATCGACACATGGATGTATTTATATTGTCGAAATAATTCATTTTTACGCCCTAAGAGATATTGGCCGTTCGTCATAGCTGAATTTATGGATGAAATTGACACTAAAAAATCATTACAAGAAACCCCACCAGATAAGTTGATACAATTTTGTTGGCAAGAAATAAGAGAAATGAAACATCAGAAATTGATGAATTCATGGAACAAATAGATCTTCTTTTTTTTTCAAGGGCATTTGGGAATGAGGTCGCGGGTGGTGAGATTCGCGTAGCAAGGACAGGTTTCTCGGTTCCCGGCCGTGCCGGGGGGCACGCAGTTGCACTTGGCGCAGCAACTCCCACACGCTCGCTTACACAGGTTCGGCCTCGACGAGAGCTTGCACCTCGCTGCGCAAGCTGCTCCACAATCTATGGGCTGGAGTGAAGGAGCGGGTGCTCCAGTTTTATTCATCTGCAACCGAGAAGCATTTATTTGTTGATCATCAGCAGAAAATATAATCTACCTAAAGAGAATAAATTATTCTTTTTTGTGATTCTGGTGCTGAACATTTTAATAATGAATCCTATGTCTTCAAGTATATAGTGAGAAATAATTACCATCTCCTGAGCTTCTACAACATGGAGGAGCAAAAGCGAGAGCAGAATCAGCGAGGCGATGCAAGACTTCCTGAAGGCCATGGCGAGGATTGACGAGATGAAGCTAATGAAATCAAATAAACGGCGGGTAATTGGATCGAAACGGTTCGAAAGGAATAGTATTTCGACAAGGGTTTTGCCAAAGTAGCTGGGAGAGGGAGAGAGCGAGCGAGCTGTCAGCAGTGATGAATTGCAAGAAAGAGTGTGAGCTCTGAGGCAGTTTTATAGTGAAGGAAAGCGAGGATGGTGATGATGGGAGCGGCTGGTGAAGGCGCTTTCGCAGACAAGCAACGTTGTATCTGAGTTTGCATGCACTAGTTGAGCGTAAAGAAAAGAATATTCAAACTGAGAAGCACAGGGCGAAGGTTCTCAATGCCAGATTGATCCAGCGCACACGAAGCTCAACTTGCCCTGGGAAACTTCAGAGACATTTATAATATTGGAGTAATGCACTGAAGATACGACACAATTTTTCTTAACCTGTAAATACAGATTGGAGTAAATACCTAATAAGGGAGAAAGAAAAGTCCTAATTGGAGTGCTAAAGAAAAATTAAAGTTACCAGGCTCTGACTTTGAAGACAGCCGGAATCTTTCAAGGTGCAAGCTGTTGGTCAAAAGAAAGTCAGAAGAAAATGATAGAAAAAGGAAAGCAAAGTTCCACTTGTCAACTTGGTGACTTTGGATTGGATTGAGAGAGAGAAAAGTGAAGTGACGGCAACTTCGCTTTTGCGTTGAAGTCGGTGGGACTTCAAGAGGCGGTAGAACACCTGTAAATAAGGCTTAGCGTGAAGGACATAAAGATGAGTCACCAGATGCAAAGGTGAGCTTCAAGAGAGGAGAGACAATGCAGCCCAAGTAGACATAGAGAGAATCGTTCTCTATTAACGGCATGCAATCTGACTGTTTCCACCCGGGAAGCAGACCGAACCACCCTATAAAAATAGGTCCAATTCTTGGATCCAGATTTTTGGAACCAATGAGAATATTTGACTCCTGGTTCCAAGTGAAGACCCATGTAGGAATCGGACTGACTAGATTGATTTTGGAACTGATTTCATAAAATTTTAAAATGTAAAAACCCCAGTTTTTTTGTTTCTAACCTCTAAGCTGAGGTTTAATATAAATTATTTAACTATGTTACTTGTTTTGTTTTCAAGTAGTTAGAATTTAGGGCAATATGAACGAGGGATGAAGTTTTATAATTTATGGTTTGTGTTATGTGTTTGAACTTTTTATTATTTATAATTAGATGTGACTTTTTGTTCATCTTATGGATTGTTGCTTTTGGTGGATAGAGATTTATGTTGTTCATCTTTTACTTTGACTCATTTTATTACTAATATTATTTTGCTGTAAAAAAAGAAATGAGAAAAAAGAACAAAAGAAAAATTGGTTTTTGAGTAGACCTTGGAACTATACTGAAAAAGCAGGATACGTTTCAGGTTTCAAAAACAAGGAACCGATTCTAACAGGTAAGTTCTAGGTTCCAAGTTTGAAACCAACCACCCCTACTCTCTATGGGTGAAAGATAAACATAATTATAGTGAGAGCGTGTCTCTATATAAGCAAGTATTGCTTTGAGTGCCTTGAGTGCGGTAAGAGAAAGTAGATTGTAATAGTTGTGTCAGATAATATTTGATTGTTATACTTGTACTACAATTTGGTATAACCAGTGTAGCTCGAGCTGTCTATTATCATATTACAACCACAACACTTCCGCATAGCTTATAAGTAGTAGTAGAGATGTATCTATAAATACTCTACAATCCTGCGAAATTGTGGATTTTATGGTCTTGGGATTTGCACGGTGTGTCACGAATTCATTGCAGGCCTAGTTTGGGGATTGAAGGTGATACGAGATAGCCGGAGGGCTTAAATTGAATAGTAAGTATATACTACAGAAGCGGAGGGAATTTATGTGATCAGCTAATGTCTTACTATCGACATGATAAAACAAATATGGAGAAACCAGTTTTGAAAGTCACTTATTTTCTTGGTTTAAGTCTTGGTCGACACGTTTTGCACTATGGGCTGCGTCTTTCTCCGTGTTGAGTGTGGGAGATGATGGTGATGGGATCTTTTTATTTCTGCCCAGAGGTTTCTAGGCAAGTGATCTCAATGTTATCACATGTCTCTCAGTCTTTTCTAATCAATGAAAATACCGGTAACACTACTTGACCACTCCGATTGTACCCGAGGAAACAACACAACGGATCTTGAGTTGCAACAAGCATTCACTAATTATGCGAACGTTGATGTGCATGTTTTCGTAGAGAGTATCGAGTTTCGTGCATCCATTCCAAGTACCCATTTAGGCATGTGATCAAATAGACAAGTGTGCAACCGTACCATATATGGATCGACCCCCTTTGTTCCTCATGAACCATGAAGTAACTTTTGCACAAGGCTTTTACCGTGCTATGGATTCCCACAGGCTTTTATCATCTTGGCCCTTACAGCTAGAGAATCAGTCACCCAAGATTTCCTCCTCTTTATCCTTAAGAGAATGTCAAGCTCATAAGTGAAAGCACATGTTGGTGCCGCTCCACAATCTACGGGCCGGAGTGAAGGAGCGGGTGCTCCAGCTTTATCCATCTGCAACCGAGAAGCATTCATTTGTCGACCATCGGTAGAAATAATGACCTACATAATTCTGGTGTTGAACATTGAACTTTCGATCATATATGTCTTCACGTATATAATGACAAATACCATCTTATGAGCTTCTACAACGTGGAGGAGTAAAAGCGAGCTGCAAGCAGTGATGAGTTGCAAGAAAGAGTGTGAGCATTGAGGCAGTCCTATAGTGAGGGGAAGAAAGGGCGGTGATGGCGGGAGTGGCTGGTGAAGGCGCTTTCGCTGCGACAAACGACGTATTCGCGTTTGTACACACTCATCGACCGTAATGAAAAGAATATTCAATTTGAGAAGCACACACAGCGAAGGTTCCCGATGCCAGATTGAGCCAGCGCACACGAAGCTCAATTTGCCCTGGGAACATTTATAGCAGTTAGGCTGTGCTTGTTTCCAAGAAGTGTTTGAGGGCGCTTCTTCGTTTTGTTCCTCGTCTCTAGAGGTGCTCCTTAACCCCCCTTCTCGTGCAACCTAGGGCTTCTTTGTCTCGTCCCTCGTCTCTAGACCCGCTTCTCCTCCGCTGTCGCCTCGGGATTCTCTTGAAGGTAGCAGAGCAGAGAGGGTGCCCCATTGTCGTGTCCGTTTCTAGTCATCGTTCACATTCCCATGTCGATCATCGAGTGGCTTATTGAAATTTCACGTCCAACGAATTCTCTAAGGTGCGGGGTTCCTTCTTCTTCATTCTATCAAATTTATTAGATAACAAGACTAGATATCCCAACAAGTTTTCCAGTGAAGGCAAGAGAATTTGTTAGGCACTCAGTTCCTGCACCTCAGTTATCGATGCCGAAGCCTAGGTCTAACGAGGCCGGGCCCATGTAATTAATACACGTGCTCCGGTAGCTAGTGGCTAGGTATGATAAATTACAGCTTTTGTGACTATGACTCCAACGCTTGGGCTTAGGAAGCCTGGCGGTTGGGCCCAAGACCTCCAAGGCTGGGGCCCAATCCCTCAAGTCGGGATTCTTGGCACTTGGAAAATAATTTGATGATATAGCATGTACATCTTTTCTATTAGACAAATATTGCATGTCTCCCTAAAAAAATAAAGGCAAGTTTTCTTCTACAAACGACCGTAAATATGTTCCTGTTTATTTTTAGATTTTAGTCAAATACTAGAAAATAATGTTATTTTCTTAAATGACTTTCTGGAATACATTTTCCAAAAATATCACATTTTCCGTATAGAGCCTTATAATTTCAGAGTAATGCACTGAAGATGTGACACAATCTTTCTCAACCTCTGAACATAGACTAGAAAAGACGGATCTTGTTAGGTGTTCTCTCTGGGGCTTAATTGCTTGCGGACACTCCGTGCATCTATGAATTTTTATTAATCCATGCTTGCGGACACTCCCGTGCAACTATGAATTTCATGGTCCTGGGGTTCTTACACGAAAAACAAATGTGGAGAAACCGGTTTTGAAAGTAGCTTATTTTCCAGGTTTAAGTTTAGGATGACATGGTTTGCACTGTGGACTTGGTGTACTCCCTTTCTTCACGGTTGAGTGTGAGAGATGATGGCGATGGGGTCTTTTCATTTCAGCCAAAAGGTTTCGAGGCAAGCGATCTCAATCCTATCACACATCTTTCAGTCTCTTCCAATCAAATGAAAATACTGATAGCACCAGTTGACCTCTCCGATCGCACATGAGGAAACAACATAACATTTCTTGAGTCGCAACAAGTGTTCATAAAAAGTATCAAGTTCCGGCATCATTCCGAATATCCGTTCTGGCTTTTGATCAAATAGACAAAGTGTGCCACCATACCCATATAAGGATCGAGCCCCTTTATTCCTCATGAAACAAAGCCGAGAACTTTTGCAAAGAGGCTTTTTATCATTCCATGGGATTCCCACAGGATAGTGAATGGAAAAATTCATAGGAGGGGGGTGGACTTTCGTGAGATTAATAGTATTGTGCTCAAGGAAAAGGTGGAAAAGTTTGCTTGGCCCTTCGGATGGAGAATAAGCCATTTCAAGATTTGCCCCTCTTTATCCTCAAGAGAACGTCAAGCTCATGAGTCAAAAGCGCACATGTTTCTGTTGCTTCCAGTGGCGCCGCGCAATATGCTCACAGTAAAACAAAACCACTTGAAAGCCGCAGCACTAATTGGGACAGGCAAATATGCAAAACATCGAATAAAACCGAGAATGAGAATAAAGAGGATTAGCCCATCCCCGACTTGAGATTCGATAGAATTTTGTACTCAGCCAAAGGGGAGATCTCTATATATATACCCACTGATTATCTAGGGCTACTGTGAAGTGAAATGGCGTAAGTCTTCGATGTCCCTCAAAGGCTTCCAATATTCCAACAAATAGATTGGAAGATATTGGAATCCCGAGGGGGACAACCGAAGGCTTATGCCATGTTTCTGAAGAAAGATTCGGGCGAACTGGTGAAGGCCTCAATACCCCTCAAAGGGTTCCAATATTCCATCTGTATACGTTCGGATATCGGTTGCTGATGGGGGACGTTGAAGGCATACACCATCAAGTTAAGGATCATATCGCGTCTGAGTTTGGTCCGTCGTGTTGATGACAGAACACAGAACAACTGAACCCTCAAGTCTCGACCCTCTGGAGCTGATGACCAGGTAAGTTGCTGCAACTGCATTTCTCCTTCATCATCATTACGTAGAGCCTTCTTCTCTCCAGATTCTCAAGGATTCGAGCGTTATGATGACTCTTTTGACGAGTGGAAAATTGGTTGCCGATGAGGGATATTGAATGAAACTCCATCAAGTTCAGGATTGCATCGCATCGAGTTTGGTCCATCATGTTGATGACAGAACATAGAACAACTAAACCCTCAAGTCTCGACTCTCTGGAGCTGATGGCCAGGAATGTTGCTGCAAGTGCATTCTCCTCCATCATCACTGCGCAGAGCATTCTTCTCTCCAGACGCTCGAGGATTCGAGCGAGTGTCGTGACAACTCTTTCGATAGGCATAGGGAACACAAGATTATCTGTGTCATTCTTCTCTCCAGACTCGAGAGAATTCAAGCAAGTGTCATGACGACTCTTTCGATAAGCACAAGAAACACTAGATTAGCCGTGTCGATGTGAAGTGGTGTTGACCCATTAATTACTGTTGATGATGATGCTACGAAGGAGAACGAAAGATTTTGCTGATTGAGTCACGAATGGCAACTACTGCATTATTTCCTCCACTTTTTTTTTAGTTAATTTTCAAGTGATCACAACATATCATGTTGTCGTAGATATATTATGACGAGATCGTCGTAAGATCTTTCACTTTAATGCCTTGCACGTTAGGGTTAGTGATGCTACTTATTGCAAAAATCATTACTGATTACCAGCACATCCACAATATTAACTCACATGTGAAGTGGTCTACCAATCACTAAATTCATGAATCATATGGGTACCATGATTATTTTTTTACGCCATGTTGGCCACGCAACTTGCATCTAAAGGGGGGAGTGATTGTTGGGCCCAAAAAGGGCCCAAACAAGGTGCGGCTCTAACTCTAGGATGGTGTGGAGACATGAATGAATCGAATCTCACATTGCCTAATGAAATGACACTTGTCTTAATTTACAATGAGGCCCAGAAAAACAAAATCATGTGGGCTCCGGCCCAAAGCAAACAACATCGTTGCAAGTGGGGCATGATTCTCACATTTTCGCTAATAGAGTTAAGGTTATGGTATTATGAAAATATTTGTGACATTGTTATTAATATATATATAAAGAACTTTCTTGACTTACATGAGTATATATTTTAAAAGTGATAGACGGTCGCATGCATCGTCCGGGCATTTTAACCGGTCATGCATGATTTCTTTATCCCTAATGGTCTGAACGTAAAAAATACTGAAAAAAGTCGAAACCTATCTCATTTTCCGTTTCCTTCTTGTGGAAGAAATCAGAATTTTTGCCTATTAATTCTACCTGCCTAACCCTAGATAAATGCATTCAATGCATTTCCCATTTACAGATGCAAGCAACTCTCTGTTTAGCTTGACTGGATGGCTTTGGAATTTGCACGATTTTGATCCAAACATAGTCGTTTATGTGGTTCTGATCTGATTGGTTTGGTACTAAACTATTTAGGGCACAACCATGTGCTGTAAAGTAACGAACAGTAACCTAATTAAAGGAGCTGATACATGCTTCGACCAGTAGGAAAAGTCCAGTGAGCTGTCTGGTTTCCTTATTTATGTCCACTTGAAAAATAGCATGACTTATTCATAAAAATCAACAATTTCTAGGTATATTAATATTTACAAACAAAATTAATTCACAAAATAATGCATTTAAACTCATGTCTAAGGCTCTGTTTGTTTCGCGGGAAATGTAGCATTTCTAAAAAATATTTTCCAGAAAACCATTTTTAAGAAAATGTAATTGTTTTATGGTATTTGGCCAAACCTTGAAAAGAAGTGAAAAATATTTTCTGCTGTTTAGTAAGGAAATTTTTTTTTCATGCACTCTTTTTTCAATATAATATATATATATATATATTAAAAATATATAATATATATATATTAAAAAAATATAATTTTAATTATTTTTATATTTAAAAATCAAAATTTAAATTATTTTATATTTTATATTTTCTTTTCTCTGTTTTTGTCTTCCTCTTTTCGACCACAGCAATGGTTGGGTGGCCGACCAAAGGTGAGCTCAAGCTCACTTGATGCCTGGCTCGCCGCTCACCAAATCGATGAGCCTAGAGCCCTAACTCACCGTTGATTGGGTGAGTAGTGAGCTAGGGCTCGAGCTCGTCCCCGATCGGGCGAGCGACGAACCTTGAGCTCACCTAAGGTTGGCAAGCTTGAGGCTCGCTTGTGGTTGATCGCCGGTAGTGCGACCGGCGACCGGCCATATAGAACTAAAAAAAAAAAAGGAAAAAAAAAAAAAAAAAAAAAATAATTCAAAATTTGAATTGTTTAGAAATAAAAAAAAATAAAAAAAGAAAGATAAAAAGGTTAACATGAGTGTTAGATAAGAGAAAGTAAGTGAAGAAAATGTTTTTATCTTTCTCAAAAGTGAAAAATATTTTCCCCTATCTTATAATACTTTTTTCCCTTTATGAAAAATGTTTTCCCTAACTAATGCATTTTCCGTGAAACAAATACTAGAAAATCCCAAAAAAATTTTCCTGATAAAAAATAATACGTGAAATGAACGAAACTTAAGTGTTTGTCAAATATAACCCATTTATCTAAATGCATATCATATCACTTTGCAAACAAATTTTTGACCTATTTTTCATAGACTGACATAATTTCTTTTATACAAGTTCGGTTTATAAAATTGGATATATCAAGGGATTTTTTCAAAAATTATCAAGATCAGTTTGAAATTACCTAAGTGGTACACCATTGATCTAGCTTAAATGAACAAAATAAAAGGTTCTAATGCCGATTGAATCAATTGATATGATTCAATTTTGAAAACTTTACTATTGTCTCATCACATGTTTGGTATCGGATTTGGTTAAACCTATTTAACGCTCTGTAAGTTCCATTAGTATGTAGTAATGTCATCGGTCAATGATTCACAAAAAAACCAAAAAAGATGAATAAATAAGAGATAGCACTCTCTTTTTCATTTTTCTTTTTGAAAATGAGAGGGCAATCAGTAACGACTAACGACCACCTTCGTTTAGGACACTCCGAGGAATGACGACAGTTATTTAGTTCGTTAGGTTAACTCTGTCGCCACGAAGCTGAGAGCACTATGCCTATCTCCGTAGTTTTCCCGCCATCGCCATCACCCCAAAAGTCTGCAAGTCTTCCTTCTTCGTTGTCCATCCGTCGTCGATACTGTATGAAGATCCAAGCTTTTCTAGGAACCCTCAATTATTACACTCCCCACTTTCTCTTTTCCCCTTCCCGTTACAGCCCAGCCCCACACGGAGGCACGACGAGTTCGGTTGCTTCTAGATGTTGTCGGCAACTGCAGGACCTCTCTCGCTAACGAGCAAATGGGTGGTAGCTAATGCTGATCACCATTCACTTCCCACCATCCTATGTATTGTTCTCCGTGACTCAACTCTAGCTAGCTTTCGAGTGTCCGGCCCCAAAAAGAGGAGGGCCAGTGAGTGTTTGGTGCAGTTCCTGAGAGTAGCGGGGGACCCAAGATTGTGATGGCTCCGTCGCCGAGAAGAGGACCCTCCTGGAGAAGTCTGTGTGCGACGAGGACGAGCGTCCCACGGTGGCCTATAATCAGTTCAGCGACCCGGTTATATCTCTTGCCAGGATCGATGAGTTTGATGGGACGAGGGGCGAGATATGCAGGAAGATTGTGGAGGCTTGTGAGGAGTGGGGGATATTCCAGGTGGTTGATCATGGGGTTGATAGGAAGATGATCGGCGAGATGTATTGTCTCGCTCGGGAATTCTTCATCTTGCCTGCCGAGAAGAAGCTCCGGTATGATATGACTGTGGCAAGAAGGGTGGCTTTCTCGTCTCCAGCCATCTACAGGTAGTTTTTCGAAACAATCACCTCTCTTGTTGTCTCGACTGCTCTGGCTACTGTGTTTATATATATATATTTGGGGTCTATGTTTAGATGTTCTCTGTTGATATGTGTTTACCTTGGCTTAAAAATCAATGCAGGTGGAGAACTGATAGAATGGGGTACAAATGAAATAAAGATACTTTTCTGGACTTGATTACAGCCAAAGACTAGATGTCCTTTCATATGTTGTCAATTATTTTCCGTTGCTGTTCATTATTCTTCTCGTTTCTGATTCCTTATTTGTAACCGCCACCCATATCATTCGTGTTGCTTTGATCCCATGTAGCTCTGTTTTTCGTCCCTCAGGGAGCAACTGTTAACTACTTACCAGGCAATATTGCTCAGCCATGTTATTGGATGAAGATTAAGATATAGTCTTGACAGACGACAGTTTTGTGATGTATGCAGGGAGAAGCTGTCCAAGACTGGCGTGAATTAATGATATGTACTTAACTGGACCTGCTTGTTTCATGAGGTCAGGCTGAAAAGCTAGACTTAATTGCTAAAAAGTCCTTTGACCCAAAGTTGTGAAACTCAATTAAACTACTCTTAAGCTCTTTGATCCTGGATCCTGAAGCTTCTTGGCAAAGTTTTTCTAAATTACCCTTGATCCTCAAACTAATTGGGTAGGTATAGGCTTTCTAAAGAAGCGTTCAAAGTTGCACTTCTTTTACACTAGCCAGGTTGGACCATCACACATTTGTTTAAAGCTGGCTTGAACTAGCCTGGTTCAACAGTCCAATAGTGATGAATAGACCAGGCCAGCCTATGTCATGATGAATACCACTCATGGTCAATAAGTCAGTATATACATTCCTTACTTATATCTTTGGTGACATTGAGCTGTTACAGTGACACAAGGGAAAAGTTTGGCTGCCTAAACCCATTCCAGCTCTCTATTATCTAGATGACATTGAACCTATGGCTATGATTATGCATTAACATGTTAGGTTATTGCATCTGCACATAAGCATGCTTCCCACTAGATAACTGCTGAAGTTAACTGTCTATGCATTCTATATTGGCAAAATGAGTATTTCACAAGAAGTTCTATCATATGGTTTTGCTTCTCACTGTCTTTACTCTTTCTGTGCAGTATCTGAGCAATGGGAGGTTCAATAGTGCAGACCACCAAGCGGTGGTGAATTCCAACTACAGCAGGTTGTCTATAACCACATTCCAGCATCCAGCACCCGAAGCCATCGTGAACCCACTCAAGATCCAGGAGGGAGAGAAACCTGTGCTGGATGAGCCTATTACTTTTACAGAGATGTACGGGAGGAAAATGAACAGGGACATTGAACTTGCCAGGCTAAAGAAGATGGCCAAGGACCAGCAATCGGATGACTTGGACCAAGCAAAGTTGGAATATAAGCCTATCGAGAAGCTCCTGGCTTGAGTCTATGAAGGTTCTAAATACTTTGTACGGTATATGGCTTTGTATCATTCTTCCTGTATGCTGAATTGGGTCGGAGACGTGCTGATGACATAGTTACTCTTTGAAGCTAGACATAATCATCAATGCATGACCTATGCGCTCAATCATGCGTCAGGTTAAGGAAAGAGGAAAGGAACGTCGACTACTGAAATACGAACTTGTCACCAGTATAATTTCATGTCACAGCATGTTCTCATCGTACTAGAACTAATATGCAACTCTGCTTTTTCTATGTGGAAATGTGATGCATATTCTTCAAAATGATGGAGCTGCCCTACTTGCGTATCGTGAGTATGCGGATCCCCCCTGCATTGGCTGTTACCCAGTTTTTGCTTCCCCAAGTCCCAACCAAAAAGATCGGCTTTGAGTTTCTGAGGTCCGAAGTTTTCCCATTTAGCGAAGCATGAACGTTGGTGTATAATGTACTAGCGGTTTAATTCTGATGAATATTTTTCTAATACAAAGCATATGTATCTACGGTTTATGTCGAATTACCAACTACTTCGACAATGAACCTGTTTTCCCTCCACTCTCTTTTACTTCCCAATAAAATTCTCGTGGAAGAAGGGCACCACCAACTCTTCTAGTTCTTTTGTCATTTAATCATCAAGAGTAGGACGCCATTGTAACTTCATCGAATGCATTGGTCTCCCTCTATATCATTCCCGAGAGAAATAGGGGACGAGATTGAGATGGCTGCATCAACCCTCAATACGCTGGCTGAGGAGAGGACCCTCCCTTTGAAGTTTATGCGTGACGGGGATGAGTGTCCTGCAGTGGCTTTTAACGTGTTGAGCGATGGTGTTCTGGTGATATCGCTTTGTTGGGATTGATGAGATTGATGGGACAAGGGGTGAGATATGCGGGAAGATTATCGAGGCATTTGAGGAGTGGGGGGGATATTCCAGGTGGTTGATGGTGGGGTTGACGGGAAGATGATCGGCGCGATGTACCATCTCACTTGCGAATTCTTCATCTTGCCTGCCGAGGAGAAGCTCAGGTATGATAGGACTGGTGGCCAGAACAGTGGCTTCCTCATCTCCGGCCATCTACTGGTAGTTTTTCAAAACAATCGCCTCTCTCATTGTCTAGACTGCTCTGGCTACTGTGTTGCTTATTGTTCATGTTTCTTAGTGGTTTCATTCTGGGTCCATATCTATACATTCTCTCTGTTGATATGTATTATCCTTGGCTTAATAATCAATGGAGGTGGAAAACTAATTGAATGGTGTACAAATGGAATGAAGACATTTTTTAGGAATTGAGTACAGCCAAAGACTAGATGTCCTTTGTATTACTTGCTAGGCAATAATGCTTAGCTCTGTTAGTGCATTAAGTTATACAGTCTCAACAGACGAATTTTTATGATGAAGGCAGGGAAGCTATCCAGGACTGGCACGAATTAACGATATACCTCTCATACCCAATTCAAAGCAGAGACTACTCCAGATGGCCGGACAAGCCTGAGGGATGGAGGGTTGTGACCGAAGAGTACAGTGAGGAGCTGATGGGGCTTTGCTCACAAGCTCCTGGGAGTCCTATCGGAAACTATGGCACTGGAGAAGAAGGCATATAGAAGCATCTGTTGAAATAGA
Source organism: Eucalyptus virginea (assembly GCA_014182375.1). Taxonomy (NCBI): domain Eukaryota; kingdom Viridiplantae; phylum Streptophyta; class Magnoliopsida; order Myrtales; family Myrtaceae; genus Eucalyptus; species Eucalyptus virginea. Next base: position 25,794,766 of record CM024522.1, on the reverse strand, counting down.
TCAGGAGGTTGCAATAAATTACCATCCGAAGTGCCCGCAGCCCGATTTAACTCTCAAACTCAAGAGGCACACTGATACAGGCATCGTCACCCTACTGCTGAAGGTTGAAATGGGTGGAGTTCCAGGCCACCAGCGATGCTGGTGAGATGTGGATTACTACTGTCCTGCCTATGGAAGGAGCTTTCGTGGTGAATGTCGGTACTTATGGGACATGTGAGTATCATTTTGTAAAATATTTGGTGATGAAAATCATTGGGCAAGTGGTAGAACATGTACCTAACTAGATGTGCTTGTTTCATGAGGTCTAGCTGAATTGCTGAACTTAATCACTACAAAGTTGGATTAGGTTCAATTTGCAAATACTTCGAAAAGCAGCTTTGAACTGTCAAAAGCCCTTTGACCCAAAGTTATAAAATTGAATAATAACTGCTTTGGAACTCTTTGATCATGAATTCTGAAGCTGGTTTCCAGGCAGTATCTGAGCATAAGGATGCTCAAGAATGCGGACCACCGTAAGCGGCGATAAGCTCAAACTGCAGCCGGTTGTCTGCAGCCACATTCCAGAACCCAACACCCGAAGCCACCATGGACACACTCAAGATCCGGGAGGGAGAGAAACCTGTGCTGGAAAAGCCTATTACCTTTGCGGAGATGCACAGGAGGAAAAATGCACAAGGACATTGAACTTCCCAGGCTAAAGAAGCTGGCCAAGGAGCTGCAGCTGAATGACTTGGACAAAGCAGAGTCAGAATATAGGCCCTCGGAGAAGCTCCTGGCTTGAGTCTATTAAGGATCTGGGATACGGTTTTGGATCGCATTAAGTGCGTGTTGAACTAGGTCGAAGACAATCGTAGCCAGTAGCTCCAGGAAACTAGACAATCATCAATGCATGACAAAGGATGCATTGGTTAGACTTCTAGGAAAAGCCTTTAGAAAAATGCAAAGCACTTCAAATTAATGAGATTTCCAAAATGTAAATTGTGCTTATTAAATTGTAACCTAAAAGTCTATTGTGAAGTTCTTTTGAGTAAAATAATGTTTAGACAAATTATATTTACAAAGGATTTTAGTTTTTTTTAAAAAAAGAAAAAAAATAGTTGGCCCTTTGCTGACCAAGGATAGGTGGCCACTAGCAATCCAGATCTGTCGTTGACGACCGTTGGATGGCCCCCCTAGGGTCGGGCGACCCCTGGTGAGGGTCATGCAATCCAAACGGCCCTCGCCTCGCACAATATCTTATGAAGGTTGCTTGACCCCGATGAGGGCCTAGCTAGGTCACATGACCCCAAGCAGCCCTTGTCGAGTTGCACGACCCTCGCAAAGGTCGCTTAACCCCGATGAGGGCTAGTTTGGTCGCGCAATCCAGGCAACCTTCGCTAAAGTTGCTTCATGAGGGCCAATTGCATCGCATGACCCCAAGCAACCCTTCGTTAGGTTGTTCCATCACCGAGGGCTGTTTGCCATATGGATCTAGTGACCTCAGTTGGCCTCATGAGGGTTGTGTGATTTAGATAGCACTCGTCTAGGTCGCACGACCCCCTAACAACGGTCGCCTAGGTCACCACGACCATGTCAGCCTCTCTCTAGCCCCGTTGCCGGCCCCTTGCAGCCACACGCAACACCTCGGCCAACTCCAACGAAGAAGAAGATGAATAGTCACAAATGAGGACAATAACAAAAAACCAAAAAGTCAATGATGATGATTTTGAAAGAAACTTTTTTTTACTTACCAACCTTCTTGCATCCCAAGAAAACTAAAAGTCCAAGGCAGCCTTTCCAATGCAAACTTTTCCTCCATGTGAGTTTTCAAAATTTTGATCAAACAATCAATATTTGGCCCAAAGAGCTTTGAACCTTTCCAAAACCTTTTACAAATGCAGTCAAAATGATACAATTGCCTGACTTGTCTAGGATAAGCATATGGATCAGCCTTTGTACAGGGCACGACCCGGTTTTCGCCACCCCGAGTCCTTTCAATTTTTTTTTTGGTCAGTCCTACTCTATTTCTACTCTACACTCACTCTCAGATTTTTGCCCTGCCTTTTGCAGGGCGTGGGAGTCGAAACCCACTCCTGAAACTTACGCGTCCCCATCCCATCCCCCCGAGAAGGTGGGGATTTGAACCCCTTACCCCTCCTTCCATGTTGGAAGGGTGGCCATTGGAGCGAATCCCAGTGGTTGAGTCCTTTCAATTTAGCAAAGCATAAATGCCGACGTGTGATCTACTGGCGGGTTTAATCCGGACAAACATTCCTTGAACGAGGAGTACATGTACTCGCAATCGACGGCTTCAGCAATCAGCCTGTTTCCCAGAGTACATCAAGTCGAACGATCACATTCTCTCAGCTCATCTAAGATGCAAAACTCATCTTTGGATTGAATCAAGTTGCAGCGACTGCATCAGCGAGCTTCGGCAAGTGGCCAGGCATTGACTGAAAGTCTTGCTAGTCTTACCCCCAACTTGATGCCGCTCCACTTGCCCTGTCACCGTCGGGACGCACCCGTATCCCCTGAGGCTATCTTTGGACGTGGGAAGGTAACAGAAAATGGGGAGAAAATTGCCAATAGAAAAAAAATAAAGAGAATATTTAAGTTCAATAAATGAGTTTATTATAAAAAAGATTAATATCACAAAAAATTTTAAATTAGTATACCTATGACAAATTTATTACAAACTAATTACACTTGTAATAAATTCACAATCCATTAATTTCTATTAAATTTTACTGTCCAATTTTTGAATTAAATAACATGTGTCAATTTTAGGTATATCAATTTGGGATTTACCATTCATTTGTTACAGGTTTTTTCATAGTATTAATATAATTTAACCGAAATTAACAGAAGTATTGCAAATGTACTAATTTTGAGTTTTTAATAGTTAAAAAATTAATTTGATGTAAATTTGTCACAAATATATTAGTTTTAAATTTTTTATGATTTGAAAATTTACCCAAGTAAACTTATTACAAGTGTAAAAGTATAAGGTTTTTCATAGTATTAATTTTCTAAAATTTATGTTGGTTGTCATACTATGTTTGAAGTATCAATTTATAATAACATGAATTTAAAAAAGAAATTCGTTTTGTGGAATTATTTGTGTAAAACTTTTCTTCTTATTTGCAAAATCCAACGGGTCACTTCCAGAAACGAAGGACCCGTGCAGTATCTACTGATAAGCTATTCAAGTTTTCAGTATTCCCTAGACATCGTACGGAGAGACCGCAAAACGCGTGAAAAGATTTGCCTGAGTGTTCTAGAAGTTTCAAGCGCCTCCTTTGCCAATAATTCACAGGAGAGATGATGTCTTTGATTTTCTTCTTAACAAAATCGCTCTATGTTTCTATTTACAAGGGTTGCTTTTAAAATTCAATAAGCTCATCACCCTACCGACGTGGACCAAGTCACCATGACTGCTCCCTCGCAACCACCACCGATCAATCGTCATAATCACATCCAATTAGTCTCACGGCCTCTCGCTAGCATTGCCCGCCCTGGTAACGCTCTCGAAAAGGATCTGTCGGTGAAATTCCGGTTGAGTGCACGCGAAATTGCTTGTTTACTTGTGAATTTGTGCTCGCGGAAAAAAAAACGTTAAATATGGTTTGGTTGAAAGAGTAAGAACCGGACCAAGCCCTCAAACCTTGGAGAGCAGAAGATTGATCGAAGAAATCTTCAAATTTGTACAGGGGCTTTGTCTAAGGACAGAATCGTGATTCTCAATTGACCAATCCGATAAGGGCTTTTGAACAAGTCCGAGTCAACAAAGACCAGGTCAGCAGCTCTCGAGACGTTTGACGTCGACCGCTTCCCTCTCCCCAGCACGGCTTCACGTTTTAAATTGCAGGCATCGACACAGAAGTCTTGTCCGATGAAATGTCCATTTGGTGGAATATTCACGTTTACTTCTTATCAATTTAATTTTAAATCTTTACACGTAATTTAAATATAATCATTCCACCCATTTTCGTCAAATATCACTGATGCGTAATGAATGCAACCTAGTCCTGAAGTAGCAATCCTATAAATCAACTTTATGAAGATGAGTGTGTGAGGTGTGAAAGCAGAGAAACGAATCCACTGACTACATGTGCTATGCATGTATCATGCCAATGATCATCATCATTGTCATCTTGAATTGCGATATCATCCAGTCAAAAATTTTCATTTTGGTCCAAGGGATTGAATAGCTTTGATTGGACCAGTAAATTGAGCATTCAAGTCATAAACCATAATAGAAAAGATCAAGGGTGCGTATGATTATGTTTCAACTAAAAATGAAATAAATGTGAATTTCCGCCTTCCCGTGACCTCACGCCACACGTCGAAATCGTGTGTTGTTAAAGTTTCAACGAGTTGAAGAGAAAATCAAAGCGTGTTCGTCGTAAAATTTAGATTCGGTAAGATGTAAAAGTAAAAAGGTTAGGCGGACACGCCCTAAATTTGGGAAAAAAAAAGACATTGATAAGGATGATGCACTTGCCATATCAGAAAAGAGAATGACGTGTACGGAAATGAACGTTTTCGACTTGATCTTCAATAGTTCCCGGTCGGCAGGCTTAATATGAGAGTCCAAATGTCCAATCAACCATTACACGAAAATTGAGTAAAGTTTTGTCATTTCGCGGGACACGTAAAGCTAGCAATTTTATTATAAAATGGCGATAATTTAGATGAATATTGAATATCACGCTTCAAGAAACATCGGAAAATCATTTTTACAAATACAAATAGATAGATGAGAGAAAAAAATATCTTATTAAAGGATGGATATTTTCATGCCCTGGTCTTTTGAAATTAAAAAAATAATAATTTGTCCCTCCATAAATAGAAGGGGTTCATATCATGAAGAATTTCAAATTAATACGTTTGTGATAAATTTATCTTAAACTAATTTTTTGATCGTCAAAAACTTAAACTGGTACACATTTGATAAATTTTCTCTAAACCGGTATACTTGGACAAATTTACCCTCTATTAGTTTTCATTAAATTTTACTATCAAAATGCTAAATTAGATGGCATGTAACAATTGACTAGCGTATCGATTTATAATTTTACTCTCATTCTATCGGAATTGTATTGATTCTGTGATTTTTTTGTGGTATTGATTCAATTTAATGGAAGGTATATTTGTCATAAACATATTAGTTTGGGATTTTTAATGGTAAAAAAATTAATTTAGGATAAATTTGTCAATGATAAAGCCATTCATTCCCTCCATCCCTGTCGTCGACTTCTCTCTCCCCTCCTCGAGTAATTTCGATTAATAGTATATCAATTTGAGATTTTTTTATGATCATTTGTGGTGAATTTATCACAAAAAGTACTTATTTGGATTTTGCGTGATCAAAAAATTAATTTGAAGTATATTTATTACGAGTATATCAATTTAAAAATTTTTACGGGTATTAATTCAAATAGAAAAGAGAAAGGTCTTCCTTTTCTTTCCTTTTCATTCATCAACCTCCTTTCCAGGAAAATCAGTGTGAAATGGGCAAAAGGGGCAGACATACTGCTGCGTGTCACTTGCATTCCCAATAATTTAGGAGAAAGTTAGATCCCATTCCACATGGGTTTCATTTCTACACACCATCCTCATGACACAAACAATAAAAAATAAAAAAAAATGAAAACCATACAAATAAAAATAGGATAAAAAAATATATATCAAATTTGACCACCACCTTCTTCTTCTTCTTCTTCATCATCATCTCCTTTCTTCCTCCTTTGTCTGGCTTTTTCATAACTACTCCATTCTTCTCCTTTTTTTTTATCTCTGTCTAAAGCAAGCTCGTTCTGTCTGACCATCTCTCTCTCTCTCTCTCTCTCTTCTTCTTCCTTCCTTCCTCTTCTCTGCCACCAACTTTCCCTCCTCGCGCGATCCGCTCCGCTGCGTACACAATTCGGAATCCGCCATTGCCTCTTGATCGGTCGGAGCTTTCGCGACATCGGAAGAGCGGCGAGCATGGGAATCTGCGCCTCCTCCGCCGCCCCCAGAGCCGGCGGCTCCGCCGGCGCCGGCGCCGAGGCCGCGGCCCGGCAGGGATCGACGCGGCGGAACGGGAATCGGCGGCGGGATCAGGACGGGGCGGGCGAGGCGAATCGGAAGCGGAAGGACGACCGGCAGGCGAAGGAGGGCGGCGGAGGCGGCGGCGGCGGCGACAGGAAGCAGGGCGGTGGCGCGGTCCCTTGCGGGAAGCGCGCGGACTTCGGGTACGCCAGGGACTTCGCCGAGCGGTACTCGCTGGGGAAGTTGCTCGGGCACGGGCAGTTCGGTTACACATACGTCGCGGTCGACAAGGTCAACGGCGATCGAGTCGCGGTGAAGAGGATTGACAAGAGTAAGGTGATTGTTCTAACTTTCTCGCTTGAATTTGAGGTTTGGTTTTCGTGTTCGTTGGGCGAGTTGCGAGGATATTGTGGCTTTTAGGGCGTGCTTAAGATAATGCTGCTGGGTTTTCTGAGGTATGGTTGCGTGATTATAGTGGAAATTGTCGCTCCTGTGCGATTGGGACGTCTCTCGTGAATCTCCCGGAGGATAATTTCAATTAATTGGAGTCGCCATAACGCGTCTTATATACTTTTCTGTGAATGATCTTAATAAATTGATGATTTTGACTAGTTACTAAATATGAATGCAGATTTTTTGGGTTAGGATTGAGTTGTGAAACTCTGCGTTGACATTCTAATTCTAGGATTAGTACTTAAATTCCTGTCACTCTGATGCTATTACTTTAAAGAGTTCCTTTTCCAATGGCTTTTCAGTTTCTTTGATCTTTACATGGACAACTCTTATTGGATATCAAGTGAGAGATCATGCTGTCAACTGTTTTTGCACTTGAATGATTCACCCCTCCCAGTTGCATGTTATAGACTAATTTCAAGAGTTGGTAGAGTGTTGGCTGCAGCTTGCAGTTTTTAATGCTTGAGATTGGGATGTGCTAATGAGATTGTGCGACTGAATGAATTGCCCTGCATTAGGAATTATTCAACCATTTCAACGGTTGGTACACTTGGGGCTATGCCTAGCAGTAGTCAGGACCACATTTCATGCACATTGTTGTACTTCGTCACCTGAAGCTGTCCAAACAGTATTACAGGTCCTTTGGTTTGTGCTTCCATAATGGAGTTTCAAATAAAATTAAGTTTCAAACTTCCTTATAGTTCCCTGCTAAGTTTCATGCTTTTGAGTGCTTTGATATTAATCATGGATGAATTTCATTTAGTTTATTTCATCAAAAGGAATAATCTCCCACAAATTCTAGATCTGCTGCAGTTTGCACAATGTGTTCCTTTTTGGGGATTTGGTGTGTTAATGTGTCTTTTTTTCTAACAAACCTTCTATTACATTGAATAAGTTTGTTTCTTCCTTGTCTCATAAAATCCTAGGACAGTAAATTATGTGAATGCATACTTCCAAGATGAGTTTCTCTCTTCCTATCATATACTTATTGCAATATCTCAAATCAGATCATTGGATAATGGTGACAGATGGTTCTTCCCATTGCGGTTGAAGATGTCAAACGGGAGGTCAAGATTTTGAGAGCCTTAACAGGCCATGAGAATGTTGTTCAGTTTTATGATGCATTTGAGGACGACTCTTATGTTTACATAGCCATGGAGTAAGTTCTGTTCCTTGAACTTTTCCTGTATCAAGCTTGGAGAATTTTATTTAGGAAATGCTTTCGTTCATTTTTTCTGTAACTATAACTGGCTTTTAGTTTCATCCTTAATTGTGAATAGTTTTTATTTTAAATCCTCATCAATTCATATGCTGCTTGTCTTCTTGAAATATTAATTTCAGGTACTGTGAGGGTGGTGAGTTGCTGGACAGGATACTAGCCAAGTAAGGAACTTCAATGTTTGTCTCTACAGCTTTCTTCAAGTGTAACTAGTTTTCACCTTGACACGTCTTCATGGTTTCCCTTTGATCAGGAAGGATAGCCGGTACACTGAGAAAGATGCAGCAGTTGTTGTGAGGCAGATGCTCAGGGTTGCAGCAGAGTGTCATTTGCATGGTTTGGTGCACCGTGACATGAAGCCAGAGGTATACTCGGGCCTTTTTTTTTTTATATATCATGAATGTCAAGTAATGGCATTCAAAATTTTCTGAAATATGTTTTTGGTTGTAGAACTTTCTCTTTAAATCAAGCAAAGAGGATTCTCCCTTGAAGGCTATAGATTTTGGCTTGTCTGACTTCATAAAACCTGGTGAGTGAACTCATCCAGTGCAAGTTTACCCCTTTATGTCTTTCTACCATTTCCTTTCTGTTTCATTGGAATTGAGTGCCAAAAGATTAATATGAACCTGTATAGTACTTAATATTTTTTTGTCTCGGAGTGATAATTTGAACATTGTAGGTCTCCTGGGAATTTTTTTTTTTTTTAAGTAGTTAATTTCTTAAATAACTCCTTAATTTTGATCCAAATGTATTTAGGGAAAAGGTTTCAAGATATCGTTGGCAGTGCCTATTATGTTGCTCCTGAAGTTTTGAAACGCAAGTCAGGCCCAGAATCAGACGTTTGGAGTATTGGTGTTATTACCTTTATTCTACTCTGTGGGAGGCGTCCTTTCTGGGATAAAACTGAAGATGGTATTTTCAAAGAGGTACCATATCTGACTCTCCTCTTTCCCTCTATTTTTTTTTTCCTTGTTTGAGGTGCTTCCATTTTATTGCCATATCAATGTGGTAAAAATGACTGTTTCTCATGCAGTGCCTTTGTCATCATCTGCCCCAATTATAGTCATGTTCTAGAAAAGTTATTGTATAAGATGGAATTTTCAGTTCCAACTCTTTGCATTTTCTTGCCTTGTGTAGTTTCTATAATATTTTTCTGATCCTTTGTTGAGGCTGATGGCTTTTCCTGCCAAAAGATATCTGATCATTATTGGATTCCTTCAGCTCATATTGTCTTTAGCTAACTTTTCCATTTTCCTATGGCCACTTCTTATTGACATTTTGCTTGTGATGCAGGTTCTAAAGAAGAAACCTGATTTTCGTCGCAAACCATGGCCAACAATAAGCAACAGTGCTAAAGATTTTGTGAAGAAGCTACTTGTGAAGGATCCCAGGGCAAGACTTACTGCTGCTCAAGCCCTCTGTAAGTTAACAATTGGTTTCTGATATGAACGCTGATTGATATGCCATGAGGGAATTCTAATGAAACACATTAGTCTAGAATTAGTGTGATGTGGAAATGCTTTTCTTGGCTTTTCTTTGCATTGCTCTTGCTATGCCAGATTCTAGCCAAGAGAACGAGGGAACTGGTAGATTAATTGTTATTCATGGTTTTCATTTTCTTTGGAACTGAGGATTTTCTGTTTCCTCTGAACTTTGATCTTTATTCATTGCTGCAACTTTCAGCGCATCCATGGGTCAGAGAAGGAGGAAATGCATCAGATATCCCCATTGATATATCAGTTTTGAACAATATGAGACAATTTGTGAAGTACGGTCGACTGAAACAATTTGCTTTACGGGTAACGAAACTGCTCTGTAAGATTTCTTCAAGGAGGAAAGGATATTATATCATGTCATTGTCTAACAAATATTGCTTGCAGGCACTGGCAAGCACACTTGATGGAGAGGAACTTGCTGACCTCAAGGATCAATTTGCTGCGATTGATGTAGATAAAAATGGTTCTATTAGTCTTGAAGAAATGAGAGAGGTATCCATTTCTTTCTCATTCCACATTCACTCTGATGAATATTTTAATTACATCGTGATCATGAGTGTTGTATGCATGCAGGCCCTTGCTCAGGATCTTCCCTGGAAGATGAAGGAATCACGTGTCTTAGAGATTCTTCAAGCGGTAACTTTTATCTTTACCTTTGTTATGGCCTTGTTTTCTCCTTGTGTATTAGCAATTGAAATTTGTTTTTCTGGTGGAATTGTGGAATACCATTTCTGTCAGTTTCACTTTCTTCTTTTATTGTTTTGGTGATTCTCTTTTGTTCATATTCGATGCTTAAAGCTTTCATTTAGTTCTTGCTTCATGTTTCTTCATTTTGAAAACTTGCTTGTGTTGTTAGCCGAGAAATGTTGGACTGATTTTTTCGTTCATAAGATGAGCTGCTGCCAAGCTTGCAGATTTTGCACAAACATGTGAGTCCTGAATGGTGCATAAGAATCTCTTTTATTTTTCCTTCATGTAGATTGATAGCAACACGGATGGGCTAGTGGATTTTACTGAGTTCGTTGCAGCAACTCTTCATGTGCATCAAATGGAGGAACATGACTCAGAGAAGTGGCAGCTGCGGTCACAGGCTGCTTTTGAGAAATTTGACATTGATCGTGATGGTTATATAACCCCAGAAGAACTTCGACTGGTAAGTTTGACCATCTTCATTTAGTCTCCCTTCCACATTCATTTGCCCTCTAGTTCTCATTTGTGTCACTATGGGTATGGGTAGAATGAAAATTAAAGTACGTAGACAGGGCTAAATGTATTTGTTTTAATTTGTAACTGAATTTTGACCGTCTCTTGGGAGCTTGAGGTTTGTTTCTTGCAAAATTGCCCAAAAGTTGGGATCAGTCGTCTATCTTTTTGCATATTGGGCACAAAATAGTAGCATAGCTACTTTCTGTTGCAGCTTCACATAATGAAACTGTTCAGCTTGTCAGCATGTGAACTTGATAATTTGGTTATTGTCTCATCGGAAAATACTAGCCGAATGTATTGCCTCTTGTTGAATATTCTGCACAAAGTAGTGGCGCAGGTTTTTTATGTTGCTTGGTACAAAGAAATGGTTCAGCATCTTAACGTGTAACCTTGACATGATGCTCCCTTGCCCTTTTCAGCAAACAGGTTTAAAAGGCTCCCTCGGTCCTCTACTAGAGGAAGCCGACATCGACAAAGATGGGAAAATAAGTTTATCAGAGTTCAGAAAGCTGTTAAGAACTGCAAGCATGGGCTCTCAAAACTTGCCAAGCCCATCTGGTTATCGGAATTTGAGGAAGATATAGATCCATTCTGAAGCTTTTGGGTGTTAAAAAGAGAGAAGGGAGCACGAGATGGGTTACGTATTTTGGTTACTCAAGATATACCGAGCCAATCGTGATGACCGCCTGGGTGCTTCGCTCCATTGCCAGTGGAAAGCCCTGTACAAAAGTTCGACACTGAGTCGAGGGATTTTGCATGGCACCCCAAGTTAGCCGAGAAGTGTTTCCGGATGAAGGTTTGGAGAGATTGCTGGCTGTGGTCGTTTAATTGGTGAGAGGGAAGGGCTATGCGGGCGTACGTCTTGTGATGAGTGTGGGATGTGTAGGCTGCGACTGTATATTTAACGCCCTCGAATTTGAGGGCCCATTCTATTACAGAATGGGCAATGCTTTTTTACTTGTAAGGCCTTCTCTTTTCCCAATTTTTTTCGCATCGCAAATGACTGAATTGTAAACATTTTTCAGTCTCTCTCAGAGATGGGCAATGCACCTGCTTTTTCTGTGAAGGATTTTTAGAGATGTATGGGCCAAAAATAAATTGATCACCTGCTTTTTCTGTGAAGGAAAACGCGTTTTTAGAGATTTTTTTATTTCTTTTTAATTTTTTAATATTTTTATTTTTATTTTTATTTTCTTTCTTATTTTTCTTATTTATTTTTTCTTTTTCCTTTTTCTTTTTTTTTCTTTTCTTTTGCTGAGCAGCCATTAAGGAAAATAAATTGATCAGATTATTTCCACCGCATCGGCGACCGCGCTCGACGCCTCCTCGCCGCCACCGCACGGCGACCGCCCCTCGGCCTCACGCCCGATCGACGCATCTGCGGGTCTCGAGCCTCCGTTCGCCACCGCCGCATCGAGATCTCACCGCTCCGTGACCCACGACTTCGAGATCCGCTCGATCGTCGACCCCGCCGCCCACGACTCGACCGGCCGTCCTCGCCGCTCCGCTCCTAGACGTCCGCCGCTCGAGACCCCACGGCCGAGCCCCGCACCGCACCCGCCGCCGCCGCCCTGGGCCGACCCGCGACCCGGCTCCGTCACCCGCTCGCAGTGGAGACGCTCGCAACGGCTATCGGCGCGGAGAGGACGACGGTGGAGAAGCCGGATGGTCTAGAGACGGAGGCGGCCGTCGACGCCGGAGAGTGGGAGGCGCCTGAGAAGACGACGACGGTGGAGACGCTTGCAGGAGGAGAGGCTCGCAGAGGAGAACACAATTTTGTTTCTTTTTTGTTCCTCAAAAGTGTTTCAGAAATAAGAAACACAAATTTGTTGTTTCTTATTTCTGTTTCTTTTTTTTTAAACACAAAAGAACAAAAAAACAAAATTTTGTTCTTTAACAAATAGGTGACAAACGCGCCTTAGTTTCCAGAGCCATTCATCATTGCGTTGAATCATGGCCAATAGAATAGCGAATGTAGGAGGTGATGCGCAGAACATGAAGAATTCGCCTCTTTCTGCTCCGGTCAATGATGATAGGAATACCCAAAAGCGTGTGCTAGCTCGCATCTTTATCGGTACCTCTTGACGACAGCATCTCTGGTACAATGATTCGTTACCTCTTGACGACAGCATCTCTGGAAACTCTTTTTATCTAGAGATATGTTCAAAGAAAAGTCAAAACTTGTTCGAAAGTGCACCGAAGTTCGAAGCTTACAAAAGTTGAATCAGTCCTCAAACTTCAAGTTGGTTCAATTGAGTTAAAATTAATATCGTTAAAAAAATTAACGGAAATTGCTGACGTGGCGCGCTAACGTCATATTTTAAATGATTTTTTTATTTTTCAAATGGCTTTTTAAAATTATTTTTTATTCAAAATCTTTAAAAATTAGATTAAAAACTAAAAAGGAAAATCTAAATTTATTTAAAAAATAAAAATCTAAATTTATTTAAAAAAACAAAACTATTCAAAAAAAAAAAAAAGGGCACCGGTGGACTTCCATTGCCGCCCATCGCCGGAGGGGCCGATGACTGGGGCGGGGTGGCCGGTCCTCGCCGGGTGATGGTCGCCGTCCCTCGCCTAGGGCGGCGCGGCGACGTCGCCCGCCCCGGGCGAGGCCTCGTCGGCCCTCGCTTGGGGGGCGAGGCTTGCCGATCTTGGCAAGGGGGCGGCGAGGCCTCGCCCGGGGAGCGACGGTCGCCATCCCTCGCTTGGGGCCGAGCTACCGTCGCCGCCATGGGCGAGGCCTCGTCGGCCCTCACTCGGGCCGACGAGGCTCGCTAGATCTGGGCAAGCCTCGCCCGGGGCGGGCGGCGCCACCCCCGCCCGGGCCGCCGACGACCGTCGCTTGGCCCCTCCGGCGATGGGTGGCGGCGGCGGCGGCGGGAAAAGTGCTGATTTTTTTAAAATATTTAAAAATAACTTTTATAACTTTTCTTTTTAATTTTTGGTGAAAATAAGATAAAATGAATAAATCTAATTTTTAGTTTTTAAACCTATTTTTAAAAAAAAAAAATGAATAAAAAATCATTAAAAAAATCCACGTGGAAAATAAAAAATAATTTAAAATGACACGTAAGCATTTTTAACGGAAAATACTAACGGTGTTAACTTTAGACTCAATTGAACTAACTTGACAAGTTTTAGGACTTGATTGAACTTTTTGTAAGTTTTATGGACTCAATTACACTTTCTGGACAAGTTTTAGGACTTCTGCTGAACATATCCCTTTTATCTAATAGCCACCAGGACACCACTACTACACGATGCGAATGACTCATGCAGGATTACAATCTGGCTTATGCCTCATGGCAGGTCAAAAGTCGCAGACTCCAAGATAGTTTGGACGCAAAATCTAAGCTCAAATCAATTATTCATGGTTGCCGGAGCTAAACCCTTGAAAGAGTAATGAATGTGCCATCCTTGTTTAAGTTTCAGGCATATCTGAAATCTGAATAAACTACAAAAATTCCCGGTAAGTTAAGCAAACGCAACATAATATACAACTGACCAGCCTCGGTTAACCAGAGTACAAACTGGTTAACCAGAGTACAAACTACGAAAGGACCAGAAGATGAGTTAGGCCTGTAACAGGAAAAGAAAATTGTGGCATTTTAAAATAGGTTAAACCAGCAATCTTCCAGGTCCTTAAGAACCAAACTTTTTTCTTTTAAGGAAAAGAGAATGTAGTCAGCAAGCTCTGTGTCCCTTTATTTCTTAAGGATCATGGCTACCTGCACATCAAATTTTCTCGAGCCAGAAAAGACTACGACCATGACACCAATGATAAGATACAAGCTACATAAGTTAGCGTTAGTGTTGGTTTAACGGAGAATAAGGACTTAACTCTTCATCTACTGGACTTTGGGTTGTCACTAACACTATTGGAGGAACTATCTGGAAAAGCCTGAGATGAGGAAAACTTGCTCGACGAGCTCCCATCAGTAATACTTATCTCCTTTCTCCGGGTCTGCTTGCCCTTCTTTTCTCCAGAGTCCTGCATAAACTATACTGTTATGCATATTGTGCCAATTTACAGAGTAAATCTAGCTCTGGTTCAGAATAATAAAGAAACCTGCTGTGATGATGTTCCAGGCATCTTAAGTTCAAGGTCTGTTGCTACGTCATTTGACTCTTCATCTTGCTCTGCATTGTTGCCCCTTTGATGATCTGAAGACCTGCTTTTGGAGTCTTTTTTATTTGACACGTGAGAACTGGAAACATATTGGGTTGACTGCTGTTCAACTGTGGGATTGGGAGGCATTGAATATGGGATAAAGGTAGAACACGGAGCGGGAATAGCACTTGCATTCTGATTTCCAAAGAAAGGGAAAGGCTGAAGTTGTGAGTGCATGGGCATTGGACCTGGAGTGACGGGTATTGGAACTGGATATGAGTAGGCTGGACCCATGACGGATGGATCCATGGCAGCCCAAGGGTACATAACCCTCATCCTTTGCTGGTACTGGACATTAAGATTTTCAACTTCAGATTTTAAAGATGATTTCTCTTCTCTGAGTTCATTCTTCTCCTGCATCAGCTGGTTGTAATGCAAAGTTACTATTAGCATCAAGGCAAACCATGGACATTAGAACCTCAGGATACTGCATGAAGATAAAATCACCTCACGGGATTCTTCAGTAAGAGCTGCACATTCAGCTTTCAATTTGTTAACTTCCGTGGTTAAATCCTTCAGCACCTGGATTGTGTCCGTGAGAATGGTTGCCTTGTCATTCTTAGGTCTATCAGGATCTGTAGTTCATATAGGTAAGGCAAAGCAGTTGTTCAAAAGTCTAGCATGAACAAAAGGCAGCTCTAATTACAGAGAAACAGCGCATGCTAAATAATATAACCCAGTGCATGGCATCTATAATGAGAAAAAGCAAGAAAGTCGAACCCTGTCCAATATCCAAGAGATTCTAAATAAGTGGAATTAGGACAAAACCATAAGCATCAAATCAAACCTTTGTTTATGCTTAAAAAAACAACAATGTGAAATTAGTCATCTTCGCAAATTGGTCAGTCTCTGTATGTCAAATTTAGCTAAACACAAGAAACCTGCAATTTTCAGTGGTTCTCTCGCAAAGCAAACAGAGAGATAAGCTTCTGGCTCCATGCTTGTGAGGATGTCCCACCATATCTCTCGTTGGCACATGAACAAAATAAGGGGTACTTGTTGGTTTAAACAGCCCAAGCTGTAATGAATTTGCCTAAGTAAACTACCTATTTCTGATAGATCAGTGGACCAGGAAGGTAGATCTTAGAGAGAAATTTTGATCTTATCCTTCACAACTGAGTTACACCTTTGGAATTGCAACACAAATGAATATTCAGAAGCACGCAAGGATCAATTTCTCAAACAGACACGGGATTTTGGGGGAAAATAAAAGCATGGTTCCAATTGATATATCAGGATTGCAATGTCATCGTCCTGACTTCCCCAAAGTGTTTGCTAATAGATGAATCAAAGTATCAAGAACATTACAGTTTTAGGTACCCTCAAAAGTATTTCTCAAGGTACAATGGAAGTAACTTATATGTCGATATTAGTTCATTCTATCCACTCCTAACTGTCAACCCGTTGCGAATTCACAAATAAAACACATTCACATGTATCTTGGAGTTAAACAATCACTTCTCTGGACTATCGAAAATTCATAATTCAACATGAACTCGTGAAGTTTAGCGACCTTCACAAATGTTAGCAGAGCCATGCCTACCGGCAGTTGAAGCGTCAAAATAGTTACTTCACTGTTTCCGTTCTTACTACTTAGATTACCACACATTATATGCATTTTTTTTTCCCTGGAAAGCTGCCTCATCACCTAAGAGAAAAAGAAGAAGAAAAGAACTAAACCCACAATTTATCATGGTTGATAAAACAGTGAGGTTGTTATGAGGCTGCAACGTGTGTACCTAGCGTGCTCCCCAGTTCAAGGAAATGCTCGTTCAGACGATCCCTCCTCAGCTTTTCGCGGTCGGCCTTCTGGACTTTCCTCGCGGCCACGGGATCCCTGACGTCCGCTTCCTCCCTTTGCCTGCGAGCGACGGAAACCGACAACCAAAAGACCATGAAAAACATACTCTCAGGCATCACCCTCAAAGCCTTCGGGGGGAAAAATTCACGGCCTATCACGCAGCGTTTCATCCGTGTGTCCTAAAGAGCACCCATCCCCTACCCACATGACAAAATCCCAACTTTATGCGCAAGCCACCATCACCCAATATCCTCCATCAAACAGAGCACCGGAACGACGGATCGCGAAATCAAATATTAAAAAAAAAAAAAAGCTTTTTTTTTGGTCGACCGCATCGCGCGGGCGCGGAAGGAACGCGTCTCGCGCGATTCCAGCGGCGGAAATTCGCGCCCAATCCGACGACATTGAAAAGGGGGAGAACCTGGGCTCGTCTTGCGAGGCGTGCAGCCTGCTGGACGGGTGGTGGTGGTGGTGGTGCTGCTGCTGCTGGGAGTGGACGGAAGTCGACGCTCCTAAATCCGTCCTCCACTGATCCATCTCCGCCCTTCTTCTTCTTCTTCTTCTTCGTCGTCTTCTTCTTCTGGCTGCTTCGCCGGTTGAAACCTAGCTCTCCGGGGGCTTGATTTCGCCGCGAAATTGTAGAGAGAGAAAGGGAGGGAGGGAGAGGAGAGAGAAAGGAGGTGGGAGCAAACCTGCGACGACAACTTGTGCTCTCCACGAGCCACGAGGATTGGGGAGCAGAAAAAAAATTGATTTTTGGAATCTCTTCGATAAATCGAAAATGAGGGCAATTATCGGGTGCGGTGCGGTGCGGTGCGGTGCGGTGCGCGTGGAGGTGGGGGCGCGGACGACGATATCACGACCATTGATTTTGCCAACAATAGTATCGGAATTAAAAAAAATCAAGGGTTAATACTTTGAAAAACTCCGAACCGACGACAAATTTTCCAAAAATTATTTTTATGATCACGAAAAATCTCAAATTAATACACTTATGATAAATTTACCCCTTTATAATAAAAAATCCTTAAACTTTAGAGAATTAACTTGAAAGAAACCCCAATTTTAAGTTCAATTTTAATTTTGTCTAAACTTTTCCTTGTCTAAAATAAAAAATCACAAACTATAATTCTAGTGCTAAATCTGCTCAATTCGCTAGCTTTCAATCTAATCTTGAATCTACATTCATTGATCCTTCGTCCAAAAATCGTCATTTACTGTTTAGCATGATATTTACACGTCTATAATAAATTTACATCAAAAAGTGACGTAGAAAATAAGCTCCAGATAAAAACTTTTCTTTAATAAGAAAATCAGGTAGATTTAGAATTAGAGTTAAATTCGACATAGAATTGGAGAAGTTTGGGGCAAATTTGACCTTAACTTAAAGTTAGGGTTTTCATTAGGAAAAAAAAGAGTTTTAAGGCAAAATTTAGACTTAAATTGGTTTTATTTTTTTTTAATTATGTCGAATTTGGTCAAAAAAATTGGTCGGAGTGTACAGCAAACCGGGCACGATCGGTTGCAGAGAATAGTATTCTCCGGAGCAGGAGACGTGGATACTCATCGGACCCGCACGTGGGACTTGGACATTCGGCAGCCGCGCTCGCCTCGTCATTTTCGGTTCGAACGGTCACATCGGAAATCGGAAAGAACAAGACGCCGCCGAGAAGAGATGCCCTCCGATCCGGCGCCGGAGGAGGACAGCCGGAGCGGGACGGCGATGAGGATGGTGACTTACAACGTCAACGGCCTCAGGCAGCGGATCTCCCAGTTCGGCTCGCTCCTCAGGTTGCTCGATTCCTTCGACGCCGACATCGTTTGCTTCCAGGTCCGTGCCGGATTGATCGAGTCGCTTTCTTTCTTTCTTTCTTTTTTGGCCTTCGGGGGGGCTGAGTCCGCTCGTTCGTGTTTGCGCTGGGGACTTGGCGATAGGAGACGAAGCTGAGGAGGCAGGAGCTCACGGCGGACGTGGTGATGGCGGAGGGGTACGAGTCCTTCTTCTCGTGTACGCGCACGTCGGATAAAGGCCGCACTGGGTATGCAGGTTAGCTGTTCGACAGAATGATTCTTTCGGGAAATTTAGTATCTTGTCCCATTTTGAGTCGTGGGTCGCTTCCGTGTTAGTGGAAAATTGACGTTGGAGGCTATCATTGCTTACCGGTGAAAAAAAAGTTCCGAGTGGAAATGGGTCTGTTATCTAAGATATTTGGACGTAGGATTCTACTGCATTGTTTTTGTTGTTTTTTTACTTTCCCTTTTCTGAATTTGGGTGTTTTTTGAACTAATGCGGAGCTTGTGATGACTATGCTGGTTAAATTTGGCCTTGCGGTTTAATGACAATTCAGGGGTGGCGACTTTTGCCGGGTGAAGTCTGCATTTTCAAGCAGTGAAGTGGCTTTGCCTGTGGCGGCGGAGGAAGGCTTCACAGGTCTCCTTCGAAATGGTAGAATTGATGAAAATCATGCTAGTGTAGCAGGAGGCCTTGAGGAGTTTGCAAAGGATGATCTTCTTCAAGTTGATAGTGAGGGGCGCTGTGTCATCACGGATCATGGCCACTTTGGTGGGTTTCTTTTCTAACTTCTTAGCATCATAAAGAGGAGACACAGTAGAATGCTCATGTTGATATTGAATTACCCAACCTCAATGCTCTTATACTGTTGAATGAATGCTGTAGAATTTTGGAACTCTGACATCTAGTGGCAGTTTGCATTGTATCTATTTGCCAACTCTATGAGATACTAAGGTTAGTAATCACGCAGTTCTTTTCAATATATATGGGCCTCGGGCTGACTCTGATGATGCTGAAAGGACTGAGTTCAAGCTCAAGTTTTACAAGATATTACAGGTAAATTGATTATGTTTTTGGGAAACCTTAGAATTTGGTTTCTACACAATCTCAGAGGACAGATTATGAGAGAGATATATATGGAAAAAATAAAATGTTCTGCTTTCTCTTCTTATAATAGGCTTTTTTTACTTTTCTTTTCACACTGGTTTTCTTGGTACGGTATGATGTCACATGGAAAAAGTTTGTTAGATCAACTTCTCGTTTCTAAAGTAGAGTAATTGTAAGGATATAATCAGATGAGATTCAAGAGTTTGAAAGCCTTAGAATTTATTGTCTAGGTGAGCTTCTTTTTATAACGACACTTTTAGGATCAGAGGCTCTATTTTTGTCATCTGTCTTCTATAGCATCTCTCAGTGGGTGACTTCTTCCTAGTCCTGGATTTACAGATTCATCACATGAAGAATACATAGGGATCACAGCTTGCTTATTATATTATTTGTAATGCAACTCAACTGGTTATGAATTTGACATTAATTTTTACTTTAGCAATTGTTCTTCTACCACAACTACTGCATCTGCAATATGGTTTCAAGTGGTTATCTGGAGAATGAATGGTTTAATGTCTGCTTTCCTACTTTGAATCCTCAATTTGAGGTGAAGGCATAAATATTGTACATATTATTCTTTCTGCTAACATGCTTAACTATTGTTCTAGAGAAGATGGCAATATCTTTTGCAGCAGGGGAAAAGAGTATTTGTTGTAGGCGATTTGAACATAGCGCCTGCTGCTATAGATCGGTGTGAGGCAGGTCCCGACTTTGAGAAGAATGAGTAAGTTCCAAACCTTTCATTGGTTTTCTGTCTTATATGGCTAATGCTGGATGGATATGCTTTCATAACTGTTGCTTGCTCCGTGCATATAGCTTTTGTGGTTGGTGCTAATGTGGAAGTCATTGATTTCATTCACCTCGCAGGTTTAGAAAATGGCTAAGGTCTATGTTGGTAGAAAATGGAGGCCCTTTTTTTGACATATTCCGAGCCAGACATCCTGATAGGTGTGACATTTTTGTAAGAGCTGGCTACTTGTTGTCATATGGCATGTTACAATTTTCTTGTTCTAATCTTCAAATGTGTAACATTTCAATCTGCATTTTCCTTCCTTGTTCACCACTAGTCATCAAATCATGAATATGGTGGTTATTTTTGGTAACTTGCATCTTATTCCAACATTATTTTCAATTCTCAGGAAAGATGCATATACGTGCTGGCCTTCAAATACCGGTGCTGAACAATTTAATTTTGGATCAAGAATCGACCATATCCTTTGCGCTGGATCCTGCTTACATGAAGACTGTGATCCACAAGGTCATAACCTCATAGCTTGCCACATCAAGGATTGTGACATACTAACAACATACAAACGGTGGAAACCTGGGAATACCCCAAGGTAAAAGTCACGTTTGACTTTGCTTGCGCTCCATAACTACAAAGTAAGACACTTTAGTAGCAACACCTCAAACACTAAATTTGGTATGTCTTGAATGTGTGGCTCTCCTTTCCTTGGCACTTTTTTAGTTTTACTTCATGGAAGTCTGAGGAAATGGTGGCACGCATGCATTTAACGTTCCCAGCATCCACTGCCTCACTTTCTCTCCTTTTTAATCTGTAGGTGGAAAGGAGGATGGAGTACAAAACTAGAAGGTTCTGATCACGCTCCTGTCTATGTGTGTTTAGAGGGAATAGTTGACGTACCCCAACATGACACTCCATCAATATCTGCTAGATATTTTCCTACAATTCGTGGCATCCAGCAAACAATTGGTAATGGAACTTTGCTTATCCAAAAGTCATACTTTGGCGTGAAAATTCAAGAATTTGATTCTCAGGTTGCATCATTCTTCAGTCTAGAAATCTATGTCCATTAGAGTGAATCCAGTGTCTTTGTTCTTTTCCTTATCCTCAACTTTCTTATATGCAGTATAGGTAACCATCACGATTTGTATCGCATGCTACATCTTCTTGCTTATTAGAAAATACTCACAAAGACTTTGCCATGTAATTGAGTATCCAGAATATGTGGCTATTTAGACAGAGTGTTGTGATATTATCAGATAGTTTAAGTTATATATGTAGTTATTGTATGTGTGTGTGTGTGTGTTTTTTTTTTTATGCCTTTGATTTCTGCCTGTTCTCCAGAAAGTAAACTAAAATCATCTTAGGCTTCTTAGCTAGCATAGAAAGGAGCCTAAATAGGATAAGAAATTATTCTATTAGTGTTTGGTGGCCTCCTCTTGATGGCATAACCTGAAATATGCCTGGATAAAAAGCCTGATGAGAAGTCAGGGACTTGGGGTGGGACAGAGATGTGGATTGGCCAAAGAAAAATGGAAAAGGAAAAAAAGGAACAAGACCACTCGTTCCTATATCCTACCAGTGGGCACCTCAGATCTCACTCCCACCCCCCAACCAATGACTGTCTCGTGCTGGCAGTCTCAAATCTAGATCTGAGACTGCCTGCGACCTCCACGGGGTCGCTGTCCTCAAGAGACCACCACCGTCCACATCCTTCTGATGTATTGAGTCCATCTTTCTCTGACTTTCTGGTCACAAGGGGCCTCCGTGGCAGATGTTAGCAGTTGCTGTTGTGATGGTGACCACTGCAGTGGCAGTGGCGGTGACCACGGTGGTCGCTGCAGCTTAGATTTAGGGTGTTTATTTTTTTACCCTGCCTTTTTGATAAATTTGATGGATTTTATTTTCCCAATGCAATCATTAGTCCACCAAACACTTGGTAGGATTATATCAGTCCATATCTGTAATCTGGAGTATTTCTTATTCCACTTTAATCTATCCTATCCCAATTCTTGTTCTGACAACCAAACGCAACTTTATTGTAGTTGTGCAGATTTGTCTTAACCCCTTCTGTTGGTTCCAAATTCCTGTTGCTAAGTTTAATAAGCGCTTAATCTGTGCAGTGTCAGTGCTAATGAAGAGACAAGTTTCCGAGCAAGTGGAAGGATGCGAAATGTCAACTTCATGTTTAGAGGAAGATGTCACAATAAGTAGTTGTAGCAGGGGAACGGACAGATCCTTTGGCGACTGCGGTCTATCTGGATCACTCTCCAGCAAATCTTGTGCTTCCTCAAACCAAAGTTCTGGTTCTGTAAACTTGGAAGTACATGATCAGTCTCGGAATTTTGCTGCTGTTGGTGCATCTGACACTGCACATGGTAACCAATATAGTGAAGTCAAGAAAAAAGCTAAGAAAGGTCAAGGGTTTCAACTATCATTGCGGTCTTTCTTCCAGAGAAACTTAGACAGTTGCAACAAAGATGAGAAGTCTAATGGAAATTCTTCACTCAATGCGGTGCATATACAAAAGTCTGATGATCAGACTAATTGTAACCTTGCAAAGGATGAGGATAGTAGAAGCCTCCAGCAGAATGATTTGGACATCAGTGCTTCTCCTCTTGATCAATCATCTCTGGGGAAAGGAAAAAATGATGTGGCTTTACTGGAGTGGCAAAGAATACAGCAGGTGATGCAGAATAGCATCCCTCTTTGCAAGGGTCATCGTGAACCTTGTGTCTCTCGTGTAGTAAAAAGGCAGGTCCTAATTTTGGTCGCAGATTTTACACGTGCCCTCGTGCTGAGGTACCTCATCTTTTATCGGGTGGAACTATAGAGTTTCTGTCCTGTTAACTATCTGGCTAAAACCCACAGAATATGGAATATGTAATTATTTAATGTAGGAGGTTCATCAGTATACAAGGGAAACAGCAGATAAAATGAATATAATGTTGAGCTCTTGACTAGTCTCAAGTAACTTCTAATGAACATATGATGATGCATGTAATGTTACCTCAATTTGTTGCTGACTTGAAAACTATTTTCAAGTAAAAATCCTTCACCAATTTCTCCCTTTCAATAGTAATCGGTTGTTTCGCTATGCATATATTCCAGATTGATTGATGTTGAGAATGCACCTAGTTACTGTGATTCAGGAACGAATCTGCATAATTGTGATGTAAAGATGCATCTCATTTTTCATTTACCTCTTTTAGGGGCCTGCCTCCAATCCTGAAGCAAATTGCGGTTTCTTCAAATGGGCTTCGTCAAAATCTAAGCAGAGTAAATAGCGAAGGATGATGCTGTGACTGACAAAATTTTGACTGCTATGTATCTAGCTGTATTTTGCCCGGCTTCTGTTGTAATTCTTTACAATTATGCACCCGGTTCTGTATTTAGAAATTTGAACTGAGGGTGTGGGGTAAATAGGCGGCATTATGCTGAGTTTAACTGTTGTGTATACAGACGAAGACGGTGCTATTTGGAAATTGTATGTAAAGGGCAATGCCATGTGACGTGCTTTTTAACGTTAATCTTCCTGATGTGCGTAGGGGAGAACTTGCAGTCTGTATGCCTGTACCATGTACGTTTAACACCTGTACAATGTCGGCCTCACGAATCACTATGTTTAACGTTAAACACAGTGAATCACTATGTTTAACGTTTCTTGATTTGTGACAGTGCCAACCAGGTACAGTGACACTCTGTTAGTTGAGAATACAATGTGCTGGTATAGGGGCAGCTTGCTTTAACATGCGTCTCTGTCTCTCTCACTCTCTCAGTGCAGAATATCTTTCCAAGGCCCAGTCTTTAGGCACACCAAATGGTAGAGTTGGGTAGGCGTGGCTTTGTCAATTTGTGGGCTGGACAGCTTAAGGAAGGCCAAGCTTGAGGCCCATCATAGTCCAATCTGGCTTGTGTGCATTTGTATGTTTATATCTATATTGCGAGATTAAGCTTTTGAACTTTGCCAAAATATGCAATGTTACTTATTCAATATAGTCTTTAATTTTTTTAATTCATTTAATTTGACTTCTAAACTTTTTGTTTATGTTCAATCTAGTTCCTAAATTATATGAAAATGTTCAATTTTGTCCTAGAAATTGGATTAATGGAAAGATAATATTGAATATTTTCATATAATTTAGGACTAAATTGAATAGGTACCAAAAGTTTAAGAGCTATGTTGAATAAATTAAAATTTCATGAATGACATTGCACATTAAGCTAAAATTTAGAGACCATGTTGAACTAAGTTAAAAATTTAGAGAAGATGTTGTACATTTGATCAAAATTTAAGGATAAATATTACGATTTTCCTGTCTTTTATAATAAAGAAAGCAAAAACTTTCTAGTATTAATCTTGCATCAATGGCAAGGGCGATCCACATCTCACTTGATAGCCTGGTTCTGAACTTGCGTACTCTTTTTGATATAGCATGGATTGCTTGTTCTTGCCTTGTTAAAAAGAGGAAACGTGGAGTAAGGGGAAGGAAATTCGTAATCCCAGACACTCGCTCATGAAAACGACCATAAACAACCATCAAAGAAGATATTCGTTCCTCAAGAGTCTTGAGTCAAGATTAATGGCAATAAAATTCATTTTTTAATTCAGTTCGTTTTGAGGAAAATGCGGCGTTTTTGGAAAAATGTTTCCCAAAAAGCCATTTTCTAGATAAATGGTAGCCATGGCTCCAGTTTTGACCAGCGCGAGGCGAGCTCGTGATTGTGACCGTCCCAGCCTCCAATGTTGGCTGCAATCGGAGGCCGGTGCACAACCTCAGATCACCTGAGGCCAGCAACCTTGGATCTAAGGTTACGCGCCAATCTTCGATGGTGGAAACTCGCGTGTCATTCCCTGTACTAAATCCTTATCCCATCTGGTATATTTCATCTATTTAGGTTGGATTTTTTTCCTATCTGGATTATATATCTAGTTACATCCAGATTTTGTGTTACCCCAAACACTAATAGGATATAAGTTATCCTATCCAAAATTATAATCGGTCCTTAAACGTAGCCTAATATAAAAGTAAGAACGTTATTCAAACGAAGAAAAGTGGACCGCACTTTATTAGCTCAGAGTGACTCTTAGGGCATTCCAAATAACAAATAAAAATGATGCTTTCGTCTTGGTGAAAGGTCATCGTGCACCTTTTCTTATACAAAAAAATAAAGAACTGTAGCGTAAAAACGCCGGTCTTTGCGGACTAAACCGATGCTATTTGCTGCAAAATCAAGGAGACACTGGTAAAAAATACAAAAATAAATCATCACTGAGCAAAGGAAGGGTAGTGATTTGTTTTACCAAGGCATGACTCGGCTGGTAAAATTTGTCAGATGGATTAGTTGTAGTTTAATAAATAATTAGACGTCGGATCTGCTTATTTTAGTACAAAGATCATTCTCAGCATAGAGGAATGTAAACGCCGAAGGGTTTTATAATGTGCTTGCACAAATTATGTCACTTAGAAAAATTCCGAGCTTATTAATTCGTCTGTGTCATGTGCCATCGGCGGACCGATACAGGGTTGGTCGCGACTCGCGAGCCCTCTCTCATGCTGTGAGAAATTCTGACTTGTCAAACTTTGACTTACTGGTGTTTAAGGACCGGCACTGACTGCAGGACAGTGAAATTTATAGTTGATTTCTTACGACGACCAAGGATAATTACTTGAAAGGGACATTACGTTAATTTAGGAAGATTAACTAAGAATAGGTAAAAAGAAATTTTTGAGAAATTGAGGTTGCTTAATATTTAATAAGGGAAGTCATGGTCATTAGGACCTTCTAACTTACAAGAACTCGAGGTAATTGGTTTTTTGCAAAGGGAGATTACTAAATGTCATTTGCTTAAGTTAACGTGCAATCTATGAATATTAATGTTAACTATTATTATTATAAGGTGTATGCCTTATGATAATTTGAGGTGAGTTAGCATGGTATTGGTTAGTTACTAAGTGATATCCTTCTCATAGTACGACCTTTACAGCTAAATTACTATCCATAAAGAAATAGTACTAGCTATGGGTTCAGTCGAGATAGCAGAGACTTTAGACAAATTACAAGTATTGATAGGGGTGAGAAAGGTGGATCAACTAAAGAGGGACTCGGCTAATTGGTCCGATTCTCAGTTTCTAAAAGTGGAATTGGTGTTCGGATAATCCGATTCTCAATTACAAAGTGGGGGAATCGAACTGAATCAAGGCACCCGAACTGATTGTTTGTTTATTTATTTATTTGTATTTTTTGAAACACAAGTTTCTTATCATCTTTCGGTCTTTTCTTTTCGCCCAATGATTACTCATGCCTACTCTCCTCTTCCGGTCTTTCATTTCTCTAGGTCTCCTTCACATCAAATGGAGTTCGAGACATTCTCTCCTTTGAATCCAACCGGTTCAACCAGCCGGTCCCTCCGAACTAGATCGGGAATCAATCACCCTTGAGTATTTGAGGTACAACACTACTTAAGCTTTAAGTTATGCCCAATGGAGAAGGACATCACACGGTAAGATATTAATATTATATAATCTGAAGAACGAAAACATGCTAAACTTTATCTTGAAAGCAAATTTTATATTTAACTCGAACATTATGGGTGGAAAAATGCTGCTTTAAAAGCAAATTTTTTTGTTGAGTCTTACTTATGCGACATTGCTTAATGAATTGGAATATTTGTCTAACGTACATTGCGCATTCAAAGACAGGTGCAGAAGTTCCCGTGGAATATAAGAGAACTACGAAACTAATAAGTGTATATTTCGATTGTTAGAAAGGAATGGCTAGGTGGCGCCTAATTGGCTGCATTCATTATAGAGAATGGAGTACCGCCAAAAGAAGGCATTTCTAGCTATAAAGAGAGTTAGGGCCTATTTAGTAACAAGTCAAATAGTGTTTGATTCTATTCTTTTATTCCCCATAACAAAAAAAGAACAGTCCATTTGGTAACCTTTTTTATTCTCGGGATTAGATATGGAATAGAATCAAGAAGTGAAAAAAAAAATTGCTTCTTTTTTTTTGGAAATAACTCCAGAATCAAGTCGTTTTTTTTTTTTTTTCCTTTTTTTCCCATTTCTTCTTCTTCTCCTTCTTCCTTCTCCTCTTCTTCCTGCTCCTCTTCCTCCTCCTCCGAGGCCGACCTCGTGGTGGCTTGGTGAGGCTTGGCCTTGCCAGGGGGGACAACAACGGTAGGCCATGGTCAAGGCCGGTAACCAGCTAAAGGAAGAAGGGAAAAAAAAAACGAAAAGAAGAAAAGAAAAAAAGAATGTAATAAAATTATTTAAAAAGATAAATTTTAAGTCGTACCAAATGTATTTCTATTCCAAGAATAAAATTTTTGGATAATTACCAAATGCCTTCAAATGTTCAGAATGTTGTCTACGGAACATAATAATAAAAAATTACTTTTGAGCAAAAATTATTTTCGGGAATAAAATGGTTATCAAATGCATCCTTAGGTGTTGAGAAATTAGAGAAAGCCATTTGAAGAGAGCTTGTTGTTTTGTATTTATAAAATATAGCTTGAAAAATCTTGTCCTTACAAAATATGAGAACCAAGTAGGAAAAAGAGCACTAAAAGTATTAAAATTTTTCGTATGGCGCTCATTTTGGTATTAAAACTTTTAGAGGGATCACTTAACTATCAATTTTTTGAATGATCACTTAGTATTAACTCTGATTTGGGATGCTAAAAATTCGATGTGATAATATTTTAATAATTCTTCTTAACCATGTTATGTGGATTGCCGGAAATTTGATATGGTAAAATTCAATGAAAAAGCCCTTAAATGATGTCGTCACACGTGAAAAATCCCTAATTTTCCCTCTTCTTCAAACCCTAACATAATGTTTACTAATTTGTTCCAAAATTCATCTTTCCTTGAAACCCTAACTTTTTTGGTCGTCCGGATTTCTAATCGGGATAGGATTGGATAGGATAGGATATGAAATCCTGGGATTTTTTTATATCTTGTCCATTGTTTGGTGAATCGCAAGATATTATAGTCGGATATGTTCACATCATATTATGTACATTTTTTTTTTTTATATATAAACGACATCATTATAAATAAACCTAAATGTTCATAAACAAAGATGGTGAAAATCTCTCGTAACACTACTCCTTAATTTATTTTAATTTATTTTTTGTTTTATTTTTCCTCTTTTTTTATATTATTTTCATTATTATTTCTTTTTTTTCCCCTTTTATCATTCTTTGATAAAATTTTATTAAATAGTAAACTGTACTAACATACCTAAAATAAAAATATACCTAAAATATATAATAAATATAAATATTTAATTTATAGATTGAATGTTTATTATGAGATAGAATTAAAGTTGAATATATAAATTAAAATAAGATTAATTAAAAATAATTTTTAATTTTTAATTTCTTAAATTAGAATTCAAATATTATTTATATTGAAATATAATTTCAATTTTGTTAATTTAATAAGTTTGTTATTCAAGAAAAATAACTTGAAACCTCAATTCAAACTGACAATTTTGAAGCAAAAATAAGACCTAAATTTTGCAATGGGAGGAGAATAACTCTTTTTGTTTGAAGAAAAAAAAAAAACTTGAAAAAAATAAGACCTAGCTGGGAGGAGAATAAGCAAAAGCAGCTCAAATTCGTGTCAACAAAGCCAAGACAAAGGTTAGAATAAGCGAAATGGCTGCTGATTTGTCCCAAAATTCACCTTTCTTGAAACCCTACTTCAAACCGACAATTTTGGGGCAAAATTTATATCTGAATCTTACGATGGAGAGGATAATAAACAAAAGCGGCCCAAGTTCATGTCAATAAAACCAAAAGATGAAGGTGTGAATAAGCAAAAAGCCTGCCGATTTGGCACTGAGCCTTGATTTTTGCCCACAAACCACCAAGCCCTAAGTTTTCCTTCCAACCACCAAATCAAGCCCTAATTTTTCCCTGCTCCGGTTGAGTAATGAAAGAGGATGACACTGATTCAGTGAATGAATGCATGTGATTGAATGCGGGAAAGAGAGAGAGTCCGAGCAAACAAAAAGAGAATTTTCCATTTGTGTTACAGTAATTGAATATAAAATCACGCATTCTTCTTAAAACTTAAGTTTTTAAAATAATTAGTAGTGGTTTTACAAAATCTCACGTGATATCAGAGCTAGAGGTCCCAAGTTGAATCTTTTCAAACCCTATTTAACTCAATTAAATTTTCACATTTAGAATCGTCGACAGTGGTCCCACAAAATGTTACCATTTGAAAGAAAAATTTAGGTGTGGTATCATTTAGGTATGGAATGGCTACCTCATCATCCACGTTGGATATTTTATTTTATTTTTGGCTAAAATGGCCACGATTGGGTTTAAATTTTATTAAAAATGCCAGATATGATTTTTTCGTTGGAATTTTTTTATCGAAGATACTTAAGTGATTCGGCGAAAAGTTGTATTAGTAAAGTAGGTGTCATACGAAAGTTCTAGCACTTCTAGTATTCTTTTTTTGAGCCAATTGCATTGTGTGACAAGCTCCACATGAAATTCATATGATTTGATAATCGACATACATCGAACTCCCACGAATCTGGTGCACCTGATAATAGGTCCGCGAAACCATTGTCTCTTTAAACAGGTGTAGAATTCGAGAAGCTTCACGTCGATTATAATTTTCAAACAAGGGGAAAGTGGACTCCCATGGCGACACCCAGGAGCGTTCCAAATGGCAAATGAAATTCGTGCTTTCGTCCTGGTGAAAGCCCGGGCGCCTCATCTTATGCCAAAAAGACAAACAGCGCCGGCGTAAAAACGCCGACCCATTAATTAAATCGTATTTGTTTAACGAAGGCATGACTTGGCCGGTGAAATTTGTCGGCCGATTAGTTATAGTTAAATGATAGGTCGACGTGGGCTCTGCTTATTTTAGTACAAAGATCACTCTCATCGTGGAGGAATGTAAATGCCAAAGGGTTTTATAATGTGCTTGCACAAGTCGTGGCCACTAGGAATATTCCGAACGAGTTAGTTTGTCCATTTCATGCGACATCGGCCGACCCGACACGGGAGTCAGTTGCGACTCCTGAGCTCTCTTGTGGCGTGAGGAAAAAAATAATAAAAAATTGCCGTATTCAACAGCGACTTAGAAGCAGGCCAATCTAATTTGATCCATGTACGTCCCAAATCATAATTGAATACTTTTGATTTCGGGACGAGATTTGAATGAAGCGCCGGTCTTAATGCTCAATTCTTGTTCATCAATGCCTGCGTTATAATTAGAAGTTAATAGAGAATCGGAGTAAATTTTGCCGGCATCAATTGCCTTTGAAAATAAGGTTTGTTCTTGGTCCAAATTGGAAGACGTCCTGAGATTATATCAGTGTCTTTGATGAACGATTGGAGAGAGAATTTAGGGTGAGGCATATCTGGTATATTATTGTCTTAAAAGCCGATCTTTTATAATAGATAGGTAGTCAGACACGGAAAAATTGTCAAAAAAGTCATAAACCTATTGTATGACGATCAATTTAATACTAAATATTTCAATATGCAAGTGTAATCCTAAATCTTTTGGCAACTTGTTAGTTTAGTCCTAACTTTTTCAATTATGCCAACCTAGTTCTAAATCTTTTGATGAGTTGACAATTTAATTCTAATTTTTTTAATAATTTGTAAATTTAGTCCTATGGACATTTTGATGGGAAATAAATGACATGACAATCTAGTCAACGCTGATAGTCTTATGGGCATGAATGGTGCTAACTTAGAAAGCATCGGAGTTTTCATATAGTGTCAGACACTCCGATACATGTTCGATACTTTTAAACACTTTCTGATACTCGGTTAACACGTGTCAAAAAATCTATCACCTAGTCAACTTTTCCAACACTCTCCAACATTGAGTTGGAATTCCAACATGTGAGTTTGTGACATGTTATTACAACATGTAAGGTCAATTTTAAAAATTATTAATAAATAAGGAGTCAAAATATATATGTGAAAAAAAAAAACATAAAAATAATAAAAATATGTGGAAAGAAAAAAACATAATCTTCTCTTTTTTTTTTAGTATAAATCACTTTTCATGATATACAAATTCACCCTCAAAATTTTTTTATCTTTTCTTTCTACACGTTTGACATGCAAGTTGCATATTTTTTCTCCAAATTTTATGGATTATTAGAGTGTAGTTGAATTTGTGAAATTGAAATAATAAATGATATTAATAAATAATGGATTAATGTTTTTAGTATAAATTCATTCTAGCCTTTTATTATTTATTTATTTGTGAATTTGAATTAAATTAATTTGATTGAAATAATCATAAAAAATAATTTATTATTTATATAAAAAATATATATTTAATATGCTCAAACATATCGAAATTCTCTATTATTTGAGAAACAATATATCGGTGTGTTATGTGTGTTGTGTCGTATCACGTGTTTGTATCGGTGCTACTTAGATTTCAACACGCGAGATCAATTTTAAAAATTTTCAATAAATGAGGAGTTAAAATGTATATATATGAAAAAATAAAAAATAAATTGGGAAAGAAAAAATCTAGTATTCTCTTCTTTTTGACTCTCGCTTCCCTTGATATACAATTCAACCCTCAAGTTTTTTTTTTTTTTGTCTTCTCTTCCGACATATCTAAGTCCAGAATGTGAATTATTTGTTTTTTTTCTCCAAATTTTATGGATTATTGGAATGGAGTTAAATTTATAAAATTAAAATAATGAATGATATTAATAAATAATTGATCAATTTTTTTATGTAAATTCATTCTAGGCTTTTATTTATTTATTTATTTGTAAATTTGAATCAAATTAATTTGAATAAAAATGATAATTTATTATGTATATATAAAATATACATTTAATATAACAATGTGTCTTAATATGTCGGAATGCTCTTTTTTTTTTTCAAAAACGACGTGTCGACATGTCGTGTTGTGTCGTGTCCCTTGTCGGTGTAAATGCTACTTAGATTACAACATGCGAGGTTAATTTTAAAAATTTTCAATAAATGAGGAGATAAAATATATATGTGAAAAATAAAAAATAATAAAAAATAATAAGTGGGAAAAGAAAAAAAAAAACTATTCTTCTCTTCTTTTCTGACTTTTTCTTCCCGTAATACATAATTCACCCCTAAAGATTTTTTTTTCTTTTCTTCCAACACGTCTAACATGCAAGTCTAGAATGCGAATTGCTTATTTTTTCTCCAAATTTTATAGATTATTGGAATGAAGTTGAATTTGTGAAATTAAAATAATGAATGATTTTAATAAATAATGGATTAATGTTTTTAGTGTAAATTCATTTTAGGCTTTTATTATTATTTATTTATTTGTGAACTTTGAATCAAATTAATTTGATTGAAATAATCATAAAAATAATAATTTATTATGTGTATATAAAAATATACATGTAATATATAACGTGTTCTAACGTATCAGAATTTTCTATTTTTTGAGAAACGATGTCCCGGCATATCGTGTCATGTTATGTTGTGAGTCACGTATTGGTGTTAGTGTCACTTAGGTACTAATGTGAATAATTTATTACATTTTTGAATTTATTTGAATTTTATATAATTTTTTCTTTTTATTTTTTTTCCTTTTTTCTCAAGTTAGTTACCAAGCCTCAATGATGGTTGGCAACCAACCAAAGGCAAGGGTTTGCGAGGTTAAACTCGTTGGCCTCTGGGAAAGCCAACCCGGCAAGGTTGGCCTCGCTTACCTTAGGCAAGGCTTGCCCTTGCTGGCAACTATTGCCAAGGCCTAGTAATTAGTAGGAGTGAGCACGGTTCCAAGATAGAACTTGGAAACTTGAGAACAAGACTAATGGAAACTTGTAGGTTCCAAAGTTCCAAGTTATGCAGGGTAGGTTTTAGATTTCAAAAAGTGAGGAATCTATTTCGACGGGTAGGATTTAAGTTCTTAATTGGAAGAACCTAGAACCTGGAACCTAGAACCTAAAATTTTGAACAAATATTAATGTTTTTCATGGTTCATGTTTCTATGCGATCCTCTAATATTCTATGATGTTCCATAATAGTCTATAATTTGAAAACACTAGTATGAGTTTTATTTTATGATTAAAATTTTTACTTTATTATGTTTATATTTTTGGGTGTCTAAATATAAGTTATGATTAGTAAATTGTAATCATTCAAATAATAATATAAGTGGAATTTTGGGTAGCCCCGAAACCGACCTAGAGACTTGTGACATGGTAGGCTTTAGGTTCTATGATATACAAGGTAAGTTCCAATTTTCAAAAAAATGAGGAACATGTTCCAATATATAAGTTCCAGGTTCTATGTTCTAGGTGGAATTTGTACGGAACTTGGAATCGCTTATCTCTAGTAATTAGCCAAAGGAAATAGGAAAGAAAAAAAAAAAAAAAAAGGGAAAAATGTAAAAAGAAATTATTTACGTCAGCATTTGTCATATCACGATGACTGCTAGTGCTGACTATACAAAGCTATTTTTGACCAAAATTGCTTGAGATGACTAAATGATAGATGAATAAATGACAAATTACTAAAAGATTTAGGATTAATTGACAATTCATGGAAAGATTTGGGATTAAATTGATATAAGTAAAATGTTTAAGACTAAATTGGTAAGTTCTCAAAAGGTTTAAAGTTAACACAATGAAAAATCCTAAACCAATACACTTTAAAAATTTACTCCAAATTAATTTGTTAACCACCAAAAATCCTAAATTAGTACACATGTAAAAAATTTACGCTTCTTTAGTTTCCATTAAATTTTGACATCAATTATTGAGTTGAATAATATGTGATAGTTAATGGGTGTATTAATTTAGGGTTTTATCATTAATTTGTCATAGGTGTACAAGTTTGTAGTTTTTTGTGGTTTTAATCCAATGGAAACTAATAAAAGATATATTTATTACAAATGTACCAATTTGGTATTCTAGATGATCAAAAAATTAGTTTAGAGTAAATTTGTCATAAACTTATCGATTTATGATTTTTCATAGTATTAATCAAAAGTTTATGATTAAATTGATATAATTGAAAAATTGAGAATTGAATTGGTCATCATACAATAGATTTATGATTTTTTTGACGATTTTCTAACTTAGATACCTAGAGAACCTTTTTCCCAACATGCAATGTCTAGACTTTGATCTTCCACTCTTAACCAATGTCGAGAAAGAAAAACTAGGTTGAACTTATATAATTACCAATAAATTTCTTTATTTTTCTCTTATTCTTGACGGTATCGAGCTAAAACAAAGTGTCTTTCTTGAATACTCAATTCAGCGTTAAAGAATGTCAACCCTCTTAACAAATGAAACTAAACTGCAAATTGGTGCCACATGTCCTCGAATCGATTGATTCTCAAATGTTGCTCACAATGATATTTGTTGTAAAATGGCGATCTCTCATCTCATTGACTTCTCTATATATACCCGATATACAAACACGATTCCGGGCCGGCATAGGAGTACTCAGAAGGGAAAAAAAAAACGAAGGATGATCGTATAGGAGTCAACGTGGAGAACTCATGGATAAGTTCGCAGCTGACTTTTGGCATGGCACCTGCCGTGCCTGCTGTCTTTTCTGGTTCGCAACAGCAGAAGGATATATCTAAAGATTGGATGAACTCCATGTCCCGTCGCTGCATATTCTATTATGGATGAGACGACAGCCATGTGGCCTGTGACCACCGGGATACCCGGAGTTAGGGTTTTGTTTTTGAGGTTTATCCTTTCTTGTCTTGTGTGACGGAGTCGGATCTGCTAGAAGCCTGAGCCCTTTAGCTTCGGGCGACCCAAATCCATGCAATGCTCGATGTGATGAAATTTGTCCTATCCGGTGTCTAGAGACTCGCGCCAAGCCAGATAAGAGTTAGAGTCCTCGAGGACGAAATGTCAAAAGCCTAAAGGGTGCTAGGAAATGCGGGTGAGAATTGGAATGCAGCGAAGAGAATTCCAGGTGATCGGAAATTAAGGTGCAAGAAACATGAATCATAAGGAAATAGACCTCGTTATAATTGAACACGGGAGACTAAAATGGAAACGAAAGGCATTTATTGGGAGAGTTGAAGCTTGTCATCGATGGACGAAGGGTGACACTAAACAATGCGTGAAACTAATATTCAAATTTGATGTTGCAAAGGAAAGGCTTCGAAGGAAACGCAAGACTGAGACCGACATACAAGGTATGGGAAAGCCTAAAATGACACAACAAACATAAAAAGGGCACATTTGCCAAAAAAAGGAACTAAAAGCTAATGGAACTTTTGGCGAAGTCTTGACATATAAGCATCTCTTCATCTTCTTCTTCATTCTCTATATTTATACTCTACTTTGACAGCTCCTACTTTATCAAATTGCTTCCACAAACTCTTTCATGTCTTGTTGTTCTAACTGTTAGCATGGTCCCTTCACATTATCAAACGCTTACTCATTTGTACAGGAATATTTTCTTCTCCTGATCATCGAGTTATGTGTAATGAACTCCAACCCCAGAAAACTATATTAATTTGCGATGTTCGTGCTTATAATCCCTCAATCAGAACCATGTTTGTTTGGCCATTTTTAATTAGGTCGGGATAAACCCTAAGAAAATCTTATTTTTTCCTTGTTATCAATATTATTATTCGGCTTCCCCAAAAGTCTGCCACCCACTCCTTTTTATTTAAAGGCCCGTGTCTCCGTCCGTCGTTCCCGCACTGTTGCAGTCCTCATGCCCAAACCCTCATCCCTCCCTCACCATGTTCTCTCTCTCCTCTCCGCTTCCCGTCCCTCCGTCGTCTGTCGCCACCGCTCGCCTCAGAGCCCGTCGACCGTCCGCCATATCCGCCGCCGCGACCTTCACATCCTCCGCAGCCTCGAAAGCACACTACCAGCACCACCAGCACCACCAGCAACCTCCGTGGCTCCACCGGTCGCCGCCGTGCGCTTACGAGATCCTGGGGATCCCCGCTGGCGCCACAAGCAAGGAGATCAAGGCCGCGTACCGGCGGCTCGCCAGGGTCCTGCACCCCGACGCAGCGAAGGACTCCTCGGCCGCCGACGACCGGTTCATCAGGCTCCACGATGCGTACTCGACCCTGCTGGACCCCGAGAAGCGGGCGGTCTATGACCGGCGGGTCCTGCTGGCGAGGAAGAGGAGGAGGCCGGCCACGGCCGTCGCCGGCGTCTCGGCGTACGGCGGACGGAACTGGGAGACGGATCAGTGTTGGTAGCTAGCGGGGTTTCGCGTACTCGCCGGATCGACCGATTCAGCTTCCCGGGTTAGAAAGAGACCGAGGAGGATCGATAGTGTAGAGATGGTAGGTTAAATTAGAGAGAAAGAGAGAGAGGTTTCCTCGTGAACCAGCGCCGGCGCCATGACCACCACAACTTTTGAGCTTGAAGATGAAAGCGCTGCTGTGACCCGATCGTCGTCGACTGATTGACTAAACGACGCAGTTTCTACAAATTTGGGGAGCTCGAGGCTTTCGTTTAGCAAAAATTAACGTAAATTGCAGTCACTGGTATTCTGGAAAACCTGTCTTGGATGGGTTTCTCATGTCTGATAGTTGTGTACTTTTTCTAGGTTAAGTGAGAATTTCTGGCCTTGTCTTTTGTACTTTTGGATAAAGTCACGAAAATCTCGGGAGATCTTGTGTTAACTTCTGAGCATGTGCAAATCTTGATATTTTCTTTTTATGATTTCGCTATCCTGATATTTGATTTAGTCCATGATGAACTCTCATGCTTGATGCTCTGCCTCAAAATCGCAATTAACTCTAAAGCTCATTTGCCGTGGGAAAGAACTTTACACTCAATTTTCGATTGGGCTACAATTATGCTAGGCATACTAAGATGGGAAAAGGGGGTCCCGATCCCCCTGGCTTCCACGCCGACCGCCTCACCGTCGCTTGTTTAGATTGTCGGGTGTGCACCGTTTTGTCGACTCAACCGTCAAAAAGAGATGAAGCTCCGGACGGCTCCCTAGCACCACCCTCCTCCTCCTCCTCTTCCTCCTCCTGCTGCTTTCTCTCTATCTGCCTGACATGACTACCAACTGCTGCTACGCCATGTCACGGCCTGTGGTGAAGCTGCAGCGATGATAAACACTAACACGATAACTAACTACTACTACTCTCTCTCTCTCTCTCTCTCTCTCTCTCTCTGATCATGAAAATAGAAAACTAGTGGAGGTTGGACGATATCGGTAACCTCCATTGATGGCCTCAAACAAGGCGTATGCATGGCGTATGTACTAAAGGTAAGTACAAAAGGTGTGTTGGGTGGGTGTGCAAAAGTATAAAATATATTATATGATAAATACACCACGTGATAGTGATGACATGGTGTAACCGACCAATCATAATTGATCGCATATTATGAATGTTATCCTACTTAGCACAATAAGTATATGCATCTCACTTTTGACCGATTTATAACATCACATCCTATTACCACATCGCCCTTTTGTAAGAAATGGATCCATATTACAGACATTAGTTCTCCAACTCCTCTAAAGCAAGTTTATAGAGTTAGAATGAGAAGTAATCCAATAAGACTCTTACCGGATGTTGAATATGTTCCCACTTGATCGGATGCATCTTGTAATCTGTCAAAATCTGCCTAAACGACTGTCTTAGATATCTTGCATTACTCAATCTGACTTATTCACTTCTATCAAAGATCCATGCAATAAGCTGACCGAAAAGTGATGATCTTCTAGCTAATTCTCGAAAGCTCATAAATTATATAAAAAAAAATGTCACGAGATTGTAATATCTTAAGCGCTATGAGATCATGATGGGTGTGGAGGAATGAGAAGGAAAATGGATAACAATTTCGACTTCCATTTGTTGTTCATTCCTGTCATGACATCCTATTTTGTTTTATTCAATTCCATATCTTCTAAAAAGTTCTCACTCTACTATAAAAACTGCATTGCCTCCACTTAAGTATGATCATTTTCTTTGTGCTACCAAAATTTTTGCCAGCCACTTGCTCGATTGTGCTGTGTAGGAGTTGGTCTAGCGCATAGTCGTGGTCGCAATCCAATCCCAAAGAGTGAGATAAAAAAAAAAAAAAATTACAAGGTAGAATTAGGCTAAAAGAACTTCAAAAATATTCTCTTTCTTAACAATAAACCATAAACCATAAAAATTTAAGATGTCTACCAAAGTCCTCTGGAGTTCTTATTTTCTTTTGTTGGTAGAAATGATAATGGCGACGCCGAGAATCTAAGTTATTATTTAGCGGCAACCGATCACATGGTACGTAGAAATAGAATCTTGGAATCATTTGGCCCTTGTCATGTTCTGATTGATCGACCTTATGGAATATTGGGACATATATTTCCCCGCCTCTCTGCTGTTCAGACATGGACGTGTCTTAATCGTTTCGGGAGTGGTTGGAGAGACGATTGATTGGGCATGCGCTTGTGGAAGACGATCCTAGTCTCTTCGTTAAGGTCTAACGGGTAGTTTGCACTTAAAAGTTAAAACACCCCCCTCCCCCCCGAAGAAGAGAATCTTTTATTTTCTTTTGGACTAATAATTTTATGTTTTTATACATATAATGAGTATCAAATCTTATGACTCAACTAATCGTCATGTATACACATGAACCATCCCATCCATGTACCTTGTGTAGAATTGAATCCGGATAGTAATGATTGTGACCTATGTAGCACGGACACTCTCCGGAAACCTTCGTGTCGTGTTCAACATTTCGACACGTGTCCGACACGTCCCAACACACTCTGACACGCGGTCAACGAGTGTCAAAAAATCCGACACGTGGTCAACTCTTTCCGACACGCGAGTCTAGAATTCCGACACGCGATTTCGACACGCACGGGGTCAATTTTAAAAATTTCTAATACTTGAAGAGTCAAAATATAAATATACACAAAAGAAGTAATAAAATTGCTATAAATATACATGCACGGGGTCAATTTTTTTTTTTTTCAGTTTTATTTTTTTTTTCAGTTTTTTTTTTTTTTAAAGTCTTTTACTATGAAAGAAGTAATAAAAAAATGCTATATATGATAAATAAATAAATTTAAAAATATCATTTCAGCATTTTTCTTTAAACAATGTTTTTTTCTCTAAGTTTTGTGTATTATTGTAACAAATTAAAATAATGAATGATATTATTTAATATTTTTCGTGTAAATTAATTCTATGCTATTTTTATTATTATTTATTTATGTATTTATATATAAAAATATATTTAATATATAAAGTGTCAGAACGTGTTGAAATTCTCTATTTTTAAGAAATGACGTGTCGACGTATCGTGTCGTATCGTGTCACGTATCACGCGTCCATATTGATGCTACATAGATTGTGACCCCCAAAGTTAGTAAAAGTGGGCAACATCATGACTGGAACATAAGATTCAAATCAAGTGCTTAACTACACGGTGGGACTCCTTAAAAGATGGCTGTGATTGTTCATCTTTCTATTCCATCGTCCAGTTGGATTTAATTAAAATGGCAGATTTCCGTCCTGGTTCAATCAAGTTCTAGAAGCTCTCCGTGGAAAAGGAGATCACTATAGAAAGTAACTGTGTCCACATCAATCCGGACTTTAATATCTTCTCAGTTGCACCCTCGCACTACAGAAATGACATCAGGTACCACCCACTCAGAATTTTTTATGCCTTTTCTTTATCTGTGATGTGATCGACTCATTCGTTCATCTTCGTTGATCCCGAATGAATGCATAATGTATCCTCTGATCTAATTGATGCTAATTTTTTATTTGGATGTGACTTTTTTTCCGGTGTTATCCCTCCGAAGGACCTGCGATGCAATCCATAGAGAGAAGCTAAATTTTGATCGTAAAACACTTAAAAGATTGCTCAGGTGTGTTGCTCAGGTGTGGAATAATTGTCAACAGAAGTACAAAGCTTATTGTATTGAAACTAATCCCACCCTAAACCTTTTACTTTTACTAATTAATCCTAAATCTTTTAAGGATTTGCCAATTTAGTCAGAAATCTTTTAAAGTTGCCAATTTAATCCTAATTTTTTTTTGAAAATTCTCTATTTTAATCCAAAACTTTATGAAAATTTGTCATTTTTAGTCCTAAACCTAATATATGGGTACTTGAACTACATTGACAAATTGCCAAAAGATTTAGGACTAAAGTGACAAATCTTCAAAAGATTTAAGACTAAATTAACAATTTATCAAAATGTTTAGAATTAAATTGATATAATTGAAAGGTTTAGAACTGAATTTGTTATAAGTTTATGACTTTTTTGATCATTTTTTCCAGTGATTAAAGACAACGGTTGGAACGTCACGCCTTAAGAAGTGTAAGTGGGGAGAATAATAAGGTGCGGGGTTACTTGTATAATGTAATATGGTAAAGTTTTTTAACATATCAACGCACTCCCCAAGAAAGCGCAAGTTCATATGCACTATTTGCACAATTGTTGTCCACTATAATATTTTGATTAATGCTCTGAAGACCCCAATTATATGCTTATTAGGAACACATTTAATTCAGAATATTGCGTATTTTCAAGCGCACATAACTCGGGAATAAGTAATCAAAACTGCAAATTTCTCTAA
This sequence comes from Eucalyptus virginea, assembly GCA_014182375.1. Classification (NCBI taxonomy): domain Eukaryota; kingdom Viridiplantae; phylum Streptophyta; class Magnoliopsida; order Myrtales; family Myrtaceae; genus Eucalyptus; species Eucalyptus virginea. The sequence goes on along the minus strand of CM024522.1, from coordinate 25,754,209 downwards.
TCGGTGATTGCGCATGGTCATAATTTTTTTAATTAATCGTTCGGTTAGTGCAAGCATGATACTCTGCCAATGAAACCCATACAAGAATCTAAGTTAGAGTATTGATCGTGTATGTCTTTTACTTGGTAATGGTAATCCTAATCAACAAGGGACGTGACAATATTTAAAATTACAATTGGTGAATATGTTTTGTTTGTGTGTGTGTGTGTGTGTGTGTGTGTGTGTGTGTGTAAGCTTAGAACTGCACCAGATAACAGCTACAAGATATGATGAATTTTGGGTCTTGCATGTGCATCTACCTAACCTAACCCTAAAATAAAAATTTTAAAAATATAATGTATGGTTGACGATGCTCGTACATATCACTGAACAATGGATAAAAAAAATAAAAAAGTCGTTCAATGCAACGAAGAGACGGGGACGCAAAATGCATAGAAATTAGCGAATTCCGGGACGTGATTGCAAGAATTCTTACGCTTGCGTGCGATTATTTAAGAAAAAAAAAAGTCAAAACCCAGCCTCACGCCTGGCCTTTCTCACGTTTCAAGACGAGACTCTCTACACACTCACCCTAATTTCCATGGCTAATTCAACTTACCATCTTGCCCCGTTGAACTTGTCAAAGGGTTCGAAACTTTCAAATGACTCGATAAATTGGTTTTGCTCAATGTTTATCTTAGTAAGAAGAATTACTAAAGCACTTTAAATAATCACCGACCAATATAGCGTGCATCACGAGTAGGAAAAAAATTGTTTTATTTTAATTTTAATTAAGTGAACGGACTAGATCCTTTGTTATAACTTAAAAGATAGAGGTCATTTACAAACTCTCGAGTTATGCATTGCGCGAAGAATTAGCATGAGTAGCATGACCATATTAACTATGTTGTGGTCGTCCTGTAAAAAAGATCAAATTAGTCAAGGGAAAAAAAAGGAAATTACTGACTAGTTTTAAATCTAAACCTTTGAAGGTGATTTCCCTCCGATTCAAGATCGAAGGGTCACGAAAGTTCTTGAGGAGAGAGATACTTCAATCGCATTCTCGTGATAAATGTAATTTCCAAAATCCAACATGGTCTAGCCCAATATCAAGCCGTGTCAATTTCTAAACAAATTGCAAATGTATTATATGATACGTGGGTATCTTTAAATTTGTCGTGTTAGTATCAAAATTTCGCTCTTTCATATAACACAAAAAAAAAAAAATTAAAAAAATTTAGCAGTGCTGATTAGATTAGATTAGCCAATAATGTAGGGGCATCTCCTGCTAGGCTCGTGATGACCATAACTTGATATATAAATTTAGATGATTGGGCTAGTGGATAAGCAATCGTTTAAATAATTGAATGGGATAAGCAAAATTTCCGTATGATTCCGGGAAATAATGGCGAAAAACTTCCAGAACATGCAACCGAGTTCACGACCGATTCCAACGCCTGACCTACCAACGAAGCCAACGCCTACAAAGAATTATAGTAAGGATCGCCTTCTAGAACCTTTACATGTCCAAGAATGGACACCGACCACCAGCCATTTCCAGTCCGGTAATATTCCTCCGAATCTCAACCGCCGGTGAGCTGTCGCTGCGTCACGTTCGGCGGTCGAAAGCCAGCTATCGGGAACGCTGCCGCCAGTTGGCATAATGAGATTGGACAAGGATCTAGGGCCACCCGAACAAAATCACAAGAAACGAAATGTTTAAAGAATGCTTCGGCATTCGTTGAAGTCTTATTAGATGCGCTTTGAAAGTTTAAAATTTACTAAATGAAGCAAGCGGCCTTTCATTAAAAAGTGTAATTCTTTCGTTTTCAAGGTGTCTTGCGTATGGTATTTTCCACCTTTTAGTTAACTAGTGTCTTATGGGCATTTGTCGACAAAACCCCTAAAAGAATAAAGTATGTTCAACACTTAGTTCCGTTAATACACGGAAGAAGAATTCAAAGGGTGCGCCTTTGTTTCATGGAAAATATTTTCTTCATTTTTTGACTTTTAATTTGCCTAGAAAGATGAGTCAATGGAAAAATATTTTCTTAGCCAATGAAAAAGGTTTTCCGATCAAAACTTTAAATTCAACAAAATAATTTTCTTTTTAAGAGTATCGGTAGACGTTTTCCAAAATATGAATTGATATCGATACTTAGACCCAAAACTCTACGCTTGGGTATAAAAATCTCAACGTTCAGGATGAGGTCTCTCGACAATCGGGCTTGAGACCCTAGTGCTCAAGCTTGGGCCCTTGGTGCCCACGCACAGGTCCATCAAGGCTAGCCCTAAACCCCTAATGCCTGTACCTAATGCTTCGGCACCAGAGTTTGCATCCATAAAAGTCATGCTCGAGTCCTTGATACTTGAGCTCTAGTCTCAACACTTATGCCTACGTCCATAAGGAACGTGCGCAGGTCCTGATGCTCGGGCTCGGGTCATTGATTAATGAAACATTTGTTCGTATAAAAAATGAATTTGAATTTTTTATATTTGAATTTTTCTTCATTTTCTTTTTTTCTTTCTTTTTCTTTCCTTTTCTTTTCTTCTTTTAGCTTTTATTTCTTTTCATTTCTCCTTCTTCCTCCTTCTTTGTGTGACTCAGTAGCTCGGTGACTGGCCACGAGGCGAGCTAGTGAGCTTGAGACTCAGTCGATCTAGGTGAGCTCGAGCTTGTGCTCACTTGTGGCTATTGCTGGCCATTCCCGAGGCTAGATGATTGGCAAAGGGAGAAAGAAAAGGAAAGAAATAAAAATAAAAATTATTACAAATTCATTTTTTTTTTTGTTTGAGATAAAGTCATAAGATTGAAATTATTTTTTAAATGAGATCCAAAAACCAAAAAATATTTTCAGTCATATATCACCAAATAAAGGAAAACTAATAATTTCATTGAAAAATGATTTTTTGCCAAGTATTTTCCTTTATCATGAAGTTTTCTCTCAAACAAATGCACTCCAAGTATATATCTTGAAAACAAGTTAGTGGGGATGGAGGATTAGAGCGGTTGAATTTTGGGAGAAAATTGTCAAAAGAATTTTAAATCTATAGTATGGATGGATGCTAATTTAGTTTTAAATACTTCAATTTGATCAATTTAGTTGTAAACATTTTTAACAATTTGCTAATACAATCCTTCTTACCAACTTTTTGCTAGAATTCACTATATGGATATCAATCATCTTATGTGACATGTCCGATCTTGACGTGGATAATTTTTATAATTTTTTTAAAATTATTATTATTATTATTATTATTATTATTATTATTATTATTATTATTATTATTTTATTATTTTTCACTATGGCTAATAGGCCTTGCCTGCAACCAGTGAGAAAAAAATATTATTATTATTTTTATTATTTTTATTATTTTTTTTTTTATTTTTTTTCACTATGGCTAACAGGCCTTGCCTGCAACCAGTGAGGCAAGGCCTGGGAAAGGGCTGCCTTGCTCCTTGCCGATCGAGGGCAAGGCCGCCCTTAATATATCTTTGAAATTCGAGGGAACAAGTTTCGGAGATATATTTACTTCATGTTCAAACTGATCAACCTATCTTGTGCTTATACGGTTTCCATCTCTACTACCTTCGGAGCCTCGATCCAAGGTTCGAAAGAAAGGATCATCATGATAACGGTACCAAACATTTTGGCCATTCATCTATGAGTCCTCAATGTTTCCAATTCTGGTCAATCGAGTCCAAAATCGACCTCCACCCGTCAAATTTCAAGGGTCACATGAACAATACGACTCGATTGACGAAAACCCAAGATACATAGGACTTCATTCACTTGAATAACAATATTAAGAACTCAATTTGCAGGACTTTTTTTTTTATAATTATCCCCGCCTGCTAAAGAACTAAGAAAACACCCCTCGTAAACGGGCCAGAGGAAGGCTAGGTCACTAGACGGCCCAAACCTAGAACTTGTGGGCCAGAAGTTCGGAAAGCCCATTATACGAAGCAACGCAAAGCACGTGTTTTTAGCTCGATCACGTACAGTTCAGGATCAGCCTTTTTCCTTGGTCCCCAAATTAAGGTCTATTAATGAATTGCCGTCGTGTTCGTACTGGCCTTTCTCATTCAATTTTTGGTTTGCTCATGGTGGGCCAATAATTTTAAATCACGAGGTCATCTAGCGATGGTTGTCAATTGGATCGAACTGTACACCCTCATGTCGAACTCCGACCGAATTTCCAATGAGGTGATATAAGGTGTCGGTTTTAGATTCGGAAAATTCACGCATGGAACGCCGAAGATGCCGACCTCGTCTCGATTAGGATGTTCCTAGGTATCGCGTTGGACGTACCTTCGGATGGCGAACGGCATTTTTTTGTTTTCATACCCTAAAGGTCGGGCTTCTGGTACTACGGGGTAACTTGCTTGAGTTGGCTTGTGAGAAAATTGTGATTCTCGTGCTCGATGCGACCGAGTTTGATTGACAGCCCAATTTCGGTCGCCATGCCACGTTTTTAGACTATACGGGGGCGTCTCGTTCAGGAGATTTACGTTTGTGGAGGACAGGAATAGGGCAGGTAGGTCGGCCGTCATGCTCGAGCACGAGGAAGAAACTTCGCCTTGCCGAGAGCGACTCGGGTTTAGACTCGTGCGTACTCGGATCGTACTGAATTAGATAGGCCACTATAAACACGTCTCTACAAAATAATGGATCTTTCTCCTTTCATACTAGTTGTCTCCGTGTAGATGAATGGACCTGCTAAAAACGGAAGTCTAACCCCTTAAAAAACCTCCAAACTTTCAATTCAATTCCAATTCTATCATAATTTTCTTCTCATAAAAAATCACTAAATTTTTATGTAGTCTCAATTCTACATTGAATTTTTTTGTCTAATAAAAAACCTCAAACTTAGGTTCAATTCCAATTCTACCCTAATTTTTTTTTTTGTTTAATAAAAAATAACAAGTTTTTACTTGGTCTCATATCTCCTTTGTTAACCTTAAGGTTATGTTTGGTCGTCCGAATTTCTAATTGGGATAGGATTGGATAGGATATGATATGAAATCCTATGATTTTTTTATATCCTATCCATTGTTTGATGAATCGTAGTATTAAAGTTAGATATGTTCACATCATATCATGTGTATTTTTTTGATATAAACGGCATATTATTATAAATGAACATAAATTTATAAACGAAAATGGTGAAAATCTCTCATAACACTATTCTTTAATATATTTTTATTTTATTTATCCTCTTTTTCTATATTATTTTCTTTATTATTTCTTTTTTTCCCCTTTCATCATTCTTTAATAAAATTTTATCAAATAGTAAACCGTACTAACATGCCTAAATACAAAAATACCTAAAATATATAATAAATATAAATATTTAACTTATAGATTGAATGTTTGTTATAAGATAGAATTAAAGTTGAATATATAAATTAAAATAGGATTAATTAATTTTTTTTATTTTTAATTTTTTTTCTTAAATTAGAATTCAAATATTATTTATATTGAAATATAATTTCAATTTTGTTAATTTAATAAGTTTGTTATTAGAGAAAAATAACTTTTCTATTGTAGACATTAGAAATTCTATTCACCTTTATCCCACCTCCCCTATGGAATAATTTTATCCTGTCTATATCCCCCTTATATCCGACTTTATCCTGTCCTGAGTAAGCACCAAACGTAGGATATGATAAATCATATCATATCCCGAATTTTATCCTGACTGCCAAACGCAGCCTAAGTGATATGACATTTTCACATCATAACTCTCATTTTTTCCAAATTTCATACCCAAGAAACACCTTTTGGAGATGAATTTTCATGTCAGCATAAATGATCTCTCAGTATACTAAAATTTTGGTGAAAACTAGAGTAATTACGGTTGGCTTTCTTCAATTGCTCTTACTTTTAAGAGAGTGTTCCTTCCATCTTTGCTCGAAGACCTTAAATTTTGCACTTTGTCTTCAATCTCTTGCTTGGGTGTCTTTCATCTCTCGCAATCGGAGAGCTCGCACTTGAGAACTAGACTCAAGACACCCGAACAACTTGCTTGGGAGTTTTCCATCTCTTGGATGTCTAGAGAAATTTTGGAATGAAGGTTCGCGAGGGCATATTTGAGATTCAAGTAAAAGTTGGTAGTTTGTTATGGGACAATAAAAAGTTTAAGGTAGAACCAGGATTGGATCTAAAATTTAGATTTTTTATGAAACAAAAAAAGAAAAATTAGGGTAACCACCCATGCATGACTGCGCTGGTTGAGGCGTACCCCCTGTTTTGGCCACCAGGTTAGGGGTTTAACTCCCTGAGTTGTTCGTGACTCTCAAAGTAGTTCCGTGATTTAAGCGGGGGGCCCCGGCGGTTGGTTGTTGGGCCAGTCTCCCCCAAGGTATAGTCGGTGCTGTGCTCGCGAATGTGAGTTGGGCCGGTGAGTTAGGCCGGATCCTCGGCATAAAAAAAAAGGGTAAAATTGAAACTAGACCTAGAGTTACATATTTTTAATGAAACAAAGAAAAGTTTAGGGTAGAACTTATACTTGATTAGAAGTTGGGAGTTTTTAGGAAATTAGGCCTAAAAATGGAAATTACACATATACGAGATCACTAACAATGATTCATCAGTTTGTCTGATCACAAAGACCCATAAAGCAGCTAAAAGTCAGGAGTTTTTTTAGGAAATTAGGCCTAAAAATGGAAATTACACATATACAGACATCACTAACAATGATTCATCAATTTGTCTGATCACAACGACCCAAAAAGCAGCTAAAAGTCAGGAGTTTTTTTAGGAACTTAGGCCTAAAAATGGATATTATACATATACAGAAATCACTAACAATGATTCATCAATTTGTCTGATCACAAAGACCCATGAAGCAGCCAGTGAACAGGGAAAGAGACCTAGGGTGGGGTTGGGTATGAGCTAAGAACTGAAAATAATGATGAGAAAAACCTTATGATAAGCTATCTTTCAAGCCCAGTTGCAGAGGGTCTGCAGTGCTGTCTGAGTGATATGTCGTGGTGTGTATCCTCCCACGAAAGCCAATAGAAAAACCCTAGAATGGATTTTTCTGATTCTTTGGTCGTGGCGTTAGGCTGAGGTATAATGCGTCCAAGACAGGCTTGTCCTGTATTAGAGTTTCCCCTGAAGATGCCTCGTTTGACGTTTCTCAGGGAAGAATCGGCCGTTTGCTCAAAGCACAAGAAAGTGACGACAATGGTAAGTGCTGAATCTGCACAGCTAGAGAGAGAGAGAGAGAGGTTTTGCATCGTTTCAGATCACTGACGGTCCTGAGAATTTCCACCTTCTGAAAACACGGGTGCTCCACCGGATCATTGAGTCACGCCCTAGAATCGAGCCACAAGAGATAACGTCACCGCCAGTAACGCGACAGATTTAGGATGAACCTTCGTAAAATGAATGGAGGCAGCTCAACCGTGGATCCGCCTCGTCGCTTCGTGTACTGAAACAGACAAATGCAGGTTGACTAGCGAGAACGGATCGGATTCCGTTGTTGGTGCTCAAAGCGAGATAAGAAAAGCTAGAAGTAAAATCCTCGCTGCGCTTCTCCCTCGCAACCTTTCGTCTTCTCCGTCACGAAAAAGCCTGCGCTTACAGCTTCTTTCGTCCACGACACTTTCCCCGTTTCCCCGTTTCCATTGCATCGGTGACGCAGAAAGATGTCGACAGCTAGTTCAAAGTTCAAACGGCAAGCTCATTTTGCACGTGGTCGAGCCCCGCTCTCGATCACGTAAAAGGGTTCGAACCCCTTCTGAGATCTGTGACCTCAAGGGACGCATCTGCGAATATTCAATTCATTTTTTCGCCTTCTCATGATTGCTGGGAAATTTCCCGGGTACCTTTCGCAATCTGCCAACGCGCGGACTATACACACATGTACTCACTGTATCGTAGTCAGCTTGGCGAATTTAATTCCTAATTGTTTGCATGCAAGGCTCATTAAATCAACGATTCATCATGACCGTATGGCCCTAGTCTAGATAATATATGTTATTTTTCATAGCTTGTTGAGGCAAACTCCGTCGGACTAGCCGGCAAATCGATGTGGAACATATGTATACGCATCATGCGATGTTTGTCGTTAGTCAATTTTTTATGTGGTTGATTCCGTATTTACAACATGCCAATCAAGATTGGTTGGAAGAAACTTCTTTCAACCAAGGATGGAGAAAAACACGGTGTCTCTATATTCGAAAAATTATCCAAAAATATCTAAATCTATTCTACAACGACCAATTTAATTTTAAACCTCTTATATAACAATTTAGTTTCAACCCTTTCAATTATGCACATTTTGACAATTTGCAAATATAATTTTGGCTAAAAATCGCTGACGTGGTGTGGTTAGCACTAATATGAACAATTTTTGCATTGTTTCAAAAAAATTATAAAATTTTCCTTATCAATTATTTTACATTTTCTTTCCTTTCGCCAGGGACTGCCGGTCAATGGATTGCCGATACTTGGCCACAGCCGATGACCAACCATAGGTGAGAGTCACCCTGGCGAAGACTTGATCCTTGCAACCTAGGGGAAGTGGAGGAGGTTCACCCTTGCTGGATATAGTGAAGAAAAATTAGTCATTCCCCCTCCAAGATGCTGAAGAAAAACTCCATCAGACGAGCCGGCGAACCAATGTAGAACATATGTATAACGCATCATTTGACATTTGTCGTTAGTCAATTTTTTATGTGGGTGATTCCGTATTTGTAACTTACCAATAAAGATTGGTCATACGAAATTTCTTGCGACCAAGTATGGACAAAAACACGGTGATTCCACGTTCGAGAAAAATTGTCCAAATTTTTTTTAAAATGTTGTATGATGACCAATTCAATCCTAAACCTTTTGACAATATAACAATTTAATTTTAAATCTTTCGATTATGCTAATTCAGTCCTAAACATATTAATAATTTGCCAATTTAATTCTAAGCATTTTGATAATTTGTCAATGTAGTTTTCTGACCAATTTTGGCTAGATATTGCTGTTGTAGATGGTAAGCATTAATGTAGACAATTTTTTTGCATTTTAAAAACAATTATAGATTTTTCCTTATTTATTTTTTTCCTTTTCTTTTCCTTTCGCCAGGGGTCACTGGTCGCCGGATTGCTAATACTCGACCATGGCCAACGATCGGCCATAGGTGAGGGTCACCCTAGTGAAGGCTCAATTTCCTTACTACCTAGGGGAGGTGGAGAAGGTTCACCCTTGCTAGATCTAGTGTGGGTTGAGCCCTCGCTTGTGGCCAATTACTAGCCATAGGTGAAAGGAAAAGAAAAGAAAAAAAAAGAAGAAAATTTCAGAAAATGTTTTTTAAAAATGCAAAAATTGTCCACATCAACGCTAACCCTACCAAGTGTGATAGATGCCGTCACGTCAACTATTTTTTACCAAATTTAGCCGGAATGACTAAATTGACAAATCATCGAAAGGTTTAACATTAAATTGGTAAATTTTCAAAAAATTTAGAATAAAATTAACGTAATTGAAAGACTTATGATCAAATTGGCAACATTGAAAGGTTTAAGATTAAATTGGTTACCATATGATAAGTTTAGAACTTTTTAGACCATCAACATGTATAAATTCATCTCCATCACCCGTTAAGGAAAACTCCATCAGATTGGCCGTCCGGTCGACATGGAACATATGTATAGACATCATTGACAAATATTTTTAATCAAGTTCCTAATGTGGGTGATTTCATACCTATAACCTGCCAATCAAGATTGGACAAAACCTCTTTCAACCAAGAATGGATGAAAACACGGCATACGCATCTTTTTCCAATGTTCCTACGAGATATCGCTATTTCTTTGAATTCGATGGTTAAAAATCATTTCAACGATGAAGTATCGGGTATACATCCGACGATGAGAGAGCCTATGCATTGCCATCGCCATAACTTTCCTAGGGTCCGGCATTCGTGACGTGCGCAGAACTCATTTTCTGTCGGTCGTATATTGACAAAACCATGTGTTTGTCCAGCTAGCATGGTAAAAAAAGTTAATTGTAACGTGCGGACGACAATGTATTAATGTATTAAAAGACGAACGTCCCATTCTAATGCAGCTATCACTTCCCGATATTTGCTCCGGTTGGGGAGGATGAGAATGGTCTTAGCTGAAGCATCCCTAATTTCATTTGGAGGAGGAGGAGGAGGAGGAGGTGTCTGAGTATTTCGCATGGTCGTTGTCGCCATGGTTTAAAAATAGCTGATTGCATTAAACATGCATTTCCTCCTCTATCCAATGACCTTCTGAGCTGTTGAGTCGAGGAGTTCTTTATTCGTTCAGATGATACAGGTTATCAGAACTTTTGATTCGACAAACATATCCTCGCCCATGCACGCAAGCTGCCACGTCCATAATGCGCCACTGCTTCGTCGTCCATAATGCATAGGGTGCTCGGCGACATGATCCTTCAAGTTGCTCTTACTGAGATGCGTCCGTACCCGTTGTCTGCTGTCTAGCCAACCCATATCGAGAATTTATCGAGCTGGATGCGCTTTTCCAGCACTTGCTGTAAGAGTTTTTCCTAATGTGGACTAAATTAATTGATATTGTAATTTACTGTTTTTACGGCTACCGTAAAACAGGGTTGGTCTAAGGTGAGATAGAAGGTTTCTTAATTAGTCTAATATGGGCTGGCTAGTGTGGGCCGAGTTGAGCTGCCCGTAATGAGGGGGCTGCTGGCTCTATAAATAGTCTTCAGTCTCTCCTCTAACCCTAATTCTTACATGTATCCTCACCTAAGGGGCGTTTACCTAACGCTGCACGTGAGGGGGGCCGTCTCATTGAGCCAGTGATACGGAGGGCAATAGAGGAGAATGACTTAATGCGTGGATCCCCTTGATATATGTGGGTAATCATTTTTCCTGCTTCCGCTTTATGTTCGATGGATCCCAAAACAGGTGCGTTAATCTTTCTACTCAATTACGTTCTTGTTCTGGTTATGGAGATCTTGGGATTGCGCAATTTGCGTCCAACATGTGGTATCAGAGCCTCCATAATCCTAGAACACGAACGCAATTGATTTTGCCCTAATCTGTACGGATTAGCCCTAATTAGTGCGGATCTTGCCCTAATTTGAGATTTTCGAGATTTTTCGTTTAATAAAAATTAAATTAAATTATATATTCGGATTAGGCTCGACGAGACGAAGAAAACCGTGGGCGGCGCGTCGCCGGAGGAGGCCGCACGCGCCCCACGCGCGGACACGCGCCTCTTGCGCGTCGAACACGCGCCGCGCGTGTGCTCCACGCGCCGCGCACTCAGGAGGCGCGTGCGGGCGCGTGGAGGCTCCGTTTGGCGCGTGGCTGGCGGCGTTGGACTCGTACGGTGATTTCTTATGTCGTGGTATATTTATTTTATATGTTTGATAATTTTATGGATGTGAAAATACATACGGAACCCTAAATACGTGTATTTTTGCGTATTTTTCTTATATTTTCTGTGATTTTGGAAATATAAGTGTTGGGTTATAGGTATATTATCACATAATCATTATAAAGGTGTGATTCATCAATAAAAATCAAACTTTATTGTGAACTGAAGCTGGCTTAATGAGATTAAATCATTATGAGATAGTAATTGAATATATCTTGAGATAATGAGAAACAGTAAAAGTCATGAAATTTTTATTGCTCATGCATACTCTTTTACACGCTGGTAATCTTTGAATGATAAACGTCTAAGAACTTGTGACCAAACTGATTGTACTGATTAACATATCTGCTATATGTTAGTAATGCATGTAAATTAAATTACTGCATATTGTACATGAACTCATCTGGTCACTTGTTAATGTCTATCAAGTTGAATATTTTTATGGTAAAGGAGTATGACAATATTTACGCAGAGCAATAGTATCTACTGTTAAATTTTAGATATCTGGTTCTCTCGATTTGACTCAATTAATAGGCCACTTGGTTGATTACAATGATAATTTGTTGCTTAAAATTGGCTAATAAATCGATGTTGGCCTTGGAGTCATGTTTTGCCGTATGAAACTCATGAGCAATAGTACTTGTTGATTTGGTGTACCCTGTATTACTATTGATGTTAATTTGTGAGAGATATTTTAGATCAGCATTCTTTTTATGTTGTTCTGGTAATATGTAATCGGGGTGCATAAAAGATGTTTTATTCTCTGTTATGAGAAGTTTCTTGTGTTACTGTAATCAATGATCTCATTAGAATGAAAACTCATTAGAATCTATAAATATATATTTGATATATATATATGATTAATTTTTATTAATGAATAAAGCAATGTAATTAGCATGATATGTGATTTTGGTGATATGCTGCCCCTATCACTAAAGTTAAAATCACATGTATATGGTGTATGTGAGGAGTAAAGTTTATATCCCTGGTATGAGAGAATTTCAATGATTCAATTGAGTAGTGACCGCCAAAGTGGCACGCTTGATTGGGTTTGAGAAATTTCGGTCTCGTATGATGATTGGGATGTCTCCCGATCTAATGCGTGGTCATACTCCCAAAGGAGGTGATTGTGTATTAGTTCATGGAGGGATACATGATAGTGTGGTGGAGGAGTGACCGATCTTAATGGTTCATATGCCCAAAGGTGATGAATTCACGAAGATTGGAATATATTCTCATAACCCTTATCATGTGGGGAGTATACAACTGCATGTCATGTATTATGCCCAAAGGTGATTATATGATTATGCATGTAACTCTCTGGATGTGTACTTGTACATCAATTTACACAGTACTCACATGATGCTAATTATATATATTGCTTAGTTTCAGTCACCTTTTCGTGATTAATAACTCCGCTATTATTGAGGTTTTTACTGCTTCAAATTTTAAGTTATGGACATATGATTTGTTGCTTGAGAAATAAGCAATTGAATTTGCTTACTGTCCATGAAGCGTTCCATTCTAGAACCCCTGAAAAGAGGTTTGCATGCGGACTGCACTGCTATAAGATGATGGAAGCCTTAGTTGCTTGAAATTATGTCTTGTCTGATATTGAAATTAGGACACATATGCAAAGATTGTGTTTAAATCCTAATGACATATACATCTCGTATATGGTTAAAAGGTTGTTTCCGAAAGTTTTCTATTTAAAGAAATTGATTGAGATAAAGAATAAACTGGTTCAAATTAGTCTTGAAGGTTGTCAGGCCTAATAGTAGTGGTAAGTATTTTGGCAAATATGACAATATTAAATTGCTTAAAGGGTCATTTGTCAAATACTTGGTAAATTCTGGGGTGGTAATTTAATTACTATACCTGAAAATCGACAAAAGATTTGGCCGAAAGGCAAAAAAGCACCATGTTAAACATGGTGATGAGTATGATTAGTAAGACTAATTTATCTGTTTTTTTGTTGGCTGATATTATGAAAGCAACTTTTTCACATACAAAAGGTGTATCTTATCAAAGTTGTTTCATAAACTTCTTTTGAGTTATACACTGGACATAGATTATTTGAATCATATGCAAAAGTGAGATTATCTAATCCAATTTTAAGTATGTTGCAATTCAGATCCACTCGGAATTATTTTGTATCTTATTTAGATTGTTAAAGGGGTATTGATTTTATGACCCTAAAGAAGGTGCAAGAATTATGGAATCACATACTCTAAAGTTTATAAAGATTGACATAATTATAGAGGATAGCTGCTCTATGGATGTTACTGTGTCTTTGTCTTTACCTATATAAACAATTGTGGTACAAACAATTGTAGAATCTCCTGTACCATAGACTAAACTTGTTGAGGTTCAAGGTACTATTCTTGATATAGTTTATAATGAAATTTCTTAAACCTCTCAAGTGCAGAATGAAGTGGTTGCAGCTTTATTAAGGAGATTTGTTAAGAAAGACGATCGATTATACCATCGACCGTATAGTCTATTTGTGAGAGCATGATTACAATATCCACTATATGGTTGATGTAATGACATATTTATAAATGTCGTTTCTTATCCTCAATTAAGTATGTGATTAGATGCCATAAAAGGCAATTTGCATTTAACATGTTTGGAAACTTACTGACTTATTTAAAGATCATAAGTTCATTAGTTGCAAATTTGCGTATAAAAAAAAAAAAGATTTCAAAGGAAAATTGTGAAGTTTAAAGCCAAATTGGTAATTAAAGTTTTCACTCTGAAAGAGGGGTGGATTGTTTATAGTGAAGAAATAATTATTTCTTTAAAAGATTCTTTCAGAGTGAATGTGGCATTAATAATTTGTTTTGATATGGAGTTACGCCAAATAGATATAAAATCTATGTAGTGCAATTGGATGATTTTGCAGCAGATTCAAGTAAACTTGTATGTAGACTGAAAAGTTCTAATTCATGATCTTAAGCAAGTTTCCGGACAATATTCTTAAAGTTTCATAGTGTTGTTATTTTGTTCAATTGGGAACAAAGTAATTCAATATACTTGCAAGGTCGGTGGGAGGAAATTTATTTTTCTCATACTTTATGTGCATGATGTTTTGCTTACAAGTTGTGACCTTGAGACATCTTATATCCTTTGTACTGAGGTCTATAAGGATTGTTTTTGCCATATTATATTAGATTTTCTCGGAGGACATTTGCTGATTGTATATTGGAAATATTCAATATACATCATTGCAAGCCAGGAATTGCTCCTGTTGTTAAGAGTGATGGATTGAATCTATCACATTGTCCTTATTTAGATATTGAGAAAATCTAATTAAATGGTGTACCTTGTGTCGCACTTAAAAGTATAATGTATACTCGAATTTGCACTAGACTAAATATCGTCTTTGTGACGGGACTTCTAGGAAGATATCAGTCAAATCCGGACGTGATCACTGGGTTGTTGCCAAGAAGATTTTAAAGGTACTTAAAGAAGACAAGAGATTATATGCTAATTTATAGACATGTTCAATTCTTCCAGTGAGTAGGGTATTTAGATGTAAACTTTGCTGGCTGTTCTGATGACATGCAATTAATAGCAGAATACATATTTATGTTAGCAGTAAGTGCAGTAAATAAAGTTCTATGTCATCTTCTACTATGTAAGCAGTGTTAGTAACATTCTTTTAGGCTGCTACTCGGGTTTTTAGGCTCCAAAACCTCATGAAGAAGTTAATCGTTTTAACTTTATGGATAGACCCGTACGGTTGTATTGAGATAACAAATTTGTAGTATTATTTATTTACTACAGAGGTCTCAAGGGGTCTAAATATATGGTAGTCAAATATTTTTGACCATAAAGAAACGGTACAGAAAGATGACTTATAATATAATATATTTTCACAGATGATGTGGTTGCAGATCCACTAATTAAAGGCCTACGCCCATGTGTATTTGAGTGACATATCGTTAGCATGGGCCTATGAGCATCATGAGATGCTGTTGTTTAGTGGGAGCTATTTTGGCTTTACTCTGATAAAGGTTTCATTTGTGTTCGTTACACTTGGTAATGGTTTGATATGTATCAACTTTTGCATTCAATAAAATATTTTTGAATGTGTTATTATTATGTTGAATACATATTGATAAAGTCTCAAGGGATTGTATAAACCTTGAGTGAAGGCTAAGGGCATCCGGGCATCCGGGCATCCGGTTATTAGCCTTGTGCATATGTCTTGTGATATATAAAGAAAGGTTAACCATAAGGACAAGACATATGTGGGTTCATTAGAACCATAAAGCATTCTCTAGTGGCACAAGTTTTTGTGACGCCTAAAGTTAAGAGAATGGTGACTGACAAATGGGATCTCTCTATGAGAGATGTTATCCATTTGCCACACTACCATATTGAATCCATATCAATAAAGTTGAGAACATTCGTGACCATGGAAGGCTCTGTGTGTATACATGCAATTACCACCATGATTCGGTGTTTAAGACTTTATGGGATAGGATTGACTATTAAGAATTATCTCTGGACCAAATGTGCGCACATACAGTACGATTTCAATTAATATAGTCCAAGTGGGAGAATGTAAGAGTTTTTCCTAATGTGGACTAAATTAATTGATATTGTAATTTACTGTTTTTACGGCTACCGTAAAACATGGTTGGTCTAAGGTGAGATAGAAGGTTTCTTAATTAGTCTAATATGGGTTTGCTAGTGTGGGCCGAGTTGAGCCCGGCCCGTAATGAGGGGGACTGGAAACTCTATAAATAGTCTTCAAGTCTCTCCTCTAACCTTAATTCTCACATGTATCCTCACCTAAGGGGCGTTTACCTAACGCTACACGTGAGGGGGGCAGCCTCATTGAGCCAGTGATACGGAGGGCAATAGAGGAGAATGACTTGATGCGTGGATCCCCTTGATACATGTGGGTAATCCTTTTTCCTGCTTCCGCTTTATGTTCGATGGATCCCAAAACAGGTGCGTTAATCTTTCTACTCAATTACGTTCTTGTTCTGGTTATGGAGATCTTGGGATTGCGCAATTTGCGTCCAACACTTGCCTCTGGGGCTTTGCTGGTGGATGAATATATGATTTAGCTTGATGGGATTAAAATAAGTTTCAGAACACGCACAGCCTGTTTAAACGGAAAGTAATTATCGACTGATGTGCCCTTCGTTTAGAAGGCAGGTTTAATTGATGAATGGAGGAATATTGCACATCTCTCTCCCCCAGACGTCGCTCCTTCTGTTCTGAGAAACACAGAAGCTAGAAAGAAGAAAAGTGGCTACGCAGCTTTATTCACGGAAAAGCCTAGATGAGTGGTGCTTGTTCTTCAGCAATACCAGCCTTTTGCCCCCGTGAGTTCGTGAATAATATTATAGGCTAGTTCATACAAGACAATGGGCGCTAACCACTGCGATCGAAATGATGTTAACTAAAGCATCTTTTCTTTTAAAGTTACTAGTGCGAATCAGCACGACATTTGCATCGTACTCCTCTCTCTCTCTCTCTCTCTCTCTCTCTCTCTCTCTGCTCTTGGCTTTCTCATGTTGAGTGAAAAGGGGGAAAGGAAAAGGTACGAGACAGCCACGAATCACGACATACTCTAGGTTTAACTTGTGGCGTCCAGGAAGAGAACTCAAGAAAGAAGAAAACAAGATGTGCAGAGAGAGAGAGAGAGAGAGAGAGAGAGAGAGAGAGAGAGAGAGATTATTGAAGAATAACGAGCACCATTTACTTCATATAAGGCCATGTAGCTTGAAGGTGAATTCATTATTGGTGTCATGGACTCAGGAGCAAGAGTGTGTGACTGAAACATACTAATCCTCCTCTCTTCTTTTGTTCCATTTTCTTCTGGGACCTAACTGATTTCATATCAGCCTTTAAGGAAATCTTAGTGGGACCAAGTATATCCCAAAGAGAATTTGGTCCATTCCTTACTGTTGTGGTTACGTCAGGCTTTGGTTTGCTTGTGTACACAAGGCTTGGAAGCATCCATGAAACTTCAGAAGAACACACAGAATCTCTCTCTAAAATCCATGGCCGAGCAGAGCAAAAGTGAGCTGATAATTCTACATCACTTTCCGGCAAGTTCAACATATGTAGTACATATTCATATGTCAATAATAGCGTTGCTTTTAAATGATTTCTCCTCGTGAAAAGAATCTTGAAACAGTGGCTCGGCCATGGGGCTTCCATAGAGACAAAGTCACTGAACATCACAAACATTCCGACCGTATCTTCACATGGGCTGGTTTGTTCATGTCTCCTGTTGAAATAGATTATCATCATGAAAAGAACTGGCTCTTGGTTATGAAAAGAAGTAACTCTTGGATATGAAAAAAAAAAAGTGATTATTGATATGAAAAGCGGTAATATTTCATCATGAAAAAGGGTGTTGTTATGGATAAAATACTTATTCCCTAGAGATGTATTGATTAATTATCTATAAATACACCAAATCATACTTGTTCAATACAACCATTCCAAGCAACTCTTTCTTCATAACACTCTTTTCTTTTCTTTTCATACACACAACTTTAATAACATATTCAAAGTGAAATTCCAAGAGAGAAACATTGAGCAATTATTGAACTAATTTCTCTATGGTTTTAGTATAAATCTGGAGGAATATTTGTTATACTAGGCAATAACAATAGTGAGGGTGAACAATACTTTAAAGACGGTAATTATCATCATGCATCAGAGTTTCAAAGGTTTATAACCAGTGCTCTATCTTCATCAGCAATCAAATTTCCTCAATGTATTCTAAGTGTTATGCCACAACACATGGGGACGGACTCAGGAGCAAAGACCTTTAAAAAGGGCTATGTAAACTAGATGGAGTAGGGATATCACGGGTCTTCTGTCCTCTTCTCCTTAAATGGCATTGATTAGGATTAAAGTTTCTAATCAAATTGGCATTGGAGTAATATTTAAGCTCCTTTGTATTCATTGGGTTTTTTCTTTTATTTACTAGGTTCACAACATAGTATGAGAAGAATTTTGGACCGGCACTATCAATCATGCATGTATCATGAGTGTGCAATTTTTCCAACCAACATGCGCAAATCGAGTTACATCTCAAATTCATGTACTATCACATTTCTTTCTCGGTCAGCATCAGCTATAGGGCATGGAAACTTAAAATTAGAAAGTCTAGAGCTAGGGGTTACTAAGAGAACGGGCGCACCTATAAATACGCGAAATGAAATCGAATATGACGACCACTAACATAGCTTCTCCTGGATTCATGCTAATAATTATAGCTCACCAAAAGATTTTCTTCACACAAACGAAAGATCACTCATGGTAATCATTTCTTGATTAGGGTAAGCGTGATCTTGCGTTTTGGTAAAGAAAAGGAGATGGACAAGGCACTAGAAACCAAATTTGACCAAAATCGCCAATGAAAATCGCCACCGTACATCAATCGGAGCGAACTCATCATCAAATCTCAATCAGCTTTTCCGCCAAGAATCGCTTTTTCTCTGCCCCCCCGAATTCCACCTTCCCCGTACATATTCCTTCCTTCTCTACAGATTTGATTACAACGTTCATCGTGGGTTTGCGTGAGAATATCAGCTGAACTTTTGCCCCTCCTTTTTCGTGCCCACCCACCCGAATGTTGGAGTCAAAAGGCAACCACAGACAGCCCCTACGTCCCTCCAAAGAGTATGTCACTGATTTAATCGGCATCTTCCGATTGTCTCCCTGGGTTTAGTTATTTTAGTTTCAGTGGACTTAGAGAGAATATCCCGTGAAGTTCAACAAATCTGATGCTCAGGACATGCACTCATGCGTTCTTATTATTACTAGAGTCAAGCGGAACATGGCAAAATAAAATAATTTGTACCGTCTCAAAAACGTGTGCGCAAAGTGTATATTGGATAAACAATCAAGAAGCACGTCCCTTTTCTCTTGAATTTTAGTGGACTTAGAATGTCTCGTGAAGTTCAAGAAATCTGGGGTGCTTAGGGCATGCACTCATGCATTCTTACGATTACTAGAGTCAAGCGGGACGTGGCAAGATATGATAATTTGTGACATCTCGAAAACGTGAGCGAAGTGTATATTGAATAATTAATCAAGAACCACAACTGTTTTCTCTTGTGAAATTCAACATCAATTTTTTTTTTCAATGCTATATCATCATCGCAAGCAAACTAATTCGATTGAAAATGGTTTGCTTTGGACCACGTGAACGCGCATCTATTTCACCTATATCATTTCCACTCGAACAAATTAGGTAAATGATTGATTGAATTTTTTTCCTTATCAACTGCTTCTTTAGAGAAACTTCAGGATTAGATAGTTGGAACTCCCGTTCAACTCTTTAGTAGTAAGTAGAAATGTCTATTTTTTCCGCTGATAGATAGATTCACTAATTATGCATGTCGATGACGATTAGAATAGATCTACATCAACTTTTGGAAGCAAGTAAATTGTTCATTATTTGGGAGAAGTGTTAAAAAAATCCTAAACCTTTTGTATTTGTGTCAATTTAGTCCTAAATCTTTTTTTTGTGCCAATTTAGTCCTAAACATTTTTTTAATGCCAATTTAGTCCTAAACCTTTTTACTTAGTGCCGATTTAGTCTTTTCGACCAATTTTGGTCGGATTTTGCTGACTGGGTGTCAACCACCGACGTGGCTTGATCGGCGGCGCGTGAACAATTTTTAATAATATTTTAATAATTTGAATTTTTTAATTTTCTTTTTTCTATTTCTTTTTCTTTTTTTTTCTCTCCTCCTTCCTTCGGCCGGTCGCTGGAAAATAAATATAAAAACATAAAAATTCAAAATTATTAAAATATTATTAAAAATTGTCAACGCCAAGATCGATCGGGCCACGCGTCGATCGACGGCCCAAACCAATCGAAATCTCATCAAAATTGATCGAAAAGGACTGAATTGGCACAAAATAAAAAGATTTAGGACTAAATTGGCACAAATACAAAAAGTTTAGGACTTTTTTAACACCTCTCTTCATTACTTAAACTCACAAAAATAGGGGAGTTTTTCTTTTTCTTTCAAAAGAGCAAATGATCCATCAAACTTCTCACTTCCAACTCACTCGAAATCAATTTTTTGCACACAGGAAGAGACAAATGTCTACCTTGATTAGAAAGAACCGTTTCCCGTGCAATAATCACATTGAACTGTGCATATGCTCGTACTTCAAAATTAAACAAGTCGCGCACTTATCCCGATCAGACTCGAAGGTTGGCCCCCGCCGTACTCATTTCTAAGCTCTTTGTGTGAAAAACAAGTCAAGCCCCACCATTTGATCGTCTGGGCGCGACAACATGCGAGGATAGAATAGTCCTGGATGAATGTTTACAGGGATGAAATAATTTGGCGACACCGTTGGCTTTCACATGGAGAAAAGATGGACTCATGTTTCACGACGAGGATTCTGAGAATTCAGTGATGATCCGTCTTTTTCCGGTAGGGCCGAGAAGAACAGAAGCCCCGCACAGGAACTTTTTCTTTCCACCGCTGCAGTGGATCGTGTTTGATTTTTTCAGTGGATAATGATTTGAATCTTGAAGGAGGAATATACTTTGTCTAAGGAAAGGAAATCGAGGGCTGAACTGCCTAACTTGGGCCATATTCGAGCTAATTCGGTGCAAACCGACTTGTCTGGTCTAATTTGACAAGAGATAAAGGCGATGGAGGTACTTGAATTTTTGTAAGATGTTCAATCGAATAATTTGATTCTTGTTTTTACGCAACCGGTCCGTAGATTATGTACTTTTTTTGTTCATGCTCCTCTCTTTATCATGGAAATAAAAGGAAGAAGTGAGGCGGAATATCACATCAGCACCACATGGACGCTGATTAAACTGACTAGGGTTTTCATGTCGATTTTTGTTTTGCCATAATAATGCTGACTTTCTTTTGCCATAATGCTAACGTGGATTGAAGAAGAGGAAAATTAAAAAATAAAACAAAGAATCCTAAGCGAGAGAGAGACATCAGAACATCTAGAGTGTATTTAATAACATCTCTGTTTTTTAGAACAATTTCTATTCAAAGATAAATTTTCTAATTTCAATTTTCTAAATGAGTTTTTGAGCAAAAGAACATGTTTGGTAACTGTACAAAATTTCTATTCCTGAAATAGAAAAAGAACTGAATTGGTACAACCCTAAAAATTTCTATTCCCAAATTTTTTTATTTAATTATAAAAATATCAGTTGAGACCGAACAATTCGTGTTTGGATAAAATTGGACCTTTGTAAAGATTTCATTAATCAAGATATTCTAAGATGGTTTCTCAAGATCCAACATAGTAGTTATTTAAAGATGGATGGCTGAAAAAATCAATAGAGAGTCCCTCTGATTTATAACTCACAATAATGAGAGGGTTAATAGTAAATTTTTGGGTATTACAATAAACATGTACATAGACCTTTTGAGTTTTTTTAGCTGCAAGAAGAGGAGCAACCATTGCTTGGTGAAATGGGTAATGATAGAACAACTGAGGATGGAGGCGATCCCAAAGTTGGTATGCTTATTTGTATGCTTACTTGCACAAACTCATCGAAACTTCAAACAAATGACATCGGAAATTCATGGAGCATAAGCTTATTTGACTACTATAAACATAAGACCTTATTCAGAGTCATCTAATTTTTTTTATTAAAATGTATATGATCTTAAAGATGTCTCCAATAGAATCTTAAGGGGAGAAGACTGTAGTCGCCAAGCTTTTGTGACCTAACATTGTCTCTGAAAGAAAACGACATTAAAAAATCCATATAATAAAACCCTAAAAACTTATTCAATTTTGAATATAATTTTCATCAATAGATTTTCACTTTTATATGCTACACTAATTCTAAACTAGAATTAACACTAACTGCTCAAAATCTAATTTCTAAATTTTTTCCTACATTTTTTTATTTTTTTTATTTTTATTTTGAAAAATGCGGACTTGCATTAGGTAAGGAAACCGGACCTTGTGTTGATTTTGTAAAGGAGGGTATTAGGTTATGTTACGCTTGATTTTTAAAATGAATTTATTTCTCATTTTATTCCTGAAAGCAAATAAGTAGGTTTTTTCTATTTCTTATTTATGCTCTAAATTTATTTTTTCACCACTGATTTATTTCAAGGAATAGAAAATTAGTTGATGTTATCAAATAAATTTCTATTTTTTTTTTCATAAAAATTGAAAATAAAAACGTTACCAAACAAAGTCTACCAGCCAACGGAATGAGAGGGCTGGGGTGGGCAGTCGCCATCGCATCATAGGCGTTGACTAAGCATGGCAAGGGTCTGACGTCCCTCGTCGTGCTTGGCAGAGGCAGCATGACCGCTGCCGCTGCCGCTAATCCAAGCGTCAAAGTTTTGTGGGGGCGGGATTAAGGATGAGCTTAATGGAGAGAAACAAAAGGATGGGAAAAGGAAACAAAAGCATTGTACGTTTGCTGGCTTCCAACAAAACAAGTCGAACCCATCATCGAGCAGCTCTACATCTATTGACATTCATCTGAAGGCGCTAGCAGGTATGCTGATACGCAAACAGCGATTCTTACACAGACACAGACCCGTTTGGCTTCCATAAGCTCCTCCACCTCCTGCTTCTATAAGGACACGGGAAGTCGTTCCCGATGCACGACCCGTTTGGCCTCTTCCTCGTGTCTCCAAAAGCAAATGAAGAAAACGAGGTCCGAAAAAGACGTTCGATTTTCGTTTGGTCTCTCGACTCGAACGATGGTTGGACACAGGCACAAGAGGGGGCGACTCGGCTTTCCCGAATTCTAGCTGAGGCCATGGCGAATTCGATTCTCTATAACTTAAGAGTATCAACATAGTTATACAGAACGTAAAGCTTGCAATGTTGTTAGTTACTCAAACGAAATGCCTTCTTCCTTATGATCGTATGGTTGCAAATTATTCTAAAAGATTGCTCGAAATTTTTTAGTGTTAGGAATCATTGGTGGTGCAACGTGCAATGAACTCAACTTGGTATTGCATTTGTAATTGCTGCTCGTTCTTGGAAAATCTCTATGTTGCATCGTCCTATCGATTTCGAAGTCGACGGACGAACTGCGACATTTGATTTGTTCTCCACGCGACTTGGGGGCCTAAATGACAAGTTTCTTTCACTGATGGGTACGAACGGCAATCTACAATTCCCTGCGATTCGGGGAACCCGAGTGACTCCAAAACTTGGAGAAATCTGCGAAGAAGAAGGAGGAAAAGACGAACCGGGTCAATACCTGGAAAGGGAAAAGAAAAAAAAAAAAAGCAATCCGAACCCGTCCTTTTCACCCGATTCCTTCTTCTCTTGAATATTCTCTCTTTCAAAAATGGTGATTTATTCTTGAGGAACAGAATAATCATTTTAAAAGAATTAGCAACGTAAGCCTATGATTTCAGCTATATATATTATTAATTTTTTCAACTCGTCATTACATCTTCATTTAAAGTAACACAATTCCAATTTGACATTCACTCTATCTCCTCACCGAAATAACTAAAAAAGGACAACCTATTACGTACGGTCGTATACTATAATCAATAGTCATCATTTGATTAGGTTCGTTAAACCTGATCAAAATTACTGTCATATCAATGAGTTAAAAAAAAAAGTGGAGCAAAAGTTAAATTGTGTTAATTGTGACACATTTATTCTAAACTCTTTTTAGGACATCAAAAATCTCAAATTATGCTAATGCATTTATCTCAAACTTTTTTTTTATAACATGAAAAACCCTAAACTTATATTTATATGGTACATTAATCATCCATTAACGTCATTTTTATTTCATTGAAGTCACTTGAGCACAAAGTCGACACATTTTTCTTTCTAGCATCCATGTAAATAAATTTTTAATAGTTCTTCTCATTGATAAAATTTTAATTGAGGGTAAATATATTATATGAGTACAAGTTTGATATATTTTGTCACAAAAAGAAAAAAAAAATATGATTAACATATTTCCCCAATCTCTCACTCCATCTATTCTTATACCTAGTTACTCATTTTCTTCCTTCACGCAATAGCCCAATTGCTCACGATGCCTGTCAAAACTCCATCTCATACTCACTCGCTCTGTACTCTCATCCCAGTTTGAGTATGAGTTTTATCAGACCGTGTTAAATATAAAAGTATATTAGCAATAGGGAAAATGACATAAATGGTCTATACAATCCCTAAACTTTTAATTTGTTCACATGATCCTTGAAATTAGCCCAATGTGCAATATCCATGAACTTTTAATTTATTTAATGTAATGCTTGATCTTTTCATACATTTTCAATTTAGTCTATAGACTATATGAAAATATTGAATTTTATTCATGATATTAAATTAATGGAATGATTGCATTGGACATTTTCATACGGTTCAAGGATCACATTGAACATATGCCAAAAGTCCGGGGATCACATAAAACAAATTAAAAGTTAAAAAATTACATTGAACAAATTAAAAGTTCGAGAATCACATTACATATTAAACTAAAGTTCCAGTATCATTTATGCCATTATCCCTTAGCAATATGAGTCCAGTCAAGTATGTGTTACTATATTTGTATTACATGAGAATAAATCAAAACGGGTTAAATGAGATAATTTGTGTTGAACAATTTTAGTTCTGACCCACCCAATTGGCTATTCTAGTGTGGATGCCTGAGCTCTTGTAAGGTAGAGATTCGCTCATGACAGTCCTATTGGAGGTGATGTACAATAATTTTGAAGATGGACGTCGATCCTATTGATTTAAATGGGATAATTTGAGTCGAATAATTTTAGTTCCAACCCACCCAGTTGGCTATTCTAGTGGGCATGTCCGGTCTCTAGTAAGGTAGAGATTTGCTCGTGACGGTCTTGTTGGAGGTGATGTACGATGATTTCGAAGATGGAGGTTGACCGTATTGATTTAGTGCCTAAAAGTCCACCGGTGTCCTTGGCCCGTCGGCTGTAGACATCACGCCACATGTTTTCGTAATCGGCCTCGAGGGTGATGACAGAAAGTAACACCTGGGATTATCCTGAAATATAATTAAATCTTTTTTGCGGAAATTAACATTGATCCCCACAAAAATATACGTGAGGACAAGTAAGCTCATTGGTTCAATTTTAAAAAGATTAAAAAATAACAAAATTAGTTTTGCAGTCGATTGACCTCATCGTGGGTGGCGACGAGGATTCGCCAGCTCCTTAGCTTATTATTTAATTTAAACATTCTGAAATTTATTAAAAATTAATAGTGTGAATAGTGTAATGAGGAGTGGCCCACATGTCGCAAGTTTAGATGGAGACCGTATGGTTTGGATGCGACAAAGCCCAATTTTATATGCATAAAACAAATACGCATATGGATATTTTTTAATTATCCGTACACTCTCTTTTTTATACTTATGTTTTTCGCTAAAGTTGCCAGCTTGCGTTTGTAGTCCCCATTGACTCCAAAAGCAACATGCGTTTTCACTTATTTATACACACATAAAAGAAATTAGCATTATCTTTTTGGTTAGGGCTGGCCCTTACACATTGTATCAGGAATTCATCGCCATGCCGGTATTTCAAAATAAAAACCGAGTTGAGATGCGTATCAAAAGAAAAACCAAGTTGAGATGCACAGTAGGGAATAATGTGGTGATTTAGAGTTTCATTGAATATTTTACTGAATATTTTTTATGGAAGTTATTTTCAAGAAAAATAGTTAGTTTTCATTTATTTTATGGTTTTATGAAAAGTGATTTTCTACTTACTAGAAGTGAAAGTCGTTTTTCTTCAATCTAAACATGTCATTTTTAGTTCATGAAAACGTTTTACATACATCAATTAATTTTCTGTCATACAAACATTAGAAAGCCAGACAACAATTTTTCCAAAAATAGTATTCCATCAAACAATTAGACCCTTAATTTGATATTTCAGGCCCTATTTCATAATGCTTTTAAACCTAGTTTGTGGAGAGATTTATTGAGCACTGCCATTGAATTAGAAGCAAGCTAATAATAGTAATAAATTAACTGCTTTGAATTATTAAGTAATCCATAGTTTAGATAAAAATAATAATAACAAATATTCATTAGTTAGCTATACCATGTCTACAAAAACATTTAATAGTTGGAACTATTGACCACATATGTCATATACGTATCTTAGTGTTTGAATATTTAAATATTAAAGTGCACATTCATCTTACAGTTTAAGTTTTTATAACGGTTAACAGTAATCTTACAAAATTCCACATAGAACTAAATAGAAGGTAACGAGTTCAATATTTTTAGGCCCTTATTTGCTTCCCTAATTATATATTTTGACATTTTAGATTTAGGTTAAAGTCTAATCTACACATAAGGGGTAGTGTTAGCATATTCAAATATTAAATCATGCACTCATTTAACATGTTTAGATTAGCACCAAGTCAGCATAATATTCTGGGACAGCCAAATAGCAGGAGTTCACTTTGATTAGGAAGATTGTAAATGGTGGAGTTTAATTGGGGGAATTTCTATCCCATTTGGTTGGACAATTTTTCCCTTTGGTTGGAAAAATCCGAAGAGTTGACAAGTTTCGAGTAATTATTTGTTTAAATAATTAGTAGAATTACTCAAATGAGGATCGGCAGTCCTATTCCTATACTATGTGCTAATTTAACGGGAGCCAATTTAGTAAGTCAAGCTAATTTAGTATGGTAAACTCTTAATAAAGTAGATGAATGTTACAAAGTAAGTCAAGTTGAGACTTGCTAATCAAATTCTAGTTGATAATTTAATCTGAAAAACCTGATAAGTCACTCTAATTTAACTTAGTAATCTCACATAAGAATCAGTTTTTCGAAGGTCAGCTAACTATGCAAATAAACTTGGGTAAGTTAGGATAAAAATCGATAATCCGCAAACCACGTACAGAAAACAGTTACGACTTCATAGAAATGCCGGTAATTTACTGAAAAATCTTTCGAAAAAGAATCACTGGTCATTTTTTTTTTTTTTTTTTACCTACAGATTTTGGGTACTTACTTACACTACTTGAAAGCCTAGGCGGATGTCCCACCGGGCGCGGTTTGATTCAAATACACGTTTGATGAAGGATTTCGCTCGTAACGCAATATTTCTGTTTACATGAATTTGGCGTATCTCCAATCGCTCGACCAAACCGAGGGTCGAACTGTTTCGTTCTAGCGAATCGCAACGTAGTGCGACCCACGTGCGCCTCCCCTTCGTTCGTTGTCTTTTGGACTTTTGCCCGTTTTCGCGTGGCGACCGAGGAACCGTCGGTTGACTTCTCGCCAACCGATCAGCTCGGCAGATCGCGCGAGTTCCCCCGTTCACACCGCGGAATGCACGTGCGGCGATGGGGACGTGTTGCGTGTGGAAAGGAAGAAGTTGGGGAGGGGCAAGGGACAAGAATCGCGACGGGTACTGCGGACGTGTTTTTGGTTCGGTGGCTACTTTTTATTCGTCGTATTTTTTTGTAATAATCGCGTCACGCGGTGCAATTTCGAGGGCACCATCTGATTGGCTAATTGTGACGTGATGTAATACTCTTTTCAGCGGTAACGACATAGCCTATAAGAATTTGAGGGGTCACTGTTAGTAAATGTGTTGTTTTGATATTTAAATATTCCATTACTTCTTCATAAACAATATCTCATTAAGGAGGCAAACAAAGGTTTGTAGAAATTCAAATATAGAATCCCCTGCTCTAATGCCATGCAATATATTTTAATTATATAAGATATTACGGAAACACTACCAATTATTGTAAAAATTTAAACATCATTTTAATATTGCATCACTCTACATTTTAATCGGGTCTTTTGGTTTAGACTAAGCGTGAAAATATATCATTAGGAGGCAAATAAATACTTGAAAAGATTCGAACAATACCACTGCTCAGCAGCCAAAGAATATAATTTTTCAAAGGCCCAAGTGAAGATATTCTTATGAAATATTTAGTAATTCTTCCTTCCAGGCGCATGCTAGGCATGACAAGTGGGGAAAGTGACCACCTCATCAATCATTAATTAAAGTGGGGGTTGCGTTTGAACTAACCCCATTTTCCTGGTGGACCCTTCTTCTCATTATTAGGGTTTGTGTGATGAAGAAGGTGGGTGATGTAGATGCGTCTCCACCGTTCGTCGCTTTGTTTGGGGACTTATCGTTAGCTTATAAGACATGCATGTATACGACCTGTACAATTAACACAAAGCTAACGGTGGGGGCGTCCACGTCATCTATCCCCATTAGCCTTTTCAATAGATATGTTAAAATTGAGTCGAATTTGAAGAGTTTAGATACTTGATTGGGAATAAAAAAAAAAGTTTAGCTAATTGAAAAACCGGCGAAATTTCAATTATATGATGATGCACAAACAGAGAGAGAGAGGACACGGCCTGGGGCGACCGGACTTTGGAAAAAAATGAAAAAAACATTTGAACTGAAAACCAGGTTATGTGAGAAGTCTCCATTTGGCCAACCCTACTCCAATAGACCGACGATGAAATAAATGTAATTGTACATGCAAGCTTTTTGTCTACGTTTGTTTTGTGAAAAATGAATAATTTAGAAAATATTTTTCTAAAAATAATCGGTTCTATCATTTGAAACAATTAGTCAATGACCTTCTATTGAATTCTCAAAATTTCTGTCGCTCCATTAGTGTAGGGGTAGAAAACCCGTCGCTATCTCAACCATGCTACTGGAGGCTCAAGGAAGTCAAAATAGGAGAGCACTTATTTTGGGATGGGCTTATTACTTAGATGCTTTCACCAATGAATATATTTTTCATTGATTAATTTTAATAAACAATACAATTTTATAAAAAAAAAATGATTGATTTTGCTTGATGAATTTCTAGAATACCAACAATAATGGATTTTATATGAGGAGTCCCCATTTGGCCTTTGCTTCCATAAGCCTCCATTTGGCACATCCTCCCCAATAAGAGAAAACAAGGTTCATAAAAATATATTCAAACTCTTTCGGAGTGTTTATATAATATAAATGTGTGTGTGTATATATATAATGAATTAGTGATATGAAAAAAGTGATATTGTGTCATCTTATTTATTTCGAAATTCATTGAGAAACTATGATATGTGATTTTTACGAAACAAAAGGTGAAAATGATCACTTCTATCATTAGTGACTTTCTCTTGAATTTTCAAAATTTCTATTGCTCCATCTCCGCATGGGTAGATAACCCATCACTGTCTCAGTCGTGCTACTAGAGGCTCCAGGGAGATCAGAATAGGAGAGCAATCATCTTGGGGTAGGCTTACTACTCAGATGCTTTCATCAATGAAAATAATTTTCATTTATTCATTTTCATAAACAATACATTTTTAGAAAAAAAAAATGGGTTTTATATGAGGAGTCCCCATCTGGCCTTTGCTTACATAAGCTCCCATGCTCCAACCTTTTTGGCACTTCCTCACCGATAAGAGAGAACAAAGTTTAGAAAAATATATTCAATTCTCGCGGAGCATATACATAAGACACATGTATATATATACATATATATGTATATAATGAAATAGAGATATGATAAAGGTGATATTGTATTGTCTTATTTATTTTGAATTTCATTGACAAACAATGATATGTGATTTTTATGAGACAAAAGGTGAAAATGTATTGAAAAGAGGTTGAATAGGAGTCGTGTGGAAAAATATCAATTTGCACTGATGGGCCCGAATAGAAAATCAAGATCTGAAAATATAAACTAGATATTTTTAATCTAGAAGAGATCAGCAAAGAAGACGAACCAGGTTATTACCAGGGAAATATGGATCCGAATCCAGTCCTTTTCACTCAATTCCATCTTCTCCGGAATGTCCTTTCCTTAAATAATTGGCAACTTATTCTCGAGAAGCAAATTAAATCATTTAAAAATATATATAAAAATTAAATAAATACCCATTAAGTTAGAGAGCCGTACGATAATTCGTAGCGCAATACCTAAGCATCTAAATGCGGCCGAAATCCTGAAATAATTTGACCTGTTCTTGATACACTTTTCTATTTGAAAAATGATAAAGCTACCAAATATGATAAAGAAAGAAAATATATCCTAAGGAAGGTCGGCTTATCTGTAGATATATCGTGCATCAATCACTAAACGCAATGTCAAGATATTCAAAGGTGATGATATTGTGATGTGTTGTAATTTTGTATATTCAAATGAAATGTTACAATGTCTCGCGTGCAAGCAAGTAAGAAATTCATTAGTGATGGTCATGTTTCACGTCACGTGAAGATGGATATTCCTTATTCATTATCATACAATCACTTATTCACAAACCTCACGCGGGGCTAATAGTATTCAAATCACATCTCATGGAAAACCCTTCATGATTTCAAAGATTAAACTAGTACTACTAATGGTGTGTTTGTTTTGTAGAAAATAAGTGATTTATAAAATATTTTCCTAAAAATAATCGTTCATATCATTTGAAACAATTAGTCAATGAGACATGTTTTCATTTTTTTAAATATTTCCGTAGATGATAAAAGTACTTTTTGTCCATTTATTATTATAAAAAATACGAGCGATCATTTTAAGAAAATTTATTTCCAAATCATTCATTCTCCCCCACGAAAATATTTAGACATAAATTGTTAATATTAATGAAAACATCTTCCACTGACTAATCATTTTATCCGATTCAATCAATTATTTTTTGGAAAATATTTCCCAAGTCATTCATTTTCCCACAAAGAACCTGGAATTAAAACGAGAGTCAACACCTGTGATATAATTAAGATGTGATTAAATTAATCTCTGTGAAATTAAACATTGTGCTTTGCATAAAATATTCGGCTCATTGGTTAGTTATTTAAAAAAAGAAATTAAAATAAGAGAGAGAGAGAGAGAGAGAGAGTTTTGAGTCGATGGGCCCGATGAAACTCGGAAGTGCGTCGTGGGCGGCGACGAGGATTTGCCAACTCCTTCACACATTAATTATTTTAATTTTTTCAATCTAATAAAAAAAATTATCAATATTTGGGAATGATGTAATAAGGAGTAGCCTCCATGTTGCAACTTTAGAAGGAGACCGTATGTCTTGTATGCGACAAAGACTTTTTTTTTTTTGTACAAAAAATAAATAGGTATATATATTTTACATTTTTTTTCCTTTTTTTGGCTAAAATTTCCAGCTTCCGTT
The DNA here is from genome assembly GCA_014182375.1 of Eucalyptus virginea. NCBI lineage: Eukaryota > Viridiplantae > Streptophyta > Magnoliopsida > Myrtales > Myrtaceae > Eucalyptus > Eucalyptus virginea. The sequence continues at coordinate 25,722,711 of CM024522.1, read as the reverse complement.
TGTAATCCCCATAAATCCAAAAACAACAGGGCCTTTACACTTATTTGTCCACAAACTAAGAAATTAGTTTTTTTTTTTTTTTTTAGCTGTCCAGCACACATCATTTGGAGCCTTCCTCGCGACGTGGCAAAGGACGGCATTTTTTTCAAAAGGAAAACGAAGCTAAGATGCATAACGTAAGAATTGAATTAATTTAATTTCACAGAAAACGAATGATTTAAATCAGTACCTTGTATTATTTAAAATTATTAGTCAATAGAAAGTGCTTTTGTTGTCGATATCAATTTATATTTGAACATTTTCGTCGATTATGAAAATTAGCTACCTTTCTTTCATTTTTGCGATCAATATAGACAATTTAGCAATGAGATCTTTTCATTTTTATCAACATCGATTGAAATTTACTGGTAGGTAATCAAATTTGCCTCATTCGAGCGTGGACTGATGGACCTCAACCCCGTGAAATAGAAAATGCGTGTCCCAATGCGTGCGGTGCTATCAAATACACGTCATGGAAAGATTTGGCTCGTCACATAATCCTTTTTTTAGCTCGATTGCTACGTCTCAATAACATTCAAGCTAAAGTAAGGTCAAACTGTTTCTATTCCTGCGAATCGCTGGCAAACACGTGCGCTTTCTATGTTCATTTCTCTTGGATTTTGCTCAATTTCGTACATAACCCACGAAAGCAAAATTGGAAACGAGACAAAGGGTCGGACTCGATCGAGATGAATGGCCGGGAAACCAGATGACAAACTTCTGTTGAAAGCGCAAAATACTTGTGCGGGAATTGGATGTGAAAAGAGGGGGAAAAGACAGGAACGGTGACAGTTACAAGGAAACTTTTTTGATCATCACTATTTATTTTTATATGAAGATCATCACTATTTATTTTTTACATGAAGATCATCACTACTTTTGTACATAAGAATTTCGTCGTGATTGTGCCACGTGGTTTGATTCTGGACATTCAATCAGCGTTTCATTGAAAAGTATTGATGAAAATGCTTTTCAAAACAATGAATAGATCAATATAAATCGACAGAAGTTGGGAATGGCGATCGTGCCCGGCCATATAAATTGCGGGACAGGAAAAGATAACAAAGAAATTTGTAAAAGAATATTGAGTTATGTGATTGATTTGATTGTTCGCAAAACTTACATTTAGAGTATTAATAACTCTCTATAGACGGTCACATATGATGATTACATACGACGGACACTAAACTTGAATACAAAAAGTATCATAATCCTCAATCATTACGAGAAGTTACATAATCTCTTATTACCTAGCAACATTTGTCCATGAGAAATCATAAATAAATACAAAAAGCTATAAGTCAGTGGCAATAGACATAACCACCTGATGGTTCTATTTTTATGTCGATTGCTCGGTATCAATGCTTTTGCCGATCAACCTCAAGTTTTGATGAAGGCTCCTGAAAAGATATTTCATCGATAAGTATGGATGAAATACCTTTTACGACATGGATGGATTGATATGAATCAACAAAGGTTGCAAAGGGTCTTTTATTAATTTTGCACATGAAAGTAAATAAATTTAAAAATATAAAGATTTGAGGCAATCACGGCTAATCATGTGAATTGTACGAAAGTAAAGATAAAAGATAAATGTGTAAAAGAACATTGAGTTATGATAGTTTACAAGTAGGACACTTGGGTATTTATAACCCTTTGCCAGGAGTGTTACATACAGCGTTTACCAAATTTGAAAAATAAATTAACTTCCTAATCCTGTCGAATGGTTACACAATCTTCTATTATCTAGCAACACTAGTCCATAAAAAAATCATAAAAAAAATCATAAATTAATGCGATAGACATAACCACCTAACAATTATATTTTTATGTCAATTGCTCGCTTATGGTGACTTTGTCGATTAACCTCAAGTCTCGACAAAGGTTCTTGTTTTTAACTTTCAAGATGTTGTCGATGACTTCTTTGGCAAATCTGTCGATTTCTTCACTCAGTGTTAACTAAACTCTATTCTTTTCGACTAAGTCTAATACCAGTCAATGATAATCAAAAATTTTTCTTCACTCAGTGTTAACTAAACTCTATTCTTTTCGACTAAGTCTAATACCAGTCAATGATAATCAAAAGTTGATCATGCTTTAGCGTCGACAATTGGAACTCATTCCTTCTACTAGACAAAATAATTGATTAATTACATTGTGTTCACATGCGTCATATGAGTTTATAACGATATGATAAGCTTTCTTTTTCTTCGTGCAGAGACGTGGCACGGAGATTAAGCAGAAATATTAGTGTTCAACGACCAATATATGAATTCTATATATGAATTCTAATAGACCCAAGTGAAGAATTTCTGATGTGAAGGATCTAAAACCCATTTTTTCTCGGTGCATGTTGGAGATGGCCGGATAGGGAGCACGACCACCAAATCAATCCCAAATTTTTAAGTCGAGTTTGCGTTTGCACCAACCACATTTGTTATTACTCTTGTGGGGCTACAGGCGATCTTATTCTCGCTGATAAATGCAAATTAGGGTTTGCATGATGAAGAAGATGGGTGGTGATAAAGATGCATCTCGACCATTCATTGTGTGTTTGGGGACTTGTCATTATCTTAAGAAGGCACGTAATTACACGATGTTTACGATTAACACGTAATATATTATCTGATGCGGACTCAAATCTAGATTATCAAATGCAGCCGAAAACTTTAGCTTCTTAATAGAAACTTGAAAATAGACGAAAGTTCAGTTACTTGCGGTGCTGTGCTGAGAACCATATAATTTGAGTGGGTAGATACATTATAGAGTAAACCCTAGTCTATGTAGATGACAATGATTTTGACCAAAAAAAAAAAGATGACAATGATTATTTGGCATTATATTCACAAAATAAAATCACGAAAATGACATATTAATGCAAATTGTTTGTCATACTCGTTGGTTCAAGTCCATGGACATACTTAAGGTCATATATTACATGAAAAGAAAGGGTTTATCCAAATTGATACGTTTATGACAAATTTACCTTTTTTTAGTTTTTATTATATTTTATCATTAAATTATCAAATTAGGTGACACGTGACAATTGAAAGATATACTAATTTGTGGTTTTACCTTATGTTGTTATAAGTATACCAATTTATGGTTTTTGTAATACTAATTCAATTTAACTAAACTAATGGAGGGTAAATTTGCTACAAATGTACCAATTTGTGGGTTTTAGTAGTCAAAAGATTAGTTTTAGGGTAAATTTATCACAATTATATCATTTTTCATTTTGGAGTTTTTTGTGATAAAAAATTTAATTTAAAATAAATTTATTAAAAATATATCAATTTGATATTTTTCGTATTATTAACCCTTTTGTTGATGAGTGCCTATTAAGTAATTGTATATAGAATGTTTGCAATTTTATAGTGCAACGCTTTAATCGTCTTACGCGTAATCAGATCTTCAAAAGTCAAAGCATTCCCCGTTAGTCTTAACCAATGATAAATAACATGTGCCGTTTCTAAAGCTTTTTTGAATCTGGTAAAAGTGTCTTATTAGGGTTTGTCGATAAGCACAGGCCAAGACAATAATTTTGCTGGCCTCAACTATCAAATGGCGATTTTGGGTCGACCCTTGTGTATTTTGAGCATCCTTTCTTTCCCGTCGAGTTAATGCCACACCATTCCTTCTCTTTACAGAACATGTTCTTAACACATCATTGGAGCAAAAAATAGGAATTTAATAATATCAATAATTTTCACACAATACCCATTTTAGTGTAATAACTTTTCAATTGATCATCAAGTGCCATAATTATTAAAAATAATGTTCACTTGAGGAATTACAGCACTACACCTCTTATGACGAATCTACGAGAAATTATATTGTACGGTATTATACAAAACTTGGCTTTCTTTATGAAGAATCGAGTCCAAAGTGGGAGGACGACTAAACGATTCGACAAACCAGCCCTAAAAGGCCACACGTCGAAAACGAATTAATTAAGATTTGGAACGTAAATTATTCTCCCTCCCTCCCTCCCTCCCTTTATTCCCACATAAAAATAGAAGACGAAAAAAGGACCGCAACTTGGAGGGGCAAAAATTAGGGCCCGGGGGGACCAGCGAGGAATCTTGCAACTTTAAGCGAGATTCTCATATGTTTCTCCTCTCCATTCCAAATGTCCAAAGCAACTTCTCATTAAAACCGCAAATGATTTTTTTTATTTGCCAGTGAAAATGGGGTCCGGGATGAACCTAATTTACTCCCAAGCCGTCAATTTGGGGCAAGGAAAGGTTCTGCACACCGTCAATGGCATCATTTCCCTGCCAAGACACATGGAGGATTTACCTATTTAAATTAATGCCACGTCAAATTTCAGGCAAGAAAAAAAACCTACTCGAAGCGGACTTCTTCAAGAGTTACGGCGCTTAGAAAAATCACAACATCGAGGCAAGCGTAATAGGAAATTTAACATTAGTCATGGAGCGCTCCCGTCCTTCAATGCCCTCGTCGCGGATTCAAGGTTTTTCAACCCCACATCCGAAGTGAAAAACACGAGTCAAGACGGATTTCGGTTCGAGGGACGGGAGGAGCAGCGCGATTGGACGACATGAGAATGGGGCCCCGGGTGGGGTCGAAACATTGTTTGTCCCTACGTTCTCATCCGAATCACCATGGAAAACTATCGTTTCAAGAACCCCAGAAACGGAACGGAGGAGAGGAGAGGAGAGGAGACTCGTCTCTCCCTATAAAGAAAGCCAAAGAACACGCGAAAGGGTCGATCCAGAGAGAGAGAGACAGAAGCGCGTCTTTTGACCTTGTAAACCCCGTCCGACCCCGAACGACTCTTCTCCACCTCCTCCTCCTCCTCCTCCTCCTTCTTCATCCGCCACCGTTACTGTCCTCCATGTTAAAAGGGGAGGAGGGGAGAAAGATTAAAGAAAGCACCTCCGTTTCATCTCCAAGAAAACCCAAGAATCACCGTCCCTCTGTCTCTCTGTCTCTCTTTCTCTGTGAAATGAAATGAAATGAAACAAGGCGCACGCATCCCCACATGCGTCACTCTCTCGTTTAACTCTCGTCCAGCTAATACCCTCTTTCTCTCTCCTCCAGCTTTCAAGCCCTGACTGTCTCTCTCTCTCTCTCTTTCTCCCCTGTCTGCTCTGCAATCTCAGTTCTTGATCCGTTTCTTTCTTTCCCGCTATTCGATCCGGTCGAAAGCCACCGCCTTTCGGTAGAGGAGGGGGATCGGGATTATATAGCTCGGCGAGGGGTCCGCCAGCCGATTGGGGGATGGCGGACTTGGTGAAGCAGATCCTGGCGAAGCCGATCCAGATGGCCGACCAGGTGGCCAAGGCGGCCGACGAGGCCAGCGCCTTCAAGCAGGAGTGCGCGGAGCTCAAGTCCAAGACGGAGCGCCTCGCGGCGCTCCTCCGCCAGGCGGCGCGGTCCGGGTCCGACCTCTACGAGCGGCCCACCCGCCGCATCGTCGAGGACACCGAGCAGGCCCTCGGCAAGGCCCTCGCCATCGTCCTCAAGTGCCGCGCCAACGGGCTCATGAAGCGGGTCTTCACCCTCATCCCCGCCGCCGCCTTCCGCAAGACCTCCTCCCTCCTCGAGAACTCCATCGGCGACGTCTCCTGGCTCCTCCGCGTCTCCGCCCCCGCCGACGACCGCGCCGACGACGGGTACCTCGGCCTGCCCCCCATCGCCGCCAACGAGCCCATCCTCTGCCTCATCTGGGAGCAGATCGCCACCCTCCACAACGGCGGCTCCCCCGACGAGCGCTCCGACGCCGCCGCCTCCCTCGTCTCCCTCGCCAGGGACAACGACCGCTACGGCAAGCTCATCCTCGAGGAGGGCGGCATCGGCCCCCTCCTCCGGCTCCTCAAGGAGGGCAAGCCCGAGGGCCAGGAGAACGCCGCCCGCGCCATCGGCCTCCTCGGCCGCGACCCCGAGAGCGTCGATTACATGATCCACGCCGGCGTCTGTCAGGTGTTCGCCAAAATCCTCAAGGAGGGTCCCATGAAGGCCCAGGCCGTCGCCGCCTGGGCCGTCTCCGAGCTCGCCGCCCACTCCCCCAAGTGCCAGGACCTCTTCGCCCAGCACAACATCATTCGCCTCCTCGTCAGCCACCTCGCCTTCGAGACCGTCCAGGAGCACAGCAAGTACGCCATCGCCACGCTCAAGGCCAATTCCCTCCATGCCATTGTCCTTGCCAGCAGCAACACCAACCAGGCGGCGGCGGCCATGGGTGGGCCAAACAGGGCGGCCACAGCTGGGATGGGCTTGGATGAGGACAGGGAGGGCGCCAGTCTCATCGCCCATCCACTTGGCAACGCCCGAGCGAACAAGATGCTCAATGTGGTCGCTCACACGATGGCAATGAATGCCACCTCAAAGCAGGCAGAGAAGCCAGCCGAGATCAATCACATCGCCAATGGGAAGCAGAATTACCAGTCTCTCCCGCCGCTGCAGCACCGGCACCACCAGCACAGCCACTCGGTTTCCGGGGCCAACATGAAGGGCAGAGAAACCGAGGACCCGGCCACCAAGGCCCAGATGAAGGCCATGGCCGCACAGGCCCTCTGGCATCTCGCCAAGGGCAACTCCGCGATCTGCCGCAGCATCACCGAGTCGAGGGCGCTCCTCTGCTTCGCGGTGCTCCTCGAGAAAGGGCCCGAGGACGTCCGGTTCAACTCTGCTATGGCCCTGATGGAGATCACTGCCATGGCCGAGCGGGACACGGAGTTGCGGCGATCCGCGTTCAAGCCGAACTCGCCTGCTTGCAAGGCCGTGGTCGACCAGCTCCTCAAGGTCATCGAGAAAGCCGACTCAGATCTCCTCATTCCCTGCATCAAGGCCATCGGGAACCTGGCCCGGACCTTCCGGGCCACGGAGACCCGGATGATCGCCCCGCTGGTGCGCCTGCTCGACGAGCGGGAGGCTGAGGTGTCCCGGGAGGCCTGCATCGCCCTCGCCAAGTTCGCGGGCACAGAGAACTACCTCCACCTCGACCACTCCAAGGCCATCATAGGCGAGGGCGGGGTGAAGCACCTGATCCAGCTGGTGTACTTCGGCGAGCACGCGGTGCAGCTCGACGCGCTCGTCCTCCTCGGCTACACCGCGAAGCACGTCCCCGACAGCGAGGAGCTCGCGCAGGCCGAGGTGCTCACCGTGCTCGAGTGGGCGTCCAAGCAGTCCCACATGAACCAGGACGAGAAGATTGAGGCATTGTTGCAGGATGCCAGGAGCAGGTTGGAGCTCTACCAGTCTAGAGGATCAAGGTTATTGTACCATTGAATTGGCCCGATAAATGTGTAGATGCTTGATCTTTGTCCAAAAGAACCCAGAAAATAAAGAACAAAAAAGAACAAAAAAATTGGGTTAACCTTATTTTCTTTTTTCCTTGTATCTGTTCTTTTCGGTTGTCCACGATTTTAGTGTGTACATAAAGAGTCTTGATTTTTCTGTAATTGATTAGAAGAATCTCTCTTGAGCCATTCGCAGCACTTGCCTGCAACTGCTAATTAGGCAGAGTCCTCCTTCTCTGTTCTGCTCTTTTCTTTTGGTTGACATTCTCCTCCGCGGAGAAACCGAGGTTTTGGTCGGTTCTCTTTCATGGGCGCATGCTCGTAATCAAAGCCCCATGAAGCTTTTCTTCTCTTCTGACCAGGCTATTTTCATGGTCTCTGATTCTATTGTCTGAAAAAGCTGAAGAAAGTTTAGTCTTTCTCTCTCGAGTTTGATCACATTCAGAAGGGTGGACCAAAAAAACCAAGAGAGAGAAGAGGCAAACAGGGCGAGCTTGCGATTCGCTTTCACAGCATCGTTTATAGTAATTTCGAAAGCAAGCAAGTACGCCTGGGAACCGAATCGGGCATTGATTGGTGGAACAATCTTGTTAAGCGTTGACATGGGAAGTCCACGGGCTAAAACTCTTCTACCTGTTTCAGACTTCTCGCTAGAGAAATCTCGGAGATGCGGGACCGGAGCTCGACCGCAAGCTCGACTCCGCGTTCCGACCACTATCTGGGGCGCGATTCAAGGCATTTAGAATGTAGCTATGTGAAAATCAAACTCCGGACGAGTTCAAAAAAACGCGGTGAGCGCGTTCGGGCCGGTCCAGCTATCTCCAGATAGACGGTTGCTCGGCCGTCTTTCGTTAGACAGCTGGTCGTGCAATAATACCGCCCATGTGCTGTCGGAGAAAGTTAGTACATTCGGAATAAAGAAGTTCACTGAAAATCCTCTTCGGCTTTTAGCTCTGTTTCCATCTTGGAAAATGAGGCGAGGGAGCCTCTTGATGGATCGAATTGAATCTTGGGGATTCTCGTCGGACAGGGAGTTCGACGATTTCGAAGGATCTTTCAACCGTCCCATCCAATTCCAACCGCAACAGCGAGCGCCCTTTTGCTGTTTCGCGCTCCTTGACTTGGAATTTTCAACTTCTCCGACGCGTGATGTCATCTGTCCAATAGGCAAAAGATCAAGCATCTCGTCAAAATACAGTGCTCAAAACTGTGGAACGAAGAAAAAATTGGAATCCGGGTTGGTCCAGTTTGGAGAAAAGCCGAGCTCCAAAAGAAGCTCGAGCTCTTGTGAGAAGTAGGTACTATCGATGATGCGGGGATGCCTTGTACGAAATAATGGAAGATCAATAATTGATCTAATGAATCATTAAGAAATTGGAGGACCCAATTGAGCTAACTTACTTTTAGTTTTGGTTTCAGCTTCTCTAAATTTCACACTCTATATAATCAACGTCTAAATCAATTGAAATAGATAAATCTTTCGATACGACTTGACCAATTCATACCTTTTTTAACCAGGTCCAAAAAGGCATTCAATCCATCCGCTATGTACCATTGACCGGTCTAGGTCCTAGTGGCTCATTTTAAAGTTTTGTGCAAGTTGACTTGACGGCGAGATTGCAATTCGATATGCAATTTGCATCGTCATCTTCCACACGTGGGTGGACCAATTCCACATTATATGAGCTTTAAAGGATGACTTACTTGAAAGTCAAATAAAATAATATACCAACCAATATGGAAAAATATGTATACAAAATGATGAATGGTTTGGTTGATTATTCCATTTCATACCGTGAAATAATATCTCTTGCAAATAGTTGATAGCAAAAGGACCCTTGCAGTAGTAAGCACATGCGCAATCAAAATTTTCTTCCCAGTCATGCTGTCTTTAACTTTTTCTAAATCCAAGGCCCAGAGATGTGATTATTTGCGAATGCGGACTTGCAATAAAAGTTATTTGCAGTCACGCCCTCGAATTAGGAAGAAAGAAAGTCATCTTTGGAGAAGCCGATTGAGTAGAGGCTAGACTTGAGGTGATGAGTTGGGCTATGGAAGGGCTCAATAGGAGGACAACCCAACCATTAAGCCCATCCTTTCCCTATAAAACAAAGCAAAGTGAACGGCGCAGCCTCGTACATAATCAAAGTAAGAAAGAATCTTAAAACGTATGCAAATCTGAATAAGATGGTGAGCTAATCGCAAGGGAGTAGAGTTCTAAAGTCTGCTAGAAAGAATAAACACATCTCGTCGGCTAAAACAAAAAATGTGAAGATTCATCTCCTACGACTAACCAAGATAGACGTAATAAAAATAGATGTGCTACCATAAGTACAACTATCCCAACACTACACCAAAAAAGTTTCGCTCTCGTCCTACTCGCCAGTAACTGCAAAACCTGAAAAAGAACTAAAATGAATGGTATTTGGACAACTTATCGATAAATTGTATGCACACTCATAAATAGTACTAGAAACATATTAATCTAAATCCCGTATATATTATACGCACAAGACAAAGATGAGTTATATCACTTCGACATAACTTTATAGGGAAAATTGTCCAAAACGTCTTAAATTTATTACACTTTAGTCATTTCATTCTAAACCTTTCAATTTACCAATCAAGTCCTTAACCTTTCACATTTTGTCAATGTAGTGTTGGTCAATTTTAGCTAAAAATCGTTAATTTGAATGATAACTGTCCTACGTGGCATGACCGATATTGACGTGGATAATTTTTTTTTTTCAAAAATTTTTAAATATTTTTTTGAATTTTTTTATTATTTTAAAAATATTTTCATTGTCTTTTTTGTTTCCTTTTTTCTTTCATTTTCCATGCTGGTTGCTGAGCCTTGGAGATGGCTAGCAATCAGGCAAAGGCAATGATTGGCAAGAATTACCCTTGCCGACCTTAGGTAAGGTCGCCCTTATTGGAATCTGGCGAGGTCGACCCTCATTGACCTTTGACAAGGGGTGAGGCTCGCCTTCACCTTTAACTCCTTTTTAAATCCAACCAATATTAAAAATAATAATATATAAAGATAAATGGCTTGGTTGATAACTCCATTTCACATTGCGAAATAATATTTCTTGTAAATAGTTGACGTCAGAAGGACGCTTGCAGTAAGTAAGCACATGCGCAATCAAAATTTTCTTTTCAATCATGCCATCATTTAACTCTTTTTCAAATCCAAGGCCTAGAGATGTGATTATTTGCGAATGCGGGCTTGCGAAAAAAGTTATTTGCGGTCATGCCCTCGAATTAGGAAGAAAGAAAGTCATCTCTGGAGAAACCGATCGAGTAGAGGCTAGCTAGACTTGAGGGGTTGGGTTGGGCTATGGAAGGGCTCAAGAGGAGGACAACCCAACCCATAAGCCCATCCTTTTCCTGTAAATCAAAGCAAAGGAAACGATACGGCCGTCTCTTCCTACTTGAATGATGTGCTTTCGTACCTAACCATAGTAAAAAAATGTTCTTAAAACTTAAATAAATTTTAATAAGATGGTAAGTTAATCGCAAGGAATTAGAGTTCTAAAGTCCGCCAAAAAGAATAGACACATATTGTCAACTGAATTGGAAAGCTCGAAAATTAAAGTGTACATCTCCCACGGCTAACCAAGCTAAATCCAACAAAAATAGCTACCATATGCACAGCCATCTTAGCACCATACCAAAACTCAACTCTCAAAAAGTTTCGCTCTCGTCCTTATCGACAGTAGCTGTACAACTTGACCAAAAATTAAAATGAATGAAATGAACAAATCACCACTCATTTAGTTGGACAAATCTATTATAAACAAACCGATCGATTACATGCACACTCATAAATAGTAGCGGAAATATATTCACCTATATATAGTATATATTATTCATATAAGATCAAAGATGAGTTACATTCCTTCAACATATATCGGAAACACCCATCTGAGCAACAATACCAAAGCAAACATAAATGATTTGATCAATCTAGTAATCAATGCCAAATCATGGCTATGCTTAATACACAGTGATAAGGCCCACCAAGTTTCCTCTTTAAGTGTAGGTCTCCACTTAAATTAGCTGGAGGCTTGATCAAAACACTGTGTCTCGAGAATAGTATGCATAAATACAACAACACCTCCTTCCACAGCAACTACCATTTCAGAAACCATATTCACGTCTAAAACATGTAATCTCCTTTATATATCCTTCCTCCAGTAAAGAATAACCTATAAAACGTTTCACTAATAGCTAAAGCCGTTCAGAATTCTTTTAAAAAACAATAACACAAATCATTTCGCAAGAAACCTCAGAAAGTCATTTTAAGTAACTAAAATGGTAGTGGGTGCCTTGTCAACTTTAACAAATAATATACTATAAAATATCACTTTTCCTTTTCAATAAACATCATGTCGTGTGAATTTCTTTTGTAACTTGGAACATATCCCGAATCCTATCATTTTCAAGACATAACTTTCCAAATCATAGAAAATATAAGCACTACTCATTTGTTATATCAAAATAAAATACTGAAAATTACCTCGAACAATGAATTTAGGATCGTACTACTCTTTGCCAATTAAACTAGGCTTATTTGCTAGCATAACAATGCTGATGAGCCTCCAAAAACTCCCTAAAATAAAGAAATACTTTGTCCACGGAACAGTGATAGCTTGCATGTAAATTTAAAGCGGTTCATTTAAACTCTATTGATGACATTTCAAGTGGATCCACAGTTTTTGGGAAGCTAAATTTCAATATACTTAAAATATATAATTGCTTCTGATATAAAAGATGGCTGGAAATAGACTAAAATTAGTGCTAGAATCAGAGGGTTGATTACGATCCAATAGTGCCCAACAAATTTCAGAATTCATCATCGATCAAACTGCAAAACTTTTGTAAAATACCCCGACTCCATGACATCCCAATGTTTCTTACTCAATTGATTTTGCGACTCTTCCCTCTCTCTTATTTCTTGTCCTCTTCTCTTTATTCAGCAACAGCTGCAAAAACTTTGATAAATGGGCTAAGGCTGCATTTTCATGGGCTTAAGTAAGATATTGGGCTTGAGTCTCTTGGGCCTAAGTATATTTTCTTTAAAAATGGGCCCATTTATTACATTTAGAACACCGATGATATAACACCAGAGAGACAATACATAGAATATAACAAATTTTCTTTATCTGGGTATTAACAAGATTCAAATATAAAAGGCTAAATTTACACATCTGCAACATAATTTTGCCAAAATAAGTGGATATAACTCGATGAAGCGGTTGCTCATGATATTTCTTATAATACATGTGAGTTTGTTCTTTTGACCACTTTCTCCTTTTCTTTTCCTTTTTTTCCTTATGTACACTACATATATAATTCATTCCTGTTAATTGGGGGTGATTCCACAAGTAATTGCAAACTTGCAAAGAAAAACTTCACTTGAATCCTCATTAACCTGGAGGAAGAGGGGACCACAGGACTGGACTAAGGGTAAAGCTTCCTATTTTACAGCAAACCTACAAAGAGACAAATGCATAAATAAATAAACAAATAAAAGGCTAAAGCATTTGCACATATGCACATGAAATGTTAATAGAAGTTGAGAAACACCTGTTTGTGGTTTCGTTTCGTAAAGCCGGTGAAGAATAAAACATAAAACAGAGAAGGGATGAGCTCAACGACGAATTTGGAGACTAGGCGACCTGAGGCAACTTTATGCGACCAAAGCGGAGGTCTCACGACCCCAAGTGAGGCGACATTGAGGTCAAAAGATTTTGGATAAGGCTCAATTGAGCTACCTAGGCAAGGCGACACTGAGGTTGCACCATCTCCAGCGTTGGATGCTAGTGTCAGATGCGATGCCAATTAGACCTAAGCTTGTGCCGCCATAGTGCGATGTTGGCAAATTCGCACGAGATAGAGGGTGAGGGTAAAATTGAAATTCAGACAGTTCAGTGAGGATAAAGTTAGAAGGAAAAGAAGTCACTAGCCTCCAAATAACATTTTGAAAATATTGATATATAAATATTGTGTGGGAGTTATCTTGAGTTAAGGAAATTTGTAAATCCTATCTTTGGAATGCTAAACCAAACATATCAATTCTGGCACGAAGGCCTTCAGAAACTTAAAATCTTTTGAGAATGCTAAATCAAGCGCATGGTTTCACCTCTTAATCACGCGAAAATTGCCACAAATTTCTTGTCCTCTTTCTAATTATTCTGCTTTTGGGGTAATCCAAAAAAGCGGTGGGGGCCGTTCACTCTCTTCCCGAGTCAAAATATCAAAAAGCATGAGTGAGGATGGAGGAAAAACAAGTAGCAGTGGCCACCAAGAGGTTTCAAGTACTGTGGAGGGTGAGAGCCATACATTCATTTCAACACCCACCGTAGACTTATCCACACCCCTGCCACTGCATTGGCCTCAAAATCTCCTCCACCCAATCCATAATCCACTCTGCCCCCCCTTTTTGATCCTATTCTCTCACATTCTTCACCTCTCACTCCTTGACCGCACTCCCCCATAAATTAATCTCTCATACCTGTGAGGATCTTTCTCCCCCACCGTCTGTATCTGCTTCTTGCCTTTGGCTCTTGATCAGCTCTGCAACAATGGCTGCTGCAGTGACTGCTTCAGTGTCTCTCCCTTCCTCCTCCAAGTCCACTTCTCTCCCTGCCAGCAGAACCTCCATCATCTCCACTGAAAGGATCAACTTCAAGAAGGTGAGCTCCACATGAATTCTCTCATCTGGACAGAAATCAGCTGCCTCTTTTTCTTCTAACAAGGAATTGAAATTTTCATCTGGGTTACGTTTGTTTTATTCTTTCTTTTGCTTCTTTCTGTAGGTCCCTGTGCATTACAGAGATGTGTGTGGTGGTGGGAGGATGGTGTCTGCCATCAGAGCACAGGTCACCACGGAGGCTCCAGCTAAGGTTGTCAAGGAGTCCAAGAAAATGGACGAGGGTGTGGTTGTGAACAAGTTCAAGCCCAAGAACCCTTACATTGGAAGGTGCCTCCTCAACACGAAGATCACTGGCGATGATGCTCCTGGAGAGACCTGGCACATGGTCTTCAGCACAGAGGGTATGTATGTGCATATGTGCATTGACATAAGATTGTCAGATCACAAATAAGTGAATTTTGTTTCTTCACTTGGGCACATGGACACACACCATTTTGCGGGATTTTGCAAAGACCCAGCTGGTGTTTTATGGGTTGAGAGTGCAATTTGGGTGGGATTTTTTTTCGGTGCGTAAGTGTCGTTTTTCCTGAGATTGGTGAAATCGGTGTCGCTTAGGTGAGGTGCCATACAGAGAAGGGCAATCGATTGGGGTCATTCCTGACGGTATTGACAAGAATGGGAAGCCACACAAGCTGAGACTGTACTCAATCGCCAGCAGTGCCCTTGGTGATTTTGGAGACTCCAAGACTGTAAGTTTCTACCAGTGAAAAATCATCTAGTAATAGCTGAGATTATTTCATGAGTTGGATCATTTTTATCGTGTCATTTCCGTAGTTATCGATCATCTATCTAACTATTCCATGGGGAACCAATGTAAGGTTCGAGAACTAAGAATGAGTGGTCTTTGCAAATAGGTTTCTCTGTGTGTGAAGCGGCTCGTTTACACCAACGAAAACGGAGAACTCGTGAAAGGAGTCTGCTCAAATTTCTTGTGTAAGGATTGCAAATATCATAGTCAAAACTTAAGAACCTCCTTGCATTGACTGGACTCAAAGCACTCGAATACTTCCTGATTCAGGTGACTTGAAACCCGGGGCAGAAGTGACGATCACAGGACCGGTTGGAAAAGAAATGCTTCTGCCAAAGGATCCTAATGCCACCGTCATTATGGTTTATTCCCCTCCTTATACTGATCTAGTTTGTTCATGTGACATAGAAACCTCATTAACTTGATTGCTTGAATTCTTTGCTGCAGCTTGCCACCGGTACTGGAATCGCTCCATTTAGGTCTTTCTTGTGGAAAATGTTCTTTGAGAAGCACGAAGACTACAAGGTTACATACAAACTATGATGCTCTGTGCATTCCCATCCAAACTAATTTGGACATTATTTTAGATTTAGCACAAAATTTGCCAAGGCTCTTAATGTTAAAAATTAATATGGGGCCTCTTTGGTTAGCAGAATGAATCTTTTCTCGTGAATATTACTGATTGCACCTCTTGGTGCCGTGCATGAGAGCTAAACAGAATACTTCTGGTAGAGAATAGTCTTTGCATGTCGTAATCCTCCAATCAGTGCAATGCCTAATACCTGATGCGTCTTTTAATTTCGTATTTAGATTGTGCCACGAACTGCCTCGTTCTTCTGTATCTTGGTTTAGAATTTGTGGCTGCTCAAATGGCCTATGAACGTCTGGTTTCTATTTGTTTAACGACCGTGAAGAGAACCTCAAGAAGATATTCAGTCTGCGTGCAATCCTTTTCCTCGATAACCGTTTGACAAATGGTTTGATCTTGACACGCAGTTCAACGGCTTGGCTTGGCTATTCTTGGGTGTGCCCACAAGCAGCTCTCTGCTCTACAAGGAGGTGAGATATGTTCATTCCGAGGGCAATGGCCGTTGCTACTTTCTCTAAGAACTCGTTTCAGGCTTGCTAAATTGCCAGTTCTGTAACTGTGTTTTACGGTTCAGGAGTTTGAGAAGATGAAGGAGAAGAAGCCGGATAACTTCAGGGTCGATTTCGCTGTGAGCCGAGAGCAAACGAACGAGAAGGGTGAGAAGATGTACATCCAGACCCGGATGGCGCAATATGCTGAAGAACTGTGGGAGTTGCTCAAGAAGGACAACACTTACGTCTACATGTGCGGTCTTAAGGGAATGGAGAAGGGGATCGACGACATCATGGTCTCGTTGGCTGCTAAAGACGGTGAACATACGCAACTCAGTTTGAGAATTCCTGGATGTTAACAATTTGACAGATACCCTGAATTTTTTCCCCTATCCATCATATTTACTTTCTTTTCCTTGTGTTTTCCAGGCATCGACTGGCTGGAGTACAAGAGGCAGTTGAAGAAGTCTGAGCAATGGAACGTGGAAGTCTATTAGATCCTTCTGGTTCATATCGTATCATATCGTATCTCTCCTTTTTTCTCTCACTTCAGAAATCCTTGTGTAGATAGGCAAAGTTCACTGTAATATTCTATCTTTTTTTTTTGCATATTTCTACTTCAATACAAGCAGAATATGTTTGCCTTGGCCACTACAAAGGATTGTACTTTTGAGATCCTATGTACCATAACTTCATTTATATGGATGCCAACTTCGACAACCTTGCATGGCCTCTCTCTCTCTCTCTCTCGCGCGCGCGCGCGCTGTGTGTAAGGTGCTGAACCTGCCATAACATTGGTTGGTCGCGGTGGAAGCCCTGGATCATGCCCTTTTCTTGGGAATTTGCATTGTATGGGATGTCTTGCTCAGATGAAAAGCAGCTATGGAACGATGGAGTTTCTCATCAATGAAATGCAATCTCACTACTGTGTCTAGGCCCATCATCAAACTCTTCCAACATGCATCAAATCATGCGCCATCGTCGGATGGAATCCGGTCTGCCGACGTGCCAAGAAAGGTATCGATGGAGAATCGAGAATGCGCCAGGGTGATCCAAATGTCAGATGATTAGAAGAGCCAGCCAGATAACTTCAGGGTCGATTTCCCCGCTCGAGCACAAAAAAGTGATCAACCGGGGCCATGAAGGAGTGGGAATGCGACAATAAACTAAGTGTAAGGAAATATAAATCGACCTGTGATTGGAATTACACGGAATGGAAGTACATCGAGACGAAAATTCGCTCAACGGTGCAAGTTCTTCCGGATTGTGTAACTTGTCCTGGCTTGTGGTCATGATGTGCTTCGCTTCATGTCCTACAATCTCTCCATTTTCTCTGTGAGTGTACATGCTTGACTTCAAAGGCAACAACTTTCCACATGAGTGTACCCGAAATTAAAAGGCCTTTGATAACAAGATGAATCACATGCTTTGGCTCTTCAACATCCTCTTTCTTCTTTAAATTGCAAGTAACATTATTTTCCATTCGAGTAACTTTTGCTCATAACCTGTATACATTTAAAATTTCATTTGTTTTGCAGAAAATAAATGATCTGGAAAATATTTTCCCCAAATGATTGCTTATATCACTTATAAAAATGAATTATCAAATAATATTTTCATTGCTTCTGAAAATATTTAGATATACATTGTTGTTGATAATGAAAATAACTTTTAGTGAATATTTATTTAAATGATAGGAATCATTATTTTTAGGAAAATATTTTCTAAATTTCTCATTTCCGCTTGTGTCGAAATTGAGTTTTATCTCCCTTCCAAATTTACCCTTAAATAAAACTTTTATCTTACTCACACGATGAATGGCAAAAATAGTAACTTCCCACTATTGTAGGGCATTTATTCTCTTATCAACTTGCCCCCCACCTTCGACGGTTACTTATAATCCTCTTCATCAAACCCTCACGTTAACTCCACTTTTTCTCTCATCCTCTTATTGTTTTTGAACAATAGAATTGAATAGATGATCGCAATTGTCCAATCGCAAGTGAAAGTTATGTCAAGCTACAAAGTTCATAGAAAAAAAATAAGTACAACGATAAGGCGCGTGCCTAAAGTCTAGCAACATCTCTAAAGGAAAAGCCAACAACAAATTAGGTACCAAAATTTCAAATTTAAGCTCCAAGGGAAATATGCGGGTAAAAGTGAATATCAAATTGCCCGTTCGAAATCTTCAATTTGGGTTAAAATTAGAGAGAAACGTTGAACAGTAGTTTCTTTGTGTAAGATATGCTTTTCGAAATTGATAAACTTTTCTCAATTTACATATTAGTGAGCGCAAAACGTAAGATATGTTGGTATTTTAGGAAAATTTTAGTGGGTGCAATTGCACCTTTTTTTTTTTTGTCATCGTAACTCGAGCTTATCATTTCATATAAAAACAAGCCCTCTCGAGTGAGGGGCATCAAAACACAGAATCTCCGATAGAAGGCGTGGTGGGTAAGAAACCCATTAACGTGGAAAGGCCTTACACGTGAGGCCTTTACAACCCAATCTGCTAGTCTTTTTGAATTTCAAGGATAGTAAACCAACTCAAGACTCTCACAAAGGACCATGAAGCTTTAAACATTCTGTAATAAGTGGCTCAACATCCCAAGAGCAAAGAGAGGAATCTTGCGGGAAGCTTATCAAGGAGGAGCTGTCTGTTTCCGGCACATATTTCCATCCAGATCAACTGGCAAGGTGACGAAGAGCATGGAGACAAGCAAGGGTTTCGGAATGGAGGGCGGAGGACTATCGGATTGGTTGCACAGTTCCTTTGATCAATCTCCCTTCATAATCGTAGCACACGAAAGTAAAAGCCCCTTCTGTAGACCGTGGGAGATGCGATCCATCGATGTTAATCTTTAGCATCCCTCGTTGCAGTGGTCTCCACCTCGTAGATAAATCCTCCAATGCACGCTCTCCCTCCTTACTCCTGTTCCATTTTACATAGTTGAAGTGCATGGCAAGAGATGAATCTACTACTCTTCTGGGACTAGGATTCTGGTGTTGGAAGACAAAGGAATTACGCGCAAGCCAAATATTCCAGAGAGTTGTTGCGATAAGCTCGAAGGGTAGGTTCTTTAGGGTCAGATCTACAAAGTTCAGCAACCACTCCTCGATTTTGGTCGCTTGTTGGTGAGAGAACTGAAAATTAAATTCTCGACTAGACCAAACCTACTTTGTATTATCATAGAGGAGGAAAAGATGTTCCACCGTTTTGAGTTCCTTTCAACAAATGGGGCAATAAGGCTCAAGTAAAAGCTTCCTTTTATACAAGTTGACCTTGGTTGGTAGAGCATTTCGGCAAATGCTCCACATGAATAATCTAACTTTGGGGAGTGTTTTAGCTTCCAGATTTTGCTCCACAGAGAATTGGGAGTTTGGTAGGAGGATGAAGCTTGCTCGTTGTCTTGTTTGGTTTCAATCTTTCGAAGTTGATTATAACCATTTTTAATAGAGTAGCACCCAGACTAATTTGAAATGATTAGTAGTGGAATTGCTAGAATTTCATTAACAAATTGCTCATCAAAAAGGTTCCCCAATAGTTGTTCAACAACCATTTTGGGATCTTGTTGGTTATATGGCCCTCCCAGTACACCCCTTTTCAACCAGTTATCTTGCTGATAGCCGATTAGCTGGATTCCACTAGAATAAATATGTTAGAGGTTACAAAGATTGAGTACTTTCAACTCAAGTGAGTGTGGTCACTCTTTGGATCTGACACTCTAACAATCTCTAAAAGATTACATAGTTGAGCTCATAAGAAAAGCGAATGTGTAAGATTGAAGATCACTCAAGGCTTAGGAATTATAAACTTTGGAATTTCAGCTTCTTGTATCCTTTCAGCATCAAGACCTTTTATAATCCTCATTGTCCAAGCTCACAGTTGGACATAACCTCAGAGAATCGCTCATCCAATCTACCCATTGGACTTGAACATTGTTAGAAGATCTAAATGCTTCCAGGTTGTAGATATTGAAGTCTCTCATTGATTATGCCACCTATACAGTAGATAGAGTTTCCATAAGAAGAGTGCTTCACTTGGAAAGAATGTTTCGCCTCTTGTTGATTGATTTATCCAAATCTTACTATATTTCACCTTCAAGGATTTGATTTGATATACTTTCCTTTTTGGATAAATCTAATATATTTAGCAACGAATCCACCAAATTATTAGCCATTGCATGAAGATTACTTTCTTGATTAATATCCTTGGTTGAATAGTATCGAATATCAAGGATATGATTTCCTCCATGACTCTTAGTCTGATTCTCTGAGTTTGATAAGTAAACGTCTGATAATACTCATTAGAGTTTCTACCTGGAAAATCTTACTATCAAAATCAAAGAACAATTAAAGAAAGTTTTATTAATCATCAAACTAATAAGGGAATTTTCCTAACAATCTTTCCATTTTTTATGATGACAAAACTTTCTAAGCAAACTTTTAGAAAAGATATGATTTTGATAAAGCTCTGAGTATAGTGAAATTTGAAATTAAAGTGCAATCATAATCTATGAGAATGTTAAGTAAAAAGATTACAATTCTTATAGATATTCTAAATACTCTTAAAATTGTAAGATAAGGGATAAGAAAGTTTCAACCAATTTTGCATAAAAATTGTCCTCAGAGTATAGATAGCATCAAAATCCGCGAAGTTCTGCGTCTTCACATTTCTCCTCCTTTTTGTCAATGGCACAAAAGGTTATAGCAAACTATAGCAAACCATAAGTTCAATACTTAGTAGCAAACCAGTATAACCAAATGACAAACTGAAGCAAGCTGAGAGTCCAAATGAAAACAAGCCAACACAAACAAAATTGTCTTAGAAATTTGAAAATTTATAAGACTATTTACAGGTGGAGGGTTGGTTTGGGTCTTGAGTTGGAGGTAGGGGTAAGCGGTTCTAAGTTCCTTACAGGTTCGCCTGAAACCTATAACCTATCATCGAGTACAAGTTCCTTTTTTTTTTTTTATTTATAATAATTTGGAACCTACTCGTCGAAACCTAGAACCTAGAACCTACCCTTTCATAGGTTCTAGAGTGAGTTATAGAATCTAATAAGTTTTTTTTTTTTGGGTCGAATAATAGGTTCTTTTTTTGGTTTGTTTCATTTTTAGTTAAACAAAACAAGAATGAACGCAATAATAAAAAACAAGCTTGTCATTCATCAAATAGAATATAAAATGAACAAAACTATCAACAACAAAAAAAAAAATAATTCTTGGCAAGGAATTCAAATTGATAAAAGTAGGTTGAACTGTTCCAAGTTCCATATAAGTTCCACCTAAAATTTGGAACCTATTTATTGGAATAGGTTCCTCATTTTCAGGAACTTGGAACCTATCTTGCATATTTTAGAACCTAGAATCTACCCTATCGCAGGTTTCAGGATTGGTTAAGGTTTACTTAAATTCCACCTATATTATTATTTGAACGATTACAATTCACTAATCATAACTTATATTTAGACACAAAAAATATGAACTTTAATAGCATAAAAATTTTAGCCACAAAATGGAAACTCGGATTAATGCATCCAAATTATACATTTATCATCGAACGGTATGGAATATTAGAGGATTACACGGAGACATAGATCAAGAAAAATATTAAAACTTGTCTCAGATTCTAGGTTGCAGGTTTTAGATTCCTCTACCTAAGAACCTAGAACCTACCTATTGAAATAAGTTCATTATTTTTTGGAACCTGAAATCTACCTTGCATACCTTGGAATCTAGAATCTACAGGTTCCCACTGGTCTGATTTCTTTGGTACTAGGTTCTATCCTAAAACTATGCTCACCTTTAGTTGGGGGGCTTGAAGGAGGGAAATATTCTAAAGGCACAAAGACAATGACATAATAATTCATATGAGCGATTATGTTCTTAAGCTTCTTCAATCTTCTGTCTCCATTCTATGTGAGCCTCTTGATCTAATACTTTAGTTCCTTGACCTCATCCTTAATCTCCATTAGTGCTCAAAGTATACTCTCATTAGAATCATCTGTAGCCTATGGCAAAGGAATGATCTTAATGGATGGATCATTTTCATTTTTTTTTTCACCTATATGATCTACTCAGCCCTTGCATTTTGCACTTGCTCCCCCTCAATTGGAGCATCCTTGTCAACTTCTGTTTCTTTCTCAGTCAAAACCACACTCTCGTCTGCAACTGAAGTAGCAACCATTGGCTCTTTGGCTATTCATGT
Source organism: Eucalyptus virginea (assembly GCA_014182375.1). Taxonomy (NCBI): domain Eukaryota; kingdom Viridiplantae; phylum Streptophyta; class Magnoliopsida; order Myrtales; family Myrtaceae; genus Eucalyptus; species Eucalyptus virginea. Next base: position 25,700,644 of record CM024522.1, on the reverse strand, counting down.
AGCCTTATCATGAATACTTTGAACTTCAAGTTCTGTGGGTACCCTTGGCGACACTTGTTCACCCTATATCCGATCCTGAGCTTCTACGATCTGTGGATGATTTGACAAAGTAGCATTGTCCATTTCATTAGACTCTTCTTTACTGATTTTGGCCACAACCTCTTGTAACACATCCTTAATCGATTTTAAGGCATCAGCTACTTCCTTCTCTTTCTCTTACACAACTGCTAGAGGGTCAATCACTTGCTATTGTTGGGAATTCTCTGCATCATCTGGCTTGTCCAATTCAGTCTCATTGTCTTATCTTCTTGCAAGTCTTCATCTAAATCAAAATCCTCTTCCAAGATGTCATCGCCTTGTATGATGATCAAATTATCGAGATCCTTTTCCTGATCTTCAGTTAGATCAAAGTCCTCAAACAATTCCTCAGTCATTTTTTGCAAGAGTGATTGAGATCCACTCCTATCAATCTGAGTCTTCCTCTTCTTCACAGAGTGGTGAAGCTAAGTCTGCCACTGGTTTTTCAATATCTATCTGAACTGGTCTTCCATTTTTATCTTTCCATCTCCCCTTGACAAACCTAAAACTCATCTTTTTCGTCATCTTTTCATCTAGTGACATCAAAAGGAGTTGCTTTGTATTGAGCATGTCTGGGATTGCAATTTCACAGTGCATAAAAATTTTGGTAATCAAAGATCCATAGGACAATTACCCTTTGACTTTAAAACAGTTTGATACATGTGAAGGATTACCATGTGTGTGAGAGAAAAAAAGGATGATTGTTTAAAAAAGCCCAAATGATCTCACCTTCATACCTAGATACGTCTATTTAGGAAAAACCTTTCGGTTGAAGACAATTAATGATGATTTTGTGCAAAATGATTTGCTTCAGAGGAAAATTGTGATGTGAAACATGGGATAGAGTATCTCTAGAAAAGTTAGTGATACCTAAGATCGACTAATAAGCAACATTAGGGTAAATATCAATTGGCACAAATTCTGAGTGATTGACACCAATAATTCTTACTAAATCGGTGGCATGAATAAGAATAGATTTGTCAAAAATAGTAAACTCAATAGTGTTAGGTGGGTAAAATGACAAATTTGAGTAAAAATAGGTTGTTAAAGTAGGATAGTTTGGAAAGTTTTGAGCACACAAATCAATCATAAGAAGTTTGTCAAATATGTGCTTAATCTTAATCCCAAACGACTCGAAAAATCCAAAGTCAACTACCCCATGATTCATGACTCCCCTGTTCATCAAACTCTGAAGATATTCCAGATAACCAGTAGATTTGATCAACTTTCCAACCCTACTCCCAACAGCAACATATCCAGCGAGTTTCCTCTTGAAGTTCATGAACAACTTCTCATCATTATTGCCTTTCCTACCATCATCCAAATCGATTGCCTAACCTTAGACGATTTGCCCTTCTTCCTAAAGATAGGGATTTTTGTGACTTTTTCTTTTCCCTTCTTAACAATAGCACTTATTCCACTAGAAGTTCCGACTACCACATGCGGTATTGCACGAATAGGATTTTCAAACATTAAGTATAGTGCCTACTCACTTTCAAACATGTTAGTTGCCAAGAGGGTAGAAATTACCTCTTCATTATTTCCCAAGCTTCGGAGTGATGCAATGGCCGCTTTCAACTTCTGCCATTTGGTTGATGAACCACTCTCAAAGCTTGTAGGTGCCTTGCTTGTAGTTCCCTTGATATTATATGAAGAGTTTGATAGTTCGAAGTGCTTGACACTTCCTTTTGCTCATGATGCCGTTCTTGCTATTCAATTGGATCTTTAAGAAGCAGAGAATTGGATTTCGTTCCCTGGGCAAATTTTGGGGTCATGGGTGTTTTGGAGAGAAAAAGTTTTGATCTTTGAAAGAATGAAGGAGCAGAATTTAGGAATGAGGGTTTCGGAGAAAGAGATAAGTGTTTTAAGAGGATTAAGAGAAATCTTGGAAAAGATGTAAAAGAATAATTAGGAATTTTTGAAAACTTTAAGAAGGGAAAATGAAAAGATATGAGCGTTCAAGAAACGGTTCCCAGAAAAAAAAAATGAATAGCATTCCAAATTTTAAGGAATAACCATAAATTAATTTTTCAATAAAATAAATATGGAGAGAATAAGGCATACCTGATTTCTTGCCAGTCATAGAACTTACCCACCAAAAATAATCAAATCTTGTGAAAGATATCCAAATGACATTGTTTAGAGGTATTATCTAGAGATCCTTCTTAAACACTTTGTTCAAACGGGTTAATAATGCCTAATTCATTGCAAATGAAATCAAAAATTTTATTTTCTAATGGTTTAGTAAAATATATGCTAATTGATCTTTCGAATCAATAATCAGAATATTAACATCACCGTTTTGAACAATGATACTTGATCTTGATATGCTTTACTCTGGAATGCAAGATAGGGTTCTTGGTCAGGTTGATGGTGCTAGTGTTGTCACAATTGATTGCCCTATTTGAGTCTTCAACACCAAAATCTTTCAATTGTTGCTTCATCTCGAGGATCTAAGCACAACAACTTCCGAGTGCCATGTAATCGGCTTCAGCTAATGATAGAGCTACGGTACTCTACTTCTTAGAGTACCAAGATACCAACATATTGCTCAACATCTTATATGTTCCAGATATACTTTTCCTATCTATTTTGCTCCCTGCATAATTTAATCTGAATATCCAGACAAAATAAACTTTGACCTCTTTGGATGCCAGAGTCTAAGAGGGGGTAAGTGTTGACGTATTTAATAATTCCCTTTACAGAAAATAAGGGTGATTATCTTAGGATTTGATTGAAATCTAGCACACATGCCAACACTAAAGAGAATGTCAAGTCTAGAAGCTATAAGATATAATAAAGATCTTATCATACTTCTATGCAACTTCTGATCAACCTTGTTACCCTTCTCATCTTTGTGAAACTTTGATGAGCGAGACATTGGTGTTTCTATCTTTTCTGAATTTTCCATCTTGAACTTCTTCACAAGTTCTCTGGCATACTTTTTCTTGAAAGATGAAGGTGCCATAATTCTCATATTATTTTAAGTCCAAGAAAAAATACTCATTTCAAACTCATCTTGCATTAGACTTGAGAATTTCTTGTAAAGACTTTCATTAGAAGATCCAAAAATAATATCATCAATATAAATTTGAACTAATAAGATATCATTGCCTTCTCTTCTTACGAAGAGTGTAGTGTCCACATTACCTTTGTCAAAACCATTTTGGATGAGAAAGTTGCTAAGCCTTTCGTACTAAGCTTTGGGAGCTTGTTTCAGATCATATAATGCTTTCTTTAATCTGAAGACATGATCAGACTTTCTAGGTTCTTCAAATCTAAGAGGTTGTTCTACAAAAACTTTCTCTTTGATGAAACCATTTAAGAAAGCACTTTTCATGTCCATCTGAAAACGTCTGAAATCATGAATGCATGTTAAGCAAGTAAAAGTCTGATGGCCTCTAACCTTGCCACTAGAGCATATATCTTATCATAATCTATTCATTCCTCTTGAGAGTAGCCTTTAGCCACAAGCTTTGCTATATTTCTTGTGACTTTGCCTTTGTCATTTAGCTTATTTCAAAATACCCATTTTGTTCCAATTACTAGATGATCCTTTGGCCTCGATACTAACTCCCAAATTTCATTCAACTTAAACTGAAAAAGTTCCTCCTACATAGCTCTTATCCAGCTTTCGTCTGAGAGAGCTTCTTCAAACCCTTTCAGCTTAACTTTTGAAATGAGTTCTAAAGTGTTAATTGTATCTTTTAGCATAGATTTGATTTTGATATTATCCTTGATGTTCCCATTGATGAGATCATTCGGGTGGTTGGATTTGTGCTTCCAGTATTTGTTGTATCTGTCATTAGATTTTGGAATTTTTTTTTGCATTAAATTGCTTCTTAGGCTCATCAGATGTTTGAACTTAAGCTTCTGATTCCAGTATCTTTTGAAGCTCTTACAATTGCTAAACAGACTTGTTGTTGAGGAGTTCTAGAATCTTCTAGAGAAACTTGATTATTCTCATCAAATTTCATATTGATTGATTCTTCCACCGTGTGAGAGTTTTTGTTGTACTCTTTGAAGGCCTTGTTGGTGGATGAATATCCTAAGAAGATTCCTTCATCTAACTTTTCATTGAACTTTCCAAGCCAATTGTTAGCATTCTTAAGAATAAAACACTTACAACCAAATACTTGAAAATATGAGATGTTTAATTTTCAACCTCTCAAAAGCTCATATGAGGTTTTATCTAAAGAAGATCCGAGAAAAATGCGATTTATAATGTAACATGCGGTAGAAATGGCTTTTGCCCAAAAATATGATGCAATTATGCTTTCGATTTTAAAAAAGTTCTTGCTATTTCTTGTAAAGAAAGGTTTTCCCTCTCTACAACACCATTTTGCTCGAGTGTGTAAGGAGTCAAAAATTGATGCTTGAAACCATTTTTTTTTTTTTTGCAAAAATCAGAAAAACTTTTATTTTCAAATTCACCCCCATGGTCTCTTTTGATGCAGGAATCATGTAACCTTTTTCATTTTAAACCCTTTTTGCAAATTTTGAAAACTATAAAAAGCTTCATGCTTATGTGTGATGAAGAAAACCCAAGAATACCCAGTGTACTCATCAACAATGACTAGATAAAACCTTTTTCTCTGAAGGCTCTAAGTTCTTGTTAGTTCAAAAATGTCCGTATGAAGAAGCTGCAATGCATGTTTAGTAGTGACAAAATTAATGGGCTTAAAGAAACTTCTCGCCTGTTTTCCAAGAGCACAAACTGAACAAATCTCCGACTTTTCAAATCTAACGTTCAGTAGCCCTCATACGAGTTTCCTTGTTGACAGCTTCAAGATTTGTTGGTGCTAAGGTGCCAAAGATCTAACTTGTCCTTAGTAGATACCAAACATTGTATATCATCATACTTTATGTCTAATATATATATATATATATATATTCATGCCTTCTTCCAATAAAGGATTGCTTGTTATCCTGACTTATTCCGGAGCACTTGTTCTTTTGGAAGCAAATTCTGAAGCTGACGTCACATAGCTAACTGATGCTAATTAGGTTGTAATTCAGCCCCTTGGCTAGTGAAACATCTTTTGTTGTAAGACTTCAAATTCTAATTGTGCTTTTGCCGATTATCTTTCCTTTGTTGTTCCCATTGAAAGATACACTTCCACCATTGTATCTTATAATTTCAACAAACTTGGATGCATCTTCTATCATGCTTAATCATTTGTTATCCAGGTACCATTTATTATCCAAGTACCATTTATTTCCCATTTTCTTCGATACCTGCAATCAACAAAACAAATTTAAGCTTTCTTTGGTACCCATATTTGTTCGGGTCCTTTTCGATTAGAAAGTTTAGCCATACTTAGAAAATTTCTCCAAATTGGTCTCCAACCAATTTGGGCAATCATTTTCAAAATGATCCAAATTCCTACAGATTGAGTACTTAAGGAAATTTCAACCAACAGATTTTACAAATTGTTTTTGAAAATGGTGTTTGTAAACAATTTTCAAAGGTCTCTCTCTCTCTCTCTCTCTCTCTCTCTCTCTCTCTCTCTCTCTATTTTGGAAAATTGTTTTGAAGATCATTTGTGCTTTTGCAACCCAGACCAGATTTGTTGTAATAAGGTATTCGAATCGAAAGAATATGTTCTAAAGTTTTTGAACCTATGGAAGATCTTTTTGTTACATCGAAAACTTCCTTTCAAACGCTCATTTTCTTTCACAACAAGGTCTTGATTCTCTTGAGATTTGGAAAGATTTTTCTCAAGAGTTTCAATCCAATCCTTTTGAAAAAGATCCTATTGTTTCAATTTTGAATTTTTCTTTTTCAATTCGGAAATCTTGCCAAGTGTAGCTTTATGATCAAAATATAATTCATTTATGTAATTTGAGACTTCTTTAGGTATATTACATTTATTTACCTCAAATTCATCTTTTGATTCTAAATTTGCCATCAGATAGATGTTAGCATATTCTTTATTGCTTTCTTCACACACTGTGTCACTCTAGGTCTCAATTTACAGTGCTTTCTTACCTTTCTCAAACTTGTTTTTCTTTTTCTTTAGAAGAGGACAATTTGGTTTGATGTATTTTCTCTTCTTGCATTCGAAGCAAATCGCATTCTTGTTATCTTCTCTTTCACTGAAGTTCTTTTTTTGATCATATGATCTGAAAGGTCTTTTTCCCTTTGAATTATCTTCCTTTTTCTAGCCATCTTGTGAAATTTCTCCACCATAAGAGCCATTTCCTTGTCATCTTCTTCATCGTCCTCTGAATTTGTATCATCAAAATCATAGTTAGATTTCAACACAATCATTTTATTATCTCAAAATTCTCCTTTCCCATTCAAACGTTCCACTTCATACAATCGAAGTGTTTCCATGAGTTCGTCTACGAAAAGTGGTGAGATCCTCTGAGTTTCACGAATGGACGATTTGATATTGTTCCATTCCTTGGATAACCCGCATAGGATTTTGTTCACTTTCACGGAATCCGATACTAGTTGTCCTTGTTGTGCTAGGTTGTTGATGATGTCAGTGAATCTATTAAACATGTCAGTCACTGATTCATTTGACTTCATTTTGAAAGATTCATACTACCCAAGCAGCATGTTTATCTTGGTCTCCTTGACTCAGTCAGTGCCTTCATATGTCACCCGTAACCTATCCCAATTTTTTTTTTCGTAGAATCACATGCTGATATGTTTTTATATTCCATAGGAGATAAAGCACAGTATAAAGAATAAACTACTTTATCGTCTAAAGCTTCTCTTTTGGATAATTCTGTCTCAGACATGGCTTTGACTTTTCACTTTTTGCTATCCGTGTCCTTTCTTGAAGAAGAAGCTTTAGGCCTTACATCATTCAAAACTACATCTCACTCTAAGGGATCCTTGGATTTGATGAATGCTTTCATTTTATTCTTCCAGATGTTGTGGTCCTTTCCATCGAAGTATGGAGGCCTTGTATCACTTTGTCCTTCCATAAATCCTTGTGCAATAATGCCAACCATTGAAAGATCGTCAACTTAGAAGTAATGAAGCACTTCAATAGAGAGTAATCGAGCTTTGATACCAATGGTTAAGGCTAGATGGATCACTTAGTCCAAAATAAAATAAATTTAAAACGTGATTGCAATACAACGACATCCAACGACAAACCGTTCTATGATCAAATTTTATCAATGTACAATGTATCACAAAATATAAATAAAAGTTTAGGAATAGATAAATGTGGCACCCCTCGACGGCCCCCGAACCGTTAGGGTCGCCACTGTTCGCTTACCTTTTACTTGACCTGATAATATATCACTTTGATACCAAAGAGTTATAATAAGTCTATAAGTCCTGGGGGTTTATATATATATATATATATTTTTTCCATAGGTCCCTGCGCAGAAATATGGCGGAAGCGTATCCAACAACTCCCTTCCCTATATTCAGAAAACGATGCACACCAACTAAACATTTATAGGTAAAAGCCGAATACTTTTATTTACTTAAACCAGATGGACATCATTCATCGGTACATCAAAATGCCATAGTCTTCTATACTCGATTATACTTCAAAAGATGACCGACATCTCCTCCAACAGTCGTATACTTAAAGTCCATCGATCAATGTCGGCGTCCAAAAGTTCCTTCCTTTGCTATCCTCCTCCTCACGGTCATATCCAACCACTTGATCCATCCACCGGTGGCAGTAGCAGCAGAGGTATTTTATCTAGTCCGAAATGTTAGTCCTCAAACGGGGTGAGTACAACCACTCAGTAGTAAAGATCCACTAAACTACACAATGCGTCAAACAGAACAATCAATGTATTATTTATAAAACACATATCATTCATGCATTCGAGCATACCTCACCTTACAGCCATGTATATATCACCATACAACATGCATATACCACCATGCACTTGTACTCATATCATCAAGCAACCATGCATATATCACCATACAACGTGCATATACCACCATACACCTGTACTTATATCATCAAGCAGCCATGCATATATCACCATACGACGCGCATATACCACCATGCACTTGTACTTAGATCATCAAGCAGCCATGCATATATTACCATGCAACGTGCATATACCACCATGCACTTCATGCTTGCATTCCCATGAGGTTCATCCCATGCCATATGCACACATCCATGCGCATGATTCAATTCTCGATTTGTATCTTTCAATTAGATCACATCATTTTTCTTCCCAGGGACCAGTGTTTGCATCCCACAATTTATCGCTCGCATCCAACCTGGCATCGCGAGGAGCCTTCGGCACACACCTCCGGGCATTCGGCACACACACTCCGGGTATCCTATACCCCAACTGGCATCATGAGGAATCCCCCCGGCACACACCTCCAGGGTTTCCGGCACACACCTCCGAGCATCCCAACACTCCTGAGGCATCCGACACACACACTCCGGGCATCCGGCACCCACATTCCAAGCATCCCAACATTCCCGGGGTATCGTCAGTTCACACCTCCGACGGTATCATCATTATCATAATTTATATTCACACATGTATCTCAATTTCAACATGGCATTTGATGCAACAATATCAAAGGTCTCAACCAGCTTTTGATGTCATATAACATGCCATATGTCACCACATATGCAGCATAATCAACCACTCAAGACATTATATCACATGGAGCAATTTCATTTATTTTTGAAAGTACAGCAAAATTTCGGATAAAAACAGATTGCACTCATTTGGTTATAATTCTTGAAAAATTAGTAAACAGCCTTAATAAATTCTAAAAATTCGACATGTTATATACAAGATCTAGAGGAAAACGTTTCATGAAGGACACCACCTCAAAAGAACATCATACATTTCGGTACAGTCCATGCATTACAATCTTTATAATTCCGGAATATTGCCACATACAGTTTCATTCACCAATTCAGTAAAAATCCTAAATCAACTCCAAAAATTCTGAAATTTTTATATGTTATAGAAAAAATCTAGAAGTAAATATTTCATGAAGAACTCAAAATCATATTTGTGATAGATTAAAAACTATAATAACCATAACCGTCCATAACCCTCGACATCAAATTCCAGATCCAACCGTTTCACCAACTTAAACTCATCCATTTCCTCTAAAATTTTAGTATGTTACTCCTTAACATGTCATCTTCAACTTTCATTCAAAACACGAGATCAAATTTCAACCGGAGAATTTTATAAAATTCACAGAATCACACTAGGTCAGCATTACGATCTCCAGATTTAACTTCTTCAAAGAAAAATAGTTTCACCGGTCTATACTTGTTCATTTATTCTAAAATTTTGATATGTTATACTTCAAAGGTTCTATACAACTTTCATCAAGAAGTCAAAGTCAGATTTCAACTAGAACATTGCATGCAACTCATGAAATCATCAAAGGTCGGACTGTTTTTCCAGAAACAGAATACTAGGCTAGAACACAACTCCTATAACTTCGAAATTTCACACTTCATTCACATCCGGGATTCACCATTCATCACACACAAAACACAGCAAGCAAGAGATAGATCAATGGACTCTACTTGCCTCTAATCCAAGCAAAACACAGCAAACACAACGGCGGGGCAAGGCAAGCTCGACGGCAGTAGCTAGGCACACGCACGGCGAGGCTTGGTCTTCCTCTTCCCTCGCCAAAGCACCCACGAACCCTCTCTCTCTCCCTCGGCTCACCTCCCTTTCTCTCTTTCCCTTCTCACTTCCGAAACCCCCTTCCTTTTTGCTCTTTGATTAACAGTTTATCTCTATTTTTGCATGTAAGAGACAAGTGTTCTCATGAGGAGAACAAGTGGCAAAAAGGAGAGAACAAGTGGAGGCAAAATTGAAGACAAGTGTTGGAGGACATGCACTCCCCCCCTCCCCTTCTTGGTCCTGTCGACACCCATGGGGGTCTTTGGGCTTGCTTGGGCCCGAAATCTTGGGCCCAAGAGTCCCTAAAATAAAGCCCAAAATTATTATTATTTTTTTATTAAGCATTTTATTTCTACCGAATTTAATTTAATATCCCAAAAATTAAATTGCTTCCTATACAAATATATACTCAAAATTCTTGCGTGCCGTCCAACATCCTCAAAGTTCTAATTCTTTAATTTCAGCACGCATATTTCTTACGCAAGACCAAATTCCGTCCTTTCGGTTCAAAATAAAATAAAATAAAAATTCAAATGAACAGATACAATTTAATGCCTGTAAATAATGTTAATGCCACAGTTCGGTGACCGTCACCTATCCGAGGATCATCTAAATTTTTGGATGCCACAATAAAATTGCACACAACAAAGTTACACCGGTTCAACGTTTACAAGCCTACGTATACTCTCTCACGCTGACAGCTGATTGGCTAGATTCCATTAAAATGAATCTGTCAAATATTACAAAGGCTGAGTACTTCTGACTTAAGTGAGTGTAGTCACTCTTTAGATCTGACACTCTAACAACCTCTAAAAGATTACATAGTTTAACTTACAAGAAAAGCGAATGTGTAAGATTAAAGATCAAGGAATTATAAATTTTGAAATTTCAGCTTCTTGTACCCTTTCGGCATCAAGACCTTCTTTTTATAATCTTCATTGTCCACGCTGGTCGTTGGACAAAACCTCAAAGGATCGCTCATCCAATCTACCTGTTGGACTTGAACATTGTCAAAAGATCTATATGCTTCAAGGTTGCCGAAATTGAAGTCTCTCGTTGATTTTACCGCCCATAAGAAGAGTGCTTCACTTGGAAAGGATATTCTGCCTCTCGTAGATTGATTTATCCAAATCTTACTATATTTCACATTTAAGGATTTGATTTGACAAACTTTCCTTCTTGGATATATCTCATATATTTAGCAAAGACTCCACTAAATTACTAGACATTGTGCGAAGATTACTTTCCCGATCAATATCTTCAATCGAATAGTATCGAATATCAAGGATATGATTTTCTCCATGAATCTTAATCTAATTCTCTTAATCTGATGAGTAATGTCTGATAATAATCATTAGAGTTTCCACCTCGAAAATCTTACCACCAAAATCAAAGAACGATTAAAGAAAGTTTTGTTAATCATCAAAACTAATAAGGAAATTTTCCTCAACAATAAGTTGTGGCATTCCATATCCTTTCCATCCATGAAGAAGATGGAATCCTCTATGAATAGTAAATGGGAAAGCATGAGGCTATACCTGTAAGGACCCAAGGGCTATCACTGTGTAATATTGTTCACTTTGGGCCTTTGGCCCTTACGGTTTTAAAACGCATTTCACAGAATAAAAAAACCCAAGTCTTATAAACTAGCCCAATACTCCCCCCCAAAGCGATGTGGGACAGGAGACATGTGCCTAACTTCTTGGGTCGCCCGTTGGTGCAGCCTCCCCTGCCATCTCGGCTAGGGGTGAGCGGTTCCCGGTTCCTTACAAGTTCCGCTTGGAACCTGGAACCTACCCTCGGGTACAAGTTCCTCATTTTTTGGAACTTGGAACCTACCCGTCAGAACCAAGAACCTGGAACCTACCTTGTCAGAGGTTCTAGGGTCGATTCCAGGTTCCAACAGGTTCTTCTTTTTTTTTTTTTTTTTTTTTCATTTTCAGATTTGAACTATAACAAGAAGGAAATAGACAAACCAAAGAGAAACCAAGCAGACTAAGAAAAACTCTTAAGATAAGTTCTCATCAAGCACTATATCATCCATAAGTAAACAGAACCCAAAGAAACCTTTTGCAATAAAAAACAACGTAAATAGTTTCTCAAGCAAGAGATTTGACTCCCCAATCCCGACATAAAGAATTACCACATAGGTAAATGAAAAGGACAGATCACATCCAGCAATGAAGAAGGAGGGCAGAACCTTGCCAAAAGGCCACGGGAATATAGATTTTCAAGTTTACAGGTGAAAATCTAGTTAAGAAAGATGCATATATTCAATGACTTCCTTTTCTCCCAATGTTATGTAATCTCAACATATGGGAAAAGAAAAAGTTATTGTTAAAGAGGAAATTTGGTGTCATTCAATATTATCGATTGTTGTGAGGCAATGACAAATGAAATTTACAAATTCAGCATTGGGCAAATTAGCTAATTAAAGTTGGATAACATCTTGGGACGGACCTTGTTGAGATAATTCATTTGGGTAACTACACATGTAGCCACCACCAACATAAAGAACCAAGTCTCCGGATAGATCAACTGATTCTTCCCCTCAAAAGTCAACTTCAAAGAAGTCCCACGGGCTTTCACACTCATCAACTGCAGATAGATCATACAACTTATGAAAACTGAGAAAGAAAAAATACCCATATGCATAAGTAATTTAGACATGTCCCCACGACAATTATTGTAACTCATACTTTGTTTTGACAGGACAAAAAGAATCAGAAAAGAATACAATTTATCCCTGGTGATGAGCCTCCCTGCACCTCGAATCAATGATCTACCTAAAGCTAACGATGCAAGGTCAACTCTTGTGTTTAAGTGGAGCTTCCAACAATCTGGTTGGCGTAAATACACTAAAGTAGGTTGGAAGGAAGAAAAAATCCCAAAAGATGCAGAAGCAATTGATTTACCGAGAGAGAGCCCATTAATGAGCAGATGCCAGTGTAAACTAGCACATCCGTGTGCCCACATCTAGGTGAAAAATGGAAACCAGGATGAACACCAACATGATTACCAAGTCGACGTAAAGCAAAAAGCTGAAAAAGATATGTAAATGCAGTCGGTTATCGCAAATCGGTGATCATATAAAGAACACATAAACCGGGCCGAAGACCGACTGGTTGAGTCGCCATAATCCATATTTCTTGAACAGAAGTGATGGGACTTTCTTGCGGTGCGTGGATGACAATTATGACAAAACCGACAATGCACATCACACAGCCCAACATCCCTAGCTTGTGTAGTTTCTCCTTCAAGATGAAGTGCGCCAGCATGGCACTAACCAATTGATCCAAAGTACAGTAACGACTCGGTTAAGGCATGCCCAGAAACTGAAGCATAAAGTTAATGGATCAATTTCTTGGCTTATTCTATATTATGATTATCACTTTGTTTCCTATAAAAAAGAATGCAACATGAAGCAAAATAAGCCATTTTAAAACTAACTATCGAAGCCGAAAAAGCAATGCACATGCTCTGAGTTCATTAGATAACCTTGACTTCAGTGGTTAGAATCGATTTAGCGAGCTCTTCAAACCGTAGCGTTACCGGCATTGTTCTCCTCGATAAAGCTAATAGTGGAGTTTATAAACAGAAGAGTGACGATGCCTATGAAATCTTGCCAATCTGGAGGCTTGCCCTGCAAAGGAAGAATCAGAAACAAATGGATACCATCTTTCACAAAAACTCAAATTTTACCCTAAAACGAAAAAGAGAGACAGAACAGTAGAAGAAAAATTCACCAACCCCTCCATTTGTAAGTGCAATGGCCATGATAGCAGCAAGCTCCATGACCCATGACAAGGGATTCCACATGAACCCCAAGAACTTCAAGGGTGTCGAGGGAGGTTCGGCGACTGCGAGCACGCGGCGACCGCGGCGCGACGGCGAAGAAGACACGAGTCTCACGGCACCAACGGCGGCACGGACAGCGTGGCGAAGACGGCGGTGGTCGCGGCTCAACCCACGGCCAAGGGGGGAAGAGCTCAGTTCTGGCGGAGGCGGTGGCGGCTCTTAGCAACGACGGCCCGGACGGCCGAGAGAGTAGTGGCAAGTGGTGGTGACGGTGGCTTGGGTACGGCGGCGGTGGCTCATGGCGGTGAGGGGCGGCGCGGACGGCGCGACAACTCGTTGGGCTCAACGGCGATACGGCTCGTCGGACGAGCGTGGGGAGGCGGGGTGGTGGTGGTTCGGTGGCCAAGAGGTGGTGGTGAGTAGAGCGTGGGGCGGCGGTGTGGTGGTGGGTGAAGCAAAGCCAGCAAGAGGAAAGGAAGAAGAAGAAGAAGAAGAAGAAGAAGAAGAAGAAGAAGAAGAAGAAGGGGTTTCGGCCGAGAGAGGGGGAAAGAGAAGAGAGAGAAAAAAAAGAAAAAGTTGGGGGCGGAAGTGACGTGAGAGGAAAAAGTGGAGAAAAGAAAGAGAGAGAGAAAAAGAAAGGGGGAAGAGGGGGAATCACGTGGGGGAAAAGAGAAATAATGTGTTATAGGATTTTTTTTTTTTTTTTATACTTTGACCGGTTCCGGTTCCGCCGGTTCCGGTTCCCATAGGAACCGGAACCGGAACCGGAACCGCCGGTTCCCTGAAAAAGGGAACCGAGAACCGGAACCGGTTTCTTTAGAACCGGGAACCGAACCGGACCCTGTGATTCGGTTCTCCGGTTCTCGGTTCTACCCGGGAACCACGCTCACCCCTAATCTCGGCCACACCCTCAGGGTCGCCACATTAAATTTAGTCTAATTCCTTGGAAGCTCTAGTCCTCAATTGTTTTTTTCATGAGCAAGGAAAATGCATTTGCCACAATAACAAATAAATACGAGGACAAAGGGTCCCCCTGGTGAAGACCCTCTGGAGGGCTTAAAAAAGGGAGGGGTTCCCCATTAAACTTGACGCTAAGAGAAGCGATGGAGATAGATTGCACAATCCAAGAAACCCATCTTGCACTGAAACCTATCTTCATCATTAAAGCTTCTAGGCAATCCCATTTAACTCTATCATAAGCTTTCTTCATGTCCAGCTTTAGAATGGCATGAAATCTATTTTTCCTCTTCTTAATTCTAAATTGGTGGAGGACTTCTTGTACCACAAGAATATTTTCTTGTATCTATTTGCTGCGACGTAGGCACTTTGTTTCGATGCTATCAAATTAGGGAGCCAAGGCTTTAGACGGTTTGCTAAGACCTTTAATAAAATTTTATAACTAAAATTGCAAAAGCAAATGACCTGAACTTGTCAATCCTTTCCAGGTTTGGGTATTTGGGGATGAGAACAATGTGGGTTCTATTCAGATTTGGGTTGAGAGAACGGCGTCAAAGAAAGACCTCACCATATTATGCACATTGTGCTGGTGTTGACGCCTAAATTTTGATTAGGTTTTTTAAATTAGGCCTTGGTCTTTTTTAATTTTTGTTTTTCCTTTTTTCGGATAATAAATAATAAATAATAAAAACAACAAAAAAATAGTAAAAACAAAAGAAAACAAAAAAACAAGCCCCTCCCCTCTTCTTCTTTTCCACGCGGGCCTAGGGCCCACCCTCTTTTCCCGATCCGGCCCGGCCCCTTCTCTTCTTCTTCTTCATTCTTCCATCTTCTTCCCTATGCCTCTGCAACTCACGCGCACAGAAGATGCCGACGTGCGAAGGACAACCTACGTCCGAGGAGGGTAGGCCGACGTCGGCCAGAAGAGACAGATCTCAAGCGCCATTATTGGCTGCCTTCAATGCCAAGCACGCCTTGTTGGAGGAGCGAGGATGGGACGCCGGTTTAGCTGCAGGCATCCGGTCGGTAAGCCAAAGACCGGCGGCCGAGCCCCTCCGTCGACCAGACCTCCTTGCCTATAAATAGCGAAGCACCTCCGTTGTTGAAAGACACGAGCCAGCAAGCTTAAAGGGGTTCCCGAGAGACTTCAGGGAGCTCAAAGAGCGAGCAAGGCGGAAATCGGGTTGCGAGCTCAAGCGACCTCCCTCCGAGAGACTTCGGGAAAGGCCGGCGGCGAGCGAGCCCGAGAAGGAGAGCACGGCGAAGTGAGGGACCACCGGTAGCAAGCTTCGAAGACCTTCCCCGAGAGACTTCGAGGGAGGTTTGAAGGCAAGCGACCGGAGATCTCAGATCTGGCCGGAGGAGGGGAGTTCTGAGCAGAGGAGGATCGAGATTTGTAAGGCGGGGGGTTGCAGGAGAGGGTCGGCCAAGGTCCAGATCTGGGGTTCTTGCTGCTACTGCTGCTGCCGCCACCGGACGCTATGCCGATGCCGTCGCCTCGACCGAGTCCCGACGTCGTTGCCTTGAAAGCTCGTTGTCATTCCCCCCGAAGTCGTTGCCGCAACTGATCCGCCAACGCCACGCCAGATCTGGAAGCTGAGTGGTCGCCATCGTTGCCCTGTCACCGCCACCGTTCGCCACCTCGTCACAAATAGGAAACAGTAGTCATCGCCGCCTCCGGTCGCGTCGTCGCCGTCGCATTCCCCTCCTCGAACCGTGCCGCCATTGACCACACTGGCAGCCTCGTTGTCGCTTGTCCTCGTCGTCCTCGTAAGCGGTTTATAGCCACTGTCACCGCCATCATCGTCACCATCATTGCCGCCGTCGCCATCTGCTCGGTGACGCCTTAGTCCCCTTCACCAGCGTCGTGAGCGAATGAAGGAGAGAGGAGGCCAGGAACCGGGTCGATTCGGGGGTCCGTCCGACCCGGTTTCCCTGTTTTCGAGTAGGGTTTCGCAAATTAGGGGCGGTTGGAAGTCGGGTCGTCGGGTCGGGTGGATGACCCGGTTCCTCTAGGGTTTAGTCGCACAAGCCAAATTTGCACGGGCCTAAGAGAAATGGGCCTATTTCGCTTTTGGGCTGCGATTTGCTTTAAAAGAAAAAAAAAAAAAAAGTCCGGGCCAGACCCAACCTGCGGATCCGACCCGGGTCGTTTTTTAATATAATATATAATAATATAAAATAATATTTTAATAAATAAAATAAAAAATAATTTATTTTCCAGAAAATAAAAAAATAAAAAATCTCCATATTTTCCCAAAAAAGCCAAAAAGTCAGAAAAAGCCAAAAAATGATTTATATTTCCATAAAAAGATAAAAAAAAAAATCCAAAAAATGCTTCTTATGTCAAAAAATGAGAAAAAGACCCAAAAAAATGTTTTTCCTCTACAAATGAATGGAAAATCCCTCAAAAATCCAAAAAGCCTTAGGGTTTAAATAGGATTAGGTACCGAAAGAGCATTAGTGATTAACTAGTATAATCAAGTCATCGATCCTAATTTCTCTGGTTGCACAAGAGCAAGTATTTCTCCCGATACTTAGCTTGGGTTTTTAATCGACCCACCCCAAACCGATTAGTGGCGACTCCGTTTTAAAATTGACTTACAGGTTAAAAATTTGAACCATTAAGTCGCGAATTGGTGGACTTGGAAGAGTCCGGGCTAAAATAGACCTAGCCGAACCATTAGCCTCCTTAGGCGCCCGCTCTGATCGGGCGTCGAAAAAAGAGATCGCGACAGCTTGGCGAATCCGCTGGGGATATTTGAAGACTTAGGCCTTTTTTTTTTTTTTTAATCTTGTTTAAATGCTTTGCTAATTTGGTTTTCTTTTTATGCAGGTTAGTAGTTCTTATTTTATTATGTTAAAATAAAATATTTTGTGATTATAAACTGTTGTGCATGCTTTATTGTTTTAACACTACACATGGCACACACAACCCGGCCGCCGGACCTGGACCGCCATAGGAAATCTAGGATGGTGTTAAGAAAGATACAACTTCGAATGCAAGACTGCGTTGTAAAGGTTGCCTTTCTTTTCCCCAAATTTCTTTAGCCGAGATTAAGGAGGTGTGTTGCTAGTGCGAGACTGCGACGAGCAGACATCCTTTTAATTTCAACAAGCCCTCTTAATTAGAAATCAAGCCGCACATATCATGCACATGTCTGTGTGATTGTCATCAATTTTCTCGAATGAAGTAAGTTTTTATTCGTGCACCTTACGATTTACTTACCTTCTTGTATATATTGAGCAGTCCATGATTAGTCTAGGATTTAATGCCACGGTCATTTAAATTTGAAAGTAATTGTCATAAAGTTAAAAAAAAAAAACTTTGGTAAAGGAAATTACTTTCGATCAGTGTTTTTATCTTTTTCCTCAAGCATGTTACAAAATTCTTTTCCGCAAGAATTTTCATTTGCCTCAAATAAGGGATAAAAGTCTTTTTCAAAATATGTTGCAATTCATGCTTTCTTCAAATTGAATTTATGTTTAGCCCATGCTAGCATGTCACACGCCCTTTTTCAATCCATGCTTAGGAAATCCTCTACCTTTTCATGAATAAACAAAAAGAGTAGGATTAGGTTGTCATCATGGACTGACTCCCTATCTTTGCCTTGTCTTCACACATGCTTGTTTATTCATGGACAGGTAATCACGGAGCGTCAACGTTTGCCAATCCAGGCTCGCTCAAAAGCAAGAGCAAGAATGGCCGAAGAAAATGTATCAAGCCATATTGCGGTTGTAGAAAGCAAAATGAAGCAAGTCTTCAATGTGCTTCAACAACTTTCAAAGCAGATAGACTCCATCCAGGGCAAACTCCCTCCCGCCTTGGCCTCAATCGAGGTATTGTTGCCACAATCATCTACCAGGGGTGATCAAGGTGGAGATATCGATGATACCATGCCCAAATTAGAGGATGATCCGCACCAAACCGCGATTGAGAAAGTGAAATCAGACAGTTTGTCTAAAACTGAGCATGACAAACGCCTCGAAAAGCTTGAGGAGAGGCTGAAACAACTGCAAGGCCTCCAAGATCCTACTTTTACGGACCTCTCCATTTATTCAAAGGTCAAAATGTCGGAAAAATTCAAAATGCCTAAATTTGAGAAGTACGATGGCACGACTTGTCCGAGGGCTCATTTGCAAATGTACTTGATTCGAATGACTCAATACATTAATAATACACCATTAATGATCCAACTGTTCCAATCAAGTGTAGTAGGCCCGGCCCTGAGGTGGTACATCACGAAGAACATGAACCTCCTTGAAACATGGATCGAAGTAAGTGAGGCATTCCTCAAGCAGTATAAGTTCATAATGGACATTACCCCTTCTTGTGAGGATCTTGAGCGTACCGAAAAATAAAAACACGAATCGTTCAAAGAATATACTATTAGATGGAGGAACCTGGCCGCCCAAATCAGTCTTGAACCAATTGATTTCGATCTAAGAAAGATGTTTATCAAAACCCTCCCCTACGAGTACCGCAATCGAATGGTAACCACAATCGCCGAATCATTTAATCAACTCATTCTAGTAGGGGAGCAAATCGAGATAGGGTTAAGGGATGGTTGATTCAGTGAACCTGCACCCACGAGCAAGTTCAACATGAAGAAAGATAAAGAACCCCTAGTAGAGGTCAATGCGACCTACAATCATCCTCCAACAATTCAAACAAGTGCAGGACAGTAACAGACCACCAGCCGTCAGCCGTCCCAGCATTACAACAACAAGAGACAATTTACTCCTCTTCCTGGATCTCCATCAGAGGTACTGGCAGTCCTCCAGAAGAAGAACCTCCTTTTGATTGAGCCAAAAAGACCCAACGCTGAAAGCTTTTCCAACTACGACCCGTCAAAGATATGCGATTATCACATGGGAGAAGTGGGGCACTCAACTGATGAGTGATTCGCTCTCAAGAGTCGAATCCAGAACTTATTAGACACTAAAGCTTTCTCATTCCAAAGCAATCCGCTCCCTGTAAATGCGGTATTCAGTTCTGAAGTCAATCAAATTAGAAACGTCGAAGCACATACTGTTGACATTTATCAAGGGCTGGTAGAGGCCGGGTATTATTCAGGTAATGAAGTACCACCCTTAGCAACAAAGAAGGAAGGGCCATATGACATGACCACCA
This sequence comes from Eucalyptus virginea, assembly GCA_014182375.1. NCBI lineage: Eukaryota > Viridiplantae > Streptophyta > Magnoliopsida > Myrtales > Myrtaceae > Eucalyptus > Eucalyptus virginea. The sequence goes on along the minus strand of CM024522.1, from coordinate 25,681,059 downwards.
TGTTTGGAGACCTTTTCATGGGCGCTATCGACGAAGGACCGTCAGGGGAAATGGGTGCAGGCCCGCTCAAGTAGAACCCTTTTTAATTTCCTTGCATACTCCCTTACGTGGGAACTTGTACATCTTTCTTAAGTCTAGCTTGTTTTTATTTTCAACATCAGTTCCGCTTGAGGAACTAACTTTTGAAAACACTCTTCCTAAATGTAAATCCACCTATTAAATAAAGTTGAAAATATTTTGAGAGCATGAGGCGGTATCCCAAACCAGCCTAGTGATGCTATCCAACCATGAAAAGAAAATACCATCCAAGGAGAATACTGATGGCTGGGCTTCCTCATGGTTTTTCTCCCCCAAAGACATATTTTGAAAACAGAAAATATTTTATTACCAAAAGCTTTCATCAAAACAAGATGTTAAATTTAATCATGTTTGTCTTTCTGACTCACTCACTTCGTGTTTCACAATATCATCCCCCTTGACTTAGTGTGACCAGGAGACATTTAAAGCTGGCACATCATGTGAGCTCGCCAAATTCAAAAACAACCTTCCAAGAAAGTGGGGGCAAACAAAAAGGATCATCACGTTTCAAAAGGGGAGGAAGTCCAGACAATTGAAGCAGTCTCTAGCCCCCTATTCAAGATAATGACGTTAGGACCTAGAAACCTGACTTCTTGTTCCAGACGCATGCTCTCACAAGAAATAATTGCCATTAGAGAATTTGAGGTTTTGATTGTCCATCTCAAATTCCATAGAAGCTTGAAGTACATGACTTTGCTCAATGCTGCTAATGGTCATATGGTCAAAGACAGAATTCCACAGAAGGAATGCGTTGCAAATCATCAATCGTGTACACAGGGCCATAAATGAGGAGGGCCAATCAAAAGAGACATTGAACCGTGTCAAGACGAAGAGGCTGTCATCAACATACAGAGATCCCTGGGAGTTAACAAATACAAATTTTGAGGAAGGGTAATTCAGTATTGTTTCCAATACTTCCGCTCTCTGAACTTGCTTTTGACATATTTTCCCTATCGGCAAGAAGCATCGGGATTCAAGAGCCAAACTTGATGGTTAGGTTTGGCAAATCAATACTGGCCAAGCTAGTACGTGGAAATGACCCACATCGAATTCACCTAACTTCGTGTAAAAGGACGTGTCATCCAGGAGCCAATTCAAAGAATAATTGACCTAACGAAACAAGGGACGTAGGACTTCGTGTCCCCCTCTCACTTTAGGTTCATCTAATCATCTGCAAACTAGTGAAGGGTAAAGTTATATCGCTTCCAGTTATTCGACTCTTGAAAGAGTTCATGACTAACACATTTCCCTCGTCTGTTGCAGGATCATCTAACCGTCAAAGATGCGGAAAACAAATCAATAAGAGACATGTCAGACTTTGATAAGCTCTCCCAAACAAAATGGTGTCTCAAGTATCGCCAAAGCAAATGACAAAAAATTTTCAGGCCTCAAATCACGTGCAATATTGGCCCTACTAATTGATCTATTTCCACATCTTCTCTTCTGCAGGGGCAAAAGCAGAAAGACCCATCAAATCAATGATCAGATTCCCAATCATTGGTTGATCATTCATGTGTCATATCCCTATTCATCAGAGACAATCCATTGACACCCATTTGTGAATAATCCTTTTTTATGTTAACCCCTAAAGTTGTCAATATGGTCTTTTTTGAGTCAAAACCATTCATTTGTTTTGAGAGTACAAACTCCATCACATTTAAAATGCTGCATGCCTTTTCAAAATGGATTTTGCATGATGATTTTGTCTATCTAAATCATTGATTTTACAAGGATTATTAGAATAGACAACTAAGTGAAGAATACAAGATTGATCGAACATGCTGGATGAGGCGCGTCAAGATGATGAAAGGCAAGCCATATCCTACACACAACCCCCCATCTATACACTTGTGAGATGAGTGCAGAAGATTCCATGGCTGCAGGATAAAGAGTTCTCTCATGAATGGTACGATAACCAAAATAGTGAGAGGCATTCCATCGCTCACCCCATTGAGCCCCAAACACTGGTGAAATTTCTGTCCTACCCCCATCAAGAACCACCTCACATTGGGGCAGATCGGAGGCGAAGCAGCATCACAAGGTGAGAAGAGAGATAGAAATTTTCTTGCTCGCACTTGCATCAATCTTCAGGTGTCTTTATCACATATGAACACTCGCATTAATTTAAGTGCCCTAGAATGACAAAGAGCATTTCTTTCTCTACGCACTTGTATTCATTGTACAGCCCAAGTGAGTATGTAATTTTACCCTCACATTGAGACAAAGCAGAAGTCATTACCATAGCTTAGAGCGCCGGCTGAAGATGAAGACTCAAGAGTCTAATAATGGCGCTTCGATTGAACTTGCCTAGGTCAATTCCTCCAACGACAAGAAAAAACAGGGCATAAAAAAGCAGTGTACCTAGTAAAAGCAAGATCAATGCCCATAAATGAAGAATTGGAATAAAAATAGGGACATGAAAAAGCAATGTGCCTGGAAAAAGCAAGGCCAATGCCCCCCAGTCAAAAATACAGCCAAGAAAATATTGATGTTATGGTCCATAGAACCTCCATCTGACGGTGTGAAAAAAGACTGGTGACAAGTGCCAAGACAATCACCAACTCTCACCCTCTTACATCAAGCCTACATTGCGTCCCATTGTAAAAGTCTCTTCAAATTAGGGGCATTTCAATTAACGTAGGATTTCATATGTTTATAAGCATCGCTCGAAGAAGTACGAGCAAGATTACTCTATCTCTTTTCGCAGGGTCCTTGACTTGTAAACCCGGAGATGATCGCGCAACATTTCCGTCCATCGGCTTCGACCTTGATGGTCCCCTTTGATGAGCCGCTGACCAAGACTTCATCACAATTTCAAACAAAGACCTCTCACATTGGTAAAGTCGTACCACTTGCGAGAATACTCGAACCCCTGTTGACATGATGACAGTGAGTTAGTGTGGTCCTTATAAATCCTGCATCAATGGTCAGGATAACCTTTTTCCATGAGAGTGAGTGGAAAGTCCTTTCAGACTGAAAGTCCCTCATCTGGCATGCTCAAGACATCTACATTCTAAATGAAGGTTGTCTTTCAAAATTTTCCCCAGTAGAACTCAGATGATGCAAAACTGATGAAATTATCATGCATGAATCCCATTTGAACTCATGAATTTACAGCATATACAATCATGTGTGCATACTATGCAAATAGCAGACATACTCTCGAAGATCAGAGATATTGCCAGGTAAGCATATCCCTGTCCCCATTTGTCTTAAAGTACCTACCACTGTCCAGGTACTCTCTTCTTGACACTCGACCTATTCGAGTCGTCCCTTGAGTTTGGGTGCTTGCAACTGTCTAAGTATCCCCTTGTCTTTAAGTACCCACTACTTGCAGGGTACTCCCTCTTATCGACACTCGACTTATTCGAGTTGTCCCCAGAGTATTTGCGACTGTCCAAGTATCCTCTTGACTTCGAGTACCGGCCACCGTTCGGATACCTCATTTCCGTGACACTCGACCTATCCGAGTTGTCCTCAAAATTGTATCTTTAAATACTAGTAGTTGTTCAAGTATTCCACTGTGTTGTGCACCTGCGATTACCCATGTATGCTCTCTTATCATCATAACACTTGGACATATCTGAGTGGTCCCAAATCGTATCATTAAATACTTGTGTTCATCCAAGTATTCCAGTACTCTATACACCTACGACTACCTAGGTGTTCCAACCTTTTTGAGTGCATGCGGCCATCCGGGTAAGCCTTGTGCTACATTCAAGTTTATGTTGCCAGAAGGTGGGAGAGCTTCATGAATATGCGAGGTATGTTCTCGATATTCCAACTACCAGGAGGTGAGAGACCTTCACGAATATCTCATGTACGTCCTCGATATTCCCCAATTACCAAGAGGTGAGAGACATTCATGAATATCCAAGGTACGTCATCGGTATTTCCAATTACCAGGAGGTGAGAGACCTTCATGAATATGCGGGGCACGTCCTCGATATTCCCATACCAAGAGGTGAGAGACCTTCACGAATATCCCGGGTACGTCCTCGATATTCCCCATACCAGGAGGTGAGAGACCTTCATGAATATCCAAGGTACATCTTCGATATTCCCAATTACCAGGAGGTGAGAGACCTTCACGAATATCCTAGGTATGTCCTCGATATTCCCATTTACTAGGAGGTGAGAGACCTTCATGAATATGCGAGACCCATCCTCGATATTTCCACATACCGGGAGGTGAGAGACTTTCACGAATATCTCAGGTACCCCTTCAATACTTGTGATCATCCAGGTATCCTCCAAGAGTTTGTACTTGTGATCATCCAGGTACTCCTTCGATACTTGTGATCATTTAGGTATCCCCCAAGAGTTTGTACTTGTGATCATCCAGGTACCTATTCGATACTTGTGATCATCCAGGTATCCCCCAAGAGTTTGTACTTGTGATCATCCAGGTACCCCTTCGGTACTTGTGATCATCCAGGTATCCTCCAAGAGTTTGTACTTGTGATCATCCAAGTACTATCTCCCAACAAACAGATGCCCTGAGAAAGGTTAGCGTATCTCTCATCAAGGCGACCGAAGAAAGGTTCGGGTCCTAGACAAACCATTTATTGCTCTAACAGGAGACCGAAGAATGGTTCTTGGTCCTGTAAAAGCAACCTCCTCATGTCACCAGGTAAGATGACGCCTTGATACTTGCCAACACTTGGGGTTCACACCCTATCTCACTCACACCCGGTAAGTAACTACATATATTTTTTATCTGTCTTAGTATGTGTAATGTTATATTGCTCTTTTTCTGCATAGGACAATAGGTCCCAAATAGAATATAATCCGTTGCACATGCATGGATAAAATTTAGGCATTAGTTTGTCTTTGAATATAACCTCTACGAACTCACCTTCAAAGAGGGGCAGCTGTTGACGCCTAAATTTTGATTAGGTTTTTTAAATTAAGCCTTGGTCTCTTTTAATTTTTGCTTTTCCTTTTTTTCAGATAATAAATAATAAATAATAAAAACAACAAAAAAAATAGTAAAAACAAAAGAAAACAAAAAAAACCAACCCCTCCCCTCTTCTTCTTTTCCAAGCAGGCCTAGGGCCCAGCCTTCTTTTTCCCAGATCCGGCCCGGCCCCTTCTTCTTCTTCTTCTTCATTCTTCCATCTTCTTCCCCTACGCCTCGCAACTCACGCGCACGAGGGATGCCGACGCGCGAAGGACAACCTACGGCCAAGGAGGGTAGGCCGACGTCAGCTGGAAGAGACAGATCTCAAGCGCCATTATTGGCTGCCTTCAATGCCAAGCACACCTTGTTGGAGGAGCGAGGATGGGACGCCGGTTTAGCCGCAAGCGTCCGGTCGGTAAGCCAAAGACCAACGCCCGAGCCCCTCCGTCGACCGGACCTCCTCGCCTATAAATAGCGGAGCACCTCCGTTGTTGAAAGACACGAGCCAGCAAGCTCAGAGGGGTTCCCAAGAGACTTCGGAGAGCTCAAAGAGCGAGCAAGGCAGAAATCGGGTCACGAGCTCAAGCGACCTCCCTCCGAGAGACTTTGGGGGAGGCCGGCGGCAAGCGAGCCCGAGAAGGAGAGCACGGCGAAGTGAGGGACCATCGGTCGCAAGCTTCGAAGACCTTCCCCGAGAGACTTCGGGGGAGGTTTGAAGGCGAGCAACCAAAGATCTCAAATCTAGCCAGAGGAGGGGAGTTCTGAGCAAAGGAGGATCGAGATCTGTAAGGCGGGGGGTTGCAAGAGAGGGTCGGCCAAGGTCCAGATCTGGGGTTCTTGCTGCTACTGCTGCCACCAAACGCTATGCCAACGCCGTCGCCTCGACCGAGTCCCGACGTCGTTGCCTCGAAAGCTCGCTGTCAATTCCCTCGAAGCCGTTGCCGCGACTGATCCGCCAACGCCACGCCATATTTGGAAGCTGAGTGGCCGCCGTCATTGCTCTGTCACCGCCACCATTCGCCACCTCATCACAGATAGGTAACAGTAGTCATCGCCACCTCCGGTCGGGTTGTCGCCGTCGCATTCCCCTCCTCGAACCGTGCCGCCACTGACCACACCGGCAGCCTCGTTGTCGCTCATCCTCATCGTCCTCGCAAGCGGTTTATAGCCGCTGTCACCGCCGTCGTCGTCACAATCATTGCCGTCATTGCCATATGCTCGGTGTCGCCTCAGTCCCCCTCACCGGGCCGCAAGCGAACTAAGGAGAGAGGAGGCCGGGAACCGGGTCGATTCGGGGGGTTCATCCAACCCGATTTCCCTGTTTTCGGGTAGGGTTTCACGAATTAGGAGCGGCCGGAAGTCGGGTCATTGGGTCGGGCGGATGACCCGTTTCCTCTATGGTTTAGTCGCGGGGGCCAAATTTGCACTAGCCTAAGAGAAATGGGCCTATTTCGCTTTTGGGCCGCGATTTGCTTAAAAAAAAAAAAAAAAAAGTCCCGGGTCGGACCCAACCTGCGGATCCGACCCAGGTCGTTTTTTAATATAATATATAATAATATAAAATAATATTTTAATAAATAAAATAAAAATAATTTATTTTCCAGAAAATAAAAAAAAAAATCAAAAATCTCCATATTTTCCCAAAAAAGCCAAAAAAGTCAGAAAAAGTCAAAAAATAATTTATATTTCCAGAAAAAGATAAAAAAAAATCCAAAAAATGAGAAAAAGATCCAAAAAAATGTTTTTCCTCTACAAATAAATGGAAAATCCGTCAAAAATCCAAAAAGCCTTAGGGTTTAAACAAGATTAGGTACCGAAAGGGCATTAGTGATTAACTAGTGTAATCAAGTCCCCGATCCTAATTTCTCTGGTTGCGCAGGAGCAAGTATTTCTCCCGATACTTCGCTTGGGTTTCTAATCGACCCACCCCAAACCGATTAGTGGTGACTCTGTTTTAAAATTGACTTATAGGTTAAAAATTTGAACCATTAAGTCGCGAATTGGTGGACTTGGGAGAGTCGGGGCTAAAATAGACCTAGCCGAACCATTAGCCCCCTTAGGCGCCCGCCCCGATCGGGCGCCGAAAAAAGAGGTCACGATAGCTGGATGATTTCCCAATAATGTTGATAGAATTGTTCGTTTAAACCATGAGCTCCCGGTGCTTTCCTAGCACCTGAAAAGTTGCATCCTTAACCTCTTGCAATGTTACACTTCTCAGTGGATTTTGATTCATCTGATCCTCCATTAGGGTGAGGCACTGATCAAGTACTGGCTAGAAGTTACTTATAATAGATAATATGAATATATTTGTATACATCATTCATTTGACATTGTTTACAAAAAAACATATCTTTCACCGAGAGGGATTGAATTGGGAGAAAGAAGAAAAAAGGGAGTCAATCTTGACAAGATGGGCTTGTGCTGATATGTGAATGATGGAAGCTATAAGGACAAAAGGTAACCGTTGTTTATGGATGCATTTGGACTTGGCCAGCAGTTTCTTTGCACTCCAAAGGGCTAGATGCTTATATAGATTCATGTGTAATTGACTATCTGAGGGAACCAAACTTTTAGCTAGGTTGAAGTTTGATTTCCTCTGAACAAAAATCAATCAATTAATTGAGAAATCACATGAGCAATCAATTGATTTAACCCATGAAAAAAGGGCGCGGCGATTTCGGTGCGCTGCAATAATTCATAATAAACATGTATGCATATGTGGCTACTGACGTTACACCTAAGTATAGGTTATTTGTACCTTATGTTTGAATGACAAGGGCCACAAAAAAATCATTTTCTATTCAAATGAGACATTCATTTGATTATGTCAAAATAAAAAGATGGGTCATAAAGAAGAACGGCTTTTCATTATGTCTGAAAATCAAAGATAGCCAAAACTAGAATGTCTCTTCAGCTAACCAAAGAATGGCTTATTCCCAACTTGCAATCTTCATTTTTGCTCTTATTTTTAATTACCATGTTTTGCCAATCAGTACTCACCCAAGTTGGTTTCTTGCGTAAGTGGAAAATAACTATAGCAACAACATGGTTGGTAAAAAGGCTAGAAAGCCCTTTGAGTTCAATGCATCTGATATTGAAGAGATTAATCAACATCGAATGGACCTTAGGGCCGTCTTCTTTTTGTCATTTCATTACTCAGGGAGAGGCTAAATTCCGCGAGCCGTAGTTGACTTTTTGACCGTGTCTGTGCACCTAACGTTAGATGAAACGCATGATCTAACCTGACCCTTGGCGCTTATTGGGTTCGAGTCACTTTCTAGCTTACGTGGGTTGGCGGAGTAATCTAATCTCGTGTTGAACGACAAATAAAGGTGCCAAGCGAGACAGGATAAATTCCGAACGCTTTAGGAGGAATCTTGCAGATCAGCGACCGCGGAACGATCGGAACCGATTTTCCCCGCCTGAAATTGATTAGCAGAAGCTTTCGGTAGGGATAAAATATATATTGTTGGAGAGATGCTTTCGGTTGATGGAAAGTATTGAAAGGCGAACAGACAAGAAAGAAATCGGTGGATAGACGATATCCGACTGAGGCAATAATGATTTGGGGACGTTGAGGTCGTCTTGAAATTCCTATCAGTCTTTGCTCATCATGTTTTTTTTTTTTTTTTTTTTTTTGGTTGGCGTTTTGCTCATCATGTTCAGCGAGTCTTATTCTAAAGTTTAAGAATTTGTCGTGCGAAAGTGCCAAAGTCAACAGTGATGACGGAAAATGCCTGAACTTCATTGTTTGGGACAATGATAATTGAAACTTTTAAATGGGTCGAGAGAATATCAACAGCTCACAGGTTGAGACAAATCGGGCATATTTTCAATAATCAAAAACATATGTTGAATAAGACAAGCATCACAGGGAGCTTTTGCTTTAAATATTAAATCACGTCTTCATCTAATAACTTAAATTTTATTTAACAATTTAAAATTTTAAAATAGTTAAAAATAGGCCAAAGTCAACAGTGAAAAATGCCTGAACTTCATTGTTTGGGACAATGATTTAAACTTTTAAATGGGTTAAGAATATCAACAGCTCACAGGTTGAGACAAATCGGGCATATTTTCAATAATCAAAAACATCTGTTGAATAAGACAAGCAAACCAAATATTAAATCACGTCTTCATCTAATAACTTAAATTTTATTTAACAATTTAAAATTTTTAAATAGTTAAAAATAGTCCTACAATATCTCACTGTCAAACCAATGAAACCTACCTCAGCAATTATCAAGTTGATAAAATATTGGGTAGAGCTATGGGGCTAGCATGGCAAAATCCAAGTCCATTCATGGGTTGACATGCATCACATTTGGGCTGACCGTCTAAAACCCCTGCAACTTGTATCCCTCTTCAACTTATTTTTTTTCCTTCTTTTTATTTTTTCCTTTTTTCTTCTTCTTTTTCCTCATTTCACTCCGCAAGAGATACAATGCCTCAACTCAGACCACTGTCAACTTAATCCCATGAATTGCCTTCCACCACCACCTCACCACCGTCAAGCTCGGCCAACGAACTTGAGCCTCAAATTTCGGATCTAAGCTTGAGTGAGCTCTAGATATGGAGCCCTAGATTTGCAATCTAGAGCTCAGCTTGGAGAAAGCAACAATATTTTGAGGTCAAAAGGTTTCTTTCGGTCTAGTCGGATTATTACGTACTTTCGGTTTGGAGTCTCGAAGACAAGTTGGACATCAAGACTCAAGACTCAAGACTCAAGACTCAAGACTCAAGACTTAAAGATATTCTCATTGACAGTTTTCTAATCCAAGGTCGAAAGGCTATCCGAACCTAGGTGTTTGGTTAAGAAGTTAGTCCTATTCTCTGGAGAAGATATCTTGGCTGGTTAAGCTAACGGATTCTTTCTATTCAAGATCCGATGATTGACGAAGTAATCTTGGAAAGTTCTATTCTTGGAAACCAAGATCCTGGTTGTATGGGCGAACAGGATTGATGGGCTATCGTCAAGTTTCTTTAATAGCTCGAAAGATCTCCTTAATTGATTCCGTCCAACGGGTAGATTGGAGGAATTCCTTTGGTAAGTGCCAACGGGTATGATGGCATGAAGGAGTATAAAAGGAAGTCGTTCAAGTTATTTTAGTGCATGCTCGATAGACGAATTCCAGTCCGAAGTTCCTTGATATTCGCCGATTCATTCTCGAGCAAAATTGTATACACAAAAGAGTGTTTATACTTAGTGATATCTTGAGCAAGTGTGGTAGATCATCTACATCACTGAATCAAGGAAGAACAACGCTGTAACACTTCTTTGTTCATAGTGGAATCCAGCCAATAGGCTGTCGGTGCGAAGAGTGGACGTAGGCTTAAACAAAAGCCGAACCACTATAATCATTGTGTTCAATTCTCTTTTCCCTTCTCTCGCCTTTCGATTGTCGTTTATTTCCATCGATTGTCTAGTGTTGTGTGATTTAAGTGAAAAATCGTTTGTATACCTATTCACCCCCCTCTAGGTACTCGTTCTAGCTATATCAAGCTCGACCACGAATCAACAGACTCGAGGTCAGCCAAGGTCGGCATAGGTCGACGTAGGCAATGGATGAGGCGAAGGCACGATTTGTCAACGCTACAGAGGGCCTCGAGCTCCTGGCTGAGGCAATACTGATACAGAGGGCGCAGGAGGAGTTGGACGGGAGGCAGCGATGCTAGAGGTCAGATAAGAAGTGGGCGAACATGGCGGCAAAGATGGAGACGACGCGCCAAAGGCTGCAGGGTCTCAGGAGCCAGAGAGCATTTTGAAAAAAAGAGGGAGGGCTTTGTTTTTTTTATTTGGTAAATGTAAGAATATATAAAGCTTTAACCAACTATACAAAAGAATCGGCACAAAAAAAATTTCAATAGTGACAACAAGTTAGAACGAGTGGAAGGGAGCCATCGTAAAAGAAAGTCACCCGCAAATATAGCAGGTAACAAAACAAAAGAACCAGCCTAACGAATAAGCACCAAGAACAACAAGGGAGGGAGGGCTTTGTTCTTTTCCTCAGAAATGCAGAAGAGAGAAGAGGGAGAGTCGTACAATTGGAGAGGGAGAAGATGAAACACTAATTGAAGAGAGAGACAAGTTGCGGAGGTCTCTAACCGTGAGCCCAAATGTGACACATATCACCCAAAAAATGAACTCGGATTTTGCCACGCTGGCCTCAAAGCCCTACCCAATATTTTCTCACTTCCTTGACCCACTAAACTTGAGAGGGACCATCGATTAAGGCGCTCGGGTAGGTGTTCTGGCGCCTGGCACAAGCTCCATCTCCCGATCCACCGATTGACGAGGTGGGAATTCCTTCGGAAGTTTATCTTGCATCATCGTAGATTCATACTCAAGTAACGCTTCCCTGATCTCTAAGTTAAGTTCTTTTCGCTTCATCCGTGCTCAAGTTGAAGTCCTGAGATCATCATTGGGTTGCTTGCTTGGGTCACTGTCGTGTCTCGACCTACGCCCTTGGGCGAGCGCAATGCATGGTCCATCCCCCATGAAAGCAAAAAGTCCACGAACCGATTGGCCAAGACACGTGCTTGTCTCGAGAACTCGATCCCATGAATGATCGAGAGAAGTCATGCAAAGTGCATAGCCGGGAATGCGAGCATCCCTCTCCCCGGTATTGGCATATACCATTTTGGCCAAGCTGGGCACGCCTTGAAGTTCATGGCCTTGCTCACACTTAATGGAATCTTTATTGATTTAATTTCTTTTCTGTTCTTTTCTTTTGTTTCCATGCCGGTCACTAAGCTAGGGTCATGAAGCCGTTGCTGGTGGTGGGTGAGGGCCACAACGTCATTGCCAGATCTATTAAGGCAAGGGTCTCGCGGCCCTCGCCGAAATCCGATAAGGGTTGCAAGCCTTGCTTGCAGCCAGCAAGAGCTTCATGGCCCTCACCATGGACCGGCTAATGCTTTACTAAACCTGTACCATTAACTTTCAATTACTTCCCAAACCCTTCCGAATTTGTTACAGGTTTCGATACAACACCCCCAAAGGTTCCCATTGAGTACCATAACCAACAATAGTATTCTGTAATAGCCATATTCCTATGTTAAATATATAAAACAAAAATTCAAATTTACAGAAGCAAGCATCGAATCAAAGCTCATGCATCGTAAATCTCCGATTATAAAACTACAAAGTCCGAAGTACAAGATCGGAAGAATTTAAGATCAATTAAAATGGTTGAAGCATACGTGGCTTACCCTCTGTTCTGACGCACCTGCATGGCTAACTCCATTCCCTTTCTCTCATCATCTTCGATCCGATCGAAGAAGACAACAGTAACCCCAGAAGCTGAATGACGAAACAATTGACAAATCAAGCGACAAAATCTCCTGAACTGATCCCCCATTGACTTGGTCATTTGTGATCGTAGCTCGGCCCTTGAAGTTGTCAAGATATCCATCAATGGAAAAAGCAACTAAACTAGCCATTCAGATTCCGACCATAATAAAAGAGAGAAAACTACCCATTCAGTGGACGCTTTTGACCTTTGCAAACATGCCTCATTCTCTCTATTTTCTGTCATCTCAATTGCCATTCAGGTGTCAACTCTTACAAGTAAAAAGAGTGCGGAGGCAGTCCTAAAACTTCTCCCTTCAGCACCATTGATGTGAGATTTTCTTTTATTTTATAGATTAGTTCACTTTATGTCTATGAGTAGATGATTACTCACTCCAGCTCTTCTAAACTGAATTTGGTCCGTTGGTGGCGATTGCCCTGCGTGAAAAACAAAAGAGCTGACTGGACTGTCCAGTGGCTGAGCCCGGGCGTGCGTTTGCTCACCGTGGGCCCGACATGGGGCCCCGCTTTGGGTAAGCCGGCATTGCACGCTTATCGCTCGGCTGTGGGCAACTGCATGCAAACTGCACCCGAACCTGCCCCCTCTATAAATTCGCCCGCCCTCCGATGATGCCGCTTCCAAATCTCTCCTAATCCCAACAGATTTGACCTTTCGCGGGAGGGAGAGAGAGAGAGAGACATTATACTGCTACAGAAGAAATTATCTGATTAGTCACTGTCTTCTTGCTCCTAGGTTAAGCCGATGTCTGCAGCCGGAGGCGTCGCTTCCCTCCTTGTACTCTTCTTCCATGTCCTCGTGTTTTCAGGTGAGACGTTAGTCAACTTGAAGATTGTTCAGTTCAATGTTCACCGTCACAAGACTGTTGAATTTCTCGTTCTCCCAAACTTGCAGGTGTTGTGGATTCAGCAACCTTCACGATCCTCAACCAATGCGCCTACACCGTCTGGCCCGGCATCCTCTCCGGCGCCGGCACCCCGCAGCTCCCCACCACCGGGTTCGCCCTCCAGCCCGGCCAGTCCAACGCCATCTCCGTGCCCGCGTCCTGGTCCGGCCGCCTGTGGGGCCGCACCCTCTGCGCCCAGAACGCCACCGAGGGCCGGTTCGTCTGCGTCACGGGCGACTGCGGCTCCCCCACCGTCGAGTGCTCCGGGTCGGGCGCGGTGCCCCCTGCCACGCTGGCGGAGTTCACCCTCGATGGCGCGAACGGGCTGGACTTCTACGACGTCAGCCTCGTTGACGGCTACAACCTCCCCATGTGGGTGGTGCCGCGGGGCGGGAAGGGCGGGAACTGCACCGCCACGGGCTGCGCCGCAGACCTGAACGCCGGTTGCCCCAAGGAGCTCCAGGTGGACACCGACGGCAGCGGGAGCGTGGCTTGCAAGAGCGCGTGCGAAGCGTTCGGGGACCCGCAGTACTGCTGCAGCGGGGCCTACTCGACGCCGGCCACGTGCAAGCCGAGCGGGTACTCGGAGTTCTTCAAGCAAGCGTGCCCGACCGCTTATAGCTACGCGTACGACGACGGGACGAGCACATTCACCTGCGCATCCGCCGATTACGTCATCACTTTCTGCCCTTCGCCGTCGTCTAGGTAAAAATTCTTCTTCGCGATCCGTCATACCGCCGGCTTACATACTTTGACTTTTGAATTCCTGTCTTTACGTAGCTGTCATGAATTTAAGTGGAAAATCCTTTTGAAAAAGTGTAATTTCTATATACAAAAACCAAGTTTAGACCGATCTTCTGACTGACTATCCCGTGCAATGGTCGTTGGCGGCAGTGTGAAGGCGGCAGGCGATCCGGTGCCGACGTCCAACTCATCGGCCCCGCGGCATTGATCGCATTGCAGACCTCTGCATCAATCCGCACGAGATTGAGATCCCGGCCATTTGTCGCCCCGATGGCTTTGGCGGCAGTTTGGCAGTTGTTGCAACTACTTTCTCTCTGATCATCACTGCTCACGGATGGCGAAGTCCCGCCGGCATCCGACTCATCGGCCCCCATGGCATCGATCGCGTCGCCGGCCTCTGTATCGGACTGCACGAGATCGAGACCCCCGCCCTTTGTTGCCCCGGTCGCTTTGGCTGCACTTTGGCAGTTGTTGCAACTACTTTCTCTCCGATCATCGCTGCTCGCTGACGGCGACGTCCGGCCGGACGTTTTAGTGCCGACTCCTTTTTTTATTTTTCGGTGGGCCCTTCCTCCTCTCGGAGGCCCACAACAGTTTTGGCTGGACCCTACCAGTTATTTCAATGGACGGCCCAGTTCGGAATCAAAACGTCGCCGAAATTGTCGTTTATTCTTATTTTTATTCGAAGCCGGCAAGATACACGGCCGGTGAAATTTCGTTTTACGTGATTTTTTTATTAGGAGTTGGTAAAATATTCGTAATTTGGTGGAAGATGGGATGGGGGTTGGCTTCATATGCACGTAAGTCCTGCGTCATGAGTCACGTTTTCTCTTCACAAGAGGAACACGCCTCGGCTCGTGGTGCGATCAATTCTTGGCCTTTAATTTATAAGCGTTGGTTCAGAAGAGTAGAGCGAGCGACAATGATTACTAGGCCGAATTGCAATATATATTGGTTGTTTATTTTCTGATGTTACCATTCTCATTATTATATATATTATCCGTCGATTCAACATGAGTTATCAATTCAGAATTTCCCTTCGGTGGCGGCGGCACTAGCGATGTGTAGACGCAATGATGCTTCAGTTGTCGAGGTGAGAACAGTGGTGGTGCTTGCTTGTGTTTAGTAAGAATGTGTCTAATACCTATTAAAAAAAAAAAAAAACCCTCAACTTGCTAGTGCCTGCAGCGGTGGCGGCAGCACTAGCAATGGGTAGACACGATGATGTTATAGTCATTGGGTGGGAACGTTGGTGGTGCATGCCTATATTTAGTAAGGATGAGCCTAAAACCTTAAAAAGAAGAAAACCACCCCTCAATTTTAGGCCCAGTTCAAATTCGGCCATAAATGTTTTTTTATATCATAAAAAACCCTCAACAATAAGTTTAGTCTCAATCCTACCATAAACAATTTTTTTATCTCATTAAAAACCATCGACTTTTACTTTAGCCACATATTATCTTCTATTAACACTCCACAAATCTTACCCTTAGTGACATGGCATTTCCAAGTTATAGCTCTAGTTTTTATCCAAATTTTGGAATTAAGAAGACATTTTCTTGAGATAAATTTTTCTACGTCAGCCCAAACAACGTTTTCTTAGGCATGAAATTTGGGTAAAAACTAGAGCAATTAGGGTTGGCCTTCTTCAATTGCTCATTCTTGTAAGAGAGTTTTCATTGGAACTTTGCATTCAGCATTCAATTCTTGTGCTTGGGAGTCTTCCATCTCTCATGATTATAGAGCTCACACTCAGGAGTCTTCCATTTCTTGGTTGTCAAGAGAAATTTTGGACAGAAATTTAATGAGGGCAAATTTGAAATTGTCAGTTTTTTATGACACGAAAAAATGTTTAGGGAAAATTGGGACAGGACTTACAATTGGGAGTTTTTATGGGACAAAACAGAGTGTATAGTAGAATTGTAATAGACCTAAAGTTGGGAGTTCTTCATGAGACAAAAAAAAGTTCAAGGTGAAATTGAGACTTGACCTAAAGTTGGGAATTTTTTTAAGGTATTAGGCCCCTAAGAAGAACAAGAGATCAAAAATTAAAAAGAAAATGGTAAAAGGAATAGAAAGAAAAAGTAATAATACATCTCAGCGCTTCAAAAGGACTAACGTAAATGTGACGATCATGGGCTGCAAGTAAAATTAAGATGTGAAATTACCTTCTAAATTTATAGGACACTCATATTCACAAATCATCAGCTAACATCTTGTCTTGATGCCAAAACTACACATTGGATTCTATTTTTTTACCCACATTATCGGCTCTAGTTTCACACGAAGAAGTCCAACATAAAAACTCAAGTCGTTAGGTGGAGAGAGATATTATAAATCTTGCATGGCATTGGACTCTCAATTCGTGTGGATTTTTTTTTAAAATAAAAATAACCAATATATGAATTATATAACTTGAAACATCCTCTCATTTTATGTCATTATCCGTGTCCTTTTCTGTTGAAACTCATTTTCAGCTCGGTGGTTCATATGAAGCTTCGCCTCCCTCTTCCTTGCGATCTAAAAAATTGGATAAGAGAGGTTAGCGTGTGGATAACTCGACCCAACATTTTTCTTAACCACAATTTGTATGTTAGAATCTCAAATCCCTACGTCCTAATATAAATAATTTAAATGACAGGGGGATCAAGACATACATATAGTTATTATTATCGTGTTGAATTCGAATAACTGATCTTATTGTCGTTGTTCAATAGCTCAGATGTTGTCATTAGGTGAGCATGGTCTGGGTTGGGCCGGTCCACCCCCTAATCCTAGAATCAACCCACACAGTGCTGCTCCTCAATTTTTGGGACCGAGGACCGACCCTATAGAGTTTGGGACCAAGGACCGGATCAACCCAATGAGTTCGGTCCGGCTCCAGGGTCAACCCGAAACCAACCGATAATTTGTTATTTCATTTTTTGTACTCCTTAAAAAAAACCAGACTGACCTAATGGGTTCGATCCGATTTCAAGGTCAACCCAAGACCAACCAATACTTTTTTATTTCATTTTTTTATACTTCTTAAAAGGACAACCGAGAACCGTACCGACCCAATGAGTTTGATGATGAGCAAGGCCAACTAAGGAAAGTAAGCAGTGAGGGTCAAGTGGGTTGAATGTCGAACAGAATGAGCATCTAATAACAAGCCAAGCGAGTATCGAACGGCGAGCAACACGAGTGACCCAAATCGAGCGAGGAGAATGTCGAGTGGCAATCTTTCGATTTTGGCAAATTGAAGATTAAGAGGACAAATAAGACAGAAGAGAACAAATATTAGAGGAGGATGCCATAAGATGTCTTTTTGGACACCGTGAGGACTCCTCACAAAAACATTTTCCTCTTTCGTAAATTATGACTATTGACGCCGTAAAATACATTAAAAAAATTAAATTATTAAATAACAATGTAAAATTACTTATACTCCTCACTAAATAATTGTTTAATGTTATTGATGCCGTTTTTTTAAGATTTTTTCTATATAAAAAATTATAAATAATATATATAGTCAAGGTTGGTCCGGGTTGGACCGACCCGGAACTCTCAAGACCAAGAACCGACTCGCACAGTGCTGGTCCAGGATTTTTAGGACCAATGACCGATCCAATCTTCTTGGGAACTGGACCAGGACCGGCAGGGTTGGGCCGGTCCAGGATCGGTGCACATGCTCACCCCTAGTCATCATCACGATTATCTCCCTCGCTATTTGTCTATGTGGAAAAAGAAAGAGGCCGTCTTCCAATCACAATGCTCCAAATTGGTTCTCTGCTTGTTTCAAATTACGTTTTTTATATGTCTAGGGTTTGGCCAAGAAACATCCTTTTTCCTTCTATTTCGTGTCGAAATGGGACATGCCCAGATTTCAAGATGGCATATACCGGCTCAAAATTGTGATCATGATGGACAGGAATCCCTGCTTATCGGAAACCAATTTCCAGGAAAGTGCGTGAGTCCCTTTAAGAGTGATCCACAGCATATTATCTATTTGAAGGTATTAAAAATAGTAATTGTCGAGATCAACATTGCATCAACGATTGCATAAATGACAAGGAAGAAAGAGATGTATACGCTTCAAGATGGAGTGGGACGTGGGAGTCTCACCTTAAGAAGTGTATATAGCCAAAGCGAAAGCTAAAAGAAAGCCAGTGAGGACCCCATTAGGATTTAGTTACGTGGTTCGGATATCTTGGGTCCTATTTTATATTGCCTGACTATTTTCTACGTGACTTGGAATAGAATAAGCTCATCGAGTGGCTCCGTCGCCTTGATGCACAGACAACATGCGACATGCCTGACCGGAGCGATATGTGAGAGGTCAATCACTCGACGCCACACGTCAGGTGTCACCGTCTCAAGTCTCTATAGGTCGGACTGAGGTATTGACACTAATTTTTTTGGTGGCATCCACACCATGAGGGTCTATACTGTAATTTCATTTCAACCAATCAATCCTGATATGCACGTACTACTCCCCCACATAGGAAAAGTTCCAAAAAAGTCCTAAAAAAGATTACATTGGTATCAATTTAGTCATAAATCCTTTCAATTGGATCAATTTAACATAAACATTATTACAAGGGTACTCATTCAGTCGATTTAACTAATTTAGATCGATAATTACTTACGTGGATGCCGACCATTCTATATGACACGACCAATATTGACGTGAACAAATATCACAAAATTTTAAAATTTGTTCTGAATTTTTTTTTATTAATTTATTATTCCTCTTTTTTTAATCTTTTCTTTCCTTTTCTTTCTTTATACAATCTAAGCTGGCGACCCTTGTTTAATTTGGCCAAGGGCCTCCGCACCCTTGTCAACCATAGATGAGGATGTCGAGCCCTCGCTCAAATATAGGCAAGGGTCGTGACGCCCTCGCCTGGTCTGGGCAAGAGCGTCATGGCCCTTGCCCATCACAAGCAAGGGCCTTTGTGCCCTAGCCTAAATTTGGGAAAGGGTCCAATAACCTGACATGTGGTTGGCAAGGGTGCAAAGACCCTCGCCCAAAACTCGTTGGCCCATAGTTGGGGGAAAAAAGAAAAGGGAAAAAAAGTAGGAAAAAAAAAAGTAATAAGAATTTCAGGAAAACTAAAAAAATATTAAAATATTTCCACATAAATACCGGTCGCATCACATAGGATGGCCAACATTCACATCAATAATTTTCGATCTAAATTGACCAAATTGACTAAATTGTTATCAATTTAAAAATGTTTGAAACTAAATTGGTCTAATTGAATGGTTTAAAATTCTCTCCGTAAGAGTTGATTTTTACCAAAATCTCGAAATGAGCACTTAGTATAACCTTTATAAGTGAATTTTTTTCTTACGTAGCATTCCTCACAATGTTTGTTTTTTTGGTCGGTCTTTATTTTTTAATGACGAGAAAGCTTACCTTCGGTAAGTAAATCTCGAGCCCGTGCTTCCAGCAACTAATCTCATGGATGAGTTGTTTTCTCTTGATGGTATGGAAGAACATATCCGTGGCATGCGTGTAATCAACACAGAAAAGTCGCATCTTTAATTATCATTATCAAGCAAATCCCAGGATTTAGGTTCGGTCTCTAAATTTAACAGAATACTTGGAAGCACACATCAGGCTTCATTGGTTTTCGAACTTGCCTCCAACCATGTTCATTTCGTACATTGTGTGCAATGGGTAGTGGGTGATTTACAATTTGGTTCTCTAGGAAGCAAGCATTCCTCACTAGGCGGCACACATATCAAGAAGGATATGAGTTCTTCACAAAAAGTCGAGAGCAATCTAGCATATAGTTACACACGTGTCAGTATTTGTCAGGAAGTCCCTAGAAAAGGTGAGAATGCATTAAGACGCTATGCCTATTTTTGTTTGAACAACTCTTTGAAATTAAGTAGTCGAGATAGTTCGATCAATAATAATGTTGTAGATATAAAAACTTATTCAAAAAGCAATTTCGTAGATTCACATGGGATGCTTTGATCTGTGCCTACATGCTACATGATCAACTTTTGTAAGTTGGTCCATGTACTCCGACATTGGCCCATGGAAGACGTTACATTGCATGACATCAAAAGGGGGATGGGATAATGCAAAGGACAGAATAGTCGTTTTTCACGTTGGCTGAGGGTCAATGATGGTCGAACCCGGATTGGGAAGAATTTGAGATGGGCCGCAACATTTATAAAGCCCATTGGGCCTTTCTGGGGGAGAGGGTTTCTAGAAATTGACCAAACCTATAACCATGTTTGGTAACCTTAATTAAGGGCTGACTTAAAAAAAAAAAAAAAAAGGACTGACCGAGATAAAGTTTATGGATGGAAAAGTACCAAAAAAAAAAGTCATAAACCTAGACATCAATTAGTACTAAACCTTTAAATTAGACCAATTTAATTCTAAATTTTTTTACATATCTATCAATTTAGTCTATCCAACCAATTTATGCAAGAAATAGCTAATGCGAATGATGATTGTCCTAAGTGGCATGGTCATCAAGATGTGGACATTTTTAATAATACTTCCATAATTTTTTGATTTTTTTCTTTCCATTTCTTTTTGCTAGTGGAAAAAAATCAAAAAATTCAAAAAAAAAATTCAAAAAACACCCATTTTAATGCTAGTAGTCACCGACCATACCACGCAGGACAAACAACATTGACATAAGCGATTTTCAATATAAACTGGCCGGGTAGACTAAATTGGTACCGTTATGAAAAGATTTAGAACTAAATTGATTCAATTAAAAAATTTATGACTAAATTGATATTACTGGAGTGGGTTTAAAAAAAAAATTGTACTTTTTCCCTTAATGGATTCAAATAAGTAAAAAGTGACTTAATCTAGTAAGTAAGGAAATGCTAGGGAATAATGGACTCTCCATTTTATGGCGCTCACTTTAGTATCAAAACTTTTCAAGCGAGCACTTGAGAATTATATCGATGGAGAAACAATCACCTAAATTCCTCCAACAACAAATTCTAGCAATTTGTAATATATGTCTTTTTTACTAAAAATTTTATTCATATGTGGCTTTTCTTATTAAAAAGAAAAGGAAATCAAGCGTATCCCTCTCTCTTTCTCTCTCTCAACTTCCTTAAGATTGCATTTGGCAACTAGGATAAAATTAAAAATACAATAAAATTTATCCAATCGTGTGTTTAATGCCTACTCAAAACAAGATAAAGTTGGATATAAAGATGATATGAACTAAATAAAATTATCTCATAAGAGAAGTAGAATAAAGGTAGATAAGATTTCTAATATCCATAATAGGAAAATTATTATTCTCAAATAAAAAACTTCTTAAATTAACAAAATTAAAATTATATATCAATATAAGTATTATTTGAATTCCAATATAAGAAATTCAAAAATAGAACAATTTAGTTATTTTAATTTAATCTTATTTTTATTTATATATTGGAATTTAATTATAATTTATTATATAAATTCAATATTTAAATATATATTTGTATTTATTACATATTTTAAGTATTTTAGCATTTTAAGTATATTAGTACCTTTTACTTTTAATAAAATTTTATTAGAGAATGATGGAAGGAGAAGTAAGAAATAAAAAGAAATTAATTTTAAAAAGATAGAGGAAAATAAAATAAAATAGGCAAGAGTGTCAAGAGAGATTTTTACCATCTCCATTTAAAAAAAAAAAAAAATTGGTTCATTTATACTAATATGCCATTGATATGATACGAATATCTCTGATTTTATTATTACAATCACCAAATAGTTGATAAGATATAACAAAATCCTTATATTTCATATATTATCTTATCTAATTCTACTCTGGTTAAAATTTCAGACGATCAAATGTAGCCTAAGACAAATTCTCTTTCATAGAGAAATTTCTAGGGTCACTATCTCAAGTCTTTATAGGTTGGATTAAGATATCAACGCTGCAATTTTTCAATGGCCTCCACACCATGAGGGTCTATATCGTAATTTCATTTTGACCATCTCAAAATGCATGTACTACTCCCCCTCATAGGAAAAGTTTAAAAAAAGTCCTAAGGCTAATGCATTTGTACCAATTCACACCAATAATTGTTAACATAAATGTCAGCCATCCTATACGACACGGTTTGAGACGATGTTAACAATTTTTTTTTATATATTTTTCTGATTTTTTAAATTTAATTTTTCTTTCTTTTATCTTATCTTTTTTTCCTTGTTTCTTCTTTTTACACTCTGGCCCAGCGAGGTCATTGTCTGACCATCACTGGCCACTAGCGAGGGTTGACAATCCTCGCCCAATCTGGGCGAGGGCGAGGCCCCCATGCCCTTGCCCAGACCTAGCCTACCCATAGTTGGGGAAAAAAAAAAAAAGAAAGGAAGCGAAAAAAAATAATAAATAATTCAAAAAAAATCTAGAAATTTATAAATTTGTCAACATTAGTGCTGACTGCACCACTAGGACAGTCGTTATCTACATCAACAATTTCCGGCATAAATTGGGCAAATAGACTAAATTAGTACCAATGTGAAACGGTTTATAACTAAATTAATCCAATTGAAAAGTTTAAGACTTCCAATAGAAAAAAAAATGTTTTAGATTGAATTAATACCAATACAATATGTTTAGCACTTTTTTAATTGCACAACCAAAATCTTGAAATGAACACTTACTATAACCTTTATAAGTGAATTTCTTTTCTTCTATATCATTCCTCACAATGTTTGTCTTTTTAGGAGGTAAGTACATTAGAAGTGCCAAAAATTGTGTACGACGCTTACTTTAGTGCCAACAGTTTTTTTCATATTACTTAAGTGTTTCTTTTTTAAAAATACAATCACTTAAGTGCCAACTCCGAGTTAGGTCGCCAGAAATCTGACTTGGTAATATTTTATTAATTTCTCAATCCTACGTGGCTCACCGACGTGCCTAGTCAGCACATACCCCTAAACGACATCGTTTAAAGTAGTAAATAGTAATCATTTAAGTGCCAAATTTTGTTTAAAGTGATCACTTCAGTGCCAAGCATGCCACATGGACCGGACTTTTAAAAAAAATTGCCAAGTCATATTATAATTCTTAAATGCCATGTAATCAATTTGGTTAGAATTTTTCACCATTGGAACTTAAGTGATCTTTTTTTCTCCAATTTGGCACTTAAGTGAGTCGATGAAAATTTTTAGCACTAAAGTGAATGCCATATACAACTTTTGGCACTTCTAGTATACTTATCCTTCTTTTTAGCTGGTCTCTAATTTTTGTAATGAGGAGCAAGTCTACTTTAGGTAAATAGATCTCGAGCCCGTGCATTGTCCCAACTAATCTCATGAATGAGGTTGTTTTTCCTTGATGGTATGGAAGAATAAATCTGGGGCATGCGTGTAATCGACACAAAAAGGTCACATCTTTAATTATCATTATTAAGAAAATTCCAGGATTTTGGTTCGATCTCTAAATTTAACAGTATACTTAGAACAACACGACCTTTGAGGTACAATAATAACACTTTTAGTAGGCATTTTTCAGGGTTCATTGGTTCTCGAACTTGCCTCCAACCATGTTCATTTCGTATAGTGTGTGCAATGGGTAGTGGGCGATTTACAATTTGGTTCTCTGGGAAGTAAGGATTTCTCGCTAGGCAGCATGCATATCGAGAACGATCTAAGATCTTCATGAAAAGTCGAGAGCGATTTAGCACATGGTTACACACGTGTCGGTATTCATTAGGAAGTCCCTAGAAAAAGTGAGAGCGCACGAAGATGTGAAGATGATTCAATCGGAAATCCCTTTACTTTTTTTCGTCAAATCCATTTCGATCAATAATAATGTTTGAGATATGAAACTGATTTAGAAAGCAGTTTCGCAGATTCACGTGGGATGTTTTGATGCGTGCCTACATGCTACACAACCAACTTTTGTAAGTTGGTCTATATACTCTGACATTGGCCCACCGAAAACGTTACTTTACATGATATCAAAAGGAAAATGGGATAATGTGAAGCACAAAAGAATCGTTGTTTTTCAGGTTGGCTGAGGTTCAACGATGGTCGAACCCGGACTAAGAATAATTTGAGATGGGCCGCTACATTTATAAGCCACTGGGCCTGTCTGGAGGAGAGGGTTTCTAGAAATTGACCCAGCCTAGATCATGTCTGGTAACCTCAATTGACAGCTGATATTAAAAAATTTAGCACCGACCGAGATAAAGTTTATGAATGGAAAAGTACCCAAAAAAACGTCCTCGATCTAGATACCAACTCAGTACTAAACCTTTCAATTAGACCAATTTAATTCTTCTTCTTTTTTTACATCGGTACTAATTTAGTACATCCGACTAAATTAAGCTAAAAATCACTGACATGAATGGCGGCTCTCTTATATAGCACAACCATCACTAACAATGACATTTTTAATAATAGTTTAAGAATATTTTGATTTTTTTCCCTTTCTTTTTGCTAATGGAAAAAATTAAAAATTAAAAAATTAAAAAAAATACTTACATAGCAATTTCTAGTATAAATTGACCCGATGGACTAATTGGTACTAATATAATAAGATTTAGAACTAAGTAATCCAATTGAAAAGTTTAGAACTAAATTAGTACATTGCAATAGGTTTAGAACTTTTTTTGTACTTTTTCCCTTGATGGATTCAAATAAGTAAAAAGTGACAATTTGTATTTTTTATGGCACTCACTTTAGTGTAAAAATATTTTAAATGATCACTTGAGAATTATATCGTGGAAAAATGATTACCTAAATGTCTCTGGCGACAAAGTCCCACAAATAGTAATACGTGTCTATTTTACCAGAATTCTTACTCATACGTGGCTTTTCTTATAAAAAAAGAAGGCCAACGTGGCAACACGAACAAATCCCTCTCTCACTCGAGTTCTCTAAGAGAAATCCTCTTTCATAGAGAAATTTCTAGGGTTCTTCACGCTAGTTATCATCTTCAAGACACGAGCGAGCTTGATGTCTTTACGATCAACCGGAATTTCTCAGCTCAACCATGTCATATATTGAAGTGAAAACGAAGCTCCATATCCCGAGCTCATCGAATCCTCATCCCCTGCTTTAAATGTCTTCCAACACCGACGAATGGCTCGATTTTGGTCTGGCACTCTCCTTTTCGGCTGTTCCGCCGTTGTCCTAATCGTAATTCTCAGCTAGTTTTCCTCCTCCGTCACATTCGCGAAGGCTGGTTCTCCGTAACCGCCGTCAACGAGTTTCTCTTCAACCAGGACTACTCGCTGCCGGCGACGCCTCCTTCGCCACCGCATTCGCCGTTTGGACTTCACATGTGAGGTTCTTAATGAGGTGATATTACCACATTGGGGCAAAATCTCTGAACAGTGTCATTTAGAGGTTTAATTACCAACTTCATCCACGTTGGATGTTATATATTTTTGCATGTTGGACTTTCCGGCAACCCAAATCGATAATGGCACTGAAGTAATCGTTTTTTTACGAAAGTGATACTTAAGTAATCACTTGCAAAGTTCTACTAATGATGTGAGCGCCGTACAAAGACACTTATGGTGTCATTTTCCCAGATTGACTATTTTTTTTATCTCTTGACCCGTCCTCAAGATCCATTTTTAAGTAATGCATTGACGCAACATTGTATTATTGGGGTCTTAGAATAGTTTCATGTGATAGTACATTTTAAAGTTGAGTCGGCAAAAGAACATAGACGCGTGGCGTTAAAAGGTTAAGTTATTAGTGAACGACGGGAGTGAGATATGTTCTGTGTCTTTACACTCCCACAGTGAATGACCTAAAGGAAATCCAAAAATGGGTGAAATAGGTATTAAAATTCAAACTCACCATCTCTTGCAAGGCCATCTCTTCTAAAAGCTTAACCTAAGAGAATTTGGGGCAGATTCATTTGGTATCGTCATGAGCAATGAATTATTCATTTCCACGCAACTTATAGAGAGCATGAACTAGAACATATTATCGAGTTCTTCTAATATCTTCTGCATTGGAATTGCAATAACTATCATGGAGCTAACTAGACATCCTGCAATTCCAAGACTAGCTAGTCTTTCAATAATCAAGAAAATTACGTCTGCTATGGTGAACAAATCACCAGCAAAAGGTACTTTAGAGAAACGATCTTCGATTGGGCTTTGCCAAAGATGCATGTTGTACTTTTGTTCATTTTCCACATCATCAAATCGTTTTGAGCCATCAACTTTCGCAATTTCTTCCCCCCTGCCCTACTTGCTTTGTCATCCTCCAACCTAACAAGCCACATTTTGTCTGCTCTAATATGTCAAACCCTAAATTCAATTTTCAATGTGGATAACCATTCTTATCCAAGCTCTCTTCCTAAAATTCGGTTGGGAAAGCAAGAACTGTTTGTGCAAACAAAAGGGATTGGGCAAAATGCTTTCTTCATAACCATAGACATCAACCATAGTGGTCGACGTTTGTGCTTTATCGGGTAAAGAGAGAATGCTGGAGATATATAATAAGAAAAAAAAAAAAGATTTGATTCTCATTGAAAAGGAAAAAGCAAGGGGAAAGAATAAACATTATCCAGTGGTACTTTACACCTCATAAATGGAATCAATGGGTCCATGATGGAAAGGAAGTATTATTTACTTTGAATTTTAAAATTAAGGTGAAATTTGTTTGGGGAAATTGAAATCTCATCTCTGTAAATGTGGTCTCCTTAGCTTTTCCATATGCGGGTATTATCTTAATTTCGGGTTATTAACAATAGTGGATTTTTTTCAGACAATATATGCACTATCACCGTGTAATGAATCCATTGCATCATGAGCATCGTTAGAGAGATACAAGTCGAAATTAAGATTTTCTTACTGACATCAAATGTTTGACGAAACCCTAACTCCAAACGGAGACAAATAGAATAACATAGGCAATTCATGATTATTGGAAAAGCAAGAGGAGAGTCTGTTAACATATATTTATGTGCAAAGGTGATGATGCGTAATTATTCGGTCGGCTAGCTGAGGATTGGACCTATGCTTAAAAATGCTGGGCGGCTATGATGCTCGGGCCATTTAGAATGTTCTTAATGACAAAGCATCATAGCACTATCATGTCAAATTTAAGCGCTACCGAGTCATTTTTTGGCACCTAGCACATATTATCCCCTCTCATTACAAACCTCTTTAAAAAAAAAAAAAAAAATAATAATAATAATAATAATAATAATAATAATAATAATAATAGGTCCATCATTAGAAGCTTAGAAAGCCACTAGTCATTAGTTCTTATGTGGTCGTTAACATTCTCCAAATGTTTGTGAAGCTTCTTTGGACAAACGAGCACGTAAATTTTGAATCTTTATTCTGTCTACCACCGGTCGAAAGTACCAATCACACCAAAAAAGAAAAAAGTGCTAGGGTTATGATGAATATATGTGTGGTTAAGATGAGCGCATGCCAAGAAAATTATTCAAAAAACCATAAATTTATTTATGGCGATCAATTCAGTATCAATTTAGTTATAAAATTTTTTGATAACTTACCAATTGAATTATAAACTTTTTAATTATGTCAATTTACTCCTAATACTTTTAATGATTTATCAATTTAATCTCAAACCTTTTAACAATTAGCCTTTTGATCAATTTTGACCAGAAACTACTAACGTAGTGGTCTAGTCATCGCCGACTATCCTACATGGCATGATCGGCACTAACGTAGATCATCTTTGTAATTTTTTTTTTTTTTGTTGATCTTATCTTATATTTTTCTTTTCTTTTCTTTATTCTTTCTCCCTTCATCGGGCCTCATCAATGGTCGGCGAAGATCGTCAACCTCAAGCGAGGGCTGGCAGAGCAATTAGGCCCAATAATGGCTAGCGGAGAGAAGAAGGAAAAGGAAAAATAAAACAAAAGGAAAAAATAAGCATAAAATTAAACAATTGCAAAGATTGTCTACATCAGCCAATAATGTCACGTAGGACGACAATCCTAACTCGATCGCCACATCAAAAATTTTCAACTAAAATTGGTTGGATCGATTATATTGGCAAATCGTTAAAATGTTTAGAATTAAATTTACTCAAATTTAAGACTGAATTGACCACCGTATAATAGATTGAGGACTTTTTTGACAATTTTCCTTGTTGGCATCTAAAAAAGATTGCACTTTTTTCTCAACAATGGATAAAATGAAAACTTGTGAAGTCGTACATAACATGCAAGATATCATCCAATCAATAAAGTATTGCTTTTGTATGCGTGCACATTTATTAAAATTCATTGTGCAGTGAAAGATAAAAGTGAATGGAGAGAGTAATGTCTAATCTGCAATGAGAGAGAGAGAGAGAGAGAGAGAGAGAGAGAGAGAGAGATGCCCTCACCAAGAAGCAAGAAAATGAGAAGAATAGAAGAAGAGAGTCAAAGGGCAAACCAATGAACAACCTTGAATGGGGGAGTTGTGGACTTCATGTGACAAATCCCTTTGCCTAAAAGCTTTTTCTTTTTTAGTACACGTATAGAGACATCCCCCTTTGTCCTAATGCTATTCAGACATCACCCATGTGGGAATCTTAGAACCTTTACCGTAATTTTCCACAGAAAAGAGAAAAAGCTCCACTTAATTTTTCATTTATCTTATGTTTCTTTTCTCTTGTAAAAGGGCGAAAAAAAAAAATTAGGCGTAGTTTGACATATTTGGGCATGCACAATAAACCCAAAAAAAAAAGATTACTGAACTAGATAATTAGGCAGCTTCACAGGGAGTCTACCTATCTTTATTCGATGCTACAGCCTATTGGCATTTTTAACTTAGGATAGCAAAGAGAAAATCGCTTATTTTGGATATGAGGTCGTTCTTTCATCTCAAAATTCACAGTGAACGTACATAAAGACCATAATCATCCATTATCTTCAAGGAGACGAAATGTATTGAAAAATAGAACCCAATGAAAGTTGCCGATTCGTAATAGATGACAAGGCGTTCTATTTTTTTATTTTTTTTTTTCATTCTGGCCATGGAAATTAGTTAGAAGGTACTTGCAAGAAGGGCATTGACAACTTCTTTCTCTATTGGAAATCCATCCTCTATAATTGCATATCATCATTCTTGCCCTTCTTTTGGAAGCCTATATAGATTGAATGTCGGGTTTTTTTTTTTTTTTTCATTTTGTGTTTCATTTTATTTTTTTGAAAAGGGAAAGATTATAGGGAACATTGCTTCATACTTTACACGATTTATTGTTGACCTCGGTCAACCATGTCCCCTAATCAAACTTTTCAAAGAAGCACGACCGTCCATGTTCAGAAGATGGCCAACGATCTTGTGCCGCGTCACCAGCATACCTGGACTTCCTCGCTGTCCAAAAAGCACGGAAAGTCGTATCATGCATGGTGACTCTTCTGCGCCACCAAAATCAAATTGTCACGAGCTCGATTTGAACCTACATTTATGGGATTAAAAGAAAGATTCGTGTGGAAATTTCCTTTCATTCAGGTCGTGACTTCTGAAAAGACTTCATATAAATCGCTAATACTAGTCAATGCTATGGATGGATCCCCAATCATAGAAGGATGCTTGCCTGCCGGGTTGTGCAATAGCGTGTAAGTGGTATGACTAGCTAACTTATGACTCAAGCTTAGTAGGAAAGAAAGCTCTTAAAACCATTGCCCTCCTATTTGCCAAAAAAAGTACTGTCGAGTCAAGATAGGACAGAAGGAAGTCAATATACATTAAATAATATCATTAATTTACTTTCTTCATAGATACAAATTATGTAGAATGGTATTCGAGTTCAATGATGGCATTACATTTTTTTTGTTTCCCATTCCTCGAAATGGCATATCTAAAGATAGAGAAAGAGAAAATGCCAAATTGTTGGTTGGTACCAAATCATATTTTATCTTTATATGTTCATATTTAAGCAACATGTAAGCTTATAGTTATTGACTATGTTTTTCATACATATTGAATAGTGTATAGAATGAATCGTGGATTCACGTGGATTTATTTTTTTAATTAATTCATTGTAACAACAAGCTAGCACTATGTGTAGGGTATAGTGCTAGCTGATCGAGAATCTTTGCTTTGATTTGTCTATTTTCAGCTTTTATTAACTTTGTGGAACTTTCCTCTTTCCTATAAAAGGGGCGAAATGCAGACGATTTGGTTTCCCCCTGCAACTTTTCCGTTTAGCTCCCCTCCTTCCATATTTGCATGCATTCTCCTCCTCATTCTCCCAACGCTTTGCCTCCCGTTCAACCTGGCCAGCCTCTCCTGAAATAAGATCCCTCTAAGTTGCTCCTATTATGTACAAAAATTGCTGATTTTTCTCATCATCATCTACACTTTGGTCCATTCTTGGGATATTCAAATTTTCAGTGGAACTGTAATTTTTCTACTGTTGTTTCTACAGTTGAACACTCTCATTGGTTTAAGTATGGCTGTCATCTCTTCTTGCTGCTTCCACTTGCACGCCCTGTTCTTGGGCCTCTCTCTTGTCTCCACTTTCAGAGGTAAATACATATAAATCCCATATTTTCATAGTGAGGAAAATGTATGAGTTAGGCATGTTTATCACTTGCACAAATTCACTGTCAAACATAAGATTCTATAGAATATTTTGAAGAACCATCTCCAATGTGTATTCATATGTAAATGTGATCTAATTGATCTTCTGGCAATGCTGCTATGTTTCTCAGGTGCATCAAGTGCTACCTTCACTTTTGTGAACAAATGCAACTTCCCCGTGTGGCCCGGGATCCTGTCCGGCGCAGGCAGCCCCCCGCTGGAAACCACGGGCTTTGAGCTTGCTAAGGGCGAGTCCCACTCCCTACAAGTGCCAGCTGGATGGTCCGGGCGGTTCTGGGGCCGGAGCGGGTGCTCCTTTGACAGCTCAGGCCGGGGATCATGCGCCACAGCCGACTGCGGCTCAGGCGAAGTCGAGTGCAAGGGAGGCAACGCGGCCCCTCCGGCCACCCTGGCGGAGTTCACTCTAGGAGGGTCAGGGTCTCAAGATTTCTTTGATGTTAGTCTTGTGGATGGTTACAATTTGCCCATGGTCATTGATGGCATTGGTGGTTCAGGTAATGCCTGATTCTCTTTTTTTCTTTGAGTTAAGGGTGCATTATTCTTATCTCATTGCTGGCATGACCCAGTGAGAGGACAGTAGTAGATCAATCCTTTATGCCCAGCTTACTTTTATTGTCCATTTCACAGATTTCAAGTTCTGATTCAGCCAAGTCTATTATTTTCGCCAGGTAAATGCGTGTCCACCGGGTGCACGACAGACCTCAACCGCCAGTGCCCAGTGGAGCTGAGGGCCAGCGGCGGCATGGCGTGCAAGAGCGCCTGTGAGGCCTTCGGGAGTCCCGAGTACTGTTGCAGTGGCGCGTATAACTCACCTTCCGCTTGCAAGCCATCTCTCTACTCCCAAATCTTCAAGACTGCTTGTCCCAGATCGTATAGCTACGCCTTTGACGACGCCACCAGTACTTTCACCTGTACTGGTGCGGACTATACCATCACATTTTGCCCTAATTCACCAAGGTATATCATCACCTCTCAATAATACTTTGGTTCTCTAGATGACTATTGGATTTACTAATATAGTTATTCACCTTAGTGTAATCTATTCAGTTCTGATTTAATACAGGGGCATTATATGGATACATTCAGAACAAAAAAAAAAAAAAATTACAGATTCGTATAGGCGGCTTATGTTTGTATCTTTTCTGACATCATGCCTGGACTTTAGATGTTCTTTTTCAGTGTCATATGACATGTACAAAAACAAAAGACAGCAAATCCGCTTTGTCACCAGCTCAGCAATTAGAGAACGATTTGCTTCCATAATAGTCTATATCTTCGAAAAGAACGCACAGCTTAGCACAAACACGGAATTGATAATTACTAAAATGGAATAATTCGTGGGCTCGAGATTATTCCCGTGAGATGGTGTCGGGTCATGAATATACTTGTGAGGCCGTTATGTATTCTAATTTGGAAATATGTGATTGTAACGTGCTCCGAGGTTCTCTTGACTCCAGCTGAAAAGTTATAGTAGGCTTGTGAATGCTATATTATGCAGAAGTCATTGCAATTGACAGTTGATTCAAAAAATGTGTTTCTTCTGCAGCATCAAATCTGCAACAGGCTCCTCTCCCAAAAGCACACAAGCGACAGATAACTCAGTGACGACCGGGTCCGGACCAGGGTCGGATTCAAATCCAACCCAAGACACAGCATTTACTAATTCATGGCTAGCCAATTTGGCCATAGGCGATTCACCGCGCTGTCTTCCTTCCTCAATTATTGGGATCACACTCACCGTGGCCATATCTTTCTCCCTCTTGCAGTTTTTGTAGCCAGACAGGAGTCCATAGAAAGAGACCAAAGTGAGCTGGCTAATTGCCTTTTGACGAAGAGAAAATAGCTGAATCCAAATTGTAAACTACCCACCTCCGAGTTATGCACAACCAATGATTGTAGCTTTACATTTCATCATGTCTTGAAAATATGTAAAGCATTTTGTGTTGGGTTTGGATGTAAGAATGAAAAGGAGTACGCTGTTTAAGAATTTCTTATACACTTTGTTATACCATCTGCCCAACAACTGATTTTCTCTGACCTGTGATCCATGTGCGAATATATTCTCGTGAAGGCTAAACTTCGAATCAAAATCCACTCTTTCAACTTAAAGGTGTACCTACCATGCATCTACTCTGCCCATGAGAATCGAACTCTTTCATGAACTATGTATAACATAGAAGTCCATTTGATGAGTCACACCGTGAGGGCCAAAGCCAAGCCGATAGGCAACTCAAAGACGCATTTGATTTTATAGAATTTCTCATTCCCAACGTAAAATTTTCCAGACATGCTTTCTAGTTTCTGTGGAAACTAAACACTCATTGTACATCAAATAGAGCAGCGAATAGTATACTCCCACCACGACAGAATCACATTCGCTCATCAATTTCCTGAAAGTGATCATCTTTTCGGTAAAAGAACATCGTTACCCTAGAAAAGCAGAAGCTTTACAGAATGATCAAATAAAAATAAAAGATCTTTCTTCCAATCTCATGAAAGGTTTGGGATGCCTAAATGCTATGTACAAGATAACTAGTGATGCTATGATTTAATCAGCCAAACGCATTTAAGAAACTGCAGAGAAGCCGTAGCAACTAAGCAATGAACAGTAGTTTCGATGACTTGGTAAAGGCAGGAGGGTGAGAGGACTAGGAATAGGGCTCCCGAGATTCATGCATAATTCTGACAAGTAACGGGTAGCAATGATCTTTCTGATAGCCAGGCCAGGAGTCATCACCATTGACAAAGCCTTGATGACGTTTCCAAATTTCTGAGTCATAGTTCTCTGTGACGCTGAAGCGTAGGCCTTCTTTAGCTATTACGTCCAGAAACTTGTCCAGCGAGTCTCCTCTTTTTGGACTGAGAATTATAGACTCTGATGGCCCAGGTTGCTTCAATAGGGATTTGATCATCCGAGCAAGGTCAGAGTGAAATTCCTTAAAAAAGGTGCTGCGCCAATGTGATGCCCAACGTCAACAATTTCAAAAGGAGATAACCTTTGGGGAAAAAAAATGAAAAGAGCAAGCTTCTAAAAATTATGCACAAGGTAACAGTAACACACATGTAGTTTATTCAGGAAATTGCTCACAAATCCAGACAATGCCAGGTCATCAAGCATTGAAAAATATTGAGAACATCAGCAAGTTTATCAACTCTGATATAGGAGAAGGTAGCAGTAGCACAAGATGTCAGGATGTGGAGTAACTCAAGCAGGATTCAGACAAGCAACCATCTTTTACCCAATGTTAAGAAATACAATCACATTTATACGAAGAACTATACTTTTTATAACATTGGAGTAATGGAAGCATATAACAAATACAAAGGTAATTTTTTGTTACATAAATCAGAATTAGAAACTATTGTAATATTTATAACCAACCAAATATACCATGAAAGATGATAGAAATTACCAGTCACTAGCAACGATAATGTCATAACTGTTGGAGATTTCAGAAACTCCCGTCTGATTCCAGTGCAACATCATAGGCATTACTTTTGTTCCACCAACATTTTCAAGTTGGCATCAATGTTGCATTTGATATCTGGATGATAAGGACCAACACCAACAGTGAAAAAACGGAATGTAGAGATGATAAAAGTCACTTATTGAATTCAGAGAACAAAAAAGATGACAATGATTGATCATAGTAGAGGAGTGAGACTTTTGGTCTTGTTTGAATCAACCATATTAGTGGCAACCACAATTTGAATCAAACAAGTAATTGCCATTAGTATAACTCCTCTCATGCAATATAGAGCATCATAAGATTAAATACATGTCCTTTTTCCTTCTACCCTCAGTTAGAAATTCATCAATCCTTGCTATTAATGCTACTGGAAAAACAAACAAACTTAGGTTGATGCATCATCTCTGTACTACTTCCTATTCTAAATTGACTTTCATTAAATGATCGAACATGTTACTATTGGAAGCACTACTGAGATAAAAATGAAGCAAGCAGTTGTAGGTGCCCGTCAAGTGCTTCCTATTAGTTTTTGCACAGTGAAGTACAAGAGTCATTGTTCGGTTCTTGATAGACTGAAGAAATTCAAAATACTAATTACATTACTGTTTCATCTTTGAGCACCATCGGCCAAGAAGGATACAATCAACTACTTGAGGGTTTCCATCAGATATTACCACTTCTGATGCTTCAGTGGCTGCTGCAATGACTAACCCAGCTAAGCCATAGCCTGAACCAAGCTCAATAACTTTTTTACACCTAGAGAATTTCATAGGAAGGCACTTCAAAATCAGTTTCCTGATAAATTCACAAGAAGGAAGCAATTTCAGCAAAGTGGTTTGCTAGCACAGAGGATTACCAACCGGAACATGTCTGCATGTGACAGACAAAAATAAGCAAGTACTTCTTCTGATGGCCAAGAACCTAACATCAATGAGGAAATGGAAGTCATCATCAGTATAGCTATAAAATTAGACTGAAAATGCTCAAAATCATGATTTTGAGGGAGTCTAGCACTCCACGATGACACTCCAGAGTTGCAGTGTTAAATTTATGTCAGACGAACAGAGTAAGTCTTCAATAAAAAAATGGAAACAAAACATCAGGTTTGTGAAGTTTTGAAATCCATTACTCTTCTCATTTTTATTCAGTTGCTTCATTGAAACTCAACACTTCTGCAACTTCAAGCAAAAATGAAGGCGAAAATGATTGCATAAATGAAATCTGACTTGTAAAACCTACTATCAGAAGACTGTTCATCTTCTTTTCCCTCGTCATTAATGACAAGAAACCTTACTTTGGTGCGCAAACCTCAGGCATTATAAATATCCCACTGATGTCATAGAACATGAACTCAAACCTAGGTGGGTAGCTTATTGCACTTGACGTTTTGGGGAATTGTATATATGCCGTGCACCTAAAACATATGAACAAGTCCATTCCTAGGGGTTGGAAATTACAATATCAAGTGACTGACAGTATGTCTAACAAATTCATACTTTGTATCGAGCCAGATATTGTCACCATGTCCCTCAGACTATGGACCAAGATCTAGGTGCTTCCTAGGCCACCTACCTTAAATGTACCGATCACTCAAATCGCCGCACAAAGCTTTTAATGCAGTCAACACAACATTAATACGTTATAATCCAAAACATTTTGCCTCAGGGCCGTATTCAAACATAATGGATCACAAACCATTAATCTTTTACCCAGTCTATGATAAGTCATCGATGCATCATAGCGCTTGGGAACAAAACTGAGCTGCAAGAAAAAAAGCCACTCGAGAATCTAGATAAACATTTTAAAGCTAATGGAGTAGAATGAACTCACAAACAAGTCCAGTGTTGTCAACATTATACGTATTGCAGATCTCAAAGTCATGAAGATCAGCTTGATTCTCCAGTCTTTGACTGCATGGAAAACAGAATTTCAGAAACATCAGTTTGCAAAATACTCCTGATCCTCGCTGACAAAGTGATGGCTCCACGGAAAATCCTGAGAAGGTTTCACTCTCTAACTAAACCCAACAAGCTACCATCTTCCAATTCATGAGTCAAAGCACGTCATTTCCCATACACTGCATTCTGGAGAAGAACCCAAATAGTTTCCAATAGTTCGATGAATTATTACATTACTAGAAGCCAAATCAGGCAAGGAAAAAGTCTTTCTGAAATTTCAGTACTGGGAATGGTCGTTTACGTTCATCTGCTAACTACTACTGTTAATGCCGCTGTATGATATTACTTCATAATCAAAGAAATATTCGGAATAGATTAGTTAAGAGTCCTGAAGTTGCCAAGCAAATTTCACCAGGGCCCTGCGTTATAATTAGCGCCTTATGGAAGTGTAACTCTTGAGTTTGCAGGAGGATTGCTCCTATGCTTTTGCGCTGCTAAAATCTCTTCACCCGATCGGAAAATCCTCAAGAAACCCAGATGAATATGAAGAGCTCCCATCTCTCAATCAGGGGCGAAACAAATCGAAATCGAGAAGGGGAAAAAAAAAATCAAATCTTTAACGTCAACCACGTAGAAACAGCCTCAAGCAACCACTTTTGACACCCCATCAACGGACAAAAAGAACAAGACGAGGAATTCAGAGAACTCACGTAAGCAACAGCCCGGGAGAACCATCGACGGGCAATGTGTAGCGAACCACGGCACGTCCCGCTTCCGCCGTCGACGGAGAACCCGGATCGCCCCGTTGGGTCACCGCCTCGAAGGGTATCAAGTTGAAGCCCCGGCGGCTGTTCTTCCTCGAAATGTGATTCGCGTCAGCTCGCGACTGCTCGTCTGAAAGAAAACGAGGCAAAGGAAATGGGTGGGTCAGTCGTTCGAGCGGGATCGCTCCGGCGAAAATCTGTGGGCAGCGGCGGCGGAGGACGACGGTACCGTCCTGGGGGAGACGACGGTGGGGGAGGAGAGCTCGCCGGAGGATGCTCCATCGCAGGGAAGGAGGAGAAGCCTTTGCAGTTTTCTCCATGGGAGGGGAGGAAGCAGAACCAGCTCTCTCTCTCTCTCTCTCTCGTCACCTGTCTCTTCGCTTCTTGCCTTGCCCGGCCGATCTTCTAGAATTAGTTTTCTTTGAAAATGTGTTATATGGAATCATCATCATCAAGATCGACGTTGACAGTCGTTTGGCAGCTTCCCTGACCCTCTGCGACAGTCCAGATTTTCGTCTTCAAAATCTAGTGGACATCTTATCCGATCGATGGGACAATTACGGGTGGACAAGTTGAGAAATTTTCAAAATTTTCAAGATTAATATCATAAAAATCATCAAACTAAAGTACCTACAACGCGTTCGGTAACGTTCCTATTTCGAAAATAATTTTTAAATAGAAATAATTTTTTTATTTCTATTTCCGAGAACAATTTCGAAAGTATAATAACACGCTTAGTAATTACAAAAAATTTATACTCTAGAAATAAAAATGCGTTTGATAAACTTGTATAATTTTGTTGTTTTTTTAGTTTTTCAATATTTTTTATTATATTTTTCCTTCTTTTCTTTTTTTTTTTTTTCTTTTTTTTTTTCCTTCTTTCTCTTTGTGGCCAATCGTCGGCCACGGCAACAGCCGGCGATCGACTGGGCGAGCTCGTCGGAGCCTCGTCAATGGTTGGGCGAGCTCGGCCTCGCCAAATCTAGGCGAGGTCGACCTCACCCGCCCCAGGTGAGGTCGAGCCTCGCCCAACCATGGCAAGGCTCGGCCTCTCCGGGAGCCGACGACGCTCCGGCAAGGTCATCGATCGCCGACACTAGCCATGGCTAAGGCCAGTAACCGGCAAAAGGAAGAAGAAGAAGAAGAAAAAGAAGAAAAAAGATGAGAGAAAAAAATTGTTTCTTAGGAATTGTTCCTAGAACAATAAATAACTTTTTTTCTACTTCTTTTATATTTTAAATTTGTTCCCGAAAACAAAAATATAGATTTTTTGTTCCTTGGAACAAAAGAACACAAATTTTTGTTTCGGAGAACAAAAACAAAAATAAACAAACAGGGCTTTACCTTCGTTAGCTTCGTTTAAATTTTACCATTAAATTACTAAGTTAGATAAGATGTTGCTATTGACGAGTGTAATAATTTGAAATTCTACCCTTCGTTTATCATGAGTGTAATGACTTGTGATTTTTCATGCAATTAATTCAATTTTAAAAAATTAACAAAAAAAAAAAAATTATTGCATATATTTGTCATAAATATATCGATTTGAAGGAAAAAACTTGAATTTAAAATTTTCTTCCGAAGTTTCCATTCCACCCCATTTCATGTATTTTTAAGGTTGCCAAAGTCCCATCAAGATGCTAGCAGCCAAAAGATTTCTCCATACAAGATGAAGATATACCACACTAAGGTAACGCGGTCTAAAAAATTCAAAGATTTAATCACGGCCTGAATTGAATTCATGACCTTATAAAAGAATCGCGATCTCTTTATCACTAAACCAACCATCTTAATAACATCTTAGATGTCAATTGAGCTTAAGTGTATTATTGAATTGGATTCTTAATAATGCATGCAGTCAAAAAAGAGAAAATGTCCCCAAGGCAATCACCCAATATTGGACCCTAACCCAACTTTAGCTCTTCCACCCCAGAAAGGCACATGGTCGATCTCACCAGGCGAAGTTAAAACGAAAGCACCCTATGGGAAGTCGAGCAACTCACTATTTAAGTTCAAGTTTCAAAGATCGTTTTATCAAGCATAGAAAAACTCACACCAATTTGCATCATCCCTTGACAAGAAAGACAAAATTTATGTGCTCTCAGCTCATGGAAACTTCAAATTACTAAGTACAACAATCTGCCGATCCATCGCCACTGCAGTGTTGAGCACTAAGGTCCAGGAATCATAAATAAACTTGAGTCTAATTCCCTCCTAGTCACAAGCCAACTTTTGTAAACTTCGCCACAAAAAGTCCACTAGTTTGAGAAGTTGAAGGATCGAAGCGCAAAGTCTTGGGTATCCTACCGCTCTTGCAGGGCCAACTTGCCGCAGCATCAATCTCCTGCAGCACTGCCAACGGAAGAAGAGCTAAACTGTTGAAAGAATAAAGGCTTTCCTTCCTATTTAATATCATTACTTGAAAGCACTTATCACAAAAAGACCACATGTCATCAATAGCCTTCGATTATTTCCCCTTTAACTTTTGACTTCCCCAGTAACTTTTGACTTCGGAGCAGAAGGGACTCACCAGCAGATGCGTTTTCCTTGAGGAATTGTTCTACCACATCTTCATTTTGAGCAACTGTCAAACTGATAATAACAAAAACAATTAAGAAATTGGACCAAGGCTGCGTTTTCACCATAGGAAAAAGATTTGCAAATGTGAAAAACCTGCAAGTGCTGTAGATGAGTGTCCCACCAACTTTCAGCAACCTGAAGCCATTGATTAAGAGCTTTAACTGCAAAAGAAGGATCGTGTGCTGATGACGGATCACAACACTTTATAATTGCTTGTAAAATACCAACAAAGCCCAATTCCACAATTGGAACTTACAAAACTCCATAACGACGCACAAAACAACAGCAAGCAACAGAGCACCCAGAACTAGTTTTTTCAAGAAGTTACTCTTTCACTCTATCGTATCCTCAGGCATACCATCAGAAGAAAATTCCAAAGATATTAGTGCTGTTTTGTATCCTATAACTGAAATATGCAATTTTTCTAATCTTTCCAAAAAGAAATATAAATTTTAAGGTGTGAAAAGAGAGAAAAGAAGGAGACACCCAGCCTTGTACCAAACCTAGCAAGAGATTATCAAATTACCTGCAGCAATGTCAGGTTATCGGTTCTCTCCGCATTCAGTACACGTTGTTGAAGAGTTTCCCATCCCCACTGCTCAAACTTCTGAATGTGTCTTATTGAACCATCATGAGTGCATTCTGCATCAACAAGAACCTAAAACCAAGTTGAACCAATTAGTTGCATTAACTAACATTTCATTATAGAGATCGAGCGAAAATAAGGAAAGGAAGATGGAATTAGCAGGTTCAAAGAGGAAACAAAGGATGTAGATATGCTTTCAACCTTGTCATAGCCGCAGTTCAGAAGCTCATTGTCAGACACAGTCCGATACAAGTCATCTTTGATGAGGCCAACAACTCCAGAATGCTTCCCGTAGAATATAATCTCAGGATATTGAAATCCCAGGCGAGACTTGGAAGTAGCACTTTGTCGGGCTTTCGCTGCTCTTTTCCTCTCTTTCCATGGCCTCCTAGAAGTCCATTCTTGGAACGTTTGAACCTTTTCATTTGTCGTGGATTCACCTGCATAACACTAGACAGGATAGAACATCAAATATGGAGTCCGACACAGTATGTACTACATGTTCAGGATGTCTTTCAGGTGGATTACATGATTTGTAGGAAAGAACCCTAGCAGGAATCACAGAAAACGTCGTTCCGTCAGCAACAAACAATCGGCACCGGTCACCTATCGCATACTTCTGCAGCATTGTTCTACAAGCTGCCAAACGGTGTTCGGAAACATCGACACCAGTGACGGTCCCCGAATCGCCAAGAGCATCCAGCATCATGCAAAGTTTAGCACCTGAAAATACAAGGTGAGTCATTGCATCAGCTACTCAATGGAACTAAGCCCGAAACCCAAAAGCATGAGCACAAACCAGAGAAAGCTTCGAGCACAAGCAAGTTGCCCATGCGGGCAGAATCAGAATAATAATTTTTAATGATAAGTAAGACATTTTGACTCACTTCTCATTCAAACAAGGCATACAACTGCATTTATCGGGCATACAAATTGATGACGAGAACAGACGACAAAAATCTCACCAGGAGCAGCGCAAAGATCGAGCACGTGATCTCCCTCAGCAATGCTCAAGGCCGAAACGGCAGTTCCAGAGGCAGCATCAATCCCATAAAGCTACATCACCAGATCACACCTAAAACCATCAATCCCTAGAACCCAATCCCCCCATCAAATCATCACCAAAACCATAAGATTAAAACCTGCCAAGCTTCTTACTTTGCCTTCGCGGTACGCTTTTGTACCGGCGATCTGAACCCGCGGCGGAAGCGAATAGAAACCGGGCAACCAATCGACTCTCTCCGGCTCGCACGCGAGCTCGCCTTCGAGCTCTCGCAGGCACGACTCGCTTCCAGGTTTCACCCTGACTCCAAAAAATCGAAGAACACACTCATAGCAACGCGCATCGCCCGCAACGGGAACAGCTACCGACGAAGCAAAACGGCGAAGATTCGAAGCGGCGACGGCGGGCCGATTACTTACCTCACGTAACGAGGGACGCGGTCGCCGGCGGCGTAGATCGAAGGGTCGAGGCCGTTCTCGCCGAGGAAGTCGAGGAATTCTCGCGGCAAGGGCGCGCCGGGAGCTCCGTCCATCGGGAATCGCGGCGGCGGCGGCGAGGCCAGCTACGAGCGGACGACGTCGCCGCCGAAGAGAGGGATTGAAGCTTTTGTATTAGTAAATGGGCCGGACCGGGGCGGGCTAGGCCCGGCCCAGAATGCATTGTACTGACGGTCTAACACGACTTGTGCAACGAACTCTCCTATTCTCTTGCCAAGTTATATCCCCATTAATGCAAAACCTGGTCTGATCATCTCACGTTTGAGATCTCAGTTTGTGATATTCAGACATGACCCACCAAAGCAATGCCACTATTCTTGATCTGCCATGATGCAATGATGATCCGTCTTTGCGCAGAGATTCAGTTTCAACTTGTTATTTATCAGTTTGTGTTCTTGAACTTTCAGTCCTTTGAGGGTAATCCGTGTGTTTGAATAGAGCTTGAGTATCAGCATGGAGGAATGGGGAGGTGCGTCACTCGCCGAAACGCCGACCTATGCGGTTGCAGTTGTGATCAGTGTCATGGTCGCGCTCGGCACCATCTTCCAAAATTCCTTGGAATGGTCTGCAAAGGTTTGCAATCATCACCACCTCCTTCTTCTGTCATCTTTGTTTTTCTTTTCCCTGACTTCTGATCATTTTTCCTGTACATTCAAGGACAGAAGTGTCAGTGTCCTGATTTTTACCCTTAATTTGATGTCAATGTCTATTTGCTTGTGCTCAGTGGTTGGAAAAGAACAAGAGAAAAGCCCAGGTTGCTGCTCTAGAGAAGATCAAGGATGGTATAACCCATCAAAACACTCACTACTTCCCTCATTTCTTTTCCTTTACTTTTCATTTTTTTGGCGCTATGTGTGCTTCTTAAGAGGTTCTTGTGCGTGAAACAGAGCTTATGCTTTTCGGGTTGCTCTCGCTGCTGATGGGTCACTGGATCGTGTACTTCGCAAAGATTTGTGTCGAATCTTCGACCTCGAGCAGCCGGTTCCATCCTTGTGTGAGAAAAAACATAATCAAGGCGGTGGAGAATGTCGTCTTCCCGAGTTTGAAGAAGTTAAATGAATCAGGTTATAGCATCGAAGTGATCATAGGGAGGCGGAATCATTGTCCTAAGGTCACTCATGTCGCCACATCCCTTGGGTTATATAATTCATAATCCGTGCATAACCATGCTGTTTTGTTCAATATGTTTTTGCTCTGTGTATTTCTGATTCTTGAGAGCGATGGTACAGTTAGCGATGCCCTACTCGAAGCAAAATTGCATTTTAAATGTCAGTCCTAAATAGTAAATACCATCTTATTTTGCCTTCTCGAGCCACTGCGAGCTGCAGGTGTCCTAGTCTAAACATCATAGAACTATTTATAACTTAAGAGGTGGTGACAGAGTTTCCCTCGTGTGATGTCTCATGATCTACTTGCTCTTCATGTCAATGTCTATGAGACCTTTTCAGAGAAAAATGTAAATTCTTCTTCAGGGACATGAGCCTTTCGTTTCATATGAAAGTCTCGAGCCACTTCATCGCCTACTGTTCGCCCTTGTCATTATTCATGTATCTTACAGCTTCGCAGCCATTGCCCTGGCAATTACTAAGGTAACCAATGTTGTCAAGAGGATAACTTCTTGTCGAATCCCATAGTTTTTCTCTGTTCTTTATCTAAGAGTTCTTCATTTCTACCTCTTTTTTTTTCTTTTTGGCCAAATCTATCTTCGCTGAAAAGATATACAGTTGGAGAACATGGGAAATCCACGCTAAGAGAATGACCATTAAGGAAGGTAAAGGTGCTCCGTTTTCCCTCAGAAGTAGTCAATCTTCTGATATAATGTTTCAGCTAATGGTTACATGCTGAGGCGCTTCTTCGTGCATCGTCCAGGTTCTCCAAGCAAGATGAGGATGATGAGAAAATCAACCTTCATTTTCCACCACAACTTGCATCCTTGGAGCAAGGACAGAGTTCTCGTTTGGCTGGTATCAAGATAAATAACCAACTTTTCACACATTCAGCAGCACATATGGCCTGTGAATGTCTGGACAACT
This sequence comes from Eucalyptus virginea, assembly GCA_014182375.1. NCBI lineage: Eukaryota > Viridiplantae > Streptophyta > Magnoliopsida > Myrtales > Myrtaceae > Eucalyptus > Eucalyptus virginea. The sequence continues at coordinate 25,637,798 of CM024522.1, read as the reverse complement.
TTCATCCGTGATGGCTTTGCTCTGAATACTTTACTTGGACTTGTTGACATTTACCTCGAGAAATTTCAATAAGCCATCATACTTCGCAGCTTTGCTTCAGCCGCCAATTCTGGAGTTCTATTAACCAAGAGGACTACATGGCTTTACGGTTGGTCTTCATTACTGTAAGTGCTTTTATCAACAGTGGTGAAGTTCTCTTGCTAAGCTGACTAGACAGAGTGGTTGAGTGCTTATCTTGTAGCTCTTGTATGGATTGACTCTCAAACCAGAGTTCATCTCTCTCTTCCTGGCCTTTGTTATTTTCTGATGGTTTGTCTGAATTTGTTTTGCACAAGTTTGGCTATCTTTGGGTAAAGCAAAAGAAAGCATTTTACCGTAGATCATGATAACCTTGAGGATATGCAATTGGGCATCTGCTTTTTTTTTTCTTTGGGAAGAAGAAGAAACTTGCATTTTGACACCAACTTTTCTTGAATTGTAGACACATAAACTTCCTCTATCTTACGATTTCCATAACTATATGGTCCGGAGCATGGAGGAGGAATTCCGTGATATTGTTGGCATTAGGTAACCTATTTCTCTCTACTTGAGGCAGGCTTGTACTGCTATAACTTCAGTCAGTGTTAAACTCTTCGCTTGATTTATTAATTTGACCATCTGCTAGATTCTACTTTGTCTACGGCAGGCTACAAAACATACTTTCATATGCTCAAAATGCTCAACTTTGTTCTCTGATCATCAAGCTTAATGTTGTGTGTCAACAAAAAGTAGTTTTTATTTGCCTTGATTACATTGATCCTTACACTGTTTGGACAAGTAAATTGTGGTTCTTCAGATGCTATTCGAATATCACACCAAGAGATACCAGGATAAAATATTTAAGTCATCGAATTTTACTCAGCAAAGTTGCTCTATAGCTGCAGCCGTTTGCTGTTCTCGAAAATAACTCTAGACATTATCTACAAGTCTCGAATGAAAATAGATAGAACTCAATTGATTATGTATAAGGAGTTACTGAGAACTGGAGCAGGAAAAAAAAAGTTCTCAGACATGTAATAATACATTTCCAGAGAAGCTTATGCGGAAAAATGTATTGAAACACAGATACGTGGCAGTTAAGGTAGGTACTTGAACTTTACTCTTTCAAGATGAATGTTATGGCGTAGTTTATTCAGGGATCAATGCATTCCACAATTGTTTCTCTCTTCAGTGCAGCTTTACGTCTTGCAGATTTCTTCATTTCTCAGCAATAGCTGCAGCAAGTCTTGTTGCCTGAGCTAATAGGAGCTGTCTTTTGAATTTTTAATGCAGTGTGCCCTTTTGGATATACGCGATATGCTGCATACTCTTAAATATTCATGGTAATGCTCTCCTGATCAGCTCGCATATCTTGGGAGGCTTTACAACGTTCGGAGCAATACAACGAATTTGGTCTCACTTTTCAGACTTCGACTTTGCTTTTTCTTTTATTCACCAAAAGCTTTCTGTACCAACAAGTATGAAGTACTTATACAAGGAAGACATTTGTTTCTCTGTAAATAAGTCTTTGCTGAAGAGAATTTGGTGGCCTTTTCAATTTTTTCCTTTTTCGATGTTTCATGGGCATAACCTAATTTCATGCAGTTCATTACTCTTGATAAAAGGATATCTATCCTATTAACGAGATAAGGCTCAGTCTAGTGTTGTTGTTGCTTGCTAAGCTTGAATCAGACGTGTTATTTTTGTCTTGACGTACTTTTTCAGGAACCAACTTCTACTTCTGGTTTTCCTTCCTTCCAGCAGTTGTAATGTCCCAAACCTAACATGGTCTCCACTTTAAATATACTGATCGACCGCATGGAACTTTTTTATGTCGCTAAATCCTTTTCTTTTGTGCGTGTGGCACAACAGCTGATCCTTCTAGTTGGCACCAAGCTGCAGCGCGTGGTGGCAAAGTCAGCGGTCGAGATCAGGGACTCCTGCCCAGCCAGAGGACATCATCATCTTAATCCGAGGGATGAGCTCTTCTGGTTCGGCAAACCAAAGCTTCTCTTGTGGTTGGTGCACTTCATAACCTTTCAGGTGAAGATCATCCAGAGAACTTATCTGTTACCTTAAAACTAAAGACTACTCTTAAATGGAAGCTTAAATCCCACTTGTCCTCTTCGACTGACAGAATGCGTTCGAGATGGCGACTTTTGTTTGGTCCCTGGTAAGAACCCAGCAAACTCTCAAGACTCCTATTTGTGAAAGAATTGCTGCTTGTTCTTTTATCGATCGGACGGGGCACACCTTTTTGACATCTCCAGAAGTCAGTATCATCTTCATTAGCTGTACAGAAATATAACCGGTGCTGTACAACTTAGGCTTTTGAATTGAACTGTCCTGACCTCAGTTTCGAGCTGGCATCAGAGCCGTATAGAGTTTGATTCCTCAAAACAGTTGGAGCGCTGCCGTCATGTGAGAACCTATCGGCTCTAAGGGTTCCTTTACTATGTTTCAGTGGGAAATTCAGGGTGCTTCTTGTTTCATGGACGACAACAGATTCCTGATGACCCGGTTAATATTCGGGTATATCCATCACTTCTACCTTAACTTTCTACGCTGCTCATCTTCAGAAACCGCACATGATAGCATGATAGTTGTTTTGTGCTTGATTCAGACTCATCACATACACTCGTTCTTTGAAACTTGTTGCAGGGTTGTTTCCCAATTCTGGTGCAGCTTCGTTACTTTCCCCCTTTACGTTTTGGTCACTCAGGTTTGCTCTCTCTCTAGCCATTGTCATCATTGGTTATTAAAAATTTGAAGAAGTGTGCGCGGAAGCATGGTTTTGATATGGATGATAGTTTGTAGTTTGATGACATGTGCAAGTGTATGTGTGTTCGGTCTAATTGATGTTGAGATGAACAAGAGTAGGATAAGTTGAGGAATATAGACAGGGTTTATGGGACAAAGATATTTTATCTGTCATAACAAAATAGTTTGGTGGAGATGTGGTTTAGGAGCTACATGATATAGAGTTTATTTTCATGTTCCTCACACACTCTTACAAGGATGATTCCCAGCCCTTTTATAGAGAGTCTCCACCACCATTTCAGCAACAATTGTCTTCTTCACCGCCATAGATAGACTGGACTTCTCTTTACAGCTCATTTCCAGCCATCAGCTCGCAGCCATTCTTTTCTTATTCAGCCACCGCCTAGGACTCTTATAGCCGGCTTTCCTTGCATCACACGTACAACCTTCAAGCTGGAGATAAGCTGGAGATTTTGCTGCACGCTCTCTAGGCTTCTCTAGATATTAACTAGTTTGTTGTTCATGACTCTTCTTTCTTCATGATTAAGCAAGTAGTTTTCAGATTTTGTTGAAAATGGATCACAATTTCCAACAGCTCTGTACACACAAGAAACTACTTCCACGACGATTTCATAGACTAAGCCAGACTTCGCATGACCACTGCATAATCATTGGATTGACCCGCATCACGACCCCATCAAGATCAAGATAACTGCAGTTCCAAAGTCAAATTAGCAGTTTTCACTAAAAGCTTTACCCCTTGCCAAATCTAGACTGTCCAGCTTGAATCGAAGGAAAACTGGATCCCATGTAGGGAAGTGTTATCCAAATGTTTAAGCCAATGGATGGAGGGAGATCACGTATATATAAAAATCATATAAACAACCCATGATCAAGTGACCATATTCCAACATCTGAAAATTCTGCAATTCCATGTTGCTGCAGATGGGCTCGAGTTCCAAGCGGGCCCTGATCTCTGAGAACACTAGGAGATCGCTCAGCATGTGGAAGCAGCGGGCCAGGAGGAGTTGCACATCGTCCAGCCAGTCACTGCTCCACGAGACCTCGGCCACGTCGACGGACTGCTCGCTGGCCAAGCGGGCCAGGAGCTCCAGTTTCTCGGGGTGCAGGATGGAAGGAGGCGGCCCTTCGGGGACCAACCCCCCGCGCCATGAGGCTGCTCTATCCGCCGGGGGGAGTCACAATACCCTGGAAGAGCTTATGTCGGGAGATGCGTACCATTGCATTCCAAGTTCCGACGAGTACAGCGGTCGCGACGAGTCGGACTGCGAACGAACCTGAAAGCTTCATTCCGGGGGTAGTCAATTTCAGAAGTTCTTGCTCATCTATCCCTTCGTCGACATTAGAGAGAATCAAACTAGTTTTGTGAAATCATTTACTTCCAAACCCAATCCATCTTGTACGAACCTTTTCACCATTGACGAGTGGCTCAAGTCCAACCCTTGCGATAACGACCCGGTCCTGCGAGGAATAGAAATGCGGCTCCATCTCAGGGATGGTGAACGATCAGGAATGAATCGAATCTTACATCACCTAGAGACGGTAAGATAATATCCAGCAAAAGAACGCTTCAAAGTGCCATAACTTAGGAAAGGTTTAAATGCCACATTCGAAAAAAAGCAAATCACTTAAATGCCACTCCGACCAAAGTTCGACCAAAAAGCTGACGTGGCATTTTTCCAATGAATTTCCGACGAAGTGAGCCCAAAACGACACCGTTTTGCACGCTGACGTGCCAAACAATGCAAAAATGGAATCGTTTTGGGCTGACATGGTAAAAAAATAATATAAAAATTAAATAAATTGAATTTAGTTAAAATATTAAAAAATAATAATTTTAAAATTAAAAAAATTTAAAGGGGGAGCAGTGGCTCGGCCCTCGCCACCACCACCGCCTCCTCCTCGTCGCCGGGAAGGGCCGGCAACAGGGGCCGGCGACCCCGGTTGACCAGCGACGACGGGCTCGCGAGCCCTCACCCAGATCCGGCGAGTGGCAAGGGGTCACGGCCCTCGCCCAAATCCGGCGAGGGTCGGCAGCCCTCGCCCGGCCGAACCAAGGGCCGCCGCCCGCTAGGGGTCGACCGACCCTCCTCCCTTCGTCGCCGACCCTTCCTCGGCCACCACCCCCTTTTTCAAATTTTTTTAATTTTAAAATTCTTATTTTTTAATATTGTAACTAAATTTAAATTATTATTTTTTAATATTTTAACTAAATTTAATTTAATTAATTTTTATATTTTTCTTTTATCACGTCAGCCCAAAACGACACCGTTTTTGCATTATTTGGCCATGTCAGCGTGCAAAATGGTGTCGTTTTGGGCTCGCTTCGCCAGAAAAATGCCACGTCAGCCTTTTGGCCGGACTTTGGCTAGATTGGCACTCAAGTGATCCATTTTACTCTGATTTTGATACTTTAAGTATACATTTCGTAAGTTATGGCACTTAAGTGTCTCTTTGTGAAAAATTGTGGCACTCCAGGGATTTGCATGTCGATAATATCCCATATAAGGAGTAGTACCAATCTCAACTATCAACAATGTCCTCGTAACAATGTCCTCGTTGTTGTGGCTTCCACTGCACAAACAATTAGGCCTCAGGCCGCAGGCCGCAGGATTTCTCTTGAAGATTTGCGAAGAAGACTGGAAGATGATAGGCCCCATGATGGTTGGGGCATGCTACTCCTCAAAAAAAAGGAGAAGGATTTGTACAATGACAGACTCCCAAATTTAAGGATGGTGTCCGTCACAAATTTAAGGATGGTGCAAGTGAACGAGGAAAGCAAAATCGATTCATCTTTGCAAGAAAAGAAAGAAAGTAAAATAATAAAGAATCAAAAAAAGGAGGAAGATTCGATTGATTCTTTTGCATAAATAACATACTCACAAATTTAAGGAAGGTGTCAGTGAACAACAAAAGTAAAATCGATGAATCTTTGTAAGAAAAGAAATAAAGTAAAATAAATAAATAATCGAAAAAAGGAGGAGGATCTGGTGGATTCTTTTGCATAAATGATGAACTCACAAATTTAAGGAAGGTTTGAGTGAACGAGGAAAGTAAAATGGATGAATTTTTATAGGAAAATAATTAAAGAATCAAAAAAAGGAGGAGGACTGTGGTGGATTCTTTTACATAAATGATGGACTCACAAATTTAAGAAGGGTGCGAGTGAACGAGAAAAGTAAAATTGATAAATCTTTGCAAGAAAAGAAAGAAAGTACAATAAATAAAGAATCGTAAAAAGGAGGAGGATTTGGTGGATTCTTTTGCCTAAATGACGGACTTAGAAATTCAAGGAAAGTGTTAGTGAACGAGAAAAGTAAAATAGATAAATATTTGCAAGAAAAGAAAGAAAGTACAATAAATAAAGAATTGAAAAAAGGATGAGGCTTCGGTGGATTCTTTTGCATAAATGACGGACTCAAAAATTAAAGAAAAGTGCAAGTGAATGAGAAAAATTAAATCGATGAATCTTTGCCGGAAAAGAAAGAAAGTAAAATAAATAAAGAATTGAAAAGAATAGGAGGATTTAGTAGATTTTTTTACAGCTCAGAAATTTATGGAAAGTGTAAGTGAACAATGAAAGTAAAGTCAACGAATCTTTGTAGGAAAAGAAAGAAAGTAAAATAAATAAAGAAGCAAGGGACTAAAATAGTAAGTTGGATGAATCAGTGTAGCAATACAATGCTTCATCATCTGGAATAAGTTAGATGAATTAGTGGAGCAATTCAAAAGCTTCATAATCTAGAGTAACATCTGGAATAAGCGAGGCACGACAGGTGATCAGAATTTAAATTTGCATATTACTTTCCTAAGAAATATAAAAATACATATAAATTAGTCTGGTATCGAGACTGAACGGATGATCTCCTATTCAATTTTGTAAAATTGGGAATTGGAGAGTAAAGCCTTTTAAAATTGTCGACGGTTCTGATTCAGACAGTTCTGTATGTTACGTCGGTACAACCTATATTCATCACCCGGTCATTTTAGAAAAGAATAGAGAAAAAAAGGATGCGCCCCCATCTCCTTTATCTCGAATGATGCCTTCCTCCTCTCATCTTTTCCATTATCCGTAACGAAGCATCTTCTCCACCAAAAAAAAAAACGTAAGAAATTACAGAAACGGAAAATTACAAAGGTCAAGGTCAAGGGTCAGGGGTCTATTGATAGAATATTGGATTCTATTGGCTGTTCTGGGAGCGCCACGTGGGGCGGGCCGCACTTCTTCCAATGATCAGCCGCCACGTCTCCAACCTGGAGGGCCCCACTGCAGATCTTCTCCCAAGAAGAAGAGCCCCTGGCCTTTTATCAATTAATCCAGTTGATTAGCAATAAAAGAAATTCACCGGTAAAAGCGCGCGGGAACCTCCCGAGGACGAGACGGTTGGACGTAACCACCGCCCCCACCCCTGTCTCCTCTGTCTCTCTCCCGTACGCGGTCCGCCCACGTTCTCCGACGTTGTCTCCCCACCATCTTCATCTCCATCTTCATCTTCATCCTCTTCCGCCATCTCTCTCTCTCTACTTTTCCTTCGCTGCAAAGTCTCTCTCTCTCTCTCTCTCTCTCTCTCTCTCTCTACAATTTTTCCGTTCGATCCGTCCAATCGCCGCCGCCGCCGCCGCCGCCGCCGCCGCTATGTCGTCCCGCGCCTCCAAGCCCTCGCTCTACCCGGACGTCCCCCGATCCAATCCGGACTCCTCCTCCCCCTTCGTTTCCAACCCTAACTACCCCCGACCCGCCTCCCCCTCCTCCTCCTCCTCCTCCAACCTCTACCCTTCCCTCGACATGAAGGACCTCCACGAGAACCTCTTCCCCGACCCTACCTACGGCTACGACCCCTCCTCCCACCGCGGCGGCCCCGGCCGCGACGCCGCCGCCGCCGCCGGCGAGGTGGGAGACGACCCGCGGTCCCCGTCCGCGCCCCCCGACTCCTCCGAGGAGGTCCTCCTCCGCGTCCCCGGCGCCATCCTCCACCTCATCGACAAGGAGTACAGCGTCGAGCTCGGGTGCGGGGACTTCTCCCTGATCGCCCTCCGCCAGGGGGAGAACGCCGTCGCCGTGCTCGCGCGCGTCGCGGACGAGGCCCAGTGGCCCCTCACCAAGGACGGGGCCGCGGTGAAGGTCGACGACTCGCATTACTTCTTCTCGCTCCGCGCCCTGGAGAAGGCGAAGTCCGGGTCCGACTCGAGCGACGACGAGGGGAAGAAGGGAGGCGGGGCGTCGGACGATCCGTTGAATTACGGTTTGACCTTCGCGTCCAAGGGGCAGGAGGGGCTGTTGAGGGAGTTGGACGCGATCTTGGAGAAGTACAGTGCGTTCTCGATACAGAAAGTGTCTCGAAAGGCGCGAAAAGGAGAGGCCTTGGATGCTACCGTGGCGAAGGAGACTTCACCGGCGGAATTGCAATCGGACGGGAAGAAGAAGGAGATCATGGAGGATAAGTGTAGGGCATATTGGACGACGTTGGCGCCGAACGTTGAGGATTACAGTGGGACCACAGCGAAGTTAATTGCAGCGGGGTCAGGACAGCTGATTAAGGGTATTTTGTGGTGCGGAGATGTGACTGTGGATAGATTGAATTGGGGGAATGAGGTAATGAAAAAGAGGATGACTCCTGCAGAGAAGGCAGAGATCGATAAAAAAACACTGAAGAGATTAAAAAGGTATGAAGTTGCGTTGGCGCTTGAGCAATCGCACTTGTGTTTTTGGCTGCATTCTAGATTTGTACATTAAATCTCATTGTCTATTGCTCTTATTGGTGGATTGTAATTTGGGACCACTTCAATACATACTTACATGTTAGATATTAATGCGGCCATTTCGATTTTCATTTAGAAACAAGTTGATGGAATAGTACTTGCTTTGATGAATACCAATTGATTATTTGTAGTAACGTGGCCTCATTTTCCTTTTAGGGCAAAGAAGATGACAAGGATGACCGAGAAAGTAGCAACAGGTGTTCTATCTGGGGTTGTTAGAGTCTCCGGTTTCGTCACAAGCTCAGTTGCAAATTCTTCAGTGGGCAAGAAATTTTTTGGTCTACTGCCAGGGGAATTGGTTCTGGCTTCACTTGACGGATTTAGTAAGTGAATATGTTCAAACTGCTAATGTGATTTAAGCAGATACTCTGCTAGCACCTATTCCTGTCTGTTAGTTCTTTCAGTTTTCTTCACCTTTTTTAGCCCGTCTTTTCTATTTCTCACTATTCACTCTGACAACTAATCACCTAATCAGTCTCATTGAAGATCCTGTGATAAGGGTTGAATCCATTTGCTGACATTACAAAATGCTTCAAGCCTTCAAAAGCATTATATTCTTACATACATATTGCTAATTCTCTTGTTACTAATCTTGAATATTAACATTTTCGATTTTGCTTTGATGCAGACAAGGTGTGTGATGCGGTTGAAGTGGCTGGAAGGAATGTCATGGCTACGTCCTCTACTGTGACAACTGGACTTGTGTCCCATAGGTACACTGTAGTTAAATAATTTATTTTGAAGAATGGTTACTTTGAATATCAAGGGATAGGATTCATAAGCACATAGTTCAGCTATCAAAAGCCAAGTAAGCCACTAGTCAAGGGACAAGTTGTGGAATGCGGTGTAGGTTATGATGACTTTTGTGGTTTACCAGTGTTTTCTAACCTCATTATGGATGGTATCCATTATGGTCAATATATAAGAAATTTTGAACCCACTATGTTGTATCTCCATTTGCCCATCATCGAAATTTTGATGAAGTAAAATCCCATGACAGGGAAATATATTGTAAAGTAAAAAGGATAAGTAGTTTCTTGTTACCATGTTTCTTCTGTGGGGTAAAATAATGTCTTGTGACATTTTTTTTTGGGGTAAGTGCATCTCATCAATATAAACAACAACACTAGGAAGATTAAATTTGCTACAAGCCCAATCACTCTGTAATTATGTTGCTTTGTTTTAGTAAATTTTGTATGTTAATTTTGTGAGTTGTCCACATTGCAGGTATGGAGAAGAAGCTGGCAAGGCAACACATGAAGGGCTTCATGCGGCAGGGCATGCCATGGGGACAGCATGGGCTGTTTTTAAGATCAGAAAGGCATTTAACCCTAAGAGCGTTATTAAACCTTCTACTATTGCCAAGTCTGCTGCTAAAGCTGCTGCTGCTGAGGCGAAAGCTAAAAGCAAGAAATCAAAGTGATTCCTTTATGGAGAGTTTGAATTGGTGATAGGTTAGCAGGGTTTGCATTGCCTTTTTCGTTGCTGAAATCAAAATTGAGATTCAAGCAAATTGTCATATACCTGTGTTTTGTTAGTAGGTAGTGCATGAATGGTTTTGTAGCTAACTTCTATTTTCTCCTTACCAATTCTATTGGTTGTAAGTTGATATAGGAACCATGGAGGAATTTCTAGATTTGATGTGTTTTAGGGATAATATCAGAAATTTCTTGATGTCGGTTGGGTTCTCTTATCTGGGATGTTGACATTAATTTATGTTCATGAAATGACTTTCAGGCATTTGATGGTTTTGATCTCTTGAACACAGACACTGTGTAGAGTGTGGATTTAGATAAAGCGCTTTCATAGTGCCAACTATAATGTTCAAAAAGAAATAGAGAGCTATAAGTTAAAGCATATTCCTCCAACTGAGTTTTAAGCAAGGAAACTTGTTTTGAACTCTTTGATGGGTGAAAAGCTTCTGAAGCTTTAATACTTGCAGGGTTTTGAATCTTTATACCTTTTGGTTGATCGAAGGAGAGGCTTTTACAATTTTGTGCTCAATTTTCTTTCTCAGTCCATGTGCCCTACTTCACAGCCATCTTAACTTTTACATTCTGAAGATAAGCAAACATCTGCTGGTATTGTCTCTATTTTGTATATGCCTCATCTGCTTTTATCATAACCGACATATTAGCTGGAGAGATGGACCGCATATACATCAGGGAATTAAGGTCACTCATGCAAAAGCACATTGCTAATGTTGTCGTCTCTGTACATTATATATCAATGCATGGGAGGATGTGGACCATGGACAGTTGACTGGTCAATTTTGCTTGTGTTGTATTGGAAATGCTTTAGAAACAGGTGACTGATTAGAGCGCCAGGTATCGACCGGAGCAGAGATTGCCAAGCTGGTTTTATCTGAAGCCAGGCTAGAGAGTTGAGAGTTCCATTCCTCATTAGTTCCAATAGTAACTTGTGTAGCCCCCATGGTTATGTTTCAGTGTATGGAAGTTTTTGGTTTGGTCAGCCATGGCTGAACTGTCACGAGGAGAAGCAAAAACGACAGTGGGGAACATGATCAACCCACATTGCATGGAGAACACGATCATCGTTTTCGGCAATTGTACCTAGCTACAACAGATTCCTGGTGACCCGGTTAATATTCGGGTATATCCATCACTTCTACTTTTAACTTTCTACGCTGCTCATCTTCAGAAACCGCACATGATAGTGTCATGGGCCGATCGATTGGGATCGTGACCGCGCGGCGACTCGGGCAACTTCGGATCACCCAAGCCAAGCCTTGCTCGATCGAACGCTTACCCGCTCGCTTACCCGGATCGTTGAGAGAGAAAGTTTAGAGAGAGGAGCTCTGAGAAGGAATGGAACTTTGATATTACTGAAATGGTGGGTTGGATAGGATGATTACAACTGAAGGAGGACACCCCTTTTATAGTTGAGGGCCTCGGATTACATCCGTTGATCTACTTTTCATCCGACGGGCGAGATCGCACCGCCTCAACTACCGACATAAATATTCAACTACCGTCTGCCGACATAAATAACGGAAACTTCTGGAATCAGGCAAAATGTCGGTGTCGTCCTCCCTTGGAAACTTCGGGGAGAAGCCTTGGTGGAAATCCGAGTTGGAGCAGGAGGTCTTCCACGGACGAGTCGAGGTCGTGCTCGGGGAACCTCTCGGGTCGACCAACTTTCGGTCCGTGACATTCTCCCCCACTCATTCGAGCGACGCCCTCGTCGCTCACAGCTCGGAGGTTGGCTTTCTTAGCACGAGCACGGGCTTTGGCGCGGGCTCTCTTGTTCTTCTTTTGTTTGGTGTGGACGCTCTCATATGATGGACCGCAACCTTCATTGATGTGCTCGGATTTGTCTCGCGACTCGGTCTTTGGCTTGGACAGAGCACGCGGTGCGCACTCCACCTCGGGGAAGAGCGCTTGGATGGGCATGGCGTTTGTTGGGGTAGGCACCAACTCAACCTTCGGCTTCACCTCGGACAGCTTGTTGATGCGCATGACGGCCTTCAAACTCTTGTCGAGGCGTCGGATTGACGCGATGGTCTTGGTGTCGACCATCCCCTTGATCATGGGGACCGTCGTCGAGCATTCGGGTCGAGGATCATGAGACACTTGGTCCTCATGTCGATCATGGATCTCACGCTATTGAAGAATTGCATGCCAAGAATGAGATTGTAATCGTCAAGCGGGATTACCTCGAAATCCATCTTGCCTCTCCAGTCGCCAATTTTGACGTCCACATCCGAAGTCGATCCTACGCCACGGACGCCTTCCGAATTGACCGGCTTGAAGGTATTCCCGGTCGGCTCCACGCGAAGGTTCAAGGCTTTTGCCACTTCCTTCGACATGAACATGTTCGACGCATCCGTGTCAACCAAGGCGTATAGCGTTCGGCCGCACACGTCGACTTGCACGAAGAACATTTCTGTGTCTGGCACAGCTTCTTTGGTTGGGGACCGAGCTTGGACGGAGTTGATCATCTTCACGGCTCCAAGTCGGATTTGTCTCTTTTCTTCTTTGGACTCCTCCTTTTCTTCCTCGAGGGCGTTGATTCGACCCTTCTTCGGGCACTTTTGGGTCCAGTGCGGACCTTGGCAAATGAAACAAGGAGAAGGCGGGGGTTGATCAAACCTGCTCGCGTAGTCAGTCGGTGGTCGGCCCCTTTGGAAGGATGGCTTGGAAGTTCCCTCTCCCCATGGTTTGGTTCGGCCGCCTTGATCATGCGCAGCCCGGGGAGTGCTTCGTGCTTCATCCTCGCAAGGTCGATCCGACCTCCAATCTCTTGTTCGACTCCTTGGTGAGGTCTTGGTGAGGTCGACGAGCGACTCGGCCACACTCAGCGCACGACCAAGACTACTCACGTCCCGTCTCTTGAGCTCGAGAAGTGCCCATGGCTTCAATCCATCCATGAACGCTCCGAGAGCCTCCTCTTCGCTTAGGTTGCGAATCTGGAGTTTGAGCTCCGTGAACTCTTTCACATACTCTCGGATCGTACCTCTTTGCTCGAGGCGATGGAGCTTGCTACGGGCCTCTTGCTGAGCGAACTCGGGGAAAAAGTAGTCCCGGAACTCCTTTATGAAGTCATCCCATGTACACACGGGATCGGCGCCGCGTTTGACCTCGTCACACCTATTGCGCCACCAAAGCATTGACGTATCAGACAAGAACATGGAAGCGGTTCGTACCTTGGTCGTCTCGTCGTGTATGTGGACGGCGCCAAAGTATTGCTCCATGCTCCAGACGAAGTTGTCCACTTCCTTGGCGGATCGTTCGCCTTTGAATTCTTTCGGCTTTGGCACCTCGATTTTGGGCACCGCTTGGTTCGGCACAGCACCATTGGTGATGCTTAGTTTGCACAGGGCGAGCTCGGTCTTGAGCTCTTGGATCTCAGCCTTCATGGCTTCGACCTCGTCCCTACGCGGAGCTTCTTCCTCGACCACTTGGACGCGCTCCTTCAACACATCGATTGATGCTTCCAGGGCTTCGTCCTTGTCGTGTAATGGCGCGGTAGCTTTGTTGAGGCAGGCCGTGAAGTCTTCACGGAGCGAACTCTCAACCTCCATGATCCGGTCTCGCACATCGTCAAGACCTTCCATGAGTTCGAGCACGGCGCTCCGGACCTTCCCGATCTTCTCATCGAACGCAGCTACCGCATCCATCGAGGCGTCTCTTCTCTTTCCACGGCCGTGGTTCTCTTGGACTTGTGCGGCCTCTCCAACCATGACAGCTTCTTGGCTCGACATTCCTTCGAACAGTTGGCGCTCCTTGATCTCTCGAACGGATCTCTCTTTTGCTCTGATACCACTTGTCACGGGCCGATCGATTGGGATCGTGACCGCGCGGCGACTCGGGCAACTTCAGATCACCCAAGCCAAGCCTTGCTCGATCGAACGCTTACCCGCTCGCTTACCCGGATCGTTGAGAGAGAAAGTTTAGAGAGAGGAGCTTTGAGAAGGAATGGAACTTTGATATTACTTGAAATGGTGGGTTGGATAGGATGATTACAACGAAGGAGGACACCCCTTTTATAGTTGAAGGCCTCGGATTACATCCGTTGATCTACTTTTCATCCGACGGGCGAGATCGCACCGCCTCAACTACCGACATAAATATTCAACTACCGTCTACCGACATAAATAACGGAAACTTCTGGAATCAGGCAAAATGTCGGTGTTGTCCTCCCTTGGAAACTTCGGGGAGAAGCCTTGGTGGAAATCCGAGTTGGAGCAGGAGGTCTTCCACGGACAAGTCGAGGTCGTGCTCGGGGAACCTCTCGGGTCGACCAACTTTCGGTCCGTGACAATAGCATGATAGTTGTTTTGTGCTTGATTCAGACTAATCACATACACTCGTTCTTTGAAACTTGTTGCAGGGTTGTTTCCCAATTCTGGTGCAGCTTCGTTACTTTCCCCCTTTACGTTTTGGTCACTCAGGTTTGCTATCTCTCTAGCCATTGTCATCATTGGTTATTAAAAATTTGAATAAGTGCGCGCGGAAGCATGGTTTTGATATGGATGATAGTTTGTAGTTTGATGACATGTGCAAGTGTACGTGTGTTCGGTCTAATTGATGTTGAGTTGAACAAGGGTAGGATACGTTGACGAATATAGACAGGGTTTATGGTTCAAAGATATTTTATTTGGCATAACAAAATAGTTTGGTGGAGATGTGGTTTAGGAGCTACATGATATAGAGTTTATTTTCATGTTCCTCACACACTCTTACAAGGATGATTCCCAGCCCTTTTATAGAGAGTCTCCACCACCATTTCAGCAACAATTGTCTTCTTCACCGCCATAGATAGACTGGACTTCTCTTTACAGCTCATTTCCAGCCATCAGCTCGCAGCCATTCTTTTCTTATTCAGCCACCGCCTAGGACTCTTATAGCCGGCTTTCCTTGCATCACACGTACAACCTTCAAGCTGGAGATAGCTGGAGATTTTGCTGCACGCTCTCTAGGCTTCTCTAGATATTAACTAGTTTGTTGTTCACATTCTTGACTCTTCTTTCTTCATGATTAAGCAAGTAGTTTCCAGATTTTATTGAAAATGGTTCACAATTTCCAACAGCTCTCAAGTACACACAAGAAACTCTACTTCCACGGCGATTTCATAGACTAAGCCGGACTTCGCATGACCACTGCATAATCATCGGATTGACCCGCATCACGACCCCATCAAGATCACTGCAGTTCCAAAATCAAATTAGCAGCACTACATGCTTTACCCCTTGCCAAATCTAGACTGTCCAGCTTGAATCGAAGGGAGAACTGGACCCCATGTGGGGAAGTGTAGTCCAAATGTTTAAGCTAATGGAGGGAGGGAGATCACGTATATATAAAAATCATATAAACAACCCATGATCAAGTGACCATATTCCAACATCTGAAAATTCTGCAATTCCATGTTGCTGCAGATGGGCTCGAGTTCCAAGCGGGCCCTGATCTCTGAGAACACTAGGAGATCGCTCAGCATGTGGAAGCAGCGGGCCAGGAGGAGTTGCACATCGTCCAGCCAGTCACTGCTCCACGAGACCTCGGCCACGTCGACGGACTGCTCGCTGGCCAAGCGGGCCAGGAGCTCCAGTTTCTCGGGGTGCAGGATGGAAGGAGGCGGCTCTTCGGGGACCAACCACCCGCGCCATGAGGCTGCTCTATTCGCCAGGGGCAGTCACAATACCCTGGAAGAGCTTATGTCGGGAGATGTGTACCATTGCATTCCAAGTTCCGACGAGTACAGCGGTCGCGACGAGTCGGACTGCGAACGAACCTGAGAGCTTCATTCCGGGGGTAGTCAATTTCAGAAGTTCCTGCTCATCTATCCCTTTGTCGACGTTAGAGAGAATCAAACTAGTTTCGTGAAATCATTTACTTCCAAACCCAATCCATCTAGTACGAACCTTTTCACCATTGACGAGTGGCTCAAGTCCAATCCTTGCGAGCAGGGAAAGTGTAACAAGTATGAGAATGTGGCTCCATCTCGAGGATGGCAAAGGGACAGGAATGAACCGAATCTCACGTCACCTAGAAACAATGAGATAATATCCATAAGGAGTAGGACCAATCTCAACTATCAACAATGTCCTCATAACAATGTCCTCGTTGTGGTGGTTTCCGCTGCACAAACAATACGGCCTCAGGCCGCAGGATTTCTCTTGAAGATTTGCGAAGAAGGCTGGAAGATGATGGCCCCATGATTGTTGGGGCATGCTACTCCTCAAAAAAGGGAGAAGGATTCAATGAATTCTTTTGTACAATGACAGATTCACAAATTTAAGGATGGTGCAAGTGAACGCGGAAAGCAAAATTGATCGATCTTTGCAAGAAAGAAAGAAAGTAAAATAATGAAGAATCAAAAAAAGGAGGAAGATTCAATTGATTCTTTTGCATAAATAACGGACTCACAAATTTAAGGAAGGTGCAAGTGAACGACTCACAAATTTAAGGAAGGTGCAGGTGAACAACGAAAGTAAAATCGATAAATCTTTGTAAGAAAAGAAATAAAGTAAAATAAATAAATAATTGAAAAAGGAGGAGGATCTAGTGGATTCTTTTGCATAAATGACGAACTCACAAATTTAAGGAAGATGTGAGTGAACGAGAAGAGTAAAATCTATGAATCTTTATAGGAAAAGAAAGAAAGTAAAATAATTAAAGAATCAAAAAAGGAGGAGGACTCTCGTGGATTCTTTTGCATAAATTACGGACTCACAAATTTAAGGAAGGTGCAAGTGAACGAGGAAAGTAAAATCGATAAATCTTTGCAAGAAAAGAAAAAAAAAGTACAATAAATAAAGAATCAAAAACAGAGGAGGATTCGGTGGATTCTTTTGCATAAATGATGGACTCAGAAATTCAAGGAAAGTGTCAGTGAACGAGAAAAGTAAAATAAATAAATATTTGCAAGAAAAGAAAGAAAGTACAATAAATAAAGAACTGAAAAAAGGAGGAGGCTTCAGTGGATTCTTTTGCATAAATGACGGACTCAAAAATTAAAGAAAAGTGCAAGTAAATGAGAAAAGTATAATCAGAAAAAAAGTAAAATAAATAAAGAATTGAAAAAAAGAGGAGGGTTTAGTAGATTTTTTTTGCATAAACTACAGCTCATAAATTTGCGAGTGAACAAGAAAAGTAAAATCAACGAATCTTTGTAGCAAAAGAAAGAAAGTAAAATAAAAATAAAAAATAAAAAAAGCAAGAGACTAAAGAAGTAAGTTGGATGAATCAATTGTCCAAAAAAAAAAAAAAAAAAAAAAAGTTGGATGAATCAGTGTAGCAATACGAAAGCTTCATCATCTGAAATAAGCTAAGATGAATCAGTGGAGCAATTCGAAAGCTTCATTATTTGGAGTAACATCTGGAATAAGCGAGGCACGAGAGGAGATCAGAATTTAAGTTGCTGACGGTTGATCTCCTATTCAATTTTGTAAAATTGGGAATTGGACTAAAGCCTCTTAAAATTGCCGACGGTTCTGATTCAGACAGTTCTGTATGCTACGTCGGTATGTCCTATATTCATCACCCGGTCATTTCAGAAAAGGATGCGCCCCCGTCTCCTTTATCTCGAATGATGCCTTACTCCTCTCATCTTTTCCATTATCCGTAACGAAGCATCTTCTCCACCAAAAACAAAAACGGAAGAAATTACAGAAACGGAAAATTACAAAGGTCAAGGTCAAGGGTCACGGGCGGCCTATTGATAGAATATTGGATTCTATTGGCTGTTCTGGGAGCGCCACGTGGGGCGGGCCGCACTTCATCCACTGATCAGCCGCCACGTCTCCAACCTGGGGGCCCCACTCTGCAAATCTTTTTCCAAGAAGAAGAGCCCCTCGCCTTTTAATCAATTAATCCAATTGATTAGCCATAAAAGAAATTCACCGGTAAAAGCGCGGGAATCTCCCGAGGACGAGACGGTTGATCGTACGTAACCACCGCCCCCACCCGTGTCTCCTCTCTCTCTGGTACGCGGTCCGCCCACGTTCTCCGACGCGGTCTCCCCTCCATCTCCGGGAATCTCCCGAGGACGAGACGGTTGATCGTACGTAACCACCGCCCCCACCCGTGTCTCCTCTCTCTCTGGTACGCGGTCCGCCCACGTTCTCCGACGCGGTCTCCCCTCCATCTCCATCCTCTTCCGCCATCTCTCTCTCTCTCTCTCTCTCTCTCTCTACTTTTCCTTCACTGCAAATTCTCTCTCTCTCTACACTTTTTCCGTTCGATCCGTCCAATCGCCGCCGCCGCCACCGCCGCCGCCCGCCGCTGCCGCTATGTCGTCCCGCGCCTCCAAGCCCTCGCTCTATCCGGACGTCCCCCGATCCAATCCGGACTCCTCCTCCCCTTTCGTTTCTGTTAAAATAAGTGATCCATTTTTTAGAAAATTCTAGACTACACAAAAAAGAAAAATGGCGGCAACAATGTGTTCAAAACAAAGTTTAGCACGTTGGAAAAATTTCTAGTACATGTTCATGCAAGGAAAATGCAAGAAAACTCTCAAATAATGGAGAACTTTTTGGTACGTGGGCAGCAGAACGCGTGGACAGCAAAAAGGCCAAAGAAAAGTCAACAAAAGCTGCTGAAGAATAGAAAAATGCAGAAAAATTGAGAAGAGACCAGAAAATGCGGAAGAAGCCGCACGAGCAAGAGATAAAAAGCAAACCTGTAATTTTATATTATCTTTTGTAATAATGTCGGTGGAGAGTGGCGGTGACACGCCTATAAATAGGGGCTGGGTGTGTGTTTTAAGATGTAGAAAAAATTACACACACTCCTTCCTTTGTAATAAAACCTTTCATAATAGAAGCTCCTTTTTTATCCATTCTCCCTTGCCATTGTAGTCCATTTTAATTCACACATAACACTTGCGCGCGCGCACACACACTTCTCCCTTGCCATTGTAGTCCATTTTTATATTCACATAACACTTGCGCGCACACACACTTCTCCCTTGCCATTGTAGTCCATTTTTATGTTCACATAACACTTGCGCGCACACACACTTCTCCCTTGCCATTGTAGTCCATTTTTATATTCACATAACACTTGGGCGCGCACACACTTCTCCCTTGCCATTGTAGTCCATTTTTATGTTCACATAACACTTGCGCGCACACACACTTCTCCCTTGCCATTGTAGTCCATTTTTATATTCACATAACACTTGCGCGCACACACACTTCTCCCTTGCCATTGTAGTCCATTTTTATATTCACATAACACTTGCGCGCGCACACACACTTCTCCCTACCCCCGACCCGCCTCCCCCTCCTCCTCCTCCTCCTCCAACCTCTACCCTTCCCTCGACATGAAGGACCTCCACGAGAACCTCTTCCCCGACCCTACCTACGGCTACAAACCCTCCTCCCACCGCGGCGGCCCCGGCCGCGACGCCGCCGCCGCCGCCGCCGCCGCCGCCGACCTGCGGTCCCCGTCCGCGCCCCCGACTCCTCCGAGGAGGTCCTCCTCCGCGTCCCCGGCGCCATCCTCCACCTCATCGACAAGGAGTACAGCGTCGAGCTCGGGTGCGGGGACTTCTCCTGATCGCCCTCCGCCAGGGGGAGAACGCCGTCGCCGTGCTCGCGCGCGTCGCGGGCGAGGCCCAGTGGCCCCTCACCAAGGACGGGGCCGCGGTGAAGGTCGACGACTCGCATTACTTCTTCTCGCTCCGCGCCCTGGAGAAGGCGAAGTCCGGGTCCGACTCGAACGACGACGAGGGGAAGAAGGGAGGCGGGGCGTCGGATGATCCGTTGAATTGCCGCTTGACCTTCGCGTCCAAGGGGCAGGAGGGGGTGTTGAGGGAGTTGGACGCGATCTTGGAGAAGTACAGTGCGTTCTCGATACAGAAAGTGTCTCGAAAGGCGCGAAAAGGAGAGGCCTTGGATGCTACCGTGGCGAAGGAGACTTCGCCGGCGGAATTGCAATCGGGCGGGAAGAAGAAGGAGATCATGGAGGATAAGTGTAGGGCATATTGGACGACGTTGGCGCCGAACGTTGAGGATTACAGTGGGACCACAGCGAAGTTAATTGCAGCGGGGTCAGGACAGCTGATTAAGGGTATTTTGTGGTGCGGAGATGTGACTGTGGATAGATTGAATTGGGGGAATGAGGTAATGAAAAAGAGGATGACTCCTGCAGAGAAGGCAGAGATCGATAAAAAAACACTGAAGAGATTAAAAAGGTATTAAATTGCGTTGGCGCTTGAGCAATCATACTCGTGTTTTTGGCTGCATTCTAGATTTGTACATTAAATCTCATTGTCTATTGCTCTTATTGGTGGATTGTAAGTTGGGACCACTTCAATACATACTTACATGTTAGATATTAATGCGGCCATTTTGATTTTCATTTAGAAACAAGTTCATGGAATAGTATTTGCCTTGATGAATACCAATTGATTATTTGTAGTAACGTGGCCTCATTTTCCTTTTAGGACAAAGAAGATGACAAGGATGACTGAGAAAGTAGCAACAGGTGTTCTATCTGGGGTTGGTAGAGTCTCCGGTATCGTCACAAGTTCAGTTGCAAATCCTTCAGTGGGCAAGAAATTTTTTGGTCTACCGCCAGTGGAAATGGTCCGGGCTTCACTTGACGGATATAGTAAGTGAATATGTTCAAACTGCTAATGTGATTTAAGCAGATACTCTGCTAGCACCTATTCCTGTCTGTTAGTTCTTTCAGTTTTCTTCACCTTTTTTAGCCCGTCTTTTCTATTTTTCACTATTCACTCTGACAACTAATCGCCTAATCAGTCTCATTGAAGATCCTGTGATAAGGGTTGAATCCATTTGCTGACGTTACAAAATGCTTCAAGCCTTCAAAAGCATTATATTCTTACATACATATTGCTAATTCTCTTTGTTACTAATCTTGAATATTAACATTTTCGATTTTGCTTTGATGCAGACAAGGTGTGTGATGCGGTTGAAGTGGCTGGAAGGAATGTCATGGCTACGTCCGCTACTGTGACAACTGGACTTGTATCCCATAGGTACACTGTAGTTAAATAATTTCTTTTGAAGAATGGTTACTTTGAATATCAAGGGATAGGATTCATAAGCACATAGTTCAGCTATAGAAAGCCAAGTAAGCCACTAGTCAAGGGACAAGTTGTGGAATGCAGTGTAGGCTATGATGACTTTTGTGGTTTACCAGTGTTTTCTAACCTCATTATGGATGGTATACATCATGGTCAATATATCAGAAATTTCGAACCCACTATGTTGTATCTCCATTTGCCCATCATCGAAATTTTGATGAAGTAAAATCCCATGACAGGGGAAATATATTGTAAAGTAAAAAGGATAAGTAGTTTCTTGTTACCATGTTTCTTCTGTGGGGTAAAATAATGTCTTGTGACATTTTTTTGGGGGTAAGTGCATCTCATCAATATAAACAACAACACTATGAAGATTAAATTTGCTACAAGCCCAATCACTCTGTAATTATGTTGCTTTGTTTTAGTAAATTTTGTATGTTAATTTTGTGAGTTGTCCACATTGCAGGTATGGAGAAGAAGCTGGCAAGGCAACACATGAAGTGCTTCATGCGGCAGGGCATGCCATTGGGACAGTATGGGCTGTTTCTGATATAGGAAACTTTGTTGAACAATTCGATTTCGATGGGTGAAAAGCTTCCGAAGCTTTAATACTTGCAGGGTTTTGAATCTTTATACCTGTTGGTTGGTCGAAGGAGAGGCTTTCGCAATTTTGTGCTCAATTTTCTTTTCTCAGTCCATGTGCCCCACTTCACAGCCATCTTAACTTTTACATTCTGAAGATGAGTAAACATCTGCTGGGTATTGTCTCTATTTTGTATATGCCTCATCTGCTTTTATCATGACCAACATATTAGCTGGAGAGATGGACCGCATATACATCAGGGAATTAAGGTCACTCATTCAAAAGCACATTGCTAATGTTGTCGTCTCTGTACATTATATATCAATGCATGGGAGGATGTGGACCATGGACAGTTGACTGGTCAATTTTGCTTGTGTTGTATTGGAAATGCTTTAGAAACAGGTGACCGATTAGAGCGCCGGGTATCGACCTGAGCAGAGATTCCCGAGCTGGTTTTATCTGAAACCAGGCTAGAGAGTTGAGAGTTCCATTCCTCGTTAATTCCAATGGTAACTTGTGTAGCCCCCATGGTTATGTTTCAGTGTATGGAAGTTTTTGGTTTGCTCAGCCATGGCTGAACTGTCACGGGGAGAAACAAAAACGACAGTGGGGAACACGATCAACCCACATTGCATGGAGAACACGATCATCGTTTTCTGCAATTGTATCTAGCTACAGGCATAAAGGAAGTTTCAAGAACTGATGTTTCTACTGCACAACCCATCACTGGTCGGCCGACATCAGTCTCTCGGCCAGCAATCTTCACATCTAAGAATGATTTTGCCCTTCTTGAGCTTGACTTCCATGGCCATCAAGACCACCCACTTGGGGGACAATGCTTAACGTGTCTTCTACTCCAACTTGACTTCCATCGCCATGAATGGAGCTTCCACTCTCTCTCGTAAACACACACCATCCGCCCAACCAATGGGAAGCCGCGACCAATCGCATGAAGGTGACTGAGTGGGAGTGGAGTGTCGACTGCTATGGAATGCCTCTATCCTGAAAGAAAGGCCATTGCGTTGCTCCACTTTGAGGAGGTGTGCGTGTGTGCGCCTGCGCACAAAGTCAAGGCCAGCGATGTGGAATCTCGTGGCTCACCTTACTTCTCTTTAAACAATTTAATGAAAATAGGATTCGACTCTTATCTAGATTTCGTTTCAACTCTCCGATCATTACATGAATCGAACCAAAACCAGAGTCAACTAGAATGGATAATGATTTCAGCTCGAATCGTTTCCGTCCATTTCGGAAAATTTAAAAACGTGGTGATGTTTACTCGTTCCCAGAGACCTTCGGTTTATTATTCGACACGCTTCGTAATTGATGCTCCAACCACCAACATCGTACGGTACGGAAAATTGTGTGATGTGGGTCTGCCTTGTTCCTTCAATTTGCTCCACTGGCTCTCATTCTCCATGGCCCCAGAAATTTCCTTCTTTTATCTCCTTTGAGTTTGGGAGCCTTTGCCACAGCGAATCAAATCTTGCTTTTGAGTTGATTTTGTTCAGCACAGCATCTCTAGTCGATCTGATTTGTCTGATCATGATAAGGAAGAGACCCGGAAGATATCTTAGAGGGAGTCTTGTTCTTGAATTTGGCAGACTTGACTCAAAGCGAACTGTTTGGAGGTTCTTGTAATCTGATCATATCGAGACAAAAGTCTAGTTGCGAGAATGAAACCAAAAGCACCATGTGAAGGAATCTCTCTCTAATTTACATGATCTCGTGACAAGTCATTACAAAAAGATCCAAAAGCTCTGATTTTGAGTCCCCAAACATTGAATATATGTGCCCCTTGGTAAAGGCAACTGCTGTCCATGTACCCTTCAAAATACGATGATCTTTTGCCATCGGATTAACACAAGAGTCATGCCAGTCGCTCTATAAGATGCAAGTGGTGATTAATTGAGTTGAAAAATCGAATACCTAACTTTATAATATTGAAATTCCTATCGCTAGCAACCTGTTCTTGTTCTCACTATGTCCTACGTTGGAACGTTTATCATTACGGAGACATGTGCATTCTCTTTTATCTTGCTTACAATCATTCGTAGCTACTGTCTTAAGAAGCGTTCGTTTCATGTTATGTTTCATGTAGTCTATCAAGATTCAATCATAAGAAAGTTGTTCTTCGGGAAAGTCTTATTTACCCACCAACCGAATACTAATTACAGCTCGCCACATCGCTTTTGAAAGCGAATCATACAGCGAGTTCATCTTCATATACCGAACCAGAAGTACATTGCACCTAAATGGATGCTCTGGATGCTCTTCCTTACTGGGTTTCCACCATTCACTAAAGCCATTGAGAGAGAGCACTAGGGTTTCTACAGCAAATGTGCTTCAAAGGCACAGCTAAGACAAACTAAAGTTCCAAGTGTCTTTTTAACAGATACGGTGATGATTGTTAATTCAAGCAATGAGATGAATCACAAATTGGGCCTCGGTTCTGTGGTTTGTGATGTGGAGTCACAAAGCTTGCATCCTAGAGGGTAAACTGTGCCAAGTGATGGCATATTAAAGTACAGAAGGGCCAAAGTCTCTCCGAGAGACCCTTAATCAATATTATCAAGCCGCCCTGAGCATTAGTCTTCAGACATATGGATAGCTATGAACCTAACCACCCACTCACGATCTTTATAAGCCTTCTTTTCATGATTTTTTACTATTTTTCCTGGGTTCTCGTCCTGAATTTAGATGCTCTCTTCAGTGAGTAAATGTAATATATTAATTTCCAATCATTTTCGCCTTTCGCTTTCTAGTACTACGACCAACCCAAGTTGCATCATACGCACATGATAGATTAATCCTTAATGAATTTCACCATCCTTCTGCATGCACTTGATCTTAAAGTTTGTGTTTTTCTCAATTAACAAGAATGATTAGCAAGTTGGCAAGAATTCAAGTGGCTGAGGACAGGTGTAGCTGTTTATTAACACTCCATATGGGCCATATCTAGTCACTGGATGAAAAGAACAGTTGTGTCCTCCTCACTGGAAAGTCTTTTCCAGTGACATTGAATTCAAGCAAAATTTAAAAAGAGACATTGATTTTATTCTACTTGCCAATTGTCATCTATTGCGAAAGCATGATACCTGAGACACGTAACGATAAAGCATGCCCTTGAAAATTCATCATCTGACGGAGAATGCCTTTGACTGTTTGTTTTTTTTGGGACCACAATGAGTCCTGAGTGTGCAGTGGTAAAAGGTTTTCATCAATGGTGAAAAACTGGTTGAACTTCTTCAAAAGAATGGTCCAGTTAGATCTCTGACATTTCTCTCTTGTCATTGCTCGATGGGATTAAGTTGACACTCCACATTCCATGCACATGGTCCGGCTTGCACATAATGAGGCATGACGATATGTATTTTTTTATATCTAGTGTATGCACGTCTCTTGCCAGTTTAAACATTTTCGGAAAATCTCCGTTCAACCGTCAAGTCAACAACGCAAAAATGCAGTTTCGGTTTCTTTAACAAAAAAACAAAAGGTTGTTCAAAATTGCATTTGAATGTGACTAGCACTAGCACTAGTTCAGACTGCTTGAAGGGGCCTGCAAGTGCAAGTTCAACTGAGACCAGATATAATTGGGGACGTTGGTTCTCATTTGGATTCTAGATCAAGATAAAGTTCCAACATTCCATTAGTTTTTTTATTGTTCAGTCCTTGATTTTCTTTATTCATCATTGCTTTCCCTCTTTCTCTGTAGGAACATGTAAGTTTCAGACCAAGATTCTCCCTCAGTCTTGTCCATTAATTTTTCAAAAGGAGAAGGGCTTTTGACTTTTGACTTCATGAATCGATTCTGTTCTCTCGGGAAACAAAAATCGTGATTGACACCCTCTTTTTCGGAGGTAATTTTGATGCTCTCAAACGACTTAGACAAAGCCAAAACTGTTGGGGCAAAGCAAGATGGTTCTGCCCAAGACATAGCAGATGACAAACATTCTTTGCTATACATTAGTTTTGAAGTTCATTGACATTTTCAATTATTTTTGGTAGCTTTTAAGAAGCAGCTTAATGGTAAAGTCGACATGCCCAGGAAGTGTTCTCGTCCGAACATTCTGATGTCAAATTTCAAAACCAGAAAGAAGAGAACTCTAGGCACAACCACTTCCTCTCAGTTGAGTTTTGAGTATTCCCAAGAGCAACATGGTAAAATATTTTTAAGCTGTTGGAGCTAGAAGAAACTCGGTACAAGAAGCTTGGCACTATTGTGGTCACCAAGAGGAAGCTCGTTGCCTTGCCTTGTTTGTGTCATGGTCATGAACAATGTTACTTATGAAACTTCTGCTACACTGAACCTCCGGTTCAGCTCCGGCAGTCGAATTTGCCGAACGCGGTATGCGAAAAGACGTGAACCGAAAGAAATTTGCACTAAAGGTTGTTTGTGGGTGGAGGGGGAATATAATATCACACCCCCTCCCTCCACAATTTGAAAAAAAATTGCACCATCGAGATGTGCCTTGTCTTCAAAAAGTGGGAAATGACACAAGCAGCTGTATACTTAACACCACACAACTCTCCATCTCTCCCTCCCTTCCTCTCTCTCTCTCTCTCTCTCTCTCTCTCTCACACACACCACGCACGCACGCACAGCCACCCACCCACTCATTTCCACGCACGCATGCACGCATAGACACAGAGCAAAAAGCCTTTTCTTTCTCTGGAAAATGCATACTTAATGAGACTCAGGAGTGAGTGAGGCACCATGGCAGAGAGTTTTGGTATTGCAACACCAACGACCATATGCTCTGATTTCTCGACCCCGCCCGTTTCGCCGATGGGGACGCCTTTAAGGAAGGTGTTCGAGAGGATTTCGGGCCTCGCCTATCCCTGGAGAAGGGGGAGGGCGCCACAGGGCCGTCATCGGGTTTTCCGTAGAGATGTTCAGCAAGATGATTTTCAGTATGCGAGCGCTCGTTGCCTGTCATCGTACTACAGCGTCTTTGTGGCTCGCTTGGCCATCATGGTCAGTAAAAGTTTTAACTACATGGTCTGTTTAATGGTGTGATGAATTAGTGATCATGTGCTTTGACAAAAAAGCGATTGATTTTCGATGAAATGAGCGACTGTCTAATATGATATTACTCATTGTCCGTGTGATATGTGTTGCCATTATAGTGAGTCATAGTAAGTAAATGTAGAATTTATAATAAGCATGATCATTCGGTTGGTAAAATGAACGAGCATAACAAGGAGTTCCAGAAAATGTCCATTTCTCAGCTACCTGAACTGTGTAAGTCCTCTGTTGCCTCGATTCTGTTTTTTTGTGCCATGACAAAAGTTCTTCCGAAGCACATGGATCGGTCAAAGTTGGCATCGGTATGCCAAATTCATTAGTTGGCATGCTGCTTGTTTTGTATCAACTAGCTGATCATGCGAATGAACTTAGGCCATACACGTTGGGAAATGATGGCTGCATTAAGATATTTGACCATTTGATTTGAATGAACTGAGAATACAATTGATATTATTATATCATTTACTTCCCGGAACTGAAAAATTGCCTGAGATCTCCAAGTGTTCCACTTTTGCGAGCTTGGAGATAAGGATTCCAAGGTGAAATTGTAGTTGACAATAGTAATTCCTCTGTTCTCAGTCCATTTCTGAGATTCTTTACGTATCGTTTCTTCTGCCTTGATCAGCAGCGACTTTTAGTCTTGTTAGAGAGTCTCATGTTTTGCTTCGAATGTGAACAGAGAGAAAATGCGTGTGTTCAGCTATCAATTAAAGCGGACTGTCATATTCTCGCAGGTTATGCTGGCAATTTTAATTGGGTTGCTCACAATACTAACATGGCATATCACCAAAACCTATACGACAAAGTCTCTGAACAGCTTAGCATACGGACTGCGTCATGAGCTCTTACAGCGTCCCATATTACGGATGTGGAACATCCTTAATTCCACTGTTGAAATAACAACTGCTCAGGTTAAGCTCTCGGAATATGTGATCCGGCGGTACAGTAAACCTGACACTCAGGCCGAACAAGTCCAGGTTTGTCTTCGAAGACCTTTGGTTGTTATTAGCAACCACCCAACAAACTTGAGGTTTTCCTTAGTGATACGATACCTTTGTCATTAACTAGTCATTCTTTGGCAGCTGTATGAGGCAATGAGAGATGTCACATGGGCGCTGTTTGTAAGCCGTAAAGCGCTCAACGCGATAACAATCAATTACCGGAACGGCTTTGTCCAGGCTTTCCATAGAGATCATAGGAGCAGCAACACGTTCTACATATACTCCGACCTGATGAACTATTCAATCAGCACCAGCAGGCCTTCCAACCTCAATATGCTTTCGTCACTCCATGGATGGAACGACCAAACAATCCATGGCAACACATCGGCGACTTGGTACCGTGTATCTCTCGACCCTGTCACAGGCGAGAGGATAGGCAAACCAAGGACAATACTGCCCGATGATCTCATCAACATTGCTGGGCTTTCTCAAGTCCCTGATGGGGTAGCATCTTGGCACGTGGCTGTGAGCAAATACTCAGACTCGCCGCTGCTTTCAGCAGCATTGCCAGTTTGGGATCCTTCCAATGAGAGCATAGTGGCGGTCGTGGGTGTGACCACAGCGCTTTATAGCGTCGGCCAGCTAATGAAGGAGCTTGTTGAGTTTCACAGTGGGCACATTTATTTGACATCTCAAGAAGGTTACTTGCTTGCCACTTCTAGCAACACTCCTCTCTTGATCAATTCGACAAAAGGGCCGAAGCTTATGATGGCTAACCATTCTCAAGATCAAGTCATACAGTTGGGAGCCGAGTGGCTGCAGAGGACCTACGGAAACAGTTTTCCTGCAAATCATGAAGTTCATGTAGAGAATGCCGAACTTGATCGCCAGCACTATTACATTGATTCCTTCTTTCTGAATTTAAAAAGACTCCCGATGGTAAGCCTAAAGATATATGTACGTGCATAACACACTGTACACTTGACAGAAATAAAGATCAGTGAGACCAAATTGCAGGGAATTTCCAAATATTGCGCTTTCCTTTCCCACAAAATCTGTCCAAATGCACACACATCACTCTGAACATTTCACAAAGGAATGAACTGAGCAACAATTTTTGCAGGTGGGAGTGATCATCATACCTAGAAAATATATACTGGGGAAGGTGGATGAGAGAGCCTTCAAAACATTGGTCATACTCATATCTGCTTCGCTATGTACCTTGGTGATTGGATGCCTCTGCATTTTTTTACTGACAAATGGAGTATCAAAGGAAATGAAACTGAGAGCAGAACTGATAAGCCACCTTGATGCAAGGAGGCGAGCCGAGGCATCAAGCAACTACAAAAGTCAATTTCTGGCAAATATGAGGTGAACCTCAAACTTAATCTTCAGAAAGTTTTTATCATCATCAATTTGGGCATCAATGGTGATGTTAAAATGGAGAATATATAAGCTTAAGTTAACAGATACTAGGCCGTTCTATTATTTGGATAAAAGCGGGTGCTGTGGAAATGGATTTCTTAGGTTCTATCGAGTGCCAGCAACAATATGATTGATATATAGGACTATTAAGGTCATGATCACATACATAAATCTACCTTCTGATACACATATCTTGTGTTACAGTCACGAATTGCGGACGCCTATGGCTGCAGTAATTGGATTGCTGGACATTCTTGTTTGTGATGATTGCCTAACGAATGAACAATACTCAACAGTCACCCAAATTCGAAAATGCTCAACCGCTCTGCTCAGGCTGCTGAACAATATATTGGATCTTAGCAAGGTCAGATATGATAGAAAAGCTAAATCTTGCCTTTAGTGAGTATATGCAGCAATACAAAAAAAAATGTGCACCTATGAGAAAACATGGTAAAGGTTTGTGCAGGAACAAGCAAGCGCACACATATGGAGATAATATTATAAGTTGCAGATGAAGCACATACATTGCACTTCTTTACTCTAAATGTCTTCTGTGTCATCAGGTGGAGTCTGGAAAACTAGTGCTGGAGGAGGCGGAGTTCAATTTAGCACGAGAACTGGAAGGACTTGTCGATATGTTCTCGGTGCAGTGCATTAATCACAACGTGGAGACTATCTTAGATCTTTCTGGTATGACCTACAAGCATGAACTCTTCTATCCAGCAGCAGTATGCTGAAAAATCCTCATTTAGCAGGCCTCATCAATTATCTTTTCCTTGCAGATGATATGCCAAAGTTAGTTCGAGGGGACTCCGCTAGGGTTGTCCAGATATTTGCGAATCTTATCAGCAATTCACTCAAATTTACTCCATGTGAGTATTACTAATCTCACAAGGCTTGATTGCATTCTGGAGTTTACAACATAAAGCAAACAGAAAGTGGTAATTTATAATCAGAATTTGAGAATAGTTCAGGACAATACACATGAGTTTGCAAAACAACATAAAGAACACCTTAACTTTCTGTACCAAGAGTAATTTACCATCTGCGGTGATTGCCAGCTGGTCATATTATTATACGAGGATGGTGCGGAAACTCAAGGACCATGAGTGACTTTGTAAAGCTTCCTCTTGAGCATAAAATATCCATTTCTTCACTTAAGACAAAGTTGAAGCAACATGGTAGTCACGCAAGAAGGGCATCCAAGAAAGACAACAAAGTGACCCTCTGGTTCGAAGTTGATGACACTGGCTGTGGTAAGGCCTCTAAATTTCTTCATACCATACTGCATAGAATTAGTTCCTGTTTTTTTTTTTTTGGCTGGGGGGCTTGGGACATCCATTGAGCATTTTCTCTTGTTGTAGGAATCGATCCAAGCAAATGGGAATCCGTTTTTGAAAGCTTTGAGCAGGCCGATCCATCAACAACTCGATTGTGAGTCCTTCAAATGTCAAGGATAGTAAATTCAATGAGAGTTCTCATGATAGATGCTCAAGTTAGTTTTTGTAGGGCAGATTAATAAAAAAAAAAGGCTTATATAGGAGAGATATCATCTAAAATATAGATCTTTTGCAAAATCTTACTCTTCTTCTCTGCATATGATCAGACATGGCGGGACTGGTCTTGGCCTATGCATCGTACGAACCTTGGTGAGTTGATTTCTCGTCAAATCTCTATCATGTGCAGCAAAAAGATGGCAAGGCGTAAAATAGAAAGCTCACATTTACAAGAAAGACCACAAGAAGAAAAAACCGAAGTCGAAAATCAGAACAAAGGACACTTACTCCACAAACTACACCATAACAGATTCAGCTTTTTAAATAAGCTTTTTTTAGAATCTCTCCTTACAAGCATGTGATTACAGGTCAACAAAATGGGTGGAGAAATCAAAGTCATCAAGAAGAATGGCCCGGGAACTCTCATGAGACTTTACTTACTCCTCAATGCGCCTGTTGATGGCACGGAACATAACTGCTCAGAGGATTATGCCAAGCACAACATAAGAGTACGTACTGTTCTTTCCAAGATTCTCTAACTCTCGGGTGCTTCAAACTAAGAATTAAAACGTCAATGACCGTAAAAGTACCATTATTTCAGTCTTTCCATCTTAAAATTTGACTTTGACATGGATCAAAGGTGAGAAGACAGATTCATCGCACGCACACAACTTTCGTAATGACAATGGTCCATAATTTGGATGCAGGTGCTACTCGCACAACATGGAAGCACAGGTAGATTTATAATGTCTGGATGGCTGCGCAGAAATGGAGTTTCCACTCTGGAAGCATCTGGATGGAATGAATTGACCCAGATTCTTCAGGAACTCTACCAAGGCAGAAATTCAGGTGGTCCATTCAGGACTGTCAATACGGAACATGCACATGAACTCCCGAGATCAGAAGTGACAACTTTCGATGATATTCAAAGTGAGATCCTCATCATAGTCGTGGATATAGAGCTACTTGACCTAAACACAGATATATGGAAGGAACAGCTCAATTTCCTAGACAAGTACCACAGGAAGGCGAAGTTCGCGTGGATGCTAAACCATGACACCTTCAATGCCATTAAGGTGGAGCTCCGAAGGAAAGGACACATGCCGATGGTCAACAAGCCGCTATACAAGGCCAAGATGATTCAAATTCTGGATGCTGCCATAAAGGAGAGGAACTCTGAACTCCTGAAGAGGGGCTCCAATTCTTCAAAAAGCATGAATAAAGAAGAGGACTTGCACGAGTGTCTAGAAATCGACTCCGAGCACTATGAGGGAGCGAGCTCTGATGAACTGGACACGGTTGAAACATCACGTTCTGGTTGTACCAATACATCTCCTGGTGAACAAAAGCAACAGGAAGGGATCAAAACCCCTCCTGCTCTACAACACAGGACATCGAACTATCACTCATTCAATTCTACTCTGCTGTCTTCTGGCTATAACAATTTAGGGAATGAAGAAGAAGCATGTCCAACTAGTCCCTCTTTGGACTGCCCAGATAATGCCGAAGGCAGATTCAAGTGCACGAGGAGCGTGTTTTCTTCAAAAGAAAAGGAAGATGGAAATTCAGAAGCACAGGAACAACTTCTGATCAGCAAGCGTCCTCCAGCCAAAGTTGATTCGTGTTCCGGTAAAGAATTGGACCAGAAAGGGTCTCTGGAGGGCCTGTGCATACTACTTGCCGAAGACACGCCAGTTCTTCAGAGAGTTGCTACGATCATGCTGGAAAAGTTGGGGGCTAAAGTCATTGCTGTCGGAGATGGCTTGCAGGCGGTGAATGCCCTGAACAGCAGTCTAGATGTAGATGCAGAAGACTTCAGGACGACATTGCATTTGCAAAACGCGAACAGGATGCCTCAAGCAGGAACACGAAGTTGGCAACCTTACGACCTGATCCTTATGGACTGTCAAGTAAGAGATGAATGCTCTATGACTCTTTCTTTTGGTCACGAACCATACTGCTTAGTGTGTTATCTCCAAACTTGCAAGCTTTCACTGAAGGAACCAATTCAAGCATAACAAAAATGAATTAGTGATCTGTCTCCAAAACGATAGCAAACTTAATCTCCAGAGATTTTTCCTAGAAAAGGGTACTTTTGTTTGTTCATTGTGTCGTCCTGAGACAACACTCTTGAATCTGTTTCATTTCCTTTGCCTACACTTCCTCTCTTCCTTGCCATGCAGTGCCCATTGACCGTCTATTGATACTAGATCTGTTTCCTGCAAAAAACACAGATGCCCCAGATGGACGGGTACGAAGCAACGAAAGCAATCAGAAGATCCGAGGCTGGAAGCGGCCTGCACATTCCGATTGTTGCGCTGACCGCGCATGCCATGTCATCTGATGAAGCCAAGTGCTTGGAGGTGGGAATGGACGCATACTTGACAAAGCCGATCGACTATAAGCTTATGGTGTCCACAATTCTGTCACTCACCAAGGGAGCCAACTGAGAGAGCCTGCTAAAACAACTTAGAGAGAACCAAAGAAAGTCAGATTCTACAAAGAAAGCCAGATTCTAAAGCTTACACAGTTTTTGCTTTTGAAATGTGAAAAAATCAGTATGATTAACGAACTGGGCAAGTATACCAGTGACCCCATCTTCAATCTGTAAAGACATCTGAGTTTCTCTAGCTTATTTCTGAGCATAGTCGTAACATGAATCTCCAGGAACGGCGATCATCTGACTCTGTCAAACTTAAACATATCACAGCAACAGAGCAAAGCACTGGAAACACTGCATCAAGATCCTCGAGACTGCTAAACTGTCATTTGCAAACATATCCTGAAGTAGAAGTCAAAGTAGCTATTGGCAAAAGCAATTAAAAGACCGAATCTTCGTTGTCTCAAGCTTCACTCCAAAGAGCTGTCCATCGAGTTTCCACTTCAGCTTTGATTTTTCGCGACAAAAGACTTCCATAGAAACTTTCGAGATCTTGCAGAAATTATTCACTCATGGGTCATGAACGATAGACCTCTGATGTATCTTACTGAACTTCATCAATGGCGCGAACCATGCACACGAGCGATGCAACGATACAACACATCCTAATGAAGCTCAGAAACTGGAACATCATGAGTTATGTTACTGTTATAAGAGGAGAGTGGGGATTTATTTTTGCTGGCGGAAATAGAGGAAATTGCAATTTCAGTCCTTATACTTCGAGGGAATTTCACTTTTGGTCTTAATACTTCGTTCGGTTATAATTATGGTCCTCGTACTGTTTTCTGTCGATGATTTTAAGTCTTTCCGTCAAATTTCCATTCAAAATATATCAAAAACTATCGAGCCGGCAACGAAAAACCGACACGTGGAGCCTATGTGTGTAAGCCGCTAAAACAAATTACAATTTTGATCATCATTCTTTTTCAGAGTGTTCAAATTTAACCACCATACTTTGTTTTCGCAACGGTACTCGTCCTTGTACCATTCATTGACAGAGATTCTAAGTAAGATTTTTCACATTTTGCAACAGTGTTTTTTCTTTTCTTTGGCCTGGCAACAGTACTAGTTAACGCTAAAAACCAACACGAGATGCCTTTGTGTATAAGCCTCTTAAGCAAACTGCAATTTTGACCGAGCTCTTTTTCAATGTGTTCGAATTTAGCCACTATACTTTGTTTTCGCAACAGTACTAGTCCTCGTACCATTGATTGACGAGATTTTAAGTAAGATTTTTCAAATTTTGCAACAGTGCTAGTTAATGATGATTGTTTTATTAGTAATTAATGAAGAAACTTCTTTTAATACTGTAATATTATTCAAGAGTCGAGATTGAATCATAAATTTTCATAAATATTCCACAATATTTCACTATTAGACATTGATATGATTAAAATATGTAAAAGTTATCTACGTTTTCCTAAAAATAGTCACGGATATGTCTATTTAAATTTGAACTAAAATTGAGGATGTCATTGTCGAATCCGGTGGAATTTATCTAACGGGACTTTCACCAGATTGGACACATTTATTAACATATGAATCACCAAACAATAATTGGTATCGATTTGACATTTTCATAAGATTTTGAATGAAATTGTGATAAAAGAAATTAAGTTGTTCGGTGAAAAATAATATTGTGACTAGTTACTAAAATTAAGCATGGCAAATAAAAGTGCAATTAATTCGTAAGCATGCATTCATAGGTGCCAGTGCCACACGTCAATGCCCGATGCGAACCGACAATTTCGGTAGAATTTGAACGAAAATTTTTAAGAGAAGAACTTATCAAATACGCTTGTTAACCTTTCTATTTTCAAATAAAATTTCTATTCTTAAGAATAAATAAGTAGATTTTTTGTTTTCTTATTTCCATTCCAAATCAATTCCCTGCTTTTTAATTCTTAGAAATAGAAAAATTAATTGACGTCACAAAAAGGATTTTTAATTTTTTTAAGAGAAAGAACGGAAAAATAGAAAAACATGATACTTACCCAACATGTCTATATTTTCTAAGCAAAGATCACATGAAGGTTAAAATTGTAATTAAATAAAGTATGAGGACAGAAAGTGAAAATTTCCAAAACTGCAGGGACCAAAAATGCAAAAACAAGAAAAAAGTGCCTGCTGCATATTTCTTGATGCCTAAGCCTAGTCACTCTGTACAAAAGAGGAGAGCTCGACGCAGAGGAAAGTCGCAGGCGACGAGCACTCCTAGAGAGAGAGAGAGAGAGAGATCGAAGCTCGGAAGGGTAAAACGCTCGGAGCGCGAAGGATCGGAAGGCCGCCATGGCGAGGTACGACAGGGCCATCACCGTGTTCTCCCCCGACGGCCACCTCTTCCAGGTGGAGTACGCCCTCGAGGCCGTCCGCAAGGGCAACGCCGCCGTCGGCGTCCGCGGCACCGACACCATCGTCCTCGGCGTCGAGAAGAAGTCCACCGCCAAGCTCCAGGACTCGAGGTGGGTCCCCCCCCGGCCGCGCGGGGGTTCGCGCGTGCGATTGGCTGTTTTGATTTCGGATTGATCTGGTTTTTTTTTTGGGGAAATGCGAGTAGCTAGGGTTCGTTCGGTTTGTGTTGATCCCCCGATGGCGTCGATGTGGACCGAGGATTGATTGAGTTGGTGAGTCGATTGGGGGTTTTTAGGTCTGGGAAAAGCAGGAATTGTCGGGTTCTTTTTTTTTTTTTTAGCTGGGATCAGATCGTTTGTGGAAATTATGCCCTGCGAATTCTCCGATTACAACATGATTGAACATGAGATGTTATCTTAGAAAGAGAGTTGCTTTCTTAGGTTTCGGAGTGGGAAAGTTTAGCAGGGGAAGAATGGAGTAAGAAGGAAATGGAATATTCAGGTTTCAACTAGAAAGTATTGAATTTTGCGGTCGAGATTTTGGAGTTGGAGCTTTACTTGGACTGGTGGAACTTTCTGCTATCTTGGGGCTGAAGTGCTGTCTGAAATCTAACTAAACTATGGAAGCTCAAAGTTGTGGTTTTATTTTCTTATGCAAGGACAATTCAACTAAGCCTATTTTAAAGATTGTAGGATTACTGAGATTAGGTGGTAAAGTGAGTTTAGCAATGATATCATGTATCTTTTAAGATCATGACCTAAAAGACTATCCAACAGTTGTCGCTCTCTTTTAGTTGCCTGCAACTGATTTTTTTTTGTTTGAACACATGTCAAGACTTTGAGGCTAAAATGTCCAGTTCAAATTGAGAGGATTCACATGCTTAGTAATTGGTGGTTAAATATTGGAGGATGTTTATTCATCAAGCTTATAGGTATGGTTGTTAGTTAGGTGACGCATCATCATTGGCGAATCCTTTCAATGTTGACGCACTAATATGATTTGATTTACTAAGGAAGCTTATGCTAGGTTGATTTGTGCTGTTCACTGTGACTTGTTGGTATCTCATCGACCTGATGGTAGTATGTAACCATGTGGACTGGGGGTGCACGTTAGATAAGGCAACATGAGCCTTTTGCCTGCAAGTGTTAAAAATTGTATTAAGACGACCAAGTGTACGTTTGAAAATAGATGTTTCCACCGAAATCTAAGTGGTATTTTGAAACTCGAATCTTGGTGACACATAAGCATGTAAATCTTCTTTACAACTGAAAATTGTTATCAACACTTACATATTGCTCTTTCTCTTTCTTTTGTTGGTTGAACTATGCTCTTTGACATATATGCTTCCTCTGTATACAGATCGGTGAGGAAGATTGTTAGTCTGGATCAGCACATTGCATTGGCCTGTGCTGGCCTTAAAGCAGATGCTCGTGTATTAATAAACAGGGCACGAATTGAATGCCAGAGTCACAGACTTACAGTTGAAGATCCAGTGACCGTTGAGTATATTACGCGTTACATTGCTGGTCTTCAGCAGAAGTATACACAGAGCGGGGGTGTGAGACCATTTGGTCTTTCAACTCTGATTATTGGTTTTGATCCCTACACTGGCGCACCGTCACTGTATCAGACAGATCCATCCGGGACATTTTCAGCCTGGAAAGCTAATGCCACTGGTAGAAATTCCAATTCCATAAGGGAATTCCTCGAGAAAAACTACAAAGATACTTCAGGGCAGGAAACTGTGAAACTTGCTATACGTGCATTACTTGAGGTAAGTTTCTCTGCGTGATTTCAGAGATGTGTTGACCTGTAGACTGTCTTGTTGATTCATTAGTATATTCATTTGGATATTAGAGTATTTTGAAAAATTGGGTATTTGGCTGGTGATGGTTGCCTTTTGTCTTTTTAGCCCTTTTGTTCTTGGACATGAGTTTTACGTCCCCTAACTTGAACCCACCTGTTTTCCAACTCATGCATACATCCGAATGGATTTTATCCCCTTATCTGTGTCGCTCTTTATCTCTCTGTCAGCCTCAGGCACCTTCCTTGGAGAGTGTTTGCTTAGCTTTCTACTTCCGTGGCAGTTTTTCCATTTGCCTTTTACTTTTCAGCTAGTTTATATTGATGCGACAGTTATGAAGAAATGTTGTCCTTAGCAATCCAGCTGACTGGCTGATCAGGTTTTGGATGAATAGATGTTTTATATACATCAACTACGACTTACATAGACAATGCCTAATCATGATTGTTTTGTCTAACAATGCTTCTTAGAGATATCCAAGCCAATGGATAAGTTTTGTGAAAGCTACCTACAGTTGCATGATCAAATAGTTACTTACTAAAAGTCCCGAATTTATTTCCAGGTTGTCGAGAGTGGGGGAAAGAACATAGAGATTGCTGTGATGACAAGAGAGCATGGCCTGCGACAGCTCGAAGAGGCTGAAATTGATGCCATTGTCGCCGAAATCGAGGCTGAGAAAGCAGCTGCGGAGGCTGCGAAGAAGGCCCCTCTTAAGGAGACTTGATTGCCTGCGGTTTCTTCCTGGCCCGTGACATTCTCATAGTTTTTTCCTCTCTTCACTCATCTTCTGTCGCTAGATGCAAACTGAGGATGATGCTTTCGCAGCCTTTTAAGGTCCCGAACATATCTGCTTCTGATTTATAGTTGTGTTAAGGACTCGTGTTCACGTGTGGGGAAGGAGCTGGCTTTCGCTGCTCCCTGCATTGTAGTTGTTGTTATCCGCATGACGCCGTGAAATTCTATTGGAGAAACAGCATTTTACGTTCCCGGTCAAGGTTTGATTGGGCTAATCGACGACTTTTGCTTCTTTTGGAACGCGTTGCAACGAGGATGCCTTCAAGTTCGCTGAGAGTTCTGCCAAATATTTCCCAGAGGAAAACCATTGTCGAATTAAATTTTAATTGAAATCAGTTACGGAAGCAATTAACACGCAGTATCTCTATAACCTGAGCATTTTGACGTGTCTGATGAGATGCACATGGTGACACGTTATCGGTGGATTTTGCCCTTAGTAGTTCGTGCGCAAAGGTGCTGTTTTGCCATGCGATTACATATTTTTGTGCACACTTTTACTGTGAGATACATGAGATCAATTTTTTTGTGTTCTTTTTTTTTGGTCTAAACATTAGATCAATAGGGCCATGAAAGAGGGGAATATATGATGTGGACCAATGGCTCTCTCGCTCTCTCTACGTCTGGTATAATTTCCAAAAGGAGGGACTCGTACAGAGGTAAAACACTTAAAAAGGGAAGGACAATGGAAACAGAAGTAAAACACTTAAAAAGGGAACGACGATGGAAAATTCAAAAAGGATGTTTGGCCCATGCAGGTCTCGAACCTGCGACCTTCGCGTTATTAGCACGACGCTCTAACCAGCTGAGCTAATAGGCCTTGATGTTCATTGGGGGCTAGTCAAGTATATAAAATTCAGATCGATTCTTCGATCAACTTACCGTGCGTTAGCCCGCGCGCTTTTTCTTTCTTTTTTTCTTTTTTGTGCGTTGATGACGTAGTACGTGCCTGCCTTCAACTATAGCGGTATGAAGCTCGAAAAAGAACGGCGTTACGATATATATGCTGAATGCGCGGACCTCGTCACAGAAGGCTGCACAGTGATTTTGGCAAAAGGCATTACCAACGATGCACCCGAGAGCACGTCGAGAGAGAGGAGGGGCTATCATTGCTCCTTTCGTATGGTTAATAAGACAGCCCCCGGACCGTTCATTTACAGCTAATCTTTGTCTTTCCCATGTGTTGATTTCCCACATGAAGAATCGACACAATAGTCCGAACATGGGCAACGCATCAGCATCTTTTTCACCTAAGGTTGACCAGGAGATAGTATATATAATTATCAGTTGCAAACTGAACGTGCACATTTCACATCTTGCTAGTAAACTGCAGTACGCAGACTTCGCCAGCATTATGCAGTTGTATTAAGTTTAACAGATGGCTCCAGAAAGGATTCCAGTTCGCTCATAACTTGTCAAGATCGAGAAAGAGCTACGATTTGATTTTCCCTTTTCGTTTTGCTCCGCATACAATCTAACTTTCCTTGAAGAAGTAAAGGACGAAATACACAAAGGAAAACTCCAAAATTTTACTCAACCTAATGCTATACAAGGAACTCTGTTTGGCAAGGTGACATAGCTCAGTTGGTAGAGCTCTGCTCTTCCAATTGGGTCGTTGTGATTCTGGGTTGGATGTCTAATGCAAGCAGGAATACACATACAGACCCATAACGACGATACTGTACATACTAGGGGAAGCAAACCGCGGAGCTCTTGCACATTATCATGAACAGACTAGACTCCAACTCACCACTCCTCAATTTCATCATCAGATGTCTTCACTTCTCGGTCATCTAAACTGATCCCATCTTCAATCTCAGTGCTCAGCATCATCACTTCATGAGCCTGGAGTCTTTGCTGAAGCCATTTACACGCAGGCATGTACTCAGTAGCTATTACTGACGTATCAATTGAGCTAACTCCATTATAAACCATGAATCTCTGTCTTAACATCTCATCCTGCAGCCAAACCGTGACAAGATTTCAAAGGTATAAATTTTGCATGGCCAGAAAAATAATGGTTAAAAATTCATCCAACATACTTTCTATGCCAACCACAGAGGGTGACATCAGTGGATATTGTAGAGTAATATAAGTGGCTCCGACCCTTATGAGTATAACAGTTACGGGCTGTTTGGAAAACAACAATAATAAAACATCGCGTGCTTTCAAGGTCCAGGGTTTTTATTTTTTTAATTAAAGCATTTAAGAATTCAGTTATTACACCATGCGAACGGTGGGGATATAATTGCGACTTATTTAAGGAAGTCCAAATGACAAAAGCAGAAAGATCGTGTTTGCAAAGTCTAAGAACTAGAGGACAAATATCTGCTGTCGCAGCTGGATGAAGGCAACATGAGTAGACCCAGCAAACTTGGGATTGTTCTCTTGATGATTAAAAATTGAATGCTACATTTCAATAAGAATTAGAAGGGGCACAATACAAGCTGCAAGCATGCCAAATTAGTGTGCCAAAGGAGTTAAAATCTGTGAAGATGACGAGCTTAGTAAATTTAACATTTACTTGAAGGGCACGCATTTGCTTGAAGGTCATTCTTCTACTGACTTTGCAATTTTCAATTTCAGAAATCCTCAAAAAAAATTAAATAAATAAACAGCAATCATGATGAGTAGAGAGTTCCTTGATAAAACGAATGGAAGATGCAAAGCGTTAACGCCAAGCATACCTTATTGTGCAAAGAGAATTTCTCACTCTGCCAGAGTTTCGGCTTACGAATGGAATGCCACCTGCACCTCATAAAGGATTGGCAGGTAGTTCATATAAACATTTGAAATTACTCAAAAAAGAAAAAAGAAAAAAGACAGACAAACGTAAATAGCATGCTCAAACCTGGGGGGCAATGGATGAGAGTTTCCAAAAAGCACCCCTCGAACAGCAATTGAAGCAGCAGCTGACTGTACAACACCCTCTGCCTCATAATTTCTAGCTACTGCTCCGTGAAAACTGTGCAAGAGCACATCAGCATCACCCAAATAAGAAAGCACAGCAGAGGCATCATCGACAGCCTCCTCATCAAGAAAGTCTAGAACTGCAACAGGAATTATAGAAAGAGTCCATCAGCAGTAGAATGGTCGTTGCTAGCAATCTTATCTCTTTGTTTTTCAAGAAAGCACAGAGCACAGCTATGTTGGAAGGGGAGAAGTACCATTTTCATGCAGAAAATCAGCAATTGGTCTTGCTTGCCCATGTGCCTGAGAAAGGACCTTCTCTGGAGCATCCATCTTAAAGGGTAATCTCATAAATTTCTCTTGCATGGGGTGCGGATCTTTCCCTACAAAACAACAAAAAGCTGGCACACAGGTAATCACACAGAAACATGCCGTGTAGTAACCTTAACCTTGCTTACACCCTACTAAGTCACATGCGGACAGCACAAGCACATGCCAAGATGTCTCCCATCAATATATCATGATAAGAAGATTGCATGTGCAGTGACTGGAGAAGACAGTGCCATCATGGGGCTAAAGCTAGATACATCCAAACGAAATCACAATAAATCTCAAGCCTTCATCAAAACTTACCTGATGGAGAAACACTCTCTCTTTTGTTATGGAGAAACTTTCCCAGGGCATGGAAGAGAGAGATTGTCTCATCTCTGCCAAAATGAAGATCGTATACCATAGTTGGACTTGACGAAGAAAAGGATGGCCAGTCCACCTTAAGACAAAAAAATTGTAAGGATGTGATTGCATGTCGGATGTCGCCTCCACTTGCCTTCGCTATTAAATCAACCTGTTCAGAAGTCACATTGCGCTTCTCCTGTCTACATATTTTGGAAAGTACCCTCTTAATGGCATTACTGGTGAGAGGATTAAATGCAATCTGAAAATTTCAAGGAGATA
This sequence comes from Eucalyptus virginea, assembly GCA_014182375.1. Taxonomy (NCBI): domain Eukaryota; kingdom Viridiplantae; phylum Streptophyta; class Magnoliopsida; order Myrtales; family Myrtaceae; genus Eucalyptus; species Eucalyptus virginea. The sequence continues at coordinate 25,595,997 of CM024522.1, read as the reverse complement.
GGCTACACGTCAGGCACACGAGTAAAATATGTATATTATCCAAGGATAACTGTAGAACTAGTTCAAGAAGCTGACTTTGCGAGCTCCAGCACTTTCAAGGGACAAATGGAGTTCCTCTAAGAATCGTGCTTCCCTGTCAGCCGAATCCACTCGACCATAATCAGTTATTAGAATAGCTGTTGGTATATGAGTAGATTGCACAAGAAGATGTAGACAGTTCTGCAGTCTTCTACGTGCAACATTCCCATGCGTCATGGGTAGATCATCAATGAGGAGTATTGCTGGTGATTTTGACTCTCCAGCAGATGATTGAGAAATCAGTCCATACTTTCTTGTTCTCTCAACAAAAGCTTCAAACTCATCCAACTTAGATACATACTGCCCTGACAGTAGATCAAAATAACTCATCAAAAAATAAGGAAATTTTACAATCTTAATTGCCAGTTTGACAACAGTGTACACATACTTTTACCCTTACACCAGAGCAAAATCACTGCCTGTTCAGTAGTATTTATGAGCAGAGACAGTCCAGGCCAAAAAGAGGGAGTGACATGTGTTCACTGACAAAACTTAACCATAAGAGATTCAATAAACCAATTGATGTTTATATACCTGTGTTACTGTTATGGACATATTCCTTCCAGACTGTTGGAGTAGGTGTGTTCCACTCACACAATGTGGCTCCTAGGTGAGATGCGACAACATAAATAGTAGCCTGCGCAACAGATCTCTCATTTCAACATCGCGATCTCTTATTTCAACATTGCAATGCTTGAACTTATAGGTGCCAGCACTAAGTGCAGAAGTCATGAGACAATAGTCCAATCAGGTGACAAATAAAAGAGCATTTTTTCCTTTATCAGATACCAGAAGGTTAGAAGAATCAAATGAAAAACAAAATGCAGGCAGGGGCAGACAAAAAGTATCATTATCCACTAAGCCAAACGTTCCCCAAAATACACTTTTCCTCAGATTCAGGGGAATAAAGGAAATTCCAAGATCGTGCATTTATTCAGCAGACGGCCGCAGATCAGTTTAAAAACTCAAAATTAATACACCGCACTATGAACAACAAACTCAGATTTAGAATAAGTTAGTGTCAAGTCCATGTCAATCATATAAAAGATTTTCTACACTTCCTGTCCACACTATCAGGTAGAGATCCAATCATAGGGAGATAATAAGGGCTTGTTCATTTAGTTAAGTTCAAGTAGAAAGTAAATTTTGGCTTTATCGCTAAAATTTAGAAAAAAACTCCAAGTTTCAAAAGATTGTAATAAATATACATGTGAATCTATGTGTCAATATTTGTATATCATGAAAGTCTTGGGTGCTTAGTGCCAAAAAAAAGTCAACATGCATCCGCTCCCAGATTTAGACTAAGCAAAAGTACAAGTCTATACAAACAGATCTTAAAACTAGGCATGATGAAATAGTCGAAGCAGTTTCTGCATAACCTGCCTGAGAGATTAAATATAGAATAATTTTTGTGCGCACATCCAGTTTTGGAAAGCAAAACATTTTCAAGGTTTGGACCAACTTCACATTAGAATAGAAATAAACTACAAACAAACCAGTCAAATCAACAATGTTTGTGGTCTAAACTAGTGTCTCCAAGTCCAACTTCATAACTAAGCCGCTTCAGACACAAGAATTGCTGAACTGAAAATGCATCAATATATTCACCCGATATAATTACAAGTATGCTTGAACTGGAGATACGACTAAAGCTCACATCTTCATTAAGATGTTTGTTTAATATAAGAGAAAGGAAGACATACAGATTTTCCTACACCAGCTGGCCCAGTAATAACAAGAACATGATCACCGAGGTTATCCTGCAATTTAAGAATGCGGAGCATTAATTTCCACAAGGAAGGGAAAGGAGAAATAATTTTCCACAGTTCGTCCTTTTAGTGATTATTCTATTATGCATAAAGGAACTACACTTTGTTGCCAAAACATCCCTATTTCTTGGAGACTTAAATCTGTCTTTGGAATGGATACCATTATGTAATAATTCATGGAAGACACCAGAACCACATGGACCATAACAATCATTAAAATCACAACCACCATCACCACTATCGTCATCATCATTTAAGAAAGCTTCCAATTTTTGTGCGCACGAATTTTGTACCCATGCTGATAGTCAAACATTTGCTGATAATAAGCACAAGGTGAAAAGTCGAAACAGCTTATATTGTATTATACACACTCTTATGACCATCCACCACTTAGTTCAACAGCAGCAGAATCACCCATCACTCCTAAACACGCCCACATGCAAAGACAGCACCAGATCACAACGGTTCATAAACCTTTGTCAATAGTATTGCTAAGAAGACTCGTCCTGAACAAGTTTCCAACTAAGTGTGTGGTGAACACCTCATATTGGTAGCCCTCATAAATAACGGAAGTACCTTTGAAGTAATCAATCGTTCCTCAAACCATGATTTCACTTCTTCAACCTACAATCAAAGAATAATCAATATCATGACCTTCAGTCTCATACACAAAAATTGAGCAAGATGGATCAACCTTTTTCTTGTGTACTGCAAGCTCTTCAAAAGTACATGGTTTATACTTATCAACCCATGACTCCTTGGCAGTGCTCCTACCAAAACCTGCTCCACATACCATTCAGAACAACTAAGGGCTACCGGATAAAGGAAACAATAGAAACACACCAACAAACAAAAGCAGATTTGTGAAACAAAATACAATCTGAAGCTCAAACTTAGAGAATAAAAGGACCAATATCATCTAAACACCTCAATGATAATATAAAGCGCAATTAAAGACTGTAGAGCTTTTGTTTAGTGAATACCCCTAGATGACAGTACTAAATCATCTCTATTTGCGAGGTCATAATCCTTTCTCAGTATTTTAAAAAACTTCCTTCTAAGATTGCACTTTCGCCCCTCGAGACTCACCCTGTATCAAGCCTTGTTTGAAAGACCAGCTAAGGATGTAACACCTGGCATACAAAGTTGCATTGCTTTGTATCACATTTCGCTTGGGCAGTTAATAACCCATTCCATTTGCTGAACACTAAGAGCTTTCCACTATCACTAGATGTCACCGAAATAAAATATGCAAGCGACAACATAGTGCATACTAAAACTAGGGCACAATAAATATTTTTCGAAAAGAAAAAAGGCAAGGGCATACCCGTTGTTACCTTGGCACCAGTGAATACTTCATTGAAGTCTTCCTCTAAAAACTGAAACTGCAATAGGTTAAACCCAAAATTTCAGAAAGTCCAGTAGCAGGATCAATTTCAAATTTTTCTATTTATTTCCCCTCATGAACTACTTCAATTGCCGCCATTCCTTAAGCAGACTAAAAGTGCCATTGTCACTCCATTTTTATCGGCAGTTCTCCAGGTAGCTTAAGTCTCACTAGCCACCACTGACCGGTGACCATAAATCCCCACACTAATACGAAGCACTCATACTAAGTTGAAACGCAACAAATACATAGGACGTAAGAGCCTTCTCCTAATTGGAAAAAGAAGGAAGATCACGGAGAAACGGATGACGTCGGAGCAACTATACCTCGTCTACGACGGAGGACTGCCTCCACGACGACGATCGGGAACGAGAGCCCGAAACCCGAGGCTTCTTCGCTCTCCTCGGCTCCGACCGAGCAAGGTGCGGCTTCGCCGCCGGCTTCGAACGGCTCCGACTCGAGCTCAGCGCTCCTTCGCCTTCGCCTTCGCCTTCGTCGCCTCCGTCGTCCGACGACAAAACGACGACCGCGTCCCTCTTCCCCATCGCGAAGCGCCAAGGTCCGACGATCGCCGCCGAACGGCCCTAGCTCACGGCATCGCCGGCGGTCGGCGAGGCTCTCGGATGGGAACCGAGCGAATGGCGATTGCGGAGAATGAAAATGGCGGGATTGGATAGAGAGAGAGAGAGAGAGGCGCGGGTTTTCGCGAGGCGTGGGCGACAAGCCGAGGGCGGAAGGTTTTGCTCGGGTGTGCGGCGGGAGTACCGTTGAACGCGTACAACCCGAACGAAACGACACCGTAGCGTAGACAATTATGCCATCATGACTTTATAATCAAGTTGACATGAATTAATATATATGATTATGGAAATTCAATACCGATCACTTCTCTAGAATTGATTTCGGCTTTCTCTTTTCGATCCAAAATCAAGAGCAATGATGACATGTATGATTTTCGTAGGTACATTAAAGTGTAACAACTTTATCCGTCACGGATCTCGTATGATCTCAATATACAAACACTCACGAAAGCTATTTATATAGTCTGAAAATTGAAATACAAGTGGCAGGCCACTAGATTCGTGTTTAATTTATAGATTTTTCTTCTTCTCTTTTAATCAGCGATGATCTGATTCGGTACAAAAGAGTACATTATTTTTATTTACGGCAGAACCCACTTGATCAAAAGTCTTGTTCATAGCAACGACAAAAAGAAGTTTGTAAAGAGCAGTAGGATTTCACGAAAGAAATGCCCAAGACGCTTATTAAAGCAACTACACCAAGAAAATTTACAATACTTAATAATTCAAGAATTGAAATATTTCTTTATAAGGTGCTTCGAGGCACTAATATAAGGAGACCCAAATCAGTATTTTTGAATTTTATAAAAAGATTCCACATAATTTGTTTGGTCGAAAAAAAAAAATTGAGATTCCACATGATTTGAAATTGTCAAAATTCGAGATGCCCGACATTATAATCGAATATGAAAAATACATTCGCAAACCAGGAACGGGATAAAATCTCAATGCGGGGGGGCGTTGGAGCTGAAAAATCAAAAGGCCTGCTCGAACTCTTCTTCCCAAAGGCCGTCGACTGCAACTAGCTTGTTCCTGAAGGTCCCGCGTCCCCGTCCTGTTCTCACGAATCTCTACCTTCTCCGGCTTTGCTCGGCGCACTCTTCCCGTCGCCGCAACGCACCTGGACGGCCAGCATCTTCAGCATGTCGGGGCACAGACTGCCCGCCTCGTCGAAGTTCTTTCGCTCCACCTTCACTGAACACTTGCTTCTTCCCAGGCAGCGCTGCTCGAGCACACGCAAAATGCGGACGAGCGTTAAGTGCACGAGCAGTTTCTCAGCTCGAAAGTTGAACAGACGTTAGGAAGAGAAGCAAGTAGATTTAAAGAGAACGAGAGATGTCGATGTGGGAAATATTTGCGCAGCATTTTATTCGTTGCGACGGCAATGAATGGGTGCATGCGCGTGTATGTTCGTGCCGGTGTGTGTGTAAGAGAGAGGTAAGAAACCTGCTCAACAACTTTCTGGCTCTTGGCTGCCGAACAGTTGCCGACGCTGTAACTTCCGCAAGCGCCTAAGGGGTTGCCATAGCTCGCGAACTCGACCTCGACGATTTTCTTGTCCTCCGGGCACTGCAAATGAGCCCTCGGCTTCATGTCATCCGCGACAGTTCGAATCAGACCGCCGTTTGTTTTCCACGATTTCACGGTCGCCGGATCGCGCTCATGGATGAAGCTACAGACGACATCTCGGCTCACTGTCAAGATCTTGACACCTTCAGGATTTCCTCCGATTTCCTCCAACAGAACGAGAAGGTTGTCTGTCGGCTTCAGGAACGCTCTCGGAACATGGTATCTGCAAAAAGAAGTCATCCATTCTCTGTTTTTCTGTTTTTTTTATTGCAAATTGTGAAATACTTACACATCCTGGGATGGCCTTTCTAGAGGACTCAGGTAAGACGACCAGTATCTGCCAATGCTCTTGCCATTGACCCAGGCCATGCCCTTCGACATCGTTCCAAGTTCCATCACCACAGGATCGTTTCCTTCAGGAGCATCGAAATAAGCCTAGGAATCGGCTAAAATCTATCAGAACATTTTCGCACGAATCTTCTTCTTTTCATTTGGCAATGAATGGGAAATTTTGTCTCTGATGTACCTTGTACCAGGTGAGAGGTTGTCCGTGTTTTTTAGCTTTCGTCCACTGTACCCTGTGAGAGCCCCCTTGTCTGTAGACATGGAGTTTTTCACCGTCCAAGCCTACCTGCAGCATCAGGACTGAGCCTGGATTTGTCTTCGTGTCCCAAGACTTTCGTGTGAAAAAATAGCCATGATTTGATTACCTTATGCGCCCATCCATTGAGCGACAGATCGAGGGTCCCGGTGTTGAGGCCTTTGAGTGTCACTTTGTGGACTCCAGCAAACCGGTGCTCCAAGTAGGCTCCGCTATCCTGAAGCATAATGAAGATTGGGAAGTGACAACACGTCTCTCACGTCATGTTTGCAATGTAAAGGAGAAAAAGACACCAAGACAGTAGAAGGATTCGACCACGTTATTACCGGTAAACCAACTGTCGCACCCAGCAGAGATATGTTATTGAGTCCAGGCTTTAGTTCGATTGGTTTCTGAAAGACAAAGCTCTTCTCTATGTTGCTTCCATGACCGGACCCTGTGAAGCAGGCGAAATATACTCGTGAGAAATTAAGGACTACTGAGTATTTGTCACATCCTCCTTCTCCAGGACTGTACCAGATGGCCAGAGAATGTCTGGACAAGTAGCCCTTTTGCCGAAAATCCTTCAAAACAAGAGACTGAGGATAAAATGCAGTACCTATATACTCTCCGTTGACAAAGGCATGCATCAAGTGGCCGAGATTCGCCACCTGAAGGACTGGAATGATGTCCTTTCTAAAGGGTAAGTCGGTGGGATACAATTTAATGCTGTCAAACAACAAGTCAGGACATATTGAAGTTCTACTAAGTAGTAAGGTAACTTGGGATGCATTTTAGCTTCGCAGGTTTTACTTCTTGGACGAATGCTTAGTTGCTTACCTGGTAACATACCACAGATAATCTGTCGTGTCTTTTGTCGTGCTCATCAATTCTAGAGGACTCTTTGACTTAATAGGAGCATCGCTGGTCATCGGAATATTGTCCCGCCACATTTCCCACCGCAGATTCTTGTTAGCTATCTCTGATTGATGATATTTTCTCGAACTGTGCTGCGAGACAACCTGATAATACATAGACGTATTACAACTTGCATAGACCTCACTAAAATTCACTCGAGTGAAAGAAACAAGAGCTGGTCTCCAGTGGTACCATTCCCGTGTTATAGACCACAGTCTTGCAATCGGCAAGGATGCTGATAGATCGCTGAGGTAGGTAATACTCAATGCCCTTGAACATCACTTGTCCAGGAAGCCGAGTATTATTGTTGGATAGAAAGGCGGCACAGATGCTAGTACCTGGTTTCTCGTAGACTTGGGCCTGCAATGTAAAATTCGCTCAGCTTTGTCGCATCTCTGTTCGAGGGTAAGCTGAATCTACTGAATATATCAGGTTTCAGGTTTGGCCCGCGCTTTCGTTTCCTATTTTTATACCTCAAGTCCTTCTCCCAAATTTTGGACCGTGGGAGTCCCCCAAAGCAGGGCTTTCTTACACAACCTCAAAGCCGAATGCAAGTCTCTTAAGTGACCCCATTTCGGCTCCCTCAACAGACCTACATATAGTAAATCACTGCTTCAGTACAAGCTTATCCAATGATTCAACCTAGCCATATCCTAAAGTAAATAAATCGCCATAGCTGGTAAGCTTTGTGAATTTTCTCGATGACTATTCATTGGAAAGACCGAATTTTTTTAGGCAGAACCGTGTAGTCCAGAAAATAGGAACGGCATAATGGTAAGTTCAGTTTTTATGGACAAACAGAGGTTCGATCGAACAAAGAACCAGGGAGACTTACCGTATTCATCGATGGGAGCTTCATCGTAATATCTAGTAGTTACAAAAGAGGATGGTGTTCTGCCGAAATTTGTTCCACCGTAGTACTGCCAGACACAACAATACAAGTAGTCCGCCGTACCAAAAGGGTCTTAAACCATATCGACCTACTACAATTCATGTTAATTCTGTGGAGATGGGCTTAACATACCATGTAATAGTTTGCCAGAGTGCCATTTTTGGAGAAGAAACGAGCGACAGAGTATGCGAGATCTTCTGCAGATCTTTGGGATGGAGGGTCACCAAACACTCTGTATCTGTTATTTGGCCATTGCCTTGGTTAATGCATATGTAGAGCAAGTCTGAACGTATCTTACTTAGTCGTGACAGAACTTATTCATCGTGAAAGAGTAGCATCTACGATACAACGATTTTGATCTGCTAAGGCCGTGGAACATATATGGAGGAGAAAAATCTGATGTTTTGGAAATACTTACTGAGCAGTCCAGTTCTCGGTCCACAGCCTAGGTTTATTGGGACTGTTTGGACCGGTGAAGGTATCCCCACAGTTTCTGCCGTTGCATGCGTTGATCTGCACTTTATGTTTGTTTCTCGGCATGTTACAAAATGCTTAGGCATTCGCCTGAACAGATGACATATCAGGAACGAAAAAAAAATATCTTACCACAGGATCAGGAGCGTCCTTCTGCATGCACATAACCCACGGAACTCCAGTTTTGAGCCCCACGGCCATCTTTCCTGCCCACTGGATGTATCGAGTTCCTAGCGTTTTGTAAGCCAGCTGAATGTTGGTGTACTCGTTCTCGATCTGCACTCGTCAACAAGGAAAATTGAATTTTCTTGATCTAGCAAAAGATCTTCTGGATTTCTTTTAAGTGCGACGCTCGACCTGAGATAAGATAATGGGGCCGCCTTGAGAAGCCAACAACTTCTCATCCTTCATCTTCTTTATGATTACTTTGGTGAACTTTTTCATGTGGTACTGCAAATCGGAAGAAACCCCGAAACTTGTTAGGCATGCCCACTCCATCCAAGAGAACTATGAAGAGCATAATTTACCTTGAATGGTTCATTGTCGGTCCGAAACGTGATGTTCGGTACCTCTCTCAACCAATACGGGAAGCCTCTGCACATAACACGGTCGCGAGACATGATGGCTGAAAGTCTTAAGAAGAAAGAAAGTGCAGCAGAATCAGATCATACCCGAAATTCCATTCAGCTTCTATGAACGGACCGACCCTTAGCGTTGCATACATTCCTAGCTTGCCGATCATTTTGATGAATTTGACCAAATCATAGTTTCCATTGAAATTGTACTGCAGGATAAGCTCAAAGTGCGTAACCATCTCAAATCCTAGAAACAGCTCACAAAATAGGCAATCCAGCGAAGCTGAAGTGCTACCTGACCCTGCACTGGTTCATGAACGTTCCAAAAGACGTAAGTCTGAATCACATTGAGACCGCCCTTTTTCGCCTTGTGTAGAATGTCTCCCCACATCTAGTTCCAAAAACAAGAACAGCATCTGTCGGTTCCGAATTCCAAGTGAAATGACCTCAAATGAATATAAATAGAAACATGAGATTTACCTCGGGGGTACTACGCGGGTAATGGATGGAACCCGAGAAGAGAAGCTCTCTGCTTCCATTGATGATCAAAGACCTTGCATCATAAGTCACTCCTGGAGCTTTGTCAGCCACTGCAGAGAACACCGAAATGAAAGCCAGGAGCGCCGCGAGAAACACCTGGCCTAATTTCAACATCTTCTGCTCTTGCATTATATTGCCAAAACTACCAATCTTGCTTAAAAACGTCTGTGGCTTCCTTTTCCGGAACGCGTTTTTGCTAATGGGAAAGATCCAGACTTCCTTGCAGAACCAGATGAAGACGCGCCGACATGGATCGACCCAGAAAACCGTCTTGTGAGAAGATTATTCTCCTCAGACTATGAGGATGCTGAATCGTAGGCAATCCGATGACGAAGAAGAAGAGGAAGAAGAAGAAGATAGTTTAGAGAAGAAGGTGGTGGGGTGTGAGGCAAGGGTCACTTCACGTCATGTTCAAGTGAATGGTCTTGAGTTTCCGTTTATGTAGTTTCATCTTTGATTCTCTTCCTCTTTCAAGCTACTGTTCTCTCTCTTCTCGCTCGCTAAATTTGGGAGATGATGACCAAGTCGAGAAGCGATCCGAATTTCTGGTTGGTGGCTGATGAACTCCTGAGGATTAGTGGAGGGAAATGCCACACATTGAATGAATTCCCCCATTGACAAACCTTCTCTAATACTGATCTTTTTTTGTGTTGATAAATGTCGATCAGTGCTGGTAAGTGCCAAAAAAATCATTAGTAGTAGGGGGGGAAAAAGAAAAGAAGACTTTTTTTCTGGGTTAACTTATTAGCACTTTTATTAAATCACCAACTCTTTTTTTCTTTTTTTTTATAATTTGCATATTAGTAACTTCTGTATTGACCTACCAATTTTTATTTGCATAACTTGCCCAGGCTTCGGATTCACTAACTTTTATATGAATTAGCAACCTAAAATGGCATAGTAGCTTTTATTATGTTAAATTACCTAAAAGCATATTTACATATCTAAATAATATACGAAATCCTAACAATATTTTGGCTCGGGCAATATTAAATTAAGATAACACTAGAAGTATAATACCATTATAAATTTAGGATATTACGAATCGGCATAGAAGTGAATTAAGTATGTGATAAGTTAATCAATATCAATTTATCTTACTGTAAATTATATAAACAGTTTTATATGAATTGGATCAACTATATCATTTAAAAAAAATTGAGTCAATTTTAAATATTTTTGTGAAACAATGATGAAAATGGACTATGTCATTTAAGATTATATTTGAAGATATCCGAAACGCCAGATTGTTTTTCTTTATCCACAAAATGGAAGTGTCTAATATCAAGATCATTTCTCTTTATCAATTAATTATTTTTTTCTCAAAATTGTTAGATAAAAGGGAAAAAAATTGTAGTACAACAATATAAAACTCATTATCTTTCAATATTACCCAAGATCATATAATCGGATAAATTAACAAAATAGTATTCCTTAAACTCTGTACCTTTTAATTTACAAGATGTTATTATTCACGTAATAAGATATATCTACTTTTAAAATTATACGTAAATTCAACAAAGTAATTAATTTATTTCAAGATTTTTATTTATTCATTAAATTATAATCAATAATAGATAAATTCAAAAGAGAATGTTTGGGAAAGGTAATAGTAATTTATTTCAAGATATTTTGTGTTTATATTTTTTTCAATATTAATCAAATAAGATAAGATTTCAAGAATAATTAATCAATAATCTACGACTTATTAGTTGATTAGAGTACTATGTGGCGAAATATGTATTTCAAGATATTTTATAGTTTAACTTTTGGAATCAATTAAAGAAGAAATTGAAAGGAAATGAAAAAAATTGGAGAATATATTAAAGATAATCTCTTTTTGTCCGTATTTTTATATTTAAACCCAATGAAAAATAAAAATTTAAGAATGACAAATCAATTGTCAAACGCATCATGTGGTGAGATAATGCCATGTGCATGCCACATAATAATCACAGAAGTTGAGTGAAATGTTGTGCATTATTTACAAAGGATTGTATTAACAAGCGTCCTCAAAACTCCATCAAACAATGTCCAACATGAAAATCGTTCGATTTTTAGCCCGTGCTTTGAAATCCCTCGCGAACTCCAATCCATTCATTTATTTTTGTTAAGCGAGAAAGAAATAGTTATCATACTCCGGCGGGTGCATCTACATTGCTCAAAATAGCCAAAAGAATTTTAATACTCCCAGTCCCATCTACTCTTCTATCGAAGATAATGTTAGAAAAACCAGTTTGGGAAAGTTGTCAACTTCACCTAATATGAAATTGTTCAAAGCCTAGAAGACTATAATAAGCTGCAAACATCATTCAATGGGTCATTTAATAAGTGATTTCTGAATCAATATCTAACAAAATATTTTCAAAAAAAAAGAAAGCACAAATAGGATTTTCAAATATATATATATAGAGAGAGAGAAAAAGAGAGAGAAAGAGGAGAGAGAGAGAGAGAGAATGACAGACGAAAGACAGAGTAGAAGCAGCGGGTGGATTTGTTGGCGTCGATTGGTTCGCTCAACGAACGCTTCAACTGCATTTTTTCCCGCACAGCTCCAACGAACCTCAAAATCTCATCTTTTCCTCTCTCTTCTCTCTCTCTCTCTCTCTCTCCCCCTTTCTCTCTCTTCCTCCCTCGCTGCGCTTCAGGGCAATTTCGATCTCTCGCCCCGATCGCATTCCGCCTCTCCCTGCTCCGCATTTCGAGAGCTCCCCTCTGGGCCCCCCTAGGGTTCCCTCTTCTTGAGCTCCGCTCGCTCGCTCGCATTTCTTGCGTTTCTTGCCTCGTTTCATTTCTCGTGGATGTGGAGGAGGAGGAGTAGGAGGAGGTGAAGAGGAGGCTGGGCTTTCTCTCTGCGCGATTCGATCAGGTCTTCGCAGCTCGTCCGGGGAAGAAGATCTGAAGGAGGAGGAGGAGCGGGGGTTTTTTTGGGTCTCTCTCTCGCGTCTTGAAAGATGAGCGCGTCGAGGTTCATAAAGTGCGTGACGGTCGGCGACGGGGCGGTGGGCAAGACTTGCTTGCTCATTTCCTACACCAGCAACACCTTCCCCACGGTGGGACCCCCCGTTTCCTGTCGATTTTTTTCCCTCTCTTTTTTTCTTGGACGGGGTTGAATCTTGAAAATGTTCTCTCCTTTTTCGATGAATTTTTGTAGTGCTTCTTTTAGGATGATTCTTCGGAATGCAGGTGAGATTTTCGGTTGTTTTCTGCTTTTTTCTTTTCTTTTAGCTATGTGGGTAATTGAGGAATTGGATGAACTTGAGGAAAAACGGGACCTTTCTTTCTTTTTGTTGTTTCAAGTTTTCGGCTTTTATTTGATGCCCTTTGTCTCTCTTGTCTTCCTTTCTAAATTTGAGCTGTGGATTTTAGATTGTTTTGTTGATGTTGTCCAATGACACTCTGAAAGTTGTACTTGATACCGGCGGTGTATGGATCGTGGCAGATTTTTTTTTTTTCCTAGCAGCTTCTTTTTGTCTTGGTTGATGGCAGCATTATCTGAATAGTACCATTTCGTGGGCTGCACCTTCGCCTGATTCGAATGCTTCCGTTTCCTGTGACAGTTCTATAAAGAGTAGTGGTGGAAGGTAAAGAAATGTGGTTAGTTTTGGAAGTAGGTTTAGGTTCATTGGTTGGTTCTGCGTTATTGTTATATTCTTGTGGGCCTTTGGGTACACCCGCAGCTGTGCACGCCTTCTGCATGCGCGTGCGCGCGCCGATTGATCAAGTCGTGGACCCATGGTTCTATATGGCTTAATTTGTATTGTGCCGTTGGATGATTTTACTGTAGAACACAATCTTGTTTTTCCTTAAACATGTGACCTTTAGCATCTTCTTACTGGACTTTTTGTTGAAAATAGGATTATGTGCCCACCGTCTTCGACAACTTCAGTGCTAATGTGGTTGTCAACGGAAGCACTGTGAACCTGGGACTGTGGGATACTGCAGGTCATTTTCTTTGATTGACTCCGTGTTTTTGTTAGCTTAGATGTTTTGCTTTTGCCTCCTGGATTAATTCTTCGTTTTGTGTGGAACAGGACAGGAGGATTACAACAGACTAAGACCTTTGAGTTATCGCGGGGCAGATGTTTTCATTCTAGCATTCTCTCTCATCAGCAAGGCCAGCTATGAAAATGTCTCTAAGAAGGTCAGACAAATGAAGCTCTCTCTCTCTCTCTCGCTCTCTCTCTCTCTCTCTCTCTCTCTCTATTGCTGATAATTCTATCTGTATCTTTGGTTTCATTACCAGTGGATTCCGGAGTTGAAGCATTATGCACCTGGTGTCCCAATTGTTCTTGTTGGGACAAAGCTTGGTAAGACCACTTCTCATTACCATACAGGGGCTGCTTTTCTCCTCTTGTGCTGCTCCTTACATGTCTTCACCAGTATCTATACATTGCGGCAATGCTATGTTGCACTTTCTTTACCTTTCTTTCATTTTACTTCATGAAGTGTTTCTGGGGTTAATTGATGTAATAGCACTGAAGTTGTCACGATCCCACAAGCTTTACTCTGGATCAGTTGGCAGTTGAACTAATGGTTCCAGGATCCGTGATGGTATCTGTCACGAAGTCACTGCTCTCCATTTATGCACATTACTTGGTAGAAAATGTCAAAAGTTGCATAAATTACTTTCCTAATTGTCAATATGACAAAGGCAAGATAGTTTGAGGACTTTCAGAGTCTTGAATAGGTTGGTAGCATGGAATGCTGATGAAGATGAATTACCTGTCTATCATGCAACCTTATGTTTTTCCATTGGTAGCATGGAATGCTTTTCTCTTGCATCTTTGTATCTTGAATACTGCAAGTAGTCTTTGGTTGTAGGACGATGACGCCTGTTTTATTTCTGGCAAATGCCATACCTGTCTACCTGTGATGATATTTTTCACTTTGGTGATTGAGGATAAACTTTGAGCTAAGACTCGGCATGCAAATTTCAGCAATTGTTGAAACTCTAATCTGCCTTTTATGGTGGCTCTGTTAATCGTAAATAACTTGGTTGTTTTGGGTTTTGAATGAAATCTTGCCAGATCTTCGAGATGATAAGCAGTTTTTTATAGATCATCCTGGTGCAGTGCCAATTACTACGGCTCAGGTACTTGTAAATGCTGGATTTTTTTTCTCACGAGTGACTTCTTTTTCCAACTTTTCTCCCCTTTCTGAGTCCTAATAATTGATTTATCCTTCCTTCAAGGGAGAGGAGTTGAGAAAGCTGATTGGTTCACCTGCTTATATTGAGTGCAGCTCAAAGACACAGCAGGTGCTTGTGCATGTAAAGTAGAACTTAGCATCTTTTTCTAGAATGCCTTTGTCGGTCGTGTCTTGACATGGCCACGCTTTGTGACTGCAGAATGTGAAGGCAGTGTTTGATCAAGCCATAAGAGTTGTCCTTCAACCACCCAAACAAAAGAAAAAGAAGAGCAAAGCCCAAAAAGCCTGCTCCATATTGTGATTGATAATAGCTCGAAGATAGAACAGCCGGTTGCTCTGCCCGTATCTCCTCCGTTCTTGCTTTGCTCTTAGAAGAAGATGTTGTTGCTGATTTGTTGTGCCAAGTGACAAGACTTTCTTTGTGAAGCATCAGACCATCCAGTACTGCTCGATTGGCGTCATGGTGATCTAATTCTTGTGTTTGTCCACGTGTCGTCTGCAATTCTTGACTTTGATATTTCTATGTATTAACGAACTGCATTTAATGAGAGAAAAAACCTTTCTTACATGGACCACGTCTATATGCTTTTCTATCGGTACAGCTTGTGATCACTTTATGATTACAAAATTGGTTTATCTTGATAGCCGCATCCGTTGACCGTCCCTTTTCTTTTAGATCGGAAAGTGATTCTCTCTCCCTGTGGGTCTGCTTTTATTCCATGAGATATGAAATGGTTGAATTGTAGGCCTTAGGATAAATTCATGGTGGTCAACACCCTTCCATGGTAGGTGAAAGGAGCAAAGTTGATCAGACCAGACGCCCAGAATTTCGCCTCAAAACTCATTCCTTTCCCACTCTTTTTTTCTATTCTAGTCCTTCAGGGAAAAATATAAATGTATTTTTTTGGAGTTTTACATGGTGGTGCTCTTGTATCAAGTATTCAACTCTTTTCCTGTCACAATCTTGCTATGATTTCTATGTTTCAGTTGAGAAACTTGTATTTTGTTTGTGCAGTACTTGCCATGCGAATTTCTGGTATGTCAAATAACTTTCTATCCAGAGACTTTTGTCTGTCAATGAGTTTATGGTAATAATCAGTGCAAGTCATCCATGGTTTGTTCGCTCGTTGGTGTTTTCATGGCTTAGTGCGATCCGCCTTCTTTTTGGCCTAATTGGCGATGAACTGGAATCGTTGATGGTGATGGAATGGAATCTGCGTGTTGATGAGAGGTCTCTGTGCAAGGATACTCCACTTGAATGTCAACTTCACATGTAAAAGGCACATTGAATGAATCCATTGGTGGGGTAGGAATTCTTCATAAAAATCCACAGGGAATAACTTAAAGTGATTTACCTCTGGCCATTTGCACCCTGTCCTGAGCCGAAGCTTCTGCCAAGTAATGGAGTTTCTACTAGTAAAAGACAGTTGGGTTAAAACCTCTTTACAAGTTTAACGTCAATGGAGATTTCTACCTTTCTTTCGCCGAATATGAACTGTCTGAGGCCTTCTGTCTTACCATGTGTGGGACATACATGGTTTATCTCATGACCCCAAGCCAGTGATTCTTCGGAAATCCTACTGATCAATGTCGACTGGTGACCGACCGAAAAAAAAAGAAAATGTCGACTGGTGAAGGAATATACTGTGCAAAGGCAGAAGGTGGTCATCGAGAACGGTCGAGAATTTATCAAAAATCTCTATTTTTTCTTCTTAAAGAAATATGACCATGGAAAGAGAGAAGGAAAAGGCGTCTTTGATTCTTGTGCTGCCGCTCCCTTTGGAATTGATACCTCTCTAGGAATCCCTGCAATTTCTGGGCTCGTTCATTCTTTATAATTCCACAGGACCACAAAACCACTCACTCTTCATATATAAAGCTATATATCCAGGTTCATTGTGAGCCGCAGGTCTGTCTTCGACGAGAAAAATTTGTCATCCGTCCATCCCATTGAATTAGAGAATCACGTTCCCAGCGTCCACAAAGAAGTTTCTTCGCCATGGCGTCGAAGAGAATCCTCAAAGAGCTCCGGGACTTGCAAAGAGATCCTCCAACTTCATGCAGTGCAGGTGCTCCTAGTTCCTGTCAACATTATCAGATACTCCTCCACAATGTTTTCCTTATGAGATTTCCTCAATCCTTTAACATGTGCAATCTCTTCATCCTACTTAAAAGTGATCCTACTACTCCTAAAACTCGATGATACTAATGCAAGACGGCGCGAGAGCCTCTTGTCATTCTCTTTTCCATGAAAGGCTTAGCTCGTGGAATTAGTGGATTGAAAAGGAATTAAAGAGCAAAATGTCATATCAAGATGCATATATAATACCTAAGTTTCTTGAAGGCTTTGTTTCTATATTCTGGAACTCACTTCGATGGTGTCGGACTTAGGCCCTGTTGCTGAGGACATGTTCCACTGGCAAGCGACCATCATCGGTCCGAATGACAGTCCGTATTCGGGTGGAGTGTTTCTGGTGACAATTCATTTTCCACCGGACTACCCTTTCAAGCCTCCAAAGGTGAATACTTTTTCTTTTGGGCTAACCCGAGTTGTTAAATTTAAATGAGCTTTTTCCCGAACAATATGAATGTGAATTTAATTTTTTTGATCTTTTTGGAAAGTAGGTAGCTTTCAGGACCAAGGTATTCCATCCAAACATTAACAGCAATGGAAACATATGCTTGGACATTCTTAAGGAGCAGTGGAGTCCTGCCCTCACTATATCCAAGGTGCTTCCTTCTTCTTGTAGATCCTATTTCGATTACTGAGTCGTCGAAATGCTCTGGGAAAAAGTTCAGAGAACAGACTATTCCGGATTCTAGATTCGATGGAAAAAAGCTGCGGATTTAACGATGGGTTCCTGCAAATATGCGATCATACACGAAGGAAATGTTCTAAATTTGCTCGGTATTAGCAACCGAACCCATATACATCGGGCAGTTCAATCGGACGGGTCTACATGAGTCCGACACAGATGTCCGTTGCCCATATTTCTAGTCTGTGTGCGCGTACTTTCTCAGTTCATAAATTACCCAACATTCTCGACTTCAACATGATAGTACTGCACAATTATTGAACAGCACATCCTTTGCTAGTGTGAAATTGATTCCCATTCAAACATGCAGGTTTTACTATCCATATGCTCCCTGCTCACGGATCCGAACCCGGACGACCCGCTTGTGCCGGAGATCGCTCACATGTACAAGAGCGACAGACCCAAGTACGAAGCGATGGCCCGGAGCTGGACTCAGAAGTACGCCATGGGCTGAAGCTTACAATGATCAAAGAGAAAATTAAAGAGGAGCAGATGGATAAGAAGTCGCTTTTTACTAGAATAAAAGTCTTTTACTTTTGGAATGGAAAGGTCCCTTCAAATTCGATTCTTTTTTAAGTGTCGTTTCTGGGGTCTTGATTTCGACTTTTTTTGAGCCCAATAAGGTGATGGAATTAAATTCTCTCATTTCCGCTTGAATCGCCTGGATACTTAGTTCGTTCCCTTCGTTTTTCTTTCGGTGAACCGAAAAAAAATAAACTTTTCACCCGGCAACATCAGGGATTCAAAACTCCGTGACATCAAAAACTCGGCGAAGTCGGAGCTAGAAAGATAGAAAACAGAAGTAGAAAAACAAGAAGAGCAATAAGAAATTGCGGCAAAGATTCGCTAATGCAACCGTCCTCTTTCTCGAGTTCGCCGAGCTTACAACGCAGTTGCCCATTCTACGGGAGTACCACGCCCTGCAAGGAGTTATGGTCAATTGCGCAAACGAGCGACAACCCCTTTGTAGAGAAAGGAAAAGGAACATCTTTTCTGGGCTTGTTAATACCATAATTTGCAGCCATAAACGGACCGTGCAAGATGGAACCTGAAAGACTGGGTTTATGGTATCTTTCAACAGAGAACGCACAGCGCCTTGTCAATGAAAATAAGTGACCAACCTGGGAAAAATAATGTCCAGACGCTAAACACCGAGCGCATGGAATGTACACTAAGGCTTCAGCAATCGGAAAGAGCTAAGAATGTGGAATTCTCTCAGAATTTCAACTATCAAAGAAAAGAAAACTAACATGAGAACAACAAACAGTATTCACAGCGGCGGCAAATACTTGCCACGACCCCTCTTATCTGCCTTGTAGAAATGGGGCGACTCTGGCTCACAGACGAAGGTAAGGATTACTCTCTTTTAAGTCCCTGGCTGCACTAAAGGGTCAGCGTTGTATTTTCCTATCACAAAATCTATTTACGCGTGGACAAACGGCAAACTGTGCTGTAGCAGACAAGCTCGAGCAGTGTCTCTGGAGTAAAACGTTGACTGTAGCACATTGACTGTAGCACATCAGCGAGCAGATTAACTCATCAGGAATCCGACAACTTGATGGTCCCGTACTTCTCGCTAATGGCACCTCCCTTCTGTTTCTGGAACTGTATGTAACGCAACGTGCTGGCAAAGAAAGCATCGGCAGCTGGATCTTGGGTGGTAGTGTCACTTTGCATCTCGGTGGTAATCAATTCCATCAGGCTTTGAATTGAAGCGACGGTTATCTGCGGGTTCCCCTTCTCAAAGAAATAAATATACCTGCCAAAAATGACGTAAGGCCCAACTCATAGAATTAATATAGATATAAACAAGAAAAGAAAAATACCACGAAATGTGCAATGACCGTAAATTATTACTTGTTTAGAATCTCAACAAAGAGCATCACTGAACCAGTGCTCCCTCTTGTTGCATTGGACATCTGTTGCGCAGCATTTGCAATTCTCAATGCACGTTTTAGGCACAGCAACACCCTGGAACAAACAAAGCGAATGAAGATAGAATCAGCAACATAAAGCCGATACATCTAAATTAAGCCCCTGTATCCCAACTTCTTCCATGATTTAAACAAACAGGAGAGTTGGTCCACTAGGTCTTCTATTTTGGTATTAATCAAAAGAAAACAAATACTTTCAATAACAAAGAGCACGATGACTAGAACAATCTATGTTATCCTCTTCCCTGTCTTCATCCTTCCCCTTTTGGTAAAAGAGTCCATTGCAAATGCATCAATTATTTTTGCGTTGTAATTTAACATTGTACAACATAGCAGATTTCGTCCTTCGCAAAAAGGACCAACAACTTTGAATGGGCCTCTTTTGTTCTCCCTTTGCAATGAGAGAAGAGGAGCATTTGGTCAAATTGATGGGACACTCAAGAACGCTTTTAGAACACACACAGAATAGCATCATAACAATAAAGAAGATAAAAGGACAAACTTGGCAAGAGAGAACGTACAAACTGGTGACTCTTCAACATCAGGATAAGCACATGGCTCCAATTCTTAGTACAAGTTTCCCGGAAAAAGCACAATAAAAATGCAGAAAGCAAACAATGGCAAACCTTTCTCCATCTTTCAAGTTGTCTTGATCATCCACCCAAAACAGATGAGAGCACGCATATACAGCTCTGCATTGATCAGGCTTCTTCAATAGCTTAGCAGAGTACTGCCCATGAAAAAGAATTATGTTATGATACACCATACATAAGGTAGGGCTCTTTATAACTTTTAAAGAAAAACTTGCTAACTACCCCTGTAGCTTTGTGTGTCAAAGTATCTCTGTTCTCAACACCGAAAACATGCATCCTCTGAAGAGTTCCTATTATTAGATGCATTGCAGTCACCTGCGCTCTGGAGTCCTATCAAGAAGAGGAAAAGTAAAATAAGTCATGCATCTTCTCAAGTCAGAAGCTTAGGTGGAAAATTATATTTCCCCAGGGGAAAGGAGATCATAATCATTCCAAGGGTTGCTGTCAACTTACAGATATTTCCTCCTCATATATAATATATGCCTGAGTAAAAAATTCATACGCAACCGGCTCCAAGTCACAGTCATTTGCAGCCTGAGAGGATAGGATGCAAATATGTTGTGAGACAGATCTCGATAAAACCCTCATTATTATTACATTTTGATTGGGATACCTCAGCACATTGCAAGTACAACCGCAATGCCAGATCAGGTGCTGGAATGCTGGACAATGCCTCAACAATCTGAGCGAAATTAAAGGAAGCTTGGTAAGTATATATAGCTACAAGATGCATGACATCACAAACCTTCACATTACCATCTGTCAAGACTAAGAACGGTGAAAAAAAGTGGCACGGGCTGAGGCGGACCTCTGGGAGGACTGCTTATCCAAACAAGTGTACATAATACGTGATTCTTGGATAGTGTGAAACGTCTTTCCAATTCTCATGCATGAACAAGTTGGTAGGGATTTTAAGAAAAACGCAAACATCGTAAATATAGCTGACGGTTACCTGATTCAAGAGCTGAAAAATCTTTTTGGTTGAAGTTGACTCGTCATCTCCAAAAGGGTTTTCTTCTTGGCCTTGCAATCGTCTGACCAACTGGACACCTCAAACAAAATAGCATTAATAAGGGTCCTTGTTTGTAACAGTTCTTGTAATTCTCTTTTTTTATTATTCTAAACAATGCTAATGCTTTGAAAAGATGCTAATTGTCCAGAAACAAACACTCCCGTACATAGGCACATAAATGGCAACACATGCACAAACATCTACAAGCAAAACGCCTGACCACACACATGTGACTGGGAGTGAGTAGAGGATATACTGACTATGCAATGATGAATATACAACCGTAAGGAAACCAATGTAAAATTTTCATCTCTTTAAATAGAAAGCTTTCAGCAGAACACAACATAGATAAGGAAGAAACAAACCTTAAGAGAGTTAAAAACAAGCGGAGGAACAGTGAAGGATAAGCGTTTTGGCCCTCCAGTCAAGATATGCTTCTTCACAACACATATAATCTGCAATAGGAAGAAGAATATGAATTTTAAAGTAGCATAGTCTTGTCACTGATGAAAAATATTAATTGTAGAAAGTGAAAAGTACTAGCATTACTGCAACGATCTCATGTACAAGGATTAACATGCCAAGATTAAGTACATTAAAAGAAAGTACTATATCGGACGTGCTAACCAAAGTAATCCACTTTGAGATCCTCCAAGTCATTCATAGACATGCTGAATAATATGCTGTTAGACAATCTTACAAAAGTTTCAAGTGTGACCACCATATACAGTTTTCTTGCTTGTGGTGAAAGTGGAGTGAGCTACAAATACACAAAAAAATAGGTGCTTTTAACAAAATTACGATCTTCTGATTCATTATAAGTCATGGCAACTTTCCTCCCTTTATGGACATTTTATTAATTCTAAGGCTAAACCTCAGCCAACTGAAACAAAAGAAAATCCTAAATCCAAGAACAACATATTAATTATGCACAAAACCCAGCGCCCTTCAACAAATTCCCTTTTTCTTTATTTTGAGTTGCCACAGTTGGCCCATCAAACTATCATAAATTTTGTAACAATTTGTCTGCTGTCGCCAAGGAACCATTGCAAGAAGTACACTTTAAGTTGTAGAAGTCTAAACAAGATTATCGTCTGAATGAGTAGCCAACTGATTTGGACAAGAATTAATTTTTCTTTGTATTCGCTTGGATGTGCAGTGTCAATTCCTTTCCATTAATCTATCTACATATCTTCAGCTTTTATTAATTATGTACGTGTTTTTGTAATGCCAATCAAAATTACTTAGTTGAGCAGAGAATGATTTTTTTCCCAATAACGAGTTTTAGATCTTGATCCAATAAATTTACTTAGGCAGTGTTTCTCACATTAACAGAGTCTTCTTTCATTTCTTTTTTGGCAAACTAACCATACCTATCCAAAAATGGATGAAATTGGATCACTATGTTTCAGTAACAGACCAGATAGCAGTAAAGATATCATCGAAGAAACTACTCACATGCTTTGAATAAAAGATTAGATAGAGGTCCTCAAATTGCCTTTTTCTCTTGATATACAACAACCAGAAGTAGTCTCATTAACCTCAATGACTTCTTAAAAGTAGCTTGTGAAATTATCATTGACAGGCCATAAGGCAAAAAGAGCAGTGGGGTGGCCACAGGTACATCCATTTACATGGCAGAGAAAAATTTGATGTTGAATACCACTAGAGCTATTAAAGAATAAAACTTCCCTATTTAGAGTAGCTTCAAATTGGCAATAACAAGGACGAGAAAAGAAAATGGTGCTTAAATGACTTATGAGGGTACACTAAGCACGTAAAAATTCAATGGTCGAAAAGAAAAGATAAGAGTACCTTGAACATCTCTTCCGGATCTTCATTATGCAGCATCTGAATAAGACGTGCAACGGAACATTGTTCCTCCTTGAAATCATCTTCATCGACCTAAGAGGTAATATTGCTTTAGCAAGGGTGCATACTGCCTTAGTTTCAGTAGTTTGATAAGTCAAAGCATGTATATGATAAGAGAACAGTGCCAAACTACAATGCAGACAGTGAAGATTTACACTATAAGATCAAAGGAAGACGAGCGCATAACATTCAATCACCTCATCATGAAGAGTTTCATCCAAATCCTTGATAAGTCCCTTTATTAGTTCAAACAATGCCTCAACCTACACAACAAGCAATCCACACTATATCTCATAAAATCCACATAACCAACTATATCAAGTACTCTGACCGGGAGGAAAATAAAAATAAAAAAACCTATACCAAGTACAAAAATACCTTGTCAGCAGTCGAAATATGTGTATTGTTTTTCATAATGTTTTGAATAATAACAGTTGCCATCACTTTATTTGTTTCATTGTCGAGGTACTCCATAACACAGGGATAGTTCGAAAGCTTCAACGCAGTAACCACATTATTATATTTCTCAAGTGGAGCACTTAATAGAGCAACAATCTGTTTTGTTGCTTTGCTGTCTTCAATCTTTCCTTTTCCAGAGAGCTGCTTGACACATGATCCCTGAAGGAGAGTGTTGAAATGGAACCATATCGTTAGTCCCAAATTAGGCCTCTAAAACCAACTAGAAAATTGATTGCACAATCTGATACAGCTTGAAGCAGGTCCATTTTCGAAGCATAAACTAAAACATACATCTGCTTTAATAAAGGTAAAGTATTGAAATACCAACATTTTCAAAAACATTAAGACATACAATGCACACTCATTTTCCAGTTTAAAAAGATCAGCACCAGAAAGGATGAGAAAGAAGAAACAAGTAATCATGGAATCATCCTATGGGGTGCAAGTAATAAATAAGAGCCTCTGTACTACAATATAAATATATATATATATATATATATATATATATAGGGGGGGTTCGGTTCTTTGTCCTGCCCCAACACTTGTGCTTCTTCCTCAAACAATGTAGATAGCATTTCAGCCGAAAAAAAAAAAAAGTAGACGGTAGAAAAGGGACACGAAGGATGTTAACAACCTTACTTAATGAGCAAAAATCACAAAGGGAGGGAGGACAAAGCAAACTGACACATAAAGTTCATTTCGTGGTAAATCATACCAAGACTTGATCTGCATAATCAAGACGATCAGGGTGAACATGGAGAGAAAACTTAAGAAGAGATGAACATAAGGTTACAGCTCCAACAACCGGCATATCAGGCTGTGCTTCTATCACCTGTACAAAAAACAGAAGTACACTTTAAATTGCTTGAAAAATATAGGCGACTGACCAAACTAATCGACAAATGAGATATAGCGGGTGCAAAACTAATTCCAGTACATAAAAAGCACTCTGTTCAGATAAATAAAACCTGATCTATGCAACAGAACACAGACAACCGGCTAAATATATCAGAAGAAATGCAAAATGTGCAAAACAGCTTTTGAGGCAGCTGGGCTAGGTTGCCTTAACTGAGCCACTCCTATGAGTCGCCCGCCCATTCTTCAATAGGCACCCAGTCAGAGCCCCAACAGTCTCCTCCCACTGCTTGGGAGCTGCTCAGTAATACATTGAGTTTTTTATCGTGATTTAAAATGAGGTGACTAGTTTGCCTTGAGCCCCATGTTTTAGAGCATCAATCAAGCTTCAAAACTTCAATCCCATACTAATCCATATCATTATTGATGTATAACCAAGTGACATCTTAGAGGAACCTTTTCTTTTTTCCACCAAAAGCTGTGTGGAGGGGTGATCCAATTTGACAACTCTCCCTAGCCATGACAATGCATTGCCCTTCTAAAACTACTAAAAGTCAAATAGGCTTAAAACACTTCATTTACAGTTTGCACTGCCATTGCTTCACGGAAAGATACATGAACCTGATTAAGCCATAGCAAAGCACAATCTAAGTGCCTAAAAGTATCCAGCCTCATGTGTGAGACAAATAGGAGTTTGCCCACTATTGATCAAATTTCATTGTCCCTACGCTTTGAGCTCCCCTTCAAACTATCAATATCAGGCCCACAGCCATTAGAAGGTACATCGCTTCATAACTCACAAAACCCTAATTTCTCTTTAACAAGTGATTAATAAAACTTTGATTAATCACAATAAGGTGCAACTCAATCGTCCATGGGATCATTGAAGTCTTTCTCTACCTATAGCATCCAAGTATCATTATCTCTATTGAATGAGTTTAAAACCTAAAACAGCAAGGAGGTGATCATACCCATAATATCATCAAAACTAGAATTTTGTCAATGTTATCGCTATAGAGACAGGCCCACTGATAAGTGGCAACATCTGCTGAAATCTGAGCATAGGAAGACAATCCTTCCTAATTTCTGAAATGTCCAGTTATCTTATGCTACAAAAATTAGATAGCTTCGATCCTACAAGCCCATTAAAAGAAATTTACCTTCCCAATTGCACTATTCAACTTTGAGAAAGCTTCAACCTGTAAGAACTCAGGCAACACTTCAGAACTTAAAGCAGCATAACTCGCAAGCCTTTCCATTAACTGGGATAAGACTGTCTTGATGTCCACAGATGCCTGAAAAAGAAAACCAAATAAAAGAGAAGTGTGAGATAGAATATTCAGAGTGGAGCTCAGAAGGGAATATAAGCACGTGACGACTTTAGTGCAATTAACAATATTGTACATAGTAACCACAATGTAAAAAAAATTAGACATCTAAAAAAATTACACGAAGACAAGGAAAGAGGGAGGGAAGGACGCGACAGGGTGTGGTCCTACCAAAGATTTGTTACCTGAAGCTGGGGAAATGCACTCAACAAAACCTCAAGTGTCTGCAAGTGATACTCGTCAGGAAATACTTGAATAATGCAATCCATCAAGTAATACTGAGCAATCTCATCTTTACAGTTGACAACCTGTAATTGTCACAAAAATAGCACATTGGTAAACAATTACTATTCACATGTTAGGCATCATAAGAGAAATAAATTTAATAATCAGAGATATACCTGCTCCAGGACTCTAGGAAGCACAGTATCTTTGTACATGTCAAGGTCAATACCCTCTATCTGACTAAGGACGTGCAAGTTTTTCCCAACCTGGAAAGAGCAGGGGCCAGAAAAGCATATTCAATGAGCACATACTCAATTTCAGCTCTCAAAATCACCAATCATAGGTCACTGATTTTACAAGATCACGCAGCTCGCTTCTTTCCTTCTCCCGTCTCTCCTTTTCCCGAGCAGGTCCCTGCAGACGAGAAAGCCCGACACCAAGCCTCAACTCAGGATCACCAAGAGTATGAATCATACATAAGCACTACAACACCTGCATGACCAGAAATCATGCCCTCATGATACCATATTACCTTCCTATCATGCAAACACGTTGACTCTAAGCATATCCAAACATGTAACAATCAGCAAGTAGCTCTACCAACCTGATGCTGCATCCGCACCCAAAGTTTGTTCATCTCAGTAAAGTTTTGGATTACAAATTCCACTGCATCCGTAATTGTATCAGCATCACTGCAGGATTCGAGAAAGGCAGTACAGAAAGGCTTAAGTTTTTTAGCATATATTAGCAGATACATCAGAAAGCCAGAAACAGAATAGCATCAAGATGATGCAAATTTGGAAGTCTTTAAAATTGGATGCCTAGCTGTGTCTGTGTTCTACATATACATGTACATACGGATATATAGATAAGTACACAGGATGTTTCGACCAAATGGATACATGGCTCTAAGCACTCTGGAAAATTCGTTTTTATAAGACTTTTTAGCGCAGTCCATATCCAATGGAAGAAGCTGCATAATTATCCGATTACAAAGTCAGGTTGGCATTGCAACTGGATTTCCCAGAATACGGACAGGAAAAGGTGAAATGTCTCTAGACAACCCAGGAACATGCCAGTGAATTCAATGAACTTAGTAAAACAACTTCAAATCTAACAGTAGTACTCCCGTTTAATATCCTTACCCTTCATACTCGGAACCAATATCGGGTAGTTTATCCCTACTAAGTTGAGAGAGGTAGCTCCTCAAGAAGAGTCCACGTAAAGGATGCTGGATACCTCGGCACATTTCCACAAGATCTTTCAGAATGTCCTTGGCAGGAGCCTCTTTAGATTTAATGTAAACGGATCCTACAGTGCAGAGAAGATACCTGACAAGGCCAGAAATGGGAGATTCATAGCTAAACTAGAAAACAATTACAGATGAGGGTTAAGAAAAGATTTACATTGATCAATGTTTCTTAACAAACCCAAATAGACCAAGGATTCTCACAAGGAAATCACAAGGACATATCAGACTAGGCATATGTCAACATGTGCTGTGCTACATTCTGTATATTATAGGTGTGCACAAATGCATAGCCATTCACCTCTCAGCTTGTCACACTGTTCAAGACAAAACTTGTAACCTAACTCGACAGATCACTAAATGTGCCATTGACTTACAGGAAAAAATTCTTGTATACTCAACATCCTAAAATGACAAAACATGCATTTGATAAGACGAACTAAGAAATCTTTATAATCGCAAAAAAACACCAGGATAAAATATCACCTGATACAATAGTAAACCAGGAAAACACAATTTCTGCTTAGTGCATATATTTAGAGTTTTTGATAGCACACAGAAAGACATCTAAAGTTCCTCTGCAGGGAATCGTTCAGATCTTTGAGTGCTTGACTTTCTGATCTTTTACTTGAGCTGAAGCTCATTTTTCTATGCAATAAGCATTCAGTTGAAGTATTTAAACTATTTTGCTTCTTTTCCCCCTCATATTTTTCTTAAGCTCCCAAGGACTTGCACATACCTTTCAACATGGGAAGTCCATGTCCAGTATTAACAATGAGTAGATAGATTTAAATATCCAAGCAATCCATCCCCATCAACTTGTACAATCTATTAAAAATGTACCCAAAATTCCAGCAGTCAATACCAAGTGCAACTTAATCAATCCGCTAACTCTCACGTCCTGCCTTATTATCCCCACTATCTCTACTTCCTTCCCCTTCACGACAAAAATGCCCTCCCTTTGACTTGGGGTTCCAAATCTTCCCGTGCTTATGTTTGTAGTTCAAACTTAAAGTCACTCCCTCCCTCGAGCAGGGGAAAGAGACAACCCTCCCATCGTTCAGCATCACCTTAACTTCTTCCTTCCCAAGGGTCTGCCCACCGCTGCCACAGTCCTCACGCCATCATTTCTCTAACAGCACACATTTGCTTGAGCCATTAATATCACACAGCACAAGCAACCTAATCCTTAACATGCTTCCCCATCTAATCTTTCATATCACGACCAAAATGCACACGGCAATTTAACGCCCAATTAACTACAGCCGACAAAACAAATCGCACTTTCCCAAGTCCGGCAGAAGCAGTCATACGAAAAATCCACCATATCACGCAGCTAAACTCTCACTCACAATCTGGGCAAAATATTGCCGGCGTGCTGCACGAGCTCGTAGAGATCCACGATGGAGCAACCCCGCCGCGTCTCCTCCTTGAAGAACATCTCCAGCTTCCTCAGCTCGTCGAAAGCCCTCATATCTGGCGCACGATCAATCAATCAATCAATCTAAAAAAAAAAAAATCCAAATAAAACGACGCGCATTTCGGCCTCGACGACCGAAAAGAAAACGCGAGATCAGGCGCGATGACCCGCCGGATCAGATCGGGGAGGGGGCCGGCGGGCGACGACTTACAGAGCTCGTAGTACTTGTGGGGGGACAGCTTGGAGGTGCGGAGCTCGGAGAGCATCTGCGCCGAGTACTTGAGGGCGTCCCGGAGGTTGTTCGAGTCCTGAGAGGCAACAGCGAGATCGAGGTTAGGGTTTTCAGCTCAGCCAAGTCGGTCGCGCGCCGGGGGGCGAACGGTCTTTCAACCGCCGAATCGAAGGAGGAAATCGGCGAGGGGAGGGAGGGGGAATTCCCGATGGGGCGGTTTACCATGGCGCGGTGCATGTAGAAGGCGTTCTGCTGGAGGCCGGCGATGCCCGCCGCGAGCCATTTGTCCTCGTCCTCGGCCACTCCGGTCATCATCGTCGCTCCTCCGCCTCCGTCTCCGCCCCTCTCTCTGTCTCGCTCTTCGTGAGATCAAAGTTCGCGTTTTGACTTGCGTTTTTTTTTTTTTTTTTTGGGTTGATGTTCTCTTTTCTTTGTTGGGGGGGGGGGTTCGGGTCTGTTTCGCCCCCTCGAGGCTTCAACGTTGTGTCGCGGCGCGGTGGCTGGGATCGGGAGCCGCGGGGCGCACCTGCTTGTGATGGGCCAGCGCCGCGCTCGGCGGGTTCTCCTCGTGTGGTCCGCCTCCTTCCTTTGTTTTCTTTCGAAAAATTTCCGCATTCGATCCGGAGCTAAATTCTTTTCTGTTTTTTTTTGGGCAATGCGATTCTCATGATCGTAACTGGTTGAATTAAGTCTTCAAATTTCATATAATATTTGGATAAGTGCGCTAAAAATCTTAAACCTTATACTCATAATTAGAGTGCGATTAAATTTTAAATTTTTCGAAAAGTGCAATAGTATCATACAACTTGTTACACAAGTACGATTAAATTATAAAAAAATTTAGAAAGTATAATCAAATTTTAAAACTTATCAAATTGATACAGTTATGCTCTTCCATTAATTTCATCTAACTTGACAAATAGAAATTGAACTTGATTGGACCAACTTAATAAGTTATAAAACTTGATTGCACAAAATTGAGATCTAATTACATTTTTTAAAAGTTTTGAGATTTAATTATGCCCTCCTGATCAAATTTAAGACTTTCAATGCATTTATTTGTAAAATATTTTTATAGTTCCTAACTCTAATTCTAATTAATTGAACAAATCAAAAGTTAAAACAAGCCAAAAATGCAAAATGCGTAAAAAATTAATCCATCAAAAAACAGAGCTTTCATGTAAAAAGATTATTAAAGGAACATGGGATTTTTGGACTCCATTGCACTTTCGTCGTTAGATTTAGGACTTTCTATACATTCATCTATAAGATATTTTAACAAGTCCCTAGCTCTAATTCTAATTAATTGAATTCGAACTCAGTTGTGAATCAAAAGTCAAAAGAAACCAAATATTAGATGCATAGAAGATCGATCCATCCATCGAAAAAACTTTCGTGTAAAAAGATGTTTAAAAAAGCACGGGGTTTTTCAATTGAGCGTTTATGAATCAATCGGCCGATGTGTGAAAACTAACACAAATTTCATACAAACATCTAATTGTTAAGGAAAATTTATCAAAGGAATATAAATGAATTGATCGACAAAGGTTTTTTGGACGAATTTCTTGTGACTCTTTGCGGGACAAGAAGTCAAGTACGCACCATCATGGCAATCGAGTTCCTATTACTCGATTATCCAACAGTTATAAATTCTCTTTTATCTGGCTTTTCATTAATAAGTTGGCGGTTCGATTTATTCAAACGCATATTTCGCGTTGCACTCATCAGTTTTATAAGCACAATCATAGAAATAAGCCATCTAGATAAAATCCATCATCCAATTTAGGTCACCTAGATGACATGATTTTGAATATAAACCAGGAAAAGAAACTGAAATCTCTGGACAAAGCCCGACTATTTAAACCCACAATTCGAAATAATAAAATCAAACAACTATAATCAGGAAAACAAAAAGTGGATGATTGAATCTCTTTAAACTAGCTATATCCCACTTCACTAATTGTAGGATCATGCAGCGCATAAAGTAATTGCAGCGCATGAATAACGCATGTCTTTTAAGTGAGGTCACGAGACCAATCAAGCATCTTTTGCAGATGCAGAACAAATCACAGATATACAGCTTTCTAGCTAGGGACATCCGAAAGGCATATTCTCAGCTTCCCTCGAGCGAGTCCAAATCTTCCTTGCTGTATCGACCGGAGAGCTTTTACCCGCTTGCCCATTTGCTTTAGACTCGAGCGTTGGTTGGCTTTGCCTTCCCCCAAGCCATGAAAGTGGAAGCAGCACCATTGCAGGTAGCAATAAAAGAACAAAGGAGGATATGCACAACGCTGTGAAAAGAGTGGGAGAAATAGCTAAAGATCAAACCCCGAATGACTGAGAACCTAAAAGCTATGTGTAATTTCTTTTTTATCATCGTTAATAAGGGGGGAAAACCGATCCGTGTCGCGTCATTACAATTAGGAAAACCCCGCCATCTGCTCGCAGCCTTTTTCCCACTTTCCTTTCTATCATAAGAAACCCTCATGCAAAATCTACGCCCTCCAAGAAATCCGTATACCATTAGGACTGCTTCAAAGATCAAACAGGTACGATCGCAAGAAACGGTTAACATCCAAAGGAAACATTTCCTCCATTCCTATAAGCTGGTTGAACCCCTGCTGCTCATCTTGCGTCACATGCAATTTCAGTAGGGCACCGTGTACGGCAGAGCATACATATCAACCTCTGGTAAGTAATGCATGCGTGGCCACGGACTTGGGCTCCCATATGTCGAGCCATCATAATCAGCTTTACAATTTCCAGCATCACAATTGAGCTGCTTTCTCCCGAAAAGCCAGTCCTGATCATCAAGATCAGCACATCCACTGTGGAACGAGGGTGGCACCCAATTTTCCATCAGATTTCTGTATTTTATTTCTGATCGAGAGAGGCCACGGTCATCCAAGCTTGGTAAGGACGAAGTCCCATTCTTTTGGGAAGATGTTTCAGCTACTCCAGAAGAGGGACACTGCTCCGTCAAGCCAAGCTTAGAGGCAGTACCTTCGCCTGCACTCGAAGAAGTTGAGCAAAGATGCTCTCTCCGGTCTGTGCTAGATCTAGGAGCATGCTCATGCTTCTCGCAATCAACAACATCTGTCCTCACTGGGGCAGAGCAAGGCTGTTCCCCGCTGGGTAGCATTTCTAAATCTTTGTGCCTTTGTAGAGGCAACCGGATCCGAATAATGCTTGCTTCACATTAATAAGAAGAATTTGAATTACAAGTATCAATGACCATGTGAAGAGCAGAAACCCAACAAGTGAACAGCCTGCCCCAGTCAAGGAATAAAAATGAACACTCACCAGGGTTTAGCCCGCCATCCGGAGGCAAGATTTGCTTTTGCTTTTTGCTGCTGTTCATTGTGCTGTCTGTAGAATTCAGGGAATTAACAGGTTTCCCATGTTCTTCAGTAAGGTTGCTCTTCTCCAAGTGTTCAGTGTCATGTTTTCTTTTCTTGCGATGGTCTCCTGCCTTCTGGTCAGCTTGGGTCCTCTTGTCCTCATTCCTTCTCTTATGACTATGCTTTTTGTCTTTAATACCTCCATTTTCCAGGGCCGCCTTCTTTTCTTTCTTCTCCCGTTTTTTGTCTTTTTTCCTTTCGTTCTTCACCTTCTCTACTTTTCTCTAAACCCACATAGAACCAGGATAGCCATCAGTTTAAGCACCAGCTGAACAGTAAGAACATGCGGACAAGCAAGTACATAGACATAGAGAAACACAAGCAAGTCTACAACTGTGACTATCTCAACAGAAGACTAGCCAAACCAAGACTAAAATATCTTAATAGACTAACAGTACACTGAGTTGCAAATAGAAGTAAAACAAGACAAGCACTGTGATGACAAGCCAAATGTCAAAAACAGATTCAGGAGACTGGTGCAAGAATTACAACTCATAATCCTATTTGGAGTCAACCCTTTCAAGGAGAGTGTTGACTAGATTATTGGATCTCTGAATTTATAGAGGACCATTCATTATTGCATCCCTATAGTTACAGTAACGTAAGCTCTATCCAAACAAGATACTTCAAAAGAAACAAGTTGCTCATCACCCCTTTTTCTCACACCACAACAATACATTGCCCCGTGCTTTGTTCTCCTAGGCATAACAAAACTCTAAAGGCAAGATAGCAGATGATGGCACTCTATTAGCCAAAACACCATAATCCACCATTTGTTCGCAAACTCCTACAGAATCAACTTCCTCACATTAACTAGAAAGTACAGTACTCTGACCCCAGGATGCTTGACCTATTAAAAGGATCTTTATAATGCAAAACCGCAAACAATTGTCACAAAACCAGATTCAAGTAAAACATCTATTTCATCTTGTCAATGACCAAGCCTCACCGATAAACAGCATGAAACTCAAAACTAGACTGTCACTGTGCCTGTCCTCTGCCCAAAATTTCCTACGGTTACCAAGATTTAAATACCATGCAGATTGAGTTCTCAAATTTTAGTAAGGAAGTACTTCATCAGGATGTCATATGGGAAAAGGCAAGCACGAATTCATGAATTCCACTTCCGCTAAAATCATACCACGGCAAAAACCAAATCATTCAAACACTATATCAGTCATGTCAAATGCTTCTGTTTAGATAATAGCTGGATTCAGTCACCAATCTCTTGCTTTCTGGATGCATGCATCAGAAAAAGTCCTGTACTTTTATTAACCACAAGAACTAGGAAATTCATCTGTCCTATCAAGCATTTGAAAAAAATTTCATTAATTTTGACACAGAATTCTTTCCCTCGAGGATTTCACTTTGTGTTCCATACATCAACCCCACATCATTTTACCATGTTCAATGACTTCTGCCAGAATGACATTCCCCGAATTTTTGCAACTCTAAGGTAGGTAACACAACAAAGTGATGCATATGTGGAAACTAGATAGCTCCAGGCAACCACATCACCACTTGAGCTAGGAACAACTAGACAGCTCCTAGCATCCTCAGAACAAGAACTGATCACACAAGAACTCAACCAAGCAAATGCAACTTCAGCGTCACATTTCGCAACAACTAATTGGTGGGTTCAACAACCACCTTAGTGTCACGATCTTCCAAAGGCAGGAATATTCACAAAAACCCAAAAGAAGCATTATTTCCTCTGGACCATGTGGCTATTACTTGCCCCAAAAGCATACACATTGTCCATTTTGAACATGAACCCTCTTATTCCACATGTTAGCGCTTCACACAAACCCACACCCAGAAACACACACGACATGTTTTGTCCATAGAACATTTCCACAGCATATGTTGCAGCGTTTCATTAATACCCCAGTTAGTTCCATCCCTTCTTGGTCGGCCCCCAAAAGGTCCGACATTAGTTTTAAAAAACAAATTTCCATCCGGCCTTTCTTTTCTTTTTGTTCAATCTACCTCCGTTCACCAATAAAAAGATAACAGTGCATAAAACCAGCCGAGTCTCGGGCTAAGCGGGAACAAAGTCAGTCAGCAGCACAAGGCAGAAAGCTTAACCACCGAATGCCGAACGAACCTTGATCGATTCGATCAGCGCCTCGTCGCGGACCCCATTCCTCGCGTACCCGGGAGGCGGGTACGGGAAGCACCGAGACATCCCTAGAAAAACCACACACGCACGCACGCACGCACGCACAAAGCGATTATCAAAGAGACCCCTCCCGATGTAGGGAGAGATCGCAACAGGAATCCAGGCGCAAACCCTAGCTCGCCCCCCCGGCCCGAAAGAAAAGGACGCGAGGGATGAATCGACTGGGAATTGCGCTCCGGAACAGGAGGTGAGGCGCGGATCCGTCCCGCGCGAGTCCGATTCGAACGAGAGGAACGAAGGTCGCGCAGAGCTCGAGAGCTCTCGAGAGAGGATTCGGAGCTCGGGAGGAAGAAGAGAGACCTGAGATCCGAAGCAATCTCTACGGAAGGGCTCGAGGGTGGCTTTTATAGCGCGAGATCTGGGCCTGTTTGGAGACGAGGATAGTCGGATCGTCGTGCTCGGACAAGGGTTCCTATTGGCCGTGGGGGCCCGTGGGATCGCGGAGTGTTTGGGAAGCTCGATTGCGGTGAACCGCATTGCAATTCCTTTTCGGTTCCGTTTGGTCTCGTCAATTGGATTCTATAATTTCTTCTTTTTCTTGGGGAGAAATTTATAATATTTTCTTTAATTAATGGCCGTGAGAATTCTGTGATAAACACTACATCATCGGAAGACAAAGATGACGATCTATACTGTAATGTAGAGAAAAAGGGACCTCCTACTACTTCGCGAAATGTTTAATTTTTTTTTTTCATGAAATCTTCTCGATTATAGTATTTTCTTTAATTAATGGTTGTGAGAATTCTGTGATAAACACTACATCATGAGAAGACACAAATGACGATTCATACTACAGTGAAAAGAAAAATGGACCTCCTACTGCTTCGCCAAATGTTCAATTTTTTTCTTTACGAAATCTTCTCGATTATTTATTTTACAGATATTGTATTCTATATTCTTTAATGAACGCTTAGATTAAATTTTGTTCCGTGTCTCGCGTGTTGCAACGTGCGACATGCTTTATATACAGTTTCTTGCCATCAATAGTTTTTCAAAGAAACTGTCAGTGTCTCTCTCTCCCACAAAAATCTTCACTTGCACGCTCTTAGCTTAAAGCTGAGAGCATTTGCTCTACTTTTATTTTCTAGACCTAGATTTCCATTTTTTTTTACTTTCCTGATATAATTTGAGAGTCTCTTTTTCATCTCATTTGGCATCTTCTTTCACTTTTTATTGCTTTTCTTTGCGTCACGGTGAATTAATTTTCTTGCAGTTGAAAATTTGTGAGAATGTCTTTGCCAAATCAACCAGCAAAGTGACATGGTTTCATGACTTCTCAAAGATTCGGTGGAGACTCTCCTCTCCTGATTTAAGTGTAAATCTAAATCCAAGAGTCTTTTTTTCTTTAAATTAAAATCTAAATTTAAGAATTTCTTAGAGGCGTTTGATTTGTAGTAATCATTTCCGTATAGAGATAATATTGAGGATGTCGAATCTAGACATACACTACGAGCCTAGTTTCCAAAGGGGAAATTCTCGACGATGGCATGTGCCCTAACTAATGATTTTGGTGATTGATTAATCATTTAAATTTGGTCTTTTGGATAAGAGCGTGCTCATAACTACAAGTTGTATCCTTTTAGTTTTTAAGGCTCCATTCATTTCGCGGAAAATATGACATTTCTGGAAATTATTTTCCAGTAAGTCATTTTTCAAGAAAATATTTTTCAATAAGTCATTTTCTAGGAAAATGTAATTATTTTCCGGTATCGGATGAAATCTAAAAATAAATTAGAAAATATTTTTCGCTATTCAATAAGGAAAATCTTTTCCTCCATATACTCTTTTTCATTTATTTTATTTTTAAAACGGATTTTTCATATTTTTTAAAAATTAATTTTTATTATTTTTAATTTTAAAAATCTATTATTAAATTTTTTTTTTTTTTTCTTATTTTTTTTTTATTTTCTTTGTTTTCCATCTCTTTCTTTCTTGACCGGGTCGCCCCATGATGGTGGCCCTCGACCAACCATCGGCGAGCCTCAAGCTTGCCGCTCCCTGTGACGAGCGCGAGCATCAAGCTCGAGCTCGAGGCTTACCTTGATTGACAAGCTCAAGGTTCAACTGGCGATGCGAATGCCAGCGACTAGCCAAGGAAGAATAAGATGGGAAATTAAAAATAATTCGAAAAAAAAGAAAAATAAAATTAAAAATAATTCGAATAAAAAAGAAATATAAAATTAAAAATAATTCGAATAAAAAAAAAGAAAAGAATAAGAAGAAATAGGAGGAGGAAGTGAGGAAAATATTTTCCACTTTTCAAAAGTGAAAAACATTTTCCCATAATTTATAAGACTTTTTCCTTTCACAAAACGTTTTCCCTAAGGAATTCATTTTCAAAAACGAACACCATAAAATCCAAAAACATTTTCCCATAAATTATTTTTCGCAAAATAAACGGAGCCTAAATGGTCAATTCGTTTCGCAAAAAATGAGCCATTTTCGGAAAATATTTTTCTATAAGTCATTTTCTAGGAAAATAACAATATTTTCTAGTGTTCAGCTAAAAACCGAAAATGTTTCGAAAAATATTTTTCAGTGTTCAATAAAGAAAATATTTTCTAAGACTTCACAACTAGGCATGCATCACTTACCGACCTATAAATCCATCAAAAACTTGCCTAAATCCAAAACTTGCTTTATATCTTTATGGGTTACTACCCTAAAAACCCCGAACTCCCATTGTAACAAATTTACCCCAAACTATTTTTTGACCAACTTGCCTTTAAATCCGGGCAAATTTATCCTCTTGCTTCATATCTTTATTCCCTTGACCAATATACCAATTTAGGATTTTACGCTCCGTTTGTCACAGCCACAATTTTTGTCCACCAAACGCTCATCTAAAAAAGGGTTTTTATAGTCACTAACACTCCGATCCCTATCATTCGTATCCGACACATTCCGACACGCGGTCAACGAGCGTCAAAAAATCCAATATGTGGTCAACTCTTCTCGACACGCTTTGACACGCGAGTCCAAAATTCCGACACGCACGGGGTCAATTTTGAAAATTTTCAATACTTTAGGGGTCAAAATGTAGATATATGAAAGATAATGAAAATAACAAAAATAAATGGGAAAGAAAAAAATTCTTACTCTCAAGTTTCTCACTTATAAGTTCCAATATTTCCTCAAGTGACGATGAAATGCCTGTCTTCTCATCAGCATCGTTTCGTTGCCCCCACATACTTAAAGTCATAATTTTTTTTTTTTTTTTTCTTTCTGCTTATTTCCGCTTCTTTTGGTCTATGTTATTGGCTTATGAGTTATCTCTCACATTTTCTATGGCGAATTTAGTGATTTCCTTTTCTTTTGGTCATACTTCGAGAGTTCTTGTACCGAATTTTTGTTTTTCTCGAACTTTATTTTGTAGAGAAGCTCCATGCTAGTTTATATCATGAACTTCGAACTTTGTCTAGGACTATAAGAAATCTCACTAATTTCAGACAAATAGAAGAAAATGGGACATGTTCCTTCAAGTTTACTCTTTCATGTTTACAATTTTTGAATTTCTCATTCAATATTTATCAAATTAAAACAATGAATGATATTAACAAATGTTTGATTAATATTTTTAGTATAAATTAATTTTATGCTCTTTTTATTATTATTATTTATTTTTGCATTTATATATAAAAATATATATTTAATATATAACGTGTCGGAACGTGTTGGAATTCTCTATTTATTGAGAAATGACGTGTCGGTGTGTCGTGTCGTGTTGTGTCGTATCATGTCGTGTGTCACGTGTCCATGTCGGTGCTACGTAGACACTTATCTACTCTAAAAAATGTTTGTAAGGATTTTAAAAAGAAGCAAAAGCGAAAAAGAAGCAAAGCATGTACAACCCTAACGAGAATCTTTCAGTTGAGTGGCATGTTCTCCCCCTACGCCTTTTGCGTTCCAATAAACAAAAGAAAAAATAAGTAAAGCATGTAGGCACTTTACTTGAGCAATATACAACTGTAAGATAGAGTAAATAAAGAAAATGATAAGCAATAATGTAGAACGTGAGCTCAAGATTCTCTACACTCACAACGGCCGACGAACCCACGCCGAAACTTACGCGTCCCTACCCCCATCCCCCGAAGAAAGAAGAATAACCCCCCAGTGGGAAACAAATAAAAGAAAAAGAAAAAAAGAAAAAAGAAATAGAAAAGAAAAAGGAAATTAAAAATAAAAAAAAAAAAAAGAAAAGAAAATAAAAAATAAAAAATAATTCGAATAAAAATAGAAAAGAAGAAGAAGAAATGGGAGGAGGAAGTAAAGATTTGTAGAGGTGTGAGATAAGAGAGATCAAGAGATTAAAATGTTTTCTATTTTTCAAAAGCGAAAAACATTTTCTCCTAACTTATAAGACTTTCTTCCTTTCATGAAAAACATTTTTCTTAAGAAATTCATTTTTTGTAAACGAACACTGGAAAATCTAGAAAACGTTTTCCTGGAAATTATTTTCTGCGAAATGAATGGGCTAAGTGTGAGAGGGAATAATAAATCATTAAGCTTTTGAGTGAAGATATGTCAAAATACATATGTTAACGGACTTGGATTTAGCCTTCCTTTTAGCAATCTCCATAAGTGAAAAGAATTTGGTGCAATTTATGAGTTGTGGGCATTATGTCGTATCGATGTGAACTTGATGGTGACTTTATGGTTTGGTGTATAGAAAAAGACCAGGAATGAAGGAGAAGACCTAAAGTAAAAGCGCAAACTTCATGGTTCAAACTAGGAAAAAAGGCTGAGGATGAAGAAGGATTATAGGGGGAGTGAATCTAATACCGAGCTTACATGTGAGTTGAAGTAATAAAACGTTTAAATATAATAGCACGCTTTTATCTAACAGTTTAGACTTCTACTTCAATCGGGAGTGATCTTAGAAAATATGACAATACCGATAAATAAAATCACACACAACTATTGAAAAGTAAAATAATATTATAAATATGGTCAGGAAAAAAAAAAAAACTCATATCCCACTTTAGAGATCAATTCATCATCCTACAAACATCGTAACTTAGTTCATTTTGCCATGCCTTTTGCACGAGAGGTTAGTTTTCCCTTGCAAACATTTTTAAAAGCTTAAGATTTGGCTTATGCTTAATGAATAAAAATACTTAATTAGGGAAGCAAATAGAAATCTAAAAAGATTCGAACTAAGTATCGTTTACTCCGTTTCCATGTCAGATTTTATAAGATTATCGTCATTATTTTAAAAATCTAAGCTATATTTAATGGAGATGTAATGTTATATTTGTATAAACAGTTATTACTTCCCAATCGAAGGACCACCTATCCAGAGCACCGTCACCTTGGAGATATGTAGCCGCCGCGCTTCAAAAGTTGGTCTTCGGAATCATGGGATTGCCGTTGCACGTACGGTAACGTAACACACGAAAACGCACACATTCTCTCTCTCTCTCTCTCTCCCTCGGAAGCTTCATCGGACTTCGAGTCGCTTTCCTTCGTCGTTGAAATTTTCGTGGCGTGCGTGCGATGCTCGGACTGGACCGCGTCCTCAGGAACTTTCCAGGGAAGCTCCCGTAAGTTTAAAGTGGGGAAGTGATAAGGACCTTTTTTCCGTTTAGAAAAGAGTTGTCAGAGACTGGAGGATCCTGATGGACCCAAGGGCAACGTGATTTGCATCCTGGGCCCAAAGACTACTGCGCGAAGGAGGAGGAGGCCCAATCCCCATCCTTGGTCCCAGCCCAATAAGGTAAGAAGAAGTCCTAAATGTTTCACTCGTCGGTCAATTAAGCGCTAACTGTGCTTAATTTCGGTTAACACGGTCGTGAACGTTAAAAAGACAGCGATTCATATCTGGTCCGACATGGCTTATGGTAATGTCGATGACGAGCGCGATACGGATTTATTGTACATGTTCAAAAGTTAGGCTCAGTCGATCAAATTTAGCTTCATTGACTTTTGGACTAAACTTTTTTGGACTTTTGCCATTATGGGCCATACAGCCCAAGCCGGGTGACGTCGTCCCCTTAAAAGGTTCCTATAAAATGTAATCCATATTTCCTAATAGTCAAAGGGCGCCCTTTAAATCTTATTTAAGGACGCTTTTGAAGACATGACAGGAATAGATGGGCAATGATAAATTTAATTTAATTTTTTAATCTTTTTTTTCCGTTTTCGCTAGAGTTCAGTATTTTTCGTAGGGGTCCTCTTTAAATCTCAATGAATCAATACACTCCAACCTTTGGATGGTCTGAAAGAGAAAATATTCCATTTAGCCCCTCTTATAGTGATCTCAGTTTGTCATGGTACTCCTATTTTTAAATTTGTCCCAGACGATCACTTGCACTGTGCAGGCGTGCGTCGGTCGGCCCATGCACCAGACGCCGACGATAAATGTTGCCGGCAGCAATGCACGTCCATCCCACATGCCCAGATTTCTTGGCCGATCAGGGACATGATCATCCGAGATGAAAAATTCATACTAAAAAGAAAGACGAGAGGGGACCCAGGCAAAGTGCCGAACTCGAGGCGGCCGATGTCGGGCTAGTAGCACAGAGAGTCTCACTCAGAAAATGAGCCCACTTCAGTTCAGGCCCGTCAGGGAGCTACCTCTTCCCCCGTCCTGAAGATTTCTGACGTTCTAGAATAGATAAGATCACCTCTTCTTTGTAACCAAACTTGCATTCCTTAATCGTAAGATCGGGTTCTAGCAAGGATCAAGTTGGATTGCGCTTGCGAAAGAGCCATGAACACAACGGGATATTTTTTTTTTAATCTTACAAAGATTCTCCATTGGATGAAAAATGGAAAAATGGAAAAATAGAAAAAATCTAAATAAAGACGCATACGCATGAAGGGGGCCCCGCGACTTCTTCATTCAGGAGGGGAAGGGAGGAAGGAGACAAGCCTCATCACTTCCCACAAGTGAGAGGTGCACCTAACCCACCTATCCACTCATCAATCACGGTGTTCAGCTGACTTGCACCGATAGACCCCTATTGTATTGGAATTAGGTGCCTATCTTTTTACTGTTGTCAAAAAATCTCTAACATGTTCGGTTCTACTCTATGTTAGAACATTTATGTGAGTGCTATTACGATCTAAGTGTTCCTATTCTAAGTCCCCAGCTAGGAAGTATTACTCTTCTTGTCATTCCAAATTCAAGAATACGACCGATACAATTGATTGGTTTGTGCACCTCTCTTATTACTTTTATGTATTCCCTTGTTCATCGGATACAATTCGTTCCTTCTATGGCCAAATCTCAATTTGTGGAAAGCCTTCGATGGCTTTCTTATGAAAACATCAATTTTTATTTGGATATAGACAGTATCTCTTTATTCTTTGTGATATTGACCACATTTACCACATTTCTGATCCCTATTTGCATTTTAGTCGGAACTATATGTAGTGATATACCTTCAGACCTACAAAAGGGTTCTTTTCGGAAGATGTTTTGGGAGTCGGTGTAGCGTCGTCGTCTATTCCCAGGTCAGAGGATTTCGCCTACTCTGCTGCCCTTCAATAAGGTATATTAAAATAGGATAGGATGTTTTATCCGAGTTGGCGGAACCCACCCTATTTCCATAGTAGCCTTTCCACTGGGCCTTTCCTAAAATGGAAAGTAAGAAGTCACTTCTAAGCAGGGACGAGTAGAGCTAAAACTTTGTTGTTCTTTCATTCCAGGAAGATAAGGGATCGATAGCGTCCAGATTTGAATGAAAAATCAAATACGCGGGTCTTCAAATTCATCATTCTGGAACAAAAATTTATTAGTATTTGAATGAATATTTTTGTGGCTTAACCGGCCTTCCTCTAGATTCAACTTGAAGCGGGAGGCACCCGTCCTTAGGCTGGGAAATTCCATCCTTTTCCTCCCCGAAAAGACTGGCTCGAGAAACTTGCTTATGAGGGAATGGTTATATTTGCCTTAGTGTAGTCGCTTGCGAAAGAGCCATGAACACAATGGGTTCTTGAAATTCTTGCAAATTTCTCGAATCTGAGAATCGTATATCATAGAACAAACTTCACGCCTCGTTCTGATCCCGTCCCAGCAAAGAGACAAGGACCATGATCCTAGCCCCTTCGTGGGCCGGGCTGTGCGACAACGTCCCTTTCCAGAAGATGAAAATCGTCAAACAATGATTGGCACAATCGGCAGTAGCCGCAAATTCTCTTTCACAATCTAGAATAATCATTTACAAATTTTTCTTTTCTTTAGCAGACCAAGCTTTGACCTCACCAGAAACTTCAGACCCTAGACTCTTCCAAAGGTTAATAATACAGTCCAACTCTAATCTAGACCCCAACTTCCAAAATAATCACGCACAAACCCTGCATATAACAGCCATATCTATACACAAGAAGCTCCTCCTCCTCCTGCTATCTACATGACCGTGCAGGCGTACGGGTTGTCGTCGCTGAAGGCAGTGGTGTACTTGACCTCGGTGGAGCTGGCGCGGGCGAGGGCTGAGGTCTGCGGGTCCTGGAACACGTTCCGGACGTACCCGGGGGGCGCCTTCTTGTCATAGGCCCCCGGGGCGTAGGGGTGGTCCACGATGTCGTAGGGCACGTAGGGCCAGAAGTCGCAGACCTTGCCGGTGCGGTGCCGGACCCGGCGGAGCACCTTCCCAGGGTCGACGTACCCGATCACGGTCAGCTTGTTCTGCTTGGGCTCGACCTCCACCTGGGTCACCCCCTTCATGCCCTCCACGGACTTCCGCACCCTCCGCACGCACCCCTCGCAGTCCATCTTTATCTTTATCTCCACCGTCTGAACAGAGGAAAGAGAGGGAAAACACCATCTCAGATAACTAGCAACACGAAAGATGCAAAGCCGAAAAAACAGATGGAAACGTTAAGAGTTACCTGGAGCTGCTTGCGCTTCTTGAGCTTCTTGCTGTCGCTGCGTGGCGGCACGTAGCAAACGTCGGCGATGTAATCCAAGAACCCCATCACGTCCTAAAATCAACCGGCACGAACACTTCTTGATCACTGTTTTTTTATTACGGAAGAAGGAAGAGGATTGCAGGAAACCAGGTCGAGTTCTTGAGTAGTCAAGCTCGGAGCTGCATCCCGTATAAATAGGGCAGCCCACCAACTGCTGCACCGAGCCACGTGTACCGTCCGACGC
The DNA here is from genome assembly GCA_014182375.1 of Eucalyptus virginea. Lineage (NCBI taxonomy): Eukaryota > Viridiplantae > Streptophyta > Magnoliopsida > Myrtales > Myrtaceae > Eucalyptus > Eucalyptus virginea. The sequence goes on along the minus strand of CM024522.1, from coordinate 25,552,805 downwards.
CGCGACACTTGTCAGCTAGACACGCGGACCAGAAGTGGAAGCCCATGTCATAGTAACGAGGGAGAGTGGGAGGTGGGGTCCTCTTGCCAGCCGACTTTTCTCTGTACCGCATGGAGGGGAACTGGGGATCCGTGAGAGAGTAATGGGGAGTAACTGCAGATAGGAAAATGGCGGTTCGAGCCGGTTGACGGGGTCGAGGGGAGACCGGTCGGTGGAACCGACCGACCACGGAGTCTCTTATCATCTTTCGAGTCGTTTCGCACTTCGCTGTCCGAGGACGCTGACGCTGACGCTTCCGTTATATCCGACAATTGTGGAAAATTAGTCTTCGGGACCCATGAATGACCCCATTCGGTCTTTTTCATTTCCGCGTTAACGGATTGCTAGCATCTTGGATTCAGACACAACTTCGTAATTTTCTCCAAATTACGTTTGTCTTTAGGTGCGCCTAACGCTCGTTTGGACATGGGATGGTAAAATCATCTGTAACGTCAAAGCCCGTTGCTTCACACCTGTTCGCACATGCCGGAGCCAATGATCTCGAGACCGAGCATGTTCTATCTAATGGAAACTCGAACTTTAGTCGTGGAGATCTCGAAATGAAAGTCGGGCTATGTATTATGTGGAACGATAGTTTTGTTGTATAATTGTTTCGATAACTAGTCACATGCCTGCTTGTTTTGTAATATATCGTATTTTCATAAGGTCACTTAAATACGGTGGACTGGTACAGTGCTTACTTATAGGGTGAAAATCTGTGGTTTGATAAGTAGATGTCCTATATGCAAAGAATATGTCATTTCTACACGGAAGTAAAAAAAAAATTTGTTAATATTACATCAACGTACGTAAGCAGCTGCACCCTTGACCCCCCCTCCCTAGGATTGTAGTATGGGGATATTGTATGTCTTGAGATCTTTGCTATTCTAAATAAAATTAGCTCAAGAATATGAAATAATCCATATATGGTGGGAAAAAAGAAAATTATAGAGATGACTTGTGAGCTTTTTTCCGAGGTTTTGATGGAAGAGAGTGAGAATTCCATGTTTTTTCCATCATCAACCAATAGGAAATGGTTATAGTGCGACCGTCCATGCAATCCCATCAAGAAAATCCGAATAAAGTTAGGAATATGCCTATTTTGATCGGTCAACAAATAACTATTTGCAGTCAACTAAAATACACACGATTGAGATTAGAAAAATGAATTTATTAACTTGAAAAAAATGATAAGTATTTTCCTAAAAAAGATTTCTTGAAAAGCAATTTTTTTTTATCACGAAGTTTTCCCAAAATAAACACGTCCAAATGTGACCCTTTAAGCATGTGCTTTTGATGTTCTCTGCCGAGAGAGATGCATCTTGCAAGAAACTCAAAAGGCTGACGTGGCATGAACACATGAGACTAAAAGCTGCTGACATGATTTTTGAGAAAAATTAGTTTTTTTCTTGAGTAGCTCGTCTTCACTTTTATATGGGAATATGCATATTTTGATCCTTTGAAGGATTGGACAAAACTCTATTTGTTTTGCAAAAAATAAATGACTCGACAAATATTTTTACGAAAATAATTATTCATATCAATCGAAAGAAATAATCAATAAAAAAATTATCATTATCAACATTAATTTATGTCCAAATATTTTTGTGGACTATAAAAATATTTTTTCATTCATTCATCTTGGTATGTGATTCAAATGATTATTTTTTAGAAAATATTTTTTAAACCATTCATTTTCCACAAAACCAATAGAACCCAAATTCAAAAATTAACATTTGTTTTTAACAAGATAAAGATCAATTCTTTGGCATGATCACTAAATAATAATAGTAAAAGTACATTATACATATGCGTAAGTCTACAGATATTCAAGGTATCAGTAAGTAGGAAAAAAGCATTTCGAACAAATAGAATTGCCTCCGGGTCCTATATCGGAGGATGATCCAAAAACCAAGGGCATGATGTGTACTAACACGTTGTGATCTTCAGAGTTCGTTTATTTAAATGATTTTTTTTTTTTTTTTCTGGTGATGTTTAGATGACAAACTAATCGATTTATCTAGAATTGAAAACGACCTATTTTCCCCGAAAATGGTTTTGGTGGTGAAAAATATGTTTCTTTAGGGTGAAGCATTTAGTTAGACAAACACATTTGTTTTGATCCGAGTGTTTAATGATGCTTCCGATATCAGATCGGCCACGTGGTGGTGGGCACCATTGTTAAATCCTCTCAATTGGGTCGGGTGATTTCGGGGTAACCATGATGAGAAGGTTTGAAAAAAGCCACGAATGATATTCGGACAAGCGGGCCGATTGCGTGTTTATCTCAAGACGAGATTCACGTTTGAGTGTCCGAAGAGGATCAGACGATAGACATTTGCTTTTAGGGGCGGCCAGCGCCGTTCTAGAAGGGCTGGTCCCGGAAGAATGGTAGGTTTTAGGCAATTCGTGTTTGCTGGTGCCCCCGGCGGCGTTCGCACCGGCCGCGTACGAAAGGCGGCATTCTCGATCGCAATAGTGACTATTGCCTTGTGAGAATGGCTGCGGGGTTGACCTGTTACGTGGATAAGTGATTATTATCATAAGATTTTCATTTTTTTCGCGAAAAGTGTTTCATGGTGGGTGATTTGCTTAGGATCATGAATTAATAGAAAATATTTTCCTAATAAAAAAATTTATGCTTATATTTAAAAAAAAATGATTTTCTTTTTAAGAAATTCAAAATTATATTTCAAAATATGACTATGTATTAACACTTGGGCTCACAACTCTATGCTTGGGTATGGATATCCCGATGCTATTTCCCAAGTCCCCGCTTCTAGGATCAGGTCTCTTGCGCTCGGGCCTAAGTCTATCAAGGTTGGGCTTATGACTGTGGTGTTTGTGCTTGGGACCCAATGCCCATGCTCAGATCTTTAGTGCACTCGAGCCTGGGACCCCAATGTCCACACTCGAGTCTATCAAGGTCGAGCTTGGGACCTAGGTGTATGTGCCTCAATCCTTGGCACTTAAGATTGGGGACCATGCATTGGACCCAGGACTTCAATGCCAGTACCCAAGTTACTTCAATGCTCACACTCGAGTCTATCGAGGTCAAGCTTGGGACCTAGCTACTCATTCACAAGTTAACTTCTAGGGATGAGCATGGTTTGGATGGGCGACTCCTATCCTAAAATTGGAAATCGCCCACTAAGGACCGATTCCAAAAAATTGGAATCTGAAACCATCTATTGGTTCCATGGATTCACCTAGGAATCAAACCAGCAATTCGATTGGGTTCCTAAGTGGATCCACGGAACTAGTCCCATCAAGTCTTCACGCACTCAATGCAATGTTTTTCGAAAAGTCAAAGTAAAGCAAAAAATAAGGAATTTCTCTATTCTTAATTGCAACATCAATAAAAAGTTGAGAGTTGAGGTTGTGTGTGAGAGATAGAGAGACAACTCATACAAGGTGAGAGAGAAACATAATGAACACTCAGTTAATGGGCGTTGAGCTTCATATTATAAATTTTAGAATTTTCATTTTTCTTAATTTTTTTGGTAGGAAATTTTTCTTAAAAATTAAATATGTGGGTGGGTAGGTGGTTCTACACTTAGAACTAGGAACTAGACAGGTACCCATCAATTCCAATCGATTCCAATAAATTGGTTCCCTTGAGATCTGCCGGTTCAAGTCTGGTTTATTATGGGCAGTTTGAATGGTTCCCGATTTTTTCGTACGTCTCTACTAGCTCCCGAATAATGTATGTGTATTAAAGAAAATTAAATCAGATTTTCAAAATACTAAAAAATATTATTATTTTTTGGAAAATGACTTTATGAAATATCACATTTTCTCCGAAACAAATGGAGTTTAAAGTGATATGTGCCCCAAACCCCAAAAAACAGATTGGTTAATCACTTGTAAACCTCTCTGATAGATGGAGGCATTCCACTCTGTTCCTAACAGAAGGCCCGGTCCATTGAGCTTGATGGGCTGCCGTCGTCGATGGTCTAATTGGACATGGTCCATTGAAGTTTGCTTCGATGGATTTCTCATTTGAGACCCGTCCGTCCGATTATACTTAATCCTTTCTCTTTTGGCCAGAAATTATACTTGAATCTTTTGTACATTAACCCAACAATACGAATCTTTTGATTAGTCACTTTAATTTACTAGATTACGTACTACTTACTAGTGATTTTTACTTTACTAGATTACTTACTACTTACTAGTGATTTTCATAATAGATTATTCCATGAACAAATTTATCATGAATGTTATTGCCAAAAGAGGACAAGATATGGGACTTCCGGAAAATGGGAAGATGTGTCTTTTCATTACGTACAGAATCGATTGGTAATCCCAAAGAGTTATGGCTCTAACGTTTGCATAATCACTCAAAAAGCGTGACCTTTTTAGGTGAAAAACTATAGCTTTGGAGGTATACTGACGCAGAGAAAGTTATGCTTGGAAAATATTCCAAAAGATAGTGTTTATTTTGAATTATAAAGTGCATATTACAATATTTTAGGCGCCTATTTATAAGGAAGTCGTCATCTAGAAAATAACAAAATAACTAAAATATAATAACAAAATTAAGGAAAATATATTGATAAAAATGAAAGTTTATCAAATATAAAATAATTAAAAATTAGCGAATTGTCGGACAAATAGGTCGGAATGGCTGACAAAATTTCAAAAGGTTTAGGATTGTACTGATCAAATTAAAAAGTTAAAGACTTAATTAGTATTTGTACGATATATTTAAGACTATTGTTAATCATCCCCCAGCTTGTCCATACATTTCATTTAAGATTTTCACCTAGTTAAAAATATTATGGATTATCAACCTAGTTTAACCTATATTACGGTCTCTCTCTCTCTCTCTCTCTGCGTGCTTGAACGTACTAATAGAAAGTCAAAGTAAAACAACCCAAAAGGGCCTTCACTAACCATCCCCACCCACTCACATGATTGATCTCTGATTAAAATATATACATGATGCACCTACAGCCGCAATGCACGCCCACACACACGACATGATCCACGTCCCACGGCCACGACCCATCCCCATCCCCCTCTTAAATTCTCTCCTCAGATTCCCAAACATTAAAAAAAAAAACCCCCTTCTTCCCTCGAGTTCACTCCCTTCCGCCTCCTCTTCTTCAATGAGCTCGATCCAGCTCGGTTCTCCCCGACCGCCGCTCGATTCCAGGCTCTTGCTCGCCGCCATCTGGGCAGCAGTACTCGCCTACCCGCACTGCGGAGCCGCCGCCGCCTCAGTAGCGCCGCCTTGCAATGCGACGGTGCCGGCGGTCTTCGCATTCGGGGACTCCATCGTGGACCCGGGGAACAACAATGGGCTGGCGACCGTGGCCAAGTGCGACTTCCCGCCCTACGGCCGGGATCTCGACCCGGGCGTGCCAATCGGGCGGTTCAGCAACGGCCGTGTCCCTTCGGACATGCTGGGTACGTGCGCGTCTCTCTCTCCTCCGTCTCTACTCTCTCTCTGTCTCGGTCGCTCGTTTTTTTCTTCTTTGCGTATGGCGGCGGGAACGCCAGAGAGACCAGACAAGACAAGGTTAGCTGTTTTTTTTTTTGAGCAAGAGACAAGGTTAGCTGTTAACCGACCCCACTTGCAAGCATGATTGGTTCACGTGGATCGCCGACCCGATCCGGTTCGCTCATTCTCGAGTTGCCTAGGATTCACGAGTCGATTGTCCCGATGTGTCTTCGTGCAAGGTATTTTCCTTCTGCTTTCGGTGCTCCGGTCTCCCCCTACTCATCTCGTCTCGAATTTAAAATGCATCAAGAAATGCCATAACGATCGTTTTCACGAAATAAGCCTCAAGATATCTGCCCATTTCAATGGTAAATAGAACATTGAAATGTCGAGGGGTAGAGTTCCCGGGTTTCTTCTTGGAAGACGTAAGTGCGGATTTAGTATTTTCGAATTTAAACGAGGAAATTAAGAGCACCCTTAATTCTCTTCTTCGTTGCGCTTCCAGTCATCGGATTCGAAGAAGATAAGGTACGGTTTGCATCCTCAATTTCGCACGGTGAATCTCGTGGCTTTCGAAACCATAACGTGTAATAGGTATAAACTTGCTCATGCTGGGTTTCACCAATTATACATTTCATTCCACTGGCAGACTTTGGTACACTTTAGTTCTACTTTTTTTTCTTTTTTCTCCCGATAATTTAGCACGTAAGCTATGGTTTCAATTACCCTCCAATGTTTATCTTTTTGTAGCTGAGAAATTGGGAATTAAGAAGTTCTTGCCTGCTTATCTGGATCCAAATCTGGAGCTCCAGGACCTCCTCACCGGCGTGAGCTTCGCCTCCGGAGCCAATGGATATGATCCTCTCTCTGCCAAATTAGCCGTAATCTCTCCCTCTCCCTCTCTCTCTCTCTCTCTCAAATTATCAATACACGATTAAAATTATGATTCGGATAAGACGTGAGTCGAAACCCGGATGGTTGACCAGATATTAGCATCGCATACATTTGATTGCCTAGAGGGTCAAACATGTGCAATTTAACTTAATAATCTCGTGCGTGTTTCAATTTGTCGACAGTTGGTACTATCCTTGTCAGACCAATTGGATCTCTACTCCGAGTACATGGAAACCGTGCGTTCGGCGGTTGGGGAGGAGAGAGCATTGGCCATCGCCTCTGAGAGCGTCTACATGTTGTGCACTGGCGCTAACGACATAACCAACACTTACTTCGCAACGCCACTAAGAAGATCCAAGTACGACGTCTCGTCCTACGCTGATCTCCTGGTCAGCTCGGCTTCGAGTTTCCTTCGGGTAATAACGTGCACGGATGATTTCTGGAAAGTTTTGTTAGGTCTATAATCGTCATTTGATTTCGCAACTTATCGTCGTGTCTTTATTCACGACCCGTGTGCGCGGGCAGGAACTGTACGGACTAGGAGCTAGGAGAATCGGGGTGCTCAGCCTGCCGCCGGTCGGGTGCCTCCCGTCGCAGAGGACTCTGCATGGAGGCCTCAAGAGGGGCTGCTTCGGCTCCGCCAACGAAGCGGCCGTCCTATTCAACTCCAAACTCAACGCCGAGATCGACTCCCTCCGAAAGGAGCTCCCTGGCGCTATGCTTGTTTACATGGACATTTACTACCCTTTGCTTGCCATCATGCAAGATCCTGCTCAATTCGGTAATTAATTCGCTTCCATCCTACATCCGTTACTCGTATGTTCGCTTTGCCCGTCTTCTTCTCCGGCGAGGGAAGACCCGCTTCCGTTTCCGTTGATGGTGTCCGGGTGTTGGGTTGCTCTAGGGTACTAATTCGGCAGCGTTCTTCCCTAAAATTTGTGCTATATCAGGATTTGAGGTCTCGACGAAAGGGTGCTGCGGCACGGGAATCATAGAAGTGAGCTACCTCTGCAGCCGTCTCGACAACCCCGTGATGTGCGACGACGACACCAAGTACGTGTTCTGGGACAGCTTCCATCCGACCGAGGCCACCTACCGGATGCTCACCGATCAGATTTACAGCAAGTACGCTCGCGAGCTGTTCTGAGATCATCGACGCCGGTCGTGTCAGTTTCGCCCCAAGGGAAGGAGAGACATTCGGCCTCTTTTTTTTTTTTGGCTCGACAATGTGTTCTAATTTTTTTACCCACACGAGTTGGAAGTTGCTTTCTGAAGCCGAAATTACGTGGCTTTCAACTCAATTTTAATCTGGCAAGAATCATCTGAACCGGAAGGACAATGGCTGATTTCGGATTGCTGGGTACCAGACGATCAGCTAGTACTTGGATCAACCATGGGTCAAACCATTATGGCCCATGGCAAGCCATTTGTTCTTTTACACTTGTCACTGGGAAATTAACGGTTCGATTCCAGTCCGGTTTTCTGAAAACCTGATCCGAATAAATGTCAGCAATGTATGCACATTTACTCTGAACCGAACCAAATGTCACCCAATTTGAAAATCCGGTTCGGGGTCGGGTTTTTGGTAAAGTTTGGCAAAGCATCCATGGGCTTATCATTTATATGGCCTGCTATCACATATTGTAGGGGTAATTCTCTCACTAAAATGATGTTTTTTCAACTTTACAGGATATGGACATTCCCAGAATTTTGGGCATGTCCATCTCTTGTAAAGTTGATAAACATATAGTAGAAGTCCGCCTGGCTGCAAATTGATCGGTCGAGATCAGGTACTTCCCTCCTTTGGGTCGAAAAAGATACATTTATCTTACCTCAGCACTACACAAGTTTCCTTAGCAATCAATCCTAAAGGGGTACATGACAAAATGTAACACAGGAAAAGTACCATAAAAAGTAATAAACCTATTATATTGGTACTACATAAAATATTTAATTGAATCAATTTAATCTTAAACATTCTATATTTATGCCAATTGAATTTATCTAATCAATTTTGATTGGAAATCGCTGACGTGATTTTCGGTCGTCTTACATGACATGATTGAGATTGAATGTTGACGTTTTAATAATATTTTGAATTTTAATGATTTTTTTCTTCTCTTTATTATTTTTTGGGAAAATTTCAAATAAGGACCCAAAGTGTCATCTTTTTCTCAAAAGAGAACCTGCGGAAGTGAAGTTTGTCTCAAATAAGAATCAAAAGTATCATCATTTTCTCAAAAGAGGACTGAAGTGAAATTTGTCTCAAATAAGGACCTAAAGTGCCATCATTTTCTCAAAAGAGGATCTGAAGTGAAGTTTATCTCAAAGAAATACCTAAAGTAGTTATTTAGTCTCAAAGAAGGACCTGACTCGCCGGCCAGTGAATAGATGCATCTTTGATGTATATTCCGGTGGCCTAATTACAGTATTTTGGTTGCCCTGTTCATCATCTTTTTCATCCCTTGTTCACTTCTTCTTGCCTAGATCAAGAACACTAGATTTAGGGAAAGGCCAGCAAGCATCGACCGCTGGTAAGGGCCGGTGAGGGCTCGATGCCTATCACCGGCAGTGAGCGAGGGCTCGACGCCCATCGCTGACAGCGGGTGAGGGCCATCAAGCCCTCGCTGGCCATAAGGAGGGGGGCCGTCCAAATCGAGGCCCTACAAGAAGGTCCTCGAGGGCAAAAGGGGTAGTCGAAGAAGTTGTCGATCTGGGAGTGGTGGTGGGAGGAAGGGATGAAGAAAGCGATGCGGGCGTCCCAGTCGTAGTCCTAACAGAAGACGAGGTTGTTGGTAGAGCAACGGGCGCAGGTGGGGGAGGTCGCCCCTCACGGCCATCAGTGAGGTCACCCCTCACCGGCCTTGGGCGAGCCTCACTGGCCACTAATAAGGGCTGGCGAGGGCCTGCAAGCCCTCACCTGCAACCAGTGAGGGCTCAACAGCTCTCGCCAGCTACAGTCAAGGCCACCCTCACTAGATCTGGTGAGGGTCGGCCTACAAGCCCTCGCCCACGCTCGGCGAGGGCTTGGTGGCCCTCACCTACTACCGGCGATGGGTGTCCAACCCTCGCTAGTCCTCACCAACGGCCGACGCTCGTCGGTCCTTCCCAAGTTCGATGTTCTTGAGAAGAAGACGAATAGAAACCGAAGAAGATGATGAACAGTGCCACCATTGACCCATAAAAATAATAATAATAAAGAACAAGACAACCAAAAATTTAAAAAATAAAAAGACAAAAATACCCCTGATCAGGCTACCGGAATATGCATCGGAGATGCATCTATTCACCGGCCGGCAAATGAGGTCCTTTTTTGAGACTAAATGATCACTTTGGGTTCTTATTTGAGATGGACTCCACTCTAGGTCCTCTTTTGAGAAAATGAAAGCACTTTGGGTCCTTATTTGAGATAAACTTCACTTCAGATCCTCTTTTGAGAAAATGATGGCATTTTGGGTAATTATTTGAAATTTTCCCTTATTTTTTTTGGGCTAAGGGTCCTGGCTACAATGTGCTAGCACAGACTATGATAGCGTAAGGAAAAAAAGAAAGAAAAAGACTATGGGCCTATTTGGTAACCGGCCAATCTCGGCTTTTGTTCCTCATAACAAAAAAAGAATAGAAATCCATTTTGTAATGACATTTAATTTTTCTATGTTTGGACTACAAAATTTAATGATGGATAATTATAAATTGTCGTGAGGTTTACTCCTTCAAAAATTGGTTACTCACAACAATATGCTATTTTCACAATGGCTTAAAAATTGTTATGCTAGCAAGTTCTTGAATGAGTGGACCCCATAACAATTTATAATTATTTGATTTTTTTGTAGTGCAAAATAGACACATCCAACGTGACCCACGGCTAGGGGTGTAAGTGGTTTGGTTTGGTTCGTTTTTATTTTTTTGGGAAAACCGAACCAAACCGAATCGATAAGGAAATTCATTTAACCGAATCGAAATCTAATTCAAATCGAACCAAATTCCAATTCGATTCGTTTGGTTTGGTACAGTTTTTACTTTTTTTTTTTTTTTTTTTTGCTGTTATATTTCATAAGATTAATTTTCCAATCAAATTGTCTTTTGCCCAGTAAGATAAAAACTTCATTGGTTTTCATAAGAATTTCCAATAAATGAATTGATTAGCAAAAAGATGAATGAATTTTATATTATCTTAATTTACTAATTGTAAACCGGACAAATTATGAAATGGTGGAGTGGTCTAAAATAAGTGAAACAAATGTTAGAGCCCAAGCAAGTTAGCGTTTTATTAAGGCTTGTTTGTTTCGTAGAAAATATGGCTTTTTTAGAAAAAAAAGTTCAAGAAGTCATTTTCCAATAATATAATTGTATTTTCTATTGTTCGATTGAAACCTGAAAATGAATAAAAATATTTTTTACTGTTCGGTAAAGAAAATCTTTTCTTACATGCACCCTTTTCAACAATTTTTTAAATTATTTTAAATTGATTTTTTTATTCTTTTTTTCTTCTTCTTCATTAGTCTGTTGTAGGCCATGTCAATGGCTAGCAATTGACTAGAGGCAAGCTAGAGTCTCAAATCTTGCCAAACTCGTTGAGCTAGGGAGGCTTGAGCGTAGCCAGAGGTTGCCAAAGCCTCATCAACGTTTGGCCACCTTCAACAAGGCTCGATCCCCGCTTAGGTGGTTGGATCTAGTGAGGCTCGAGTTCACAGCCAGGCTCGAGCTCGTTGGCGTCGGGCAAGCTTGAGCCTCATTGGCCTATGGCGAGGCTCCAACTCGCCTTTGGCTAGTCGCCGGCTGCCGGTGTTGTCGATGACTGTTCAATGAAGAAGAAGAAGGAAAATAAAGAAAATAAAAAAAATTAAAAACATTAAAAATGGTTTTTTTAAAAATAAAATGAAAAAAATTTAGATTTTATCAGTTTGGTTCGGTTAACTAAACCAGTTAAAAATATTTCAGTTTTTAATATTATCCAAACCGAATGAGAACTAAATTGAAAAAAATCGAACTTTTCGGTTTGATTTGATTTGGTTTTCGGTTTGATTTTTGATACCCCACCCCACGGCCAGGACCACCGTCATGCCCCTCTTATCCTCGTTTCCAAACCAAGAAACAGCTATAGAGCAACTCTTCTCACTCCAAGTTCAGTCCCTTCCTCCTCCTCTTCTTGCAATGAGCTCGATCCAGTTTGGTTCTCCGCGACCGCCGTTCGATCCCAAGCTCTGGCTCACTGCCGTCTGGGCAGTAGCACTTGTCTCCCTGCGTCAGGGGGCTGCTGCCTCGGTAGCGTGGCCTCGCAACATGACAGTGCCAGCGGCCTTCGCATTCGGGGACTCGGTCATGGACCCCGGGAACAACAATGGCCTGGCGACCGTGGCCAAGTGCAACTTCCCGCCCTACGGGCGGGATCTTGACCCGAGTGTGCCGCTCGGGCGGTGCAGCAACGGCCGAGTCCCTTCGGACATGTTGGGTACGTACCTATGCCCACCTCTCTCTCGCTCTCTCGCTCGTTTTTTCTTCTTTGCGAATGGCGGCGGGAATGCGGAGAGCCAGACGAGACGAGATTAGCTGTGAACCGACCCCACGGCAAGAATGTTTGGTTGACGTGCATCGTCAGCCCGATCCGGGTTTGCTCGTTCTCAACTCGGCATAGAATTCAATTCACGAATCGATTTGCCTGATCACTTTGCCTTTTCTTCTCTACGTGTCCCGGTGTGCCTTCGTGCATGGTATTTTCCCTTGCTTTCGGTGCTCCTGTCTCCCTTCCTTCTCATTCTCGTCTGAGGACATCTTCTGTCTCTGTGCACCAAGAAATGCCATAATGATCATTTATCATTGGATCCGAGTATGTACTTTAACTGCTTTGTCGGGAACTCGGGAAGAATATTCCCTCCTTTGGCAAGGGAGATAAAGATACATAAGGAATTAAAGCGATTTCTCGATTGAGGAAGGTAGACTCTACTGCAATTTCTTTGAAATTTGTTTGAGGAATTGGTAGGCCGATATAATAGTCGCCTGCGTTGGTGAAGGTGGGAGAGGGATGCGAAAGCCCTCCTGTTTAGCTAACCTGTGACCGATTTGTCGGCCTAGTACTTCTGATTGAAAGGCATTGTGCAAAATTAAATGTACCCACTAGAAAGAGTCAGTTCATTCTTTAAGAAACCATGTGATTGGCATTGTATGTTGCGTCTTTTGTATGAAATAAGACGGAAGATATCTACCCACTTTGTGATAAAAAGAAAATTTAAATGTCGAGGCTGAGTTTGCCAGTTTCTTCTCCAACAATGTAAATGGGAAATTGCTTTTTTGAATTTAAACGAGGAAATTGAAAGCACCCTTAATTCTCTTTTTCATTGCACTTCGAGTCATCTGATTTGAAAAACATAACGTACACTTTGCATCCTTAATTTCACAGTCTTCTGGGATTATAGCTCGAGGATACATCATAATGTGTAAAATGTATACTTTGACTGATCTTGATCGTGCTGTGTTTCGGCAATTGTAAATGTTATTCCCTTGGTAGACTTTGGTAAACTTTAGTTCTGCCTTTTTTATTTTCCGTAATTTAGCGCATAAGCTATAGTTTCAACTACCCTTTGATGAATTTTACTTGAGGATTCAGTTTGAAGAGGCCTGTAAATTTTTTTTTTTTGTAGCTGAGACATTGGGAGTTAAGAAGTTCTTGCCTGCTTATTTGGATCCGAATCTGGAGCTCCAAGACCTCCTCACCGGCGTGAGCTTTGCCTCGGGAGCTAACGGATATGATCCCCTATCCGCCAAATTAGCTGTAATGTCTCTCTCAAAATGCACGACTAAAGTTACGAATCAGATAAGGCATGAGTCAAAACCCAAATGATACACTAAAATTTGATATTACATACATTTGATTGGCTAGAGAATCAAAGACATGCAATGCTATAAATCTATCATGGGAATTCAGTCCTCAATCACTTACTCTTGTCTGTGTTTAATTTGTCGATAGTTGGTACTATCCTTGTCGGATCAATTGGATCTCTACTCCGAGTACATGGAAACCGTACGCTCGGAGGTTGGGGCTGAGAGAGCATTGGCTGTCACATCTAAGAGTGTCTACATATTGTGCACCGGCACTAAAGACATAACCAACACTTACTTTGCGACGCTATTGAGAAGGTCCGAGTACGATGTCTCATCCTACACCCACCTCCTAGTCAGCTGGGCCTCGAGTTTCCTTCGGGTAATAATGCGCACGGATGATTTAAAGTTCCATTAGGTCTATAATCGTGATCTCATTTCGCAACTTATCATCGTGTCTATATTCACGACTTGTGTGCGTGGGAAGGAGCTGTACGGACTCGGAGCAAGGAAAATCGGGGTGCTCAGCCTGCCGCCGGTAGGGTGCCTCCCGTCGCAGAGGACTCTGCACGGAGGCCCCAAGAGGGATTGCTTCGACTCCGCCAACAAAGCGGCCGTCCTCTTCAACTCCAAACTCCGCGCCGAGATCAACTCCCTCCGGGAGGACCTCCCCGGCGCTAGGCTTGTTTACATGGACATTTACTACCCTTTGCTTGCCATCATCCAAGACCCTGCTCGATTCGGTAATTAAGTCTCTTCCATCCTGCATCGATTAGTCCTATGTTCGCTTTGCCCGTCTGGACGGTGTCCGGATTTTGGCTTGCACTAGAGTACTAATTTGGCAATGTTCGTCTTAAATTTGTGCCATATAGGATTTGAGGTGCCAACGAAAGGGTGCTGCGGCATGGGGAACATAGAAGTGAGCTATCTCTGCAACCTTCTCGACCATCCCGTGACGTGCGACGACGACACCAAGTACGTGTTCTGGGACAGCTTCCATCCCACCGAGGCCACCTACCAGACCCTCGCCAATCAGATTTACGGCAAGTACGCTCGCGAGCTGTTCTGAGATTCTGAAGCGGAAATCACGCGGTTTTTTTAACTCGATTTCAACCTGGCAAAGAATGATCTGAATCAGAGAACTGGGACTGATTTCAGATAGCTGTGTGCCAGACAGATGTATTCTTGGAAAACCAATAAGGCCCAAAGCAAGCCCTTTGTTCTTTTGCATTTGTCAATAAAGTGTCAACTATTCGGTTCGAGCTCAGTTTTCTGAAAACCAACGACCTGAACCAAACCGAACATTAGGGATGTACAATCGCTTTGAACTGAACCAAATATCACCCTACTTAAAAATCTGATTCGTGGCCAGGTCGTGTCATTTCGATTTTTTCCCCACTCCTCACAAGATAAAGTTCAGCAAACCAACCCTGGGCTCATGATTGCTATGGCCTGCTAACACATATTCTAGGAACAAGTCTCCCATCAACATGGTATCTTTTAATCTTTACAAGAGATGGACGTGCCTGAAATTCTGCAGAAGCTTGCAATTGCTGGTTTAACACAAACCATCTTTTTTGAACTTTCAGTGAAACAAAATACAAGTAAATTATAAAGATATAGTAGAAGCTGATGCCCGATTGTAAAATAGATCAGGTACTCCTCTCCTTCAGATCACAAAAGATTCATTTGTCTTACCTGAACACCATGCAAGTTTCCCTAGCAATCAATCATATGTATGGGCACGTGACAAAGTCGCTAAAATATCATAAATTAAATTTTATCTACAGGCAGCTATTTCGATCCTCGGCTTTTCCCTCGGCGGCTCTTCGGGTTAAAAGTCTGAGCTTATGCATCTTGTTTCTTATTCAACTCTTAACTCCTCGAGAAGACCTTGGGAATTAGACAAGGATATTATCAAAATTGAATAGTGACTTCAGTTCAAGTTCCTATGCGCCTCCAAGACAAAACCAGTGAGGACTTTTTAGCTCGTTCCAAATCCATAAGTTCTCTCATTGTTGTTTTAGAAGTGAAGTATCGAAATTTGCAAAGCGCTTCATTTTTGCCTTCAAAGTGTAAAACGGGAAAAGTATCAATTTTTTTTTTTAAACCTATTAAATTGATACCAATTAAGTTCTAATATTTCAATCGAACTAATTTAATTTTAAACATTTTATATTTGTGCCAATAAGTCCATTTAATCAATTTTAGTTGGAAATTGTAGACATGAATATTGACTGTTTTACGTGACGCAACCAGTATTAATATAAATAATTTTAATAATATTTTCATTTTTTAATTATGATTTTTTCGTTTTCTTTTCTTCTCTATATTATTATTATTATTATTATTTTATTTTATTTTATTTGAGATTGAGGGTAGACAATGATCGTTGGCTGGCCCTCGTCGGCCGCAATTAGCAAAAATGACTACGACAATGTGAGAAAAAATTACCCTACAAGAATTTCCTCTTTTTCCTCTCCATCCTACAATGTGCTAGCATGGACTATGGAACATCATCAAATGGAGATACCGACTAAGTGTCCCTCTGGTGCACTTTCGTGTACACTAAACGACGAGCGAGACGGCTTCCTAAAAGATGCCACCTGCTGCTGCAGCTCTTCTTGACAAGTTTGCCTTAACACCTTATGAAAATCGCACGACCTGCGAAAAGGAGAGTTATACCAAATAGGCTCGTATTTCGTTTTGCCCGATTTGTTTCGCTCTTTCCTTTTTTACCATATAACGGATGCACGTTCTTGCAAAGGAAGTTTGACCTTTATAAAAATGGGACCGAACCAAGTTCATGGTCCCCGGCTTTTCCATCGCGCGTGGCTAGGCTTTTTGGCCCTTGCCCCTATTAATCCAAGCTATAGAACCCTTCTCCACGCGTGGTGG
Organism: Eucalyptus virginea; assembly: GCA_014182375.1. Taxonomy (NCBI): domain Eukaryota; kingdom Viridiplantae; phylum Streptophyta; class Magnoliopsida; order Myrtales; family Myrtaceae; genus Eucalyptus; species Eucalyptus virginea. The sequence goes on along the minus strand of CM024522.1, from coordinate 25,536,709 downwards.
CGCACTTGGAGGTCAAACTTTACCAAAAATTAGTTGACCCATCCAATGAATCACTTTGACAAAATGGAGATTTTTACAGTGGGTTATTGAGTGAATTTCAAATTTTGGAAATATCTATCACACCGCTTACAAATAACATTTCAAGTGAAAAAATGTCGAATATATTTTATGACAAAAAATTGATATTAATCAAAATTAGGTTTAATATCCTAAAAAACCTCTAACTTTTGGTTTAGTCCCAATTCTAGTCTATACTTTTTTGATCTCATAAAAAACCATCAACTTTTACTTGAGACCTAAATCTGTTCCCATTAACCGACTGTCCAAAATTTCTCTTGACAAACCTAGAGATGGGAAACTCCCAAGCAAGTTGTTCAAGCATCCCAAGCTGAGTGTCCCGAGAGTGAGAGGAGCATGAGATTGAAGACTGAGCATATAATCGAAAATCCTTGAGCAAGATGGAAGAAAGACTCTCTTAAGAGTTAGAGCAATTGAAGAAAGCCAGCCCAATTGCTCTATTTTTTATTCAAATGTCAAATCCAATAAGATGTCATTTGGGCTAGCATCGAAATTCATCTTCAAAAGACATCTTTTTGGATATGAAATTTAGGAAAAACTAAAGCAATTGCATGGGAAAAGGGCGATTTGGGATAGAGACTTAATGAAGGCACATACGAGACTCAAGTAAAAGTTTGTGCTTTTTTATATGATAAAAAGAATTTAAGGTGGAAAAGGAACTAAACCTAAAGTTAGTGGCTTTTTATGATATAAACTATGGTTTATGATAGAATTGAAACTAGACAAAAAAACTACATGAGTTTTTTTATAAAACAATTTTTTTAAAAATAGAATTAAATTTAAAATTGAAGTTTTAAAAAAAATATTAAGCTATTGAAATTATTTGAAAAAGAGAAAGACAAAAAAAAAAAAGAAAAAAAAAAAAAAAAGACAAAAAGGTGGGTCAGTGGTCGCTAAATGGGATGTGATATGATAATTGCTGGTTTCACAAAAGCCACTTTTGGAGGTCATATCTTGCCGGTGGGACTAAAGAATGATTGAATCAACTCCCCCTAATGTGCGCAACACGAGACCAAGAACGTGGACCTCTAGCGACAGCGCTAGTGAAGACAAGTCCCTCTTAAAAGGCTCGAAAAATGACAATCTTTTCAACTTTTCTTGTGGAGTGATTAGGGCAAAGACTTCGTAGATGTTGATTTAGCATTGCAGAATCGGAAGTGTTCTTGGCCGTTGCTCGTGATCTTAATCCTCTTGGCTAATTTCAATTGATATGTCGGGAGCGCCATGTTTCATTTTAATTTCGAGGGATTAAATGGAGTTTGGAAGGTTAAGGCATTGTGCGTCGATGGAGTGGCCTCAAATTTAATTCGACTTCTCAACCTGAGATCCCAGAGGGGAGTCACGCCTTTTGGATTATGTCTAATTTTAATGAAAAAAGAGCTCACTTAAGCACAGTTTATTTCGTGAAAAAATTGATATTTCTTGAAAATATTTTCTCGAAGTCTTTTTTTAAGGAGATGTATTTTCCATTGTTTGGCTGAAAATTCAAGATGGAATGAAATATATTTTCCGTCGTTTGATATGAAAAATCGATTTAATTTTCCTAAATAAGCATATACTATTCTAGTGCTAATAATTTGCGTATGGGTAGCCAGTTATGGGCATTAGAGTCTAAAGTCTGGCCCGATGGACTATGACCCGATCATCAAGGATCGAAGCATGGGCACCCAAGTCTTGTGCCTGTTGTTGATGGACCTAAACGTGGGCATTAGTTATCGAGCCTAGCTTTGATAGATTTGGACACAACCTTCGCTCACATGTTGGGGATATTGCGCTAGTTGCTTGGCCTTTATGGACCTTAGCCGGAGTGTTGAGGCTTTAGGCAAGCTTCTATGGACCCAAGCACAGGCGTAAGGGGTCTAAGCACGAGCGTTTGGGACTTGGGCTCGAGCTTTGAAGACCTCATCCCAAACATTAGGGTCCTGGGAACCAACATTGGAAATTCCATGCCTAAGTATAGAGTTTCAAGGTCAAATGTGATACTTAATCATATTTTGAAAAAAATGATTTTCGATTTTTTAAATAGAGTTTTTCCCGAATTTAAGCATGTATTTTCTATCGATTAGGAAAACATTTTTCATTAACTCACTTTCCTAAATGAACCAATCGCGGGAAATGAGATAAAATACTTTCCGTGAAACAAACAAAGTCTTAATCCGATGCATTCGACCCATACGACCGTTCCAATAAACTAAACCACGATCTAGAACTCGATTTTAAAATTAGGTCGCTAATGTAGACAATCGGAACATCATATAAAAAGAACATTATCGTGCATAATTGTACCCTTTCTGTACACAAAATTTCATGTGGATCTTCAAGGGGAGTTTAAATAGCTCAAAGGCAAGTGCTCTTTTTGTATCTTAGCGAGCACTACTAGTCCCTTCCCTTAATTTTCACATTAAGGGTGGGTCCAAAATTGGGTGGGATTCCAAAGTGATCCATCCACTTTCTAGTGGGAGTGGCCCCCTTTTTTTTTTCAGTCCCTATCTCTTTTGCTTAGCGGAATTTAGCTGTCGCGGTCGTCGTGGTCGTGGTCGTTGGCACTTATCGCCCGGCCCACATGGGTCACATTAGTTACTGACTCGAAAGGGAGATGTCTTTATATCTTATTATCTGTAGGATTTGATTAATGCGAGTGGCCCGTCCTCTATTGGCTTTAACGGGGTTCGTTTGCATACCGAACAATCTCGTACTTGACCCCGTGAGGGTCTGTGGACGCTAGCAAGACGTTCACGTCATCACGAAATAATTATGTTATGTATACTCAGTGTTTCCACGAGAGAATCACGACATGGGTAGCTTTTAATAGGTCTTTTCACCACTCATGCTGAAACGTTGTCCTACATTCTTCACAATGATCTCATATTCATGTGGTCTCTTTCATTGTTAAATTTCGTTTGCTGCTCCTAATCTGTGTTTAAAAATTGTGATATATTGCTTGACGATGGGTCCTATATACTATTTATCTTAACCTGGTCTCTCTCTACTTATAGGTAGATATGTCCAAAAAGATCATAAACCCATGCTCAGTAGATGAATTTCTTCAACATAATATAAATGTTAAATTGGTCATAAACGGAACGTAAATAGGCTTGTATATGGGTCTGGGTAGCACCTCTATGATACTTTTACCATTCTCTCTCCTTAGCACTCTGTCTTACGTTTACTTATTTCACACTCTCACCTCAATTTGGTATATTGGATTGAATATGTAAATGTTTTAGCGATACAAGTTGGATTGGTATTAGATGGATTTATTTGAGCATATTCAACTCAACTCAACCATTCGATGGATCTGTTGATAGAAGTGTTAAAATATCATTCCATATTGCTTGATGGCTTTCACGTGATCTCCTTCCCGGCACGTTGAAATGCTTGGGTCGTAACGAGCGAGGGCTCTTTTTTAACCAACGAAGCGGACGCTTCATCTTCGAGAATGATGGGAATAGTTTATGTTGGACAAATGCATAAAGCACGTTCCGTCCATCACGAAGTAATCCCCCGACAAATTGGTACGATGCAATTAAAGGCCCGACCCGCGTATCCATCCTCGGACTTAACGATTATCGACCATTGAACCAACCAGCCTATGTACATAGCAAAATTATAGGCCTAATTCCCCTAAAAAATACCCCTAATGTCAAGTCTAATTTCAAATTTGCCCTGAACGTTTTCATTAAAAATATTTCCAAACTTTCAATCTAATCTCAAATCTGCCCTAATTTTTTTTTTATCTAGAAAAAGTTACCAACTTTTAACTTTAATTCCAAATCCGTCCCCTCCGTCAAAAAATCGTTATTAGCCGTTTCTAATTTCCCTAATTTTTGTACTATAGAGCTGTTTAACGTCACTTTGCTAATGTTGATTTGTTATTGATATGGAAATGGAATGATCACATCAAATCACTAATGGTGATTTTTGGATAGGGGATTTAATGAGACAGATTTGACACTAGATTGAAAATTTGTGATTTTTTTAAGACAAAAAAAAAACTTTCCTCAATTTCCCTAATTTTCATAGCAAAGAATGTTTTGTTTTAGAGATAATTTTTAAAGTCACTTTACAAATGCGGATTTGTTACTAACATGAAAATGCTACGACAAATAACTAATAGCAATTTTTTACTAATATTAACGTGGGTAGATTTGAGAATAGATTTAAAGTTGGTAGTTTTTACAAAAAAAAAAAAAAAATTGGGGTTGGTTTAAGATTGGACCTAAAATTTGAGGATTTTTTTCTTTTCGGAATTAGGCCCAAAATTATAAGTCCAGCTTTTGTTCTTCGATCCTCACCCACGGTACTCCAAGTTATTTTTTTATAATATATATGTGTGAGTATATTTTAATATTGCATGCGTACGTGAAGATGTGGAATCTAGAGTCAGAGGGTCTCTTAGATACACGATCGATTGTCGCCCCCGTGACGTTAATCATTGACCCTATTTTCCCTATTTTCTCCATATTTTTTTTTTTCAAATTTTAGAGCTCCACGGGACTATGATTATGATACTTAACCTCGAAATTAATTATTATTAGTCGAATGAAAAATGACCTGGCAAGTGCAAGACAACAAACGAAGGACGAGGACACGGACTGAGGAACATCCGCCTGGTGGAAGGTCGGTTCCGGCAGCAGGGATCGTGCCTCGAGACAGAAGGTCGTGACGGCGACGGCGCCAAAGCGCCAGGCGATCATGATACTTCAAAAAATGAAATGTAATTATGATAAAGATAATGATAGTTTGATTGAGAACAGAAGGTTTTCTTGAAGTTGCAGTAGAAAGGGACTGAAATTCTGAAGCAGAAAGGCATGTGGAAACAACCACCTGATGGCAACTCCCATGGTTAATAAACACTGATGATTTCAAGGAAAAGAACAAGTAGATCAAATCGAAAAGCATTGCTAGTAATTAGTAACGTAGAAAATGACATAAAGAGTATCCCGAATTTGGATCTTGGAGATGGTGGTTTCTTGAGTAATATTATTGTCATTCAATGGCTCGGATTTATCAACTAGTTGATGTTTTTATGGACCGGTGTCGTCCCGACAACTAAGTTTGATGGTGTACGGCCCAACGTTGTATTATAAGAGTGTCAATTTTCAGGAGTAACATAGTATACACATATTTTTGGTGATTGCCAAAATAGTTTATTTTCATAAGTAGTCCAGCTGTGATTTTTATTATGGGGAGAGTAGAATGAAAAAATATGGCTTTTAGATTAGTGCAATCACTCAAAAGATGTGACTTTTAGTTGAACAGTTATAACTCCTGGAACTTGATGAATCTAACAAGAGTAATAAGAATATGAAACAGAAAATCATGAGTAGCATGGTGTGAGAAATTATTGGCAATTTTTAGAGCAGTTTATTTTCTAAAAATTGTATTATTACTACGATTTTTTTTAATATATGTATAACAATATTTAAACATACATATATTTTCTGGAAAATGAAAAGACGTGACTTTTCATTATGAAAGAAAATAATTATTAAATTTGATGATCTGTGACTTTTAGATTATGGCATTTGCCAAAGAGTTGCGACTTACGTATTGAAAAATTACAACTCCAAAAGCTTGATGCATCTTTCCGTCTAGGGGAGAAATTTACTTTTTGATACAAAAATGTCGTGACTCTTTAATCGTTAAATTTGGCAAGGATTATAATCCGATAGCGGAATATGAGTGGAGCTTGTAGGGGAAAGCGAAATTTTTTTCACTTTTTTATCACGTGCTCAAGTCCCGCTAAAATAGGTCAGCAACGACTTGAGTCCTTTGACCCATAAGGGCGTTAATATCAAGAGAGATCGCAATTTGACCGTGGGGCTAGACGCAACTTAGACCCCAATCTCAAAGGCTTAAAGATTGGCTAAGCCACCGCTCAATGCATGTGACATGCTCAGTCCACCCGTGAGGGGCACTTTAACCCTGAAAGGACACCCAACGAGGGTATAAAAGAGTAAATATTTTGCACAAAAGGTAAGTGAAAGGTAGTACATATCTGTTTGATAATGTTTTTGTTACTCTATTTCTATTCTTTTGATCTTCGAAATAGAATAAAAATATTAATCCGTTGAGTAATATCGGCTATTTTTTCTATTTCCTGAAATAGATAAGTGATTGGGAATTAATTTGAAATATAAACAAAAAATAAAAAAATTATTTTTTATTCTTGGGAACAATTTCTTAAACAAGTCTTTTTTTTTTTTCATTTTATTATTCTTCCTTCTCTAGCCGATTATTGAGATTGAGTTAGGCCACCTCGCCTAACCATTGTGAGGTTGCCTTGGCCCAGCCATGGCGAGGCTAACCTCACTACCTAGCCACAGCAAGGTCGTTGGCCATCATTAAGGCTCGGTGACTGGCTAAAGGAGGAAGTAGAATGGAGGGAAAGAAAAAGAAAAAAAGAAAAATTTTAAAAAATTATTAAAAAATTGAAAGAAATTATACGTCGTTAAAAAATTGAGGATTGTACCTGTTCTTTTTTCTATTTTGAAAATAAAATTATTTGCAGTTACTAAGTGCATTTAAATACTCAGAAATCCGTCCATGGAATAAAAATGAAAAAAATTTATTTCTTAACATAAATTATTCTCAGAAATAAAAATGTTACTAAACATATCCAAGCAGGTATCTTTCTCCCCTAGTCTCTCTCCTACGCCTACCTCTCCATCCCTCCCTCGTTTACCGACTCAGGCACCAAAGGGTCTTCTCGAGACAAATTCTAATAAACTTCATTTGCTTCGTGATTTACAGCTAAGCTCGTTCCTTTGAGAGTTCGAGCATATCCAACGGAACTCAAGAAGACAGCGCATTTACAGGGTTCCGTGATTAAGAATCACGAGGAATCCTGCATAAACCCTTCTCGTGAGAGATGGATCAAAGACGACGTACGTTCTTCTTCCTTAGCATAATCATTTTTCTAATCTAATCTAACGAAAGACAAAGTGGATCTTTGTCACATTGAAGACTCCCGTCGCATAAAACCAAAAAATAAATAAAAAATTAACATGATTAACCTGATGGAAGTGAAATAAAAATAGAAAAGAAACCATGTAGTTGTTGGAGAAACAAACGACGCTCGTGTCAGAAAAAGGACACGCGAAGTTATATGGTAATATTAACTTATTAAGGTCGATAGGGAAATCAGGAATCGCATTGAAAACTCCCAAACATAGTATAAAACCGACCATTTGTGTGATTTCCAACCTACGTAAACTGACCATTTGTATTTTTTTAAACTTGGAAACTGTAATTGGGATTTGGTCCCTCCTTGTTCTTTTCCTCCCCCAAGGAAATCAGAAAAAAAAAATCAACAATAATTTATAATTAGTCTGGCGGTTCTCGAATATTTTCATTCAAGACAAGCGTGGAAAAAAATTGGGATGGAAAGAAAGATCTGTAGAAGGTGGTATCTGGGGCAGGTCGGAAGTGAAGGATCATTCTTATTCCCTTTTTCCTAAGTCGAGGTAATATTATATTATCGTCTATTTATTTATTTATTTTTTACTGTGGAAATTCCCTTTTATTTATTATTTTCGGGGTTTCATTTTTGAATTGCTAATTGTCATTGGCCAGCTCCGCCGTATCGTTTGTAGGGCAGTGGCTCATGAGGATTTTTTTGGGTTGAATCATTAGATCGAGTCACATCCCTCCGTTTTCTTTTTTATATTGAGAAAATTGATTATCAACTAAAATCTAATTTAATGAGTATTTCAATTGTAGAAATCTTCTGATAACGACCAATTGTTTCGTTTCTATTTCATTTTAATATATTTATTTCTTAATCTACAACAGTCATTTTCATCGTATCAAACACAGTGTCGCGTATTTCGCTATGTCATTTTCTCCCCCTTTAACTATGCATCTTTTTTTTCTCCTAAATAATAAGCATTATCCCCCATGGATTGATACCTAAAAATACTTACATATTTACATAACTGTACAAAAAAATCCCATCGATTCATTTTTCCTATTTATTTAATTTTTCAGTCCTTTCCTTTTGTATTTTAAAACTCTAAACGGTCTTGCTTACTCTCATTTAACTCTGCAGACATTTTAAAAAAATGTATTTTATGATGCATTTAGATTAATTTATTCAGCTACGTATATTCCAGAATTATGAAACTTTCTGCCCGTGCGACGGAATCTAGTTGGTCCGGCTAAAGGTCGTTTGATTATCGAATCTCATTTTGGCTTATGTTATTGTAAAAGACGGATTGATTTGATTGAGACTGAGGGACTGCAAGGCTGGATGGACAGCACAAGACGCTGGACACGTGGCGTGTGATCGGCACGCTATCCCCACCCGTCCCATGCTGCTCCGCAAATTGACATATATGCCCCCTGCTTCTGTTATTAATTCTATGATAACCTTAAAAATCAAGCTCGTTACGTCGTTCTCATTTAACAGTAAAAATAGTGATTTATGATTTACCAAAAAAAGATTTGTGGCATATTTATCTTGCGAAAAATGAATAGTTTTAAAAATATTTTTCTAAAAACGTTTGTCCATATCCCTTGCGTAAATAAATGAATGGAAAATATTTGTATTGTTCACAAAAAAATCCTAACTTGAATTGTTATTGACAATGGAATTACTTTTTATTCAATAATGTTACTTCGAGCTATCATAATTAGAAAAGCGTTTTTTAAATTGTCATTTTTGTCAAACAAACAAAACCTTAATGATACCGTTAACAATATTATTCTTCCATTTAATTTTGGGTAGAATAAGTATGGCCGACCCTGCTATGCTCAATAAAGGATAAGGTGGTGAAAATGAATTAAATTTCATGTTCGAAGGATGTTAAGATTATTATTATTATTATTTTCATTCTTACCAATTCAATCTTCCGCGGTTACATCACAAGAATAATAAATTCCATGCATATCTCTAATTTTAGGAAGTAATTGACAAGAAAAATAAAATAAATAAATAACGGTATATGTAAATGCAATCGAATTGAATTTATTCTACTAAAGCTTTATCATCTCCGGCATGATGAACGAGGGAGTTAACCAATAAAGAACTTATTGCACATGCTAGTCGATGATGGGTCTGACTTTTCGCACGCCATGATTTCCTCAAGATGGTGTCTTTTTTTAATCTTTCTCTTTTTTCTAATCAGAGGACTATGGCATGGCAACGTTCACCCAAGGCAAATAAATCATTTCGCGATCCACGTTGAATTTGTGGGAGTAATCATGCTTCTCGAACGACCGTCGTTACAGGAATCTTGACATTAGCTCCCCTCTTTTTAGGCACGGACCCCGAGACTCAAATTACCTAACAGCCTCGTGAAAAAAATCTTACTGGCCCCATGTCCCGTTTGATTTAGACCCTTAGACATTGATACGTAAGAATATGAATTTCTTTTTTTAAACTGTTTTATAACATCATTTGTTACAATTGAAGTGATTACAAAGTGCATTGGATCATGAGATTAAATGGAATGCCAATTATTCCAAACGACATTTTTACTTTCTAACATTTGGTTTGATTCAAATCCAATCGAGAGTCAATAAATTATAGAATATCGAGAAATCGATTTTCATAATTCATTTGGATCGATCTCGACCGATGATGATGAGCAAGTATTTTTGAAACTCGGAATGTTCATCTAATTCAGGCGACTTGCTCATCAACATAATCCATAGTGGGCGACAAGAGAAAAAGATTTTTCCAAAGCCTGGCAGACGGATTTCGCTTTGATGCCGGGGGGATCACGTGACCGGCTACCCACCACACGCCCTCGATAAGCAAAGGCGGGCGGGGCACGTGCGCCCCTCCCTCGCCGCCTTCTGGCGAGTCCACTCGCCAGCTGTCTGCGCCCCTCTCACAATTAAATTTTAAACGCATCTATTCTTCTTTTTCTTTTACCTCTTTTTATTTACAGCACGTAAATTAAATTAAAATCCAGTCCTTTTTTATTTTTTCTCTTTTATAGTCAACGCCCGCATTCATCGCCTCCCCAAGGCTGTTCCGTCCCGACCTAAAAAAAAAAAGAAAAAAGATAAAAAAGCTGCTCGACCTTTTTCCATCGCCCCACCGGTGGCAAATCACCGTAATAACGGCGACCTACCGGGGGCACGGGGGTAAAATCGCGGGGAGACCCACCAGGCAGGCAACTGAAAACCAAGCGTCTCCGTCTTCGCCTTCCGCTTTGTCTCGAGCGGGCGGGGTGCATGTGGGAGTGCGGATCGGCACTAGCACTTGGCGCTCTGCATTTGCAGCCATTGAAGATGGACGACGCTTCTCAAGGTCTCCTTCCCTCTCTCTCTCTCTCTTCTTTCTCTCTCTTCTCGCATGCTCCAAAAGGATGCAGAGCAGGCGGACGCGCGTCATCGACAGGTGAACCAACAAGGAGAAGAAGAATCGCCCGGCAGAACGGGGAAGGTCTCTTCTTTCGCGCAAAGCAATGCCTGTCGCTCTCGCACTCCGATGCTCTGCTCTGCCCTGCTCTGCTCTGCCCTCGTCTTCTTTTTCTTTCTTTCTTTTTTTACTTGCATGGAGGTGGTCTCTGCTTTTTTGACCCTGAAAAGCCCGGAGAAAAAAGCCGTTCTTTTCTTTTCAAATGGAAAAGGCGAGAAATTTTCTCGGAACCCGCGAAGCTTTTCCTGTACGAGAGAGAGAAAGAGGGTAGCTTTCCATGTGCGTTTCGCCGGAGCTGAGCTTCGCTTCCGCTAGCTCAGAGCTGTGGATGAGCGACGACTTCGGGTGCATTTCGATCTCGCGAGTGATTTTCACGAGCGCAATTCCCTGTTGCAGGTCCCCGAGGTTGCGGCTGCGGCGAGTGATAGGAAGTGCCCGTTCGTGACAATTCACGGGTCCGTTTCTCCGTAACAATGTCGCTTCGCAAATTCATTGCTGTCTGAGTAGAAACGCTTTGGCTGTCCTTTCGCTTTTCGCCGCTGAAAAGCTGGTCAACAACGAGCGTAACGGATAGTCATGTTCTGTTGGACGAAGCTTTTTCCTCAGTTCCCTCGATTTCTCTGCTGCAGGTGAACTTCCGGAGCACCGGCGGGTTCGAATCCAGGAAAAAACGTGCATTTTGCGACGCCTTTCGTCTGAAGATCTTGCAGAGTAGTGGCGTTCGAATCCGACTCCGTAATGTTTTGGCTGGACAGAACGACGTGACTTCCGAAGACCTCTGAAAATTTTCGCGGCGTTGACGGGACGAAGAGGTCGTCTGAAGCTTCAATTCGGCTTTGCATGTGGGTGAATTGGGACCGGAATTACTGTCTTTGAGCGTGGACTTCGATCTAGCCGCACGACCCATCAGCACTTTCTCGACTGTCTTTCAGTGGAGAGCTTAGCGAGCGACATTGCATCGGAGATCCAATGGCGGGCTTCTAGAATTCCGGGTTCGTGTTCGGCTGAGTCAAAATTCCTCGTGCCGAGCGGTCGTCGTCGACATGTCTACTTGGGAAGCTTTCGGAGAGGTCGCGAATGTGGCCCAGCTCACCGGCCTCGACGCCACGCGGCTGATCGGGATGATCGTGCAGGCCGCCAACACGGCGCGGATGCACAAGCGGAATTGCCGGCAGTTCGCTCAGCATCTGAAGCTGATCGGCAACTTGCTGGAGCAGCTCAAGATCTCGGAGCTCAAGAGGTACCCGGAGACGCGGGAGCCCATCGAGCAGCTCGAGGACGCGCTGCGGAGGTCGTACATCTTGGTCAACAGCTGCCAGGACCGGAGTTACCTCTACCTGCTGGCCATGGGGTGGAACATCGTGTACCAGTTCAGGAGGGCGCAGAACGAGATCGACCGGTACTTGAAGCTCGTCCCGCTCATTACTCTCGTGGACAATGCTCGAGTTCGGGTGAGGATTTCTTTTCGCTCTTGTCGTTGCTGTGTATGATTATCGTGACCGTGAGACTGTCGTGGAGTCGATAATGATGACGTATCTGAGATCAGGATTGCATGTGTTTATAAAAATTCCCTACCTTTAATCAAAGGGTCATGTCCATGGATGCTGATGATACGTGTTATCGGCGAGGTTACAGAATTTTCTCAATAGCATTCTGAGTGATGACTTGATTGCAATGAAGTTTAAATCAGGTCAACTGATGATAAATCTCAGACAAACAAAATTTTCTTTAGGTTTGGTTAGCTTACCAGGTAGGACTCCAGTCGAGTAGAGTTCATATCACTCCAATTTTCCGTAGACATCAAAATGCATTGCTGGTCAAAATCTTGTGCATGGTTTCCGTCATGTTGTAGTTGGAGAAAGACCTGTAAATAGACGGAAGTTGATTTTGAATCCTTGAATGAGTTTTTCTGGAATAAAAGCTAGAGAGATGTCATTGCGACTTGCAATCAGTCCGGGAGGGAAGAATGGTAATTGGAAGGAAAACCTGCGTGGTTCATCTGAAAATTTGTATGTTGAGTCTTGTCTGTACGTTCTCCAAGGATCTTGCTTTATCTCGGAGTCCTCATTGGGAAATGATCAATTTGCTTGACATAGGGGACTTTTCCTAATATACTGAAAAGTGTGTTCAAGTTGCTAGTGTTGAGGGCTTTGCTTATTTTTGTTATTAATTTACAGGAAAGGTTGGAAGTTATTGAGAGGGATCAACGAGAATACACATTGGACGATGAGGACCAGAAGGTGCAAACTGTAATCTTAACGCACGAACCTTCGAAAAATGATGCCGTGATGTTGAAGAAAACTCTGTCCTGTTCCTATCCAAACCTCTGTTTCAATGAGGCTCTGAAGAAGGAGAATGAGAAGCTTCGAATGGAACTTCAACGGTCACAAACAAATATGGATATGAACCAGTGTGAAGTTATTCAGCGCTTGCTTGAAGTCACAGAAACTGTTGCCTCAAATTCACTCCCTGATTATGGTTCACCTGTCAAAGGATCCAAGAAAAAGGAGAAATATACCTCTGATGCTGATAGTGATAGAGAACAATCCACGGGAGAAACATATCCTAAGAAAAGTTCTACCAGCAAAACTTCAAGGTCAGTCTTCTTTGAAGTTGAACTCCTTTATGTATCACCATCACCACTGCTGCCTTCAGTAATTGGCTTCTTCCCAATCTTTTGTGGACTCCTGTCTGGCTAATGTAGTTTTAGTCTGTTAAGATTAAGAGGGATCACTTGCAAACATCAAAGTGACATTGCTTTGGATAATTTTGTTTCCTCCTCATGTCACTTCATAAATGACCCAGTTTTGATCCTGTTTAACCTCTTTTATCATTGAAGCGTCTTAGTGCTTGAGGTGTTTCTATGAATATGCTTCATGTACTTCATTGCACTGGTTCCAGCTTGAGGAGTTGAAAGGATTTTGAAAAATTTGCTTCTTCCTTTGGTGGACAGAAGTACATCAGTCTCCTTGGACAATGATCTGCTCCCATCTAAAGGTTCATATGGACATTATGAATGGCACACTGATTTACTGGGCTGTTGCTCAGAACCACTTCTATGTAAGTTCCCTCATACAAAATTTAATGATCTGCTATGCAAGTTCTTTTGAGACAACCATAAAGTTCTACATCTCTACTTTTACCTGTGAGAAATTAGTAAACCTCTGTGAGTTCAACCCAATGATTCGATATCTCCCTGTCATTGGACTTGCCAAAGCAGTTTATCTTAATTCCTTACTGCCCAGTGGCCCTTTATACCACAAAACCCTATTACTCCTGTGTTTATGACATTACCTCCATTATCACCACCTTTTACATAGTAATGATGGCATAAGAGGCTCACTACCTCTATCTGTAGTAGTGCTTCCCTTTTCCCTTAGTGAAGTGTTAAGCAGGGGTTATCAGAGGAACTATCGAGTTCCCCTCCCTTGGAGTGGTTTATTGTTCTTCACAGTGATGCTTTACTGTGAATGACCTCAGACATGCAGACAACATTTTTCTATTTAAGGGGCAATGGTTAGCCATCTATATCAATACTGATTGTGTTACTGTCAAGCGTGTGTTCTTGATTTATGTGCAATATACCCTGCATTCTAACAGCTTATCTTGATGTGCAGGCATTAAAACATTCTTCTGCCCTTGTGATACATTTTCAAAAATTGCTACTGTGGCAACTAATAGGCATATGAGTAAGCAAATCTCATGTCATATTCTTGTTTAGATTCCATTATAAATTATTACTTTAATTATATGGCTGATTGGATGTTTAATGTATGTATTGTCTATGAATTATCATGCAATCATTTAGCATTAGATGCACAGACTCTCGCCCCCCGACTCCCCACTAAATAAAGAAGCAGAAAAAGGGAAGAAGAGTTGGAAAAAGAGAAATTGAGAAATGCAGAAGTAGCTGGGTTAAGTAGCCCATATTTCAACTCACTGATGAGATGATACATGATCTGTCTACAAGAAGATTGTCTATCATATGATGCAAATGTACATGACTTAAGCTCATGCCCAAGAATTTTCAAAGGAAGTTGGTGGAAGAAAAGATTTCAATTAGTTGTAACCATATCTGTACAGGAATAGCCATATGATTTGAAGTTTAGAATTCTATGGAGATTCATTTTTCAATAGTGTTTCGCTTCTGCTTGAAAAGGAAAAATAACTTGCAAAATCTAAGCATTTGGAGGCTGCATTTGAGGAATTAATTTCAAGACGCACTCTTGCTCTTGGCTTAGTTTTTTAGCTCATAGTCGTTGACCGTCTCCGACCAAAACAATAAAAAAAAAAAATATATATATATATATATATACCATCAACTGAGTTGGCTCTCTAATTGCCATCAATTAGTCCTAGTGCGGCTTATGTGGATACCTTATTGGTGAGTGCTTCCAAGGAGCTCTAAGTTTGTTCCTCTATTCAGACTGTCAACTTGAAAATGCAGAATCACTTCTGCATGTGCTAAGTGGAACAACTTTTAGTTCAAGATTTGCCAGTGCCTATGCCCTTTCCACTTTACAAGAGCTTGAATGTTCTTCTACATACTCCGAAGATACTTTCTCATTTCACAATTATAGCTTCTTCTAACTTCATTTTAGTAAACACTCTAATTTGAATAATGTTGGACACATCTGTATCGTGAGAACATAGGAAAAATCTCCTAGCAAGACTGTAGTCCTATGCTTGTGCTTCCAAAGTTGAGCATCCTTCCTTGCTCCCATCATTTGTTGTCGATTTTTGCTCGATCGGTCTACATTTATTTTCGTAAGTTGATTATTCTGCTGCAGTTGTAAGTTAACTACAAAATTGCAGCTTTACCTGTTCTCTGGTTTTCATAAATTAATTGGCAATTTTTCGTGATTTCCTGAGCTTGACCAACAGTGAACTATAAAAGGCACGCCTCATTTTTCATATTTGCATGATGAATTTTCTGAAGATACACTTGTTTATGAACGTGTAGCATTGATGCATGTAAAAAAGCCTCTACGATGTTGAAACTTTGAATTTGGAGCATGTCTTTTCATGCGCTTGCAGAGTTCTCAAAGTTGCGGATCCATGCATAGTAATACATGAGCAAATGCTCTGTGCTGGTTATATGTCTGAATGTGAAAATGGGGAATCACGTGATTTTAATTAAGCATGTGGATACATGACATTGCCTTCCTCTTCAAATGTAACTTTGACAACTTTGCAGAATCTTAAGAACTCTGTGCTTCCTTATATTCCATGAAAGCTAACTGAAGATATTTTCACATATTCACCAGGTCCAGGAGAAGCATGCAATGATTTGTTGGCATATTCATTAATACTGTCATGCTGTTGCTACACGTGCTGCGTCCGAAGGAAACTACGCAAGATGCTGAACATAACGGTAATTCTCTTATCAAACATGAAAATGTGTCATATTTACCGAACCAAGCGATGACAAAACCGAATGGATTATCTTTCCACTTGATCCTCTTCTTCTCCATGAAAATGATCTCGAAGTGTCTTGGAAATTTTCAAACTGTCTCTGCAGATAGTGGGGGTAGCTCCAAAAGACCTCCACCCTGATTTTATAGGACCTCAAGCTTACTAAGTTGGAAGTTCAATACTTTCATTTTGTAAAATTGATGCGCTAATATTCATGGAGCATAGGCTTAGAGTATTATGTGCTTGGATGGCGGAATGGATCCCAAGAAAGAAAAGGAGAAGAGAATTTCTCACTCTTGCCGTATTCCTCACTTTGTCTAATTTTGGCAGGGAGGTTGGTTTGATGATTTCCTCTCACATTTTATGTGCTGCTGCTGCGCTCTCGTCCAAGAATGGAGAGAAGTGGAGATCCGAGGGCTCAGTGGTAAGTCGCTCGACTTCTTTTGTCAGCATGATCTCGTACGTCATGCAAATAGCGACAGTAGTCAAAGTGATAACTGAAGTAATCTCTGAAAGGATCTTATGTAGCAATGCGCTTTCCCTTCACTCTGTCGTTGTTTCATTCCAAATCTTTCCGGGTTCTTGAAACTGAAAACGAGGCATGCGTAATGAGTTTAATGTACTGACTCGCAGGTCATGAGAAGACGAAGACAAGCCCTCCTCCCTCACAATACATGGAATCGTGAGCGGCCGCTCACGAGGACCCCGGAAAGGATCGGATGCCTGGGGAACATTGACATAGAGGTGATACCTAGTCACCTCCCGGAACTTCTCCGGTGTGACATATACGACATTGTAAAGCAGTTCGTTCTTTATATCTTGAACTCCGATAGCCGGAGTACCACATAGAATGATCCGTAGTCAGTGTCCGTGTCGTTCTCTTGATTAGCTTTCAACATTGTTCATACCAAAAGTTTGTGACCCCACAGCAGGGTGAATGAGAGAATTCAATTATGTTCTTGTGTTCTTCTAGGTCGAAATGACCTTTCTTACCTGCAAACCGCGCGACAGCTCTGCAGGATGAATTTTTAAATTTTTGATGCGATCCTATTTATTTATTTATTTGGAGTTGGAGATGCAATTCTAATTAATGTAATGGCAAATAACTGCATGTACAGATCAAGTCGAAAATGGTCAAAACTCAAATTCATCAATTTAACTCGTTTTTATATATTCGATGCAACATGAATTTTGCTACTAATATCTGACACAATCTATATCCAACGCATACTTGATTTATGTTGTTAAATCATTTTTCTATTTAAAAAATTGATATCAAAATTGAGGTGATCACGGAATGACTTGATTTATGTTGTTAAATCATTTTTCTATTTAAAAAATTGATATCAAAATTGAGGTGATCACGGAATGAGTGAAGGGAGTGAAGAAATAGAATCATATAAATGGGTTGGCATTTAAATAAGTTATGAATATTCTCGATAATTTTGTGGGCTTTACTATTTTAAACCCATTAATAATTGATTTACTAAACTCAACTTATCAAGTATGAGGTAAGAAATAGATCTATGATTCATTTTGACTATCTATTGATTGGTCGATTTGGGCACGAACGGGTGATGCCATATATGTGCATCATGTGTATGGCATGATGCATGGGATGGAAGGAAAATTCATCAAAACTCATAATGGGAAATTAAATAAAATCTAGAAAAATGGCACAGATATCCTTTATCAAAACTTTGAGTTTAAGCGTGAGATTTAGATTTGATTTGGATTTTTTTTTTCAAAATCCGGAACACCAAAAAGAAAAGAAAGTTACACTAAATCTCTGAAAAGGAAAAAGAACTGCACAATAGATTATCGGTAAATAAAAACGCATCGAAAAATCTAAATAGAAAATGAAATAAAATTTAGCAAATGGTCTAACGTCCTTTTTCGAAACTCCAAGCCCGAATCGAATTGAATTTCCGGGTCGGATATACGCGTGTTCGCGTCACCGACGTACGTCCCCCATAAACTTCCCGACACGTTTCGACCGCTCGATTTCGAGAAGAGAGAGAGAAAAAGCGACAGAGCCGAGAGCGAAATCCGGTCGCCGATTCTTGGCGCGGAGAGGGAAGGGAGGACGATCTTCTGCCGGTGCCGGCGAGGAATCCGTTTGGGAAGCAGGGCGAGAGATGGCGACGTCGAGGAAGATAACGCTGCTGAGCTCCGACGGGGAGTCGTTCGAGGTGGAGCAGTCGGTGGCGGTGGAGTCGATAACGATCAAGGACAGTATCGAGGAAGGCGGCGCCGGCAACGCGATCCCGGTGCTCAACGTGAACAGCAAGATCCTGGCCAAGGTGATCGAGTACTGCAAGAAGCACGTCGAGTCCGCCAAGGCCGAGGATCGCGTCGACGACGAGGACCTCGTGGCCTGGGACGCCGATTTCGTCGAGGTCGACCAGGCCACCCTGTTTGACCTCATCCTGGTCGGTTGATTCCCTCCCCCATCTTTCCCTTGTTGCTTTTTTTGGCTTCATTTTGTTTTCGGGGGCCTTCGGTCGGCCGGAGAATCTGCGATTCCTCGCTTTTTTCACGTGGGGAAACTCTCTGTGAGAAGCACTTTCAAAGATCCTCTGTTTTTATTTTCCTTATGGGAACACTTCTACATTTGAAGTTGTAATATTATTACATTTCAATGAGCTATTAGGAGCACTACCATCTCTATGAAGTGCTTTTCACAGTGCATTTGAGTCATATATCATCTTTGAAATGGCACAATGCTCCTTTAAACGACATGTTGAAGTCTTCTAGTAGCATCGTCAACATGAAGTGCCTTTCTAGGGTGTACGTTTGTTAATGTTTTCTCAAATTGAATTTAGCTATCGTGTAATTATCCATGGAACTAGCTTCAGTTGGTGGAGATGCATTTGATATGCCTTACTTGGACCATGTACTAAGCTTTCTTAATTTTTTTTTTCCCTAATTGTTGTTTTAGCCTTTGAGGCTGGCGTATGAATATTTCTGTGCTATTAAACATCATGTAGTTTGACGTTCGAGCTAGTTAAGTGGCATGTGCTGTGCCCTGCATCATCTAGGATTATATTATTGAATCATTGATCATTAAAGATAATTGGAAAAGGGGAACCGTGTTCAATCTTTTTGTTGGTGAGGAATTAATGCGGAAATTTCATTTAGCATAGAAATAGGAAACTTGTGCTTGTCCTGCACCCACGCTACTGCTCAACTTTGTGTGGGAGGGATTAACACAGTGGTGGGGCTTCCAATATGAAGGTAATTGTGGATTTCCCGCCTGGGCAGGGTCTTTGACTTTGGAGAAACCTAAGTGTTGTTCATTTAATATGCCAAGGTCTTGATTGTAAGGGTTTTCTGTTTTTACAAATGGTGAACATAATGCGGCATGGCCAACTTTTTTTCGTTAATAAGCTGTTCCAATTAGTTGTTACTCGGTCTGATGCATGTATGAATTTGTGTCTAATTAGGCTGCAAACTATCTGAACATCAAGAGCTTGTTGGACCTGACATGCCAGACAGTGGCTGACATGATCAAAGGCAAGACCCCTGAGGAGAAACGCAAGACCTTCACTATCAGGAATGACTTCACCCCAGAGGAGGAGGAAGAGGTGCGGCGGGAGAACCAGTGGGCATTCCAATGATGTCTTTTAAGTCTCCTCCTGAACCTATGGAGATGATTTGTGTTTTATTTTGCTGTGTCAGTCTTTTAGTCGTTGAAACACCTAGTATGACTTTGCTTGGCTCACGAATGTAGATAGCGGTTCGTTATGGTGGCATTGTCGGTTGGCTGGATCCTGCTTTTGGACTTCAGTTCCCTTTTAATGTTAGTAAGATTATCCTGTCTGATGATGGCCCTATTGATTTGATTATTATAATTTATATGCATTTGAACCTTGAATTGGTCGATTGGGGTTGGCTGTGTTGCCCCCGTGTCAAATGAGCCACCGGATGGAACATAATAAAACGATTGGGGATACGGATCCTATACCATCCATGAAGGTGGTTCAGGGATTGGGATGAACCTGCAACGTCATGTGCTATCGCCGGGGTTGGGAACATTGAACGCCGTCCGTCTATCATCTACATAGGCATTTCATTTTCAGGTCCTAGACATGCATTTCATTTTCAGGTCGATTTAATGCATGAGTTATGAGTATTGCAGATTAAGCAGTTGAATTTTTTTAGACAAAAGAAATTTCCATTCATGACTAAAATAATCACTAAAATACTACATGCAAGGATCCATGGGAAATCTCAAAAGTTATCATGCAATCATTTAGCATTAGATGCATAGACTCTCGCCCCCCCACTCCCCACTAAATAAAGAAGCAGAAAAAGGGAAGAAGGGTTGGAAAAAGAGAAATTGAGAAATGGAGAAAGTAGTTGGGTTAAGTAGCCCATATTTCAACTCCCTGATGAGATGACACATGATCTGTCTACCCCAGGATTGTCTGTCGTATGATGCAAATGTACATGACTTATGCTCATGCCCAAGAATTTTCGAAGGAATTTGGTGGAAGAAAAGATTTCAATTAGTTGTAACCATATTTGACAGGAATATAGCCATATGATTTGAAGCGTAGGATTATGTGGAAATTCATTTTTCATATAGTGTTTCGCATCTGCTTGGACAGGAAAAATAACATGCAAAATCCAAGCATTCGGAGGTTGCATTTGAGGAAGAAATTTCAAGACACACTCTTGCTCTTGGCTTAATTTTTTAGCTCATAGTCGTTGACCGTCTCTGACCAAAAATAAAATTATATATATATATATATATATATATATATATATTTATTTATTTATATATGTTGACCATCAATTGAGTTGGCTCTCTAATTGCCATCCATTAGGCCCAGTGTGGCTTATGTGGATACCTTATTTGTGATTGCTTCCAAGGAGCTCTAAGTTTGTTCTTCTATTCAGACTGTTAACTTGAAAATGCAGAATTACTTCTGCATGTGCTAAGTGGAACAACTTTTAGTTCAAAATTTGCCGGTGCCTATGCCCTTTCCACTTTGCAAGAGCTTGAATGTTCTCTTACATCAAACAGACACTCCAAAGATACTTTCTCATTTCACAATTATAGCCTCTTCTAACAACTTCATTTTAGCAAACACTCTAGTTTGAATAATGTTGGACACATCTGTATTGTGAGAACATAGGAAAAATCTCCTAGCAAGACTGTAGTCCTATGCTTGTGCTTCCAAAGTTGAGCATCCTTTCTTGCTCCCATCATTTGTTGTTGATTTTAGCTCGATTGGTCTACATTTATTTTTGTAAGTTCATTATTCTGCCGCAGTTGTAAGTTAACTACAAAATTGCAGCTTTATCTGTTCTCTGGTTGTCATAAAGTAATTGGCAATTTTTCATGATTTCCTGAGCTTGACTAACAGCGAACTATAAAAGGTGCGCCTCATTTTTCATATTTGCTTGATGAATTTTCTGAAGATACACTTGTTTATGTACATGTAGCATTGATGCATGTAAAAAAGCCTCTACGATGTTGAAACTTTGAATTTGGAGCACGTCTTTTCATGCGCTTGCGGAGTTCTCAGAGTTGCGGATCCACGCATAGTAATACATGAGCGTATGCTCTGTGCTGGTTATATGTCTGAATGTGAAAATGGGGAATCGCGTGATTTTAATTAAGCATGTGGATACATGACATTGCCTTCCTCTTCAAATGTAACTTTGACAACTTTGCAGAATCTTAAGAACTCTGTGCTTCCTCATATTCCATGAAAGCTAACTGAAGATATTTTCACGTATTCACCAGGTCCAGGAGAAGCATGCAATGATTTGTTGGCATATTCATTAATACTGTCATGCTGTTGCTACACGTGTTGCGTCCGAAGGAAACTACGCAAGATGCTGAACATAACGGTAATTCTCTTATCAAACATGAAAATGTGTCATATTTACCAAACCAAGCGATGACAAAACCAAATAGATTATCTGTCCACTTGATCCTCTTCTTCTCCATGAAAATGATCTTGAAATCTCTTGGAAATTTTCAAACTGTCTCTGCAGATAGTGGGTGTAGCTCCAAAAGACCTCCACCCTGATTTTATAGGATTTCAAGCTTACTAAATTTGAAGTTCAATACTTTCATTTTGTGAAATTGATGTGCTAATTTTCATGGAGCATAGGCGTACAGTATTATGTGCTTTGGATGGCAGAATGGATCTGAAGAAAGAAAAGGAGAAGAGAATTACTCACTCTTGCCGTATTCCTCACTTTTCTTTGTCTAATTTTGGCAGGGAGGTTGGTTTGATGATTTCCTCTCACATTTTATGTGCTGCTGCTGCGCTCTCGTCCAAGAATGGAGAGAAGTGGAGATTCGAGGGCTCAGTGGTAAGTCGCTCGACTTCTTTTGTCAGCATGATCTCGTACGTCATGCAAATAGCGACAGTAGTCAAAGTGATAACTGAAGTAATCTCTGAAAGGATCTGTAGTACTTTAGCTTTAGCTGGTACGTCCATGATGGGGTGCGAACGGAACGCACCGTTTCATCTTGATGCGTTACGATGGAAAGTCACTAATGGAGGGGTACGAAGGGAGACGTATAAAAGCCTCCCGAACACAACCGTTGGAATAGTTGGCAATTCATTCGCACCAAATTCTCTCCATTTCCATCAAAGAAGAAAAAGGAATTCCATTTCACTTTTGCAAGAACGATCGGCATTTACACCGTGGAAATCGGGTGTTTTCCTTGTGATTGCATCCGGACTAACGTGAGGAAGTGTTGTTCGTGATTTATTCGCAATTCAACGTTCGTTCCGGGGCTATTTGTTGTTTGTGCATCGGAATTCGTCTTCCGCCGACTCGAATTCCAACATTGGTATCAGAGCCCGATCGTGATTTTTGCCTTGTTTTTCATCGAGTTTTCTTGATTACCATTTGATATTGAGATCAAGAGATTGTATTCTACACTGTTTGGATCTTTGATAGTCGGAATTGCCCCGTGAAAAACTCGAAATTGAACCGGAGCGAAGAACGGGTTCAGGGTCGGGTGATCCGTGAGGTTTCGGCCGCTTTTCGAAACAATTTTTTGGTCA
The DNA here is from genome assembly GCA_014182375.1 of Eucalyptus virginea. Classification (NCBI taxonomy): domain Eukaryota; kingdom Viridiplantae; phylum Streptophyta; class Magnoliopsida; order Myrtales; family Myrtaceae; genus Eucalyptus; species Eucalyptus virginea. The sequence goes on along the minus strand of CM024522.1, from coordinate 25,513,801 downwards.
AAATTAATTTTTGAATATATAGGGTGAAAGAGCTCGTCGAGATGAGTCCGACGATGGGTCGAGCGCCACCGGGAGACGTCGGACGTGCCCACACGCGCGGCTAGAAGCCGCTGCGCGTGGGTGCCACGCGCCTGAAGCACTGGCGAAGTCAGCGCGTGCGCCACACGCACCGGTTGGCGAACCGGCACATGCGCCAACCGGCGAACCAGCGCGTGGTGACGTCACCGTGACGTCATCCAATGGTCGGTAACCGCCGGGATGACGTCAGCGCCGGCGACAGTTGGTCGGCCGGTCACTGACCGGCGACCCGACCCGACTGGTGACCCGACCCGACCGTTGACCGGTCAACGGTTGGACCGGTCGGACCGGCCAGGAGCCGTTCGGCTCGCTGGCGCGTGCGTCACACGCGCCGCGCACTCAGGCGGCGCGTGGGGGCGCGTGCAAGCTCCGATTGGAGCGTGGTCGGTCTCGTTTGGTTCATATGAGTATCCTCTACACAGTGGCATAATTATTTTATACTTTTGAATTTTATAAATGTATGAAAATGCGTAGGAAACCCTATGCACGCGTATTTTTGGGGTTTAATGCAGCTTATTCATTTGTAGCTTGTATTTTCTTGTGATTAGGGAAATACAAGAGCTAGCTTGTGTGCAAATGATGTTATATATGCTGTGTAGAGCTTGGTTCAATGATATGATGTATATATTTTAATATACTTGCAATTTTCTAGTTGCTAGAAAATAAGAACAATGGTAGGAAATCCATTATATGTTGAATTGCAATTTTAATTATAGTTGAAGCATGATTGTTGTTTATACGTTGATTATTATCATGTTATGTTCTTGTGTTAAAGAAAAATGTAGAAATTACATAAGGTCATGTAATTATTTTTCCTAGTGGGAGTTTGTAGGTTGGTAGAATTGAAATGAGTTCTCACCTAGAACTTAAAATTTGCGCAAATTAAACTAATTAATGATAATAGAACAATTGTACATAGAATTTGATCGGGAACATTGTGAACTTTTGCTTTTGTGTTTTTTGTTGAATTATCATTAATTTAGTTTGTCTTTACTGCAAATTAAATATGTGTGTTACTCTGTATAGTGTGCTAGTATTGATTCTTAGTTTATTATGTCAATGTATTATAGCAATTGATAATGGCTTTGGCATCCAAGACCATTGTAGCTGACCTTAATAAGGGTGAGAAGCTGAATGGTGACAATTATGATATTTGGCACCGAAAGGTTCAGTACATCTTTGAGGAGCAAGAGGTTTTGGAAACCCTCAACCATACCATGGATGAACCTGAGCATGGAACTTCAGCTCAACACAGGAGAGATCCGGAAGCTTATCAAGCTTGGAAAAAGAAAAATAGCATTGCTTGCATCACGTTGCTGAGCTGTATGCAAGATGATCTCATGTGTGAGTTTGAGAGTTATGACAAAGCTCAAGCTATGTGGGTTGCCTTGAAAGATAAGTTTGGGGGTACATCTGCCACTAAGCTGAGGAGACTCACCATCAAGTTTGACACATTCCGAAAGCGCCCAAATGACAAAGCTCAAGCTATGTGGGTTGCCTTGAAAGATAAGTTTGGGGGTACATCTGCCACTAAGCTGAGGAGACTCACCATCAAGTTTGACACATTCCGAAAGCACCCAAATGTAACGATGAGGCAGCATCTTCGGGAGATGTTAAACATGATCCGTGAGCTGAAGTCGGCAGGTCACTACCTTACTGATGAACAGCAAGTTCAGGCTGTTATAAGGTTTCTTCCTGACAATTGGGAGCATATGAAGATCAATATGACGCATAATGATAATATTGTCACTTTTGATGATATTGCGCGTCATTTGGAATTAGAGGATGAGCGCCTAGAGGCTGCGAGATCCTCTACCCATGCTTATATTGCTGAATCGAGTTCGCGCAAAGCTTCGGGCTTCAACCGCAAGAGGAATCTTCAGTTCAACAACAAAGGGAAGATGACTGATCAGGCATCCAAGAGGGCTAAGACCTTCCGACGCAAGAAGCGTGGTGGGAAGAAGGACAAGGCCAAGATGGAGTGTCACAATTGTGGCAAGTTGGGTCACTTTGCTCGTGAATGCACTGAGCCGAAAAAGGTACCCTATTACTCAATTACTTTGAGTAATGCTTTTGTTTCTAGTACTGTAATGCTTGCTGAATCTTATCCAATGTGGACTGTAGACTCAGGAGCAATAGACCATGTAGCTAGAGACCGAGAAGCATTTGTGGAGTATCGTCGGGTACCGCTTGGAAGAAGATGGATATATATTGGGAATAACTCAAGAGTTGAAGTGAAGGGTATCGGCACATGTAAATTAATCTTACGTGGTGGTCGAAACCTGTTTCTGCATGATGTCCTTTATGCTCCAGATATTCGACGAAACTTGGTCTCTGTAGTTGTTCTTCTTAGTTTAGGTTATGTATTGAATTTCCATTGTGATTGTGTTGACATTTTGTATTGAACAGTTTATTATGGTTCAGGTCATGTATCAAATGGTTTTATGGTGTTAGACATTGACTATGATCAGTACAATGTTAATGTTGATGGTTGTTTTTCTTTAATTGCATCTTCTAACAACGTTGAGATTGATGCAAGCACTTGGCATGTTAGATTAGGTCACATTGGATTGCAAAGAATGCAAAGATTAGCTAGAGAAGGCCTTCTAGGGTCACTCACTAATGTTAGTCTATCCGTTTGTGAACATTGCCTAGCGGGAAAAGCAACTAAAAAATCATTCGATAAATAGACTAGAGCTAAATTTCCATTGTATCTCATACATTCTAACATTTGTGGTCCTTTGAATGTGAGGGCCAGGCATGGAGCCTCATATTTCATCACTTTCATAGATGACTTTACACGTTTCAGTTATGTCTTTCTGATCTCCCATAAGTCAGAAGCATTAGACTGCTTTAGACGGTATATAGCGATTGTAAAGAATCAGTTGAACAAAACAATAAAGACATTGAGAACCGATCGTGAACGTGAGTATCTATCGAGCAATTCAAGGCTCTTTGTGATGAAAAGGGAATTGTACGACAATTGACTATTCTGGTACTCCACAACAAAATGGAGTAGCCGAGAGAAGGAATAGAACCCTATTGGAAATGGTTAGGTCTATGATGGCGCAAGCAAATTTACCTATCTCCTATTGGGGAGATGCGTTATTGACTCGCTACCTATATACTTAACCGTGTGCCCTCAAAATCGGTCACTTCCACCCCTTATGAATTATGGATTGGTAGGAAACCAGACTTAAGTAGTCTACGTCCATGGAGATGTGCAGCTTATGTTCATGATTCTTCCCATAAACATGGCAAATTAGGTCCTAGAGGGAAGAAATGTATCTTTATAAGATATTCCGAACACTCCAAATGGTACGTGTTCATAGGTGAATAAGCTGATGGAAGTGTGACCGAAATGGAGTTACGAGATGTCACGTTCTTGGAGAACGATTTTCCTAGTAGAGGTGAGATTGATAAGGACTTCCAATTATATAAGATGGAAGATCCTGATAACACACCCACTGATGTTGTAGAGGGAAATGAAGATTTACCTCAACACACAAAACCTAGTGGGAGTGTTGCATCGCCTGATGAATTGAATTCAAGAGAAATTCAATTGCGTAAAAGTAATCGTAAAAGTATTCCCCGTCGTCGTTTTGAGATTGAAGGGGAAGCATTTATGATTGTTCAAAAGGACGATGCCGAGCCTAAGACTGTTCAAAAAGCTCTCTCATCCTCTGATAAGGAAGAATGGAGAAAAGTTTTGGAAGATGAGATGGAGTCAATGAGGGCAAACCATGTCTGGGACTTGGTTGATCTACCACCCAATCGTAAGGCCATTGGAAACAAATGGGTCTTCAAGATTAAGTAAAGGGCGGATTGATCCATTGAAAAGTATAAGGCTCGCCTTGTGGCAAAATGTTATATTCAACAAGAGGGTATAGACTATGAGGAAATTTTTTCACCAGTTGTAAGGTTTGCCTCAATACGCCTTATTTTAGCCATCGTTGCACATTTGGACCTTGAATTACATCAAATGGATGTAAAGACGGCATTTCTCAATGGAGAATTAGATGAGGAAATTTATATGAAACAACCAATAGATTTCATAGCTAAAGGTCAAGAGCATAAAGTTTGCAAGCTTAATCGCTCAATATATGGCCTTAAGCAATCATCTAGACAGTGGTATCTTCGTTTTCATCGAGCAATAATAACTTTTGGTTTCACGATGATCGAAGAAGATCACTGTGTATATGTCAAGCGGTCCAAAGATAAATTTGTAATTTTATCACTTTATGTGGACGATATTTTGTTGGCTGGAAATGACAAGGTTTTGGTTATCACCATAAAAGAATGGTTGTCCTCTAGTTTTGAGATGAAAGACATGGGAGAAGCTGCTTATATATTAGGAGTTAAGATCGAAAGAGATCGATCGAAGAAACTCCTTACTTTATCACAAGAGTCTTATATTATGAAGATTCTTGAGCGTTTCAATATGCAGCATTGTAATCCCATTGATACCCCTGTCATGCAAGGTGAAGGCCTGAGTACTGAGATGTGTCCTAAGACTCCAGAAGAAATCAAAGTGATGGAAACTGTTCCTTACGCTAGTGCAGTCGGAAGTTTGATGTATGCTATGATATGTACTCGACCCGACATATGTTATGCCATGGGATTGGTGAGCCGATATCAATCAAATCCTGGTCAAGCACACTGGAAAGCAGTGAAGAGGGTCTTGAGATACTTGAAGGGTACCATGGACTATTGACTTTGTTACCAAGGGAATGATTTACGCCTATTAGGTTATTCAGATACCGATTGGGGTGGAGACCTAGATGAGCGTAAATCGACTTATGGATATGCGTTCTTGCTCAATGGAGGTGCGATTTCTTGGAATAGCAAGAAACAGACATGCACGGCCTTGTCTACGATGGAGGCAGAATTTATTGCATGTTCGCGCGTGCAAGAAGCAGTATGGCTAAAACGTTTCTTGAAAAATTTAGCCACTATCGCTGAAGTTCCAAGACCGGTGACAGTTTATTGCGATAGTCAAGCAGCCATTGCCTATATGAAAGATCCCAAGTATCATGGAAGGACAAAGCACATTGACATAAAGAATAACTTCATCAGAGATATTATAGCGCAGAAAGAAGTGATCCTGCAATACATTTCAATCAATAGAATGGTTGCTGATCCATTTACGAAGGCTATTCCTAGAGACATGTTCTTGACCCATACGATGTCACTAGGATTGCGTAGAATGTGAAATCTGTTATTGTAGATGATCATTAGTTTATGTATTTGTGGACAGATGTATTGTATTTGTTTGTTTATTAGTGATTTGATGTTTTATCAAAAAGTACAAATCCACTATGAGACTAGCACAAACACACATATATTATTGAAAAGTATGTCAGCAGGTAATGATTGGCTCACTCACACGAGCAATTGCCTCAAGTGCTGTAGTTAGCACATTGAGATGAGACGTTATGTACAAATAAATGCTGAAGAGCAAGTTTGATAAATAAAATATGTCGCCTTGATTGGAGTCAAGATGAGGTCTATGATTTTGTTTATAATAAGACCGAACATGATAGTCCCACAATCATGTATGCCTGAAATATGCCGGATGCGAGTACTTAATTGGGCGTTATAGAAAGCGAGCTGATATAGCACTCGGGCTAAACATGAGTACGTGAGAAGCACGTGACTATGTTTAGGCTAAGATATGTATGGTGGATATATTTGATGATTGACATACGCTCTTATAGAAAGAGTAATCCACTATAGCATGTAATTCGTACTACATGTGCATTGTACGACCAATAAGGGAAGATGAGTAATATTATCCCTATTTACTCATCGTGTGAGCCCTTGAGGTAATTTGTATTTTACCTCAATTTTGTGCCCTATGTTACTTCTGACTATGTTCTAAGAGTGAAAGATCAATGTTGCTACTTTAGCATGTTACGAGCGGTCATGAATAGATATGGCATGTGGGACGTGTCTAGGAAAGTAGTTGTTCTGAAATTGAGAGAGACATGAGTGCGAAGGAAGACTATTGTTGTTTTACATCTATCGCGTGTATTTACTGGTCGACCAATTATATCGCCCTATGTGGTTGCGGATGTAATTGTAAATACATGGTGTTTTTGAGTATAGTCAAGTATAGCTTTTAAGGAATAGGTATACTTGGACTGATGTAACAAAATATGTCTGGGGCACTGTGAGACATCGATTGTTTATTTCTTTTTGGGGTTGTAGCCATTATGTTATCCCTAACAGGTGCATAATTTGAGCTCCCAAGTGCAGGTGTACTCACTGGTCGCACGGCTTATTTGCCAGTATGAATTATTTTGTAAAGTTGATGAATGCTGAATGCCTTATATTACCCATCATGTCCGAGTGGGAGATGTAGTACTTTAGCTTTAGCTGGTACGTCCATGATGGGGTGCGAACGGAACGCACCGTTTCGTCTTGATGCATTACGATGGAAAGTCACTAATGGAGGGGTACGAAGGGAGACGTATAAAAGCCTCCCGAACACAACCGTTGGAATATTTGGCAATTCATTCGCACCAAATTCTCTCCATTTCCATCAAAGAAGAAAAATGAATTCCATTTCACTTTTGCAAGAACGATCGGCATTTACACCGTGAAAATCGGGTGTTTTCCTTGTGATTGCATCCAGACTAACGTGAGAAAGTGTTGTTCGTGATTTATTCGCAATTCAACGTTCGTTCCGGGGCTATTTGTTGTTTGCGCATCGGAATCAGGTAAGTCCTCTTTCGCCGACTCGAATTCCAACAGGATCTTATGTAGCAATGCGCTTTCCCTTCACTCTGTTGTTGTTTCATTCCGAATCCTTCTGGGTTCTTGAAACTGAAAACGAGACTTGCGTAATGAGTTTAATGTACTGACTCGCAGGTCATGAGAAGACGAAGACAAGCCCTCCTCCCTCACAATACATGGAATCGTGAGCGGCCGCTCACGAGGACCCCGGAAAGGATCGGATGCCTAGGGAACATTGACATAGAGGTGATACCTAGTCACCTCTAGGAACTTCTCCGGTGTAACATATACGACATTGTAAAGCAGTTCGTTCTTGAACTCCGATAGCCGGTTTACCACATAGAATGATCCGCAGTCAGTGTCCGTGTCGCTCTCTTGATTAGCTTCCTGCACTGTTCATACCAAAAGTTTGTGACCACACAGCAGGGTGAATGAGATAATTCAATTATGTTCTTGTGTTCTTCTAGGTCGAAATGACCTTTCTTACCTGCAAACCACACGACAGCTTTGCAGGATGAAATTTTAAAATTTTGATGCGATCCTAATTTTTTTTTTTTTTTTTTTTTTGGGAGTCGGAGATGCAATCCTAATTAATGTGATGGCACATAGCTGCATGTATAGGTAGATCTATCAAATGAATAGATCAAGTCGAAAAGAATTCAAATTGATCAATTTAATTTTTTTTTTTTTTTTTATATATTTGATGCAATATGAATGTTGCTACTAATATCGACACAATCTATATCCAACACATACTTGACTTGATTTATGTTGTTAAATCATTTTTATATTTAACTAATATTAAAAAATTAATATCAAAATTGAGGTGAGCACGGAATGAGCGAGGGGAGTGAAGAAAGAGAATCATATAAATGGATTGGTGTTTAAATAAGTTATGAATATTCTCGATGATGTTGTGGGCTTTACTATTTTAAACTCATTGATAATTGATTTACTAAACTCAACTTATCGAGTATGGGTTAAGAAATAGGTCTATGATCCATTTTGACTATCCATTGATTGGTCGATTTGGGCATGGACGGGCGGGGCCATATATGTGCATCATGCATATAGCATGATGTGTGTATGGAAGGAAAATCCATCAAAACTCATAATGGAAAACTAAATAAAATCTAAAAAGATGGTGCCAGATATCCTTTATCAAAACTTTGAGTTTTCAGCGTAAGGTTTAGATTTGATTTGGATTTTCTTTTTCAAAATCCGGAAACCCCAAAGAGAAAAGAAAGCTACACTAAATCTCTTAAAAAAAAAAAAGAACTGCACAAAAGATTATCAGTAAATAAAAACGCATCGAAAAATCTATATAGAAAAGGAAATAAAATTTAGCAAAAGGTCTAATTTCCTTTTTGAAACTTCAAGCCCGAATCGAATTAAATTTCCGGATCGGATATACGCCTTTTTGCGTCACCAACGTATGGCCCCGATAAACTTCCGGACACGTTTCGACCCCACAATGGTTTGATCCAGGCCTCACATAGAATGATCCTCCTCCCTCACAATAATCAGATGCCTAGGGAACATTGACATTAGACTCGTCAAATGGGTGAGTTTGGTTGGGTTTGGATTGGGTCAAAAATGGGTTGACCCATTTAACCCGGTTTGACTCATATTTATGTAATATAAATTTAATAATCTATACCCGATCCACCCATACCCAACCCATACTCGACTCAACCCGTATTGCTAAATGCTATTAATATTCTACAAAAACCCACACCTACTATATGCTAATTGGATTAAAACTTCAAATTAAATTAAAAATAGTAAATAAAATAAAAAAGTTAAAAAACCTATAAATTGAAATATTTATAAAAAATTAGACCATGCATATGCTTCTCTTGTTTAAAGTGAATATACTATTGAGTAATTGAAAACTATAACATGAAAAATCTTTAACTAAACTTAAGAAAGCTTATTTTTATAATTTTTTAATAAAAAAAAATATTGCTAAAACACTTTTATGCAATACAAATTTAATCAAATTTTTTTATAATTCTTTTTAAAATATTTTTTAAATCGAATTTTTAATTATTTTTATTTTTAAAAATATATTTTAAAAATATAATTATTTTATTTTTATTTTTTAAAATATAATTTTTAATTATTATTTTCTCTTTTTCTCTTTTCTTTTTTCTTCTTCTTCGATCGGCCATTGGCCACGATGATGGTTGAAACCGGCCACGGGCGAGCTTGCCATTTGAGCCTCGCTTGATGCTAGTGGGGCTTCACCTCACTAGATCAGTGAGATTGAGCCTTGCCGGATCCGACAAGGCTCGAGCCTCGCTAGTCATCGGTGAAGCCGAGGTCTCGCCGGCGTCAAGTGAGGCCCGATCCCGCCGATCTGGCAAGGCCGAGGCCCCACCCGACACCGGCCAGCTCGAGTCTTGCCAATCATCGGCGACCATGAGCTTGCGTGTCGGCGGGCTCGAGCGTGTCCTAGCTTGGCCTATCGTTGGCCGGTGGCCGGTTGTCACCGTGCCGCCACCGGCTAAGGAAGGAGGAAAAAGAAAAAAAAAAGAAAAAGAAAAAAGAAAATAAAATTGAAATATGAAAAATAATTATAATTTCGATTTTTTATTAAAAAAACATTTTTATAAAGTTAAAAAGAGAAAGATTGTGTAGAGCTTGGGTTGGAAATTTAGAAATGAGTTTCAAGGTTCTAACCCACTTAATATTTAAAATGGGTCAAAAATTGGGTATAACTTCTGACCTATTTAAATTAGACTCACTTTTCAGTCTATTTCTAGGGGGTTTTTAAAAGTCTCTAACTCATATAAGTAAAATATGAGTAACACCTCTAATGGACGTAGAGGTGATACCTACACCTCTAATGGACGTACAGGTGATACCTAGTCACCTCCAGGAACTTCTCCGACGTAACATATACGACATTGTAAAGCAGTTCGTTCTTCGTCGCTCGAACTCCGATAGCCGGTGTAGTACATAGATCCGTGTCCGTGTCGTTCTCTTGATTAGCTTTCTGCACTGTTCATACCAAAAGTTTGTGACCACAGAAATGATTATCAGTACTCGATCCCAAGGACCTCCTTCTATATTAAGCCCTGCCCCAACTTCTCTCGATCAGAGGGGGAAGGGAGGACGATCTTCTGCCGGTGCCAGCGAGGAATCCTTTGGGAAGTAGGCCGAGAGATGGCGTCGCCGAGGAAGATAACGCTGCGGAGCTCCGATGGGGTGTCGTTCGAGGTGGAGCGGTCGGTGGCGGCGGAGTGGCAGACGATCAAGCACATGATCGAGGACGACTGCGCCGACGGCGCGATCCCGCTCCCCAATGTGACCAGCGAGATCCTGGCCAAGGTGATCGAGTACTGCAAGAAGCACGCCGAGTCCGCCACGGCCGAGGATCGCGTCAACGACGAGGACCTCAAGGCCTGGGACGCTGAGTTCGTCAAGGTCGACCAGGCCACCCTGTGTGACCTCATCAATGTCGGTTGATTCTCTCCCCATCTTTCCCTTGTTTCTTTTTTAGGGTTCCTTTTTCTTTTTTCTTTTTCGGGGGCCTTCGTTTGGCAGGAGATTGGCGTGTTGTTCTGTTTGATCGACTTTTGTTTGTGCTGAAAGATCGCATTTTTTTTTTCATGAGATTGGGAAGTTAGTGGGTGGTCTTGATGAGGGATTAGGGGATCTCCGTTGAATTTGTCGAATGTGGGTGGCTGAAGAGAAGGACTGGGGATGGAATTCCGATTTGAACTAGTCCGGTGCGAGGCCTGTGTTCGCGCGAAGTTTGATGTGTTGATAGATGTGCGTGTTCTCTTTTGCTTTCCCTTTTTTTCCCCTGCTTGGCAAATAGGATTCTGTTGGCTACAGGACGTCACGCTAGAGGGATGGGACGGTACACGAGGAGTGGAATTGGATGCTTTCTTTTCAATTCACATGCATATTGGTGTGTGCACCCATGGTAGCCTTTGTAAATCAAATCACGCAGGCCGGCCTTTATACAATAGGAAACCCTTTTGAGTTTTCGGGAGATGATTTGAATTGACTAAAAAGTTAGATTCCTTGCTTTTTTTAACTGGGGAAACTCTCTGTGAGAAGCACTTCCAAAGATTCCTCGTTTTTTTTTCTCCTTATGGAAACACGTCTACCTTAGAAGTTGCAATATTATTACATTTCAATGAGCTATTAGGAGCACTACCATCTCTGTTTAGTGCTTTTCACAGTGCATTCGAGTCATGTATCATCTTTGAAATGGCACAATGCTCCTTTAAACGACATGTTGAAGTCTTCTAGTAGCATCGTCAACATGAAGTGCCTTTCAAGGGTGTACATTTGTTAATGTTTTCTCAAATTGAATTTAGCGATTGTGTAGTTATCCATGGAACTAGCTTCAGTTGGTGGAGATGCATTTGATATGCCTTACTTGCACCATGTGCTAAGCTTTATTAAATTTTTTTCCCTAATTGTTGTTTTAGCCTTTGAGGCTGGCGTATGAATATTTCTGTGCTATTAAACATCATGTAGTTTGACGTTCAAGCTAGTTAAGTGGCATGTGCTGTGCCCTGCATCATCTAGGATTATATTATTGAATCATTGATCATTTGAGATAATTGGAGAAGGGGAACCATGTGCAATCTTTTTGTCGGTGAGGAATTAATGCGGAAATTTCGCATTTAGCATAGAAATAGGAAACTTGTGCTTGTCCTGCACCCATGCTACTGCTCAACTTTGTGTGGGAGGGACTAACACAATGGTGGGGCTTCCAATATGAAGGTAATTTGTGGATTCCCAGCCTGGGCAGGGTCTTGACTTTGGAGAAAGCTAAGTGTTCATTTAATATGGCAAGGTCTTGATTGTAAGGGTTTTCTGTTTTTACAAATGGTGATCATAATGCGGCATGGCCAACTTTTTTTGGTAATAAGCTGTTCCAATTAGTTGTTACTCGGTCTGACGCATGTATGAATTTGTGTCTAATTAGGCCGCAAACTATCTGGACATCAAGAGCTTGTTTGACCTGACATCCCAGACAGTGGCTGACATTATCTCTGGCATGATCAAAGGCAAGACCCTTGAGGAGACCGTAGAGGAGATACACAGGATCCTCGGCATGGAGAAAGAGGAGATACGCAGGCTCCTCAGCATCAAGAAAGAAGAGGAGATACGCAGGAAAGAAGAGGAGATACTCAGGATCCTCGGCATCGAGAATGACTTTACCCCAGAGGAGTAGGCAAAGTTGCGGCAGGGGGTACTTTACCCCAGAGGAGGAGGCAAAGTTGCGGCAGGAGAACCCGTGGGCGTTTGAATCATATGTCTTTTAAGTCTCCTCCTGAACCTATATGGAGATGATTTGTGTTTTATTTTGCCGTGTCAGTCTTCTAGTCGTTGAAACATCTAGTATATGACTTTGCTTGGCTCACGAATGTAGATAGCGGGTCGTTATGGTGGCATTATTGTTTGGCAGGAGCCTGGTTTTGAACTTCAGTTCCCTTTTAACGTTACTAAGATTATCCTGTCTGATTATGGCCCTATCGATTTGATTATTATAATTCGTATGCATTTGAATCTTGAATCGGTCGATTGGGGTTGGCTGTGTTGCCCCCGTGTCGAATGAGCCACCGGATGGAACATAATCAAACTATTGGGGATACGGATACTATACCATCCATGAAGGTGGTTCAGGGATTGGGATGAACCTGCAGCATCATGTGCTATCGCCGGGGTTGGGAACATGGAACGCCGTCCGTCTATTATCTAAACATGCATTTCATTTTTAGGTTGATTTAATGCATGAGTTATGAGTATTGCAGATTAAGCAGTTGAATTTTGTTTAGTCCAAAAAAATTTTCATTCATTACTAAAATAATACATGCAAGGGTCTATGGGAAATCTCAAAAGTTATCTTAACAAGATAAATTCATAGAACTTCAAAATAAACAAGAGTATCCGTAACAAGTCAAATTCCTAGAACTTCAAAATAAACCAAAAATCAGTTTTCTTGCTATGAAGGTTGACAAATAAAAAAATTCAGTTGCGGGAAATCGAATCCGGGTCTCCTGGGTGAAAGCCAGATATACTAACCGCTGGACGGCAACGGATTTGCTAGAATGGTACGCCATATTTAATTTGGCGGATTTTTTGGCATACGCAAATTTTCTTCAAAAAAGATAAAAGCTAAAAAGGAGATACGACATTGTGTGGATTTGTTGCTTCCATACTGTGCCAATCAGCCAAAAGTTGTTTCTATTGTTTATAAAATTTTATTTAGTCACATGACATTGTATGGATTTGTCACTTTTTATATTTAACTTAATATTAAAAAATTCGTACCAAATTTGAGGCGAGAACACGGAGTGAGTAAAAAGAGTGAAGAAAGAGAATCATAAAAATGGGCTATTATTTAAATAAGTTATGAATATTCTTGATAATATTTTGAGTTAACTTATTGATGATCAAGTTACTAAATCCAACCTATCAAGTATGGATTAAGAGATGGGTCTATGACGCATTTCGACCATCTATCGATTGGTCGATTTGCGCATGGACCAGTGGGGCCATATATGTGCATCATGCCCATGGCATAACGCGTGGGACTTCCGCATCCTATATGGAAGGAAATTCTATCAAAACTCATAATGGGAAACTAAATAAAATCTAAAAAGACGGTAACAGATATCATTTGTCGAAACTTTGAGTTTTGACCGTGAAGTTTGGATTTGATTTGGATTTTCTTTTTCAAAATCCAGAAACCCAAAAAAGAAGAAAGCTACACTAAATCTCAAAAAATAAAAAGAAAAAGAAAAAAGAACTGCACAAAAGATTATCAGCAAATAAAAACGCATCGAAAAATCTAAATAAAAGGAAATAAAATTTAGCAAAAGGTCTAACTGCCATTTTCGAAACTCCAAGCCCGAATCGAATTGAATTTGCGGATCTGTTATATACGCCTTTTCGCGTCACCGACGTAGGGCCCCCGATGAACTTCCCGACACGTTTCGACCCCTCATTGGTCCAAACGTGCGGCACCCGATGAGGGGCCCTTTATAATCTCGATCCTTCTCCCACTTTCGATTTTCCGATTTCCTTTCCTCCCGAGATTGGATTTCGAAGAGAGAGAGAAGAAGCGACAGAGCCGAGAGCGAAATCCGCTCGCCGATTCTTGGCGCAGAGAGGGAAGGGAGGACGATCTTCTGCCGGTGCCGGCGAGGAATCCGTTTGGGGAAGCAGGGCGAGAGAGATGGCGACGTCGAGGAAGATAACGCTGCGGAGCTCCGACGGGGAGTCGTTCGATGTGGAGCAGTCGGTGGCGGTGGAGTCGCAGACGATCAAGCACATGATCGAGGACGGCTGCGCCGACAACGCGATCCCGCTGCCCAACGTGAACAGCAAGATCCTGGCCAAGGTGATCGAGTACTGCAAGATGCACGTCGAGTCCGCCAAGGCCGAGGATCGCGTCAACGACGAGGAACTCAAGACCTGGGACGTCGATTTCGTCAAGGTCGACCAGGCCACCCTGTTTGACCTCATCCTGGTCTGTCGATTCCCTCCCCCATCTTTCCCTTGTTGCTTTTTTAGGGTTCCTTTTTCTTTTTTCTTTTTCGGGGGCCTTCGTTTGGCAGGAGATTGGCGTGTTGTTCTCGAATTAGGTTTTGTTGGCTTTTTATTTTTGGGGGTTTGGTCGAGGGGCTAGGTTTTGCGAATCGGCGATTAGGGTTTCGCTTGTTCTGTTTGACCGATTTTTTGTTTGTGCTGAAAGATCGGATTTTTTTTCCATGAGATTGGGAAGTTAGTGGTGGTCTTGATGAGGGATTAGGGGATCTCCGTTGAATTTGTCGAATGTGGGTGGCGAAGAGAAGGACTGGGGATGGAATTCCGATTTGAACTAGTCCGGTGCGAGGCCTGTGTTCGTGCGAAGTTTGATGTGTTGATAGATGTGCGTGTCATATGTTCTTGTTCTCTTTTGCTTTTCCTTTTTTTTTCCACCCCTTTTGTGCTTGGCAAATAAGAAGCTGTTGGCTACAGGACGTCACGCTAAGAGGGATTGGACGGTACACGAGGAGTGGAATTGGATGCTTTCTTTTCAATTCACATGCATATTGATGTGTGCATCCATGGTAGCCTTTCAATTCACGCGGGCTGGCCTATATACAATAGGAAACCCTTTTGATTTATGGGGAGATGATTTGTTAGGGCACGCATGATAAAATTTCTACTTCTAATTCTCTGTTTCTCTGTTTCTGGAATAAGTTTGGAACAGAATTTGAAAAAAAATTCTAATCAATTCTTCTTCAAATCTATCTGCGCATGATAAAATCTCTGTTTTTCTGTTCCTCGGAACAGGTTTGGAACAAAAATTTGTTTGGTAACACAATTTGATTTTTCTATTTCCGAAACAGATTTCTATTTCAGAAATAGATTTGAAGAAAGAAATTAGAAGTTAAAATTTTTAACTCAGAAATTGAGAAATCAATTTCTGGCCATAAATCAATTTTTGTTTCAGAAATTTTGTCACGCACACCCTTTCTGGCTAGAAATGAATTTCTATTCTAGAAATTTGTCATTACCCTTGGATTCTTGCGGAGGTTTTGTTTGTATCTCAAATTTTGCTTTTTGAATTTTGAGGGAATGTTGACTAATTGCTTCAAGTAGCGGGGGCAATTCCCTGTTGTTCCCCCGTCCCCCCTTAAAAAACAAGACCAAAAAAAAAAAAAAAAAAATGAAAATAAAAACATACCATATTGTATAAATCCATGCGTGGGTATTAATGTCTCTTTTGGTATGCAGTGTAGATTCAATCATATTCATGACTGCTTTGCTTTCTTAATCTTTTTATTATGGCTCATGTAATATATCAAGGAAGTTCCTTTAATTGCTCTTCAATTGGGGAAACTCTCTGTGAGAAGCACTTCCAAAGATCCTCGTTTTTTTTTCTTTATGGAAACACTTCTACCTTTGAAGTTGCAATATTATTACATTTCAATGAGCTATTAGGAGCACTACCATCTCTATTAAGTGCTTTTCACAGTGCATTTGAGTCATGTATTATCCTTGAAATGGCACAATGCTCCAATGCTCCTTTAAACGACATATTGAAGTCTTCTACTAGCATCATCAACAAGAAGTGCCTTTCTAGGGTGTACATTTGTTAATGTTTTCTCAAATTGAATTTAGCGATTGTGTAGTTATCCATGGAACTAGCTTCAGTTGGTGGAGATGCATTTGGTATGCCTTACTTGCACCATGTCCTAAGCTTTCTTAATTTTTTTTTTTCCCTAATTGTTGTTTTAGCCTTTGAGGCTGGCGTATGAATATTTCTGTGCTATTAAACATCATATAGTTTGACGTTCAAGCTAGTTAAGTGGCATGTGCTGTGCCCTGCATCATCTAGGATTGTATTATTGAATCATTGATCATTAAAAATAATTGGAGGAGGGGAACCATGTGCAATCTTTTTGTTGGTGAGGAATTAATTCGGAAATTTTGCATTTAGCATAGAAATAGGAAACTTGTGCTTGTACTGTACCCTTGCTACTGCTCAACTTTGTGTGGGAGGGACTAACACAGTGGTGGGGCTTCCAATATGAAGGTAATTGTGGATTGCCAGCCTGGGCAGGGTCTTGATTGTAAGGGTTTTCTGATGGTGAACATAATGCAGCATGGCCAACTTTTTTTTGTTAATAAACTGTTCCAATTAGTTGTTACTCGGTCTGACGCATGTATGAATTTTTGTCTAATTAGGCCGCAAACTATCTGAACATCAAGAGCTTGTTGGACCTGACATGTCAGACAGTGGCTGACATGATCAAAGGCAAGACCCCTGAGGAGATACGCAAGACCTTCAGCATCAGGAATGACTTCACCCCAGATGAGGAGGAAGAGGTGCGGCGGGAGAACCAGTGGGCATTTGAATGATATGTCTTTTAAGTCTCCTCATGAAACCTATGGAGATGATTTGTGTTTTATTTTGCCGTGTCAGTCTTTTAGTCGTTGAAACATCTAGTATATGACTTTGCTTGGCTCACGAATGTAGATAGCGGGTCGTTATGGTGGCATTATTGTTTGGCTGGACCCTGGTGTTGTGGACTCCAGTTCCGGACTGGGACCCTGGTGTTCCGGACTCCAGTTCCGGACTCCAGTTCCATATTAATGTTACCGAAATTCTCCTGTCTGTTGATGGCCCTATTGATTTGATTATTATAATTTGTATGCATTCGAACCTTGAATCGGTCGATTGGGGTTGGCTGTGTTGCCCGTGTCGAATGAGCCACCGGATGGAACATAATCAAACGATTGGGGATATATACCTTCCATGAAGGTGGTTCAGGGATTGGGATAAACCTGCTGAACGCTGTCCGGTTATTATCTAGTAGGCATTTCATTTTCAGGTCGATTTAATGCATGAGTTAATAGTATTGCAGACTACTTAGTATTGCAGATTAAGTAGTCGATTCTTTTTTTCTCAAAAGAAATTTCCATTCATTACTAAAATAATTATTAAAATAATACATGATAAGATTTATGGGAAATCTCAATGGTTAGAATTCATAGAACTTCAAAATAAATTAAAATCAATAATTATATGCTTGTTTTTAGTGAATAGATTTATAACTATATATAAGTAAAAGAATCAACCGTCAATCACTAAATTATATATTATCATTAATAATGAGCACACGTGAGATTTTCAACTATAGGCATGACTTTGCATTTCAGCGATGTGCCCCTAGGATCTGCGTCTCTAACACCATCACTATACGGAGGCAATATAAACATATTGAATAAACTTACAAGAGCGAGCCTTTTAGCAAGTGCGAAACAGCAAAATTATTAAATAAAAGCACGTTAAAACATAGAGTTAATATCAAAGTTGCTGTGAACACCATTAAAGCTTATACCTATAAAATCAGGAGAGTAAAGGAAAGAAAACGAGTAAAAATGAAGGAATAGCGATGAGAAAGAGGGGGGGGGTGTTATTTAGGTAAAATCCCTTCCCAGAAAGTTGAAGAGACCGAAAAAAAGAAGAGGCTAAACTCAGAGAGGGGAAGAGAGGGATCGAGTTGTTGAAGACATTTGACTAAAATGAGAAAGAGAACCTCAAACGTACAAGAGAGAGAGTTTTCAGACGGAAAAGTTTCTTCTTTCTTCCGATGAAGGTTGACAAATAAAAAATATTCCGTTGCCGGGAATCGAACCCGGGTCTCCTGGGTGAAAGCCAGATATCCTAACCGCTGGACGACAACGGATTTGTGCAAAGTTGGTGCGCCATATTTGATTTGGCGGATTCTTTCTTCTTAGGATAATTGCTTTACCTCAAAAATTCAAATTGCTGAGGGGAGAGAGATATTTCGATGATGTCGTGATGTAGCACGGCAATTTAACCAACTAATCGCAAGATATCAATTAATCCCTATACTTTCGTATTGAACTAAATTCAAGATTATTGTTCATGAATTTTCATTTATTCGAAAACAAGATCATGAACTTTTTAAATAGATGTGTTAAAATACACTTCTTCTTTTTTCTTTTACTCTTCTTTTCTTTTAAATTGCGATTTTCCTTGATTTTTCTCAAGTTTCAAATTCAAAATATCAATCTCGATAGTTGCATGTATCAAGCTTTTGGAGATATAATATCTTCTTTCTGCGTTTGTTGAATTTGGCACGTTTGATGTCATTTTTCTCAATTATTTCAAGGGTTTTTTTTTTTTTAATCTCCTTTCATCAACTCTTCATATTTCGGAGAGACAAATAAAAAATAAAAAGCTTTCTCATTTAGACTTAGGAAAGAATCAAGCATCTTGATTTACTTGGTAGATAGACTGAAATTTTCTGACTCATCTCTAATATTAGTCCAGAAGAAGAGCCGTCTAACATATAACTGAAAGTTAATAAACTACTGGAGAAAAGGAGAATAATTAGCTGTAAAATGCTAAAAAAATAGCATGTTTGTACTTGATTAATTTAATTTAAGCGTACCGTGTTTTTCTTAGTAGTATCAACCCAACAAGGCAGCCATCCAGCAACCAAAAGTCATAAATTTTAAGGAAAATGACTAGAATAATCCCTAAACTTGGACCTGATATATAATGTGGTCTCCGAACTTTTAATTAGTTCAATGTGATTACTAAGTTATAGTTTAATGTGTAATGCTGTCTCTGAATTTTTAATTTGTTCAATGTGATTATTAAATTTTTGGTACATGTGCAATTTATAGTTCATAGATAAGATAATTAAGAGATTAGATTGAATCTAGAGATATAATAAAATAATCTAGAGAATAGATTGAACATTTACCATAAGTTCAAGAACCGCATTAAAATAAATTAAAGTCCAACGACGACATTGCATATTGGACTAAAGTTTAGAAATCACATTATACATTTAGCTTATTTATAGGAATCATTTGTGTAATTTAACCTAATTCTTGATGATAAAAACGCAGCATGTTGTATGAAGTTCTAAACGGGACAACACCCGAGCAAGTTCACCGTTCCGATCCAAAATTTCACCGCCAAACTAACGTAGTTTGCACAACCAGAGAGCCAACTGATTTGCAATCCAATTCGTCGATGATTCTCTCTCTCTCTCTCTCTTTTTTTTTTGCATGTTTTCTTTAACAATTAAGCGGTCGAACCCTAAACACAAGAACACGATTCAAGAATCAGGAACTCCGTGAACTCAATACCACAGGCTATAACTCGGGCAACTTCCCAATGGATCGGCAAATTCCCTACCTCTGGCATTTCGAAAACGGATGTACTCGAAGCAGGTACAAGAAAGAGCTTCCCAATAAAATTTTCCATCCCCATCCTCTTCAGCACAAGGGGAAACACCACCTGGTGCCCTACTCGGAATTTCACGATGAACAGAAAAGGCCATGCAGCTTCGTACGTAAATAAATGCGCAAATACCAGGAAAGAAAAACGTCCATGTCTCTTCTTTGGTAATGAAAACAAAGGTCCCCTGTCAGTTGCTTCCACAATGTAGAGTACAAAAACAATAACATTCACAAATGGTTACAGGAAAAAAAGAATAGTTTCTAGAGTTTCCGATCTCTCTGATCCAAATACCACCGAAAGCATCGGATCACATCAGACAGACCAGCAACTTTCAGGAGTATCATCCACACCATGGTCCAGAAGTAGTTCATGCAAAAAAAAAAAAAATCTTCGAGGTCCTGAAGAAAGTGCAATTAGAAAAAAAAAAAAACATTTTCGTATTTAACAAATGAGATGAGCGCTACAACTTTGAAAGTCGTGCATGAGTGAAGACCAGGACTTTCGCCGCACTTTCCACAACCGGTATGCCAACCCCCTCCGTTGTCGCCGCATGCAATGTGTCGTCCACCATCGGTATCTTCCTGCCGTTCAGAATCATCCTTCACTGAAAGAAAATGTAATCTGACCCCAAAGATTGAAAAAATGAACTAAGGGGCAGTAAAGGGACACGCAACAAAAATCCCCTCATGATGTCATCAGCACATAGACCATAAATATCTATAGAAAATTTCCACAAAACCACATGAATCAACCAGTATACTCATGCAATCTGCTCGACTCAAGTACTTCAACCGCACGCTCTTCTACCCTTTCACGATATTGTATCTTCTGCTCCTTTTTCTTTCTTTTATACTGGATTTGTAAGCCACGGTAAGACTACTAAGCAAGCATTATATTAGTCATAACAAATCCTCCATGATCCCTTCTTGGTAAAACATGCGAAAGCATGTACTTCATGTGCTTGTTCCTGTAGCTGCAGAGCTAGTCTGGCCTGTTTCGCCCATACGGTTGGGCTCCTCTAACCTCCTTGATATAACCACATGAGCATCACCCTGACCGACCATATTGTCAAATCTCGTATCCCTGACATTGTGAGAGCCCAATTCGATTCCAGATGCAAGAGTGTCGTGATTCAGAGAGGTGGGGACCCGAGGGCTTGTGGTGCCCGAAGAATGAGCAGAAGTAGACAAGACAAATTTCATCCAATCAGTGCGCTTCCTGACTTTGTCGCCCTGTGGCTCACAACAGAAGGCACGAGAATGATCATAAGTCAGAAAAGAAGAGAATCGAATCCAGTTATGCAAATTATACAGAACATTCTGTAGCACCACACTAGCAGACAAGTGGAGTGGATCTGGCACCCGGAAATGATACCTGCACTTCCACAACAGTTGAAGTTCGCACAGCATCCAATATGAGCTCTACATCATTAGTCAACTCCTTGACCTGGATCCAAAACAACATTTACAGTAAACACAAAGGTTTGAAATAAATAAGTGATGAATCGCATCCAATATAAGCAGCAATATGTTTGCCTTGCATGGTATACGTAATCCTGGCAAAAAGCCAGGGTCTGTGTGGAAGACCTGAACTAACAAAGGAGGACCAGGACAAATAGTATAATTTCCTAATTGACTAGTTTTTCTCACCCCAAAAAAATAGTGCAATATCTATAGTCAAAGCTTGGGGTGTCCTAAATACCAAAAGATGCCAACAATAATAAATCATTATAGGTGAAGTCATCAGCCACCGGTACAGAAAATATCAAAAAGAGTTCCACAAAGAAGGCGCATGCGAAGCTATTAAATCGGAAAAAAAAAGTAACAAATAAAGTAAGAAAATCTTTTGACTAACTTTTTTCAGTCAAGCAGCCAACACACAGTCAAAGGCAGAGTCTGCATCTTCCCTCAGAAAAGGGTTTTAGGGGAAGGGGAGTGGCACTTTTGGCCAAAATTTATATAATAGCAGATAACTATACGGACCAGCCAATGTTGTAGAAATTGTCCGATTCATGGTCCAAATCATATGATTCATTTCAATTCATCTTTCAAAAGATTCAACCAGCTGTCGTTGCCTCCAACTCCAGCTGTTGCGCCTCTGAGGACTGATGAATTCGAGGTGCATGCCCTCTGAGAAGGCACAGCTTCTCAACACCTCTGAATTGGGTCTACAGTCCTCTGACCCTCCTCTTTTCTGCACCTTTGACCAACCTCTTTAGCTTGTTTAAATCGCAAGCATAGACAAAGTCGCAGCTTGCGTGTGTAGGAATAAATAGACTCGTCTCTTTTGCATGCTTCATGAGAAAGCAATACAAATGTAGTCAAAATAGAGATTTGGCTTGTAGAATAGTGACGAGACAAATCATGAATATTGAGTTAACTTGCTGCAAAATCTTGTACCAAATGAAATCGGAGTAAAATCAAGAGTTGACTCAGCAAAATTGCCAAAATTGCGAGTCAACTAGGTGAGAATCATTGGACTGACTTTATTAGCCCAAGCCCACTTTCTTGGGAAATCTAATAGCAAATGAAACAATGCAGGCCATATCGACGTTTCAATGAAATGGTTTGTTTCAACAGCACAAATTGAAAAAGGAAAGAAAAGAACTAAATAACATAAAGAAAAATAATTTCCTCATGCCCAATTCACAACAGTACAGTGGGCCCTCTCGATTCCAAGAAGCAGCCATAAAAATCCACTTTAACCATCAAAAACCTCCATTACCACCCCCATCATCTTTTGCCATTCAGTAACAGAACATAATGAAGCTTCAAAGTCTTTTGTCGTATGCGAATTTTTCCTAAATAATCCTAAACTGTACCAATATTTCTATATTTCGTCCGGTCAGTCTAATGTATTTGATCAATTTGCTCAATACTATCATTTGACATGCTCCAATTTCTTCCTTAATGGTATGGAACTTTTTGTTATAGTATGTATCAAACTCATTATGTTCTTTGGGTTATTTTATAAGCTTTGCGAAACCTTTCTATATAATGATTTGATCTTACGATTTAGTTTTGTGGAGGCCCCTCCAATTTCCTAGTTAAAAAAGTGATTTTAACTACCTTGGCAAATAGTTTCCATTGTTTTTGTGTATTTAAGGTTCTTGTTGAAGTGTCATGAAGTTTCTTTTACAAGTTCGAGGCCTTTGGGTATGGAACAAATAGAGTAGTATGTCAATCTGTTACGAGTCTGCGACTTCCTCTTTGCATACAGTTTCCCACAGAATGCGAATTGAAATTTATACTATGTTAATCAGGTCCCGAAACGAAAGAGTTAAATTTTCCCAACAATATTTACCATAATATGCTTTTTATGTGCTTTCGCAACTAATAGCTATGTTCTAGTAAGAAATGCCAATCCTTTCTACCAAATCTTCCCAAAAAATGAGATTTACAATTCAGGATTTGGACCTCAATTCAACAACACTGCAGTCACCTACAACCCATTGTGAATATATCTAAGTGTCCAACTAGTAAGTCATAAGTTGACACAAGAGTCAAATTCCAGTTGCCTCATGCAAGTTGTCCATTTGAAATTAAACAGATCAAGGCAAAGCAACAAGGCCACCAAGATAACGGATTCAACCATGATAATTCAAATCATTGCTGATACCAGTTAATCATTAATCATGACATTAAGACAAGATAGGTTGATGATGTATTGAAACTATGAGAATGAATAATGGCAAGGCAATTTGAAACTATAAGGCCTACCGTAGCGCTTTCATCAGAATTAAAAATTAAGATGGTAAATTTCACCATTGGTTACTGAACTTTGGTGCACTTTGTAATCAGATTAGTGAACTTTCATTTGATCACCATATACATGAAACCTCTGTATCTTTGCAGTTAATGAATTTTAACCAAAATCCAAAAAATTGTAAGCTTGGTGCTAACGTACCCTTGCCACTTGCCAATAAAACATGGAGTTCAGTTGCACGCTTATGTCAGCAGGAAGTGAAAATAGTTTAAATTTCATAAAATAATTGAAATAAAAAAGCAATGAAGCGACTAACTCTCTGCCCCTCTTTGGAGGGTCGTTGACCATCAATTGTCAGAAAGGACAGTGCAGCACTCTACCACAATCAAAGAGGGTCATTTCCCTCCATCACTGCTGGCAGAAGGCCTGCAACACTCACTGGGGATGCAGGGGGTCACAGGCCCTCAAGCCTTTATTCCCTTTTTCTTCTTGTTCTCTTCTTAAATTCTTTGCATTTTCAGGAAAAAAAAAAAAAACTCAAAGATGACATTGTCCACCGACTCCATAGAGCCACACCACTATGTTAGTACTTCGCCAAAAACTAGTTCAAATTCTTATCGAAGTACGACAATTTCAATGAAATGAATGTTTGACCCGTTTGGTGATTTAAATCATAGCTCATTAATCTATTGAAAATAGCACCCAAATTTAGCGATACCAATGAAGTATACCCAGTTAAAGTAATATGCAATAAACAGGATTTGGGGAAAAAAGATATTACTTGCGAAGTCTCACCATCTTCAAAACTACACGTGTGGAAGTTAAAAGATTGGAGGAGCCAATCTTTGCCATAATAGAAAATCCATCCAGAAATGAAAGAGGACTTCCATCTCCAGTGAATTTGCAAGCAAATTCATTTAGGCTGAAAACACATAACTCATCAAAAGCAATGTTGGGTGGTTGACTTCCATACCTTGAAGTGCATTGCCTTCACAAGTGGTATATTATAAGTATATACAAATCGAGTAATCTGGTACTGCATTTTTTACAAATACACCAACTTCATTCAAAATAATAACATCCAAGTGCATAGCAAAAGTCACAGGAGATCCCTGATAGTTAAAGACACCTTTCTATAATTAGCTCAAGACAAAAGGGATTATCAATCTCAAAGCCAAATAAGAGCTAAATCAATCACGAAACTTGAATGCATTCCCTTTAACACAATCAATTAAGGTAGCTAGACGTAAATGCTACAATGGAACTCACCAAAAAGACGACAAGAAAGCAATTAGCTTAATTACAAGCACAGAACCAGGAACCCAACACTTTTGAGGTCAAATGATTGGCTGCTAAGGGATCCCACGTTCATTTTAAGAAGTAATACATCAAAATAAGAAAAGAATGAATGGAGTTCAATTGTCGGCAAGTATAGTATAAATTAACACCCCAGATGTCTTCTTCTGGAAGTATTGTACTATAGAATTAACGTCATTTTGAATCCAGGTGAAATTATATCTTTAATCAATAAGCCAATAAAACATGACTTGATACTAGATGGAACTAAAAGGTACAATTAAGTTCAAGAGTGCAAACTTCTGATATATTCAAGAAAACTTACTTTTTTAAACCCTGCAATAATAGCTATAGAAACCCAGCCCTGTTTATCCATTTTCCGCCGCAAATATAGATCCTTCACAAGATTCTCGTTACTGCACCAGCCAAATATAGAGGATGATTTCAGTTAACTTATGAAAACTTGCAATATGTTTTGAGAAACAAAGAGTACTTATTTTGAGGGGGGGAAACAGTAAAATTACCTGAAATAATAGTCTATCTGACTAACTATTTGAGCACGCAAGAGTAGATTAGGCGGTGGAATATAAACCATAGGAGGCTGCATTGGCGGATAATAAGGAACATTCCGAATATCCAACGGAATTGGGAAATAATACACTGGAGTCTCTGGAAAAAATAAAGGACATCAAAGAAAATCTTTTGGATGGTAAGTTTTGACAGTTAACATAATCTGCCTTACCAGGAAAAACTACAGGGCCGCCAAGAGGCCGAACTGAAGCAGGTCCAATATATGGAGCAGTAGAAGGTGAGACAGGCGGCGGTGGTGCGGGCCTGACAATCCTCGGCATACCTCTTTGATGTGGCATGTGAGAATCTCTGTTATTGTTAAAATTTCGGTGACCACTTAGTTCTTGATTACCACGTTCATGATCACGCCTAACCCCATAGCTGTGGTGGTAAGAACCATCCCCACGTGAATAATTACCCCCACCTCGCCTGAAGGAGCTGCGCTGCTGTTGAGGGTGCTCATTGCCATTTTGTGAATGCGAAACAGGCCCACTCCTGTGGTTATGGTCCCTGGCAGAAGGATTATTTGATCTCAGGTCAACTGAAGGGGCTACAACTGCTGATGTCTGAGCAACTCCGCCACCAGAAGATGTAGATCCACTTTGCTTCTTTGCTCTCGGACGTGCAGGCATGGAGGAGCTTGTTGCTATATTTGCATCCTTATTATCAGTGAGTTGCTTCTGTGAAACAGACGAGGCATTTCCGTTTCCCTTCAACATGAACAATTTCTCAAGGGTCAGAGCATTATGCATGCAATGGAAGAATGAAATGACACAGACACAGCTCGATGCAAAGTCCCCAAGTTATGGAATGATAAAAGACTCTTTCATTTGCAACACCTAGCAAAACGTATTTGCCCAACAGAAAAACCAAAAGATGGGGCAGGAAGAAAAATCCCATTTCTTTTTGGTCGTTGTTCCATTGTTCCTTTCAGAAAAAGCACAGAAACAGCCAGAAGAGTAAAGTGTGCAAAGAAGGAAAAACTGTATATGTGAGAATACAGAGTTAGCCGTCTATTTTCTGTACATCATAAACACCCAAATCAATTAAATCTGAGTCTTTGGGTTTCACAGGCCATTTAGTCATTTCAAGGTCTCCAATTATCAACAAAGCACCAATGACTGCACCATCCCATGTCTAAAGTAGAAGCAACTTAAAAGCACCAACTATTCTACCCAAAACAAAGCCACTCATCTTGTTTATAAGAAAGAAAGGGAACTGTCCAGTTCTACTTGCAACTGAGTATCATGTGTGAAGTGCTCATATTTGTTATAGGTATAGTTTTTTTTTTTTTTTTTTTTCATTTCAAGTCCATCACAATATCAAAAGGAGAACCCACATTAAGGAGCTATATATGTTCTTCACATCAGGCAACGTTCATTCCTTCAAATTTAATTTCCATAGACAGCTAGCTGGTAAGAGAACAAAAATTACACAAAGTAATAAGCTAGAAGGCTTAAGTCTCATGCTCTCTTAGCTTGACTGAGGCCACATCCTAGGAAGCACTGAATTAGACCCCTTAGGGAAAGACCTAAAGGCAGAAGGGGCCCTTGCTTTTGTATATATTTTCAGCTAATGAAGCCTGGGAAACATGAAAATGTCACGTATAAAAACCTCTTAATCAACCTGGCTATTGCACCATTTTTTTGAACGTGTTTTTTTAAGATGTAGTAGAGCATTTAGATGATATATCTTGAATCTAAAGCCTTTTAGTTCATCAAACATTTAAAAAGGGAGTTCAAAAATTGAACTCTCCTCTAAAAGCTAACTGAGCTACTTCAGATGTGCTCCAGCACTCCAATTCTAAAAACTCGCTAGTAAATGTAACTTTCTTGTGCATTCCAAAATCTTCAGAAATTCCATCACACAGAACAAGTAACGGCCTGAAAGCATAATAACTTATCTTAAGTTCCAACATCTCTTCTCGTATGACCAAATAGGCAAAAATCGAATAGCACAAACTGTTTTTTCCCCTCGCTCTACACTTAATCCACAACCAAACCAAGCCAAACCACGAGAAAATTATATAATCGCATTCTTACAAAAGCAACATCCAGAAAGCAAAAGCTATACCTCTGTCGCAGGCACGGGTGGTGATCCATCAGATAAACCTTTCACAGGCACCGAAGTCGATTTCGTTGATGACCTAGTCGACTCGGACAAAGCAGGCCACGATTCAGCTCCCATGACTGGGCCGAACTCGGCAGCAGGGGGCCCGGGGCTCTCCGAGGGCAGCTTCCATGGAGTCTTCTTGCCCACATTGCCGTTCTCGGAGCCCCCCTCCTCCGCGATCGAAGACAGAGACGAAGAGGATGAAGACGGAACAACCTCCGGAGCGACCGCAATGTTCATCTTGCTCAACAAATCAACAGACTCGGTCACATCCGATTCCCCCCCACGGACGATCTCAGTCCACTGCTGCGGCGAGGCCATCGTCCTGGCCTGTCTGCCGACTCGAGGACTATTAACAGCACCAGCAGAATTGCGAGGAGAGTGATTGTTAGCTTCTATGGAGTTAGCGTTAGTCGTGTCCGTGACGATAGCCATGAGAGAGAGAGAGAGAGAGAGAGAGAGAGAGGCAGAGGAGATTGCGGTTATCTTCTCAGGTAAAACAGCGTTCGCCGACGAGTATAGACGAGGAAAAAAGGAGAGAAGTCGGAGAAAAGATGCCGGAAAAAATCGATGAAACAGAGTGCCGATCGATTGAAAAAATGAACTAGGGTTTGATTCCGGACACTCCTTAGAATCGGCTCATCGACGAGGAATCGAAGCGAAGGGGAAAAAAAAAATCCAACGGAGGATGAGGCAAAATTTGCGGAAAACAGAGAGCGCTTGCTCGATCGATAGATTAGGGTTTCGAACCTGCCTCCGAAGTGCGCGTGCTTCTCAGGGGACAAAAAAAAAAAACCCAAAAAAATAATTTCGCCGATCGGCTGATCAACGACGAAGCGAAATCGAAAGGAGAATCGACGGACGGCGATAATCGGCGGCGGACGCGAGGAGCGATCGGCCGACGCGACTTAGGGGCTCGATCCTTCCCCTCCGGCAGTGCGCGCGCGCGCCTCTCTCGGGGAAAAATTCGTCGAACGGATGGTATCGACGGGGGAGCGAGGAGGGGGTGCGACTGATCGGGAGAGACCCGGGACGATCGGGGGATTCTCGGGGAGTTCCGATCGCCGGCGGCGGCAGGAATCCGGGGCGGGGCGGGGCTGCGGAATCGAGCTCCACTCGTCGGCGACTCACTGAGTCCGAGGGTGTGGCGAGTCTGGCGAGTCTCGGTGTGTTTTTGTGTGTTTCCGCCCTCTTCCTGGTCTCTCTCTCTCTCTCTGCTCTGGCTTGGGGAGCTTCTTTCGCATTTGCTTATAAGAAATTCTTCGGCGAGAAGGTTTTGTACGACGGGGACAGTGTGTGTTTACAGAAATGCCCTCCCCGGTGGAGCCCCCTTGATGTGATTCCATTCGGATATATACATAATTAGTATATAATTATCTCTCTATTATCTCTTTCTAGGCTCTGTTTTTTCACAAAAAAAAAAAATAAAAATAAAATATTTATATCACTTAAAATTATTAACTAACGAATAAAATTTTTATTATAAATACTAAATTTATGTCTAAATAATTTCGTGGATAAATAAAATATTTTCCATTTTTTATTTTATAAGTGATTAAAGTGATTTTACTCACCTTGTTATGAACGCGTTGGTTCAGGTGTTCCCCCTCTTCCAGTAGGGGGAGGTTTGAGCCACCATCCCGAGTTTTACGTGCCGCCGCCACGCCGTTGCACGACCAGCTCATGCTCATTAAAAAAAAAGAAAGTGATTTCCTTTTGGAAATAATATAATTCATTCATTTTTCATGGTTAAAGGGTAATTTTAGAATGATTAATACATTTTTTATGCCCTCCCATAATAATCTAATTCCTACGACAGAGAAAGCAAAACTAATTAGGATTTTAAGTATGGATTTTAGTCCAAAACTTTGATGAAATTTATTATGACAACTGTAGGAAAAGAGCGTGAGCAATTACATGCAAGGAAAATACTATAGAAAATAAGAGATTTATTAATTATTTGCCAATTGATTGATTATAAAAACGATGACAAACATTATTTTGATACGGCATGAATATTTCATTGAAATATTCTTATAATTTTTTAGTGTTAAAATAACTGTCAATCCGTTTAGTTAATAGTATAGATTGAAACAATGTAACACACGAATGAAAATTCATAATTTTAAAAGTCAAGATAATCTCTAATTAGTCTAGTAAGAATATCACCTTCCAATATTGAACGCAAATCTCAACGTCTTTAAAATTATTCAAATTTCTTCCAAACAAACTCAAGTGTAATACATGACCCAAAAAAAAAAACTCAAGTGTAATAGAAGAGAGTCGACATAATTATGAACTGTCTTCATAAGCACCTTTCCTTTCGGAAAATTGATGCAAATCTCTCTTCTTCCAATTATTTAAGTTTTCTTCCTAAATAGAGAACGAATTTGGCAAGGCAATTTAAATAAAGTCCTGAAATGACGCAAACCACACATTTCCTTCCCATTTTGATTCTTTTTTTTTCACGTTCTCTGCACACGTATATGTACGCGTGCGTGACCCATCTGTTGTCGGTACTATGTTGGAACTCCTAAGGAAAAAATAAATAGTAATTTTGTCAATTAACTACAGGAAAATAAAAAAATAAACATTTTGTACGGTCGCTTATACAAATGCTCCTCTCTTGGCAGCACTGAACTATCTAGGGGACGCTAGCCTGGCATAGCTACAAAATAAAAGCTCTTAAATTTGGTGACGTGCTATAAAGATACTATACCGTCCTATTGAATTATCAGAAGAAATCCAAGAAACACTATATCTTCCGTGGGGACCAATCTGAACAGGGAATCTATTTGCTCATGTACCATGCAACATTTCGTAGAATTATTGTCAAATTTTCTCAATTTTCAAGCCATTGAATGAAAGCACGGTTCAATATCACATGTTCCAATGGCCGGCTTTCAAATTCACAGATGTACATCCATCCATACACATATTTCGAGATTCTATATTCATCCTCGAATATACTTACATATAAAATTACTCACGATTTAAAAAAAAAAAAATTGTAACATCCATGCACTTCATACACATGCCCTGTTCTTCTTACCTTAGTGCCTTCTTTCGAAATCATGGCATAATCAACAAAGTCAATATTCATTTACCCAGTTCACTTAGCCAAAATCTCGATTTGATACGTTCGAATTCATGGTTCGATCAACAGTCAACACGGTGCTTACAAGGCTATTAGGCTATTTAGAAAGATAGTCGCGTGCGAAATGCGTGTTCTAGAGCGAATCGTGTAATTTTATCTCTCTCTGGGGGATGGGTCACGACAGAGCTAGAAAACTACAAAAAGGTATCTTGCCCACGGCCTCTTTTCTCATAACTCAGTCGCCGCCGCGTATCCATGTGTCAATTTTGACTAGCACAGGCGTGGGCGACTTCATTTGACAAATTTCTGACGATAAATCGAGTCGTTGACGTAGAACCCACGCTCCCCAGAACAAAGTCCCGAGTCCTGGCGGAGAAACAAAAGGTACAACCCATGGAATCTTCAGCCCAAAAGCGGGCGTTCATCGTAGAGAAACGGAGGGCCCGCTGCTCCTCGCGTGTTTCCAACTCCAATCGGAACGCTTTGCCTGGAAAAACTCAACCGGTCAACGCGAATCTATGGGCATGTAGTGTCTGTAATAGAAGGGAAGTGTCAATGGCACGACAGAGCTGGTTTTCACGTATCATCAACATGGGAACCGCGCGCGGACAGAGAGGACGTGCGATGTCGGAAGCGCGAGAAGCCGTCTGCCCGGAAGTGGGTGGGTGGGACGCCCCTATGTTTCCCCCCATCTCAATATCATGGACCACCTCGTACTTCACGAATAAAGCCAAGAAATGGTGGTCCTGTATTCAATCTAAACACAAGGGCTTCACAAAACTCCCTATCTTAGCGAGGTTAGCATGCGGACAGGGACACTAGCATGCTATGCCATGCTTTAGAAAGCCCGATGAGCGACCCCGGACCCCATCGTCTGTCCCCAAGTCCTCCAATTTACTTAACAAAATCTAAGCTACCCCCAACCACCATCACAAGGCTTGACAAGCTAAACAAACTAGCAACCCGAAATTCCCAATCCAACCGAAAATACTAGCCGCCTCTGGGAAAAAGGGCGTAATACTGACCTTAGAACAATTGGTTATACTCTCAGGAAAACTCACAGTGAAAAGGGCTCCGGTGGAGAAAAGGCAATAAACCTGTAACGATATAAAGAGTAGAAGGAAAATTATCGAGACACCCCTCGTCCGATCAAAAGTGTCATACGAGGATTAAGTTACACTACCATCTCACTGTTATTTGCAAAGTGACATTTACAATGGTAGAAGAATGACAGGACATGGAATGAACTCAGCTAACAAGTTTGCATCCACGTGCTTAGAATGGATGGCTTCCATGCTGAGAATGACCAAATCCAAGTTTAGATCATCGGCGACCTCACCAATTATAGCAGTTGGTTTGTTGCCTTCTCCAAGACGTTCTAGCAACTTATATTCTTGGAACCCACCTGTAAAAGCTCGTGGATGATCAGGAACAGTTATCACAAACTGAAAACAAGACATTTTTAATTGGTGGATGTGGAATTTAAAAATGGTCAAAACTGCCAGAATTCCAATATATTGAACTTTCTTCGGCTTGGATTGTAATTGAAGTGTCCATGAACTTCTAACCCCTCACTCGGTCTTCTTAACGAACGAGAGACCAAGCAAAAGTCAATTCGTCATTCCAAGCTTGACCATTCATCTCTTCAATCTCCTCTCATCTTCCTAAGCTACTTCCTTTCATGGTACCAAGTTGACAAAAATTTTCTTAGTCTTATACCCATGTAATGTAATGATCTAAGCAGACAAAAGAGCACAAATTTTTCATCGCAAAATCCTCAAATAAAGCTTGTTGCATCTTCAATTCCTTCCACGTTCATTCAAAACCTAGAGAAGGCCTAACATTCTACAAGTCCCATTTTTTGTATTTCTTTCCAAGATGTCATGATATCAATGCCGAATTACTAATATTCAGGAAATAGATTGATGCAGGAACAAACTGAATCCGTACAAAATCTAAGTTGAGAAAAGTAGGCAGACGCAGCAGACCTTCTGACAGATGCCAACGGATGCTAGATAGTTGGGTCTCATGCTCCGGCAATGTTTCCTTCTGCTTTTCGTCAATAACTGCACAATAAAGTCTAAATTTCTTCAATCTTGCATTAGAAGCTCACATTTTAAGAACCAAAATCCATTGGTACGGTGCTAAAAGAAGAAAAAAGAGCAAGTCTCCGCACCCACAACTGTGATATCAGCTCCATACTTCTTTGCCAAAGCTGCAGTAGTTGCTACAGCCTGTGAATACAGAACAAGAGTGAATATTCACATGAAACGGAATGGGATGCACAGTGACTGCAGGTCATAAGGACAATTAAAAAGGAGTCAACAGAACATCACTGAAGATCCTTCCCTTCATAAAAATTCAAAATCTTTGGCTGCCCACATGGATTAATCTTCATACATCATGGAAATTTCAGAAAACATGAAACAAGACACTATGAGCAGGTCCAGGATGCATTGACTTTGATTCTCATGGATGCCAAATGAATCATGTATTCCAGTCGTATAGAAATTTATCAACTCCATAAATAACATGGCTTGAACAGGAGCCATACTTATCTTGATTGATGCTCAACAGGAAAAGACCCATATAAAAGAATTATCTAAGTACAGTCTCGCAATAAGTAGGCGCCTTGAAGTATGGTCACCTGTCTTGTTCCTTCAGAAAGGTAAGGATTTCGATCCGTGATTGGCAGAAGTAGGTGCTTGAAATTGTTGAAGGCTTCTGCAGCAGTATTAACTTCAGATTGTTGAGGCGCTGCCTTAACTGATATCAATGCAAAATGCAAATGAGGTTACTTCATACTCATCAGTCAATGCATCGAAGCAACCTAAACAACGCCTGAAATGCGAAAAAGCAATGAGAACTAGTTTGTAACGTAAGATATCGAAGATAACTAGATTCATAACGCAGCATGTTATGGCTCATACAAATTCGACCCAAATGCAATACTCCTCTAGTCAACTGAGTGGGTTATGAATGGCAGACTTAGCTGGTTCCACAATTTCAGATGCAGTACCATCCCAAGCATTTATTTGTATAATTAACCATGTATAACTATCGTATGAGTCAATGCTAATTCTCATTTTGCTAATCATGAGTTGTGTTATATATCTAGAGGAGATATAACGGCCATGATACATCATGTTGCATTAACCATACACAAGTCGTATCAAGTGACAATTCAACTCATTCATCTCAATCGCGAGAACAAGAAGAAGAGCCGCTGCCGTCCCGTCCGTGGAGAAAACTGCACGAATTCAACCAGAACTTGATTGCCACCGGAGACAACGCGAATGCCGATAACAAACAACGCAGGCAGGCACTTCACAAAACACCCCCAACCCATCATCCTACGTCTTGCAGAATGCAATGTCGCTGCATCATCAACTCGCAGACGAAGGACTCGAGAGAACTACTGCCGAGGCGGCGGAAAATTCTACTCTAACATGCCCAATTCATCACTTCACGACAATAATAGTAACAACAGACGAATAGAAAGAAAGGCGGGATTTTTCCGGGCGAACGAACCCTGCGGCATACCTCTGTGTTCAAGTCTGCGAGGTCCGGAGCTCCGACGCAGAGAAATCCGCCGATTCATCGGGGAATCGCGAGCCGACGACGGAGAACCCGCGCCGGAGCACGAAGGAGGCTGCGAGGGCGCCGATACCCTGGGGAAGAACGAGGTCTCGGCCGGAGCTGCGAGGAAGTGGCTGGCGAGGGCCATGGGGAAGGCGCGACCGATCGAAGTCGAGGGCGAGATTGAGCTTGAGCTTCGATGGAGGAGGCGCTCGTCTCGAGAGAGTTCAAGAGAAACACAGAGAGAGAGAGAGAGAGAGAGAGAGAGAGAACCGAACGATGAACCGGTGGGCCCCGGACAAAGGTGAAGTGAAGGGATGATGATTGCATGCGCTCGGTCTAGGCGTGGGGCCTACTGGGTTCCGCACCGTGGACCGTTGATCGATGTCTGGTGGGAGCTGGGCGTCTCTTGATCGTACACGTGCCAGATGAGGACAAGCGGTGCGTCGATTATTATTTGGTCCCTTATCCGATGGTGAGAGAGGGGCAAGCGGCAAAAGAAAAGATAAACGGCGATGGATTCGGAATTTTGAAGTTTTTAATAAATCTTTTTCCGTCCGGTTTATTGGAAAGGATAATGCCTACACGTGTCCCGAAAACCATTTTTTTTTTTTGAACAAACCGAAAAACATTTGTTAAATATATAAACTTGCATTCAGCTTTTGAAAATCTATCGTATGGATTATGAGACAAATTAATGCATTAAAAGTTGTATTATTCTCTCGTCTTGTTGCTTAAAAAATATTCCGAAATATTTCTGAACAAAAGCCTTAATCAAAACATTTCGATTTGTCAAATATTAGCATGACGAGTCATTTAATTTTCCCGAGAGAGCATTTTAAAAATTAAAACTTTAAAAAAGAATTCTGTCTTTCGATTTTAGAACAAATGAATTCCTATAGCATTTTAAAACATTTTTTGCATTATTTCATTGCTTTGCGATGAAAACAGTTAACTTCATAATCTTCTTCTATGTTGAATTCTCATTTTAATCTGTCTATTGAACATTTATTGTGTTTTTTACATTACATGTTTTCTGAGCTAACTTCATCAAATTAAATGTCAAATCCCATCAACCGCAGAACCGTATTGCAAGTAATTAAAAAAAATTCAAAGAAAAATAGGGTTGCTATTTGACCTCACGTTATGCATTTAATTGGTGACAATAAGTGTACCCAACACAAATAGAGTTAGGTGGAGAAAGGGATGTGATCATTGAGACAAGAAAATAGGTAATTATAACATTAAATGAAAAGGCAAAGGAAATGGGTACTTATAAAAATATTTGCTAATTATATCTTTTTAAAATTTTAATAATTTTATATGGACTTTATTCTGAAAAGTTCGAAGAATAAGATCAAATTGAATTTTTCCAGTTATATATTAGATTGGGCGTTGGACACAAACATATCAAGCAGAAGTCCTAAAATTTTAAATAGGGATATATTCAAAGCGAAGTCACTAAAACTTTGTCCAGGAAAATGCGATTGAATCCTAAAACTTACAAAAAGTTCAATCAAAACTCCTAAAACTTGTCAGTTAGTTGATTGAGTCCAAAATTAACACCATTAGCTTTTTCCGTTAAAAATGCCGACGTGTCATTTTAAATGATTTTTATTTTCCACGTGGATTTTTTTAATGATTTTTATTCATTTTTAAAAAAAGAATTAAAAACTAAAAATTAAATTTATTCATTTTATCTAAAAATTAAAAAGAAAAGTTATAAAAGTTATTTTTAAAATTGTTTTAAAAAAATCAGCACTCTTCTCCCACGTCACCGCCGCCCATCGCCGGAGGGGCCGAGCGACGATTGTCGGCCCTAGGCGGGGTGGCCGGCGAGGGCGAGGGCCGGCGACCGTCGCCCGCCCTGGGCGAGGCTCGCCCGGATCCGGCGAGCCTCGCCAACCCCGAGCGAGAGTCGACGAGGCCTCGCCTAGGGCGGGCGACGGTCGCTCGGCCCCCGGGAGGGACGGCGACCGTCGCCCGCCCCGGGTGAGGCCTCGTCGGCCCTCGCTCCGCCCGATCCGGCGAGCCTCACCGAGCAAAAGAAAAAGGAGAGAGAGGGATTCGAACCCTCGGCTCGGGGCCGACGAGGCTCGCCAAATCCGGGCGAGCCTTGCCGAGATCCGACGAGCCTCGCCAACCCCGAGCGAGGGCGGACGAGGCCTCGCCCGGCGGGCGACGGTTGCCGGCCCCGTGAGGGCCGGCCACCCCGCCCAAGGCCGGCAACGGCCGCCGGCCCCTCCGGCGATGGGTGACAGCGGAAGTCCACCTAAGTGCCCTTTTTTTTTTTTTTGAACAATTTTGTTTTTTTAAATAAATTTAGATTTTCAGTTTTAGTTTTTAATCTAATTTTTAAAGATTTTGAATAAAAAATAATTTGAAAAAAAGCCATTTGAAAAATAAAAAAAATCATTTAAAATATGACGTCGCCATCGCGTCAAGAATTTCCGTTAACTTTCTTAATCTAGTATTAACTTTGTGACTAATCAACCAACTCGATGAGTTTTGGGACTTGATTGAACTTTTTGTAAGTTTTTGGGACTCAATCGCACTTTTTGATAAGTTTTACTTCTACCGAACATATCCCTTGTAAATAAAAGCAGAAAAAAGTAATAAAAAATAAATAAATTGAAGAGCTCTTCATTGGTCGGGTTCGGGTCGGATTGAACCGGTGGAATCAAGCCCGACCTTCCCAGCGGGGAAAATACTGCGCGCTTCATCGGTTCGCTCGCAAACGAATCTTCAGACTCTCCGAATCGACATGGCGGAGGGCGACGGCGACGGCGAGCT
The DNA here is from genome assembly GCA_014182375.1 of Eucalyptus virginea. Taxonomy (NCBI): domain Eukaryota; kingdom Viridiplantae; phylum Streptophyta; class Magnoliopsida; order Myrtales; family Myrtaceae; genus Eucalyptus; species Eucalyptus virginea. The sequence goes on along the minus strand of CM024522.1, from coordinate 25,477,082 downwards.
GGTGGGCAGAACCGCGTCCATGACGACCGTGTCGCGGCACTTCTTCGGCGACGGGCCCGACGGACCGGCGTTCTCCATCTCGATTATCGAGGTTCCTCCGCTCTCTTCACCCGTTCAAGGGAGAACTGTAAGGGGAATGAACACACTCAGGCCTTTCGCTCACGTTTTTCTTCTTCTTTGCTGATTGTATTAGAACATGAAAGAAGAGTACGGACTGTTCGTATGGCCGTGCAGCGTCGTCCTCGCCGAGTACGTCTGGCAACAGAGATCGCGATTCGCTGGAGCCAACGTTGTCGAGGTACGCCTCCATAGTCATTTTTCTTCTTTTGTATTTGCCTGTGTTGGTGTAGAAGAAGCTCGATTGGGTAATGCGGGATGCGGATTGATTGCTCCGCGCATGTCGTCTTGTCTCTGAGATTCCTGTTTTTTAGCTTGGTGCCGGAACTTCTCTGCCTGGGTTGGTTGCTGCGAGATTGGGCTGCGATGTCACGCTTACAGATGATGCCGGCAGATTGGAGGTAACATGCATGATTAGCTACTGTTTTTGTTGTTCCGTTGTGTTTATTTTGTGGTTTGATTTTTATTTCTCCGCGGTACAGTTCAATTGCTGTTTTATGTCACACCAGTCCAAAGCAATCGCGTGTCTAGAAAAAGGTGAAATTGTGACTGTACCCACAGATGTTTGTAAGGAAGAAGAATTTTCTCCGTCGAGAATAATTAGAACTCGTCAAGGCTACTCTTCTTTTGGAAGAGATAGAAGCAACTAGTTGTGAATTAGTGGGACTTGGGAGAGATTCCCAAACAAGGTGAAACACCCAAATCAGTTGGAAGATTGAGGGAGGGCTGTTGAGGTGAAAATGTCATTCAGATACCCCGAGTTCTGCTAGATAATAGATGGACCTGCATTTTTTTAATAGTGTGTTCAATTTCATACGTCCTGTGCTTTTCAGATTTGTCTATAAGATTGTTTCAATTCCCCCTTTGCTCTCACCCATGCACACACCAACACACGCTCGCATGCACGAGGGCGGCATTGTTCTAAAGGAGGATGGTGGTCCTTACAGGGATTACTCTCAACCAAAGTCTTGGTGATCTGTCAAAGCAAACAAAATTAGAAAATGCTAATTGATAGCTTCATCATCTAAAATGGTCCCCTCAAGATGCTGATTTGAAAAGGGAATGTTAAATTTGCAAACTTTGTTGCCAAACACAGGAGAATATGTTCATGAAATGGTATTCTGTGAGGTATAAGTTGAATTAGGATGCCTCACGAATCATGGGTTTGTCCCAATCGAAATTGAGTTTCATCTTATCTTTCCTTCAAGCATTCTAGTCGGCCTACTTGCTTTACAAGATAGCTTACTGTTGGTCTCAATAAGAGTTCAGTGGCTTATCATCTGTTGTCCTCTTCTTTAAACTTTCAGGTGCTGGACAACATGAAACGAGTATCTCAATTGAATAACTTAAGTTGTAAGGTGAGTTCCTGCTATTCTATACTGCTGTTCTAGAAGAAACTAGGACTTGGTCTATGGTTGGCTTGAATGATTAGTTGTGATTATGAGTAGCCTTTTCGGTGCAGCTCTTGTGAGTATAAAGTTCGAGTCCTGCAACAATTTATCTCTTGGTTCCGTCTCAATTAGTTTTAAGTAGTTTCCATATCTCTGCAGGTGGTAGGGCTCAGTTGGGGAGTTTGGGATGAATCCATCTTCAGTTTATTCCCTCAGTTTATACTTGGAGCAGATGTTTTGTATGAGACAAGTGGTAGGTACTGGTGCTTTGATCATCTTTCATCTTGTTTCCTTTCTAAATAGAATAGACAAGTCAATTAACACTTTTGTTATCTGCTTTTTGTTTTTTGCCTGTGTATTATTTTTGCCCAAGCTTTCGATGATCTCTTTGCTACGGTGTCGTTCCTTCTCCAAAATTCTCCTGGATCGGTCTTCATTACTACTTACCATAATCGAAGGTACTAATCTTTTCAATCATGCTCTATTATCCAGTTCCATTCACTTTTAAACCCCCCAAAAAAAAAAAAAAAAAAAAAAAAAAGGAAGGATAATGACGAAAAGTAAATTTTGTGTTTCCATGGTCTTCAGTGGGCATCATCTCATTGAGTTCTTGATGGTAAAGTGGGGGTTGAAGTGCAGAAAACTTCTTGACGGCTTTTCAATCATGCCATCCAGCAAGGCATCCAAAATAAGTGGCAACATTCAGTTGGCGGAGATAGTATTGAATGTTGATAAGGCTTAGGCAACCTGATACTTGGAAGAGACAGGAGAATAAGCAGAATGAGTTTCCTGACGGCATCTCATGTGTTTCTGGATTTATTTACACAGAGCTGCTCTGGCTTCCATCCTCTCTTCCAACATGACCATGGCAGGAGCTATTGGTCTCTTGATACGGTTGACTTCTTGCCACAAGAAATCGCTTCGCATTCATTTCCCCAGAAAGTTCCTGTAAGCCTTTCATTTTAGCAAAGAACTTTAGTAGGCTTACGATTGGAGTGTGCTAAGTAGCCTTGTGAAATTCTTTCCTTGATGTCACCTCTCTCTAATGGATGAAAAGAGTAAGTGAGAACATATGGAGCTTGATGTGGTATCTAAGAGGAGAGATTTAGAATGCAACTTCCGAGAAAATGCGTCCAGCTGTAAAAAAAGATCAAAAAAGTCCCAAACAGCTGTTCTATTGGTCCGATGTGCTATCAAGGTGGAGAGATTAAATGCCGCAGTGGAGACCGGCCTGCCACTTTAGCAAAATTGGCTTGCAAATCAATTAGGACATAATTGCACATTGGTCTAAATGTTTAGTAGGCCACTTGGTGCAATTTTCCCTAGTTTTTATAAACCTTTTCCTCGAGTCATCTCTTAAGCATTATTTTCTCTTATGTTGTCTTTAAGATATGTTTTGTCCCCTCTCCCGCAACTGGTTTGAGGCTCATTTGCAGTGAGTTTCTATTCTCATAATGTAAGCCAACCCCAGTCTGTGCTGGGCTCTTGGTTTATTTAATGGTCTAGACCATGGCTTATATTGTCTCTACGGCAGACTGAATTCTTTTTGTCGAGACTTGATTACTGCTTATTCATAAAAACCATTTGACAGTTAAACTGCATTGTTCTTCAGACACAGCTGTTAATACCGTTATTGCAGGGAGCCTCCATTGACATCAGATGCCGCAGAGAGTGCTGGCATGAACTTCAATATAGCCGGGATTCCAGGGCACCATCTTGTTCTGATGACAAGTCAAGTGACTATTAATAGGTTGTGTGAAGCTCCAATAGACCAAAAATCATCTCAGGTGGCTTCTTCAGCGTGATCTCCTGCAACGATTGACGTGAATTTGCCTTGCACGGCAGAACGAGGTTGAAGGCCGAAACATGGGATTAACCCTGCATGTTCTCTGCTGGGCGGATTACTTTGTACTTGACTCTGTAGAGCTGACGTGCTTCTTTGGCTTCTAATGCTTTATCGAGAGGCTACCACTCTGGATTTTCTTGTCCTATCTGCTGCTCGTGCAGCATATGATGCCGTGTTTCCTTATGATTTTTTTACTGTATTGGACAGTGTGATACGTCAACTTTGCAATATGAAATATGAGGAGGATAAACAAATCACAAGTAACGTTAGTATGACCTTCTAACACTCTTTTTGATAATTGTGGATGTGAAACTAGCTCTAGCATTCCATTAGAGTATTATTTCGTGAAATGCATAGGTATGTGTCACTATCACGAGATTCCTGCGACTAAGGGACCGCATGATCGAGGAAGACCTCCCAAGATTGCTTAAGGTTCTCACAAGAGCTTTTGGAACGTTTTTAGGGATGGCGAGATGGTAATTACATCGAGAATTTAGAACTCTTGGTAGGTTAGAAGACACGATGTTGTCTATCGAATTGAATCCAAGGGCCTCAAATGTAAGAAATGATGCCCTCCTCCTCATTGTATCAATCCAACCATTTCATAATCAAAATTGCATTCTCTCGTTCAAAGCTTTTCTCTCTAGATTTGGATTAGCGAGCGAGTGATCGATTCGGGTTAGCGAGTGAGCGAGCGAGTGATCGATTCGGGTTAGCGAGTGAGCGAGCGATCGATCGATTCCGTAAGCAAGCGAGTTAGCGATCAATCCGAGTTAGCGAGCGAGTAAGCAATAAGTGATCGATCCCAGTTAGCGAGCGAGTGAGCAATCAATCCTAGAAAAGTTTGGTTATGCTCTCTAACAATCCAAAATCGATCCCAGAAAAGTTTGGTTATGCTCTCTAACGATCCCAAATGATCCAAGATAGCCGAAGTCACTGTATGATTTTGATCCTAAACGATCGGCCCATGACATATACATCGGGTTTATAAGAAAGTGTAAAAACCAAAATAGCACTTCTATTTAGTAACTTTTACATTTTAGTTTTGTCAAAAGAAAGTGTGCATAAAAATCAACCAGAACAATTTTGTACTTACTATTATTTGGGAAAAAGTCACAAAAAAAAACTCTAAATTTACCAACTGTAACGCATTTTTTTAATGGCATCAACAATTTCAAATTTATATTCGTGTAACACATTTACTTTAAATGTTTTCTATAACACAAAAAAAAATCCAAACTTATACTTGTGTGACATTAAAAATTCTAAAATTTTGTTTTGTAACACCATAAACCTAAGACTTATATTTACATGACACATTTATCTTGAAAATTGGTGGTATAGAAAAAAGTTAAGGTTTTTTTTTTTTTTTTTTTTTTTTTTTGTCACAAAGGAAAAGTTAGAGATTTTTGGTGTCATAAAATAAAAACTTGGGGTAAATATTTCACACTAGACAAATTTGAGGTAAATATGTAACATAGGTAAAAGTTTATGGTTTTGATATTATAAAAATATTTGTGGTAAATGTATGTGACATCCGAATTTCGCCGGACCTCGAGTACGTAATGGTCTGTGACGGGTCGACGAATTTGTTGTCGGACTGCATCGTTGGCGCCACTTGCGGCCGCCGTTTCATCATCACTCTTGTCGGACGAGACGTTACGTTTCGTGATGACTTGACGACGTACCCTTATAGTCACGCCTTTGTTGCGTCATGGCAATCCAGACGTAACTTATCGTCTCATCGAATATTTCCTTACGCAAAGCCATCAATGAGACCCACATCCACTAGCATTTGTACCTTGCTAACCGAATCCTTCATGCAAGACATCTTCGACCCTATGCGTACGTGAAGATTGACGACGAAAAATATCGAAGACTCCCCCATTTCCCTCACGTCGACTCTCAACCGCCCCCAGCCAAAGACCGCCGACTATCACAGCTCCATGCACGCTTTCTTCTTCGTTGAATGGCCATGCAGCCACGTCCACTTGATGGTCAATTAAAGAGGAACAATTGACCAAGAAGTGGCCGCGCCACAGCCACGTCTTCCTTCCCTTCGACGGGCCAACCAAGGAAGGAGTGTTCACCCGTGCAGCCCTCACGAACCGGTCCTTCTTCACGCAGAAACGAGGACACGCACGCCCTGCGTTGTCCCTCCCGTTTGCTGCCAACGTGACACCACTTAGTTGACTCAAGTAGTCAACTAAGTGAAGCCCACGCCCATGCATGCATGGGAGAAGGTGGCGGTCACCGAAGCCTTGTGAAGGCCACGTCCTTCCAGCTGGCTTCTTCTCGCTGCCAGCCTCTCCACGAGCAGCCACCGGGGTCTTCTCGTGTCGACAACAAAAGTCGACAACGGAAGCGAGGGACGGAACTCACAAAGAAGGAAGCAGCGAGAGAGAGAGAGAGAGAGCGAGGAAGAGGTCGTGATTTCCTCTTCGCCATCGTCGGCCTCTCGTCCTCCGCGCACGCACGCCACCAGTTGTGTCTCCGCTCTGCCGTTGCACTGTCCCGCAGCTCTCCTCAGCCGTGCTCGTAGCCATCGCCCACGGTCCATTTGCTGTCGACGCCACCAAATCGAAGGCAAGTCAATATCTACTAACCTAGATTATGTAGATGCTATCGTAGCTTGGTGAGACGTACTCCGTCAAAACTTTATAAACTAACATTATGTCCATGATATTCGCGTGAATTAGTGAGTTCGGGAATTGTCGGACTAATCATAAGCCTTAGTAGCGCAATTCCATGTTTTCTATGTCCAATTTCGTGTTGAGGGTCCATGCATATGCGTTTTAAAGAGAGAAAGAAAATACTAGTGGTTTAATTGTGAAGTTGATTTCGAGTTATTTCAATATTCAAATTTTTGGGTGAGACCGTGGAAAATTACTTTTGATGGATCAGATATTAAGCCCTTGATTTTGTGAACTGTTTTTATCGACGGAAGCTGGTATATTTTTAAAGATTTGTTGGCACTATGGTTTAAGTTATGATTCGAGATTTTGGGAGTAATATATTCCCGTGCATGGATGGCATGAACGACTTTTGATATGAAATCATTTGATTAGACTACTACACCATGGTTTGTGAGTAATTGATGCCGTCGGACCTTTGGGACGAAGGATCATGATGGCGAAGCCTTTGGATGCCTGGGGACTGGTGAGCTCCAGAGGTTCCTCGGAAGTGTCGAGATGCCGGGAGTGTGACATAATGCGTATCGGATGCCTAGGGACATCATTGACATGGTGAGCCCTGGAGGTTCTTCGTGATGCCAAGTAGGGTGCAGGATGCCTGGGGGTGTAACGTGACACGCTCCAGACGCCCGGTGACTAAGATAAGGAATCGGAGGTCCTCGTGATATTAGGTAGGATGCGAGAGCCTGGAAGGAATACAAACACTGGTCCTTCCAGAAGATGGTGGTAGGGATTTGAGATAAAATGAGTTCTAAATTCTCATTGATTTTGGATATGCTGTTTTATTATGATAATCTTCTGATATGATGCATATCTTTTACTCCATTTACGTGTTCGGTTTTGGATTGCGTGAAATCGAGTAGCGGTAGACATACTTAATATAGTTTAGTAGAACTTTGACAGCTGAGTAGTTGTACTCACCCCTCGCGGGGCTAACATATTACAGAGTGATAAGGATGCTGTTGCTGCATGCGTCTTCCGATACCTTCTATGGCATTCCCGTTGATCTACGATGGGAACAATCAGAGCATCCCGACCCTGATTTGAGAGGACTCACGTTCATCCGGATACGGGTAATACTGACGATTGACATCGGCCTCCCCTCGGGTCCCGTGTATTAGGAGTTAGTGGTCTTGTATGGCTGACGACCGGCCGATGAGGGCCCGCAGCCTTGCCCAGATCCGGCGAGGCCGAGCTCGCTCAGCCGCCGGCGAGGCTCGGCCTCGCCGGGCCACGACAGGTCGGCGTCTCCAACGGTGGCCTAGCGAGGTTGAGCCTCGCTAGTAGCTGAGCGAGCTCGAGTTTGCCCAGCCAAGGCAAGGCTGACCCTAAAAAAAAAAATGGAAAGAAAGGAAAGAGAATTGGGCCTAAAAAGAAGTGAAAAGATCGGGTGACGAGAAAGGAACATTGGGCCAAACCCAAGGGCTCAGCCAGCCCAAAACTCGCTGAAAATGGGCTAGTTAAAACTAGGCCTCATCCTTATATATATATAGTCTAAATTTCTTGTTTATTATTTTTTTTTTTTTATGTTTTTACCTTTTTCTTATTTTATTTTTTACAAAATAAACGAACGCCTAAATTGATGTGGTTGGGAGGGATCTCGTGTCAACAAATCCAATTGATATAAGTAATAATAAGTCATAAAGCATTTTTGACTAAACTGAGGTTTCGCCTTATGTTGGTATTTCCCCCATAACCCGAGATAAGGCAATGTCACGTTATTATCAAGTTTTGAAACTACGTACTTAGCAACGCAATGGATGTAGTACGTGTGACTACAACCTTTAATCCGAAATAGGTTGTCACTCGTCCTCGTGTGGAATCAAATTTCACATATAAATTGGTTGGGCTTAGAATTAGAAGTATGACTTGCTTCACTGTAGGGCTTTTGCTTTCACAAGGATGACCAAGCTTCGGCTGGAACTGATTCATTGCCATTGTAGTCCTCCTCGTTGAGGCTCTGAGGCATGGTTTGGCGAAGAGAAGCCGCTATCACCTTATGAATGTCCCCGTCCTCGGTGGCATTAGACTTGGTGCTATCCCGTAGCATCTCGCATGTCGTCCTAGTAGGACCAGTTACGATTGCAAGAAAGTTATTTTTTTATCTATGCCCAAATAATGTTATTTTAAAATATTTCCAAGCTAAGAAAACGCAATATCAATGCAGAAGAGCCAAATAATGGCAATAAAATCTATATTACTCATATTTGATATTTACCTGGGGTTCGGGAGAAAGTTCTCCAGGAGAACATCTTCTCAGGCTCTAAGAGAAGCTTCCATTTTGCTCCACAAGTCGTCCTTCCTATCTCTTCACGAGATTTTGGTGCTGGTTCTAATTCCTCATCTCTTCAGAAAAACTTGAGTTGCAGAGGCACTTCCATCTGTGGCTCATTCATGCTTGGTGTCTTCCATGCAACTTCCTTCCCAGCAGCATCACCGTCATCTTTGTTATCTCTAATTTTATGAACAAGACGACGGCAATGTTTACCTCTAAATTTATGAGCAACACGACGGCAATGCTGACGTTCTTTGTTTATCTTTCTCTCTTCTTGAATTTCATCATTTTTCTATTCTTCTTCAAGAATTTGAAAAGTCTCATTGTTGTCCATTATAATAATAAGAATGGGAAGTGGGTGAAAAATGAAGAGAGGAGTCACGTATACAAAATAGAGAGGTAAAATAGAGGGAACGGCTCTTACTCTATAAATACTATATTTTTAAGTGTTTATTGCTTTTTTATAATTAAAAAAATCACCTTTTTATAATTAAAAAAAATTAAGTTGATTGATTTTTTATTTTTTGTTTATTTCTCTTTCTCTCTTCTTGGATTTGTTATGCTTTTTTTAATGGAAATTTAGGTTTTTTATGTTGATGTTGGAATATGCACATAATACGCATGAAGCTAGTACGTCACATGCACGATGCCGGCACGGCACGTGCATAACACTGAGGGCACATGATTTTTATAAAGTAATAATGTGATAATATTGTGATTGTTATTTTCTTTATTCTTCCACCTCTAGCTCTTTTCTCAAGCTTGAAGATGCCATCTCGCTTTACAACTCCTTCTTCATATTGTTTAGGAATGTTTAAGTATGATTTGAATTGATATTAATATTATGTGGAGTGTGGTCATATTTCCCAACCTAACCTCATATAAATTAATCTATTCATGGAATTTTTAATTTTTTTACCTTTTTCTTTTTCACTAAAAACCCTAAATGACCAGTTTCATTTGTACAGCTGTAGTTGGACTTTGATCATTGATTGATTGTTATTTTTTAATTTTGTGTCACGAAGAGAAGAAAAGACAAATCGTGAAAAGGGATGAACAGAAAAGAAAAAGAGTTGTAACTCGACTTTTTTGAGACACTAGGAGACGAAAGGAAATAACAATCACGATATTATCACATTGTTACTTTATAAAAATTATATGCCCTAAGTGTGTTATGTACGTGTTGTGCTAGCATCGTGCACATGACGTGCCGGTATCGTGTGTATTATGTGCATATTCCAACATCAACATAAAAAACCTGAATTTCGATTAAAAAAGCATAACAAATCCAATTGACATAAGTACTAATAAGTCATAAAGTATTTTTTTGACTAAATTGAGGTTTGGCCTTATGTTGGTATTTCCCCCACAGCTCAAGACAGGGCAATCTACACGTGTCACGTTATTGTCAAGCTTTGAAACTACGTACTTAACAATACAATGGATGTAGTATGCATGACTACAACCTTTAAATCGAAATAGGTTGCCACTCGTCCTCGTGTGGAAGCAAATTTCACATATAAATCGGTTGGGCTTAAAATTAGAAGCATAACCTACTTCACTGTAGAGCTTTTGCTTTTGCGAGGATAACTAAGCTTTGGTTGGAATTGATTCATTGCTGCCGCCGTCCTCCTCGTTGAGGCTCCAGGGCATGGTTTGGAGAAGAGAAGCCGCCATTGCCTTATCGATGTCCTCTTCCTCAGTGGTGTTGGACTTGATGCTATCCCCAGTAGCATCTCGCACGGTGTCCTAGTAGGACCAGTTACAATTGTAAGAAAGTTATTTATTTTTTATTTTTATCTATGCCCTAACAATGTTACTCCAAAATATTTCCAAACTAAGAAAACAGAATATCAATATAGAAGAGCCAAAGAATAGCAATAAAATCTATATTACTCATATTTGATAATTACTTGGGGTTTGGGAGAAAGTTCTCAACCGATCTAAGAGAAGCTTCCATTTTGCTCCACAAGTCGTCCATCTCTATCTGGGATTTTGGTGCTAGTGCTGGTTCTAGTTCCTTATCTCCCTAGAAAAACTTGAGTTGCAGAGGCACTTCCATCCGTAGCTCAGTCATGCTTGGTGTCTCCCATGCAACTTCTTTCCAGCAACATCACCGTTCATCTTTGTTACATCTAATTTTATGAGCAAGACGACGGCAATGCTTATCTATAAATTTATTAGCAACACGACGACAACGCTTACGTTCTTTGTTTATCTTTCTCTCTTTTTGAATCTCATCATTATTCTCTTCTTCTTCAAGAATCCGAAAAATCTCATCGTTGTCCATCATAATAATAAGAATGGAGAGAGGGTGAAAAATGAAGAAATGAGTCACGTATACAAAAATAGAGAGGTAAAATAGAGGGAATGACTCATACTCTATAAATACTATCTTTTTAAGCATTTATTGCTTTTTTATAATTAAAAAAATCACCTTTTTATAATTAAAACAATTCAGTTGATTGATTGTTTTTTTTTTTTTGTTTATTTCTCTTTCTCTCTTATTGGATTTGTTATGTTTTTTTAATGGAAACTTAGGTTTTTTATGTTGATGTTGGAATATGCACATAATACGCACAATGTTAGCATGTCATGTGCACGATGCCGGTACGGACGTGCACGATGCTAGCACGACACGTACATAACACACTTATGGCACATAATTTTTATAAAGTAGCAATATGATAATATTGTGATTATTATTTCCTTTATTCTTCCACCTCCAACTCTTTTTTCAAGCTCGAAGATGCCATCCTCGCTTTACAACTCCTCTTTCATATTGTTTAGGTATGTTTAAGTATGATTTGAATTGATATTAATATTAGGGATAAGTGCTGTAGAAATCTTAAAACTTGTCACGAAAATGTAATTGAGTCCTAAAACTTGTAAAAAGTGCAATAAAGTCCTAAAACTTGTCAAATTATTTCAATCGAGTCCTAAAGTTAACACCGTTAGCCTTTTTAACGGAAAATGTTGACGTGGCGCTGACGTGGCCTTTTAAATAAATTTTCTTTTTTCAGATCGCTTTTTTTTTGGTAAAGAAGATGGCTTTTTTAATTATTTTTTATTCAATTTTTTAAAAAATAGATTTAAAAAATAAAAAGAAAATTTAAAATTTATTTCACCGGCCCCTCCGGTGATGGGTGGCGGCGGCGGTGGGGGAGGAGCCGCTGATTTTATTTTCTTTTTTTTTTAAAACAATTTTTAAAAATAAATTTTAACTTTTCTTTTTAGTTTTTAAATCTCATTTTTATATAAAAGAATGAGTAAAAAATAATTTAAAAATCCACATGGAAAATGAAAAATTATTTAAATGCCACGTCAGCATTTTTAACAGAAAATGCTAACGGTGTTAACTTTAGGACTCAATTGAAACAATTTGACAAGTTTTAGGACTTGATTGCACTTTTTGCAAGTTTTAAGACTCAATTGCATTTTCGTGACAAGTTTTAGGACTTCTGCAGTACTTATCCCGAATCATGGAGTGTGGTCATATTTCTCAACCTAACCTCATAACAACTAATTTGTTCGTGGAATTTTAAACTTTTTTACAATTTTCTTTTTCACTGAAAACCCTAAATGACCGGTTTCATTTGCACAGCTGCAGTTGGACGTTGATCGTTGGTTGATTGTTATTTTTTAATTTTGTATCACGAAGAGAAGAAAAGACAAATCGTGAAAAGGGATGAACTGAAAATAAAAAGAGTTGTAGCTCAACTTTTTGGAGACACTAAGAGATGAAAGGAAATAATACGATATTATCACATTGCTACTTTATAAAAATTATGTGCCATGTTATGTACGTGTCGTGCTAGCATCGTGCATGTGCCGTACCAGCATCGTGCACATGCCGTGCCGGCATCGTGCACGTGATGTGCTAGCATCGTGCGTATTATGTGCATATTCCAACATAAAAAAAAAAAAAGACCTCAATTTCGATTAAAAAAGCATAATAAATCCAATTGACATAAGTACTAATAAGTCATAAAGTATTTTTGACTAAATTGAGCTTTGGTCTTATGTTGGTATTTCCCTCACAGCTCGAGACAGGGCAATCTATGCATGTCACGTTAAATACTTTCTGCGACGATACTACTTTCTCGTAAATACATTCCATAGATACATCGGCCATAGCCCTCTTGAGAATGTCCCAGAGAACGTCCCTCCCAATAACATCCCAAAGAATCCCCTATATGGATAATACACATTCCAGTTGACCGAGCCTAATTCTAATTGTTTTGTTCCGAAGCAAAGATATCCACGGAACGGTTCGTACTATTCAGATATTCACGACCAAAAAGTATTGTATTCTCTTTCGTATAGGCCCTGAAAGGAGAAGGAAGGCTGGAATGCCAACAAGCGTCTAGTATTGAATTCACCCGATGCGATAGTACCCATTTTGGGAACGTCCAGTGCCAAAGTCACTGAATGGGTAAGTCGCCAATCCCTAAAACGGACTATGGAATGTACTTTTATCTGCTGGGTTACGTTACGGGCGGGCCTGAAAACCTTCTGCGACGCAAATCAAACCATTACATGAACCAACGAGAACGTCCCTGAGAACATTCTGCGACGCAGATCAAATCATTACATGAACCAACGGGGGCGTAATAGCTAGCATAAGCAGTAAACTGGATTCCAGTTGTTGACATGGAAAGAGACTCACCAGAGAACAGAAAGCTCTGGGGAGGACCGCACCATTCTACAGACGCGAGATGCCAATTGGAGGCGCGAGATGCCAATTGGAGGCGTGCTTCAAGCGAAGGTCCTCCCCGGAGCCTGTGCTTTCTGTTCTCTGGTCGGTGGACGTTCTCTGAGACGTTCTCAAGAGGGCTATGGCTGGTCGATGTATCTGTGGAATTTATTCACTAGAAAGTACAGGGGTGGAATTTATTCTCTAGAAAGTACAGGGATGTTCTTAAGTATTTTCCTAGGTTTGAAAAATCTTTAGGTTTTGGCTTGCACCCTAAGTCGAAGGACTATAAGATTGTGATAACTGGATGGGACATCGAAGGAGAGATCTCATCAACAATCGCTTCAGGATCTCCTTGACGACGTTGGCAGGGAACTTCGGCAATCGCTTCAGATCGGCGTCTCTCTTCGAGAATCAATTCAGGACCTCCTCGATGAAGAGGTTGCGAGAGAAAGGGAGCTTCGGATCAGCATCAGAGCCGGCGGAACTCATGGCGGGCGCAGGTTGAGGAAGAAGAGAGCGAAGTAGAAAAGCTTCAGAATTGGCAAGCGGATTTCGCTCTCGGCTCTCTCTCTCTTCGAAATCGAATCTCGCGAGGAAATCGAAAAATCGAGTGCGATAGAAGGATCAAGATAAGTAGGGGCAGGGCTTAATATAGAACTATAGAAGGAGGAGAAAGGGCCCTGATCGGGTGCTGCGCGACGTCAGGGTAGCGGCCTGGATCGGACCATTGAGCGGTCGAAACGTGTCGAGAAGTTTATGGGGGCCGTACGTCGGTGACGCGAACATGCGTATATCCGACCCGGAAATTCAATTCGTTTTGGGCTTGGAGTTTCGTAAAAGGATGTTAGACCTTTTGCTAAATTTTATTTCCTTTTCTATTTAGATTTTTCGATGCGTTTTTAATCTTTTGTGCAGTTCTTTTTTTTTTTTTTTAGAGATTTAGGGCGCACATGACAATCATTATGTTAGAAATAGTTTAAAACAGAAATAGATTTTTTTATTTCTATTTTAGAAGAGTTTCTAAGCAAAAATAACTATTTGATAATGACTTAAAATTTATATTCTAAAAATAGAAACTCGTTTGATAACAACACAAAATTTATTCCTTTTGGATGGCGGCAGACCGGCGGATAGCAATGATGGATGGTGGTGATTGCGGTGGTGGCAACCAGCGACCGGCGGTAGTGGCAGCCGGCGGCGACCGGCGACCGACGATGGCCGGTGGCCGACGATCGGTGGCGACCGGCGACTGGCAGTGGCGGCGGCCAGTGACCGGTGGCAACGGGGGACGGCGGGCAGGCGGCGACCGACGGACGAATGTCGGCAGCAATAAATGAAGGACCGGTTGACGAACGATAAGAAAATTTTTTATTTCTCATTTCTGTTCCAAAAATAGAAAAGTAGAAAATTTCTATTTTTGATTTCTATTCCAAACCTATTTCTAGAATAGAAATCTATTCCAGAAATAGAAAAACGGAATAAGTTTATCAAACGGCTTTTTATTCCAGAAATAGGTCTGGAATAAAAAAATTGTTTCTAGAACAGAAATAGGCAGTTATCATGCACCCCTTAGTGTAGCTTTCTTTTCTTTTTGGGGTTTCCGGATTTTGAAGAACAAAATCCAAATCAAATTTAAATCTCATGCTTAGAACTCAAAGTTTTGATAAAGAATATCTGCACCATCTTTTTAGATTTTATTTAATTTCCCATTATGAGTTATTGAATTTTGCGGAAGCCTATGCGTGCAAGTGTGTGTGAACTATGGCAAGGGACCAAAGTAAATGAAAGCACAAACTAAATTTTAGTCAAGGACTTCTGTGGTACAAAAGATAATGGAGGGGCTCTCTCTTAGTTTCTAGTTTTTGGTTCTCTCCGCCCACGTTCTCTCAATTTGCAAGCGAGCCGACCTCGAGAGAAGCCACGCAGAGACAACCCACCATGACGCAACAAAAATGCAAGTTTTTCCAGGTGCAAATTGCAAGGAGAACATCCTTCGCTTAGTCTAAAGGAAAGCTCAAGTGAAAATACATATACTCTACAGCTTGCAAAATGTAAATGGGCACCACCTATATTTAGTCTAAAGAAAAACTCAAGTGAAAATACATATACTCTACAGCTTGCAAGAAGTGCAAAAAGTAAATGGGCACCACCTAAAGTGAAACAAGGCTCTCTCTATCACTGTGACCAAATTGGATTGATGATATGTTAATTGTTTTTTTGGTAAAGGATAATATCTTAATTGTTTATTGACTGGATTCCAAGAAACTCGTTCATTAACATCTATTTCCATCATAAGCTCACCATGATGCCATAAAATTTTGTTACTTCTCCATCAACCGAAAAAGAATAATGCTGTCCAGGATGCTGTCCTTCATAACCCAAACGGAACAAGCGGAATGCTCTCCAGGATGGTGTCGAGGATGCCTAGCTATTGCCTCCTCACGAACAATGAAGAGGCCAGCAAGTCATTCAATACTAACAACGCCTCTACTTTACTACCACTAACTATCTTTTCCGGCAGAGCCGAACACTTCACATCGAACAAGACTATTGATTCTTGGAACCAAACATCGAACAAGACTATTGACTCTTGGAACCAAACCGCATACCGCGTAGGGACTAGAGCCACGGAAAATAGGAACTTCACACTCCAAACTTCTACAGGAATCTATATTGAGTGAATAAATTTACTCTACGCTTTTTCTTAGCAATGCAATGGATGCAGTATGCGTGATTACAACCTTTAAATCGAAATAGGTTGCCACTCGTCCTCGTGTGGAAGCAAATTTCATTGAGCTTAAAATTAGAAGCATGACCTACTTTATGGATGTCCGTGTCCTCGGTGGCGTTGGACTTGATGCTATCCTCGGTAGCATCTCGCACGTCGTCATGGTAGGACTAGTTACAATTGCAAGAAAGTTATTTTTTTTTTATCTATGCCCTAACAATGTTACTCCAAAATATTTCCAAGTTAAAAAAACACAATATCAATGCAGAAGAGCCAAAGAATAGTAATAAAATCTATATTACTCATATTTGATATTTACCTGGGGTTTGGGAGAAAGTTCTCGACTGGTTCTAAGAGAAGCTTCCATTTTGCTCCACGAGTCGTCCATCTCTATCTTTCACGGGATTTTTGTACTGGTTCTAGTTCCTTATCTCCCCATAAAAACTTGAGTTGCGGAGGCACTTCAATCCATAGCTCAGTCATGCTTGGTGTCTCCCATGCAACTTCCTTTCCAACAGCATTACCGTCATCTTTGTTATCTCTAATTTTATGAGCAAGACGACAGCAACGCTTACCTCTAAATTTATGAGCAACACGATGGCAACGCTTGCATTCTTTGTTTATCTTTCTCTCTTCTTAAATCTCATCATTCTTCTCTTCTTCTTCAAGAATCCGAAAAATCTCACGTTGTTCATCATAATATTAAGAATGGAGAGAGGGTAAAAAATGAAGAGATAGTCACGTATACAAAAATAGAGAGGTAATATAGAGGGAATGGCTCATACTCTATAAATACTTTCTTTTTAAGCATTTATTGTTTTTTATAATAAAAAAATACATTTTTATAATTAAAAAAATCACCTTTTTATAATTAAAAAATTCAGTTGATTGATTTTTTATTTTTGTTTGTTTCTCTTTCTCTCTTCTTGGATTTGTTATGCTTTTTTTTAATGAAAATTTAGGTTTTTATGTTGATGTTGGCATATGCACATAATACGCAAGATGCTAGCACATCCCGTGCACGATGCTAGCACAACACGTGCACGATGTCGGCACGGCACTTGCACGACGTACATAACACACTTAAGGCACATAATTTTTATAAAGTAGCAATGTGATAATATTGTGATTGTTATTTCCTTTATTCTTCTACCTCCAGCTCTTTTCTCAAGCTCAAAGATTCCATCATCGCTTTACAACTCCTTCTTCATATTGTTTAGGTATGTTTAAGTATGATTTGAATTGATATTAATATTACGTGGGGTGTGGTCATATTTCCCAACCTAACCTCATTACAACTAATCTTTTCGTGGAATTTTAAATATTTTTACCATTTTCTTTTTCACTGAAAACCCTAAATGACCGGTTTCAGTTGCATAGTTACAGTTGGACGTTGATTGTTGGTTGATTATTATTTTTTAATTTTGTGTCACGAAGAGAAGAAAAGACAAATCGTGAAAAGGGATGAACAGAAAAGAAAAAGAGTTGTAGCTCGACTTTTTTGAGACACTAGGCGACGAAAGGAAATAACAATCACGATATTATCACATTGATACTTTATAAAAATCATGTGCTCTAAGTGTGTTATGTACGTGTCGTGCTAGCATCGTGCACGTGCCATGCCAGTATCGTGCGTATTATGTGCATATTCCAACGTCAACATAAAAAACCTAAATTTCGATTAAAAAAGCATAACAAATCCAATTCACATAAGTAACAATAAGTCATAAAGCATTTTTGACTAAATTAAGTGTTGTCCATCGTAATAATAAGTGTGCGAAGGGGAAGGGAGAAGAAGACAGCTTGGGCCGGACTTTGCTTTCCTTTCACTCTTGGGCTCATGTCACAGATTAAAGAAAGGAAAGAGAATTTGGCCTAAAAAGAAGTGAAAAGATCGGGTGACGAGAAAGGAACATTGAGCCAAACCCAAGGGCTCAGCCAGTCCAAAACTCGTTGAAAATGGGCTAGCTAAAACTAAGCCTCATCCCTATATATATATATATATTGTCTAAATTTTTTGTTTATTATTTTTTTTATGTTTTTACCTTTTTATTATTATTTTTTTTTTACAAAATAAAAGGACACCTAAATTGATGTGGCCGGGAGGGATCTCGTGCTTTTTTAAAAGAAAATATTATTTTAAGTATATATGGTGCAGCACTTGAAATGCAAAAGAGATAGGGTCTACCTTTGACTTCGATTGCCGATAGTCTATTCTGATGTACAATGAGTTTTGACTCAGCCCTTGCCAAATCACAAAGTTGCCTCAACAGGTCACCTCCGCCCCTGCACCACGCAATAATAAATAGCATGTGACAACTCTCTTCCGAAGAGAATAACACCACACGTTTGGTCATTATAACAGAAACAGCATCCATGCACAATAAATAATGAAAACAAGCAGATGAGGAAATTACTTCCGGCCTCCACCGGTTATAAGACTGCTTGGCTGAAATATATCACCTTCAAGAGTAAAACTGGAGTAAGAATCTCCCTATTGAAAGTTACCCGTGAAGCATGCAAAATGTAAAGAACATATTCTAAATATCCTACAATAGACAACATTAATAGTATTACCGATGACAATTATTACATCATAAAATGTTTCAGGAATTACACCGTCCCACTTCTGAAGTTCATCTACAAATGGTCTCATATGGTGTATAATTATGTGGAAGCCATTGCCAATCCATATTAATGCCTAAGCTGATAACCGAAGGCAAGGTGTGGTAATCTAAGTGCTTGCCTATGGTGGAGATGTACTCCAGGTGTGTCATACAACTTCTGTGGAAAGAAAAATTTCAGCAAGGTCTTAGACATAGCCATACATGCATCCATGCATAGAGAGAGAGAGACCCTTCCTCCTGGGAAAGCCTTAATTTGAATTGGCCCTAAGGTTGTTCCAGGGACAGCAGATTTTACAGGTTTATCACGGAGCTGCTGCTCTGCCATCAGCCCTAAAGTAAACATGAATAAACGGTTGGCATTAAGAAAAGAACTAAGCAAAAAATGAAAGAAAAAAGAACAAACATAAATATCATGAACAAGGACCGAATTATAATTCCATGCACACATTATGATGTGCAAAAGGGTATCATAACATTGAAAGACCTATTAGGATACTTGCCAGTAGCAGAATAGGACAACCATCTAGTAGTACAATCACCTCCAAAGACTAGATATCCTGTTAAAGAAAATTAAAGCCCTATGGGCTAAATATATTTATGACTCATCCATTTAGATAGATTTACTGATTTCATCCTCAAGTTTTCTTATTGAACTTGATAGTTGGGTAGGACATCAAAAAATCAAGCAGCAACATAAACCAAATTACCAAAATAAGGGAAAAGGAAAAGCATCGTAAAGTTGCATGTAAATGTCGAAGTTTCCTGTTAAGTTCATCTTAGCAACACTAAAGCCAGGTATGACAATTTTTGCGTGTAGATCTGATATCCTTGCACTTGCTAACATTGTTTCGCTTTCTTCTTCAAACTGCACATGGCATAACATTAACATTTTATAAGGACTCTTTTCCTTTTAACTCTTTTTTTCATAGAAGCATATAATACTTCCTTGAGTTCTATGGTACGGTGATAAAAGCCCACATGAATGGATACAAAAGCCTATCCTTGTTGTACCCATGATGTTGCATTTAAAGCTTAAACTTCAAGCGCTAGTTCTTTCATCATATTACCACCTGGAGTGGAAACCAGTAAAACTCATCCATTACGAAGGGTGCCTTACCTTTTTTAACGTTCATTATTACACTCCTTTGTAATGTTCTCAATAGCTGTATAGTGAGAAATGAAGTTACATTGGAAGTCCAAACTATGAGTTTTTAATAAAAGGCATTGCTAGGGAATTGCCGCTGTCACTAGAGAAAATGTTGTTGACACACGTAGGCTCTGTTTGTTTGTGTTTCTTTTTTTTGTTTTTGAACACTTTTTCTATTTTTTTGTTCCTAGGAACAAAAAAGGAACAGAAACGCGTTTGGGTGCGTTTCTGTTCCTTTTTTTGTTCTTTTGTTCCCAGGAACAAAAAAGAAACAGAAATAAGAAACAACAAATTTGTGTTTCTTATTTCTGAAACACATTTGAGGAACACTTTTCTATTTTCTTCTTCTTTTTTCTTTCGCCGGTCGCCGGCCTCGGCCATGGCCGGCGACCGGCCGACGAGGGCCGGTGGCCTCGCCTTGGCCGGGCGAGCTCGCGCCGGGCCGGGCGAGCTCGATCTCGCCAGATCCGGCGAGGCCGAGCTCGCCCGGCGGCCGGTGAGGCTCGGCCTCGCCGGATCTGGGCGAGTCGGCGTCGCCCGCGGTGGCCCGGCGAGGCCGAGCATCGCCCGGCCGCCGGGCGAGCTCGGCCTCGCCGGGGCCGGCGAGCCTCGCCGTGGCCGGGCGAGGCCGCCGGCCCTTGTCGGCCATGGCCATGGCCGAGGCCGGCGACCGGCCAAAAGAAGAAAAAGAAAAAAAGGAAAAAGAAAAAGGAAAAAGAAAAAAGAAAAAGGAAAAATAAGAAAAAATAAGAAAAAAATAAAAGAAATAAAAAAATTATACAAATTTACCAAATGTGTTTCTGTTTATTTTTTATTCCCGGAACAAGTTTACCAAACGCGTTTTTTTGTTCAAAAATTGTTCCCCGGAACAGAAACACTTTTTTCTATTTTTGTTCCCTGGAACAATTTTTAAACAGAAACGCAAACAAACACACCCGTAGTATATTTTCTATACCTACTAGTGAAGACATGTTTATCCGGTTTCATCACTATGAACTTTGAATTCAAATAATAGAGCACAACTAAGTTAAACTCTTCCAGAGGAATGGGAGAAATACCAACATAAGGCCAAATCTCAAGTTTAGTAAAATTTGCTTTAAGTCAATTGGATTTGTGATGATTTTTTAATCGAAATTTAGATTTTTTATGTTGATATTAGAATATGCATATAGTACGCACGATGCTGGCACGGCACGTGCATGATGCTAGCACGACACATGCATAACACACTTAGGGGACATAATTTTTATAAAGTAGCAATGTGATAATATCGTGATTGTCATTTCCTTTGGTCTCCTACCGTCTCAAAAAACTCGAGCTACAACTATTTTTCTACTTCTTTTTCTTTTATGTTCATCCCTTTTCACAATTTGTCTTTCCTTCTCTTCGTGACACAAAAATGAAGCACTCTTTCTTTTCTTGGTTTGTCATTCTTTTATCATCAAATTTGGTTCTCCTCCAACTCAAGCCCTAACCCTAGCCCTAAATGAAGTGGGAGTAAAAGATTTGAGAAGAAGTGAGCTCTTTGAGAAGAAATGAGATAAGGAAATGATTTTTACTTATCTCGATAATTCTCGTCTAGAAGGAGTTTCTTAACAAAATCCTTCAAAAACATTTCTCATTACAAAAGCTATTGTCCTTGAAAAACTCTCATATGATGCTGTCACATGCATTCTTACAAAAGATTTGATAATGTTTCCATAGGAATTTTCTATTTCCTACCTTGAAACTTATCTTTTTTTTTTTTTTTTTTTCATTTTTTGGAGGAGGATGCATGTTGTTGAGAAATGCTCAAACTCGGATGAACAAAGAGAAAAAGATAGGAGAGGAAGTGAGACGGTGGGAATGAGAGGAAGAGGAGGAAGAGTTTTTATAAATTAAAAAATAACAATTAACCAACGATCAACGTCCAATTGCAATTGTGCAAATGAAACCGGCCATTTAGATTTTCAACGAAAAAGGCACTAAAAAAATTAAAATTCCATGAACAAATTAGTTGTTATGATGTTAGGTTGGGAAATATGACCACGCTCCACGTAATAGTAATATCAATTCAAACCATACTTAAACATACATAAACAATATGAAGAATGAGTTGTAGAGTGAGGATGTGAATGGACAATTTTTATTTCGATTTTGGTTGACTGACCATTTTGATGTGCTAATTGCTTTGGGGAATTCCCAACTTATGGTCATTTGCAGGTGAGGAAAATGGCAAATGAATGTGGGTTGGACTTGGATAAGATTATTTTTTTAGAGAACAAATATCAAATTATATTAATTAATGTGTTGCCAGAGTTACGGCCATATGATAGTGTTAGATTTACTCACCGTCACATAATATATAACGACGGCAATTGATTAGGGAGAATTAGGGAGAGCACGTGGAGCGGATAATTTAGCGGATTATTTTCTAACTAATCCCATTACCGGAAGGACAACATAGATAATTTAGCAGATTATTTTGTAACTGGCCGTATTACTAGGAAGGACAAGAAGAGTACTCAATGTTCTCTTAGTGCATCTCAAATTACCAAGTACAAAGGTTGTAAGATATTCTCTCTAGAAAATGCGAAAGAAGGTAAAGAAAGTAGGTGGGAATTATAGAAGATGTTTTTGGAATAAAAGTGAGAGACAAGTCTCTATTTACAAGTTCTCAAGAGTGTATGACTAGACATATCTTGATATATCATGTCAAATGGAAAGAGTTTAGTTACACATTTGTAATAATGGTAATATATATATGTAGTGAATCTCCACTTAGATAACATAGTGAAGAACTCAAAATAAGTTTGTTTGAAATTTTTTTTCTTTTTTGGCTTAAAAAATTTGCTATTGTCTTGATTGTCTTGACTTTCGGGCATGAAGAAGAAAGAGAGCCACAAGAGAGAGAGATAGAGAGAGAGAGAGAGAATGGGGGGATGTTAGCCACCCATTCCAATCTCGATACAACAAATTAGAAAGGTGCTCGAAATAGGAAAATAAATTGAAAAGAGAGGTCTAAAAAAATACGTGAAATAATATAGATTTTATTTCCTCTCTCCTTTTGTAATAGTAGTTGCTTGCCACATACGAAATTTTTATTTTCTTAATTAATCACCTCAGCAAAATCCAAAAAAAAAAAAAATCAATCAACTGAATTTTTTTAATTATTAAAAGGTAATTTTTTAATTATAAAAAAGTAATAAATATTTAAAAAGATAGTATTTATAGAGTAGGAGCTGTTCCCTCCATTTTACCTCTCTATTTTTGTATACGTGACTTATCTCTTCATTTTTCACCCTCTCCCCATTCTTATTGTTATGATGGATAACGATGAAACTTTTCGGATTCTTGAAGAAGAAGAGAAGAATGATGAGATTCAAGAACAGAGAAAGAGAAACAAAGAACGTAAGCGTTGCCATCGTGTTGCTCATGAATTTAGAGGTAAGTGTTGCCGTCCTCTTGCTCATAAAATTAGAGATAACAAAGATGACGGTGATGCTGCTAGAAAGGAAGTTGCATGGGAGACACCAAGCATGACTGAGCCACGGATGGAAATGGCTTTGCAACCCAAGTTTTTCTGGAAAGATGAGGAACTAGAACCATCACCAAAATCTCGTGAAGAGATAGAGATGGACAAGTTGTGGAGCAAAATGGAAGCTTCTCTTGGAGCCAGAGAAAATGGTTCTCCTAGACGAGGCCGAGTCTCGCTGATGGCTGGGCGAGCTCGGCCTCATCGGATCTAGGCCAGCTCGAGCTCGCCCAGCCAAGGCGAGGCCAAGCCTCGCCGGCTATGGCCGAGGCCGGCAAATGGCCAAAGAAAAAAGAGAAAAAAAGAAGAAGAAGTGTTTCTCGGAATTTTTCCCAAGAATAAGAAACAAGTTTTTTCTACTTTTTGTTTCTCGCTTTCTAAATTGCTCCTTAAACAAAAAAATAGATTTTTTTATTCCCGAGAGCAAAAGTATAAACAAACGCATTTCTGTTCTTTTTTGTTTCGCAGAACAAAAGAACAAAAATTTGTGTTCCGAGAAACAGAAACAGAAATTGCCAAACAAGGCTTAAAAAGGTTGGTCCCACGAGTGGCCTTATGTGACGAAAAATTTCTAGGTAAGGAGCTATCGCGAGAATGTGACGAAACGTGATGTTTCGATACAGTGAGGGTGGTGATGAAACAATGATCATAAGTGGTGCTAACGACGTAATCCGATGACAAACTCGTCGCCCTATTTTGAAAAGTTACATATTCGAGCTTCGGCGAAATCCGAATGTCACATGCTTCCGCAATCGTTTTGTGCAAGGACCAATGAAAAATGTGATAGACCCCCAAATTCGCGAATTCGCCGAAATCTAAGGGTATCAGAATAAAGGACATCCAGGATAAGGAAAGAAGTGTGGCAACCCCAACGGATCGGGGGCCATCGGGGGCCGTCGGGACTCAGGGGGCATCACAATGTATCACAATAAGTATAGTTTAGATTTTTGGTGGCTTTTACCCTTATCATTTTTACCTTGATAATATTCATGTGACAAGTTCACAATAATAGTATCTTCCGACGTATTTGAAGTAATTTATGACAAAACACCTTCTTTCATTGTTTGAGTTCCGTTGAAAAATGGAAACAATTTGACTTTTTGAAGAAATTATGTAAAAATTTCACAATTGTCAATGCATGGATATCTTAGAGAGGATCACGGGGTCTTGCGCTAGATGAGGGGAAAAAAAAAAAAAACGGGGCCCGTAAAATTCATGAAAAGTAATTCAAAAATAGTAAATATCAATATAATTTACTTTTTTTCAATTTGCAATAAAGAACCCCGTTCGCGCGGTAATTACAGCTCGTTCCCTCTTTCGGGTCGAACCGTTGCCAAGCGGGTAGCGCACTCGGGCCCGACAAGAACGTCTCGGTCGTCTCCTTCCTAAATCCTCGCCGCCTCCGCCCTTAAACCCTAATTCACTCTCTGAGAAGCATCCTCTCCACAAGGGAAGAGATGGGCTCCAAAGGCAAGAACAAGCTCGGCAAGCAGAAAGTCGGGCCTTCCAATCTCGAGCCGCAGGACGGCGGCCATGAATCCGCCGGCGGCGGCGCCGGCGCCAAAGTTATCACCGACTCGAGGTTCGCCTCGGTGCACTCGGACCCGAGGTTCCAGAGAGTGCCGAAGCACAAAGCCAAGGTCGCCATCGACTCGCGGTTCAACCGCATGTTCTCGGACAAGAGCTTCTCCTCGTCCGCCGCTCCGTTGGATAAGAGGGGCCGGCCTAAGAAGCAGAGCTCGCAGAGCTCGCTTCGCCATTACTACCGGATCGAGGAAGACGACGGCGACAGAGAGGAAGAGGAGACGGATGAAGAGGATGAAGAGGAGGAGGCGGGGCAGGAGGCGGGGCAGGATCAGAGAGCGAGCGTGGCAAAGAGAGCTGAGCTGAGCGAAGGCTCGGAGGAGTCAGATTCGGAGGATGAATCGGAATCGGAATCGGGATCGGAGGGTGAGCTGGAGAGCGGTGATGAGTCGGAGTCGACCACTGATACTGATGAAGAAGGGGATGAGGAGGTTTACGACGAAGAAGGCGCTGAAATTCAGGTAACGTTGTGTTCTTCCTTGCTAGCTGAATTTTGAATAGCTTCGTTCTTGGACCCGTGTTCTGGTATTCTCCCGCTACGTGAAAAAGAAGCACTTTGATGTCATTGGGATAACGATGTTGATGGTGTGGGGAGGTTGCAGTGACAAGGGAATGCAGCTCAAGATGAAATTTGCAATTCCAAGATTGCGACTTCCAGAAATCCAGTTTCTTGAATAAACAGTTAACTGATGCGGCTAGTTTGTCTAGTGAATGAATGAGAAAAGTTAGGACGCAGTGCTATCTTCTCAAGAAGAGCCGACTATATTCTGATGGTGCTGGTTGTACGACTGTAGAGCCTATTGCATGCCTTTACGAAGTTTATTTTCCCAATGCTTTTCAAATTGATGGTTTATACACTAAGGATGAGATTGATATCGATGGACGTTTTTATAGTAAAATCTACTCAAACAGACAATAGAAGGAAAGGGAAAATGGGTTTTGCACAATCTGACACTATTTATAAGCACAAAAGAAATGCTTTTTGTGGTCACTTCAATGGGAAATAGTCGCTTTACTGCCAAAGGAGAGAGGAATGAAGAATTAGTTTATTCGGGACTCCCAGTAGTATGACAGATAATAGTGTGCAAAACTTAATCCTTTTTCTGCACTATGTTTTCAATTGTTTTATGGTTTATTTGTGGATTACCTTTTCACATCAAATTGTGATCCTTTTGTGGAACAGGAGGAAAACATACCAACTATTGACAAGGAAACTCGGAGGCTTGCTGTTCTTAATATGGACTGGAGACATGTCAAGGTATTGTACTCGAGTTTGGTATCCTCCAATCAGCAACACCTGATTCTACTTTTCTATTGTAAATGCAAATGACTGTTTTAGACATTTTTTACTCTTTCCAAGCATTGATTCACGAATGAGAACTATCTTTGTAAATAAAGGGAGTATTCTGTAATCAGATGATTGTTTCAGACATTTTTTTACCTTTTTGAAGTATTTGATTCACATATGAGAACGATCCTCATGAAAAGAAAAGAAGGTTACCTCTGTAATGGAATGACAGTTTCGCACAATTTTGACCCTTTTGAAGTGCTTGACTCAAGAATCAGAATTGTCCTTGTTAAAAAGGGAAGCAGATTACATGATTAATGATTGAATATCGTGGCTTATGCGAGTTAAATTTCCTACATAGGGAACAAATAAAGCCTTTAAATTGGTTTGGTAGCAAGAGCAATGGCCTGACAATTAAAGGTTTGGTCATTGTTGTCCTCAAATAGTTGCATTACTTTTTTAGTAATGGTCATTTACATGTCTTTGAAATGCCCTGGAATTGCCTTTACATTGTGTGATTTTTCTCCACTGCAGTCTGTTGACTTGTTTGTCCTTCTAAGCTCTTTCCTTCCCAAAGGTGGTCAAATCTTGTCTGTGGCTGTCTACCCATCTGAGTTCGGGATCCAACGCATGAAAGAGGAAGAAATTCATGGCCCTGTTGGGCTCTTTGATGATGAGGACGGTGGGAATGAAGATGACGATGAGGGTGAGATTGATCATGAGAAACTGCGTGCATATGAGAAAAGTAGACTGAGGTGATAATTTTATTGCACTTTGTGTATCTTTCCTATAACTTCTTTGTTTCTTGCATTGACATTGAGCTCATTCATGTGTCTTTTTCTTTGGTTGCCCACAACTTAGGTACCACGTGTTGTAATCAACCATTCTCCATACTCATAGGAGATAAATTTGAATAGTCAAGCGTGTTTCTCTAAAAATAGAAGGAAAAAAGGTCTTCTTGGATGCAAAACGTTGTTTCACTTGTTGCTTGATGAATTAGTGCGATCGCCTTCTCTTTTAGACTTGAGTATGCTGATTGTGAGGATTTTTTGTTTGTTGGTAAATGCTGATTTGGAGGATTTGACAGCCTTAATATCCTATGCTACTGAAATTTTCTATTCCTGTCCTATTCATTGGAATGAATGTCTGACAGTCAACATGGTAAGTTGTACATAAAAGAAAGAAATCAGCATTGTTGATATTGGAATATCCAGTGGTATGCCACTGTGTATCAGGGCCAAGAAGTCTACGCTGATGCCAATGGAAAAGATGGGTTTTTGTTTCTTCCTTTCTTTGTCATCCTGGAAATGTAATACATGAATTTTCACTGTGAATGGTACTTGAAATTAGAGAGGAATAAGAGAGGCGCCTCATACTGACTGGGTGTTTAGTTTTTTCTTCAAGCCAATGGACTTTATTGCTCATTGGGGTGCATACGTTTTCTTAATCATTTATTGCTTTAGTACCTTTTCCTACAGACTCTGTTGCTGGTTTCTATATTCTTGTCCGATGAGCTTATTTTGCTTTAAAGTTGAATGCACAAATAAGATTGTCCATTTGGGAATCTATCTAAGGCTATCTCTAGAGATGAAGAATCTATCTTGCTAGCTTGTATATTTGGCTTTTAGTATATAGAGACGTCTTTTTGATCATTTGAATCCTAGGGCGCTTGCCTGTGTGGTCCTTTTCTCCTTAGCAGTGATTGGATGTTCAGGTGACTTTACTTGCAAAGTTTCCCGCAGTCTCTTTTTGTGATTTTGAGAGCAGGAACCCTGGCATGTATACTGTGCCCAAGGCTGTTCCCATGTTAATATGTTTTCTGAATATTCCTACTTGTATGGACGTCAAATAAGTTGAGCTCCGTCTTTTGAGCATGTTGGAGGGAAATTATAGCTTACTTGTGGAGGAACTTTTGCAGGTTACTATTGTTAAGTACTAAGTTTCTAGTTGTCTATTGCAGGATGTTACTTCTTAGTCTTCTTCCTTTCCCCTTAGCAGATGCTGAGTGCTTATTGTCTATTCAGGTACTATTATGGTGTAGTGGAATGTGATTCAAGTGCTACGGCTGATTACCTTTACAATGCTTGCGATGGGCTTGAAGTTGAAAGATCGTCGAATGTGCTTGATTTGAGATTCATTCCTGACTCAATGGAGTTTAAGCATCCACCTCGTGATGTTGCAACAGAGGTATGTTCCTCAGTCGTATAGTGGTGGCTGAGAACTCTGACAATTAAATGGGAGTCGGATTAAGTCATTGCTCTTCATCAACCAAGCTGTAGAATTAGGAAGGGATTGATTGCTATTATTCTGTGACCAATAGTCATTCTTTTTCAACAATCAGAGGTACTAGTTAGGTGATAGCTTCTGACATTTCATGTCTTAAATTCTAAAATAGCATGGTTGACCGCAGGCACCTGTAAACTATGAAGCTGTAGATTTCCAAACTCGAGCTCTGCAGCAAAGTAAAATCCATCTAACATGGGATGAAGATGAGCCTGATCGTGTGAAGACCCTGAAACGAAAATTCAATGCTGATCAGGTATATATTCCTTGTTATGTATCTTGTTGTGTATGCAATATGTCTTTTCCCTTTTGATATTATTTTGGCCTTTGATGATTGAAGAAGCATTTCTGTGAATGGGTATGTTCTCTTTTCGTAGTTGGTGGTGAAGGGATAAATGTGTAGGAAGTATCTGCTGTCTGCTGCTATTTTCTTCTTACTTACTGAGGTTATACATTGTGGAAGAACATTCCTTTTTTCTTTATTTTTGGACTTCTAAGCTGAAGTGTCTAGTAGAACTGTTTTCATCAGAAGATGCTTTCTTGTCTCATCATGCATCAAATCAGTAGATTGTGTGGGGAGATCATCGCCACGAGATTTTCTCTTTTAACTCATGAATCTGATTATGCATCCAATAGATATGCTTATAATATACATGGACATAGATTTACTCCGGAACGGATTGTGTCAGTTGGTTTGAGCATATGCATGCATCTTGGGAAAGTTTGATTTTGAAGCGGCCTTGCAATTTGCATCATTGTGATTGTACATGTACAGAGAGGCAACAGTGGTTCTTGCCATTCGAGGAAAATCTACCTGTCTGTGCAATTACGACAGTTTGCTTTTAGTTTTATTGGTGCTCCATATCTATTGTTCCTGCCTATGCAGTTTATGCATTTTAATTTCTTTTCTTGTATCCTTCTAATTGATAACTGTTGCATGTTGATGTAATCCTTGCATTGCCGATTTCTATTTCATCCAGCTAGCTGATCTTGAACTGAAAGAGTTTTTGGCTTCCGATGAGAGTGAATCTGATGACAATCAGGACAAGGGTGTTTTGGATGAGCAAACTGATAAGAAAGGGAGGAAACGTGATAAGTACCGTGCTTTACTTGAGGGAGGTGATGGCTCTGATGGAGATGGGGAGGACGAGAACAAGGATATGGAAATAACTTTTAATACTGGCTTAGAAGATTTAAGCAAACGCCTTTTAGAGAAGAAAGATAAGAAATCTGAAACAGTTTGGGAGGCGCACCTCAGAAAAAGCCGTGAGAAGAAGAACGCTAGGAAGAACAAGGCCAGGAATTCATCCGATGATGAGAGCAGCGACACTGATGAGGATGGAGTTGATCAAGTGGATGACTTTTTTGTTGAAGAGCCTTCAGCTAAGAAAAGTAAAAAGGGAACTCATGGGAAGAATAGTAAGGCAGAGAACGAGTTCCAAGATGTAGATGGGGAAGGAGAAGCAAGCAGAGCTGAGCTTGAGCTGTTGCTCGCTGATGAGAATGGGGCTGATACTGGACCCAAGGGGTATAAAATCAAAACTAAAAAGGCCAAAGGGAAGAAGGGAAATCAAATGGCAGATGAAGACAAAATACCAACTGTTGATTATAGCGATTCCCGGTTTTCTGCTCTTTTCACTTCATCACTCTTTGCTTTGGACCCCACTGATCCACAATTCAAGAGGTATCTCCCTCATAAATACATTGAACAAGATTCAGTTGTGTAGGATAGGCTTAATTTGAAGTCATATCTCGCTAGTTGTCGTTCCTAGGGGATAGTGAATTCATGCAGGCAGGGCTATTCATGATCAACGCAGTTAAATCTTGATGATAGTGTAGTTCCATCTTACATTGAGTCTTAGCAAGTGAGAGTTTTATCTTCAACTGGTATGAGCTGCTTGATTCATTAATAGCTTCTGTAGGTGTTCATAGTTACTGTTTTGCTTTTTGCAGGAGTGCGGCTTATGCTCGGCAGGTAGCACAGAGACAGCAGAAGGGTGATCGTCCAGAGTCTGTGAAGAAAGATTCTAAGAAAGATGTGGCCAACATTGACTTACCACCCGATGACCTGCACAGTGAGAAAGGTGAGCTTCTGAAGTCGGATGTGTTGCCCCCAAGGAAAGAGAAGCACGAGTTGTCTTCATTAGTGAGATCACTCAAGATGAAATCCAAGCAAGTTCGTTTACCTTTCAACGGCAAGTCCTTGAAGAAAGAAGACAAAGTTCAGTCTAGAAGACATGAAAGAAAAGGGGAACACTGAGTATCAAGATTACTGCAGTCGACATAGAAAAATGAGTTTTTGATAGAAATTAACATAGAAGAGTTTTTTAAACGACAGAGTCTGTGGTAACTTCCGCTGCATAGAAACATGGTTCTACGCGGTGCTTCTCAAGCTTTGGAGAACCTTCTAATAGTCTTGTGCGGTAAATGTGCAGAAAGATCAGAACGCTTGTGTTATTTCTGGCTTCCATGCCGTCTCTGGCTACACATTCTTGTATCATTCTCAGCTTCATCAATGTACTTCCTCAAGTCAAGCCAACAGGGTCATTTCATTTTTTGTTCCTTTTTGCCAGACCAGAGGGCCATCATTGAAATGGTGTCGTATTCCATTGTTTCGTGTTCCAAGTTCTCTTCTTCTGTTCTTACTTTTCTTTTTCTTTGACAATCCCCTATCAATTAATAAGAGAATCGGCATCCGCAGTTTTGATTTGAGTAGGACGTCTTCTCTATAACTTTACTTTAGACTTTGCACTTTTTAGACTTCATTTGTTTGTTTGAAGAAAAACTGTTAGTAACATTGTTAGAGAAATAATAACTTTCGACTTGGTATTAATTTATAATTTATTTGCTTGTTATTTGTATAAAAAATTGAACTTGCTAGTATGATATTATATAGCCTTATCTTTTTCGGTTGCGATATTCAAGCTAGCTTTCACGTATTTCGACTTGTCTAACTGCCCTAGCAATTTCAAAGGTGCATTTCTCCCCTTGACCTGGTACGTTAGCAGTTTTTCCTCATAAAATGCTCCTGATCAGTATTTTTAAAATACAACCCCGAACTGACCACTTCAAACGGATGGACCGGGATTCAAAGCACAGTCCTATTCGAGTTTTCTCTATAAATGTTACGAATTTTTCTATATCAGGCAATGTTTTACTTGATTTTACATTCCTTTTTAGTGAAGAAAATACTCCTAGATCGGATATATTTTGTCAAATTACCAGAATTTACGTGGTGAAAATTGACCAAGAAGGTTGCTAAAATAGAGGAGATAAAAAAAAAAAAAAAAAAAAAAACATGATTGAGGTTGTATTGACTGGTAGACAACATTTTCCGGGGAATTATTCTGATTTAATGGGGGCCTGCTTTGAGAAAATACGACATAGGGGCATTGTCGGAGTAGAATTCTCATTTCAGCAAATTTCACAACCACGACAACCGCAGTCAGCCAACTTCAACTAATAGCACATGCATTCTGAAGTTTGGCAAAAGTGAGGATGTAAATTGATATGAGGACGGAACTTGAGGTTGATTTTTGAAACTTTCCTTTTAGAATAACAAAAGGAGAGAGGCCAGAAATAGTGTATATTTTTTTGTAAATTGTCTCTCTAAGTGGTCGAACCGGTTAAACCGGGAACTGGAAGCCAAGCTGGCTCATTGCTCGATCCGAATTTAAAAACATCACTTCTAACAAGACTTGAACAGGATGAACCACGAGGAGATCAGCAAGCCAACTCTCTTGCCATCCAACCAACGCCTTCTTGATATACCACATAGCTTTACTTTTACTGAGGTTAGAAACATCTCGCGTATTAAATACGCATACTTTTTTTAGTTAGTAATTTTGCCACGTGATTAGTAACTTTTTTGTTGTGAAAATGAATCTCTTCAAGCAGCTAGAAATTTATGCAACTGCAAGGTTTTACGGAACAGCGCTGTTGAAATATCTGAAATTGGCGACATCTGGGCATGATTAACAACAGCGTTTGGTAACTTTCGGATGATTGCCACAACTGTTCTGAGAGAAATGACTAAGTATCGACTACAGCCAGTGAACTGCTGGGCTGCGGATCTGTGCGGTTTTAAGCCACAACAGAACAGGATGACGCAAGAAAACCATGTCTCAGTCACATTTCTGAGCATCATATCATTTAGATAACAAAACAACTCATCCAAAAACCTAAATTAACAACGGCAATCCTCAACCACAAAACGCTGTGACAATCTCATCTTGCTTATTACTAATAGATGAATACATATATATACACACAACAGCTCTGCTATTGGATCCTAGAAGTGGAAGTTAATATAGTTTACCCGAATTGTTGTTTCTACCTAAGACAGTATGTCCCTGAATAAGTAGTCCTCTAGGAATCGAGTAAGGCCTCAGCATGGAAAAGAATCAAAAAATGGCCAAAATTGGATAAACAAGAGTGATTAATACGCATGTAGAAGGATGCAAATGCCATGAATAACTTAACACAGGTGGCGGCACCGCTGAATTGTTGTTACCATCACCGCTACTTGGAGTGCCTTCTGGATTGAAGGCAACAGGAGCAATAGGGGTGGTGTTTTTCGGGTCAACAGGCAACGTCGATGCGTCATTCACTTCATAGCCTGGAAACAAAATTGTTAAAACTCCAAAATGTCAACAAGATATGTGATTGAATGTTTTCGTAGGTCCAGCAGAGTTACTCACAGTTGGAGGGCTTCCAACCAAGTACCATCCTTTCACGATCAAAAACTACGCGATAGCCGGTCATGAAGTTTTCTGAGAAGTAAACTGAATTGTCAGCGCCAGAATAGCTCAATGTGGAAACAACAATCTCTCGTAACAGCTATTAAAAGCATTGGAACTGCAAACATCGTGGTTTCTTTAACCAATCACTCCACAACCTTACAGTTCTTACTGAAAAGGTAGACGCACAAAAGGTTGTCTGCGTGCATGCACACAGGCTGCTTATTCACTTGTTCATCCAGGAAATATCTGAGTGAAAACTTTCATTAATGTTGTCATCCATATGAACATGGTCCATCGTGTAGCTGACTCTCACAGTAGATATTTTACTATCATATCCTTGCTTTCCCACAGCCTTACAGGGCATTGGGGTTAAGTTCTAACATGGTCAAACTTCCAATAAAATGGGAAAAGTAAAAGACTGAGGTTCATGGCAATACAGTAAGTAATGAACAGATGGGGCCAAAAACTGCCTGGAACTTCACACTATATTTGTCAAGTCCTAAGTCTCAAAAGCAAGAATAGATTTTCGAGAGAGTGATTGATCAGTGTTTGGTATAATTTCGTCTCAATGTATGTTTCAATATGACGGCCTACTTAGTAAACAAAAGTCAGAAGTACCAATTTTTTTATCATACATGCAGAATTTTCCTTATATGGCATTGAATTTCCAGAACTCTCAGCTCTTAATAACTAGGGATGTGCAAAATGGACCGCTAGAATCAGGAACCACCCAGGCTAGACTGAACTGGCCAGTTGGTCCGTTTCTCGGGAGTGTCGGTTTAGTTCCTGGTTCTTGAAAGTGGCACCAATGTCTGGGCAATCCGGTTGCCAATTTGAAAGGGGAACCAGACCGGACTGGCTACATATACTTTTTTTTTTTTTTTATCATTTAACATGAAAAAAATAGTGACCGGTTTGGAACCGGACCGGACCGGGAACCGATAACCCCTATTAATAATAGGTGAATAATATCGCTGAAAGAGAATGCTAATAAAATGTTTTGTAAATGCAGCTTCCCTAAATAGCATTATCAGTATTATTTATGTCAGGAATACTCACGTCCAATTACATTTACATTGCCGCTTTTCACCACAGCCAGGCAATAGACATATCCACCCTGTAAAACAGGACATTATTAGCATCGTGCTGCTGGCAATGGGCAATGACAAAGAGTCTTACCAGCACAGGGATCAACTCTACAGGTTCAGTAACATGAAAGCTATCTCCCCCTTTCATGGTCAGGTTCAACGCAGGAACATGAGAGAGGCTTCGATTTGTGCTGTATAAATACAATATATATCAAGAATCAGCACATTTATGATAAGTAATTGAAAATACCATAATATAATGGAGAGGTAGAGGTCTCCTGCTTTGATGTTTCTGTAATAAAGGTCTGTCGTTTATCTAGAAAGAACTGGAAAAATATAACTTCAAGCTCCTGGAGAGGATAACCTTATGTTGTAACAATATTCAAAAGGAATAGTCGAATTTGAAGGATGCCTTTTCTCTTGGACACTGGAGTCAAACTGCAGAAAATTCAAGCATTAAGGCAAAGAAATTAGATGTTCGAATTAAACATCAGATATTTTGACGAATAAAGAAAAAAGAAAAAAGAATTAAACATCAGGTAATGTCTCCATTAACTTACAGTCTTGGAAATGAGGGTGTAAGCTGGGTCATTCAAGTATGTAGATGAGGTTCCAGAGTAAAAAATAGCACTAAATTCAAGATCATGAATTTCTTCTCCCACGATGACTTGTGTGACAGTAATATTGTAACTTGGACTGGCAAAACATAAAAGCAAAACAGTTAAAGTCACAGTCAAGAAAACAGAATATATAAACTCCCCCTGCAAAATGTAGCAATTGTACCACTAGCTTTTATACAGTGAAAAGCATGATTCTTACTGTGACTGATTAACAATAAATGGTGTTTCCCCTTGGTTTGAGCTGCCTTTGTCTCCAAAACTAATTCTCCCAATGCCGTCATGCCCAAAGCACATAGAAAATGAATTCGCTGCAAGCCCATCTTTAGCTAAAATGCTAGGAACTGATATGTTGTTCATGCCAAGTCCAAATAGACCATTCGGTGCACCACCTTCCAAAAAGAAACCAGTTTGAATACGACCACATCTGCAAGGGACAGCCTTACTTGATCAGCGACGTTGTATAGAATATAACCTGCCAAAGAACTTCAGAGACACATATGCACAAAAAGTCCGAAGAAAGAGATAGAAAGGAGAAAAGAACACTACAAAGTGCCATAACTTAGCACAAAAGGATACATAAGTGCCATAACTTACGAAAGGTACACTTAAATGCCATATTTGAAGAAAAGTGGGACAGCTGAGTGCCACCTCCGGCGAAGCCAACCGGACATCATATGTGGCTTTTAAATATCAATATTTTTTGCCGAGGTGGCTCGCTGGAGAGCTAAGTCAGCTCTAATTCACCCAAAACGACGTCATTTCGGGTGTTGGCCAAAATAGAACTCTTAAATCGGCCAAAACAATGTCGTTTTGGCATAATTTGAATTTTAATATAATATACAAATTAATTAAATTAAATTTAAAACAAAATAATAATATAATTTATATTTATATTTATTTATTAAAAAAAAAAAAAAAAAAAGGGAAACGGAGGAGGAGGAAGGCAGTTGGTGGCTGAGGGTTGAGCCCTCGCCGCCGCCGCCGCCTCCCCACCATCGCCGAAGGTGGGGGAGGGTCGACCGAGGCCGCCGGCCCTCGGTTGGAGCTCGGCGGCCCCGGCCCTCGCCGCCGGCTGCCTCCGTCCTCCTCCTTCCCCCCCTTTTTCTTCCTCCTCCTTAGCCG
Source organism: Eucalyptus virginea (assembly GCA_014182375.1). NCBI lineage: Eukaryota > Viridiplantae > Streptophyta > Magnoliopsida > Myrtales > Myrtaceae > Eucalyptus > Eucalyptus virginea. Next base: position 25,441,318 of record CM024522.1, on the reverse strand, counting down.
CCGGTTGCTTCCCCTCCTCCTCCTTCCCCCCTCCCCCGGGCGGATTTGGGCGAGGGTTGATTTGGGACGAGGGCTTGCGTTCGGCCGGGGTCGCCAACCCCGGCCGGGTCCCGGCGACCCCAGCCGCCCCTCCCCCTCCGTCGCCGGCCCTTCCCAGCAACGGTAGGGAGGCGGTAGCAATGGCTGAGGGCTGAGCCCCTCGGCGACCTCCCCATTTGTTTTTTTAATTTTTTTAATTTTAAAATTATTATTTTTAAATATTTTAACTAAATTTAATTTTAAATTAATTTTTAATTTTTATATTATTTTTTACCACGTCAGCCCAAAACAACGCCATTTTTGTATTATTTGACTACGTCAGCGTGCAAAACAGCATCGTTTTGTACTCGCTTCGCAGGAAAAATGCCACGTATGCAATTTGGCCGGATTTTGGCCGGAGTGACACTCAAGTGATCAATTTTACTCCGATTTTGACACTTAAGTGTACTTTTCATAAGTTATGGCACTTAAGAGAGTCCCTTTTTGCAAAATTATGGCACTCCAGAGGTCCGCATCTCAAATAGAAAGGCCATTTGACAAGTAAATATTGATAAATTCAAGTTAGTGCAGCATTCATAAACCGTATTGGCACTTAGAAACCAGCAAATACTCATCTTCCCATCTCTTATTTTCGTTAAAAGTTCACGCTACCTTGTTCATTTGAAAAATTTTAAGTAGCAATAGAAGTTGGTAACTGTGACTTCACTCTTAACCTTCGAATGTTGATATCGTGTGATCAAGTTATAAAAGACCGCCATGTTATACCAAAGAGCTAGCAAATACCTACCCAAACGTTATCTGAGCAGTGACTACTTTTGATTGATTGCTGTCTGTTGTCATATGCAATACATCTTCAACCAAAATCCCGGTAGATGAAGTACCATTAGAGACATAAGCAACTTGATAAGGACATTGGTTGTGAGTGGCAGAGCATTTGAATTGTTTCCTGCAACTGGCACTACAGGGAACTACTATACTCGATGATGATGCATCAGGGCTGTAGATATTGAAATCTATTTCCTGCTTGACAAAAAATATTTTGTAAACAAGTCTTGCTCAAATCAATATAATAGTACCTTCAGAAAGCTTTACTTCATATAGCATTCAAAGACCTCCTTTGGAATGATGTTCGACATGATTTTCAGCCAGGAAAGATTAGTTATACATAATTGCTTGAAATCAAGAATGGCAATCTTTTGAAAAGGACATATAGAACAAATTGACGCAAACAGCAAAACGATAGCAAGTTCGAAAACTAAAATAAAGTAACATTAGAATCCACAAAGATCATCCTAGAAGACAGGAAGAACTGCTTTTTCAGAGAAGAAAAGAAAAAGAAACTTCCCACAGAAATTCGAAGCAACAAAATGAACAGGACATAACAGCATATACCTGTCCGCCTATCCTCACTCCCCGCACGCAACTAATACAATCACAGGGTATCCAGAACAGGTCACTCCCAGTGTCTAATGCCACCAAAAATGATAAACTAGGCGTCCCAATAGAGACATTTGCGTAGTGCAAACTGAAAATGCAGAAAGCACCGTGAGTAACAATTCTCAGCTAATATCCAAAATTTGAAGACATTAAACATCAGCATCCCCTACTTAGGCTGGTAGCTATAGAAACAGAACATGGAAAACCTTCCCGCGGAGAAATCGGGAAAAATCCACTTTAGAAGGCAAGTGGAAAATCTGGACCAAAAAAAAGAGAATCCTTGCATTATACGGAAACAAAAAGAGAGGACATAATGTTTAACCGAAAAAGCGTACAGGATTTTGCCCCGCCCCGCCCCGCACCTAAAAGGCAATTTATCTGAAGAGAGAAAACTTTGAGCTGATTATCAAAGGTATGATCCAATTTCCCGCGCTCAAACTCAACAGCAAAGCACCCAGACAAAGAGAAGGTAATCTCCACCTATTCGTTCTTCCCATCCAGACTACTCATCATCAGCAACCGATCTAAGCATAAAATTCCAGACCATGGTTATGATCCACGGATCCCACAGAAGAACTCGCTTGACGTAAAAGATATTTCTGGTCGGTGCTGCCGTTTAGCAGTCATTAAGCCACGCACTCGATTGATAACTTGATATCGAAGACAACCACTGGTGTATGATTCCCCAGAAGTTCACCACAAAAACGGCAAGCTTCAGATGTAAAAGAAGAGCAAAATAAACTGAAAATCCCACCATACTAGTCTTGGACGGTTGTAAGTTAAAAAAGGAATCTGTTGCACACTCAGTTCATCAGCTAGAACCTCATCGCTTCTCACTCACGTACTACGGAGCTTCAACTAACGCAGCGCCAGACTACAACAACAAGAACATAAGAGAGAGAGAGAGAGAGAGAGTAACGAAAACACGTACAAGCCAAACGCTTTGAGCCGGTAGGTCGCGTTCCCGGCGCCGAAAGTGATCGGCGCCCGGTCGTCCGCCGCGGCGAGGCGGCGACCGTGGACCAGCCGGTCGCGGTGGGCCATGGCGGCGTAGTACCCGGGGCTCCCCCTCTCGGGCAGCTCGTCCTCGCCGGCGCCGGCCAGCATCGCCCTGACCGGGTCGGAGGACCGGTGGTGGATGTCGAAGCCGAAGGTCGCGGCGGCGGCGCCGTCGCAGCCGCCCACGCAGAGGCAGGCCGCGATTAGGCAGCAGCAGAAGGCCAAGTCAGCCAGGACGAAGAAGGAGGAGGCGGAGGAGCAGCGGCGGCGGCGGGCTGCGGCGGCGGCGGAAGCCATGGATTCCGAGCAGCTGCCGCGAGGCTAGAGAGAGAGAAAGATTCTTGGGGGGGGTGAATTGGTCAGTGGGAGGAGGAGAGATGGAGGACAAGGAGGAGAGAGTTCGAGGGGGAAGTGAAATGACGCGTTTCCATTTTATAGACGACCAGCGTTTGTGGGACTGACAGTTTCCACTTCCAGTGAGTGAGAGAGAGAGAGAGAGGAAGAGAGGGAAGTCAAAGTCAATTTTCGGGCAGGCGGGGTGGTCGCGGTGTCGGTTTCTGATTCGCGAGAAACGAGAGCGGAAGATGGGATGGGCGGAGGGGGTTCGATCCCCGCATTAACGGCGACGGGCTGGAGCGACGGGGATTGGGGGGCCCCACGTCGTATGTAAGTGATCCGGAGTTACGTGACTGTCGCTTACCTCGTAATGGTACCAACTCCACAGCGTGAGGAACGAGTGGGGATTCTCGACTTATCCTCTTGTTCCCGGGTAATCCTAATTTCCTTTTCTAAATCTCCTCTTTTGTTTTGCGCTGCTCCTCGTACCTTATATTATTATTTTTCTTCGGCTGAAAGTACCATGTTGACTAATATAAATCTTTATTTGATTGAAATTTAGTCGCGTAGATTCTTAGGGCTATTACGTTCTTAATCTTTTGAATCAAGAACTAATTAAAATATTTAAAAAAAACACGCGCACACAAAAGGATGTGCAGCCTTTGCTTCTGGGTAACTGTTGCGTTATTCGCTCCACCGTTGCATTTTTCTCTCCCGAAGACTCTATCAAATCATAGAGACTGGTCGGACTCTTTCGATCAATCCAACTTGATTTACTGTATTGATCTCATGGCATATAACGACCACTTATGTTCTAACTATGCATTTTAACTTGCATATCACACATATTGTCATTTAATACATAAAATGAGGAAAAATTACAATAACAAAAAAAGTCTTAAGCATATCGCAATTAAGGATGTGCAACTATACCGATACTGTCTAAGAATCAAATTGGACGCCTAAAATACAAGTACAAGAACTGATTCCTATTAGAACTGGTCCGAGAATAAGTTTAGAATTGATTTTATAAGTTAAAGAGCCAAAACTTTAATTTTTTTTCTCCTAAATTTTAACCCCAGCACTCCTTTGTCCTTTGTTCTTCCTTAAAATTCCTTACCAATCTTTCATCTTCCCTTAAATTTTTATGAATGAATGGAGAATGGAGTTTTATAAATTATTTTTATATTACATATTTGAACTTTTTATCATTTGTCATCTTATAAATTTTTGTTTTTAGCATATAGGGATTTATGTTGTTCATTTTTTTACTGTAAAAAAAAATGGTTTCTTGGGTTCACTTTGGAATCAAATTGAAAAAATAGAATAGGCTTAATAATCATTCCAAGCAATAGAGTAGGTTTTAGGATCTAAAGTTGGAAATCAATTAATAATGTAGCAGGTTTCAGGTTTCAATCAAATCTGTCAACTCTATAAAAATGAAGAGTGAAAGAGGGGCCATAAGTTGGTGGATTTCATAAAATTAAAACGTTGCCAGCTTAGTTTTTTTTTTTTTTTTTTTTTTTTTTGAACAGGGCCAGCTTAGTTAAGATAGCCAAAAATTGTGTGATCGTCCTATTGGCAATAGCGGGAAAAGTGCCAAAAAAGTCATAAACCTTATTTTGGTGCCGATTCAGTCCTAAACCTTTTAAGTTGTGCCAATTTAGTCATTTCCGGTCAATTTTGGCCGGATTTCGATGACTGGACGCCGGTCGGCTGACGTGGTATGATCGGCGCGATGTGGACAACTTTTTATAATATTTTAATATTTATATTTTTATATTTTTTATTTATTTATTTATTTTTTATTTTTGTCTTTTTCTCCGGCCGGTCGCCGAGGTCCGGCGACCAACCGAAGCGATCGCCGGCGAGGGTGAGGCCGACCTCGCCGGATCTAGCGAGGTCGAGCCTCGCCGGCCATGGGCGAGGGCCGGCGAGGCTCGACCTCGCCGAGATCCGGCGAGGGCAAGCCTCGCCCATGGCCACCTCGCCGGATCCGGCCATGGGCAAGGCTCGCCTCGCCGACCTCGCCCGATCTCGCCGAGATCGAGCCATGGGTGAGGGCCGGCGAGGCTCGACCTAGCCGATCCGGCGAGGGCGAGCCTCGCCCATGGTGACCTCGCCGGATCGCCATGGGCGAGGCTCGCCCTCGCCGGCCCTCGCCCATGGCCGGCAAGGCTCGACCTCGCCGATCCGGCGAGGGTGAGCCTCGCCCATGGCGCCCTCGCCGGCCCTCGCCGGCGGTTGCTTTTGGCCGGGTCAACCTCGCCCTTGCCTACGGCCTTTGGCGGCGACCGGCCGGGGAGGAAAAAGACAAAAAGAAAAAAAAATAAAATAAAAATATTTAAAATATTTAAAAAATAAAATATTATTAAAATATTATTAAAAGTTGTTCACGTCGGCGCCGATCATGCCACGTCGCCCGGCCGGCGGTTAACAAAAAATCCGGCCAAAATTGATCGGAAATGACTAAATTGGCACAACTTAAAAATGTTTAGGACTGAATCGGCACTAAAATAAGGTTTAGGACTAAATCGGCACAAATGCAAAATGTTTAGGACTTTTTTGGCACTTTTCCCGGCAATAGCTTTCATGTCGTACGTCGGTAACCCTTCGTTATTTCACATTCTCGTAATTATTTATTTATTTGCACGATCATATGAGGGACATTTGTTCAAAGATCTAGTACATGATGGGACAATGATCCGCAAGAGGCGAATTGCACGACGTATAATTCTGGTCAGGACTTGACCATACCAAGGCGATGTCCGTCCTCATCCTCTCCGTTGGTGGGACGAGGCTCAAGGACATCCGTACCAACGACATGGAGTCGCAAACTCTGAATCGAGTTCTTGGTGGCCTTGGATGAAGATGACAACCAGGAAAAAAAAGGCAATTAGAAATTACTGGAAAAAAAAAATAGGGCAAAAGAATGGACAGTGGTACCACTGACTGAGGTGCGGCCGCTGCGCACGCCTTCTCTGACGACAATGGCCTTTTCCACAGGGACCTCCGCTGGGGCGGTCGTCTCTTTTTTCTTTTAATTTGTATAGGTAACCCTAAAAAAAGTTAGTTGTCGTCTGCCCCGTGATAGAAAAATCACGATCGTGACATCTGTTTGTATAGTTTTTTCTGCTTATTTGCTTCGTGGAAAGATAGACGTTTTGAAAATTATTTTCATTAAATTGATTTCATCGTTTGAAATAATTAATTAATTAGAAGTGTTTTCAGCAATTTATGTTAAAAGATTAGGAAAATGTTTTGTGCATTATTCGTTTTTTTCATGAAACAAATGAGGTCCGGGAATTATCTTATATGCTCTTAGCGAAAAATTTCTCTTTGTTTATTGTTTTATTAACTCAATCACATGAAATAAAATATATTGGATGTTCCTTGTTTGGTAAATTGCGAAAATTTAGTAGAATGATTGTCTAGTAGTACACCGATGATGAGTGGCGAAATGAACTATATATTATATTTAACGTAAAATTGTCTGTATCAAAATCATCATGTTCATGAGGGGCATGGGGGAGATCTAGAGACCTAAAGGTAGCCCCACCCAGCACCAATACAATTTTGTTTATTCTTATTGTAGCATGCTTGTGCTTGCATTGCTTTGAGAAAAAATATGTTCCAATTTAAGGTTGTGCGATACTTATCTACTAAAATAACAATTGATTTGTGGGCAATATCAGATCAACAATTAATTTGAAATTCGATGTCCCCACATTGGCCTTGACACACCCGTAGGCAACCTCACTTTGACTACAATAGCACGATATCGTTTGCTTTGGTTGCAATTCGCTCGCCATCACACTATTTTAAAATCCACCGTGCTAGTTTAAAGGTCGCAAAAAACTTTATTAGAGCAATTGTTTGTAGGGGTGAGTATGGATTGAAGGTAGAATCAAGAAAAATTATTCCAATAAATAGGTTCTAGGTGGAACTTGGAACTTGGAATAAATCTATGTTTTTTTTTTTTTTTTTTTTTGTTATATATTTCTGGGCAACCTTGTGGCATTCCATGACGTCCAGTTATAAGTGTATAATCTAAAATTACCAGTTTAAAATTCCATTTCTCATAATATCCATGACTGAAACTTTTATTTTATTACTATACCATATTTTTCATATGTCAGATACGAGCTATGGACAGTTGCAAATTGTGGTAATTAAAGGCGATGATAATTTATTACAATCATTCAATTAAGAATACAAGTAGATTTTGAATAGACCATAGAACCCGTGACAATGTATGTTACAAGTTCATTGATATGTGTTAAATTATGACTCAAGTTTGAGCGTGTTCAAAAATGTGATTTGCTGGATTCTTGAAAATTTAAAAAAAAAAAAGGTGTTGGAATCCCACGGGCCAATTCCATAAAAAAGCACCAACTTTAACTATTTTCCCAAATCTGGCCCAAACTATATTTTGTTCCAAAAAAAAGCCCAAACTTTTAGTAGCATCCCAAATCTGGCCTCCGTTAACCATCCTTCCATAGTCACCGTTAGTGGCGTTCTCTTCGTCCTTCTGCTCATCAAGTCACTCTCTCCTCTCTGACATCCTCCGACCAAAGTCACCGCCAAGCTTGACATCCGCGCGTCCACCGCCGATGCCCGTCCAAGCCAACACTACACGTCCAAACCAGACTACCCCTCCGTCGTCCTTGTTGTTAGCTTCATCTTTGCCGAAAGGAGTCCTCCATCTCCATTGTCTTTGTGGTCATCTTTACCCGTTTTTGGCCTGAGCAAATGGCCAAAAATTTGGAAAAAATAGAAGTGTTCAGAAAGAAAAAATCTGGGGAAAAATCTTTGAGACAAGGAAGGGGCAATGGGTGTCTTGGCTTGTCTTTTTAGCCAAAAGATCTGATATTTAGAGGAGTTTACAGAGCAACGTGGGTAAAAAATCAGTGGGTCTCTTGGCTTGTCTTTTTGGCCAAACATGGAAGACATGGCCGCAAACAACTCGAGTTATGCGGAATCTGTGGAAGCTGGGTTATGGGAAATCTATGGAATCTTGGGGGAAAAAAAAAGGAAACCAGAAACTTGAATGCTAAAGGTTTCCTTGTATTCATTGCAGCTCATCGCTGGAATAGGAAGAAAAAAAGAGAAACCCATACTTGAATGCTAAAGTTGATTAAAAAATTCACAATCTGCTCGCGAGGTTATTCGTCTTTGTCTTCATCTTCGCTAAAGTTGATTCAGAAATTCACAATCTGCTCGCGAGGTTATTCGTCTGTCTTCATCTTCCCGATGGCCAACTCTAGATCTGAAACAAAGCCCCATCCATGGCTGCGACAAGCGAGGTCGAAGTAGGAGGAAGAGACGGAAAAAAAAAAAAAAGACTTTTGTGGGTCGATAACCCACCGTTGTCCTTGTCGTCCTACTCTTCCTCGCCATCGTTCTCGTCGCCCACGCCCCCGTGCCCATCTCCTTCACCATTCGCTTCCTCCTGGCTTTGCATGCCGTCTTCCTCCTCTTCTTCCTCGTCGTCTCCTCGCCGTCCTCGTCGACGGCGACGGGGACACCAGCCTCCTTCACAACCCTAACTTTCTCGTCCTCTTCGAACTTGATCTCCTCCTCCTCGTCGGAATCCATCGTCGCAATCATAACCTCACGCTCGTCGGGACGAGAAACCGGTGATTTCTCGGCTCGATTCCGAACAAAAATGACCGGAAAATCTTCGAGAAAATGGAAAATTATGGGAACAAATTTTCTGGGTGATGTAGAAATCCCTCAGAGATGACTAACGGTGACTATGGAAGGATGGTAACGGAGGCCAGATTTGGGATGCTACTAAAAGTTTGGGCTTTTTTTTGGAACAAAATATAGTTCGGGCCAGATTTAGGAAAATGGCTAAAGTTGGTGCTTTTTTATGGAATTGGCCCGAATCCCACAGCATGAGCTTTCTTGTTTTAGCTGATGATGATAAAATCAAAGGAAGAAAAAAGGGAAGGTGGGGCCCAAGGTCAAACTTTTGACCTTGGGCACACCCACGTATAAAAGCAGAATTTTGCAGGTCTTATTTTCTCTCTTTCGAAAAGACGCCACCAAAGCCCTACGTACGTGAGAAGACGTCCATGCCGCTTGAAGAAGAGCCGCAAGATCTTGAAGCCTTGCGAAACCGTACATAGAGAGTTTTGTCGCGCGGTAATTTTGTGCCATGAGTTTATTCTCAAGTGAGTTATTTAATTATAAATACTTTTAGTTTGAAGTTAAATCTAGGTATGGACACTTGAGCGATTAAGCGATTATAAACTCTGATACTCCGATTATAGTGGATTATTTGCTACTAGCTCTTCACATGGACGTAAGTACCGATACTCGGATCGAATCACGTAAATTTCTAGTGTCTTTATTTTTCTCGTTTATTTCTCTGGCGATGTCGTGTTGACATAAATTACAAGATTTTATTGTTTCCACGTATTATATCCCAACAATTGATATAAGAGCTTGGGGTTGGATTTCTTGATTGTGATTCGGAGCTTTTGCTTGTCTGATTATTATCTGCAAAATTTTGTTACTGCAATTATGTCTGAGAGGAAATTTGAAATTGAGAAGTTTGACGGGAGTAACAACTTTGTATTATGGAGCATCGAGATGTGGGCATTATTGACAACACAAGATTTGGTCAAGGCACTGGATAGTGAAGATGAGCATCAAAATGCTTCGAACTCCGACTTTCGCGATGACTAAAGAAGATCCAACCAGCCCAATCGTGCCCTCCGGACCCCGCCTCTAGAGCGACGACGTGGAGCTCACCCACTTCGCCAAGCCGCCGCCTCGCCGCAACCAGAGGCGTAGTAGCAGCAAGTGCTTCGTCTACGCCCTCGCCCCGATCGTCATCCTTCGCGCCGCCTTCCTCGGGTTCGGCCTCACCGTCCGCGACAAGAACCCCGAGCTCAAGCTTCGCCGCGTCGACGTCAAGTCCCTCGACTACTCCACCGCGACCTCCTTCACAGCTCCTTCGACTGCGTCGCTAGTTGGGGAGGCTGTCCTCCGGAACACCAACTTCGGGGGTTCGAGTTCTCGAACGGCATAGCTGTGAGCGTGATCCACGAAGGGGCAGCGTTGGGCGGGGGAAGATCGAAGGAGGGAGAGCGGGAGCGAGGGAGAGGCCGAGAGTGACGGTGAAGATGGAGGTGAGGTCGAGCGACCTTGCGGCGGACGTCGACGGGAGCAGGAGCCTTGCCAGCGACGTCGGCTCAAATATAGCACAAGCACGAGCGCCAAAGAGAGCGAGCGAGCGTCGGAGAGAGTGGGAACCTGAAAATTTATGGAAGGAAGGGAGAGGAGAGGCGTGAAGAAAGTAGAGGGTCTGTCGTCCTTTTGCTGCAGCTACAGGAGAGAAAAATTTTCAAAATGGCGCCTCACGTCCTGCTCAGTTAGTCCGAATTATGGGCCCCACGAGAACACGTGTTGCCTTCCTACTGCCTTCTTGTTTGCCACGCTGGAACACCAGACGTACCCAATATTTTTTCTGGAAAAAGGCCTCGCAATTTTTTTTTTTTTTCATGCTTTCATTGATTTAAAGTCAAAAAGGAAAAGGAAAGTAGAAAAGCAGTTGGGGGGAATCACTTTCTCGAGATTAAAAAAGCATGCTTTATGGGAAAAATAATAAAATGAACACCCCCTTAGAAATAATTAACGTATGCTATGAAAACGGCCGTGGTTTGTGCTTATGTCAGAGCATTACATACCTAACTTTAATCAAGAAAACATCACATGACGTCACGTCGCCTAGCGAGATTTTCGCAGTAAGATCTTAATACGTATAACATTACTCGTCGAATGTTCTACCTTTGTTTGCTAAATAATGCATTAATTAGACATTCGAAGCATATAGGATGGGGAAACAAGACAAGGTCTAGACGTAAATCGTGCTTCTTCTGGACCCCATTATTTAATTAGTCAATTCATTCATCGACTAATTAATTATGCTCTGCGTTTCAGAATTCTTCGTGTCCCTCGTTTCCATACACGTACAAAAGAAATAAAATAAATTTGGTCAATGGCAATAAATAAAGACCACGGCAAAGTTGATTCACATTTTCTAAATCTAAAAAGGCATTCCATTCGTGGCAGTCACTACCCTTGAAAGCGACCGACCCCTTCTTCTTTCTTATAATGTAGGACTAGTTTTGAAAACGTAGCGAGAAATCTCGAGTAAATAATTTTTAAATTCACAAAATACTCTATCAGCTTTTTGGTCTATATATGTAATCGGTATTCGATGGTATCCGGCATTTATAATCTATGTCACACGCAAATTCATTACTTGGTTGCTACGGATTGTTGTACTGAGCATTTATTTATATGTACGATTTTAAATTTTTGCCTTTAGATTTTTTGTAGTTAGATCGTTCATCAATTGGAAAAATTGACGAAGACTTGAGTCGAAGTAAACAGGTCAAATTTCCACCTCACGTGATGTGCTGGCCTAAGTGGCGAAGTGCGTGACAACAGTCAAACAGGGGCTTCGATTTCTTGGTCATTCGTCTTAGATTAAATCGTATGGTGTGACTTAACGAGTAGACTCCTGTTGATCAACCTAATTTGACTTCTATATGCTTGAATGACACGATGAGATCGTACATGCTTAAATTGATGGAAAATTGGCTTATATGGCAAATTTTGAGTGTACGCTTTTGTTAGAGTGAATTTTATAGGTATTTTGAATGCGTTTGGGAATTACTTTCTAAAGGAGTTCTAGGGATCTTAAAACCTCTTGAGAAATAATTGGTTTATTTGGCAAATATATATATAGCCATTTAGGAGACTCATCTTGATTTTTCAGCATTTTCGGAATGCCATTTCTTGGGATTAATAATTTATTTCTTCCAAAACTACCCTTAACTATATTTTTATTTTCCGAATTTGCCTTAATAAGAATTGTCCATCTTCTCCAAGTTGCAGTTGTGGGTTGATGGTGAAGCTTTGCCGGATAGACAACGAGATGGGCATTGGCGAAGCTCTACCGAATGGTTTGTGAGATGGTCACTGGCGAAACTCTAACGTTGTCGAATCACCTCTGTCACGCCCCGAACCTCGAGTGCGCGCGAACATCCCACTATGGTCGATAGAAATGCGACTTCCCAAGACACGTCGCCGACCCATTCAATTTTATTATGCATGCGGAAGCGAAACAAATCCCCTGACAACATTTAACTTGGGATAGAAAAGCAGGCAATCAATCACAACCAAACAAGCTTTCTATAAACACATAGGTTTATATACAACACTGGATGGTCTACAAAATAGATAGGCTCAACAACTAGGGAACTGTCCTATGACCAACTTGTCAGACACATTCGCCAATTCTTCAGCCTCCACCTTCCGAACTCTAGGACTTCCGATCCTCCATGACCGTCATCTAGGGACCTGAAATATTATCCCACAACCGGGATGAGACTACGTCTCAGCGAGTCCTACCCTCTAAAACTCAATTAGGAAGAAAATACGCCTCAGGGCGCTCTAGCCACGCAAAGAGGATTGAGGACTTACCTCGCCTCAGTCCATTCTTGCACGTTAGCACAATTCAATTCTCAATCACATTTGATCATTCACAATGATTCAATTCAATCACATTATCTATCTTTACATACTGTCTATCAAACCAGTCATTAATAAGACATGCTTTCCAAAGCTGTAGCTGATAGATAATATAATAGCTCGCCAGAAGCTGCCGCAATATTTATATAGTATACTATAGCTCACCAGAAGCTGCCGCAATATTTATATAGTATACTATAGCTCACCAGAAGCTGCCGCAATATTCAATATAGTATACAATAGCTCACCAGAAGCTGCCGCAATATTTATAAATATGCATATCATAACTGCTCGCCAAAGCTGATACATATATATAAACAAATGCTCGCCAAAACTGATCATTCAATAATAAACCATAGATCTGGATATTCAATCCAATAACAACCAACGATTCAACCTAGTCATATAAAGCAATTACGGTGCTAAAAGCCAACACCGGGTATTTTCAAGTTAAATACCGCAACTTCATCAATATCACTCAATTCCACACTTTTGGAATAATTAACCATAATCATCAATTACTCAATTTCTCAATTTAAACATACAATTAACACAAACCGACCGCACTCTTTGCGATCAGCGCGAAATTCTAACGACCGCCATCCCAAAGATAATTTTCGAAATTATTAAATAATTAAATTTAATTCCGAAAATTAAATAATTAAATATTATATTATAATAATATAATTTAATAAAATAATATTTATAAATTCGAAATAATTAATTAATTGAAAATAATTAATTAGGCTTAAACAAGATTACACTAATTTAATCATACAATTAGCCCTAATTAAACATCATTAAACTAATCATACAACTAATCTAATTTACATTAAAATAATCTAATTTAATCACATAAACCTAATTAAACTAATCTAAACACCCCTTAAGCGTCATTAACTCACTAAGCAAGAATTAGAAGATAAACTCACCCGATTAACGAGCCGAACGGCTCAAAACGACGGGGACGATGCGAGGATCGATAGTCTCCAAGGCGGGCCTAACTTTCAGGGTCGGGAAGCCGACCAAAATGGGCCAAATAGTCGCTGCCATACCCATTTTCCAACTCTCTGCTCGTTGCTGGCTGAGGGCGGATTCGGCGCCGGTTGAGGCGTGCAAGGGCCTAGATGGACAAAGGAGACCAAACCGGACCTAGGCGGGGCTTCTCGATGGCCGGAGATGGGCTGGACGGCTCCGGCGGAGCTTCCCCAGATCTGGAATGGCTGCTGGACTCGCGGAACAGCAGGGACGAGCAGGCGCACGGCTGCTGGCTTCGTCTGCTTGCGACGGCGAAGGGGAGGCCGGACGGGAGGCTCTGGTGAGCAGGGGCGAGGGAGGCTGGCTGACGACGACGATGGAGCTCCTGCTAGCTTCAACGAAGACGGACAGAAGCAGCTCGGACGCGCGGACATCCAAGACCACGCGGCTGGAGCAGCTTGCACGAGCGAGCTTGCTACTGCGCGCGACGGCGACTTCGGCCGCTCCAGGGACAGGACGGCGGACGACGACGGACGGGGCTTCTTTGGTTCGCTGCTGGGTCCTTCGAGCAACAAGGAGATGGGGGAGAAAGAGCTTCGACGGTGCAGGAGGAAGAACAGAAGGCGGAGGGCGAGCGGCGAAGGCGGAGCAGCGACGGCGGCGTCATGGTGGCGCGTGGAGGTTGCGACGGCTTCAGCTGATCTTCTGCAGCTGCTGAGGTCTTCTTCGGTTTGCTGGGTTCCTCGCACGACCAGAAGAGATGGGGGAGAGAGAAGCAACGATGGGAGAGAAGGAGAAAAGGGGGGGTCCGGTTCTCTCTCTCTCTTTCTCTCTCTCTCTCTCTCTTTCTCTCTTTGGCCCTACCATGACATCACATGATGTCACACTCCAATAACTCAAGCTTCCACAACTATCTTCAATGGGTCCAATTTCTTTTTCCGCCGTGGCATGAAATCTTGTACACTTAATTCAATCAATTCTCAATCAATTTCATCCAATTGAAGCTCAATTAAATTAATCCATGTGTCCTCGGCCTTCTCATGACATTTCCCCGTCAAATGATCTAACTTGCATCCCGAAGATTCAATTAAAAACAGTCCTCTGACAATCTCGAACAAAAACGGCATTACTTTGCTTTTTTGCCAAAAGTCTCGGTTTGTAGAAAAATCTTCTGAGGATGAGTCGACGTTCCTAAAATGAATTGTGACTTGACAGAACTTCCAATTTCTATAATCGGGTTCAATTTCTCGGTTGATTTCAATCTGGCGCGACTTTAGCGCATCCTAATTTACTGCAGGGTAGCTTTTAGGAATTTTTGTGCAATTGACCTGTGGTTGATTATTTTCAAGCCACAAAAGTGCATCTTCGACACACGGCGACTCTCGATTGTCGTAGAAATCTCGATGTTTCAAATATGGACACAGCGTAGTGTAAAAACGATAGAGAAATCGATCTAGTCTTGCCGATCAACAAGAATTGTGCAATTAGGTGGAATCACCCACACTGAATTACATGGTTCTGTTGAATCGACCTACCTCCGGTCTCGAATCGGTCTGTGCCGTAATGACCCTTGCAGATTAGTACAATCGAATAGTCGTTTGCTGGTCGAATTCTCAAGTCTATTGCGTTTAGATTCCTTAACGGCTTCACCTGATAGACTAGTTATCTCATGAGTGGCCAACTCAGAGAAGAAAGCTATAGACGCGAAGATTAAATGCCCGACTTAATTAATTGAAACCAGAATTGGAAAATCGGGATGTCACAACCTCCATATTGGATGCCCTAGAATTCCTATAGATGGTATGCAAGACCATGGCGGCCTCGCCGCAAGTCACTTGAGGTCAATCGAGGTTTGAGTTCTCTCTCTCTCTCTCTCTCTCTCTCTCTTTTTTAAATAACAAAAGTAAAATCCATCTAAACCAAAGTTACTTCCCATACAATTTTAAATTACACATTACCAAACATTTACATTTTGAGAAATCCTTTAAACTGAAATCATTTACATTGGAAACAAATTCCAAAAAACACGAATTGATACTCAAACAATCGTATACAGAAAACGAACGCAGAAAATGTGCCCGGGAAACACGTAACACCGATCGAAAAATATATCACGGAAACCGATATACCTTATTTGCCATAGATTAAGGCTGCGTTTGGGAACAGCTTTCCCAAGTATCTTTGGACACCTAGGGGGTGCATGATAACCAAAATTTCTGTCCGAAATAATTTTTCTTGTTCCAGCACTATTTCGGAAGAGAAATCCGTTTGATAAACCTATTCCGTTTTTCTATTTCGGAATAGATTTCTATTCCGAAATAGGTTTGGAAGAGAAATCGAAGTAGAAAAATCTACTTCTCTATTTCAAACAAAAATTAGAAATAATTTCTCCCACAAACCCTAATTTCGGTAACTCTCATCTCCTCTACAATATCTTGCCTCCTCCTCCTCCTCCACCGATTGCCGCCCGCCACCACCCGCCATCGGCCACCGCCGTCGGCCCCGCCGCGCCCCGCCGTCGTCGCCACCGCCACCGCCACCGCGCCGCCCGGCCGTCGGCCGTCGCCGCCGCCGCCGCCCCACCGATCACCGGTCGCCACCGGCCGTCGGTCACCGCCGCCGCCGCCCGCCGCCACCGGTGGCCGCTCGCTACCGCTTGCCAGTCGTCGCCAGTCGCCGGTCGCCGCCGCCGCCGATCGCCGGCCGCTCGTGCGGTCACTAATCGCCGCCGCCGCCACCGGTAGTTGCCGTCAATCGCCGGCTGGCGACCTGGAAAGGAAGAAATTTTGTGTCGTTATCAAACGAATTTCTATTTTTAGAGTAGAAATTTTGTATCGTTATCAAACGGTTATTTTTACTTATAAAATCTTCTAGAAATAGAAATAGAAAAATCTATTTACATTCCGAAACTATTTCTGTAACGAAAACTATTTCATGGTTGTAATGCACCCCCCTAAAGGCCTTTTGGCCAAATATTAGGCGTTTGGGAAATTTTTTGGAAACCCCCTTGTGTGAAGGCGAGCCTTCTGAAGGCTGGAAGCCCAAGGCACCTCTTGTTGCCGTTCATCTCCTTATTGCCGTTCATCTCCTTCGTTCGTTGAGCTGTTCATCTTGTGCAAGGCTGCTATGGGTGGGCGACGGACTGGCGAAGGGCCGGTGACGGTCACAGCGACCATCGCCAGTGGGTCGCGACCTCCGGCAGTATCTAGGCCGTGCGACTCGGATCTAGGTCGCCGGAGGTCGCGCGACCTCAGGCGCGACAGAGATGTGGTCGCCGCGAGGTCGCGCGACCTCTGGCGAATCCAAATCTGGTCGCCGGGAGGTCACGGAGGTCGCGCCGGTGCCCGAGGTTGCGTGCCGGGCAGCCGTCTTGCCGGGGTCTCGAGACCCGGGCGAGACTTTCGGCGAGCATCGCTACGCCGGGTCGCGCAACCCCAGCCGAGACCTCGCCGAGGTCGTCGACCACGAGCGAGCTCGCCGAGGCCGCGCGACCTCGAGGCAAGGGTCTCGCCCGTGGTTGGCGACCTCGGCGAGGGTCTCGGCCGGCGTCGCGCGACCCTCACGACCTCGGGCGAGGGTCTTGCCCGGGTCGTCGGCGGTTGCCCGACCGCAGTGACCCTCGCCAAGGCCACGCGACCTCGGGCGGGTCTCGCCCGGGTCGCCCGGCCGGTCGCCCGACCCCGGGCGGCCCTCGCCGTGGTCTTCGGGGGCCGCCCGAGGTCCGGCAACCTCGGACGATGGCCGCCGATCGCCGCCGCCGCCCGCGCCGCGCCGCCGCCCTTCGCCGGTCGCCGCCGCCCTTCACCGGTCAATTTTTTTTTTTAATAATAAAGACTTTATAAATATAACTTATCCAAACACAATTTTGGCTAAAGGTATTTTGCAAGGGACTTTTAGGTTATCATTTACCAAACGCAATTTGCATTCTAAAAAACCTCTTCAACTTAAAGTCATTTGCATTTTCCCAATGGCTTTCCCCAAAAGTCCAACCAAACGCACCCTAAGTACCATTGCAGTTTCAGAGGAATCGTTTGAAGCCCTGGAGTTCCGTTCTTCAAGAGGGCATATACTGTTTTTAAGGGGAAGAAAATGGAGAAGCGTATTTCTCTCTGAAAACGCTGCTTTGTTCGATACTTCCCCATTTATTTATTTATTTATTTATTTATATTACAATTATTTTCACTTAGAAAATAACTACTCTTTTCTCTTATGAGCCTTTCACTTACGAGTTTGGTTTTGGCCCAACATGGGCAGACGGGCTTAATCAAATAAAAAACCCATCAATTTCCAACGGCGATGTTTTTGGAAGCTCATGATCGAAGAGCTCATTAGCTATTCCAACGATGATTTTTGTGGAATGTATCATTACAGCCTTCAATAGTTTTTATATAGGCAATGCATCCGGTGCGCTATGAGGATCATGTTGTTCACGCCTTCGGGAATAATAAGCTCATCAGACATCCCATCGATGGGCTTTAGCAATTGTTTGTGAGTCATGGCCTTCTTTCGGCCCACTAAATTCTTCATGCTTGGGCCCTAAATTTTGGAGCCGGTGCCAATGGGTGTGAATTATGAAGGCAATAACATGGCATCGGTGCTTGCAAAAGCATCATGGGCAAGATAACGAGGCCCATAAGGCCCAAATTGAGATTATCTGCCTCTTTCATATTTAATGGACTTAAAGTATCAAAGTTTTTGGTTTTTTGGGCAAAACAAAACTTTTCCTCTTTTTTTTTTTTTTTTTGGTTTTGGTCTTTTCCCCCAAATAGTTATTATCGAACTCCATAAACATACTACTTTTTCTTGTAATTTCCTAGCTCTATAATCCAACATAAAATTTTAAGTAAGCGATTCCACAAGTCCACGAGCACACAATATCTAGCTTACATGAATCTCCATATATTTACAAAAAAAAAAAAAAAAAAAAAAAAAAAACAAGCCAAAAATAAGAAAAATTCTCATGAATTGTCCAAAACAATAACAATAATAATAAAGAAAAATGGGGCTAGGGCCACGGTAAATACGTTGGCGTCTCAAGCTGGAGAGGTAGAGGGAAAATTGAAATTGTCGAGGAGCTTGGCGGGTGGGAATGGCGAGAGAAGCTCCATCTGGCGAATGAAGCGGACGTCGTGAACCAGCGGACTGTCGGTCCTCGTGGGCGGCGACCCTGACATAAAAAGAAATGAAGTGGAGAGGAAAACTTGAGCTTTTTTATTTTAGTATGTTTCTTGTACACGTTCATTAAACTATTTGTAATACAAGGGTAAAGTGGAAAACTGGAAAGAAATAAATGAAAATATACATCGATTCTAATTCCTATTTTACCAAGTCAATTACCGATTAAATGAAACAATCATTGATACTCAGGATCAGTATTTCCTTAAGTTATCAAATCATATTTCCAACACTCCCCCTCAAGCTGGTGGCCTATATATATCGAGAACACCAAGCTTGCTCAATAGATATGCATGTTGTCTTTGGCATAATGGCTTGGTAAAAATGTCCACAAGTTGCTTTGCAATTCCTATTCCTCTCGTTGTGATGATTCCTTCTCGAATCTTGTCTCGAGTGAAATAACAATCGACCTCTATATGTTTAGTCCTCTCATGAAACACTGGATTGGCTGCTAACTTGAGTGCAACATCATTGTCACGAAATAATTTACTGGGTCCATCGACTTGTACTCCAAGATCTGAAACCAATCCTCGTATCCAGATTATTTCACAAACAGTCTTTGCCATAGCCCGATATTGTGACTCTGCTGATGATAGTGATACGGTTGACTGCTTCTGTGTTTTCCACGAGATAAGAGATTTTCCAAATTTGATACAAAAACCAGTGATGGACCTTCTCGTCATCGGACAAGTGGCATAATCCGTATCACAATACGCCATCATTTTCATGTCGCAATCTCGAGATAGAAAAATGCCAAGTCCTGGGCATCCCTTCAAGTATTTCACCACTTTCAAGGCTACATTCATGTGTGATTGCTTCGGCTTGTGCATGAATTGACTGAGTATTTGCACAGCATAACATATATTCGGTCTTGTCATCGTGAGATAAATCAGTTTTCCAACAAGTCGTTGATATATTGATGGATCTTCAAGTAGTGAATCCTCAATGGAAGAAAATGAGCTTGAATCATATTCATGTGTCGTTAACTTTGCTTTCTGCTCGATCGAGATAACTGCCGGTTTGCATCTTGCTTCATAGACTCTTTCCAGAATGAATTTTCTTTGACTAAGAGATATTCCTTTGTCAGACCGAGCTATCTCAATGCCGAGAAAATACTTAGGAGATCCCAAGTCTTTGATATGGAAAGTAGAATGCAGATAGCTTTTGAATTTTTCAATGGCCAGTTCATTATTCCCCATGATAAGAATGTCATCAACATATATTAAAAGATAAATTAATGAAGTACTTTTAGTCCATGTGAACAAGGCATAATCGTGTCTAGAATGCTGAAAACTTGTGTTGGTTAAAGTAGCAATGAACTTGGCATTCTATTGTCTAGAAGCCTGTTTGAGTCCATACAAGGATTTGCGGAGACGACACACACGAGACTCCCCCTGTTTGCGTAATCCCTGTGGAAGCTCCATGTAAATCTCTTTATCCAGATCTCCATGTAAGAAAGCATTATTGACATCCATTTGATGTAGCGGCCAATTGCGAAAAGCAACAATGGATAAGAAAGAGCAAACAGTAACTTCGTTAGCCACAGGAGAGAATGTTTCATGATAATCAAAGCTTTCCCGTTGCATGAACCCTTTCACAACTAAACGGACCTTGTATCGCTCAATGGATCCATCTGCCTTAAATTTGATTTTATAAACCCATTTGCAGCTAATAGGTTTTCGTCCTGCCGGTAATGGAACAATGTCCCAATTGTGATTCTCGTCGAGAGCCTTGATTTCATCTTCCATAGCATGCTGCCATTTAGGATCATGCATTGCTTCATAGTACGATGATGGTTCCTATTCTTCGGAAATTCTACTAATGTAGCACATGTGTTCTGATGACAGTCTACTAAAAGAAACATAAGATGATACTGGGTACTGCATACCTGGACAATCCAACGTAGGACATATATAATCTTTTGTCCACGTAAGAGGTTGAGTGTGGCGTCCAGAATGTCGAGGTTGCTCAATTCTGGTTTCTTCTGAGAACACGAGAGACAAACTCTAGTGAGTCATCGGCGAAGAGGTCGCTGATGGAGAATTTGATGAAGGATCTTTCTCAAGTGAAGAAACTGGTGAGTCGATGGCTCGATTTGAACCATTTGTCATTACCGGCATATGCTGTTCTAGTGCAAGAAATACATATTGATGCTGGACAGTGAGATCTTCTTCTGATAAGAAAGGTCGATGATCTGACTCTGAAGTGGAAGTCATCGACGCGATTTCTTGAAAAGGAAAGATATCTCCGTGGAAGATAACATTCCTGCTGACAAAAAAATGCCCTGTAGAGATCTCCATGACGCGGTAGCTTTTTTGCAGTGGAGGATATCCCATAAAAACACACCGAATGGCACAAGGATCCATTTTACTTCGGTGGCCTAGATTCGCCGCATAACACAAACATCCGAAAACTCGAAAATGATCAATTACTGGTTGCTTTCCATAAAGCAATTCAAAAGGGGTCCGCCCATTGAGAATTCTAGTTGGCATGCGATTGATCAAATAAGCTGCCGTGACTACACAATCACCCCAAAAATCTTCAGGTATGGATGCTTGATATTTTACGGCTCGAGCTACCTCTAAGAGGTGGCGATATTTTCTTTCGACAATCCCATTTTGTTGGGGTGTATAATTACATGAACTCTCATGTAAAATTCCTCGAGAAGACAAGAAAGAGTCACATTCCGCAGAAAAGAACTCATGTCCATTATCAGTGCGAATCTTCTAGATAGATTTGTCGAATTGATTTTTAATGAGAGATAGGAAATTCAACAGTTTTGAAAAAGTCTGACTCTTGGATTGCATAAGGAAAACCCAAGTAGCCCGAGTATAGTCATCAACAATGGTCAAGAAAAAACTGAGACCCATCACGATGTGGAGTGTGGTAAGGTCCCCAAATATCCATATGAAGTAAGGAAAAAACACTGATGGATCTAGATGTGCTAACTGGAAAATGTGTTCGAGATTGTTTTTGCCAATGGGCAGATTGGACATTTAAGATAAGGGAATTTTGCGGTATGACCCAAGTGTTGATGAAAAATAAGATTTTTAGCAATGGCATTACAAGAAATGCTTTTATTGAATAATTCAAAATTTCTTTGAGGATCAATCCAAAAATATAGCCCTTCTGCAACACTACCCAAACCCATCAGTCTGCTAGTTAAAAGATCCTGAAAGAAGCAATCCTTGCGATTGAATATGGCACGACAAGAACTATCCTCACAAGCTTTTGAGCTGAGAAAAGATTGAACTCGAAATCAAGAATGAATAGAATGTTTTTTAGAATAATAACTAGACTAAGGTGGACAGTACCAATTTTGGTAACATGAGTGGTATTTCCATTGGGGAGGCGTACAGATACTAAAGAATGTGGCTTCTTTTGAAGACTAGAAAATAACCGCTGATTACAAACTATATGATCACTAGCATCGGTATCAACTATCCATGCATCAACTAATATTGAATTTCCTTGTATAAAGAAGTACCTGAGAAATTTGCAACCTTATCATTTGTTGCCAGCTGATTTAATACCTTCATTATATTCTGATACTGATCTTGGTAATTATCTGATTTACCCCATCAATCCTTCGTGCCGAAACCTGGTAAGCAACGATTTCTTTTTCCTTCTTATCACCTGGCTTTCCATGTAATTTCCAATAAGTATCAATAGTATGATGAGGACGTTTACAATATTCACAGTATTTACCCTTAATTTTTTAATTTTGCCCAGAATTTTTTGTGGATGACGTGGCATTTCGTGAGCCTCCAGATGCCCTATATGCAGGT
The DNA here is from genome assembly GCA_014182375.1 of Eucalyptus virginea. Lineage (NCBI taxonomy): Eukaryota > Viridiplantae > Streptophyta > Magnoliopsida > Myrtales > Myrtaceae > Eucalyptus > Eucalyptus virginea. Next base: position 25,419,014 of record CM024522.1, on the reverse strand, counting down.
GTTGTCGTGGCCGAATAATGGCCGTTTGATTCAGTTGGGCTGGCGAGCAAATAAGAGCCATCCGATCTCCTTTGATGTGGACCGTTGGATTCGGATGGGCGGAACAAACCACAGCCGTCCATCTTGCTTCCATCCCAGCCGTTCATTATAGGGTTTCTTCCTAACCCAGTTGTAGTCCCAAATTGTCCGCCCCCTCCTTGCTCGAAGCCCTCGACTCCTCCAGCCATCTCACGACTGCCATGGACTCCGTGCTCTCCAGATCGGAAGTTGATCTGGAAGCTGGTCTGAAGGGCAGCAAGGGCGACTCCTTCGTCGGCTCTGCCGTGCTCGGTCATGGCTTGCTGCTAGCTTTCCTCTTGAACTGCCAGTTGGTAGATCCGGCCGAGCGAAGGTAATGGGTCCATCGCCAAGATCTGCGATCGAAAGGGTGAGTATTCAAGATAAGTAGAAACCGAGTCACTTTCTCCCGTTCCTTAATTTTTTGGTACTGTTGCAGCGTTGCTTCGGGTCCCTCGAGCCGTTCCTCGGCCGCCTCAAGCTCATTCCAGAGAGCCGAGAGTCGATTGAAGCAGGTAGTGACCGATTGATTTCCTTGCTTCAGTTATGAGATGTCCTGAGTGATAGTAAAGAGCTTCGTCGGATCAAGACGCCCATACATCTCTCGGATGTTCGCCCAAAAGGTCTTCGAGTCCTCAATTGGTGGTAGCCTAGCTGCAACGTCCGGAGCGAGACAATTTCTGATCCAGGTATGCACTAATTGGTTGCATTTTCTCCAAAATCGTTGCAATCGTTCGTCAATCGGATAGGGGACGGTGCCGTCAAGGAAACCTTCATTGTCCTTCGTTACAAGTGCTCGCCGAAGGTCTCAAGCACAGGTGTTGTAATTGTCCTATCCGGTGAGCTACAAGTTGATGAGTCGGAGCTCCGATCTGTCGGCTGTCAACGTGTGAAGAGGATCTTCGAGCTCGAGACGACCGTCGTTGACTAGAAACGCGTAGGGCAGAAAACCGGCTTGGAAACCGGGTTGTGGAACCAGGTAGGGATCCGTTGGGATGGATCCGGATCGGGATCCATTCTTGCCCAACCCGACCCATCACTTGACCTAGCAGCCCATTGGCCTTGAAAGGGGTACCAGCCGAGGTGAGGCCACTGGGTTGGTCCCTGTATTGATGGAGCCGTAATGGATGGTTGAGCAGGTACCGATGAAGCCATAACTTATGATCGAGCAGGTATCACGCCTTCTTCTGTTGGGTCGACTAGTGCTGGATTTGAGATTTGTGTTGATGCCTAAATTTTGATTAGGTTTTTTTAAATTAGGCCTTAGTCTCTTTTAATCTTTGTTTTTCCTTTTTCAGATAATAAATAATAAATAACAAAAACAACAAAAAAAATTCAATAAAAACAAAAAGAAAACAAGAAAAAACAAATGCAGCCCGTCGGGCTGGGCCTTTGAGCCCAGCCCCTCCTTTTTTTCTCACACAAGCCCCCCACGGCCCGGCCCGGCCCCCTCTTTCTCCTTCTTCCTCTTGTCTTCTTCTTCCTTCCTCCTTCTTCCGCCTTTGCAAGTCACGCGCGTCAACGAAGACGCGCTCAACGACAACCTACAGCAAAGAGAGGAACGTAGGCCGGTGGCTGAGAGGACGCACCATCGAAGGTGAGCATGCCTCCGTGGAAAGGGGAAGATTTGACGCCGGTTCGGCCGCACCCAGGGCCGGTCGGCGTGCGAGGGCTGACAGCCAAACCTCCGCCGATCGGCCTCCTCCTCGCCTATAAATAGAGGAGCACCTCCGTTGACAAAAAGACAGAGAAGGGGCGAAGGATCGAGGGCTGCAGATCTTCGAAACCTCCCACTAAGAGACTTCAGAAAGGGGGGTCGAGGACGAGCAGGCCGAGATCTGAGAGCTCGCGGCCGGAGAGGGAGAGAGCACGGCGAAGTGAGGGATCACCGATAGCAAGCTTCGAAGACCTTCCCTGAGAGACTTCGGGGGAGGTTTGAAGGCGAGCAGCCGGAGATCTCAGATCTAGCCGGAGGAGGGGAGTTCTGAGCAGAGGAAGTTCCAAATCCGCGAAGGGGGTTGCTGGAGAGAAGGGAAACAAGGGAGAGCCACCTAGAGCCGTGCCCGACGCCAACGCCACGCCAAATCTGAGAGCTGAAGGGCCGCCGTCACTACCCTGTCGTCATCACCGCCACCGTTCACCGCCACGTCGCGCCGTCGCTACACCCAGGTATCAGCCGACACTCGCCATTTGTCCTCGTCGCCTTGAGCCACCGCGGGATCCAGTCCCGCCGGTCGTGCTCCATCCGCCGTTCCCCTCTGCATCTCCACCTGTCACCGCCACCAAACTGTCGCGCCGCATCCTCCTACCGCTGCTGTCTTCTATCTTGCCGCCATCACTGCCACCAAGCGACGTCGCAGCTTCCCCCTCTCGACACCGCGAACCATTGAGCTCTAGGGTTCCCGCGAAGCCAGATTGTCGGGTCTAGTAGGATTTCACTAGGACCGAGTCATCGAGTCGGGCCGGGTCATTTTCAAGCGATGGGCTGCTGGGCCGCAGTTAAAAGAGAAAGAAAAAAAAATGAGTCGGGCCTGCGTTGCAGGCCCATCCCATCCGGTCTCTAGGTGGACGACCCAAGTCGGACCCAACCCGGATCCGACTCGGGTCGAATTTTAATATTATAATTATATTATAATATTTTAATTAAAAAAATCAAAAAATTTATTTTCAAAAAATCAAAAAAACCAAAAATATCCCATATTTTCCTAAAAAGTCAAAAATGTTAGAAAAAGCCAAAAAAATGATTTATATTTTCAGAAGAAAGACCAAAAATCAAAAAAATGCTTTTTATGTCCAAAAAATGAGAAAATGTCCAAAAAATGTTTTTCCTTCACAAAATACACGGAAAAATCCCTCAAAAATCCAAAAAGCCTTAGGGTTTAAACAAGATTAGGTACCGAAAGAGCATTAGTGATTAACTAGTGTAATCAAGTCCCTGATCTTAATCTCTCTAGTTGCGTAGAAGTAAGTATTTCTTCCGATACTTCGCTTGGATTTCTAATCAACCCATCCCAAACCGATTAGTGGCGACTCCGTTTTAAAATTGACTTACAGGTTAAAAACTTGGACCATTAGGTAGTGAATTGGTGGACTTGGGAGAGTCCAGGCTAAAACAGACATAGCCAAACCATTAGCCTCTGCAAGGCGCCCGCCCCTGATCGGGCGGCCAAAAAAAGAGGTCGAGACAGCTTGGCGACTCCGCTGGGAACATTTGAGGACTTAGGCCGTTTTAGCTTGTTTAAGCACTTTACTGACTTGTTTTGTTTTTTTTCTTTATGTAGGTCAGTAGCTTAAATGTTTATTTTAATATTGGTCAAAATAGATTGTTTTGTTATTATAAACTATTGTGCATGCTTTACTATTTTAGCACTACACATGGCACACACAATCCGGCCGTCGGACCTAGGCCGCCATAGGATATTTAGGATGGTGTTAAGAAAGATACGGTTTCGAACGCGAGACTGCGTTATGAGATTGCCTTTCTTTTCCCCAAATTTCTCTAGCCGAGGTTAAGAGGGTACGCTGCTAACGCGAGACTGCAACGGATGGATACCTTTTTAATTTCAACAAACCTTCTCAGTTAGAAATCGAGCCGCACATCCCATATGCATGTCCTTGTGTTTGCCATTTTTTTTTAAAGTAAAGTAATTTCTTTACTTTTACTCAGTCTTTTTTATTGGCCCATGGCAATTCAGGGTAGGTTTTTCGAGCCTCAGTTTATATGCGATGGGAAAAGACAATATCCAGTTTATTCTCGCTCCCAAAATGGGGCTCTTCCGATGGTGGGGTCAATTGGACCAATTTGCCCAAGAGCACGTGAAAGCCAAAGTCGGTCACCTCCTATCATTGTTCCAAATCTCTGTTCATCTTGAAGTCCTGCAAGCCATGGCACATTTCTGGTGCCCGAGGACATCCACTTTTATGTTCAGTGGGTTCGAGCTAACCCTAACTCTGGAAGAATACTGCATCATCACTGGAAAGTCTCTTGAAAATCGACTTGTTAGGCCACCAGCAAGCATTGAACCATTGCATGGATTAGCACGACTTTTAAGAACTGAAGTCTATATTGTGAGGCAAACTCTTGAAAACAACCATAATACATGTCCACTAGCATTTTTGATTGTCTGTTTTGAAAATCAACCCTTGGCCCAAAAAAATAAAATTTTCCTTCCAGCCTTTTTCAGGTTCATTATTTTTCCCCATCAAAGAAACGCCATAAGTCCCTCAATGGCATGGGTGGTTGATCAAGTCTCAAGAGGGCAAAATTGCGTCAACATGATTTTAACCGAAACATTCTTATCTCTTAATCGTTTTAAAGAAAACACGGAAAAAATCATGCGAGCCTCCCCGTAGATTTTGCACCCGTAGATTTTGCAGGTCTGGTTCTTTTCTCACCTAAGCGAATTTCGATGCCTTATGCAATCGTCTGAAACAAATTATTTCGAAAATCCATTACAAAAATTTGTGATCCTAGGGCCATATATTCCCAACCAAAGCTGTTTTAACTGGATAAATTTCTTAAGAGACCCCGCTCCTGAAACATTCCAATGGTGTGCTGGTCGGTTTCATGAAAAGAGAGCTCGCTTTGCTTATAGACGTAGCCATCCAATTCTATTGCTCGGTCTCACTGGCGACACCCCTTATTACCCATATAGGGTGGCCCGACAGTATGGAGCCCTTCAGGAGATCCCACCGCTTTCCAAGAGGAAAATACATCCACTCCGTTTTACCCATCAAAGTTGTGACTACGCATTCGAGATTGCCATTATCGAGGAAACTTGGAGAAAGTGTTGCAAAAGAATCATGGTTCCTGAAAGGCTTTAGGGACAGGAAAAAGCCCACCATACCTCTGAGTCTTACATCAACAACCATTGTATACCAACACAGTTGAAGCCATTGATCCCTCACCCAATCAGTGAGATCAGTCAGCACGAACAAACATAGCTTATGGAGAGGGATTTGGGAATGGGTTGGATGCACACCTCAGAGCCGGTCCAAGAAAGCAAGCATCTGCGCAAGAACAAGGCTCCCCATCGCATATAAAATGGCAATCATGCACTCCCTCGTGTTAAGATCATGAAAGTTTTGTCCCATTGTTTAGGGACTTTTGTTTAATATCTAGTATTTCCTTCTGTAATTTTCGAGTTTTAGATGTCAGAAGTCGGCAGTCTATAAAATCTTCTTTTGATAAATAAAAAGCAAGTTAGACCATTGCCATGGGTCAATCTTTGTTTACTTTCATATTCATTCATTATTTTCGCGACGACAGGTAATTATGAATTGCAAACTATCAGCCACCCGCGAATGGCCTCACGTGATAGGGCCCGATCAGAATGATGTACAAAATCGCCTCACCAACATTGAAGACGGCGTAGGACAAATGTCCATTGTCCTTCGACAACTCTCGAGGCAAATGGGATCCACTCAAGCTAAGCCCAACTCCGTAGCTGCTTTAAACACCGTCATGACACCCGCGAATTTGCTAGAGGACGACCAACATGATAGACAATTTATAAAGATCATGAAGAAGCTGAGCCAACTGCAGGGATAGGAAGCTATGGACTTGTCTAATTACGCCGGCATTAAGATCCCTGAAGAGCTCAAAGCACCTGAATGCGAAAGGTATGCTAATACCTCTCACCCAAACACCTACATGCAGGCCTACCTGGTACGAAGGATGATTCAATCGTACCAATCAAACCTAACTGGCCCCGCCTTGCTGTGGTACATTGTCAGGAAGATTAATCTCCTTAAGACCTGGGGGGAACTAACTCATGCTTTCCACCAAGAATATAATGTTGACATCAGCCCCAACATTGCCCTACCCTACGAGAAGCTGATAGTCACAGAGACAGGAGAAGAAGATGTCAATGAAGCCTTGCATGATAAATGGGCGACTGAGCAATATCCTATTGCTGAAAAATTTCCCACTGGGAAAGGCAAGGAGCCCGCAGATGAAGTCAACACTACTCAGAGCCAAAGCATGATGTGATGGCTTCTCAGGCTTACCGCAAGAGCTCGGATCCAAAGAATGCCGACCCCCATCAACCTAGGGAGCGAAGCTCCACCATCTCCCACTTCCCTTGACAAAGTCCAGCTAGCAAAACGAAGAGCTTTACTCAAAAAGTCCGAACCAAGAGTTAAGAAAAGAAAGCCTAAGCAGCACGAGTCAACGCCTACCACTGAACGTAGGCAAAACCCGGCAATCAATGAGTCGCCACACCCGCACTTCGAGCATCCCCTAAGGATCCTAAGCCCGTTAGAAGAGGGAGCATTCGTCTTTGTCCGCCATGACTTGTCCCCCAATCAATTGCTAAGCTTGTCGCCTAGCCATGAGGATGACGTAAACGCTTTATCCTCGTTTGGTAATTTTGGCCAGGAAGAAAGTAATGAGATGAACTTGGGAGAATCTAGTTTTCTCGAAGCAACAGAGTTTACCACTGCAACGAATATGCAATGGGAAAACCAGTGGCCTAACCAAGATACATCAAGCCCATCTTGCACTCATAGGATCCTGACCCCTGGAGAGATGTGGATACCTAATCTCCGCAAGTATAATGGCATGACTTGCCCCGTGGCTCATTTGCAATATCTCCACGCTGAAGTGAGTCGGTACTATAGCTCGATGTCATTCGCAACTCAAGCCTTCCAAGAAAGTCTTACAGGGCCTGCATTGCAATGGTTCATCGCAGCAGATATCTACCTCATGAGAGATTGGAATGAACTGTGTTCTGCATTCCTGCTTCAGTATCAAAGCCAGATTGGAACTGAACTGCCTTGCGAGAACTTGGTTCACTTTAGAAGAAGACCAATGGAGGATTTTCGAGCATATGCAAGGAGGTGGAAAGCTTTTATGATGCAAACCTACCCTCACCTGGGTGAAGAAGAAATGATGAAGCTGTTCATAGGAGCTTTACCTCGCAAGCATCGTTGTTGGTTACATGGGTTGCACTTCCGTAACTTCAATGAAGTGGTCCTCTCATGCGAATACTCCGAGTCTACTAGAGGCGAGGAACTCAAAGGCGCTTGATTTCAGAACCAGCACTATCAAAGTGTTCATTTTTATAGGAGTTTTCATGGGTGTTGCTTGTTTTTATAATTTCATGTTTCTTATCATGTCCTAGTGTGCAACTGTTGCATTTTCCATTCTAGTAATCTAATGTACAGTTCTAATATTTTGTTCGGTATCCCAAACCGGCTCGATGATGCTATCCAACCATGAAAAGAAAATATCATCCAAAAAGAATACTGAGGGTTGGGCTTCCTCATGCTTTCTTCCCCCTAAAGATATATACTTTTGAAAACAAAAAATGTTTCATTACCAAAAGCTTTCGTCAAAACAAGATGTTAAATTATATTTGTTTTTCTGATCACTCCCTTCGAGTCTCAGAATATCATCTCCATCCCCCTTGACTTAGTGTGACAGGGGGCATTTGAAGCTGGCGCATCATGTGAACTCGCCAAATTCAAAGACACTCTTCCAAGAAGGCAGTGGGGCAAATAGAAAAGATCATCCCACTTTAAAGAAGGTAAGTTTTATTCTCTGAATATAATTTTGGAAGTGATGTCCTCTCTCTTCTATTTACAGGAAATGAAATATAGGACGTAATAGGTACAAGCATACGATTGAAACCAAGCTGTCCCCAGGAGCCCTGTGCACTCCACCTCGCTCTTGCCCAACTCCTTCTCAAGCCGGAGCAATATCATTTCCCCACAATGTGCCTGAGCAACTAGATGATGTGGTTTCATCAACGGGACTTCCAGTTTCGACAAGCCTAGAAGCACAAGAAAGGGATCTGTTCTCTTTCTTTGAATTGGCTATTGTCAACAGGGAGAAAATCTAGACAGTTGAGGCAATCTTTAGCCCTTTATTTCAAACGATGACTTAGGGCCTAGAAAGCTCACTTCATGCTCCAAACACATGCTCTCCCAAGAAGTAATTGCCATCAGAGAATTGGAAGTTTTGATTGTCCATCTCAGATTCCATAAAAGCTTGAAGTACATGACTTTGCCCAATGGTCATATAGTCAAAGACAGAAGAAAATTCTACAGAAGGAAGGCATTGAAGATGAATCAACGACCATCAATCATGCATACATGGCCACGAATGAGGAAGGCCAATCAAAAGAAATGTCGAACTATGTCAAGACGAAGAGCCTGTCATTGACATTCAAAATCCTTAAGAGTCAACAAATACAAACTCTGGGGAAGGGTAATTTGGTATCGTTTCCAATACTCCCACTATCTGAACCCACTTTTGACGTATTTTCCCGATTGACAGAAAGCATTAGGAATCAAGAACCAAACTTAATGGTCAATATTGGCCAAACAAGGTTCATGGGAAAGACCCGTATCGAATTCACCTGACTTCATGTAAAAAGACGTGTCATCCATAAGCAAATTAAGGAGAATAATTGACCTGACGAAATGATAGACGTAGGACTTCGTGTCCTCCTCTTACTCCAGGTCCACTCAATCATCTACAAACCAGGGAAGGGTAATGTTGTATCGCTTCCAATTGTTTGACTTATGAAAGAGTTCGTGACTAACACGCTCCCTCTTGTCTGTTGCAAGATCACCATCATCTGCAAACCAGGGAAAGATCACTTGACCATTAAAGATGCGGAAAACAAATCAAGGAAAGACATGTCAAACTCTGATAAGCTCTCCTAAGCAAAATAACGCCCTGAGAATCACCAAAGCAAATGACAGAAAATCTTCAGGCCTTAACTCACATTTGATTTTGGCCAGACTAATTCATCTACTTGTACATCTTCTCTTCTGCAGGGGCAAAAGTAGAGATGGCCGATCAGATTCCCAATCCTTGACTGATCATTCATGTGTCATATCCTTAATCAATAGGGAAAACCATCAACACCCATTTGCAAATAACCCTTTTGATGTTCAAAATCTAACATATTTGGAAACACCATTATGTTAGCTCCTAAAGTTGTCAATATGGTCTTTTTTGAGTCAAAAATCATTCATTTGTTTTAGAGTACAAACTCCATCACATTTAAAATGCTGCATGCCTTTTCCAAATAGATTTTGCATGATGATTTTGTCTGTCTAAATCACTGATTCTACAAGGATTATTAGAATAGACAGCTAAGTGAAGAATACAAGATTGATCGAACATGCTGGATGAGACGTGTCAGGATGATGAAAGGCAAGCCATATCCTACACACAGTCCCCATCGATACACTTATAAGATGAGTGCAGAAGATTCCATCGCTGCAGGGTAAAGAGTTCTTTCGCGAATGGTACGATAACCAAAATAGTGAGAGGCATCCCATCACTCATCCCATTGAGCTCCTTACACTGGTGAAGTTTCTGTCCTACCCCCTCGTCAAGAACCACCCCCACGCTGGGGCAGATTGGAGGCAAAGCAGCATCACAATGTGAGAAGAGACATAGAAATTTTCTTGCTCGCACTTGCATCAATCTTCGGGTGTCTTTATTGCATATGAACACTCACGTTAATTTAAGTGCCCTAGAATGACGAAGAGCAATTCTTTCTCTACGCACTTGTATTCATTGTACAACCCAATTGAGTCTGTAATTTCACCATCACATGGAGGCAAAACAGAAGTTACTGTCATTGTTGACACCTAAATTTTGGCGACCCAGTCACTTACTTATTACATAAAAATCAGGGATTAATTTTTAACCTATAAAAATTGCATAACATATAGTTTTAGGAGCATTTCTTTTATTACATTTGCAATTGATCAGCCACGGAGGATTTGAAAGTCACGAGGGAGCTTCTAATAGTAGGCCATGATCTTTGCATGACCGAGAACAAAGGTGGCTGGACACCGTTCCCCTACGCGGCCATCAAGCGTAGGATCAAGTGGAGAACGATCAGTCCGATGCGCCCAAGAAGTTGTGTCGAAGATGGAGATGCGGATGACCTTGTACGATGACGATGGGAACACAATCTCACAGCGGGCTGCGGCTTCGAAACATCTCCAGTCCACTGGACGAAAAAACGGGGTCAAGCTCATTGAAAGGTTATGATGACCGCACCCTCTTAATGCCAGAATTTTAATTCTGTTAAGCGAAAGTTTTGACCCATTGACCCATGCAAAAATTCTTTCAATTTTGTGTGGGCACGCGACTTTCAGTAATTAAGGAAAGGAAGGATGCGGTGGAAACGAAAGCTGGTAGAGAATAGGAAAGAAAAGGGATACGGGCGAGAAAGTTGAAAGAGTCAATATATTGGTATATTATTTCTTGTTTTAAAACAAGAAAGAGTGCACCATCAAAGAAATCGCACGCATCCATAATCTTGAGCAAAAGGGAAACGAATTCTCTGCATCAACTCAAGGACAGAGAAAGAAATATTGTTGGATATGCCCATGGATCTATTCACGGCAAGAAAGGGGAGAAATCGACAAAACTTGCAAGCTGATATTCAATTTGAAGAAATAAAATCAAAAAGGGAATATTCAGCACGTATTCAATCGACTTGGAGCTGCCATATTATAAATAGAGCAGAAACCGAGAGAGACGGGGGATTTTCGAATTTCAGAGAGACACACGAGAGAGAGAGTAGAGCATACGCGAGGAATCTCGACCAGCTCTTGGCTGAGACGCTCCTTCCACGCATCCGCCCCTTCCACGGCCAGACTTGGGGTCGTGTTTCTGTCTCCATCACCGCCACATCGTGCTGCTGCCCCGGTGAGGTGTCGACGACGGCCAAGCTGCTCCCTGTATACGTGCCACCTGAGAAGTCAACCGAGTCCGAGCTGTTGCACCCAACCGCATTGCTGCTTTGGTTTCGTTGTTGCTACGCACCGGCGCCACCGCTCCCCGGCCCTGCGCGCCGATCCTCCACCGATGAACGCTGCCGATGCTACCCCTCTGCGAAGGGATCGCTGCCTCATCTAGTAGGCAATCTTATTGGGTTTCTATTTTGCAGCAACTCTCCCCGTTGCTGTTCTAGTCTTCTTGTGGTTGCCTCCCCTGCTATGCTGGTCATCCTCGTTGACTTTGCCAAGCCGAATCAGCGAAGCATCAGCCACCACTTGCTGAGCGAGACACCATCTTTGAGCAGCACGTCATCTTGAGCTGCCGCCCGTGAGTCATCCCGTCGTCCTTGTGCTATCACGTTGAACCTCTACCGTGATTCACGAGCCGCTGTTCGAAGGCCAAATTTGGAAACAAATATTTGGGATAGGTAAGGATTTTGTCTATGTTAATTTCCGAAAATTTTGTTTCCTTATTTGATATATTCATCGGTGCACATGATGCAATCCCCAATATGCCATGATATTCGCAACACGATTAGCCTTTTAAATTGGGAAATCTTCCTAATTTCGCAACGTACATATGATTGACGGTCCGATTTCACGCTCGAAATACGACCCGCAATTGTACGGAAAAATCACCAATCCGATCTCACGCTCGAGATATGATTCGTGATTTTATTTAAAAATTGGCCAATCCGATCTCATGCGCGAGATATGATTCGTCAATTTATTTCCTAAAATTAAATGGACGTGGATGATGTCTTGTTTGATTTGGTGCCGTGTTGTTCTTGATGCCTTATTTGTTTGCTCCCGTAAAAGAAAAAAATATTTGAGTTAGATTAGATGCATGTTAGGATGTTACTTGTTTTAGATTATTTTGCATGTCTAGAATAGGAAATTTATTTATTTCAATTTCTTAAATAAAAAATCCAAAAAAAATGCATTCGTTTAGGATATTAGTTTTTTTTTAAATTTAAGTTGCATGTTAATTATTTGCCAATCTTAAATTCATTTTAAAAAAAAACACAAAAATCATCATGCATATGTCATGTAGAATTAGGGCATTCTTTGCACGTCATTGCATATTAGAATAAATTGCATGCTTATTAGGAAAATAAAAACCATGTGCATGTCATATAGAATTAGGTTCATACAATGCATGTCATTTAGTGATTTTTGTTAGGTTCATTTAATTAGAAATTGCCCGTCATTAGAATTAGGTCATTAGATTAATTTAGATTGCATATTTAAGTGTTGCATTTCTTTAATTTCGAATCTCATGGAAAATACAAAAATTATTTTTTAGAATAAATCCATCTCATGCTTCAGGATAGACTACATGCTTATTTATGTCATATTGCTTAGGTCATATAGCTAAGTCACGTCGTCATGTCATATCATTTCATGTTAAATTAGTGGCATGCATTGCCTAAAGCATGATTCTCATTAAATAAGTGAAAACAAAAAAGAGAAATTGCGTGTTAATTAGAAACCATATCCAAGGTTGTTGATGTGGATTTTGAATTAACATTGCAGATGCTTTCGTTGCTACGAGGTAAGTCCTGCATTTTCTATTTGCTTTCTTGGGTGTTAAATTGGTGGTTTGCGCACCTGCATGAACACCTCACATGTTAGGGAATTAGTTTAAAATCAATCCAAACTGCTTGCCAAACATTTTTCAAAATAAAAAGAAAGGTACCGAAAGGGCATTAGAGAATTCTAGCGTAACCAAGTCCCCGTACCCATAGTATCTGGTTCGTAGGAGTAAAATAATTCTCCCGTTATTTTACTTGGGTTTCTAATCGACCCACCAAAAATAGATTAGTGGCGACTCCTAATTAAAACAATTGCATGTTAAGAACTTGAACCGAAAGTCGTGAATTGGTATGGGTTTGGGAGAGCCCGAGTTAAGTTTAGGCTTAACAATCCATTAGCCAAACCCTAGGTAGTTCACCCCTAAAAAATTTGGTCGCGACAGCTTGGCAACTCCGCTGGGGACTTGAGTTAAAACTCTTAGTGGACTTAGGCCAATTTTTCTTTTCTTTTGAAAAATGTTTTTGTTTGGCAGCGAGGATTCCAGGTACGCCCTTAACATTTAAGGTGTTAAATGTTCTTGCAGGATGGGAGGTATAAGGGGAAGTGTTTGCTGACCTTTGTTTTGCAGGGAGGTGTAGGAATGTATGGTTTATTTTCATATACGAAGTGTTGTTTGATATGAATTGTTGTGCATGCTTTGCATTTATCACTACACTTTGCACACACAACCTGCCGCCGGACCTGGGCCGCATAGGATCATTTAGGATGGTGTTGAGATGGATACCACTCCGACCGCATGCTCGCGGTACGAGTCGCCCATCTCAATCCCGGTTTCTTTCATGGTGTCAAGAGTACCCACCTCGGTCCACATGCTCGCGACCCGGTCGGCTCTTTGACTAAGCCGGAGTCATGAGGACCCGACATAGTCCACAAGCTCGTGGCTAGTCCGATCATCCTTGTGGCTCCACCTTGATAAGCCTTATAGAGTAGAAGTCGAGCCTCACATCTCATGTGCATGTCTCGTGTGGTTGCCATTTATTTGGTGAAGTAAGTCTTCTATCCCTATACTATGCAATTTACTTATTTTGTCATACTTTTGGTCGGTCCATGACAATTTAGGTCAATCATTGATTTAATTCATTTGTCAATTATGAATGAAATGAGGAAATTGACATGTAATGAATCATTTAAAAAAATTTGGAGAATTTGTCTTCGATTCATGACTATGAAATTTGATTTTGTTAGGGTGTCAAATTCCCTTCTTCTACGAACTTTTCATGAAAAAAAAAATGAAAAATTGATTAGATCATTGTCATGGATTGGCTCTCTCTATTTACACCTCGTGTTTACATATTTTCGTTCATTTGGATTAGGTGATAACGGATCCTTCACGCTCTCCCATCATCACTCGATTGAGAGCTAGAATGGCTGATCAAGCTGAAATGCGTGATCGTATGTCCGCTGTGGAGACTCAACTCCAACAAGTGCTCGCCTCTATACAGCTTGTGACGGATCAGCTCCAATTCCTCCAAGCGAATCCAACAGCTGCACCCGCTCTTCCTGGAGTAGTTATCCCGAAGCAAGCAAACAAGGTTCAAATGATTGATGACGACATGCCTGGGCTGGAAGATGACCCAGTCATTGTTGGAAAGGCCAAGCTTGACGGCGTTCCTAAGACAAATCAAGATGAGCGCGTGGCAAAGCTAGAAGAGAAAGTGAAGCAATTGCAAGGATCACAAAACTCACTCCCGTTCGACTTGTCTGTATATGAGAAGGTCAAGGTGCCAAAGAAGTTCAAAATGCCGGAGTTCGAGAAAGACGATGGTACTTCCTGCCCAAAAGCTCATTTGCAGATGTACCACGTACGCATGGCCCAATATGTCAAGAATGAGCCCCTCATGATTCAATCATTTCATGCGAGTTTGACTGGGCCTGCATTGAACTGGTATATAATGAAGAATGTAAACCTCCTTGACACTTGGAATGAAGTGACTGATGCATTCCTCAAGCAATATAAGTTCAACATGGACATTGCACCTTCCCGAGAGGATCTTGAGCGGATGGAGAAGAAGAAGAGTGAGTCGTTCAAGGAGTATGCTGTGAGGTGGAGAAATCTGGCCGCTCAAGTCACTCCGGAGCCTGCTGACAAGGAGCTGATGAAGTTGTTCGTCAAGACTCTCCCATTTGAGTTTCGCAATCGAATGGCTAACATGTACGTTGAGAACTTCAACCAACTTATCCCGATGGGTGAACAGATTGAAGTTGGGCTAAGAGATGGATGGTTTATTGAACCAACCAATCAAGGCAAAAGGTTCACCATGAAGAAAGACAAAGAACCAAGCACGGAAGTCAATGTCACATATGCACAATCTAGCAAGCCTCCAGTTGTTCATGTCCCTAAGAATCAACAAGGGGAAGGCCGACCGTCTGCCCCTCGGCAATTTGTTAAGAGGCAATTCACTCCTCTTCCTGGCCCTCTATCCCAGGTCTTAAAGATTCTTCAAAAGAAGGGGTTGCTGTCTTATGAGCCAAAGCGACCAAATGTTGAAAAATTTTCCAACTACGATCCCTCCAAGAAATGCGAGTATCATATGGGGGAAGTAGGACATTCGACTGATGAATGCTTGACTTTGAAACATAAGGTCCAAAACTTACTGGACACCAAGGCGTTTGCCTTCAGTACCGCTCAACCGAATGTCAAAAAGAATCCTCTACCTGAGCATGAGGATAGGGTGAATGCCATTGATGAAGGACCTTTGGAAGAAATGGGCCCTGGCCCACAAGAGTAACTTATTACTTTTGCACATTCCCCTGCGCGGGAATTTTTATCGCTTTCTAGGAATTTTATCGCTTTTTAGGAGTTATTATCGCTATCTAGCGATTGTTTTCGATTTCTTCTTTTTCACTTTCTTTTAGGACTTGAATTCGCATTTTCCATTCAATAAATGTAATTGATTGATGAATATCAATGAAATTACAAGTTTTATTTTGAGGGCATGACGGGGTACTCCAAACCAGTCCAATGACGATATCCAACCATGAAAGAAACTATTATCCACGGAGAAATCCCGAGGGCTGGACTCTTTCATGCTTCTTCCCAAAACTTTTTCAAAAACAAAAGCATTTCACTGCTAAAAAAAAAAAAAAAACATTTTCCCAAAGCTTGTAGTAGATTAAACCTATTTGTTTGTCTAACTCATTTGCTTCTTGTCTCAGAGCATAATTCTATAACTTGTTATGACAAGGGATATCTGAGAATAGCATATCAAGTTTCAATGATCATAAACTTGACGTGTGATCAACAGGTTTAGAGCACACTTCCAATGAAAAAGGATTTGGGGCAAGTAAAAGAGAACCATCATTCTTCGGTGGAAGATCCTGGGGGCAAGTTTGCTCCAAATTACAGCCTATATATGGTAAGGAAGGTACTTCCAGGAGGCGTCATCCTAGCAGAAATGGATGGTCGTGAGTTTTCAAACTCCAATAAATTTTGATGCTTTCAAGAAGTATTATTTATGATAGAATTTGTCATGTCATGTTTTGAGCTGCAAGCATTTCTATGATGAATAAATTGCCCCAAAGAATTGAATTGTTCAAATTTGTTGCAAATCTTGCATTTTTCTTCCTTGATGAATTATGTGAGATAAATTGAATGTGTCAAATGGGATACCTTGGAATGATGAAATGCAAGCCTTATTCCATACATTGTTTCATACACTAACCCCCAGTGAGTTGTGTGGAAAAATTCCATGCCCACGAGGAAAAGGGTGATCTCGCAAATGGTACGTCAACCGAGGTGATGAGAGGCAGTTTCTTCTGCTACCCGAAACACTACAGGTATATCCATTGTTCAGCCCTTTGAGCCCACACACATGAAGAGTTTTTAAATTATCCCTGTCAAGAATCGTCTCATACTGGGACAAGATTTGAAAGGAATGATAGGAATTTTCTTACTCGCACTTGCATCAATCTTTGAGTATTGCTTTTACAGTGTGACTTGTATGATAATTTAAAGTGCCTTAGGATGATGAAGAGCAATTTGTCCTCTATCCTATACACTTTATCCTTTGCATAGCCCCTTGAGCCGATGAATTTGTTTCATATTAAACCCGCTTGGTGATCATCCCCCACACTCAAGCAAGGAAAGAAAATCAAACTACTCAAGTAGCATGATTTACAATGCTGATAAAAATGGAGACTTTGTCAAAAAAAAAAGGTGCAAAAAAATGGGGCATGAAAAAGCAAGTGTGCGGTAAAAGCAAGGCCAATGCCCAAAGAAAAATCAAACACTTGATGAAGTGAGTCGTATCCTCAACAAGATAGTACCCAAAAAGAAAAAAAACTCAAATGTTGAGATGTTGCAATCAGTGGAGTTGTGATGTGAAGAAAATCTTCGACGATTGGGAGGAAAATTGTTAGAAATGTCAAGATGATCACCAACTTTGACCCCATAAACACTTTTTGAGCCAAATGATCTTTTTGTTTCTCAACCCATGAACCCAACCTACGTTACGTCCCTTACAAAGTCTCTTCAGATTAGGGCACTTGAATTAATGTAAAAGTTCATATGTTTGGAAGCATCGCTTGAAGAAGTGCGAGTAAGATAATTTCTGCTTCATTTCTCATGTTTCTTGGCTTGTAAACCCCAAGATGATTGTGAAATATCATTCATTTTTTAATAGCCTCGACTCAAAGAGTCTCCTTTGCTAAGCCATTGATCAAGCCCGCATTACGGTCCTTGTTAAAGACCTCTCAGATTGGTAAGTTCGTACCACTTGCGAGATTACTCGGACCCTTGTTCGGCATGACAATGGTGAGATGAAGTGAATGTCAAAATCCTGCATCAAAGGTCAGGATAAAATGGCCCTTTTAATGAGGATGAGTGAAAAGTCCTTTCAGACCAAGAGGTCCCTCATTTGGCACATCTATGACACTCATGTGTTCAGATTGGAACATTCTTTGTGAAATCCTTCCCAATGGAAATTAGGTGATGCAGGCTTGATATAAATCACAGCGCATGAACCTCCCTTAAATTAATGCATATTTGTGATCACAAATGCATATTGCTTCTCCTATGACCATGTTTTGCGAAGACATTTCCCCGGGAATGGGGATGATACCAGTAAGTATATCTCTATCCATACCTTATATACTTGTCATTGCACGGGTATTTCCTTCTCAAATATACCGACACTCGACTCGACTAAGTTGTCCCCCAGAAGTTTTCTTTAGATTCAGGCGATCGAAGAGAGGTTCGAGTCCTGATGGGATAATCAATAGTGCAATGCTAAGAGACCATAGAAAGGTACGGGTCCTGGATATGTAACACCAACTACCTTGGATCACTCTACCCTCCTTAAAAGTAAGATATTCCAGGTAAGTTTCTTTACCATTTTCCAAAAATTAGACATCTCTGTCTGGACCCGGATGTCTTGATTCTTTTCATTGAACATTTCACTCTGGATGTGAATGTTCTTTTCTCGCTATACTTTAGTCTGGATCTAAGTATTTCGAGATTCAAAAAATCATGACATCTCTGTCTGGACCCGGATGTCTTGATTATTTTAAACATTTCACTCTGGATGTGAATGTTTTTCAATCCTTTTCGTTATACCTAGTCTGGATCTAGGTATTTCGAGTTCCAAAATTTCGACATCTTAGTCTGGATCTGGATGTTTTAATTATTTTCGTCTAAACATTTCACTCTGGATGTGAATGTTTTTTCGATCTTCCTCGTTATACCTTAGTTTGGATCTAGGTATTTCGAGTTCAAAATCTTGACATCTCCGTCCGGGACCAGATGTCTTGATTATTTTCGTTAGAGCATTTCACTCTGGATGTGAATGTTTCTTCGATCTTCCTCGTTATACCTTAGTCTGGATCTAGGTATCTCGAGTACCAAAATCTTGACATCTCAGTTTGGACCTGGATGTCTTAATTATTTTCATTCAAACATTTCACTTTGGATGTGAATGCTTGTCAATCCTTCTCATTATACCTTAGTCTGGATCTAGGTATTTTGAGTTTTTCAAAAATCTTGACATCTCAGTCTGGATCTGGATGTCTCAATTTTTTCCATTGAACATTTCACCTTGGATGTGAATATTCTTACCTGTTAGCTTTTCAAGGAACCTGAGTGAGAGTTGGGTACTTGTGGAGTAAATAGGGATTTATCATGTACCTCAAAATGCTTTACCGCACTGATTGGTAAGTAATTGTAGGTACGTTATTTCCTTTGACATCTATCATTTGCATTAGTATTTTCATGCATCATATAATTTGCATTAAAAAATGGAATTCACTTTCCAATAAAAAATCATTCATTGCATGTGCATGACCAAAATTTAGGTCTCAATTTGTCTTTGAAGGCAACCTCTACGAGCTCACCTTCAAAGAGGGGCAGCTGTTGACACCTAAATTTTGGCGACCCAGTCACTTACTTATTACATAAAAATCAGGGATTAATTTTTAACCTATAAAAATTGCATAACATATAGTTTTAGGAGCATTTCTTTTATTACATTTGCAATTGATCAGCCACGGAGGATTTGAAAGTCACGAGGGAGCTTCTAATAGTAGGCCATGATCTTTGCATGACCGAGAACAAAGGTGGCTGGACACCGTTCCCCTACGCCATCAAGCGTAGGATCAAGTGGAGAACGATCAGTCCGATGCGCCCAAGAAGTTGTGTCGAAGATGGAGATGCGGATGACCTTGTACGATGACGATGGGAACACAATCTCACAGCGGGCTGCGGCTTCAAACATCTCCAGTCCACCGGACGAAAAAACGGGGTCAAGCTCATTGAAAGGTTATGATGACCGCACCCTCTTAATGCCAGAATTTTAATTCTGTTAAGCGAAAGTTTTGACCCATTGACCCATGCAAAAATTCTTTCAATTTTGTGTGGGCACGCGACTTTCAGTAATTAAGGAAAGGAAGGATGCGGTGGAAACGAAAGCTGGTAGAGAATAGGAAAGAAAAGGGATACGGGCGAGAAAGTTGAAAGAGTCAATATATTGGTATATTATTTCTTGTTTTAAAACAAGAAAGAGTGCACCATCAAAGAAATCGCACGCATCCATAAGCTTGAGCAAAGGGAAACGAATTCTCTGCATCAACTCAAGGACAGAAAGAAATATTGTTGGATATGCCCATGGATCTATTCACGGCAAGAAAGGGGAGAAATCGACAAAACTTGCAAGCTGATATTCAATTTGAAGAAATAAAATCAAAAAGGGAATATTCAGCACGTATTCAATCGACTTGGAGCTGCCATATTATAAATAGAGCAGTAAATTGAGAGAGACGGGGGGATTTTCGAATTTCAGAGAGACACACGAGAGAGAGAGTAGAGCATACGCGAGGAATCTCGACCAGCTCTTGGCTGAGACGCTCCTTCCACGCATCCGCCCCTTCCACGGCCAGACTTGGGGTCGTGTTTCTGTCTCCATCACCGCCACATCGTGCTGCTGCCCCGGTGAGGTGTCGACGACGGCCAAGCTGCTCCCCCGTATACGTGCCACCCGAGAAGTCAACCGAGTCCGAGCTGTTGCACCCAACCGCATTGCTGCTTTGGTTTCGTTGTTGCTACGCACCGGCGCCACTTGCTCCCCGGCCCGCTGGCGCCGATCCTCCACCGATGAACGCTGCCCGATGCTACCCCTCTGCGCGAAGGGATCGCTGCCTCATCTAGTAGGCAATCTTATTGGGTTTCTATTTTGCAGCAACTCTCCCCGTTGCTGTTCTAGTCTTCTTGTGGCTGCCTCCCCTGCTATGCTGGTCATCCTCGTTGACTTTGCCAAGCCGAATCAGCAAAGCATCAGCCACCACTTGCTGAGCGAGACACCATCTTTGAGCAGCACGTCATCTTGAGCTGCCGCCCGTGAGTCATCCCGTCGTCCTTGTGCTATCACGTTGAACCTCTACCGTGATTCACGAGCCGTGTTCGAAGGCCAAATTTGGAAACAAATATTTGGGATAGGTAAGGATTTTGTCTATGTTAATTTCCGAAAATTTTGTTTCCTTATTTGATATATTCATCGGTGCACATGATGCAATCCCCAATATGCCATGATATTCGCAACACGATTAGCCTTTTAAATTGGGAAATCTTCCTAATTTCGCAACGTACATATGATTGACGGTCCGATTTCACGCTCGAAATACGACCCGCAATTGTACGGAAAAATCACCAATCCGATCTCACGCTCGAGATATGATTCGTGATTTTATTTAAAAATTGGCCAATCCGATCTCATGCGCGAGATATGATTCGTCAATTTAGTTCCCAAAATTAAATGGACGTGGATGATGTCTTGTTTGATTTGGTGCCGTGTTGTTCTTGATGTTTTATTTGTTTGTTCCCGTAAAAGAAAAAATATTTGAGTTAGATTAGATGCATGGTAGGATGTTACTTGTTTTAGATTATTTTGCATGTCTAGAATAGGAAATTTATTTATTTCGAATTTCTTAAATAAAAAATCCAAAAAAATGCATTCGTTTAGGATATTAGTTTTTTTTTAAAATTTAAGTTGCATGTTAATTATTTGCCAATCTTAAATTCATTTTAAAAAAAAACAAAAATCATCATGCATATGTCATGTAGAATTAGGGCATTCTTTGCACGTCATTGCATATTAGAATAAATTGCATGCTTATTAGGAAAATAAAAACCATGTGCATGTCATATAGAATTAGGTTCATACAATGCATGTCATTTAGTGATTTTTGTTAGGTTCATTTAATTAGAAATTTCCCGTCATTAGAATTAGGTCATTAGATTAATTTAGATTGCATATTTAAGTGTTGCATTTCTTTAATTTCGAATCTCATGGAAAATACAAAAATTATTTTTTAGAATAAATCCATCTCATGCTTCAGGATAGACTACATGCTTATTTATGTCATATTGCTTAGGTCATATAGCTAAGTCACGTCGTCATGTCATATCATTTCATGTTAAATTAGTGGCATGCATTGCCTAAAGCATGATTCTCATTAAATAAGTGAAAACAAAAAAGAGAAATTGCGTGTTAATTAGAAACCATATCCAAGGTTGTTGATGTGGATTTTGAATTAACATTGCGAGATGCTTTCGTTGCTACGAGGTAAGTCCTGCATTTTCTATTTGCTTTCTTGGGTGTTAAATTGGTGGTTTGCGCACCTGCATGAACACCTCACATGTTAGGGAATTAGTTTAAAATCAATCCAAACTGCTTGCCAAACATTTTTCAAAATAAAAAGAAAGGTACCGAAAGGGCGTTAGAGAATTCTAGCGTAACCAAGTCCCCGTACCCATAGTATCTGGTTCGTAGGAGTAAAATAATTCTCCCGTTATTTTACTTGGGTTTCTAATCGACCCACCAAAAATAGATTAGTGGCGACTCCTAATTAAAACAATTGCATGTTAAGAACTTGAACCGAAAGTCGTGAATTGGTATGGGTTTGGGAGAGCCCGAGTTAAGTTTAGGCTTAACAATCCATTAGCCAAACCCTAGGTAGTTCACCCCTGAAAAATTTGGTCGCGACAGTCATTTAAGCAGCATAGCCCAGAGCGCTAGCTGAAGATGAAGACTCAAAAGTCTAACAACAATGTCGTGCCTGAACCTGCCTAGGCCAGTTCCTCTAACGACAAGAATGAAAAAACAGGGGCATAAAAAAGCAGTGTGCTTGGTAAAAGTAAGGTCAATGCCCATAAATGAAAAACTGGAATAAAAAATAGGGGCATGAAAAAGCAGTGTGCCTAGTAAAAGCAAGGCCAATGCCTCCCAGTCAAAAATATAGTCAAGAAAAAGTTGTTGTTATGGTCCATAGAACCTCCGTCTAACAGCGAGAAGAAAGACCGGTGACAAATGCCAAGGCAATCGCCAACTCTCACCCTCTTACATGTGAGCCAAGTCTACGTTACATTCCCATTGTAAAAGTCTCTTCAGATTAGGGCACTTCAATTAACATAGGATTTCATATGTACATAAGCATTGCTCGAAAAAGTACAAGCAAGATTACTCTATCTCTTTTCGCAGGGTTCCTGACTTGTAAACCCGGAGATGATCGTGTAGCGTTCCATTCATAAGCCTTGACCTCGACGGTCCCATTTAATGAGCCGTTGACCAAGTCTTCATCACAATTTCGACAAAGACCTCTCACATTGGTAAAGTCGTACCGTTTGCGAGAATACTCGGACCCCTGCTGACATGATGACAGTGAGAAGTGTGGTCCTTATAAATCCTGCATCAATGGTCAGGATAGCCTTTTCCACGAGAGTAAGTGGAAAGTCCTTTTAGACTGAAAGTCTCTCATCTAGCATGCTCAAGACATCTAAATTCTAAATGAAGGTTGTCTTTCAAAATCTTCCCAATGGAATTCAAATGATGCAAAACTAACAAAATTGTCATTTATGAATCCCATTTGAACTCGTGAATTTACAGCATATACAGTCATGTGTGCTTATTGTGCAAATAGCAAACATATTCTCAGAGATCAAAGATATTGGCAGGTAAGCATATCCCTGTCCCCATTTGTCTTAAAGTACCTACCACTGTCTAGGTACTCTCTTCTTGACACTCGACCTATTCGAGTCGTCCCTTAAGTTTGGATGCTTGCAACTGTCCAAGTATCCTCTTGTCTTCGAGTACCGGCCATCGTTCGGATACCCCCTTTCATGACACTCGACCTGTCCGAGTTGTCCTCAAAATTATATCTTTGAATACTAGTAGCTGTTCAAGTATTCCACTGCGTTGTGCACCTGCGATTACCCAGGTATGCTCTCTTATCATCCTAACACTTGGACTTGTCTAAGTGGTCCCAGATCGTATCATTAAATACTTGTCTTCATCCAAGTATTCCAGTACTTTGTACACTTGTGGTTACCCAGGTGTTTCAGCCCTTTTGAGTGCCTGCGGCCATCCAGGTAAGCCTTGAGCTACATTCAGGTTTATGTTGCCAAGAGGTGGGAGACCTTCACGAATATGCGAGGCGCGTCTTTAATATCCCCTTTACCAGGAGGTGAGAGACCTTCATGAATATGCAGGGCACGTCCTCGATATTCCCCTTACCAGGAGGTGAGAGACCTTCATGAATAACCAAGGTACGTCTTCGATATTCCCAATTACCAGGAGGTGAGAGACCTTCACGAATATCCCAGGTACGTCCTCGATATTCCCATTTACCAAGAGGTGAGAGACCTTCACAAATATCCCAAGTACGTCCTCAATATTCTCATTTACCAGGAGGTGAGAGACCTTCACGAATATCCTAGATACGTCCTCGATATTCCCCTTTACCAGGAGGTGAGAGACCTTCACGAATATCCCAGGTACGTCTTCGATATTCCCATTTACCAAGAGGTGAGAGACCTTCATGAATATCTAAGGTACGTCCTCGATATTCCAACTACCATGAGGTAAGAGACCTTCACAAATATGCGAGACCCATCCTCGATATTTCCACATACCAGGAGGTAAGAGACCTTCACGAATATTTCAAGCAAACCCTTGATTCTTCCTTAAGAGTTTGTACTTGTGATCATCCAAGTACCCCATCGATACTTGTGATCATCCAAGTATCCTCCAAGAGTTTGTACTTGTGATCATTCAAGTACCCCTTCGATACTTGTGATCATCCAGGTGTCCTCCAAGAGTTTGTACTTGTGATCATCCAAGTACCCCTTCGATACCTGTGATCATCCAGGTATCCTCCAAGAGTTTGTACTTATGATCATCCAAGTACCCCTTCGATACCTGTGATCATCCAAGTATCCTCCAAGAGTTTGTACTTGTGATCATCCAAGTACTATCTCCCAACAAACAGATGCCCTGAGAAAGGTTGGCGTATCTCTCGTTAAGGCGACCGAAGAAAGGTTCGGGTCCTAGACAAACTACTTATTGCTCTAACAGGTGACCGAAGAAAAGTTCGAGTCCTGGAAAAGCAATTCCCCGTCAAGGCGACCGAAGAAAGGTTCGGGCCCTAGAAAAGCAATTCCCTGTCAAGGCGACCAAAGAAAGGTTCGGGTCCTAGAAAAGCAATTCCCTGTCAAGGCGACCGAAGAAAGGTTCGGGTCCTAGACAAACCACTTATTGCTCCAATAGGTGACCGAAGAATGGTTCGGGTCATGGAGAAGCAATCTCCTCATGCAACAGGTAAGATGACGCCTTGATACTTGCCAAAACTCGGGGTTCACACCCTATCTTACTCACTCCCGGTAAGTAACTACAAGCATCTTCTTATCTGTCTTAGTATGTATAATGTTATATTGTTCTTTTTCTGCTTAGGATAATAGGTCCCAAATATAATCTGCTGCACATGCATGGATAAAATTTAGGCATCAGTTTGTTTTTAAATGCAACCCCTACGAACTCACCTTCAAAGAGGGGCAGCTGTTGACGCCTAAATTTTGATTAGTTTTTTTAAATTAGGCCTTAGTCTTTTTTAATCTTTTTTTTTCCTTTTTCAGATAATAAATAATAACTAACAAAAACAACAACAAAAAATTCAATAAAAACAAAAAGAAAACAAGAAAAAACAAATGTAGCGCATCGAGCTGGGCCTTTGAGCCCAGCCCCTCCTTTTTTTCTCGCGCAAGCCCCCCATGGCCCGACCCCCTCTTTCTCCTTCTTCCTCTCGTCTTCTTCTTCCTTCCTCCTTCTTCCGCCTCTGCAAGTCACGCGCGGCGACGAAGACGCGCTCAACGATAACCTACAATAAAGAGAGGAACGTAGGCCGGTGGCTGAGAGAACGCAGCATCGAAGGCGAGCATGCCTCCGTGGAAGGGGGAAGATTTGACGCCAGTTTGGCCGCACCCAGCCGGTCGGCGTACAAGGGCTAACAGTCGAACCTCCATTGACCGCCTCCTCCTCGCTTATAAATAGAGGAGCACCTTCGTCGATGAAAAGACAGAGAAGGGGCAAAGGATCGAGGGCTGCAGATCTTCGAAACCTCCCATTGAGAGACTTTAGAAAGGGGGGCCGAGGACGAGCAGGCTGAGATCTGAGAGCTCGCGGCCGGAGAGGGAGAGAGCACAGCGAAGTGAGGGATCACCAGTAGCAAGCTTTGAAGACCTTCCCTGAGAGACTTCGGGGGAGGTTTGAAGGCGAGCGGCCGGAGATCTCAGATCTGGCCGGAGGAGGGGAGTTTTGAGCAGAGGAAGTTCTAGATTCGCGAATAGGGTTGCTGGAGAGAAGGGAAACAAGGGAGAGCCGCCTAGAGTCGTGCCCAACGCCAACGCCACGCCAGATCTGGGAGCTGAGGGGCCGCCGTCACTGCCATGTCGTCGTCACCGCCACCGTTCACCGCAACGTCGCGCCGTCGCTACACCCAGGTATTAGCCGACACTCGCCATCCGTCCTCGTCACCTCGAGCCACCACGGGATCCAGTCCCGCCGGTCGCACTCCGTCCACCGTTCCCCTCTGCATCTCCACCTGTCACTGCCACCGAACCGCCGCGCCGCATCCTCCTACCGCTGCTGTCTTCTGTGTTGCCGCCGTCACTGCGGCCGAGCGACGTCGCAACTTCCCCCTCTCGGTGCCGCGAATCGTCGAGCTCTAGGGTTCCCGTGAAGCCGAGTTGTCAGGTCGGGTAGGGTTTTGCCAGGACCGAGTCGTTGAGTCGGGCCGGGTCATTTTCAAGCGATGGGCTGCTAGGCCGCAGCTAAAAGAGAAAGAAAAAAAAAATTAGTCGGGCTGCGTTGTAGGCCCGTCCGGTCTCTAGGTGGACGACCCGGGTCGAATTTTAATATTATAATTATATTATAATATTTTAATTAAAAAAACCAAAAAACCAAAAATATCCCATATTTTCCTTAAAAAGCCAAAAATGTCGAAAAAGCCAAAAAAATAATTTATATTTTCAGAAAAAAGACCAAAAAATCAAAAAATGAGAAAATGTCCAAAAATGTTTTTCCTTCACAAAATACATGGAAAAAATCTCTCAAAAATCCAAAAAGCCTTAGGGTTTAAACAAGATTAGGTACCAAAAGGGCATTAGTGATTAGCTATTGTAATCAAGTCCTCGATCCTAATTTCTCTGGTTGCGCAAGAGCAAGTATTTCTCCCGATACTTCGCTTGGGTTTCTAATCGACCCATCTCAAACCGATTAGTGGCGACTCTATTTTAAAATTAACGTACAGGTTAAAAACTTGGACCATTAAGTCGTGAATTGGTGGACTTGGGAGAGTCCAGGCTAAAATAGACATAGCCAAACCATTAGCCTCCGCAAAGCGCCCACCCCTGATCGGGCGCCGAAAAAAAGAGGTCGCGACAATGGGGTGAGTTGGGGGTTTCCTCCATTGGTTGGTTTTATCAAGGTTTTTTCTTAGCACAGAACAGAAAATTCCTATTCGGTGACTAGTTTGTTTTGCAAGGTTGAGATCGCAACAACAAACCAGAAAAGAACCGAAAGGCAATTTGAAGATGTGGAAGCTTAGGCCAGAATAGAGTGCTCTGATACCATGACAAAAAATGAAATGAAGTGGAGAGGAAAACTGGAGCTTTTTATTTCAGTATGTTTCTTGTACACGTTCATTACACTATTTGTAATACAAGGGTAAAGTGTAAAATAGGAAATAAATAAATGAAAATATACATCGATTCTAATTCCTATTTTACCAAGTCAATTACCGATTAAATGAAACAATCATTGATACTCAGGATCGATATTTCCTAAGTTATCAAATCATATTTCCAACAGACTCCATGCCGCGGCGACCACTTAGTACCGGGGCTCTTGTCCTCATTGCCCGCCGCCTGGATAGCGAGGCCAACCTTGTCCACGATCAGGTTCCCTATCCCACTTCTTCCATCGCCATTCTGCTGGCTGCAGGAGAAAACCGAAAAAAGGAAGTGAACGGTTGCATTTGAATGGTGAAATCAACCCCTCATGAACTTTTCACGTCCTAGAGAAAAAGTGCAAGGAAGGCCGAACCAGTGCTGGCTGCACCTCAGGGGCTTGAGCAGGTCCGGCGCACCTGGCCGGAGCCATCGGGGCTTCGGACAGATGGGCCGCTTCGTGGTGCTCTTGCGCTCGCGAGCTGTTGTCTCCATGGCAGGATCGACCAGGCCAACCTCCAATGCTAGATGGTGCATCGTTGTCTCGAAATCGAAATCCGGGACCAAGTTTTTATCGGTACTTGTGGGTACATGTGTGTGTGGGTGTGTGGGTAGGAACTTGGCTCCCTATTTATTGATATGAATCACATGTGACAACCCCGAGAGAGAGAGAGAGAGGGGAAGAGATTATGGTGAAGCCACATTGGAGGTTAGACCCAGTTCAAGTGAAGAAGAGGCAGTCTGCTTGGCTACGAGCCAACGTAGGGAATGGGTCCTTTTTTTTCACTTTTGACCCGGTTGAACGTGAGATCCTAAAAATCCTCCCCGCCTCGTGTTTGCCTACTTTCGATTTGGTCCCAGCAATTCCCATGCTCGGAATGTGTTCCCGAGAGTAAATTTGAAGGAAGTTCAGGTAAAAACAGAAAGTTAACTGAGTCTCTTAACTTCACCAAAAAAAAAACAGAAAGTTAACTGAGTCCTTTCTGCTTTTCGACGGGTGAAAGTAAAAAGGTCGTCTTTAGTTGATGGGGGAGAAACTTCAGAGCCAAGACACTCTTCTGTTCAAGAAGAGATGACACATCCTTTTTATTCTTCACCGCAAATTAATGAGAGCTGTCAGGCCCGTTGGAAATTTCGTAAAGAACGAAACGCCAAATTGTATAGCATCTGCAGCGTGTCGTTCCATTCATAGTAAAAATACCCTCTGATTCCTCAATCAAGGAAGTAAAGTAAAACATGAGTTTGCTTGTTCTCTAACATGAAGACAAGGGTCGATTGCGGACCGAACTGGTCTTGATCAAACATCGAGAGATGGTCCACCTTGAGAACTGGAACTCACAAATAATGAACAGCCATGCAGTTAGGTATGCTATTCCTACCCACTGCTCCAAATGATGAAAAGGAACCAGACAGACAGATCACTCCCCACGAAATCAAAACGTACATTCTAGATAAATTATTAGTAGACAAAATGAACCACACCATGTGAGCCTTTTATAATGGTGTGGAACAAACCTAGATGAGCGTGAGATCAACAAGATATGTATACACAAGTGCAAGTTAGAGATTGAAAAAAGAGAGAGCGTGGAAACAAGTTAATGAGAGCTCATAAACAGCACTGGAGAATAGCATTATGTATAATAAGTATCCCAATCAAATTTGGGGCGTGAGAACACCTCGTAATCGATAGGCCCATCTATCACACTGTCGATAGATTGCATGCCTTCCAACAGGGCTGGCTGAAATTTATCGCCATCGGACGGCAACAGCTTATACATCACTAACAGTCCAAGCGTAAATATGGCCTGCAGCTTTGTCGAGTCTCCTTGGACTGAAAAGTACAAGAGCATTGAAAGGAGAAAGAGATCGACACAAAAACGCATGATGCTCAACACGGATTCCATTAGCCTCCCATCATTGCCAGCAGGAAACCCCCGAACTCGATAAACAAATAGAAAGTTGTACTTGTCGACCACATATCTATACTTAAAACAGACTGCGCCAACGGGGACCACAAGAGGAGCAAATGAGGAAAATATCATGGTCCTGGCAAATATCGTCAAATTAAATGCATAATACTGAGCAAAGTCGAACGTCTGCTTCGGCACAGGTGAGGCTCTATTGGTCGGATATTCAGTAAGATCCTGGCCGGGAAGGTCAACAGCACTGAATCTAGGGGTGTCGTAAACAGTCTCGGATATCAGGGGCCTCGGAAGACTATTTGTTTCCCGCTGTTCGGGGACGATCTTCGCTTTGCTCAGGAACCAGCCGTAGCATGTCGTTCTTCCGAAGCTTCTGAATCTTCTTTTTGATCCAAGGGATAGGAGCCAATAAATCATAAGACATTCCCAAGAATGTGCAGGTGATAAGAAACGCTAGAGAGGATAGGCATGATCTTGATAAAAAAGATGCGCTAAGGTACTGCTCTATCCTCTTACAATCTTCTCCGTCCAAATAGCACCTGCCCATGCGAAGGAGAGCACTTTCTAGTGACGACTCTACCAGACCCCTCAAGAGGATAAGATTAACAAGGAAGAAACACAGCATCTTCAGAAGGGCTGCTTTCTGCTCTCCAGACATGGTGAGATGCCTCTCAAACTTGGAGAGATGAGACAGTACAGATGGTATAATTATGTACATACTCACATCGGAAGAATCTTGTGTTTTCTATTCAATACCTTTTCATGTACATTCATCTTCCCGACCAAAAAAAAGTAATAATAAGAAGAAAAGGTTTTCAAGTTCATTGACAAGTCAATTTCGTGAAAGATTTTCTGTCACGAAAAGGCCACTTCGTGAAGCGACTGTACTCTTGCAAGACAACTCTGGAGGGTGTTGATTGCGCAGCCGCGAATAAAGAAAGCAAGGCGAATGGCGGCAGGGGTAATAATGTGAATGATACGGAGAGCATAAACTACAGTCATGGAGAAGCTGAAGCATTCAGCGATGATATCGAACAGACCTCTCAAGCTGTTGGTATGGCGGTCTGATTTCACGCTGCGTGAACCGTTGAGAAGGCCCCACTTCGTTCCTGCAAGTGGAGGCACATGCTTTAATAGAAATCCTAAAGCACCTTTTGCAGAGGAGGAGAGAGAAAGAGAATCTAATAATTGAGTCAGACTGCTTAACACTGGTAGATGCAGTTCCAAATCCAAGTTTGACACCGTGGGAGATACGTGTGTGGTTGGCTGAAAGTGCTGAAATGCTCCCTTTATTCCCGAAGCTCCACATCCAACACCGTAGAAGAGAGGCTAATTTTATGGTGGACTGGGTCGCCAAAGCCCATGGATGCAACTCTTTATCTTCAAATTGGGTTGATTTTCTCGAGGACAGGGAAGAAGAGGAGACGGATGAAGAGGAGGAAGAGGAGGAGGCGGGGCCGGAGCAGAGAGTGAGCGTGGCAAAGAGAGCTGAGCTGAGCGAAGGCTTGGAGGAGTCGGATTCGGAGGATGAATCGAAATCAGGATCGGAGGGTGAGCTTGAGAGCGGTGATGAGTCCGAGTCGACGGGTTCTGCATGGTAACATTTTTATTTCTCCCACTTTTTTCTTTTGTTAAACAAAAAAAATAAACTGTTTGGTAAAACTTTTTGTTCCCGAAAATAATTTCTTTATTTTTTTTTTCCCGGAAATAATTTTGGAATAGAAATAAGAAAAAAAAAAGTAGCTTCTTGCTCTTGTTCTATAAATAAGCCAATTTTATTTTTTATTTTTCTTTTGTTCCTCTCTCTTGCCACGGCCACCTCCAACCGCTCGGAGCCACCGCCGATTGCCGCCGACCGCCGCTGCCTCCGTCCGTCACCGCCATCGTCTGCCAGCCACCGCCAACCGCCGCCGCCCATTGCCGCGCACCACCACCAACCGCCAACTGCCGCGGCGGCCACCGATGACGGTCGGTGGCCAGCAATCGTGTAGCGGCAACGGTCGCCAGCCGGTAGTCGGCCATCCGTAAACAATAATAAAAAACGAATAAATAAAAAAAAAAAAAAAATTGTTTCATACCAAACGCATTTCTATTCTTTTTCTATTTCAAGTATAAATTTTATGTAGTTACCAAACACCTGATTTAACTCAGAAATTGTTCCTCATAATAGAAATAGAAAACAACTATTTCTTAAAAATAAAAAAACTCTTCCCAGCCAAGAAACGTAGTCATGCGCAATGTGATACTGATGAAGAAGGGGATGAGGATTGGTCAAAAAAAAAAAAGGGGATGAGGAGGTTTACAACGAAGAAGGCGCTGAAATTCAGGTAACGTTGTGTTCTACCTTGCTAGCTGAATTTTGAATAGCTTCGTTCTTGGACCCGTGTTCTGATATTCCCCCGCTACGTGAAAAAGAAGCACTTTGATGTCATTGGGATAACGATGTTGATGGTGTGGGGAGGTTGCAGTGACAAGGGAATGCAGCTCAAAATGAAATTTACAATTCCAAGATTGCGACTTCCGGAAATCCAGTTTCTTGAATAAACAGTTAACTGATGCGGCTAGTTTGTCTAGTGAATGAATGAGAAAAGTTAGGACGCAGTGCTATCTTCTCAAGAAGAGCAGACTATATTCTGACGGTGCTGGTTGTCCGGATTAGGACAACTGATTTATTTTCACTTTAGTTCGTGAAGGACTGTAGAGCCTATTGCATGCCTTTACGAAGTTTCTTTTCCTAATGCTTTTCAAATTGATGGTTTATACACTATGGATGAGATTGATACTGATGGACGTTTTTATAGTAAAATCTACTCAAACAGACAATAGAAGGAAAGGGAAAACGGGTTTTGCAACATCTGACACTATTTATAAGCACAAAAGAAATGCTTTTTGTGGTCACTTCAATGGGAAATAGTCGCTTTACTGCCAAAGGAGAGAGGAATGAAGAATTAGTTTATTCGGGACTCCCAGTAGTATGACAGATAATAGTGTGCAAAACTTAATCCTTTTTCTGCACTATGTTTTCAATTGTTTTATGGTTTATTTGTGGATTACCTCTTCACATCAAAGTGTGATCCTTTTGTGGAACAGGAGGAAAACATACCAACTATTGACAAGGAAACTCGGAGGCTTGCTGTTCTTAATATGGACTGGAGACATGTCAAGGTATTGTATTCGAGTTTGGTATCCTCCAATCAGCGACACCTGATTGTACTTTCCTATTGTAAATGCAAATGACTGTTTTAGACACTTTTTACTCTTTTCAAGCATCGATTCACGAATGAGAACTATCTTTGTAAATAAAGGGAGTATTCTGTAATCAGATGATTGTTTCAGACATTTTTTTACCCTTTTGAAGTAATTGATTCACATATGAGAACGATCCTCATGAAAAGAAAAGAAGGGTACCTCTGTAATGGAATGACAGTTTCGCACAATTTTGACCCTTTTGAAGTGCTTGACTCAAGAATCAGAATTGTCCTTGTTAAAAAGGGAAGCAGGTTCCATGATTAATGATTGAATATCGTGGCATATGCAAGTTAAATTTTCTACAAATGGAAACAAATAAAGCCTTTAAATTGGTTCGGTAGCAAGAGCAATGGCCTGACAATTAAAGGTTTGGTCATTGTCCTCCTCAAATAGTTGCATTACTTTTTTAGTAATGGTCAGTTACATGTCTTTGAAATGCCCTGGAATTGCCTTTACATTGTGTGATTTTTCTCCACTGCAGTCTGTTGACTTGTTTGTCCTTCTAAGCTCTTTCCTTCCCAAAGGTGGTCAAATCTTGTCTGTGGCTGTCTACCCATCTGAGTTCGGGATCCAACGCACGAAAGAGGAAGAAATTCATGGCCCTGTTGGGCTCTTTGATGATGAGGACGGTGGGAATGAAGATGACGATGAGGGTGAGATTGATCATGTGAAACTGCGTGCATATGAGAAAAGTAGACTGAGGTGATAATTTTATTGCACTTTGTGTATCTTTCCTATAAATTCTTTGTCTCTTGCATTGACATTGAGCTCATTCATGTGTCTTTTTCTTTGGTTGCCCACAACTTAGGTACCACGTGTTGTAATCAACCGTTCTCCATACTCATAGGAGATAATATTGAATAGTCAAGCGTGTTTCTCTAAAAATAAAATGAAAAAAGGTCTTCTTGGATGCAAAACGTTGTTTCACTTGTTGCTTGATGAATTAGTGCGATTGCCTTCTCTTTTAGACTTGAGTATGCTGATTGTGAGGATTTTTTGTTTGTTGGTAAATGCTGATTTGGAGGATTTGACAGTCCTTAATATCCTATGCTACTGAAATTTTCTATTCCTGTCCTATTCATTGGAATGAATGACAGTCAACATAGTAAGTTGTACATAAAAGAAAGAAATCAGCATGGTTGATATTGGAATATCCAGTGGTATGCCACTGTCTATCAGGGCCAAGAAGTCTGTGCTGATGCCAATGGAAAAGATGGGTTTTTGTTTCTTCCTGTCTTTGTCATCCTGGAAATGTAATACCTGAATTTTCACTGTGAATGGTACTTGAAATTAGAGAGGAATAAGAGAGGCGCCTCATACTGACTGGGTGTTTAGTTTTTTCTTCAAGTCAATGGACTTTATTGCTCATTGGGGTTTATACGTTTTCTTAATCATGTATTGCTTTAGTACCTTTTCCTACAGACTCTGTTGCTGGTTTCTATATTCTTGTCCGATGAGCTTATTTTGCTTTATAGTTGAATGCACAAATAAGACTGTCCATTTGGGAATCTATCTAAGGCTATCTCTAGAGATGAAGATCTATCTTGCTAGCTTGTATATTTGGCTTTTAGTATATAGAGACGTCTTTTTGATCATTTGAATCCTAGGATGCTTGCCTGCGTGGTCCTTTTCTCCTTAGCAGTGATTGGATGTTCAGGTGACTTTACTTGCAAAGTTTCCTGCAGTCTCTTTTTGTGATTTTGAGAGCAGGAACCCTGGCATGTATACTGTGCCCAAGGCTGTTCCCATGTTAATATGTTTTCTGAATATTCCTACTTGTATGGACGTCAAATAAGCTGAGCTCCGTCTTTTGAGCATGTTGGAGGGAAATTATAGCTTATTTGTGGAGGAACTTTTGCAGGTTACCATTGTTAAGTACTAAGTTTCTAGTTGTCTATTGCAGGATGTTACTTCTTAGTCTTCTTCCTTTCCCCTTAGCAGATGCTGAGTGCTTGTTGTCTATTCAGGTACTATTATGGTGTAGTGGAATGTGATTCAAGTGCCACGGCTGATTACCTTTACAATGCTTGTGATGGGCTTGAAGTTGAAAGATCGTCGAATGTGCTTGATTTGAGATTCATTCCTGACTCAATGGAGTTTAAGCATCCACCTCGTGATGTTGCAACAGAGGTATGTTCCTCAGTCGTATAGTGGTGCCTGAGAACTCTGACAATTAAATGGGAGTCGGATTAAGTCGTTGCTCTACATCAACCAAGCTGTAGAATTAGGAAGGGATTGATTGCTATTATTCTGTGACCAATAGTCATTCTTTTTCAACAATCAGAGGTACTAGTCAGGTGATAGCTTCTGACATTTCATGTCTTAAATTCTAAAATAGCATGGTTGACCGCAGGCACCTGTAAACTATGAGGCTGTAGATTTCCAAACTCGAGCTCTGCAGCAAAGTAAAATCCATCTAACATGGGATGAAGATGAGCCTGAACGTGTGAAGACCCTGAAATGAAAATTCAATGCTGATCAGGTATATATTCCTTGTTATGTATCTTCTTGTGTATGCAATATGTCTTTTCCCTTTTGATATTATTTTGGCCTTTGATGATTGAAGAGGCATTTCTGTGAATGGGTATGTTCTCTTTTCGTAGTTGGTGGTGAAGGGATAAATGTGTAGGAAGTATCTCCTGTCTGCTGCTATTTTCTTCTTACTGAGGTTATACATCGTGGAAAAACATTCCTTTTTTCTTTATTTTTGGACTTCTAAGCTGAAGTGTCTAGTAGAACTGTTTTCATCAGAAGATGCTTTCTTGTCTCATCATGCATCAAATCAGTAGATTGTGTGGGGAGATCATCACCACGAGATTTTCTCTTTTAATTCATGAATCTGATTGTGCATCCAATAGATATGCTTATAATATACATGGACATAGATTTACTCCCGAACGGATTGTGTCGGTTTGAGCATATGCATGCATCTTGGGAAAGTTTGATTTTGAAGCGGCCTTGCAATTTGCATCATTGTGATTGTACGTGTACAGAGAGGCAACAGTGGTTCTTGCCATTCGAGGAAAATCTACCTGTCTGTGCAATTACGACAGTTTGCTTTTAGTTTTATTGGTACTCCATATCTATTGTTCCTGCCTATGCAGTTTATGCGTTTTAATTTCTTTTCTTGTATCCTTCTAATTGATAACTGTTGCATGTGAATGTAATCCTTGCATTGCCGATTTCTATTTCATCCAGCTAGCTGATCTTGAACTGAAAGATTTTTGGCTTCCGATGAGAGTGAATCTGATGACGATCGGTGTTTTGGATGAGCAAACTGATAAGAAAGGGATGAAACGTGATAAGTACCGTGCTTTACTCAAGGGAGGTGATGGCTCTGATGGAGATGGGGAGGACGAGAACAAGGATATGGAAATAACTTTTAATACTGCCTCAGAAGATTTAAGCAAACGCCTTTTAGAGAAGAAAGATAAGAAATCTGAAACAGTTTGGGAGGCGCACCTCAGAAAAAGCCGTGAGAAGAAGAACGCTAGGAAGAACAAGGCCAAGAATTCATCCGATGATGAGAGCAGCGACACTGATGAGGATGGAGTTGATCAAGTGGATGACTTTTTTGTTGAAGAGCCTTCAGCTAAGAAAAGTAAAAAGGGAACTCATGGGAAGAATAACAAGGCAGAGAACGAGTGCCAAGATGTAGATGGGGAAGAAGAAGCAAGCAGAGCTGAGCTTGAGCTGTTGCTCGCTGATGAGAATGGGGCTGATACTGGACCCAAGGGGTATAAAATCAAAACTAAAAAGGCCAAAGGGAAGAAGGCAAATCAAATGGCAGATGAAGACAAAATACCAACTGTTGATTATAGCGATTCCCGGTTTTCTGCTCTTTTCACTTCACCACTCTTTTCTTTGGACCCCACTGATCCACAATTCAAGAGGTATCTCCCTCGTAAATACATTGAACAGGATTCAGTTGTGTAGGATAGGGTTAATTTGAAGTCGTATCTCGCTAGTTGTCGTTCCTTGGGGATAGTGAATTCATGCAGGCAGGACTATTCATGATCGACGCGGTTAAATCCTGATGATAGTGTAGTTCCATCTTACATTGAGTCTTAGCAAGTGAGAGTTTTATCTTCAACTGGTATGGGCTGCTTGATTCATTAATAGCTTCTGTAGGTGTTCATAGTTGCTGTTTTGCTTGTTGCAGGAGCGCAGCTTATGCTCGGCAGGTAGCACAGAGACAGCAGAAGGGCGATCGTCCAGAGTCTGTGAAGAAAGATTCTAAGAAAGATGTGGCCAACATTGACTTACCACCCGATGACCTGCACAGCGAGAAAGGTGAGCTTCTGAAGTCGGATGTGTTGCCCTCAAGGAAAGAGAAGCACGAGTTGTCTTCATTAGTGAGATCACTCAAGATGAAATCCAAGCAAGTTCGTTTACCTTTCAATGGCAAGACCTTGAAGAAAGTAGACAAAGTTCAGTGTAGAAGACATGAAAGAAAAGGGGAACACTGAGTATCAAGATTACTGCAGTCGACATAGAAAAATGAGTTTTTGATAGAAATTAACATAGAAGAGTTTTTTAAACGACAAAGTCTGTGGTAACCTCCGCTGCATAGAAACATGGTTCTACGCGGTGCTTCTCAAGCTTTGGAGAACCTTCTAATGGTCTTGTGCGGTAAATGTGCAGAAAGATCAGAACACTTGTGTTATTTCTGGCTTCCATGCCGTCTCTGGCTACACATTCTTGTATCATTCTCAGCTTCATCATTGTTCTTCAAGTCAAGCCAACAGGGTCATTTCATTTTTTGTTCCTTTTTGCCAGACCAGAGGGCCATCATTGAAATGGTGTCGTATTCCATCGTTTCGTGTTCCAAGTTCTCTTCTTCTGTTCTTACTTTTCTTTTTCTTTGACAATCCCCTATCAATTAATAAGAGAATCGGCATCCGCAGTTTTGATTTGAGTAGGACGTCTTCTCTATAACTTTACTTTAGACTTTGCACTTTTTAGACTCCATTTGTTTGTTTGAAGAAAAACGGTTAGTAACATTGATAGAGAATAATAACTTTCGACTTGGTATTAGTTTATAATATTTATTCACTTGTTATTTGTATTAAAAAAGTGAACTTGCTAGTATGATATTATATAGCCTTATCTTTTTCAGTTGCGATATTCAAGCGAGCTTTCACGTATTTCGACTTGTCTAACTGCCCTAGCAATTTCAAAGGTGCATTTCTCCCCTTGACCTGGTACATTAGCAGTTTTTACTCATAAAATGCTCCTGATCAGTATTTTTAAACACAACCCCGAACTGACCACTTCAAACGGATGGACCGGGATTCAAATCACGGTCCTATTCGAGTTTTCTCAATAAATGTTACGAATCTTTCTATATCAAGCAATGTTTTACTTGATTTTACATTCCTTTTTAGTGAAGAAAATACTCCTAGATCGGATATATTTTGTCAAATTACCAGAATTTACGTGGTGAAAATTGACCAAGAAGGTTGCTAAAATAGAGGAGAAAAAAAAAAAAAAAAAAAAATGATTGAGGTTGTATTGACTGGTAGACAACATTTTCCGGGAATTATTCTGATTTAATGGGGGCCTGCTTTGAGAAAATACGACATAGGGGCATTGTCGGAGTAGAATTCTCATTTCAGCAAATTTCACAACCACGACAACCGCAGTCAGCCAACTTCAACTAATAGCACATGCATTCTGAAGTTTAGCAAAAGTGAGGATGTAAATTGATATGAGGACGGAACTTGAGGTTGATTTTTGAAACTTTCCTTTTAGAATAACAAAAGGAGAGAGGCCAGAAATAGTGTAGATATTTTGTAAATTGTCTCTCTAAGTGGTCGAACCGGTTAAACCGGGAACTGGAAGCCAAGCTGGCTCATTGCTCGATCCGAATTTAAAAACATCACTTCTAACAAGACTTGAACAGGATGAACCACGAGGAGATCAGCAAGCCAACTTTCTTGCCATCCAACCAACGCCTTCTTGATATACCACATAGCTTTACTTTTACTGAGGTTAGAAACATCTCGCTTATTAAATACGCATACTTTTTGTTAGTTAGTAATTTTGCCACGTGATTAGTAACTTTTTTGTTATGAAAATGAATCTCTTCAAGCAGCTAGAAATTTATGCAACTGCAAGGTTTTACGGAACAACGCTGTTGAAATATCTGAAATTGGCGACATCTGGGCATGATTAACAACAGCGTTTGGTAACTTTCGGATGATTGCCACAACTGTTCTGAGAGAAATGACTAAGTATCGACTACAGCTAGTGAACTGCTGGGCTGCGGATCTGTGCGGTTTTAAGCCACAACAGCAAGAAAACCATGTCTCAGTCACATTTCTGAGCATCATATCATTTAGATAACGAAACAACTCATCCAAAAACCTAAATTAACAACGGCAATCCTCAACCACAAAACGCTGTGACAATCTCATCTTGCTTATTACTAATAGATGAATACATATATATACACACAACAGCTCTGCTATTGGATCCTAGAAGTGGAAGTTAATACAGTTTACCTGAATTGTTGTTTCTACCTAAGACAGTATGCCCCTGAATAAGTAATCCTCTAGGAATCGAGTAAGGCCTCAGCATGGAAAAGAATCAAAAAATGGCCAAAAATGGATAAACAAGAGTGATTAATACGCATGTAGAAGGATGCAAATGCCATGAATAACTTAACACAGGCGGTGGCACCGCTGAATTGTTGTTACCATCGCCGCTACTTGAAGTGGCTTCTGGATTGAAGGCAACAGGAGCAATAGGGGTGGTGTTTTTCGGGTCAACAGGCGTCGATGCCTCATTCAGTTCATAGCCTGGAAACAAAATTGTTAAAACTCCAAAATTTCAACAAGATATGCGATTGAATGTTTTCATAGGTCAAGCAGAGTTACTCACAGTTGGAGGGCTTCCAACCAAGTACCATCCTTTCACGATCAAAAACTACGCGATAGCCGGTCATGAAGTTTTCTGAGAAGTAAACTGAATTGTCAGCGCCAGAATAGCTCAATGTGGAAACAACAATCTCTTGCAACAGCTATTAAAAGCGTTGGAACTGCAAACATCGTGGTTTCTTTAACCAATCACTCCACAACCTTACAGTTCTTACTGAAAAGGTAGATGCACAAAAGGTTGTCTGCATGCATGCACACAGGCTGCTTATTCACTTATTCATCCAGGAAATATCTGAGTGAAGACTTTCATTAAGGTTGTCATCCATATGAACATGGTCCATCGTGTAGCTGACACTCACAGTAGATATTTTACTATCATATCTTTGCTTTCCTACAGCCTTACAAGGCACATGGTCAAACTTCCAATAAAACGGGAAAAGTAAAAGACTGAGGTTCATGGTAATACAGTAAGTAATGAACAGATGGGGCCAAAAACTGCCTTGAACTTCACACTATATTTGTCAAGTCCTAAGTCTCAAAAGCAAGAATAGATTTTTGAGAGAGTGATTAATCAGTGTTTGGTATAATTTCGTCTCAATGTATGTTTCAATATGACAGCCTACTTAGTAAACAAAAGTCAGAAGTATCAATTTTATTATCATACATGCAGAATTTTCCTTATATGGCATTGAATTTCCAGAGCTCTCAGCTCTTAATAACTAGGGATGTGCAAAATGGACCGCTAGAACCGGGAACCGCCCGGGCTAGACTGAACTGGCCGGTTGGTTCGTTTCTCGGGAGTGTCGGTTTGGTTCCTGGTTCTTAAAAGTGGCACCAGTGTCTGGGCAATCCGGTTCCCAATTTGAAAAGGGAACCGGACTGGACTGGCTACATATACTTTTTTTTTTTTATCATTTAACATGAAAAATAGTGACCGGTTTTATCGACCAGTTTGGAACCGGGAACCGATAACCCCTATTAATAATAGGTGACTAATATCGCTGAAAGAGAATGCTAATAAAATGTTTTGTAAATGCAGCTTCCCTAAATAGCATTATCAGTATTATTTATGTCAGGAATACTCACGTCCAATTATATTTACATCGCCGCTTTTCACCACAGCCAGGCAATAGACATATCCACCCTGTAAAACAGGACATTATTAGCATCGTGCTGCTGGCAATGGGCAATGACAAAAAGTCTTACCAGCACAGGGATCAACTCTACAGGTTCAGTAACATGAAAGCTATCTCCACCTTTCATGGTCAGGTTCAACACAGGAACATGAGAGAGGCTTCGATTTTTGCTGTATAAATACAATATATATCAAGAATCAGCACATTTATGAGAAGTAATTGAAAAAACCATAATCTAATGGAGAGGTAGTGGTCTCCTGCTTTGATGTTTCTGTAATAAAGGTCTGTCGTTTATCTAGAAAGAACTGGAAAAATATAACTTCAAGCTCCTGGAGAGGATAACCTTATGTTGTAACAATATTCAAAAGGAATAGTCGAATCTGAAGGATGCCTTTTATCTTGGACACTGGAGTCAAACTGCAGATAATTCAAGCATTAAGGCAAAGAAATTAGATGTTCAAATTAAACATCAGATATTTCAACAAAAAAAGAATTAAACATCAGGTAATGTCTCCATTAACTTACAGTCTTGGAAATGAGGGTGTAAGCTGGGTCATTTAAGTATGTAAATGAGGTTCCAGAGTCAAAAATAGCACTAAATTCAAGATCATGAATTTCTTCTCCCACGATGACTTGTGTGACAGTAATATTGTAACTTGGACTGGCAAAACATAAAAGCAAAACAGTTAAAGTCACAGTCAAGAAAACAGAATATACAAACTCCCCCTGCAAAATGTAGCAATTGTGCCACTAGCTTTTATACAGTGAAAAGCATGATTCTTACTGTGACTGATTAACAATAAATGGTGTTTCCCTTGGTTTGAGCTGCCTTTGTCTCCAAAACTAATTCTCCCAATGCCGTCATGCCCAAAGCACATAGAAAATGAATTCGCTGCAAGCCCATCTTTAGCTAAAATGCTAGGAACTGATATGTTTTTCATGCCAAGTCCAAATAGACCATTCGGTGCACCACCTTCCAAAAAGGAACCAGTTTGAATACGACCGCATCTGCAAGGGACAGCCTTACTTGATCAGCGACGTTGTATAGAATATAACCAGCCAAAGAACTTCAGAGACACATATGCACAAAAAGTCCGAAGAAAGAGATAGAAAGGCCATTTGACAAGTAAATATTGATAAATTCAAGTTAGTGCAGCATTCATAAACTGTATTAGCACTTAGAAACCAGCAAATACTCATCTTCCCATCTCTTATTTTCGTTAAAAGTTCACGCTACCTTGTTCATTTGAAAATTTTAAGTAGCAATAGAAGTTGGTAACTGTGACTTCACTCTTAACCTTCAAATGTTGATATCGTGTGATCAAGTTATAAAAGACCGCCATGTTATACCAAAGGGCTAGCAAATACCTACCCAAACGTTATCTGAGCAGTGACTACTTTTGATTGATTGCTGTCTGTTGTCATATGCAATACATCTTCAACCAAAATCCCGGTAGATGAAGTACCATTAGAGACATAAACAACTTGATAAGGACATTGGTTGTGAGTGGCAGAGCATTTGAATTGTTTCCTGCAACTGCCACTACAGGGGACTACTGTACTCGATGATGATGCATCAGGGTTGTAGATATTGAATTCTATTTCCTGCTTGACAAAAAAATACTTTGTAAACAAGTCTTGCTCAAATCAATATAATAGTACCTTCAGAAAGCTTTACTTCATATAGCATTCAAAGACCTCCTTTGGAATGATGTTCAACATGATTTTCAGCCAGGAAAGATTAGTTATACATAATTGCTCAAAATCAAGAATGGCAATCTTTTGAAAAGGACATATAGAACAAATTGACGCAAACAGCAAAATGATAGCAAGTTTGAAAACTAAAATAAAGTAACATTAGAATCCACAAAGATCATCCTAGAAGACAGGAAGAACTGCTTTTTCAGAGAAGAAAAGAAAAAGAAACTTCCCACAGAAATTTGAAGCAACAAAATGAACAGGACATGACAGCATATACCTGTCCGCCTATCCTCACTCCCTGCACGCAACTAATACAATCACAGGGTATCCAGAACAGGTCACTCCCAGTGTCTAATGCCACCAAAAATGATAAACTCGGCGTCCCAATAGAGACATTTGCATAGTGCAAACTGAAAATGCAGAAAGCACCGTGAGTAACAATTCTCAGCTAATATCCAAAATTCAAAGACATCAAACATCAGCATCCCCTACTTAGGCTGGTAGCTATAAAAACAGAACAAGGAAAACCCTCCGCGGAGAAATCAGGAAAAATCCACTTTAGAAGGCAAGTGGAAAATCTCGACCAAAAAGAAGAGAATCCTCACATTATACAGAAACAAAACGATTTAACCGAAAAAGCGTACAGAATTTCCCCCCGGGGGACGTAAAAGGCAATTTATCTGAAGAGAGAAAAATTTGAGCTGATTATCAAAGGTATGATCCAATTTCCCGCACTCAAACTCAACAGCAAAGCACCCAAACAAAGCGCCCAGACAAAGAGAAGGTAATCTCCACCTCTTCCTTCTTCCCATCCAGACTACTCATCATCAGCAACCAATCTAAGCATAAAATTCCAGACCATGGTTATCATTCACGGATCCCACAGAAGAACTCGCTTTACGTAAAAGATATTTCTGGTCGGTGCTGCCGTTTAGCAGTCGTTAAGCCACGCACTCGATTGATAACTTGATATCGAAGACAGCCACTGGTGTATGATTCCCCACGAAATTCACCACAAAAACGGCAAGCTTCAGATGTAAAAGAAGAGCAAAATAAACTGAAAATCCCACCATACTATTCTTGGACGGTTGAAAGTTAAAAAAGGAATCGTTTAAACACTCAGTTCATGAGCTACAACCTTATCGCTTCACTCGCGTACTACGGAGCTACAACTAATGCAGCGCCAGCCTACAACAACAAGAACATAAATGAGAGAGAGAGAGAGGAACGAAAACACGTACAAGCCAAACGCTTTGAGCCGGTAGGTCGCGTTCCCGGCGTCGAAAGTGATCGGCGCCCGGTCGTCCGCCGCAGCGAGGCGGCGGCCGTGGACCAGCCGGTCGCGGTGGGCCATGGCGGCGTAGTACCCGGGGCTTCCCCTCTCGGGCAGCTCGTCCTCGCCGGCGCCGCCCAGCATCGCCCTGACCGGGTCGGAGGACCGGTGGTGGATGTCGAAGCCGAAGGTCGCCGCGGCGGTGGCGGCGGCGCCGTCGCAGCCGCCCGCGCAGAGGCAGGCCGCGATCAGGCAGCAGCAGAAGGCCAAGTCGGCCAGGACGAAGAAGGAGGAGGAGGAGCAGCAGCAGCGGCGGCGGCGGCCGCGGGCGGCGGCGGCGGCGGAAGCCATGGATTCCGAGCAGCTGCCGCGAGGCTAGAGAGAGAGAGAGAGAGAGAGAGAGAGATTCTTGGGGGAGGGGGAATTCTCGTCAGTGGGAGGAGGAGGAAGTGAAATGACGCGTGTCCATATTATAGACGACGAGCGTTTTTGGGACTGACAGTTTGCAGTGATTCTCGCTTTGGGATGGGCGGAGGCGGTTCGATCCCTGCATTAACGGCGACGGGCTGGAGCGACGGGGATTTGCCGATTGGGGGGCTCGCGTCGTATGTAAAATGATCCGGAGTTACGTGGCTTACCTCGCAATGCTATCAATCGTGATCGCGACATCTGTTTGTATGATTTTATTTGCTTATTTCGAAATTAAAATTCCACTTTGCTTCGTGGAAAGATAGATGGTTTTGATAATTATTTTCATTAAATTGATTTCCCCCTTGAAATAATTAATTAATTAGAAGTGCTTTCAGCAATTTATGTTAAAAGATTAGGAAAATGTTTTGTGGATTATTCCTTCTTCTTTTTTAGCAAAACAAATGAGGCATGGAAATTATCTTATATGCTATCAACAAAAAAAATTCTCTTTGTTTATTGTTTTTTATTAACTCAATCACACTAAGTAAAATATATTGGATGTTCCTTTTTTGGTAAACCGCAGAAATATTGTAGAATGATTGTCTAGTAGTACACCGGTGATGAGAGGTGAAATGAACTATATTGTGTTTAACATAAATTGTCTCCATCAAAATCATCATTTTCACAAGGGCATGGGGGAGATCTAGAGATCTAAAGGTAGCCCCACCTAGCACCAATACAATTTTGTATATTCTTATTGTAGCATGCTCGTGCTTGCATTGCTTTGAGAAAACTATGCTCCAATTTAAGGTTGTGCGATACTTATCTACTAAAATAACAATTGATTTGCGAGCAATATCGGATCAGCAACTAATCTGAAATTCGATATCCCCACATTGGCCTTGACACACCCGTAGGCAACCTCACTTTGACTACAATAGCACGATATCATTTGCTTTGGTTGCAACTCGCTCGCCATTGCACTATCTTAAAATCCACCGTGCTAGTTTAAAGGTGGCAAAAAACTTCTGAGCAACCCTGTGGTGTTCCATGACATCCAGTTATGAATGTATAATCTAAAATTACTAGTTTGAAATTCCATCTCTCATAATATCCATGTCTGAAACTTTTACTTTATTAATATATCATATTTT
This sequence comes from Eucalyptus virginea, assembly GCA_014182375.1. Classification (NCBI taxonomy): domain Eukaryota; kingdom Viridiplantae; phylum Streptophyta; class Magnoliopsida; order Myrtales; family Myrtaceae; genus Eucalyptus; species Eucalyptus virginea. Next base: position 25,374,394 of record CM024522.1, on the reverse strand, counting down.
TCATATGTCAAATATGAGCTATTGACCTTTACCAAAAAAAATATGAGCTATTGACAATGGATTATAGTTGCAAATCGTGGTAATTAAAGGTGATGATAATTCATTGCAATCATTCAATTATGAATACAGGTAGATTTTGAATAGACCATAGAACCCGTGGCAATGTATGTTTCCAGTTATAGGTTCATTGATATGTATAGTAGGTTTAATGTTCCAAAATTATGGAATCGATTTCGACAGGTATGTTACATATTTTAGATGAAACCTGTACAGACTTTGAATTGCCCGCTCCAAATAACCTGTATTTAGATAATACGAGATCAATGACACATACAAAAATCTAGGGATCTCTCGCCTTTGCAAACTACAGAAGATTGTGGCCATGCATACTTTGGTCAAGCTGAAAGATGACATTAGTTCTTCGCCCACGACTTTTCGAGGGGAGAAGCATGATTCACCTTTTGCCACAGCGCAATTTCCGGAAGAAACATGGAAAAAGGTCTCGCAATTTTTATTTTATTTTTTCATGCTTTCATCGATTTAAAGTCAAAAAGGAAAAGGAAAGTGGAAAAGCAGTTGGGGGGATTCACTTTCTCGAGATTAAAAAGCATGCTTTATGGAAAAAAAAAAAAGAATGAACACCCCTTAGAAATAATTAACATATGCTATGAAAAAGACCGCGGGTTGTGCTTATGTCAGAGCATTACATACCTAAACTTAATCAAGAAAACATCACTACGCCTAGCGAGATTTTCGCAGTAAGATCTTAATACGTATAACATTACTCGTCGAATGTTCTACCTTTGTTTGCTAAATAATGCATTAATTGGACATTCGAAGCATATAGGATGGGAAAACAAGACAAGGTCTAACCTTTTCTTTGATTGCCCTATTACTGGCAACCTCGCCTCTTTTTGGGCGGCCAATTGTAACTTACCTTGGCGTAATCAATCTTCGAAGGAAAATCTCCAATGGGTTATTGATCACCTTTTGGATGCTATTTTCCAGCATTCCCTCACTCGCTTTGCTTTTGGTGCATTATGTTATATCATTTGAAAATAGAGAAATAACATTCTATTTCGCAATCAAAAGTTATCTTTCCCGGCGTTAAAAGAGCACCTCCATAAAGCCATTAAAGACAAGGCTTCTACATTCTCCAAGGTCCCGGATATTCCCCATAATAGGAGACTTCAATTGAGCTGGGGCCTTCACCCTTCCTTATTTAATTGAGTATGTTTTCTGTGGAATTGGTTTTACTGCTGCCAGACTTCTCAAGGCTTTCGTTGTGCCTCCCCTTGTGGCTAAAGGGGTGCCTTGGCATCCTCCTTCTCGGCGCTCCGCCTAGCTAAGGCTCCTAGGTCCATTGTGTTGACCCATTTTTTGTAGTTATTTCCCTGTGCGGGCCACAGTTGTTTGTGTGCTCTTCTCGGTTTCTTTTCTTGTTTGCTGGCCTCCTTGTTGCCCATCCACTGCTAGTGGTCCCCGTGCTCTGTATCCTCGATGCAGCTTCTTTTCTTTTTCTCCCCGGCACCCCTCCACTCATTGCGTTTATCTCTGAGTGCAAGCTGGTGCCGAGGCTCCCTTTGTTGTACAGTTGTATAGCGTTTTATAATAGTTAATATATCTTTTACCTTTACAAAACAAAACAAAACAAAAAAAAAAAGAAGAAGACAATGTCTAGACGTAAATCGTGCTTCTTCTCGACCCCATTATTTAACTAGTCAATTCATTCATTGACTAATTAATTAATTATGCTCTGTGTTTGAGAATTCTTCGCGTCCCTCGTTTCCATAACCGTACAAAAGAAACAAAATAAATTTGGTCAATGGCAATAAATAAAGACCACGGCAAAGTTCATTCACATTTTTAAAATCTAAAAAGACATCCTATTCGTGGCAGTCACTATCCTTGAAAGCGACCGACCCTTCTTCTTTCTTGTAACGTAGGACTGGTTTTGAAAACGTAGCGAGAAATCTCGTGTAAATAATTTTTAAATTCACAAAAATACTCTATCAGCCTTTTGGTCTATATATGTAATCGGTATTCGATGGTATCCGGCATTTATAATCTATGTCACGAGCAAATTCATTACTTGGTTGTGACGGATTATTGTACTGAGCATTTATTTATATGTACAATTTTAAATTTTTGCCTTCAGATTTTTTGTAGTTAGATCGTTCATCAATTGGAAAAATTGACGAAGACTCAAGTCAAAGTATCAAATTTCCACCTCCGTGATGTGCTGGTCTAAGTGGCGAAGTGCGTGAGAACGGTCAAACGGGGGCTTCGATTTCATTTGTCTCAGATCAAATCGCATGGTGTGACTTAACGAGTAGACTCTTGTTGATCAACCTAATTTGACTTCTATATGCGTCGTGCTTGCATGACACGACACGATGAGACCGTACATGTTAAAATCGATGGAAAATTTGGCTTATATGGCAAATTTCGAGTGTACGCTTTTGCTAGAGTTGAATTTTATAGGTATTTCGAATGCGTTTAGGAATTACTTTTTGAAAGAGTTCTAGGGATTTTAAAACCCCTTGAGAAATAATTGGTTTAATTGGCAAAAAAAGAAATTTATAACCATTTAGGAGACTTATCTTCATTTTTCAGCATTTTCGGAAGGCCATTTCTTGGGATTAATAATTTATTTCTTCCAAAACTACCCTTAACTATATTTTTATTTTCCAAATTTGTCCTAATAAGAATTGTCCATCTTCTCCAAGTTGCAGTTGTGGGTTGATAGTGAAGCTTTGCCGGATAGACTACGAGACAGGCATTGGCGAAGCTCTGCCGAATGGTCTGCGATATGGTCGCTGGCGAAACTCTTACGCTGTCGTATCACCTCCATATTGGATGCCCTAGAATTCCTAAAGATGGTACGCAAGACCATGGCGGCCTCGCCGCCAAGTCACTTGAGGTCGATCGAGGTTTGAGTTCTCGCTCTCTAAATAACAAAAGTAAAATCCATCTAAACCAAAGTTACTTCCCATACAATTTTAAATTACACATTACCAAATATTTACATTTTGAGAAATCCTTTAAACTGAAATCCTTTACATTTCTATTGGAAACAAATTCCAAAAAAACCAAATTGATACTCAAACGATCGTATACAGAAAACCAACAAGGAAAATGTGCCCGGAGAACATGTAACACCGATTGAAAGACACATCACGGAGATGGACACACCTTATTTGCCACAGATTAAGTACCGTTGCAGTCTGAGAGAAATCGTTTGAAGAGTTTCGTTCTTCAAGAGGGCAGATTTTTAAAGGGAACAAAATGGAGGAGCGTTTCCCCCTTTATTTATTTATTTATTTATATTGCAGTTATTTTCACTCAGAAGATAACTATTGTTTTCTCTTATGAGCCTTTTACTTATGGGTTTGGTTTTGGCCCAACATGGGCGGACGGGCTTAACTTGGCCCATCAAATAAAAACCCCATCAATTTTCAACGGCGATGTTTATGGAAGCTCGTGATCGAAGAGCTCATTAGCTATTCCAACGATGATGTTTGTGGAATGTATCATTACAGCCTTCAATAGTTTTTATTTAGGCAATGCATCCGGTGGGCTATGACGATCATGTTGTTCACGCCTTCGGGAACAATAAGCTCATCAGACATCCCATCGATGGGCTTTATCAATTGTTTGTGAGTCATGGCCATCTTTCGGCCCACTAAATTCTTCATGCTTGGGCCCTAAATTTTGGAGCTGGTGCCAATGGGTGTGAATTATGAAGGCAGTAACATGGCATCGGTGCTTGCAAAAGCATCATGGGCAAGATATCGGGCCCCACAAGGCCCAAATTGAGATTATCTGCCTCTCTCATATTTAATGGACTTAAAGTATCAAAGTTTTTGTTTTTTCGGGCAAAACAAAACTTTTCCTCTTTATTTTTTTTTTTTTGGTTTTGGTCTTTTCCCCAAATAGTTATTATCGAACTCCATAAGCAGACTACTTTTTCTTGCAATTTCCTAGCTCAATAATCATAAAATTTTAAGTAAGCGATTCCACAAGTCCACGAGCACACAATATCTAGCTTACATGAATCTCCATATATTTACAAAAGAAAAACAAGCCGAAAATAAGAAAAATTCTCATGAATTGTCCAAAACATCAACAATAGTAATAAAGAAAATGGGGCTGGAGCCACGGTAAATACGTTGGCGTCTCAAGCTGGAGAGGCGGAGGGAAAATTGAAATTGTCGGGGAGCTTGGCGGGTGGGAATGGCGAGAGAAGCTCCATCTGGCGAATGAAGCGGACGTCGTGAACCAGCGGATTGTTGGTCCTCGTGGGCGGCGACCCCATGCCGCCGCATGGCGGCGACCACTCAGTACCGGGGCTCTCGTCCTCATTGCCCGCCGCCGGGATAACGAGGCCAACCTTGTCCACGATCAGGTTCTCTATCCCACTTCTTCCATCGCCATTCTGCTGGCTGCAGGAGAAAACCGAAAAAAGGAAGTGAACGGTTGCATTTGAATGGTGAAATCAACCCCTTATGAACTTTTCACGTCCTAGAGAAAAAGTGCAAGGAAGGCCGAACCAGTGCTGGCTGCACCTCAGGGGCTTGAGCAGGTCCGGCGCACCTGGCCGGAGCCGTCGGGGCTTCGGACAGATGGGCCGCTTCAGAGTGCTCTCGCGCTCGCGAGCTGTCGTCTCCATGGCAGGATCGACCAGGCCGACATCCAATGCTAAATGGTGCATCGTTGTCTTGAAATCGAAATCCGGACCCAAGTTTTTATCAGGACTTGTGGGTACGTGTGTGTGTGTGGGTGTGTGGGGAGATTGGGAACTTGGCTCCCTATTTATTGATATGAATCACATGTTACAACCCCGAGAGAGAGAGAGAGAGAGAGAGAGAGAGAAGAGAAGAGATTATGGTGAAGCCACATTGGAGGTTAGACCCAGTTCAAGTGAAGAAGAGGCAGTCTGCTTGGCTACGAGCCAACGTAGGGATTGGGTCCTTTTTTTTTCACTTTTGACCCGGTTGAACGTTAGATCCTAAAAATCCTCCCCGCCTCGTGTTTGCCTACTTTCGATTTGGTCCCAGCAATTCCCATGCTCGGAATGTGTTCCCGAGAGTAAATTTGAAGGAAGTTCAGGTAAAAACAGAAAGTTACTGAGTCCTTTCTGCTTTTCGATGGGTGAAAATAAAAAGGTCGTCTTTAGTTGATGGGGGAGAAACTTCAGAGCCAAGACACTCTTCTGTTCAAGAAGAGATGACACATCCTTTTTATTCTTCACCGCAAATTAATGAGAGCTGTTAGCGCCTTGAAATTACCATCCATACTAATACTGCTCATCTCGTGAGATAAGAGCTGTCAGGTCCGTTGGAAATTTCGTAAAGAACGAAATGCCAAATTGTATAGCATCTGCAGCATGTCGTTCCATTCATAGTAATAATACCCTCTAATTTTTCAATCAAGGAGGGAAAGTAAAACATGAGTTTGCTTGTTCCCTAACATGAAGACAAGGGTCGATTGCGGACCGAACTGTCTTTGATCAAACATCGAGAGATGGTCCACCTTGAAAACTGGAACTCACAAATAATGAACAGCCATGCAGTTAGGTATGCTATTCCTACCCACTGCTCCAAATGATGAAAAGGAACCAGACAGACAGATCACTCCCCCGCCAAATCAAAACGTACATTCTAGATAAATTAGTAGTAGACAAAATGAACCACACCATGTGAGCCTTTTATAATGGTGTGGAACAAACCTAGATGAGCGTGAGATCAACAAGATATGTATACACAAGTGCAAGTTAGAGATTGAAAAAAGAGAGAGCGTGGAAACAAGTTAATGAGAGCTCATAAACAGCACTGGAGAACAGCATTATGTATAATAAGTATCCCAATCAAATTTGGGGCGTGAGAACACCTCGTAATCGATAGGCCCGTCTATCACACTGTCAATAGATTGCATGCCTTCCAACAGGGCTGGCTGAAATTTATCGCCATCGGACGGCAACAGCTTATACATCACTAACAGTCCAAGCGTAAATATGGCCTGCAGCTTTGTCGAGTCTCCTTGGACTGAAAAGTACAAGAGCATTGAAAGGAGAAAGAGATCGACACAAAACGCATGATGCTCAACACGGAGTCCATTAGCCTCCCATCATTGCCAGCAGGAAACCCCCGAACTCGATAAACAAATAGAAAGTTGTACTTGTCGACCACATATCTATACCCAAAATAGACTGCGCCAACGGGGACCACAAGAGGAGCAAATGAGGAATATATCATGGTCAGGGCAAATATCGTCAAATTAAATGCATAATACTGAGCAAAGTCGAACGTCTGCTTCGGCACAGGTGAGGCTCTATTGGTTGGATATTCAGTAAGATCCTGGCCGGGTAGGTCAACAGCACTGAATCTAGGGGTGTCGTAAACAGTCTCGGATATCAGGGGCCTCCGAAGACTATTTGTTTCCTGCTGTTCGAGGGGGACGATCTTCGCTTTGCTCAGGAACCAGCTGTAGCATGTCGTTCTTCCGAAGCTTCTGAATCTTCTTTTTGATCCAAGGGATAGGAGCCAATAAATCATAAGATATTCCCAAGAATGTGCAGGTGATAAGAAATGCTAAAGAGGATAGGCATGATCTTGATAAAAAAGATGCGCTAAGGTACTGCTCTATCCTCTTACAATCTTCTCCGTCCAAATAGCACCTGCCCATGCGAAGGAGAGCACTTTCTAGTGACGACTCCACCAGACCCCTCAAGAGGATAAGATTAACAAGGAAGAAACACACCATCTTCAGAAGGGCTGCTTTCTGCTCTCCAGACATGGTGAGATGCCTCTCAAACTTGGAGAGATGAGACAGTACAGATGGTATAATTATGTACATACTCACAAAGATGATGACATTTGGCAAGAACTGAAAAACAACTGAAGCAAGCCAGCTCGAGCTCTGCACCCAGGCCAACCATGACTGAGCATTATCCATGGCTTCCGCATTAATGATTCGCCCAGCACTGTTTATGGCACTGATGACAGCAAGAGGAGAACTGAAGAACACTAACATCAAGAGCAAGCACGTGTTTACAAGTACCTTCCGCAGTCTCATAGAAAACTTTGTCAACCCCAAGTGATTCCAATATATGTCTGTAGCCAACGGTGCTCGCTCAACTTTCCACTGGTTCCTCTGAAGGCGCAACTCCATGACTGAAAAGAACTTCCCTATTCTCCTCTTCTTCTCGCTTCTAAAGTCCTGAACAGCCTTATTTGCTGTGTACACATCCTTAAACATCACGAATGCAACGCCAGCACCAGGTGCACGCCCTTCTTTATAAGTGGCAAGTTCAGTCTCCAGTTCAGCTCTCAATTCCTGCAACCTTCTCAACTTATCCTCGTCCGTGTAACCTAATCTATCAGCCACCTGATCCCAAACATGCTTTACTTGCTTCCAGATACGAACAGCCCTAGCCCTCATTCCCTCCCAAAAACCACCCCCACATTCCAAATCTTCACCATCTCCGGGTAAAAGCCTCGAGTCCATCCTCGCAACCAACCAAGAAATATCGTCCCTAACTCTAACCAGTTCCAAGGCCAAATCATCCAATGCACACAAATCCATAGGTAAAATTACCTTATAAAGCTTCCCCGGATACTTATGCTGAAAGTATTCCTGCAATTCCTGGCTATCCAGGGTCTTTGGCAGACCTTGCACCATAACAGTAAATATCGCAGTTGAACTAGCGCCCGGATAACTCGGGTTCCCATTTCCATCCCTAAATCTAGTAACCCTCAATCTACCCTCAATTGCATTAATACCGAAATGCACCAAAACAACAACAATGACCACAAATAAGAAGTGCACCCAAAGCAATCCCGAACCTTTCGTGATGTGGCTGATCGTCGTCTTCGAGAACTGATCATTCAACACCGCCTCCCCGCAGTAGAGATTAACCGGCAACAGTACAAAGACCGACAGGACGGCGATCAGCAGCAGCAGGCTGCAGCTCCCGCCCTCGATGATCAGGAACTGCGCCGCGTCGGCCCGCAGTGCCGCCCGATCTCGCGGCCCGTGGCGTGCCACACCGCGAGGAGCTTCGCGGCGAGCCCGGCGGGCCCCGGCATGCGGCGGTGGTCGCTGGAGCTTGACGAAGAGGAAGATGAGCACGCAGCAGGAGGCCCCGATGGCGGAGATGTTGAGCAGGTACTGGATGTTCCCGTACCACGCGTCCGGCCACCTCGCCGTCGCCGGGGGCGGAGGGGGACGGCGGGGGCCAGGGCGTCGGCCGCGGGCGCCGGCATCGGGGCGGTCCCGGCGAGTCCCGGCGCGAATTAGGGCTCGGAGCGGAGGCGTGTCCGGCGAGTCCGGCGAGTCCGGCGAGTCTAGGGCTTTCTCGGAAGGAGGCGGCGGCGGAGATTCCGACGAGGGGATTGGGGAGAGCTGGCGTGCGGTGTCGGCCTGCGCGACAAAGGACACGACGGAGAAGGAAGGAACAGGTCGGGGAGATTCGGATAAATTACCATTTGGGGACGGAGTGGGGAGTAAGTTTGCATTTACGCCCCTGGACTCGAAGCACGGTCGTCGTCGTGACCTGCACGGGGCAAGTGAACCCCTTTCTTCCACGTTTCTTCTTCTTCTTTGGGCCAAAACATAACAAGTTCGAAGCCCAAATTTTCGACCCAAAAAATAAAGCCCGTATGAATTCGTTGGGGGTGTTCCAATCTTAATTCGGGGTTAATCTCATAAAAAAATCCTAAACTCTATAACAAATTCACCTAAAACTGTTACACCTATGACAAATTTATCTTTCGTTAATTTTGGTTAAATTTTACTATTAAAATTGCTAAAGTGGAAGATATGTGGTATTTGAGAGGTGTATCAATTTGGAATTTTGTGTTCTATTTGTTATAAGTGTATTAATTTGTAATTTTTCATTAACAAGACGGCACATGCAAGACAAGATGTCAAATCCAAAAGAAAGCTAACCCTTCAAAGGTGTATTTTAAGCCTTTTCCTTTAGCCGTGGGTGATGATGATGTCCACTCCTGGCTCGATGTGCTTAACGAAAGGGAACTCTCTAGATGTTGAATGAAATTCCCTCATAATTAAGCAGCATCCTTTAAGTGAGTAGAGGTGTGTCAGGCCATGGACAAATAATAGGTACCCCACCTCAAACAGAGTTAGTGAGCCATATAATAAGCAACCGTTTCCTGCTACTAAATATTACAATTTAAATAAAACTAATATGTAATAAATTCATCACAAATATACTATGATGATTTTTATTATCAAAAAAATTAATTTTGGCTAAATTTGTTATAATATCGCTGGATTTTTATAGTTAAAAATTAATTTAAAATAAATTTATCATATATATCAATTTAAGATATAATGGAACAACAATGGATCATTTAGTAAGGGGAAAATTTTAAAATATCATCCTCACTTCCGTGCACGCAATTCGAGCATCATCTCCGATTTTCGAAGCCTGCAAAAACTATTATCCTCATTTCGAATCGCTCGCCACAAAACCCGCCTCAACTCAACCCAAGCTCAGTCTATCGTCCTCGGCATGGTCCACGGCCGCTGCGTCCTTCCCACCCCCTGCCCAACCAAGCCACCACCGCGTCGCAATAGGCCAGCCCTGGCCACGCTTTTCTCTCCCTCCCCACCTTGTAACCTCGTAGTCTTCGAGCAATATATCAACAACGCAACAAAAAATCCAATTAACGAAACAATGGATTTGTCCACTCTGAGAGATCGAAAGTGAAGAACAATTCGAGTTTGCCCTCAAAAGAATTGGTCTCGATGTCCTTTCAACTCGACTGGTATTGGCCATGTTACAATCAAGTCACGAGGAAACAATTTCGTGTGCATCTTTTAATTGCAACATGCATGATCCGTCTTAAGCAGACCTAAGAGACAAACATACTTAACTTAGTATTGGAAAACTGTGGAAAAATTACTAAAAAAAGTTATAATATATTATAATTTATCAATTCAATCTTAAATTTATATTTTTAAATAATCAATCCTAAACATTTTATAATTATACTAAAATTCAAGTCTATCCGGCCAAATTTGACGGCAGAGACGTGACATGGGTGGCACTACATTGACAATTTTTATTGATATTTTAATATTTTTTTTGAATTTTACAAATTTTCTTTTTAATGGCCGGCGACTGACCAAAAGAGAAAAAGGAAAATAATAAAGAAAAAAAAGAACAAATATTAAAATATTATTAAAAACTATTCACGTCAACACTGGTTGTGCCATGTCGTACTCAACCAAATTTGGTCACATTAACTGAATTGAGACAATTCTAAAAGATTTAAGACTAAGTTGGCCAATAATATTAAGACCGAATTAGCATAATTATAATAAGTTTATGACTTTTTCGTTAATTCTCCCAAAACTAGGGGTGAGGGTGAATGGTTTTCAAGATTGATCTAGATTCCACTTGAAACTTGAAACCTACCATATCGGAGTGAGTTCATTAACTTTTTTGGAATCTAGAACTTATCATACATACTTTCTGAAACTTGTAACATATCTTATCAATCAATTTTAGGTTCTAC